>CM030362.1:153791034-155258534 GCA_017893485.1 Hemerocallis citrina
TTGAAAGCAATGAAGACTCACATTAATTTATTCATGTTTTTTGCTATTCTTCATTCATTCCTTTTGTATATATATATATGGTTGTAGCTTTGCATAAGATGAATAAGAGAACCACTTTCAGTAGCTTACTTGTTCTTCTATTATTTTCAAACTTTGTTCTCCAATTTAATATGGTATCAGAGCCATATATCAATTCTCATATCTAAAGAAGATCAAACATCACGAGAAAGCTCCAATAACAACAACTCAAGTATGGACTCATCAAATCCATACTACCTTCATCCTTTAGATCATCCTCCTAACAATCCAAGAGGCCATGGAAGTCGCAATAAGCCTCATAGTAACGACTGTCACTCCTCTGCCAATGCAACGGATGCCTCACAAATCGCACATGACCCTTTTCATGGATTCTCGACAGATCAACTTCAACATCTGGCTTGTGCAATATCTATGATGAAATCAGATAACTTTAACGGTAATAGCAATGCTTTGGCAGATACAGCAGGTTCATCTTTGTTTTCTAATGGCTCAATTAATTCAGTTTTCACTAAACCTTAGATATTAGACAGCGAAGCGACAGATCACATCACTTTCGATTACACCTTGTTGTCCACAATAAAATCATCCTCTACACCATTTGTTAACTTACCCACTGGTTCATCTGCCCCTATTACTTCCACTGGAGATATTCTTTTTAGTCCTGATATCAGTCTCAGTAGTGTTTTATGTGTTCCTTCATTTTATTTAAATTTGATGTCTGTTAGTAAAATTACCACAGCCTTAAATTGTTGTGCTGTTTTCTTTCCTAACTTTTGTGTCTTACCAGACTTGGCTTCGGGGAGGATGATTGGCTCAGGTAAATAGCAATGTGGTGTTTATTACATGTCTACAATACAACAAATACCGATTTTCCACCATGTCTCTCAACCTCCAAATTTGTGGCACATGCGTTTTGGACACCCATCTCCAGATTGTCTTAAATTAACTTCTTCTTTAGTATCTTCAAAAATAACGTCCTTTGATAATAATTGTATTGTCTGTCTGTCCTATGGCCAAACAAACTCGATTACCTTTTACATCAAGTTCTATAACACAAAGTCTCCTTTTGATTTATTACATTGTGATATATGGGGTCCTCATAAAATTCAAACACATTCTGGAGCACAGTTTTTTCTTACAATTGTTGATGATTTTAGCAGGTGCACATGGGTTTATCTTATGCTATATAAATCAGAAACTCAAAAACTCCAATTCTTTATCACCTTTGTAAGAACTCAGTTTCATGCATCTGTTAAAGCTATTCGTGTTGATAATGATTTGGATTTTTTTTCAATGAAAGAGTATTTTCAATGGCATTGAATACTAGCGAACTTGCGTTTACACTCCGCAACAAAATGGGGTTGTTGAACACAATCATTGCCATATCATCACCGTTGCTCGTGCTCTTCTTTTTCAATCTCATCTACCTTTAATTTTTTGGGGAGAATGTGTTTTAACTGTTGTTTATCTTATCAATCGCCTTCCTTCACCATTACTATCCCACAAGTCACCTTTTGAAATACTTCACCATCATCCTCCGTCACTTGATCACTTGAGAGTTTTTGGTTGCTTGTGTCATGCCACAAATGTTCGGCCTACTCATAAATTTGATTCTCGAGCTAAACAATATATATTTGTGGGTTATCCAACTGGTCAGAAAGGGTACAAAGTCTATGATCCAGAAACACAAAAATTCTTTGTTAGCCGCGATGTCCAGTTTCGTGAAACAACATTCCCATTTTCCTTACCTACAACTCCCAAGCCTCATGATTCCTTTCACCCTCAGTCGTTTCCACTAGAATTTTTAGATTACTTACCTGAACATACAGCTATCGCCCACAAACCTACCTCGGATGCCACTCCACCTCCTACCAACCGCTGTGATGCCATTGAACCAAATCATAATGCGGCACCTGATTCTCCTCACCCTGACCATAATGTTGAACTTGACAATGACCTATCTATTCCCGATACCTCCCTATATGACCCTCCAGAACCATCATACACCTCTTTGCGTCACTCCACACGAACCAAACAACTTCCACCATGGCATAAAGACTACATCCTGTCTGCTCAAGTGCATCATCCTAGCCCGTCAACAAGTTCAACAAAAGGTACTCGTTACCCCCTTTCTAACTTTCTTTCATATTCTCGTTTCTCGTCCGCCCATTGTTCTTTCTTAGCTGACATCACAGGTCACAAAGAACCTCAATCCTATTCCCAAGCTCTTCTTGATTCACATTGGCACGAGGCTATGAAAACTGAATCAGAAGCATTAGAGACGAACAACACATAGAGTATGGTGCCTCTTCTCCCTGGACATAAATCTATTGGTTGCAAATGGATTTACAAGATCAAGTATCGGTCTGATGGTTCTATTGAAAGTTACAAAGCTCATCTTGTTGCCAAGGGCTACACTCAAGTTGAAGGTATTGACTACCATGAGACATTTTCTCCCACTGCCAAGCTCACTACTCTTCGATGCCTTCTTACTGTTGCTGCTGCCCGTAATTGGTTTATTCACCAACTTGATGTTCAAAATTCCTTTCTCCATGGGGATTTACATGAAGCTATCTATATGGAACCTCCACCTGGTCTTTGCCGACAGGGGGGAGAATCTTCTATGTCGACTCAACAAGTCTCTTTTTGGTCTCAAACAGACCTCAAGAAATTGGTTTTCTACATTCTCAGACACAATTCAGAAAGCTTGTTATTCACAATCCAAAGCTGAATACTCCCTTTTCACTAAAGCTCAAGAAACTTCTTTCACTGTGGTTCTCATTTATGTTGATGCTAGGCAGTTAAAATTAGTTTTTGGAACTAATCGGTCTAGGAGTGTTAGTGATTAATCGGTTAATCGGAAAATAATCGGGGATTAAATCAAAAAAATCATTATATATATATATATATATATATATATATATATATATCCTCATTATGTAGCAACCCTAACTCCTAACATAAAATTTTCATGAGATGATCAAATAGGAACATATAGTTATAGAGAAAAAGAAGAGAGTACTTGGTTTGAGCTGAGTTTGGATTCTGGATGTGGGTCGGAATGGATTTGCTGGTCGGTTCTATCAAACAAAAACAATCGGATAGGAGGAGCGCGAGCAGCAAAAGAAGGTGTAACAGATGCGTGAAGGTCAAGTATGCGACAACGCAGGGGGGAGCGACGGTGGTCTGGTTTGGGTTTGCTCGAGGAAGAAGAAGAGAATTAGTTTGGGTTTGGGTTTGCAAGAGGAAGAAGAAGAGAGCGGCGACATGTCAGGCTTGGATTTGCGCAAGGACCAGAAGGGGTTTGAATTTTGGATTTGAGTTTGGGCCGGATTAAGCCTAAATAATGCAAATGAGTATGAAAATTAGAGGAGGATATTTAATCGGTTAATCAGCCACTTAAAATAGGCTGATTAATCACTAATCGGCCGATTATACTCGATTAAATCGCTAACTATTGAAATATTATAAATCGCTAAAAAATAACCGCTTAGCCTCCGATTAGCGATTAATCGGGCGTAATCGGGGATTTTAACTGCTTAATGTTGATGACATACTTCTCACTGGCAATAATCTTCAAGAAATTGAACGACTTAAAAAATTCCTTCTTCAAAACTTCCGCATGAAAGATCTTTGGCGATTTGAAGTATTTTCTAGGCATCGAGTTTTCACGATCCAAGAAAGGAATTTTCATGTCTCAAAGAAAATTTGCTTTGGATGTCTTAGAAGATTCAGGACTCATGGGTGCATGACAAGAAATTTTTTCAATGGAACAAAATTTGAAACTCAATCCCACAGATGGTTCAGCATTAAGCGACCCAACCAAATATAGAAGATTAATGGGAAGATTAATTTATCTTACGGTGACAAGGCCAGATATAGTCTACACTGTCCACACTTTAAGCCAGTTCATGCAGGAGCCTAGAAAGCCACACTGGGATGCCGCACTTCGGGTTCTCAGATATATTAAGGGTACACCTGGACAAGGTTAGTTGTTCCGTTCTGCAAACAACCTTGATCTCAAAGCGTATTGTGATTCTGATTGTGCAGGTTGCAACTTCACAAGAAGATCAGTTACGGGATTGTATTTTTCGTGGGGATTTTCTCATTTCATGGAAATCTAAGAAACAAGCAAATGTATCTAGATCGTCCGCAGAAGCTGAATACAGAGCTATGGCAAACACTTGTCTGGAGTTAACATGGTTACACTACATTTTAGAAAACTTGAGAGTTCCACAAACATCTGCTACATCTCTATTTTGTGATAATCAAGCGGCACTACATATTGCAGCTAACCCCGTATTTTACGAACGCACAAAGCACATTGAGATAGATTGTCACATTGTTCGAGAAAAGCTACAAGTAGGATTCATTAGTCCTTCGTACATGCCTACTCACTCGCAGTTGGCTGACATGTTCACAAAAGCTTTAAGAAAAGATCAATTCATCACGTTGCATAGCAAGTTGGGACTTTACGATGTTCACTCACCAACTTGAGGGGAAGTATTAAAATCAGCAATTAATAGTTTGAATGAATTGGTCAATGGTCAAGGGAAGTGTGAAGGTTTTCCACTCAAGGGAAGTGTGAAGGTTTTCTTGAAAGCAATGAGGGCTCACATTAATATATGCTTGTCTTTTGCTATTCTTCATTCATTCATTCATTTTGTATAATATATGGTTGTAGCTTAGCATAAGATGAATAAGAGAACCACTTTCATTAGTTTACTTGCTCTTCCATTATTTTCAAACTTTGTTCTCCAATTTAATATTTGGATTCGCTATGTATGTTTTTAATTGTAGATCTACTGTTCGAAGTTGGGTTTGTGTTAGCAAGTGTTGTTGTGGTACAGTTGTAAATCCGAAATGTCTTTTAGCAGTGGCCAAGTGGCCAAGAGGTCTGGGGGTTCAAATACTGCATCAGGAAATTGTTTCTCTAATTACAATTTAGTAAAATACTTTTTCTTTTTTTTCTCTGAATTGCAAATTGTAGTACATTGTTTCGTCAGTTTCATCCACTAGAGCTGTTTGCACCATATTTTGATCGGCTTTGGATGCAAGTATCATCAAGGAATTTTATGGTTTACTTTCAAAAAAAATACGTGACAAATACCCAGCTAATAGAACTATACGAAAAGATTAATTGTAAAGGGGGATTATTTTTTTGGATTAGTTGCAAGGAAGAGCGTTCAAGTTGTTGGTATAAATAAAGAGGAGCTATTTATTTTATTTTCGCTTGCTTTACTTTGTACATGATGATGAGGAGGATCTTATGTAGTTTAGTAGGAGTGATTTCCTTGTGCATTGTGATATGCATTTTCGATAAGTTAGTGTTATGCGGATATATTTTTCAACTTACTTGAGAAACCTACTGATAGTGATATGTTTGGTTTTTGGTATGTAGGTACCATGCCAATAGAATGCTGAGTTTCTATGCCCCAGGTGAACTTTTTATCCTTTGTAATGCCATTCTTTGCTTGGGTTTGTGATTATATTTGGATATATCATGATATCCATATTTAATTGACGATTTTCCCTCATGTAATTGCTTTAATTCCTCAGTGGTCCACATCTCTAAATGTACAAAATGATTCCCTCTAAATATTGTGGTTAGTACTGACTACGTTATGAACTAATGAACTCTCCGTAGTAAGTTTCATGCATTAACAACTTTTCTCTAGTTCCTCTTTTAAACTAATCCTAATGTTAACCACATTGTTTGTCTTGATCGAGGGGTGATTACAAATTTATTGCATATGACCTTGACTGTAGCCAGTATTTGTTTCCGATGTCATTGCCAAAGTCCTTTTCTTGAGCAGCATATTAGAAATTTTTATTACATGTGCACGATCTAATATGGAAGTCTAAGTTTGTCTCTATTGATTTTATTCGCCAGGTTGGTGTGGGGAGTTACGGGATGTTATATACACTGGCAATGGAAGTGTGACAGTGCTGTATCGTGTTACAATACGAGGATCTGATGGAGAGGTACCTTCTGCAATGTTATCTTCATTCTCTGTCTTTATGCTAAACTTATATCAGCATTTCTAGAGTAGATTGTAGGCATTCATATACCAACACTGGTTATATAAGAGATAATAGTTATGCATTTTGGCATTGAGAAGATCAATTCTCTGTTAAAATGTAGAAGCATTCTCATTTCAGTAGAACTTTTAAATTTCATATCATTCATAGTTATAAAGCAATAAATCAATAACTAAGGCTTCCTATAAGAAAATAACCATTCATCTTTATAAAGAATCTCAGATAAATTGAGGTAGATATTAGTGACCAATTTCATGAACAATTCCCACTGGTTCATTCTAGTATCTCTTGTCAACCTTGAGTCATTATTGCTTTATTCAGTTTGCTTCAAATCCATTTTCATATATTGTATTCTGTATTTTTCATACAAAATTGTTATTGCTTGTCCTCAATAAAACCAAACCAGTTATAGTGGACCTCCCGTCGTCGTACTTTCCCAAAAAATAAAAATGCAGCTGAACAAGGAATGCTTGTTACTTAAATAAAAATTAATTGCTTACTAGGATCAGTTTTTCAACGCTTTGTATGTGTTGTGTGCACGCCTTTTCCGTTATTCTTACAGTTCTTGATCGATGCAGGCACACCGAGAGTCCACTGGGACTGTATCTCTCAATGATGTCCAGTTTGAAGACCCAGTTTCGGCAGCAGAAGAGATCGCCTTTTGCAGAGCATGTGCTCGGTTTGGTTTTGGCTTGTATCTATATCATGAAGATGAGACTCTGTAATAGGGGTCTATGATTCTTCTTATGCATTCTCAGAAAATGCTAAGAATCAATATTAGTTAAACTGCGCATCGTCATAATTGTTCTTTTTATCCTTTGATTCTACAACAATACAAGTAGCAGTGTTTTATGGAGAATACAACAGATAAGTGATGGTGGTTTGTTGTTGTGGGGTTGATTTGGATAAGTTGTTTCCAAAAGTTGGACAAGATTATTTTGTCATACTCCTTGACAAAGTAAATGAAGGATAAAACTTTTTCAGTTATTGGGATGCCATACTCATCTCTTTGTTTTAATTTAAGCATTTGCTCATTTGAAAATGAATTATAGTAGTATATACTCAAAAAATTGTACACTATAATGTCACTATTTGTGCAAAGCGAACAGATCTGAAGGCCGTAGCCATACTTCATTAAAATAAGCAACTAAAATCATCCGAATTTGTGTGGGTGGGTGGGTGGGTGGGTGGGTGGGTGTGGGTGTGTGTGTGGGGGGGGGGGGTGGTTGGGTGGGTGGGGAGGGGATACAACACATACGGGCCAATGGATGTGCTGCAAGATTTTGGAGTGCTGCAAGATTTTGGAGTGTTATACCTTAAGTAGACAAAATTAATTTTTAATTGAAAAATTAATTAAAGAAATTAATTAAATTTCTACTCGAATTTAATTACAATTATACTGGTACAACAACAGTTAAGTTGCACTAATACAGGGTGGTAGGAAAGATGTAAATTGGACTCGGATTTGATCAGAATCCAGTCCTATTTATAGCCCTAAGCCCTTGGCGAATTTTGCAACTGTTCAGACAAAAACTGTTATGACAGTTGCAACTGCCCGTATCTTGGTTTTTTAAAAATAAAGAAGTTTACTGTTTTAAGCCCAAGCCCGGGTCCGGTCCGGGTGGGCGTGCGCGTGCGTTTCACACCGACGCCCAAGTTGGGTGTGTTCTCCCTCCGGAGAAAACATTCGTACCCCTAAGGGCACAACCCTTTGGCTCAATTTTTAACTTATAACTTCATTTGCTTTTTGCTCCTTTCCGATATGGGACTAACTTTCAATGTCACATATCAAGCAAAAGTCCAATTCTTCATTTTAACAAGCTAACTTCGGAGGCGAATATTTTATTCATTCGAAATCCGTTTTGGACATGTGAGTACATCATTTTATACGTCTTGATGAGTAGAATACGATGGAACCGATTTTCAACAATCCCCCACATAAATGATAATTTTCGTTTCCCACCTTACAACAGGTACATATCACAGAGTGCAATTAAAACAATGTCGCATCGTGGATAGGTAGATATTTCACTTTGAACCTTCCCTAGTTAAAGTTTACCGGACATACTTGGGTAATCAGTCAAATATTTCATCTTGAATTGTCAGCCGTTAGTGTATGCCCAAACAATAAACTCTACACAACATTGTGTTATTCACATCCAATCTCTCGGTTGTGTTCATTTTGGCTCTGAACAAATCTTAGTTTTGCGAGTGTTTTTAGAGAACTCTAGCCTTTCAAAGTTCTCATAGAGCCGACCCAGCTCACACTTACATAGGTGACCGCATCCATAAAGAGTACCATACAATACCCCATTTTGTGATTTTTCAAGATATGGACGTCATTAAAAGCATAGCTTAACCTTTTAATACTTCTGTAGGCATGCATTTATTTTGCACCCTAGGAATGAGATGGACCTGTGTCCAAATGCATTACTGTTTGAGTTACTCATAACTGGTTGTCCTATTGAACCTGGTCCGTGGGATCTCCAGTCACCAGGTTAGGTTTCCGTATAAGGTAACTCATATTGTTTTAGGCTTTTAACCCCATTCTCCTCGATGCACAGTTAATTTTCTCTCTGGATAATCTCTTAGTAAATGGATTCGCTAAGTTATCCTGTGACCTCACAAAGTCAATGGAAATAATTCCATTGGAGAGTAATTGTCGAACAGTATTATGGCGTCTACGAATATGTCGTGATTTGCCATTATATACAGAATTATGCGCTCTACTTAGCGCTGCTTGATTATCGCAATGGATACAAATGACCGTCATTGGTTTAGGTCGAAATGAAATATCTATATAATAAAACACAAAGAAAGCTATCAAGTGGCTCACCTTCAATCCCCCCAAAATCAAAGGCATAGATCTAACCTCACAAAACACATTTTCCCTTCAAAAATTTCAAACCCTAAAACCAAAATTTCCCCCCCAAAACTAAAAACCCATTACTTTATTACTATCTCTCTTTTCTCTCTTCACTTTTTCATATTTCTCTCTTTCTCTTTCACCCTATATCTCTCTCCCATTCTTTCTTTATTTACTTAGAAATTTTAGATTTTAAGATTTCAGGTTTGTAAATTTTCAGAATTTTTATGTTTTTCTTATTGCACGTGTTATATTGAAAATAGCAAATATCTCTTCAACAGTTAAATTTCATTATTTTCCACACTTAAAGTTCTTAAAAGTTAGATTTTACACCCCCATTTATAATTATTTTTCAACATATACTAATGGAAACATGGACTTTTATTTACAACTTATTATTGTCATACTATTCAAACTTGAGCTACATAATTGTTGTTTTATTGTTTACAGGGCTTTTCGTGTTTTGTATCGTTCCGAAGACGTGCCGTAGGCACTTGCCCACGGGCAAATCTAGTCTTCTAAAAAGTGGCGAAGCCATTCAGCTTCTTCACCTGCTTTATCTAAAGCAAATAACTCGGATTCCATTGTGGATCGGGTAATACACGTTTGTTGAGACGATTTTCATGATACAACAGCTCCTACTAGGGTAAAGACATAACCACTTGTGGATTTTGATTCTTCCGAATCCGATATCCAATTTGCATCACTGTATCCTTCAAGAACGGCAGGATATCTACCATAATGAAGTGAAAAGTTTGTGGTGTTCTTTAAATACCCAAGTACTCTTAGCAGTGACGTCCAGTGACCATTCCCTGGGTTACTGGTGTATATGCTTAGTTTGCTCACTGTATAAGTAATGTCTGGTCTCGTGCAGTTCATGAGGTACATTAAACTGCCTATTACACAAGAATATTCCAGTTGCATTATACCTTCACCAGTATTTTGTGCAAAACTACGATGGTGAAAAAGGGTTTGATAATCCTTTAATCCCATGTTCCATGAATCTATCAAGCACTTTTTTCACATAATGTGATTGAGATAATTCAATGCCACCAGGTGTTCTTATTATTTTGATACCCAAAATAACATCTGCCACACCTAAGTCTTTCATGTCAAAGTGATTGGTTAGCATCTTCTTTACAGTCTTGATGACTTCCAGGTTAGGACCAAAGATTAGCATATCATCCACATACAGGTAAACAATCACGCATGACTGTCCCATTTGTTTGTAATAAATACATTTATCACATTCATTAATTCGAAAACCATTTTTCATCATGACATTGTCGAATTTTTCATGCCATTGTTTCTGTCACGCCCCGCTTCCCAAAAATACGGAATACGAGCACGTAACATTGGTCCAGCGAATGACTAACGTCACCCATAAGCTGTTTATCCAATTAACTCAACAATATAAGTAATACAGAACAATTGCGCAAACAATAATAATAATCTCATGAACAATAATACTTGAAATTAAGCAATAAAAATATCCAAATACAACAATAATCCAACATCTGGAAACAAATAACGATATTCGGGACATAAGTCCCATACAATAATAAATCCAATCCAAATAATAATAAGTATCAATACATTAAGTTTATTAAAGCAATAAGCAATTAGAAAGCAGTAGTCTTCTGACTGTTTGTTCTCCAACTCCAGCAGGCAACTGTTCTCCAAAATCTGTAATTTCATAAATTGCAGGAAGAGGAAAAGAAAACAAAATGCCCTTCAATACAAGTTACGGGCCGCTTGTAGTGCATGATACAAGTTTATGGAAAAAAGGATAACTAATAACATGGATTAGGCATGATAACAAAATATAACAACTAGCATGACAAGATAAACAAGTGTAAGTAGCATGTAATATGTATCAAGTGAACAAATATCATGTAATATTCGATATCAATAGGAAAAATGATGAACAATATGCAATGTCGATGTTATGTTAATCCTTAAGTCTATTACTCATTTTAATCCGAACTAATGCATGTACTACTGTGTCCCATGTGTGTCGTACCACAGGTTCGATGCATACGATCAATTTTGTTTAGACTATAGTGATAGATTCTATAGTTCATGTACTGGGTATGATGACGATAACAATATAACACGGGCCATGTGTAATTTCTTACACGATAACGATAACAATAATAACACGGGTCATGTGTAATTTCTTACACAATGACGATAACATTAACACGGGTCATCATCCGAGTACAGTCCCCATATCATCAACTACTCTAGTCAATCCCTTAAACCCCGGCTTATTAATCATTTCATTAATGTAACAATACAATATGCAATCTAGAGACATGAGATGAACGATAATAACAATAGGAAAACAATAGGATGATAACATGGAATATGGTGTACTAGATGTCCAAGTAACATGGTATAGGGTATTTTACAAGTATTCGACAAGTATAACACGTATAACACAACAAACACAGATATCTCAAGATAGCATGAACATATACATCAAAAGTGGTCAACCCTAGGTTAATTCATGTCATATATGTCGTGAGCCAACTACGGTCAATCATCACTATAAAGACAATATCAACAAGGGGATTCACACACGAATTGTCTCTAGAACCCAACTACACTACAAGCGGTATTTTGTATTTGTATATGCAAAGGAATTTAATACAAGTTACTTTCTTATTAGACGGTAAATTTGAATACCCAGAATGACAGGATGAGAATCCCAAAGCAACGAACACACGAACACACGATCACACGTGCAATATACGTGCAATAGAATCCAAGAGCAATAACAGTAAGAGTATACAGCAATCACAGCAAGAGAGAGGTAGAGCTCGACAGCAACAATGGCAAGGGCGACGACCTGGTGGTCGCTGGTGTCGCAGGCGGTGGGGCTCGTCAGTGGCGTCGAGGCGGCGACCCAGGGCAGGCGGCGGCGGCGCTTGCGCTGCCGTCGACGAAATAGGGGAAAACAACAGGGATGGGAGATGGGGGTATTGGATGTGGTGGCGGTGCTACGGTGGGTGGTCGAGCGACGAGGTCGCGGTGGCGCTCAGGGGGAGCGGCGACGGGGCATGCAGGGGGTTCGGGATTGGGTTTTGGTCCCCGGTTAATGTCGAGAACGGAGGAATGAGGCATAGGGGGTTGTCTGGTGGTGCTGGGGCGGGTCGACGGGAGGAGGGACGACGAAGGGGGGTCGCCGAAGGTCAGGGAAGAAGGCAGTTGGTTTTTGGGGAATATGAACAGTGGAGTTGGGTCTGATCGGGGAGAGAGAAACAGAGAGGAGAGAGAAAAAGGAGAGAGGAGAGAGATTAGACGGCTAGGGTTTCGAAATTTGTGCCATGATTAGGGTTTGCAACAGAGTTGAATTTATAGGATACAATTAGGGTACTGGGTTAGTGGATTAGGGTCCACTAAGAGCGGATTTGGGTCAAGAACAAATAAAATTGGGTTTTAGGGTTCAATAAGAGGTAGATCCAAATCAATAGGGTTCAAATAAAAAATACCCACAATAAAAAGAAAAATAGGATTAACAAGAAAATAATTCATCAAGAAGATCAAAGAGTTTCATGAACAAGAATTTAAACCCAAATAAATAAATAAATAATACAAATGAATTAAATATAAATTGGGCTTGAAAATAAGTTGGAATTCGCCAAGAAAACTAGGTCTAGTACAATAACAAAATAATTCAATAAATGAATTTTAATTAAATAATCAAGAAACGACAATTAATTATTATAATAATGAAATCATACAATAAAATAATATCCAGGTTTAACAATTTACTAAAATGACCCAATATATATATATATATATATATATATATATATATATATATATATATATATATATATATATATGTATACATATATATATATATATATATATGTATACATATATATATATATATATATATATACATATATATATATATATATATGTATACATATATATATATATATATATATGTATACATATATATATATATATATGTATATATATAATTTGGACTCAAATACAATTAGTTGATCAATAAGATCTAGAAAATAAGATCAAAACACATCATTATTTGAAATGAATAAATTTTCGATTAGAAAAACACTTTAATATAAAATCCAAAACATTTTTTAAAAAATAATGAATTTATAATATCGAAATACAGAAAATATTCAGAAAATACGTATTTGCGGGAAGCGGGGTTACAGTTTTGGAGCTTGTTTAAGTCCATATAGGGATTTAACAAGTCTACATACTTTATTTTCAGCTCCCTTTGAAACAAACCCTTCCGGTTGCTCCAGGTAGATCTCTTCTTCGAGACCCCCATTTAAAAATGCTGTCTTGACATCCATTTGATGAATTTCAAGATTATAGATAGATGCTATTGCTCTCAGCATTCTTATAGTGGTTATCCGCATAACCGGTGAATAAGTATCAAAGAAGTTTAATCCCTCCTTCTGGCGATACCCTTTAGCTACTAATCTATCTTTGTATTTGTCAATGGAACCATCTGGTTTCATCTTCCGTTTGAAGATCCATTTACATCCAATTGGTTTATAACCTGGGGTAAGGTCAACCAACTTCCAGGTGTGATTGCTTAGAATCGATTCAATCTCACTATTGATAGCTTCTTTCCAATAGGGAGACTCCGTGGATGAGACTGCCTTTTTGTAAGTTTGAGGTTCACCCTCTAACATGTATGTTAGAAAATCTGGACCGAAAGACTTAAGGTTTTAGGTCTTAGATTTCTTCTTGGTTCGGATTCACCATTTTCATGATGAGTTTCATCCTGTTTCTTAGTTGACACTTCTCTTGTTCTTTTGAGATCAGGGTTTCCATTATTTCTTTTGTGTGGAAACACATCTTCAAAGAATATGGCATCTTTTGACTCAATGATTGTGTTTACACTGATGTCACATCCTTCAAACTTGAAGACTAAGAATCTGTACGCACTACTACTTTCGGCATGGCCTAGAAAGTAGCAATCTACAGTTTTTGGTCCAAGTTTGGTTCACTTGGGAAGAGGAACCGAGACCTTAGCCAAACACCCCCACACTTTGAGTTATTTGTAATTAGGCATATGTCATTTCCATAACTCATATGGAATGGAATCAGTTTTCTTGTGTGAGACTCTATTTAATATGTGATTCGACATATGTAAGGCTTCCCCCCACAAGTTTGTAGGCAGTCCAGAAGTTATAACCAAGACATTAATCATATCTTTTAACGCTTTGTTCTTTCTTTCTGCAATTCTATTTTGCTGAGGTGAGTATGGGGCAGTAGTTTGGTGAATTATTCCATACTCTTCACACAATTGTGCAAATGGAGACTCATATTCTCCACATCGATCTGACCGCAGTACTTTGATCTTTTTGTTAAGCTAATTTTCTACTTCAGCCTTGTATTTTGTAAATGCTGCAATTGCTTCGTCTTTACTATTTAGTAAATATACATAGCAATACTGAGTGCAATCATCGATAAATGTGATAAAATACTTTTTCCCACCTATCTTGAGTAAGGATTTGAAATCACATAAATCAGTATGAATTAGGCATAACGGCTCAGTACTCCTGTCCTCTGTGTTGAATGGTTTCTTGACCATTTTTCCTTCTACACAAGTCTCACACTTGTGATTTTTATCAAATTTAAATTTTGGAATCAAACCTAAATTTGCAAGTTTTTTCATCTTTCGAAAATTTATGTGCCAGAATCTATCATTTTATAAAATTATTTTAGACTCAAGCAAATAAGAAACTGAATTTTTATTAATCATAGATTTAGAGTACATTGGGTTATTGCCGATTACGGCTACATTAGCTTTGAATAATCCATCACACAGATATCTCCTCCCATCATAAACCCCAGCCTTGGTCAGCACCAACTTGTCTGACTCAATCACAATCCGAAAGCCTTTCTTGGAGAGCACAGATCCAGAAATAAGGTTCTTGTAGATGTCTGGCACGTAAAGCACATCGTTCAGCGTGACGTTCTTGCCAGACGTGAACTTCTGGATGACCTGTCCACAGCCTTCGACCAACGACACAGCAGAATTGCCTATATCAAGTTTTTCTTCATGATCTAATTTCTGATAAGTCGAGAACAGTGACTTATTGAAACATATGTGCCGAGTAGCACTTGTGTCTACCCACCTGTAACGCTCCGGATCCCCGTTATCGGACATCCGTAACACAACCAGAATCTTTGCCTTCAAATGCATCTCAACACAGAGGGAAATTTAAACACTTTTATTACCATCAAAGTTATTACATCAGTAATTACAAATATCAATTTTTCATATCAACTGTAATGCACCCCCCCCCTCTTTTTCTTCTCCAAATTCAAAATTTTCAATTTCTATATCACTTTAAACATAAACTAAGATAGTTATATTTCAAAGAAAATTTTGGCAGAGTTTTCCCTAAAATTTCTGTCCCGAAACACAAATAGCTTACGGAATTCTGCCCTAAATTCCATAGCTCACATCACAAGCAATAATATCATGGGCTCCCCAGGCCAAAATGAGCAGAATCGCACAGGCAATATAAATATCATGCTCTGGGGGCCAAACTCATAATAGGATATCAATTATCAATTTAAAACCATAAATTTCTTTAAAAACGTAGTAAAGTTTTTAGAAAATAACTTATAAAGCATACCACAGGGCCCGGTACTCCACAACGAGATGGGTACGGGTCAAAAACATATCATGCCACTCCACACTATACTCATCATCATCATCCACATACTTATACATCTAAAATACAATTTAAATAATAAATTTCACTATTCACATAATTAAACTTAAACAACAATTTTAAAATAAAAGCTCCACTACACAGAATCTACACCTCACCTCTGCACTGCTGAGGACCTGTAACAATAGGGGATCTAGGGTAGTCCAGGGATTCCCTAACCCCCCAAACACTATAGGGTTAGCCATTTCTGGTGTGAGTATAATTTACTAATTAAGCAAATATGTAACCCCCATTCCTGATAATTAGTATTTTCCGTGTATCTCTACTACTATAATGGGAGAAGGCCATTGTCCATAACCCAACCCTTGCAGCGCACGTGCAGGTAATTTTTTTTTTGCCCTTTTCATTCCCCCCAATTTTTCCCCACGTGCACAGCACGTGTATAATACTAGTTTTCTATAATTTGATTTTTATAAATTTATTTTGTGCTAAATTATTTTCGGATATTTTATTAAAGTGGTTTCTAATCGAAAATTTTATTCATTTCGAATAATGGTGTATTTTGATCTTATTTTCTATATCTTATTGGTCGACTATTTATATTTGAGCCTAAAACAAATATATTATTATTATCGAATTATTTTAATTAAATTGTTAAACCCGAATATTATTTTATTGTATGACTTTACTACTTTTGTTATTATGATAATTAATTTTTATTTCTTGATTATTTATTTAAAATTCATTTATCGAATTATTTTCATTTCGTACTTGATCTGATTTTATTGGCGAATTCCCAATTTATTTTCAAGCCCTAATTTATATTTTAATGCATTTGTATTATTTATTTATTTATTTGGATTTAAATTTTTCTTCGTGAAATTTCTTCGTTCTTTTTGATCGAGCAATTCTTATTGATCATATTGCTCTCTTATTTATTGTGGGTATTTTTGGTTTGAACTATATTGATTTTGATCTATCTCTTATTGAACCTTAAAATCAAATTTCATTTGTTCTTGACCAAAATCCATTTTTATTGGACCCTAAACCACTAACCCAACATCCAATTGTGCTCTATAAATACAACTCTTCTACAAACCCTAAAAATTGCACACAATTTCGAAATCCTAGCCGCTTACTCTCTTTCCTTTTTCTCCCGCCTCTCCCGTTTCTCTCTCCCCGTTCAATTCCCACCCAAAATCCCCCTGAACCCATCTCCTGTTGTCTTCTCCGGCGAGCTCCTCTGACCCCCGGCGACCCCTACAGGCCATTGCCATCCCCTTTTGCCCTGTCCTCCTCTCTCGACCAGGCCACCACTCACCCCGTCGCCTCCCACTCAGCCCACCGTGAACCCCCTGATTGATACCCCCCCTGCGTCCCTGTTCCGATCGCCGGTGACGCCCCAGCGCCGCCCTGCCCCTCACGCCTTGCCATCGCACCATCGTCAGAGATGCGAGCGCCGCCCTTGGCCCTGGCCATTGCTGAAAATACTGCTGTCTTGTTGCTTCTTGCTGTTGCTGTCTCTCTTGTGTGTTGCTGCCTGTCTCTTTGTGTGCTGCTGTTTGTTTGGTTCTCTTTTACACGTGGTTCGCATGTGTTTTATGGGGTGTTCGTGGAATCGTGTTGTTGCAGATTTGTATTCGTTGCTTCGGGATTCTCATCCCGTTATTCTTGGTATTCGTTTTCACCGGTTATAAGGCAAGTAACTTGTATTAAATTCTTTGCATATACAAGTACAAAATACCGCTTGTAGTGTAGTTGGGTTCTAGAGACAATTCGTGTGTGAATCCCCTTGTTGATATTGTCTTTATTGTGATGATTTGACCATAGTTGCCTCACGACATATATGACATGAATTAACCTAGGGTTGACCACTTTTGATATATATGTTCATGCTATCTTGAGATATCTGTGTTTGATGTGTTATTCGTGTTATACTTGTCGAATACTTGTAAATTACCCTATACCATGTTGCTTGGACATCTAGTACACCATATTCCATGTTATCATCTTATTGTTTTCCTATTGTTATTATCGTTCATCTAATGTCTCATATTTGCATATTGCATTGTATCATTGCATTAATAAAATTGGTAACAAGCCGGGATTTAAGGGAATGACTTGAGTAGTGAAAGATATAGTGACTGTGTCGGCTAGTATTTATCGATTGATTGTGGAGCGCTAACTACGACACCCCAATCTTTCGTGTATTGCACTAATGAATCGTATCAATGTATTAATGTACCAATGTAGCAATGTATTAATATATCAATGTATCAATGTACCAATGTACCAATGTATCAATGAATCAGTGAATCATCGTAATGTATCGAGCAACAATATTGTACCGTATCAGTAATTACCGTACCGACACATGATCTATAGAATTCGCTACTCAGTCTACGAAATTGATTGTATGCATCGAACCTGTGGTACGGAACACATGGGACATAGTAGTACATGCATTAGTTAGGATTAAAATGAATAATAGACTTAAGGATTAACACAACATCGACATTGCATATTGTTCATCATTGTTCTTATTGATATCGAATATTACATGATACTTGTTCACTTGACACTTATTTCATGCTACTTACATTTGTTATCTTGCCATGCTAGTTGTTATATTTTGTTATCATGCCTATTTCATGTTATTAGTTATCCATTTTTCCATGTACTTGTGCCTGCACTACAAGCACCCCGTAACTTCCATTGACGGGCGTTTTGGTTTTCTTTTCCTCTTCCTGCAATTTATTAAATTGCAGACTTTGGAGAACATTTGCCTGCTGGAGTTGGAGAACAATCAGTCTGAAGACTACTACTTTCTAAATTGCTTATTGGTTTAATAAACTTAATGTATTGAGACTCATTATTTTTGGATTGGATTTATTATTGTATTGGACTTATATCCCGAATATTGTTATTTGTTTCCAGATGTTGGATTATTATTGTACTTGAATATTATATATTGCTTCTATTCAAGTATTATTGTTCATGAGATTGTTATTATTGCTTGCGCAACTGTTTTGTATTGATTATATTTTTGAGTTGATCGGATAAACAGCTTATGGGTGACGTTAGTCATTCGCTGGGCCAATGTCACGTACTCGTATTCCGTATTTTTGGAAAGCGGGGCATGACAAAATAAATTAAACTTTATAAGTAAAAACAGAACGAACTTACGAATACCAAGATAATCAAATTTTACCTGAAATCTGAACATGTAAACATCATAAATGAGATTTCACATCAAATACTCTCTGAGTCATCACCTGTAGATATATCCATACCCGCTCATAA
The DNA here is from genome assembly GCA_017893485.1 of Hemerocallis citrina. NCBI lineage: Eukaryota > Viridiplantae > Streptophyta > Magnoliopsida > Asparagales > Asphodelaceae > Hemerocallis > Hemerocallis citrina. The sequence goes on from CM030362.1 coordinate 153,809,971, forward strand.
CATACTTATCTTTAGTTTGGAAATCATTCACAAATTAGTCGCATAACGCCTACCACTTTATGCTTTATACAAATATTCCTATAACTTTACTTTCCCATAAAGCTTTACATTTACAAATAACTCTATTTTCACATCAAATGCACCTCATTTACCATTCATTTGCATTTACAGACTCACGACATATTCTTCGTACTCATCTTCATTCATAAACGTGTTCCTTCCCAATCTCATATCACATAACATCGTATTCAATCATTTCTTACAACATATATCATCACGTCTCGCAATACATCACTTCCACACTCATTATACACTTCAACTATCACACTCACAATTCATCTTGAATGGAAAATAAACGTGTATCCTGATTTCTTAGTGTTCGTGTAAGCCATGACCTGAGTCTAATGCAAAAATACAGAGTATAGAACAGATGCACGTATTCTAATGTCAGCAAGACTCTGGACGCACATGCATCCCTTACTACATGTGCCCCAGATCAAGCCGTTTCTCCAGTTTCAGGGATTCGAACCCTCACTATGCAATGCATTCTAATTCGGTCCACTTCTGTTCCTGATAGTATGACATGGTTAAGGAGGTATAAATAAAAGACATGATTTGGGGCGCTACCCTGTTGTCACCAATAATTTTTGCATCGGACCCTCCTCGAAAGCTGTGACGAACTTACTGATATACACACAAGCATATCCATTGTGCAGAAGAGCCATTATGATCCGTTCGTGTCCACCAACATAGAACATGATGGCCTCGAAGGTCTAAAACCAACTATCCACCAGGAAATCGACATCACGTTCTTACCATAGTATTTCAGGAATCAACAGTGCAAGATACGCATAGCAGTATGTATCCCTAATGACATAAAGAGACATTCCCATAGTATCACCACCTAGTGCTAACTCTCCGAACGAGTTGGATTAAAGAGAATCACCCCTAATACCAATTCGATCTTCGAGCGAAACAATAAAGGAAAACCTAATCAATGCAGTTTACTGAAAACAAGTTGTTACCCAGATCACACTCGTTGTCGATCAACAATGTCGGGCCTGTCCGGTCTGTCAAAAACAACAATCATCTCGGGAATCATATCCACTGATTCCCCATACCTTCACAGGTCAGCGACCAAATAATCCCGGTCCATGACCCTCAGCGAGTGGTCCAACGGTGCCCCAAGGATGCAATAATTCAAATGAAGGTAAGCACACACATAACCATCCATTCTTGACCATCGACAGACTCAGACATCGATATACCAAATACAAACCGACCAGAGCTATGTCCTAACTCACTCATGTCCACCATGAGCACTAAGCACAGGAACTAGCCTAAGTTCCAAACGAAATGCTAAAAACATCTTTAAAACAAAATAGCTCATGATCACCACACTGCGGTATGCAGAGGGTTCCTCATCAATTGTCCGATGAAATAGTTTATGAAATAGCAGTAGCTGTAACTTAAGCTACGCTCCTCAGAATCCTACACAATCAGAATTCCTAGAAGGGTAGGGAGATCCACTGCAACTCCCTAGTGAACGACTCCCACAAATTCTTTAAAGAACTCATGTCCCTAAGTTAACTTAAGCTTGAAGTCAATCTAAACAACAGGTTGCTAAACTTGCAACGACCACAGCTTCCAGCACACAATTCGGAATTGCTTGATAACCTCTATTCTGGAAAGATAAGATCCTAGTCTACAACTCTGTAGTTAACAATTTCTTCAAATTCAATCATCTGGACACTGTATAAACCTCATATACTCTCAATAGTATATTCCTTCACGCACTCGCTGCACCTTTCCGACAGCATAAAATTTTGCTCACTCATCGGAATTACTTGATTCTGGGTTCTATGGAAAGGTGGGAGTGTACTAAAACTTCCTAGTTGAACACCTCTTCAGATTCAATCATTTGAGTTCTCGAAAACACTAAGTTCCATCAGGTGTACAAACAGGGAGAAACTGGTTTACTTAGCCAATAATACCTTAACTAAGACTGTATCCGTTTCATCTTTAGAAAATCATAACTCTCAACTTATAAACTAGAATTACAAAATTCCAGATGAGTTAGAATGCTATGACTCCCTACTACTACTCTCTAGTTGGTCAATTTCCCAAATTCTTAACAAATAGTTCCAAAATTTCTCATCTTCACAACTAGTCAACTTGTACTAGGACGAACATAGGCCCACTTTGAGATTCAATAATAAATCAACCTTGAGTCCAATGATCATGAAATTTGAGATTCTTAATCTACACATATACCATTTCATTGTGTCCAAAATTTGCATTCAGATTCAACTCACACAATGAGTTATGACTCCTCAAACAATGCACAAATTTCAGCTGCTCTATCCGCAGGGTACTTACTACCCCTTACTAATTACTTTAGAAACCTCATCAACTGACCTCTAAAAATTCTAAAATTTGAGAATCATCGAATAGACTCATACCAAAAGATATTCCCAAAATTTCACAGCAATACCGTAAACACACAAGGAGTTATGACTTTTAGAGCTTCATTTCAAAAACAGTCAGCTGCAGCTCCACGATCCAGACCAGTTGCATTCCACAAATTTTTCGACATATCAAACGACCTCGAAAAATTACGAAATTTAAGACTATAGTTGTATACACATACAAAGGTGTCCAAAAAAATTTCTAGCCAAAAATATCTAACCAATAATTAATTATGATTTTCCAAAGTTACTACAGAACTTCTCAAAGCTGCTGTTTCTACAGTCAGGTGCTGTCCGAAATTGGGGACTTGGGTTGGGCTATTAGATGACTTCTAAATAATATAAAAAAAAATCATGAAATCTCTAGATACATAGACAAATAATCTCCCAAAATTTAAGCTCAATATTTCTAACCGTTTATGAGATAAAAATTCCCAAACTATACCTCAAGAACATGGTTCTTAGCAAAAATCTTGAAGAGTAGTTATTCTACCACACAACCATTCTTCTCTTAGCATACTCATTATTCATACATGGAAAAATCAAGTTTTTCTTAGCTATTCTTATATGCAAATCATCATACACAAAGAAAAACTTAATCTTTAATGGTTTAGAGAAATCACCCACTTGTTGCAAGAAGACTCTAGTAGCTTTAGCTAGCTCCTCCTCCTTCTCTCAATCTCTTCTTCACCTTCAAAGCTCCAAGAACCCATAAAATCAAAAAAACCTCTTTCTTTTCATTCTTGAGAATTGGGAGAGGTGGAAGAAGATGAAGTAGAAGAAGATGGATATGGATTTTTTTTTTGGGTGAAAAATTGAGATTGGAGATGGAGAATTGAACTTGGCCATGGAGATTTGCGTTTGGGGTTGCTTCCGAAATTGGAGTAGAAGGAAGAAGAGGTCGGTGGAGAATAGGGGAAGAGAAAGGGAGTGGGGGATTTTATTGGATTTGGTGTGAATCTTATACACCCCTACAATACTATGTATCCATACACTCTCCAATTATACATGTGTATGTATTGTACAATCCACTTCAATACAATTCAATTACATATTCATACAAATATATATACATATAAATATATACGTATACATATATATATAAAATGCATACAAGTATCCGTACATATATATCATATACGACCCAATCAAGGTATAAATACATCCATATATGTATATGTACCTCCATATACATATAAAACATTTATTTGTAAAATAAAATATAAGAATACATGTTAAAAAATATTATTTTTCCAAAGATTGTCTCGTTTAAATAATCGGGACAATACACACAATTTAATTGAGAAGATACCCGGAATATACATTGTCGGGTTCAGAATAACTAATATATCTGAAATCTCTCAATTAAAATCAATTATTATTAGAAAAATACATAATCGCGTGCAATTCTCAACTGTGCACGGATTACAATGCAAAATAGTCATATGCTATTTTGCGGGGTATTATACCACCATTGTCCTCGATGTTGGACTAGGTTACATTTAGAAACAACAGCAGACAAGTTTAGGTCATTGATACTTGAAGTGATGTTCTTGGTGATATTTGCTTCTGAAGTGCCGCATGTTTTTCTTGAAACGACAGTCTCTGGCAGAGTGACCAGGCTTCCCACAAATCCAACAATTTTCATTGAACTTCTTGTTGAGCTTCTTGTCTCTGGATCCTTGATCTGAAGCTTTCATCTTCTTGGAATTCTTCTTGTTGTTGTTGGAGTTGCCCTTCCGCTTGTTGGAGCTTTCCAGAATATGTACTTTAGCCTCCTTGCTTTTGAACTTGATTGTTCCTCGGTTGTCTGCTTCAATCTCAACCTGACAACAAGATCTTCCAAGGATATTTCCTTCTTTTTGTGCTTGAGGTAATACCTGAAGTCTTTCCAAGATGGTGGCAACTTTCCAATGATTGCTTCCACTAGAAAGGATTCGCCAACATTATGTCCTTCGGCTTCAATCTCATGAATAATGATCTAAAGCTCCTGCATCTGGACAGTGACGGATTTAGAGTCCACCATTTTGTAGTCTATAAATTTATCCACGATAAATTTCTTCAAGCTGGCATTCTTAGTCTTGTATTTGTAGGCCAAAACGGTCCACAAGGTCTTTGCAGTAGTGAGTAGACTGTATATCTTGTACAGAACTTCACCCAAACAGTTAAGGATGTAGTTCTGGTAAAGAAGCCCGAATGCCTCCATGCATCCACTGCTGCAAACGTCTCCTTATGAGTTTCTAGAGTCTGCCCCCTCAGCGGGCTTAGGTTCCTCCTCCTCGAGGAACCTATTCAACCCGAGGGTTGTGAGATAGAAGAGCATTTTGCTTTGACAAGTCTTGAAGTCAACCCCTTTAAAATTCTCGGGCTTGTTGTGCACACTATTAACCATTTTCGGGAGTTTTGTTTTGGTAGTTATATTGGTGTCTACAAAAGGAAAAAAATGTCTTAAGTTGTTATACCTTAAGTAGACAAAATTAATTTTATATTGAAAAAATAATTAAAGAAATTAATTAAATTCCTACTCGAATTTAATTATAATTATACTATTACAACAACTGTAAAATTCACTATCAACAAAGAACAAAAGAAAGATAATATATTTTTAATTCGAACCTTGGTAATTGTGAATTAAGGAACTGTTTCGCAAACAGCGTATATCACTGTACACAAAGCACAGAAGAAGATAAGTTATCTTCAATTCCGACCTTGAATATGGTGAAGAGAAATAGACAGATCGAGACTTGTTGAAAACAATGTCTTTAAGACGTTTATTTTGCCACTGCTACGGTGTATACAGGTTATTCGGCAGTCGTCACAACAGTCAGAACTCTACTAACTTACACTAGAATAATGGAGACTCGAGATATGACAGCGGGTTTTGTGATATCTGCACTGATACAGGGTGGTAGGGAAGATGTAATTGGACTCGAATTTGATCAGAATTCAGTCCTATTTATAGCCCTAAGCCCTTGGCGGTTTTTGCAACTATTCAGACAAAAACTTTCATGACAGTTGCAACTGCCCGTATCTAGCCCGTATACAAAATCAGAACTGGTTTTTTGAAAAAAATAAGTTTACTATATTAATCCGAAGCTGAAGCCCAAGCCCAAGCCCAAGCCCAAGCCCAAGACCAAGCCCAAGCCCGGGTCTGGGTCCGGCCCGGCCAGGCCGGGCGGGCGCGCGTGTGTTTCACACTATTGCCCAAGTTGGGTGTGTTCTCCCTCCGGAGAAAACATTCGTAAACCTAAGGGCACAACCCTTTGGCTCAGTTTTTAACTTATAACTTCATTTTCTTTTTGCTCCTTTCCGATATGGGACTAACTTTCAATGTCACATATCAAGCAAAAGTCCAATTCTTCATTTTAACAAGCTAACTTCAGAGGCGAATATTTCATTCATTTGAAATCCTTTTTGGACATGTGAGTACATCATTTTATACGTCTTGATGAGTAGAATACGATGGAACTGATTTCCAACATGGAGTTGGTGTCGTTTATCCAGCGAACCACATTACTCGAATCATTGACAATTGAGCACGGGACATGGGACTTGAGGATGGTGGAGGGAGAGGAGCATTCCATATCTAGTTTTTTTTTTCTTTTGAGAAAAAAGGTGACATAGTCAGCATTTCATTAATGAAATGTTAATGAAACCAGTACAATAGCTAAATCCATACATCGAGAGTACATACATCAAGATCATAAAGCAATAAACATCTCTCATACAAAAGCATATGGAATCAAAACAAGTCCCCAAAAACCAGTAAGTGAAAAGTGCCCCGCCCAGTCCAGTCTGGGCCCCTGTTCCTGTGACTGTGAACTACTCCTCCTCCAGTCGCAGCCTCTTCTTCACCCTTGCTATACCAGACCAAGCATTAATAAAGGAATATATATTATGAATCAAAACAAAGACTCTATTGTTTTTTTGACAGAAGCACAGATCATTTCGGTCTAGCCAAAGACCCAAAATAGTCGCAGCCACATAGATGTCCCATATTACTCTATTAACTTCCCTAATATGATTCCCTCTCCATTCCCCCCAGACCTCTCTAATCGACATCGGACGAGTTTGAAGATCGAGTTCTATACAGATAACCTCCCATGCCTGTGAAGCTCTAGGACAAGAGAAAAAAAGTGACGCGTGTCCGCTCTAATAACCAGACATCTATTACATTTGTCATCGACCAGGATGTTATGCTTGGTGAGGTTTACTTTTGAAAGTACCACATCGTTAACAACCAACCAAAGGAAGGCTTTAATTTTCAAGGGAGCCAATGTTTTGCACATAGTTTTTGTATCTCCGCATCTCAAACCACCGTCGTTATGCCACTTGTACATTGAAGATACCGAGAACTTTCCACTTGCTTCTAATCTCCAGATTCTTCTATCCTCCACTCCTTGACCTCGCATTCCATGTTCAAGAATGTACTCTTTTAGAAGGTCTATACCAGTTAAACAATCTTGTGATGGTTGATTATTCAGTTGAATTCGTAGTCTTCCATATCTCCACACTTCATAAACTAAGAAATCCACATTGATGGCCTCTTTAGCAACTTCTGGGAACAATGATTCTATCGTATTTTGCGCCACACCGCTTGTCTTTCCAAAATCTAATCTCTTTCCCGTTAGCCAACTCGCAAAGAGTGTTGGTATGGAAAGAGTCCCATTCTTTTGCCACCCCTTTCCATAGGCTGGATGCCTTACCAAATACGCTCCTTCCCCCAAATCTGAATTTTCTCATTCTCCGGTATAGTAGGAATGATTTGCACCATCACGTGTTCCTTTTCCTCCGCATCTTCCACCACCATTTGCTTAATAACGCTTTATTCATATCTCTCAGATCCACTATTCCCAACCCCCCCAAATTCCTTCCTCTTGCACACTCGTCCCCACTTAACCAGATGTAACCCTTTATAATCCTCCTTGGCCCCTCTCCACAGGAATTTCTTCCTACTCTTATCGATTCTCTAGATGACCCATTTTGGAAGTTCGTAAATCGACATGAGATATGTAGGAAGACTACTAAGAACCGAGTTAATAAGCGTAATTCTACCCCCTAAAAATAAAAATCTTCCTTTCCATCCAGCCAATCGCTTTTCCACCTTCTCTACCACTAGCATCTAGTCTTCTTGTCTCATCCCTCCTGGCCTGATTGGTGTACCCAGGTATTTTAATGGAAAATCTGCAGTCTTGCATCCTAGATAGTTTTTAATTTCCCCAATCGGTGTTGGTAATCCCTTTCCCATTGGGGTAACATAGCTTTTATTGAAATTGATGCTCAGACCGGACCACGCCTCAAAGCATCTGAGAACCATCCTCAGAGCCAGAACCTCCTCCACTTTTGCCTCACCAAATAGTAATGTATCATCCGCATACTGGAGGATTGTCACCTCGTCCCATATTCCTTTAATCGGAAGCCCATTAATAACATTATTCTCCACACCGACTCTGATCATTTAAGCTAATCCGTCTGCCACCAAAGTAAATAGTAGCGCAGAGAGTGGATCCCCTTGTCTCAGACCTCTACAGCATTTAGTTTCACGCCCTGGCTGTCCATTGAAAAAAATGAACGATTTCCCTTCTCTGACACAACCTCATCCGCTGTCTCCATTTATTGCCAAAACCTTTTAGTGTCAAAATCTCCTCAATGCATTCCCAATCAACTGTATCATAAGCCTTCTGAAAGTCTATTTTAAGAAGGAAACCATCCGCCTTGTCTTTATGACCTCTAAAAACTATCTCATGTGCTAATGCTATGCTGTCCGTGATATCTCTTCCTATCACAAATCTACTTTGTGATTCCCCCATAACATCCAGGAGATGTGGTGCCAGTCTGTTCGCTAACACTTTATTGATAATCTTGAAGGAGCCATTCAACAGACTAATTGGTCTAAGATCCGTTCCTCTTAGAACTTCCGCTTTCTTTGGGATTATGATGACGTTCGCATAATTTATTCTTTCAATCTCTGCCTCCCCCCGGTGAAACTCTTGTAGTACCATCATAAAATCGTCTTTGTTGACATTCCAGTATAGGTTATAAAGGAAAATTGGGAATCCCTCTGGTCCTGGCGCCTTATCTTGCCCCAGATTCTTAATAGCCTGAACGACCTCCTCTTCAGTAAATACCTATTCGATTCCACTACTGTCATCAATTCTTGACTCACTCCACATATCTTGCTCCAATCCTACTCTAGAGTTCTTCTTTTTTCCTAGCAATGACCTGAATATGCCATCAATGTGCTGTTTTAACTCTCCTTCATCCTCGCACCACATTTCATCCTCAAAAAGTCCGGATATGTGGTTCCGTCTTCGTCTTCCATTAGCCACCTTATGGAAGAATTTAGTATTAGCGTCACCTTCTTGTAACCACTGTACCCTAGATCTTTGTCTCCAGTATTGCTCCTTCATTTCCCCAATCCATTGAATCTCTTGTTTATTACTAGTTAATTCTTGCCACTCTGAATCCACTAGATCCCTCTCTTCTTCTGTTTTTTCTAGTTCCTTTATCCTTTCCCCTAGTAACTCTTTTCTTCTCCTCACCTATCCAAATTCGCGTTTAAACCACTCCTTCAGGCATTTTCGCAGGCGCCTGATTTTCTGAATCCAAATGTTTGTTGCCTCTGTAACCATTAGCGGGGACCTCCAACTATCCTGTATAATCTTCTGGGTATCTTTATGCAAAGTCCATGCCTTCTCAAAGCGGAATGGTCTACGTAGTGGTCTCGTTACATTCCCGTCATCTAATATTAATGGCAAATGGTCCGAAGTAAATCTAGTCGCTGACTTCACAACCGCTAGCGGATTGGCATCCTCCTATTCTGTGGAGACTAGAATCCTATCCAATTTGGCAAGAATCGGATTTGCTTGCATTTTGGACCACGTGAACAACCTATCAGAAGGTTGTAGTTCCATTAAACTCAGTTCATCGATGGTTTGGTTGAAACAGAGTCTATCTTGAATGCTCGCTCCCCTACCCGTATGTTCATGGGAAAATCTAGTAACGCTAAAATTGCCACCAACCACCCACGGGCCCGCCCAATGTCTTCTAATCTCCTTCAGTTCCTTCCATAATTGACCCCGACGTGTGGAGTCATATGGTCCATATATTGATGAAACCATGTGAACCCAGCTGTCACTCTTACGTCTTATAATAATCGTGACCGCAAAGACCCCCACGAGTGCATCCATCACCTCGAAAAGGTTCAAATCTACCCCAATAGCTATTCCCCCTGACTGTCCTACTGCCGAATTGAATCGCCAATCGAAGTCTTTACAATACCTAATTCGATTAAAGTCGTCTGCCCTAGGGTTCTCTATCCTAGTCTCTTGAATGGCACATACGGATGGCCTACTCCTACTGAAGGTATCATTGATACATCTACACTTAGTATGTTTCCACATCCCCCTAACATTCCAGAAGATGTATAACATGAAGAAACTATTATTCCCCTACAACTCTCACTGTCTATTGAGGTTTATAGACATAGTCTATTTGCCTCACCTCTAAGAATTTTAACCCTCTCAATCTGTTCTGTAACATTGGAACCCATAGCTAGACCTGTAATGCCCCAGAATAAAGTGAAATATTATATATATATTATTTATTCTAAACTAAGTTAAGATATGAATGGATTGGTGCATGATTATTGAATTAAATAACCATGCTTGTGTATACACTAGGGTTAGGGTTAGGGTATGGTAACCTAGGGTTAAGGCTAGCCCTCATCCTAATCAAACCCTAGCATAAATCTTGATGAAGATCTAAAATTTGGAATTGCACATGAAGAGTTCTTCATGAAGACTTCTAGTTGACATGGGAAACTTCGAGTCTTGTGTGTTGGCATTAAATCTCACCCTTCACCTCCACTAACTCACTCTCCTCACATCCCCACCCTACACCTAGAGATGGCCGGCCTCCTTCACCCCAAACCCCAGCACCATTTCTATAAAAACCCCTCCATCTCATCTTCTCACTTTCTCTTATCTTCTTGTTTTATTTTACTCCAAAAATTTTTTTACAGAAGGAGAAGAAGGAAAGATAGAGTCTTTGAGTAGTAGAAGAGGTAAAGAGTAGTAGGAAATTGAGATAGACAGGTCTTACAAGAGCAAGGAGCACCTCAAGGAGCATGGAGCCAAAGTATCAAGGAGTTCTCTTGCAAAATTGAAAGTGGGTGATTCACTTAAAACTCAAAAAATTAGTTTTTTCCTTTGTGTATGTAATCCTAGCATGAAGTAGGAACTAAGAGAATCTTGTTTACCATGTGTAATTATTTACATGCTAAGAAAAAAATTGTATGGTAGAACTCTCTTTTCATGATATCTTGTTAAAGAAACATGTATGACTAGGGGGGTTTGGGAATTACTAACTCATAAACGGTTTGAAATTTTGAACTCAAATTTTGGGGGTTTGTTTTGCCTTATGTCTAGAGCTTACATGATTTTTTAAAAATTATTTGGAATTTTTTTGATAGCCCAAACAGTAGCTCAAAATTTGGACAGCAACTACGGCAGAAACTGCCGCTTTGGAAAATTTTGTCGTAACTTTGAAAAATCATAACTAAATATTGGTTGGGTATTTTTAGCTGAAATTTTTCCTGGATGTTCTTGTATGTGTCTACAATCATAATCCCAAAATTTAAAAGCTATAAGTCCCACTGGTCTGAGCAGACCAAGCTAAAGATTCCTGCTTAGGGACTGAAGTTCACATATGCATAACTACTTGTGTGTATATGATATTGCTATGAAACTTTGCAATTAGCTTGTGGTATGAGTCTAATCCCAAAATTTTAGAATTTTTAGATGACTTTGGACAAGGTTTAAAAAATAAATCGTTAGTAGAAGCAAAAATCCTGTCTGAAAAGCAATGAAGATTTTTGTGTCGTATTTGTAGAGTCATAACTCTCGGTGTAGTAGGAGTTTGGATACAGTTTTTGGATACAATGTAGTGGTGTATGTCTAGTGATAGGTTCTTATATTTCATGAGCTTTGGACAAGTGGTTGATTTGATATGGAATTTTTACTAGACCGTGTTTAATACTTAGTGCTGATTACACAGTCTGTACGTTTGTGAATTTCTGGAAAAATGTGTTTGAATTTGGCCAAAATGATGAACTAGGGACTTGTAGTAGAGACTCTAAGCTTTCCAAGAAGCCCAGGAACTTGTGATTCCGAGTTGTGTAGTAACTGATGTGATTTTTTGAAGGTGCTGGACAGATCCAGCCACCTGTAGAAATTGTCACCTTGCATATGTGTGACTTGTTCTCACTCTCAAGCGTTAAATTGAGAGTTAGGGGCATTCCTATACCCCCGATACTTGGTTATTTGTGTCTTAGGTTGATTAAGACATGGGTAGAGACTTGAACGACACATTGAGTCATCGACCTTGTCTAAGTAGTTGCCTACACTTATCAACCATTAGGCCAAGTTGGGGACTTCCACCTTAACGATTGAGGATGACTAACTCGGGTGCCGACGAAATCATGGCAGATGATCACGGCCTGAGTTGAGGACGAGACTAAATGGGGAAAGTGGCGAGCAAGTGATCGCGTCGCCGGAGCCGCAGGTTGATAAATGGGAATGAGGGCTTCTAGTGAGGAAACCCTCGAGACTAGGCGTAACTTAGACGAGGAGATCAGTTGGTGACCATGCTCTTGTAACATGTCTAGGTGGAGTTGATCTCTATTAGATTTTGCCGTCACCTAGGAACTGCAGTAGTTTCTAGTGACTGGTAGTCAGGTGTTGTACTCTCCTGTCATTAGGGATACGTGTTGCTGTGCGTATCTTGCACTGTTGATTCCTGAAGTACGAACGGGATGGGATTTCCTGACGGAAGGGGGAATTAGACATTCAAGGCCATCAAGTTCTATGCTAGTGGACACGAACTGGTATATGGGCTGCAGTCCTGTGAATCTTCGGCGCCATAGGTATGCTGCAATGTATCTTTAAGTTTGTCACGGCTTTTGAGTGGGGTCTGAGAGTCAGGCACTAGTGACAAACCGAGACACCACTAAGTGACAACAGAAACGGATGTGACCGATTAATCTGTAACCTCATCAACCACGATCTATCTATCAGGAACATGATGAATACACGAGTAGGATGCATGGCGAGGGTTCAAAACCCTGAGTTTGGAGACAACGGCATGATTTGGAAGGTATGTAGTATGGGATGCATACATTTCCAAAGTCTCGCTTGCATTAGATTAAGTGCATTTTGGCTTGTGCAGTAGAGTACTTGGGCATTGTCATACATGGACACCTTGGACCCATCTCCGCCTTCATTCTTTTGTCACTTTTCTATTTAATCTTGATTTGTCTAGTTTGGAGATCGCTTCTTTTATCAGCCTCGCGTCCGTAGAATTACTGACGTGCCCACTCTTTTAGGTGCTAGATTGCCGACCCAGGGAGCCCAGGAAGCCCAAGACAGATGGTGTGCCCAAGTGACACTATCGAGTGTTCATCCTTTACATTTTTGTAAATTTTTGTAAAACTCTGATTTGTAAATTCTGAGACAGTGTAAAATTGTAACACTCAAACTTGTACATCATGAAATAAAATTATTTAAATTTTTCTGCATTTTCCTGTATTGTGACTGTGTGAAGGAAAGATTCTGGCTTGTGTCATGAATCACCAGTGTGGGGCTTCGGGGCGCTACAAGATCGAACATACTGGCATAGTAAATAAGAGTATTATCAGGCAGGATGCTCAAAATAGATAAATCAGATGTAGACATACCTCCGTAGCAGACACCGATTTTTTGGCTTTTGCTACCGCTTTGATTAAATCATCTTCGCTCGGGCCTTGCGAGCCCCATTTGTCATGTTGACGTTTGCTTTTTCGTTGATATTCCACTGTGGTCCTAGATGTACCACCCCCATGTCCACTTCCTGCCAACTCTCTAACTCTCTTTTCCCACTTTTCTGTATCTGTCTTTGATATATACTCCCCGCTCTGTAACCCTCCAAAGCCCTGATCCTATCCTCCTCAGTATCTAGATCAATTTGCTCGTCTCCTTGTTCTTTGTGGCCCTTTAACTCCTCCATTGCTTCTTCCTCTGCATTAATGAGTTCATTTATCCCAAAAACCCCCTCTCTTTCATCTCGGTTTCTTCTTTCCTGACATTCAGAACCCAATACTTCAGCTAGTTGCTTTTCTCCTTCTTCTGTCTCTGTCCCTAAATTCAATCCGCCCTATAACTGTTCATCCTCGCCGATCTGAAGGGTTGGATCAAAATTGCATTTCAAAGTAGGCCCTGCCTCTATGGGCTTAGAAAAGTCCAGCCCAATACAGTCTTTACTTTTCTTTGTGATTTCTAACACCGCAGCGTGTACTGTTGCCTCAAAATCTGCTCGCGAAAGTGTTAGAAGCTCCCCATTGTCTGCCTCTCGAGTGCCCCTCTCGATACCCGTGTTTGAGTGTGATTTCAGGATACCCACTTTTCGATTGTACAACATAGTACCTGAGCTGTGCCTCCCGTCGCTTTCATCCTTGCCCTTGTCTTTTCCGCATTCTCCTTCCCTTGCCATTTGACAACTATCAACTCCTCCATACCTCTTCGTTGCCTACATCACTTTGGGTCCCGCCACTTCTCCCAATTGAAATGAGTGGCTGCGATTGCTTTGATAACGATCCTGAGGCTGCAATGAAACCAACTTCTTAACATTTGATAAGCGATCCTGATTAACCTCTGTTCGATATGATGGTCCTCCTTTATCTTCTACCTTTGGCTGCATTGTTTCCCCTATGTCATCGTCTACCTCCTGCTTCTCTTCGCCTCGAAACGACACACTTTTTTTCCTCTCGTCGATCACTCTGACCTTGTAGGTTTCATCTTCGAACTGGGCTTGGATCATTGACGGGATCAAGGATGAGTCCTCGATACCAATTCTAATCCTTGCATATTCCCGCCGTTCTTGTAACATTGTGTTGCGGTCGATGTCAGCTATGAACCCAAAACCCCTAACCAGATTCTGAAACCTGATCTAACCCAACAATGAAACTGAAAGTTGTACACCCGTATCCACACCAATGGCAGTTCCCCAATCTTCAATGCCCCTATATTGTGAGTCCTGTTGGATCCTGTAGACGAGGCAACAAACACTAGAGGGGGGGGGTGAATAGTGTTTATAAAAAAATTAAATTGCGGAATAAAGATTTTTCTTCTGTACAGTCGACTTAAGGGATAAACCAGTCGACTGAATTAACAAAATGAAAAAGTAATTTAAACAAGTCTGTGCAGTCGACTTAGAGTTGAGACAGGCGACTTAACAACCAGAAAACTATCAGAGTATACGAGTCTGACCAGTCGACTTATCAAGTACCCAATCGACTGTCCAGACAAGTTACACAGTAACAACACAAGCTGAGAAAATATAAATGCAAGTTAGAGAGATACAACCACAGAGTGCACACGATGTATCCTAGTTCAGTCCTCCCGACCTACATCCAGTCCCCAAGCAACCCACTTGAGATTTCCACTATTCTTGAAAAAGTTTACAAGAATACCCTACGGCGTTCAGACAACAACCTTGTCTAACCCGTAGTCCTTTCTCTCAACCAGAGAAAGCAACACACTCTTCCACCAAGAGTGACAAACTTGACTCTACACCCTAGAGTCCTACTCTCCAACCGAGAGGAAAAAAAACAATAAAAATTGTTTACAATCATCCTATAGCCTTGTTTGTGATTGTGAAATAGTACGTGGCTAAATGGTTGACTTCTATATTCAGTCCAGAACGAAATCAAATGTTATACTGGACTGAAGACAGAGAACCAAGTCTTAGTGAGTTGAAAGCTTTTGTCTCTTGAAAAATGTAAAACTTAAGATCTCAAAGAAATGCTTAGAGTATTAGTTATTTTTTTTAATAGTGGATTCTAATCTCTATTTATAGAGGTAGATACACTGGACGTTGGGAATCAGTTGTTCAACTGTCAACCAACGGATCTAAAAAAGATTTGAATTTGAAAAATAATTTTAAAAACAAAAAACTGTCAAACGCACTTGAACAGTCGACTGGGTTGCCATAATGAGTCGACTAGTCAGAGTTTGAATAAGATTAGACAGTTTTGTACCAACTCAGTCGACTGGACCAATTAGCAGTCGACTGGTACGCAACAGCTGATCTAGTTCAAGCTGTTTTGACTTTTGGTTTTGAAAAATCACACATTTAAAAGTGTTATATGTGAGTATATGTGTGTGTGACAAGGCTGTACATCATTCTAAGACTCAAATAAAGCAAAATATTACATTTGTTTACAAGACAAAAAAATATATGACACTTGAAGCATAGGTCTTGACTTGAGTCTTGAGTGAAGCCATTGTCTTTATCCCGAGCGTGTGCTTGTTCATTTGTTCAGCTGTATAGTAATAAGGCTTGTGTGTATACTACCTGCAATTATATAGTATAGCATAGATACATGTTGCAGTGTGTTGTAATCATCAAAATCAAGAATCAACATTCTCCCCCTTTTTGATGATGACAACACAATAGCTGATAATAACAAAAATAATACAAGCATACAATCATTGATATGCTCCCCCTATTAAAAGCACATAATGCATATTATATCAGTCGACTTAAGAAAGAATCAGTTGACTTAACAGAACTTGAAAAAAAAAAACATACACAACATAACACAACATGAGGTTTTCTCCCCCTTTGTCATCAACAAAAATGGACACAAGATAATGTCTTTACAAAAATAAGGAAAGCTTACAAAAGTAACAACATAAAAAATGCAAGAAAGGAAATACATAGTAAAGAAAAACAAAAGAATCAGCAATCTTCGTCTTCGTCGTCGTCATCAACATCCTGAGACGGAGGTGGAAATTGAGTCGTAAACAGCTGAGTCAGATGTGAGATTTTGGAATCAAGGGAATCAATATGGGAAGCAAGGGTATCTTGACGATCCATGAGATAGTTAACAGCAAGATATAGACTACGTGGATCATCAAAATCAGCACGGGGACGAGAAGAGGTGGAGGCTGAAGATGGTCTAGCAGAAGTTGCTAAAGGAACTTGGGTGTGGGGAGTAGGTCTAGGGGAATGTCTAGGGGAAGGATCAAGAAGCTTCATACGTGCTAAACTGGCACGATCCAAGCACTCATAATGTTTAACCACATTGGTCTCGGAGTCAAGATCAATATCATAAGCAAGGAAGACACTAGTAAGGAGACCACCAAAGGGCAAAAAGTGAGTATGAGACTTGTGAAGTCTCGAAAAGATGACACGACCCCAATTGATATTTATTCTACCAAAAATTGCATAAACCGCTTGTTGCAATTTCATAGAATACTGATCAAAGCTCCCTGTTTTGGGAAGAATATTATATGATAGTATTCTTGTAACTAGTTTTGCAATAGGTGTGATAGATTTACTAGACATGGGGGGTCCATAATTTGGCAAAAAGATTTTAGACAAGATAGATGCATCATCTAAAATGATCTCACCTAAATCAAGTCCCTCATCATCAATGCCCATAATAAGATTAATTCTCTCGGATGTGAGTTTAATCTTCTTATTTTTGATCGAAGAATAAACAACAATTTCTCCATCATCCATTTGAACTACTCTCATATTGGTATAAAAAAGATAGATGAGTTGTGGGTAGTAGTTAGGTTGATTTTCCAAGGATAAAAACTCATATAGACTGCAATGTTGAAAAAGAGAAATAAGATTGAACCTATCTAAATCATTGAAGTTGACAAATCTACCCGGAAAAATCACAATGTTACAAATAAGATACCATTTTTCAAGAGATCAGGACTCCTAAGATACTGAGAATAGTCTTTTGACGAAGAACTATCATCAACATGGGATGTCTTAGATCTTTTCGGAGCCATTAAGAGATGTAAGGGAAGAGATTTTACCAACAAAAAGAAGAGAATCAAACAGGAAAGGAAGTGGTAAATCACCAGCTCCAAACAGTAGATTCGGCAGTCGACTCTCGATCTTCCTCTGTTCTCCTTAGGGTTTCAGATCTTGAAATTGGGTAAAAGTGAAAGTAAAAAAGATGGAGGCAGTGAAGAGGGTTTTATCAGAAGCGAGCGACTGAGATTGAATAGAAACGAGATCAACGGCTCACAAAGAAGTTACGAGCTAGTCAAAGGATAAAAGTTTGTCTCAAAAACTGTGTGACGATCCGATGTTGAAGACATACTGATTCGCGACAGTTGACTGGTATTCAGAGACAGTCGACTTAGTCGAGGGAAAAATAAGTAATTATAACAACTGATCAGTCGACTTGGTGAAAGTTCAGTCGACTGGTCAGAGAAGAAAATAAGTATATATAAAAAATACGAGACAGTCGACTGAACAGCATATACAAGTCGACTTAAAAAAAAATATGTTCAACAAATATCAAGAAAATTACATATCCCTAGTTCTCTTCTTAAAGTAATAAAAATGTCTTCTTTAAGGGGTTTTGTAAAGATATCAGCTACTTGTTTATCAGTAGAGATAAAGTCTAAAGATATGTCTTCTTTTAAAACATGATCATGTAGAAAATGATGTCGAATATCAATATGTTTCGTACGTGAATGTTGAACCGGATTTTTAGATAGATTAATTGCACTGGTATTATCACACATTATTGAAGGTTTTTCAAAAGAAATACCATAATCTAATAAGGTTTGTTTCATCCACAGTATTTGTGCACATGCCAAACCTGCCGCGATATATTCAGCTTCTGTAGTAGATAGGGATACTGAATTTTGCTTTTTACTGCACCAAGAAACTAGTGAATGTCCCAAAAAGTGACATGTCCCACTAGTGCTCTTGCGATCAGTTTTACTACCAGCAAAATCAGCATCACTGTACGACAAAAGTTGAAAATTATTGGTACGTGGATAAAATAGACCATAATTAGATGTGCCTTTAATATATCTTAAAATTCGTTTCACAGCTTTTAAATGAGATTCTTTAGGACTAGACTGATATCTCGCACACAAACATACACTGAACATAATATCTGGTCTACTAGCAGTAATATATAAGAGCGAACCAATCATACCTCGATAGAGTTTCTGATCGACACTCTTACCTAATATATCTTTGTCAAGGGTATTAGTAGTAGCCATAGGTGTGGATTTACTACTTGTACTATCCATGTTAAACCGTTTGAGTAATTCCTTAATTTGCATATTTTCCTTGATTAATAAATATGCCATTTGAGGACTGTTTAATTTGTAGTCCAAGAAAATAATTGAGTTCACCCATGTGACTCATCTCAAACTCGTTTTTCATGATGTTAGCAAACTCTTGACATAGATTATTATTAGTAGAACAAAAAATTATATCATCAACATATATTTGTATGATTAAAATATCATTCTTAATTCTCTTGATAAACAAGGTAGTATTTACTTTACCTATCTCAAACCCTGTTTCTAAAAGAAAAGTTTTCAAGCGATCATACCAAGCACGTGGTGCTTGTTTAAGACCGTATAAAGCCTTTTTCAATTTAAAAACATGGTTTGGGAATTGTTCATGTTCAAAACCTGGTGGTTGTTTAACATAAACATTCTCTTTAATAAACCCGTTAAGAAAAGCACTTTTAACATCCATTTGATAAAGTATAAAATTCATGAAACAAGCAAAAGATAATAAAATACGAATTGATTCTAATCTAGCAACAGGAGCATATGTTTCATCACGATCTATGCCTTCTTCTTGATTATATCCTTGAACAACTAGTCTAGCTTTGTTCCTAACAACTTGT
Source organism: Hemerocallis citrina (assembly GCA_017893485.1). Classification (NCBI taxonomy): domain Eukaryota; kingdom Viridiplantae; phylum Streptophyta; class Magnoliopsida; order Asparagales; family Asphodelaceae; genus Hemerocallis; species Hemerocallis citrina. The sequence goes on from CM030362.1 coordinate 153,829,159, forward strand.
CCTGATTCATCTAACTTATTTTTAAATACTCATTTGGTATCAATAATAGTATGATCAGGAGGTCGTGGAACTAAATCCCATACATCATTTCTTATGAATTGGTTTAACTCATCTTGCATGGCATTCATCCAAAATTCATTCTCACATGCTTCTTGTATATTTTTCGGTTCAAAATCCGACAAGATGGCTGTATGAGATATCATATTAATATGTGATCGTGTCTGAATACCATGGGAGATGTCACCAATTATTAAGTCATGAGGATGATCTCTAACTTCAACAAAAGATTTTGGTAAAGTTGAAGATATCACAATAGGATCAGTCGACTTGACAAGTTGCTCAGTCGACTGGTTTACATCAGTCGACTTGATGTCCTTATCGGTCGACTTATCTGCGAGACTAGTTTGTTCTAAGGATGTAATTACTTTATATAAAGGTGATGAATCAGTTTCATCATCTTTAATTAAATTTGATGAAGACAGAGATTCATCGAATGTAACATGCATTGATTCTTCAATAGTCATTGTTGACTTGTTGAAAATTCCATATGCTTTACTCCTATTTGAGTATCCTATAAAGATACCCTCATTAGATCTAGGATCAAATTTATCCAAATTGTCTTTAGTGTTCAGAATAAAACACTTACAACCAAATGTCTTAAAATAAAAGACTTTGGAAATTTTGTTAAAAAATAACTCATAACAAGTCTTCTTTAGCTTAGGTCTTATTAGAATCCTGTTTAAAACAAAACAAGCTGTAGCAACGGCTTCAGCCCAAAAATACTTAGGTAAATTGCTTTCAACAAGCATGGTACATGTGCATTCTTGCAAAGTCCTATTTTTCCTTTCAACCACTCCATTTTGTGGTGAAGCTCTAGGAAATACAAATGAATGTGTTATACCATTCTTGTTGCAATATTCTGTAAACGTTTCATTTTCAAATTCTCCACCATGATCACTTCTAATAGTGACTATGGTTAGAGATCTTTGGTTTTGAATTCGTTTACAAAAATTTGCAAATTCATCAAAAGCATCATTTTTATGTTTTAAAAAGAATGTCCAAGTGAATCGTGAAAAATCATCTACTAAAACAAATACATATCTACTTTTATTTAAAGAAGCAACTCTAGTAGGACCAAATAAATCCATATGAATTAATTCAAGTGGCCTACTAGTAGAAATTACTTCTTTTGTTTTAAAAGTGGATTTGATTTGTTTTCCTAATTGACATGTGTGGTAGGGTAAAAATGGCTTAGGGCCCAACCATGGCCCAATACAACTCTCACTCAGAAATGGGGAAAACAGCGGTCCAGATCGGCGCCGAACCCCCACTACAGGGTCGGCGCCGAGTCCCCAGTTCACCCCCACAGATCCGGACTCCTCGTGTCCAATGAGCGACTATGACCCTCGGCCTCCGATCCACGATAGCCCTCCAAGCCGTCCTACCATCCTGGTGTAGAAGGAAGATGACTTGGCGCAGCCCAGGCCCTCAGATCCTCCCAGGAGCACAGGAGCCCCACGATCAGCCATGTCAGCTCCAAATACCACCAAGGGTTTTGCCACGTCAGCCCTATACCACTCCTGGTATTGCCACGTCAGCCCTAAACCCCCTGGGCCCTCTGCCACGTCAGGCCCATGGGCTTTCGGGTCCAGACCCGGCCCCCAAAACGGAACCAAACCCGGTTGGGGTTCTCTATAAATACTAGACCCTCACCCACCTTTTGGAGGTAATCAATCTTTTTCCACTTAAATTCACCTAGTTATTGCGACTCTCTCACAGAGACTGACTAGATCGTCGGAGGGTCCGCCACCGGGACAAACCCCGGTGTTTCAGGACCGTCTGCAGGTACACAAGACCTCGGATCCGAATCTTCTGATCCGAGCCCAGATCTCCGAATCACCCTGAGGTCGCCACAGGTTCCGCCCGGTCAGCCAAGGGTCGTCTGACGAGCAGCATTCTCCTTCAAATACAAATTGAGTCCGAACTCACACCTGGTGCATCCACACGTCTCCCAAAAATAAACCGCATCAGGTTGGCGCCGTCTGTGGGAACACTACTTCAGAGGCCGACCCTAGCACGACCATCAAGGCACCTCGACAGCCGAACTCTCATGGCCTCAAAGGGCAAGGGGCCTGCTTCCTCCGTCAACCGACAGGACACCCCACCATCAAACACCAATGCCGGGCCACGCGCATCAAGGCACGGAGACTCCCATCAGGGATCCCGGCGGAGCGCCACCCATACAGTCCAGCCCGACCTACGGGGAGTAATCGTCAACCGACAGGTTAACCGCAGCAGGGAAAGGGCCGCTTCCAACCCGGCCCCGAACCATCCAAGACCGCCGCCCGAGGGACGGAGGTCAGCGCTCAGCCGCATCGGAAGGCAGCCCTCGGATCGACCAAACAGGGTCGAGGGAGCCCCCATCACTCACAAGGAGTTCCGAGACTTCCGGAGAGAAATTCTCGGGGCCCTCCGACGGGCCCCCAGGGAGGAAACCTTCCACTCCTAAACTAGGTCGGATGCCGAGGCAAGCATGTCGCACACATCAACTATCCAGCCAGAAGACGGCGGCGTACTCCTAAGGCGCCTCCAAGAAATGGAGGACCGCCTCGATCACATAGGGGACGGCGACCGACGAGTGGCTCAGGGGTACAGACCCATCCGTCCTCCCTTCTCCGCCCCCATCCTTCAAGCAGAAATACCCAGGAATTTCCGACCACCTCAATTCGAGACCTACGACGGCGAGGGAGATCCCGCTGATCACATGGAGGGTTTCAAAACCCTCATGATGATTCACAGCGCCTCGGACCCCCTGCTATGCCGAGCCTTCCCTGCCACACTCCGAGGTCCGGCTCGTGAATGGTACTCAAAGCACACCCCCGGCTCCATTTACTCCTTCGACCAACTAGAAGGCAATTTTCTTGCTCACTTCGTCACCAGCCGGAAGGCAGAAAGGACCAGTGCCTCTTTACTTGGGCTCAGACAGATAGACGGAGAGTCCCTCAGAGTGTTCGTCCGGAGGTTTACCACGGAAGCAAGGGCGGTCTCTTCCCTTGATCCAGGCGTCGCCTCCGCGGCCTTTCGGCACAACGTCCGCCATGGACAGCTGAAAGCTTCTCTAGCGAAGAGACCCCCATCGACTTTCCCGACCTCCTCAACAGGGTCGAGAAATACATTAGAGCAGAAGAGGCCCTTAGCCCCGAAGACGCCAGGGAGGTCAACTCGAAGGGAAAACGGAAAGCCGAAGAAGTCGAGCCATCAAAGAAAGCTCCGAGGGACGCGGGGGCCGTAAAAAAGATCCCGCCGATCCCCCGCTTCGAGAAGTACACTCCCTTGACGCATAACGTATCTGCCATCCTCTTAGAAATCGAAGACAAAGGCATTGTTCGACTACCTCCCCGACCCAACAACGGCAAGAACCGAGATCAGCGCTTCTACTGCCGCTTCCACAGAGACCATGGGCACGACACCGATCAATGCCGGGCCCTGAAAGACGAGATTGAGGAACTCATCTCCAGGGGGTACCTCCGAGAATTCACCCGAGAAGTCCCGCGGGATCGACGAGATACTAGGAACCGGAGACACTCGCCCCCGAACCCTACTCCGAACCACATCCAGGGTCGGGATCCCGAGTCCGAGGGAGCCGCGGACCCGCCATTTATCTTACACTGTGTCCATGGAGGGCCGATGGGAGGGGAATCGAATACTTCCCGAAAAGCCTTCATCCGAGAGGTGAATGCTGTCCAAGGCAACCCCTCTCCCAAGCTACAACCCATGCCAGTCTCATTCTCAGGGGAGGACCTCGAAGGCGTTCGCCTCCCCCACTGCGATGCCCTCGTCATTAGCCTCCACAGGGCTAATTGTGAAGTTCGCCGAATCCTCGTCGACAACGGCAGCTTGGTGAACATTCTTTTCCTCGAAGCCTTCGAGAATCTGAAATTACCTAGAGGCAAGCTCAAGCCGGCCGGATACACTTTGCATGGGTTCTCCGGCGTCCCTGTCGTGATAGAAGGGATTGTCACCCTCGACGTTACCGCAGGATCGGCTCCCGTCAAGAGGACCGAGTCTATGGACTTCATGGTGGTCAACGTCAAGGCGGCTTACAACGCCATACTCGGCCGTCCCGGGTTATGCTCCCTCCAAGCAGTGCCTTCGGCCTACCATCTGAAGCTCAAATTTCCCACCCCACAAGGAGTCGGCGTCGTCCGAGGCAGCCAAGAAGCAGCGCGATCATGCTACATGACCACCGTCGGGGGAGGAGTGTTCCCCCTCGACGCTGTCAAAATTCAAACCAGAGAAGGACGGCCCTACCCCCAGACCTACCGTCGAGCCGGAGAGGTTCCCCCTTGACACCAAGCACCCAGTGAATTCCTGCGAAGAACGAGCATAGGTTTTAACTTAGCTAGAAGTGAACCTTTTGTAAAGCTTTCCTTTGTAAAGGGCCATTTTTAGCGGCCCCCCCCTATCTTATACTAAGGAAATCTCGTTGTATCATACTCCAAACGCCTCGGCAAATCCAACCTGATACCAGGTTAGGGGATCGACACCCGAGACTTCATCTCCCCCCACTCCGATTCCTCACGAAACGATCAGGCCGAACTACATCCCCTTCATCATTTCGTATGCTATCAACCGGAGCAAAGAGTGAAATAAATTCCTTATTCATGCTCCTTTATTAGGTTGAGAGGAAACAAACGAAGACCGTTGCAGAAATACTCCCCTCATCTCGAACAGCAGGAGGCCGCCCTCTCAAAACCCCTCTGATCCGACGAACGGCCACGATTGATATACCGACCACGGAACTCTGGGCATCGGTGGGCCGCATACGTTCCGTTAGCAACACCACCATAGGTACCCCCCCTGCTCACTGACCACCCGAAGAAGGTCTCAAAATGCCCAGCATCGACCGGTAGAGATGTCTCTCCACCTCCTTCTCCACTAGCACATCGCGAAGTCGCTTCTCAGAGGAGGGCCTCTGCACCAAGGAACTCGACATAGCATATCCAGGTCCGACTCCCACAAGTTCCCCGATCCAACGTCGCCCTCCTCAGACAACTTGCCCCTTCACCAAGGGCTTCGGACATGTTCTTGTAACAGCTAAAGGCCGCCTCGACGGTGCGGGCCCTCTCACGGTACCAAGCCAGAGTGGCCTCCAACGCCTTCACCTTGCTCCGGAGCCACGCCACGACAGAACGACGGGGGTCCACCTCGGGAAGGAAAGCCACGACCTACAAAGAGAACCAACTCGAAGCACGTAAGCAAAGAGATTCGGAAATGTCCGGCGCCAAAACACTTGACAAGTCAAAGATGCTTTTTTATAAATTTTACTGCTTCTTACAAAAAGGCGGTGGCCAGTCCGCGGAAGGCAAATACAAACGAAAGGGGGGAAAAAGAAAGAAAGGCAAAACTATACAACTCGATTTCCCGCCTCGTCATCGATCGGGTTCGCCGGTGGGTCGACGGCCGGGTCGACAACGGGCCCCTCTTCGGCAGGAGTCTTCGGGGTCCCATCGATCTCCATGTCGTACTCAAAGTTGGACAGGTCGACGGTCGGATAGAAGTGCCTCACATGGCTGAGGGCCTTCGCGTAACACTCATCCTGGGCGGCGATCACCATCCGCTGACCCGCATCCGTCAGCTCTTTCCTCTCCTTGGCGAACGCAGCTGTCAACTCCCCCTTCTCCTTCGCCAACTTCCTCTTCAAGGAGGTCACCCTCTTCCCCCACTCGGTGTCCTGGGCCTCGAGCTCCAGCTTCATCTGCTGCTCCCTCTTATGCGAACCCTCGAGCTCGATCCGCATCTCCTTCATCTCTCGCTCGCTCTTGTCCGCCCGAGCACGTTCTTGCGACAGGGACGCTTCGTAGAGGTTCTTTACGTTAGCTCCCTGCATACAAGCCTGCGACCGAAAGGCACGGATAAGAAGAAAACTCCTGAAGCAAGACTAACAGAAAGGAGGAGGTTGGCAAGCTTACCAACACGGTGGCCTGCGCCAAGCGCGTAAATGCCACCTCTACGGGCTCACTCTCCATCATCTGGCGGTCGCGAGGCGTCGCCAGCTTCTCCACCACCTCTACAGCCTGGGCTTCCTCGGTCAGACAGTCACCCATCCGAACCGACCAGTCCGGTGCCCACCGTTGCCGCAACATCTCCACCACCGGATCCTCCTCCTCAACCTCTACCAAGGGACCTTTCCCCTTGTCGAGATCGGATGCCCTCGCTGGGCCCTTATCCTTCGAAGGGGCAGCCCCCTTGCTCGACTCCAAACGAGTCCTCTTAACCCTCGGCTCGAGCGGTACCTCCGAAATAACAAGGGACGGCTCCCTCGGCCTCTTCGCCGCCTCCCCCTTCTTCTTCTCGGCATTCTCTTTCTTCATGGCGAGCCTCCTTGCTTTAATCAATGCCTCATCCATATCTACAGAGAAAACCATTAAGAACAATGAGCAAGAAAGTACGAAAGGATCGAGAGAAAAGAAACAACTACATACGCAGAACAGCTGGGCTCAGTCCAACGCTCGCCAGGTGGACCTCCGTCACCTTCGTCCAATCAATACTAGGGGACAAACGGAGGCGCTCGACAAACCCCCACTCCTCGGCCGTCAGATCCCCCGGTCCCGGCACAGGATGGCTCGGCTTGGAATAATTCCATCGAGTCGGAATGTCCCAGGGCTCTTCACTCCGGATCACCAGATATTTCTTCTTCCAATCCTTGATGGAGTCCGGGTGGCTGTGAACAACCTTCCTCCTACTCCGGGGGGAGATATAGTAAACACCCTCAGCCGCCGAACTAATCATCAGCGTCGCTCAGAACACGTTCAACCGCAGGGGTACCTGTTGTTCCTCGCACATCAGTACAAAACAGATTATCTGCTTCCAAGAGTTCGGCCCATACTGCATCGGTGCCAAGGAGGCTCAGTTCAGCACTTCCCGAACAAACGGGTGGACTGGCAGCCTCAGTCCAGAAATGAACGCGTCCACTGGGAAGACACAATACCAAGCAGATAGGGGATCGGTTGGGCGCAGAGTAGAGCTCGGCAACATCAATTCGTAGCTGGGACCTATATGGTACGCCAGCTGCAAAACCTCCAAGTCCCCGCCATCCAAGACGGTCAGAATCGCGTCCATCAACACCCTCTTCCGACTCGGTGAAGAGGCCTGCACACCAAAGAGCTCCTTGTCGGATAGGTCGTCAGGATATTGACGGAAATGCTTCGGCTGCACGGGTGAACCTGTCCACAAGTTGCGGTAGACAGACCCCTGGCTCGAACCACCAGTCCTCGATCCTGCCTTCCTCGGAGCCTTCTTCCTCTTCTTGGTTCGCTCCGGCGAGGGAATGAATAAGGGCCCCCGACCAGTCAGCACGGAACTCGGACCTGCACCTTGAACTGTGGATCTCCTTACGGTGCCACCCTCGCCTCCCTCTCCCTCGGAAGTCAACTCCAAAATACGGACGCTGACCGAACCATCATTCGCTTCCTCCGACTCGCTGCTCTCCACCACGAAGGGACGACGAGAGCGCAACAACCTCGCACCATATACCTCATCCTCACCCACTGGTTCCTCCCACGAAACCGTATCAGAAGACTCATCAACGTGTACTGACTCCTCCTCGAGTACGGGCTCCTCCCAGGACGTCGATTCGGAGATGGGCTTCACTTCCCCCTAGACGTCGACGCTGACGAGCCAGACTGAGCCCTATCCATCTATGCCTAAACTAAGCAGACTTACCAACTCACCTGGGGTTACTTTGGAAGGGCAAGCCTAGTACAACGAGCTGCAAAGATGAGCGCTGAAGGGTTGAGAAATTTTTTGAAAAAAGAAAGCAGCGAGAAAGGAGTGGACTGATGGGGGAGAGGGGAGAATATTTATAGGCGGTAGAAGCAACTCCTCGATTTCCGCGAGTACTGTTCACCTATTTGACATGCAACTGCCGCCTGGGAATTCGCGCCACGTCCTCAAAACGTGCGCTGCTGACATCATCCAATGACAGACTGGCAGCCAGACGAGGAGGTCAGCTCGGAAGAAGTATTCCGGGGGGGGAACATTTTTACTTAAGATCTAAGGCGCCGTCCTTAGACAGACGCCCCGGGCTCCGAGGCGGGGTCGGTTCCCCTTTCACCCGTGAGCAGCTCGGGGCTTACAGCTTCGTCAGCCTAAGACCCGAACTGTTCAAGGGTGAGACAGAAACCGCCATCACCTGGATCCCTATTGAAATGCAGAGTAGTCAACCTCCAATCGGAGAACGACTCATCTATCCGAGGCCCAAAGCGTTAAGACGCCGCCCTCGGCGAGCACCCCGGTCGAAAGTAGATCAACACTCAGAGATCGAGAGAAGTGCACCATTCCGAGCCAGTTGATGCAACTGCAAAGGTTCGGCCTGCTCTGGCAACGGAACCCTCGTAGTTGCAAACAACTGGCCCGGAACGCCCTTCATCTCTTCCGGAAGGACAGAACCTTCACAGTTGCAAACAGCTCACCCCTCGGAGTTTGGTCGTTGTCCCTCTCACCCTAATCCCCCCTGGATCTGGCTGCCGTGTCAGGGCCATCAGATCCAAGAGAAGATCCGAACGACAGAGAAACCACCTCTCCGACACAACCGGGAGTAAAAAGTGGCAAGAGACAGGCGTCCGCCGAAGCAGACACCTTTAAAGGCCAATAGACCTCCCTTGCTTTGATCTGACCCACTACGGAAAGGGGGGGATACTTATAGCCTCCCCCAGGGGCCGGCCTTTATGACACGGGGAAAACCAAACGACGGAAGACCATGTGCCACACATTTATTAGGCGGCGCCATTAAAGTACCTGGGAAATTGGAACCTCACACAGATCCCAAGGCGCCCCCAATGCTCTGCAAAGACGGCAGACTACCCTGCTCAGCATTCCCAAGGCACACCGGTTCGCCCACAATCTGGCCGGCCCATAAACCCCTCGCCAGCTCGAGGCCAGCTTCTAGCACCAGAAAAGTCTTCTCAGGAAGGCTCCACGGCTTGCCACCACCCTTACCAACCCGTAATCCCTCGCCAAGCTCGAGGTCAGGTCTGGCACCAGGGAAGTCTTCTCAGGAAGGCTGAACGGCTCGCCATCCCCCTTGTTGGCCCGTAATTCCCTCGCCAGCTCGAGGTCGGGTCCAACACCAGGGTAGTCTTCTCAGGAAGGCTCTACGGCTCGCCATCACCCTTACCAACCCGTAATCCCTTGCCAAGCTCGAGGTCAGTTCTGGCACCAGGGTAGTCTTCCCAGGAAGGCTGAACGGCTGGCCATCCCCCTTGTTGGCCCATAAGTCCCTCGCCAGCTCGAGGTCGGGTCCAACACCAGGGTAGTCTTCTCAGGAAGGCTCCACGGCTCGCCATCACCCTTACCAACCCGTAATCCCTCGCCAAGCTCGAGGTCAGGTCCGGCACCAGGGTAGTCTTCTCAGGAAGGCTCAACGGCTCGCCACCCCCCTTGTTGGCCCATAAGTCCCTCGCCAGCTCGAGGTCGGGTCCAGCACCAGGGCAGTCTTCTCACGAAGGCTCCACGGCTCGCCATCGCCCTTGCCGATCCGTAATCCCTCGCCAAGCTCGAGGTCAGGTCTGGCACCAGGGCGGTCTTCCCAGGAAGGCCAACGGCTTGCCATCCCCCTTGTTGGCCCATAAGTCCCTCGCCAGCTCGAGGTCGGGTCCAGCACCAGGGCCTTCTTCTTAGGAAGAATCACCGGCTTGCCATCACCCTTGCCGACACATAATCCCTCGTCTTCTCGAGGTACGGTCGAGCACCAGGGTACTCTTCTCAGGAAGAAACAACGACTCGCCATCACCCTTACCGACACGTAATCCCTCGTCATCTCGAGGTTTTGTCGAGCACCAGGGCCCTCTTCTCAGGAAGAAACACCAGTTCGTCATCCCCCTCACCGACACATAATCCCTCGTCTCTTCGAGGTTCAGTCGAGCGCCGAGGTACTCTTCTCAGGAGGAAGCAACGGCTCGCCGTCAACCTTACCGCCTAACAGGCTCTCGCCGGCTTGAGGATCGCTCTAAACAATCAGGACGCCCCCCTCAGGAAGACCCAGGGGTTCGCCATCCCATTTTTTTTTACACCCGTAGACACTCCTCCACGGCTGGCTCCCGCACCCCCGTAGGAGTGGGGGGCTTGTGTGGTAGGGTAAAAATGGCTTAGGGCCCAACCATGGCCCAATACAACTCTCACTCAGAAATGGGGAAAACAGCGGTCCAGATCGGCGCCGAACCCCCACTACAGGGTCGGCGCCGAGTCCCCAGTTCACCCCCACAGATCCGGACTCCTCGTGTCCAATGAGCGACTATGACCCTCGGCCTCCGATCCACGATAGCCCTCCAAGCCGTCCTACCATCCTGGTGTAGAAGGAAGATGACTTGGCGCAGCCCAGGCCCTCAGATCCTCCCAGGAGCACAGGAGCCCCACGATCAGCCATGTCAACTCCAAATACCACCAAGGGCTTTGCCACGTCAGCCCTATACCACTCCTGGTATTGCCACGTCAGCCCTAAACCCCCTGGGCCCTCTGCCACGTCAGGCCCATGGGCTTTCGGGTCCAGATCCGGCCCCCAAAACGGAACCAAACCCGGTTGGGGTTCTCTATAAATACTAGACCCTCACCCACCTTTTGGAGGTAATCAATCTTTTTCCACTTAAATTCACCTAGTTATTGCGACTCTCTCACAGAGACTGACTAGATCGTCGGAGGGTCCGCCATCGGAACAAACCCCGGTATTTCAGGACCGTCTGCAGGTACACAAGACCTCGGATTCGAATCTTCTGATCCGAGCCCAGATCTCCAAATCACCCTGAGGTCGCCACAGGTTCCGCCCGGTCAACCAAGGGTCGTCTGACGAGCAGCATTCTCCTTCAAATACAAATTGAGTCCGAACTCACACCTGGTGCATCCACACGTCTCCCAAAAATAAACCGCATCAACATGCATCACATAACTTATCCTTTTTAAAGGATAGTTTTTGCAGTCCTTTAACTAGGTTATACTTAGATATTTTAGAGAGATTTTTTATATTCACATGACCAAATCGTCTATGCCAAAGCCAAGAATCATTATTAGAAGCTATTAAACAAAAATTATTTGAAAACTCATTTGTATTCAAACATAATTCATAAATGTTGTTCTTGCGAAAACCTTAAAAAATAATGTTTTGCATAGTAGAATCATAAATTAAGCAAGCATCTTTTTCAAATAAAATTTTATAACCTTTATCACATAGTTGACTAATACTTTACAAATTATGTTTTAGTCCACTATCTAACAAAACATTTTCTATAGTAGGATTAGTATTTTTACCAACCATGCCGATTCCTATGACTTTTCCTTTGTTGTTATCACCAAAGGTAACTGTTCCTCCATTGATGCTTTGTATGGTGGATAAGAGATTAGCATGAACAGTCATATGCTTTGAACACCCACTGTCAAGTATCCAACGATCTTTCTTTGGTACCTATAAGATATTCAATGTGAATATGGTACCATTTTCATTGGGTCCAAAACATATTAGTTTGGGGGAAACCAAACCCATAATGAGTTTGATTTTCCTCTATAAGCAGAAATAAAATTAACAAAATTACATACATTTAACATATATGAATTGATATACGCAGTTCTATCATTCAGATTCAAGTTAACTGGAACCCATACAAGTTTGTTCTGTCCAGTCGACTTTATAGCATCCTTCAGTCGACTTCTACTGTCAGTCAGTCGACTGGATGGTAATATAGGTCGACTTATATGAGGTTTTGGTCTTGTTAAATAAGACTCAGTTCCTCTGGACAGACGACTGGTGGATGGACTCAGTCGACTTGACTGAACTTTAGATTTGCTTTTATCACTAAAATTTATAAGCTTAGGCTTTTCAAAGAATTCATACAGTTTATGTTTAACACTAGAAATAGATTCAGGTTTATTTCTACTAGTGTTTTTAGAGGAAAGATCTTTTATAAGAGATTTTTTAAAACCAAGACCAAACCTTTGACTAGATTTCACTTGATTTTGAAGAACATCGTTTAAATTCTCTTTTCCTTTATTAAACTTAGATACGTTCTTGAATATCTCTTCATAATTCTTTTTTAGAGATTCAAGATCCATATCTAAACTTGAAATACGAGAATTTAAAGATTTTACTTCTTTATCAAGGTTAAGATTCTCTTGAGAAAGCGTTTGATTAACTTTCTCTAGATTCTTAACTCTAATCTTTTCTTTTTTCAATTCTTGAAAAATTTCATTGAAAGCATCAAGTAAATCTTCTGAATCATAATCATTACTTACTTGATTCTGTGAAGCCATAAAACACATGTTCGCAACCTCGTTGGTTTCATCAGTTTCTTCTTCTGAGGAAGAATCGCTGTCATCCCAAGTTGCTTGATATACCTTTTTATTTTTGGCAAACTTATTTTTTGTGTACTTATCTTTCTTGTAGTTGGATGTCTTTCCCTTGGACTTTGTATTTTCTAGCGGACAATCCTTCTTCATATGGCCTATTTTATTACACCTGAAACAAGTTGGAGGATCATTAGAATCTCTAAATTTAGAATTAAACTTACCTTTCTTTAGAAATTTTTTGAATCTCCTTGTGAACATGGCTATCTCCTCTTCATCTTCTTCTTCATCTTCTGAGTCTGTCATGGCTTTAAAAGCTAATGATTTCTTCTTTGACTGTTGTGGTTCTGCATCCTTCTTCCGTTCTTCAATTTGAACCTCATAAGCCATTAGATTTCCCACAAGATTCTCAAGAGAAAGTTGTGATAGATCATTGGCCTCTTCTATTGCAGTGGTCTTCTTTTCCCATTCAAGAGTAAGTGCACGAAGAACTTTTCTCACCATCTCTGCTTGAGTGTATATTTTCCCAAGTGCCACAAGTGAGTTTGTAATGTCAGTAAATCTGGTTATCATTTCGGACACACTTTCATTTTCCTTCATGCAGAACATTTCAAACCTGTGAACAAGAACAAATATTTCAGATTCTTTCACTTTGTTTGTTCCTTCATGAGTTACCTCGAGTGTATGCCAGATTTGATGTGCGGTTGTTGAATTTGACACACGGTTGAACTCTTCTTTTGTAAGAGCACAGAATAATGCATTCATTGCTTTTGCATTATTCATTGTTTGGTTCTTCATGTCATCATTCCATTGTGCATATGGAATAGTAAGAGCAGTGTATTCTGTTTCAGTCATGTTCCATATTTCATAATTGATGGATTAGAGGTAGATCTTCATTCTGCACTTCCAATAATTGTAATTTGTTCCATCGAAGAGAGGTGGCCTTTGTGTAGATTGCCCTTCATGGTACTGATTTGCATTTGACATAGTTGCCATAGCCTTTAACCTCGCTCTGATACCATGTGTTGGATTCTGTAGGCGAGGCAACAAACACTAGAGGGGGGGGGGGGGTGAATAGTGTTTATAAAAAAATTAAATTGCGGAATAGAGATTTTTCTTCTGTACAGTCGACTTAAGGGATAAACCAGTCGACTGAATTAACAAAATGAAAAAGTAATTTAAACAAGTCTGTGCAGTCGACTTAGAGTTGAGATAGGCGTCTTAACAACCAGAAAACTATCAGAGTATACGAGTCTGACCAGTCGACTTATCAAGTACCCAGTCGACTGTCCAGACAAGTTACACAATAACAACACAAGCTGAGAAAATATAAATGCAAGTTAGAGAGATACAACCACAGAGTGCACACGATGTATCCTGGTTCAGTCCTCCCGACCTACATCCAGTCCCCAAGCAACCCACTTGAGATTTCTACTATTCTTGAAAAAGTTTACAAGAATACCCTACGGCGTTCAGTCAACAACCTTGTCTAACCCGTAGTCCTTTCTCTCAGCCAGAGAAAGCAACCCACTCTTCCACCAAGAGTGACAAACCTGACTCTACACCCTAGAGTCCTACTCTCCAACCGAGAGGAAAAGAAAACAATAAAAATTATTTACAATCAACCTATAGCCTTGTTTGTGATTGTGATATAGTACGTGGCTAAATGGTTGACTTCTATATTCAGTCCAGAACGAAATCAAATGTTATACTGGACTGAAGACAGGGAACCAAGTCTTAATGAGTTGAAAGCTTTGTCTCCTGAAAAATGTAAAACTCAAGATCTCAAAGAAATGCTTAGAGTATTAGTTATTTTTTTTTAACAGTGGATTCTAATCTCTATTTATAGAGGTAGATACACTGGACGTTGGGAATCAGTTGTTCAACTGTCAACCAACAGATCTAAAAAAGATTTGAATTTGAAAAAGGATTTTAAAAACAAAAAAACTGTCAAACGCACTTGAACAGTCGACTGGGTTGCCATAATGAGTCGACTGGTCAGAGTTTGAATAAGATTAGACAGTTTTGTACCAACTCAGTTGACTGGACCAAGTAGCAGTCGACTGGTACGCAACAGCTGATCTAGTTCAAGCTGTTTTGACTTTTGATTTTGAAAAATCACACATTTAAAAGAGTTATATGTGAGTGTATGTGTGTGTGACAAGGCTGTACATCATTTTAAGACTCAAATAAAGCAAAATATTACATTTGTTTACAAGACAAAAAAATATATGACACTTGAAGCATAGGTCTTGACTTGAGTCTTGAGTGAAGCCATTGTCTTTATCTAGAGCGTGTGCTTGTTCATTTGTTCAGCAGTATAGTAATGAGGCTGGTGTGTATACTACCTGCAATTATATAGTATAGCATAGATACATGTTGCAGTGTGTTGTAATCATTAAAATCAAGAATCAACAAGTCCAACGAGTGAATGTGACGTAGTAGTTGTCAGTTCCCAGACATCCCTTGGCCAATAGCTATTTCATTCTCTCTTCATGGTGACAATGAACAAAGAAGGTATTTTGTGAAAGACGTTGAACCCTCCAACACAATTTCGAAACGACGGTGGTGTTAACCAACAGGAGTTGCTCAATATATTCTGTACTAGGGATTCCAGTTTGCACTTTAATCATTGCGCAATTTTGAAACCGACTCTCAAATTTCGCCATTATCGGAGTTGGAGTATTCCACGCTTTGATCACTTTCCTAGCTCCCGCGCAGCTCTCTTGCATGATGCCCTGCTCCACGATTGGGGTCTTCATGTTGGACTCCTTCGCAGGTGGTTTTGAGCTTTCTTGTGAGATGCTCTATTCCATGAGTGGGTTTTTCTTGACGGAGATCATCTCTGGGAAGTTCACCTGCCGTTTGAACTTGCTACAATCTTTAGAAATATGCCCAAATTTCTTACAAGCATAACAAAACCGGTCGTTTCTACATTCATGAAATTGTATGCCCTTTCTGAGCACATTTGTGGCACATCTGACCCTTCTCAGGCTTCCTTGAGTCTCCCGAGGTAGCTGCTTGCTTCTCCCCCGCCATCGCTTTCCTAGGGCGCACCAAGACCCATTCACCCTCTTCATCTTCTTTCTTCCTTATAACATCTAGCTCAGGTGACTTCCTTCTTCTATATACCTCCCTGACTCCTTCTATCACCTCTTCCTTTGATCACTTCAGCATATCACTTGAGAGATGTATGAAACCCCTCTTCTTCCGACGATGGATGAAACCCCTCTTCTTCCGAAGATGGCGAGCTTCTTCTATGGCTCACGTCTCTTAACTTGGAGCTTTCCCCCTAATATCACTCGAGCGACCTCTCTGGTCCGATCGAGGATATCTCTCTGCCTCTCGGCCCCTAACTCTAGCAGGGTCACCGACAGGCTTTCTCTCTCCGACCCTCTTGGTCGTCAGTCTTACCTCTTCATGATCTCTGCTTCGCTTACCCATGGCCTCCCTCGAGCTCGATGGAGGATTGTTGTAACTCTTGTACGCTGGTTGATAGTGGCCTCATTTCATCTTTCATCTCTGCTTGGCTTACCCATTCCATCTCTAGTTGCTGTAGCTTCTGGTAGTTCTACATCCGTGCAGTCGACCCTTGTGGAGTTGATGAGAATGACGTGACCTTCACAATCCCGGACCAACGCTGCTAATGTTGAGTGGGACACCTCCACCGATTTTGAGGCATCCTTGCGCTGGATTGCACCGTGTGGCTGGCTGAGAGCTTTCAGCTGCGGTCGTTGGCATGATCTCGAGCATCTGGTGGGCGGGGTAAGGAGGACAGCACTACCCTAACAATATGGGCTGCATTGAACTCCCAATGAGAGAATACAGAGCCAAAGCGGGCCTTCAAAATTTGCCAAACCATAGCTGATCCAATCTCAAAGTCTGACCCATTGCTCTCATCTAACCACTTCATTAGCACTTCCTCAGTTGATGAATTTTTGACTTATATCTGATGAATGAGCTTCTAGCACTTTTGTCACAAGAGAGGGTGTGATTCAGGTTCAGTTTGACAGAGAGGGCAATCTGTATTGATGCTGTGGATTTCGTTCGTCATGAGGGAATTGCTCAAGTCGCGCCAAATGAAATGCAAAAGTCTTGGCTGAATATGCATGCTTCTTGCACCTGCCAGGCTTGCATAAGTAGATTTTATAGTAAGCCCGCCTTTTGCGGTCAAGCATCCGAATAAGTGTATCAGCCGCGCTGTTGGGTCGAATGGTGCAAATTGGAGTTTGTTCCCCATTCTTTCTCCATCATACAATTAATTATTATATGCGATGGTCTGGTAAATATCTGCAATAAAAGTGCTAGTATAAGAATAAGATCTACACACTCTTTCTCCTATATATATCTTAAGAGCCCCTCTTCTTCCTTTTTCACTCGAGCAAAATAAATTTTTTTTGAGGCAGCTCGCTTTCCCCCCCTTCTTTCTCCTTCCACTTCTCTTCTCTTTTTTTTTTTTGGTGTGTGTATTTGTGTGTGTGTGGATAATCTACACTTGTCTTACTTACAGGGCCGGCCCTACCCTAGAGGCGGGTAAGGCGGCCGCCTTAGGCCTCCGGAGATTTCGCAATTTTAGGGGGCCCTAGATTTGAACTTCCCGTGTAAATATAGGTACGTATTTTGCGCATAAAAAAAAAATGTTATTAGGGGCTCCATGTCGAAAGTTCGCCTAGGGCCCCGGGAACTCAGGGCCGGCCCTGCTTACTTATTCCCCTCTTTCCTCATTCTTAGTAGATTATTAGATAGCTGTGTGCATGAAAAAGCTGAAATTTGGTCTCTACAATACTGACAATAGACAAGATACAAGAGGTATCGTAACAGATACCTCTTTCCACATAAGCTTCAGGTCAGGTTTACATACAAGTAAAATTTTTCATGTACATTATGCTTATATAAGGTTTTATCAATATGCAGTTATTTACAGGCAGAACATTTTCGGTTATCATACAATTTACGAAATTGAATCATTGAGAAATGTACAGGTATACCTGAACTAATATATTTTGTAACCTGAACTTTTGTTCCCCTAAAAAAATGATTATTATCAGGGCACTTTTGAAGTAGAATTGAAAGACATCCATGCCGTAATCCCGTCTGAAGGTAATTCAACATTTTTTTTGAATTTTGTGCTCAAACAATCCCAGTATCTGCACTGAATGTGCTGCTCATTTCTTTGGCGACTGTTTCCAGTGAGTTCCCATTGTCAGATTTGCAAGAATTTCATCTCCTTGGTTCACAGCATCTGCCATGCCAGGTGGAACATCTGGGAAGACCTGCAATGAGATAATGTTAAGTGTTTATCTACAAGGTAAAATGTGCAGTCATCCTTTTTAAAGACTGAATTTAAGAGACATTCCCCATACTACAGGATACAAAATTCCCTCGTAACAATTAAACCAGACAGTGCACCTCTTGAAGAACAATGTGGCATGTAAATCAAGATATATGTTAATTATGTCACATTAAGTTGCAGGAATAGGATTAGACCAATCATTTGCCACCGGCCGGAGTTTGTCTTCATAGTCAAAATATTTCTCTTAGATAAATATGGTATAATGTAGGAACAAGAGTCTCACCTGTTGCAAAGGAAATAAATGAAGATAATTGTTATGGGCTAGCACTTGAGTGTGTAGCCAATATAGACGATAGAGTTGTTCTGCAGTCCGGAATAGAGTGTGAATCCGCCTGATGGTATATACTATATATAAACCTAATATAGAGGCAGGAAGACGCACTACAATTGAGTCATTATTCCAAGAAAATGAGATCAGGCTTGACTAGGTGGGAGTCCTACACATGAGTGAAGGGATTGTTTGTCTATTTGTTGATTGCATTAGAATGGTGTTAGTCAATGTAACGACTGATCGAAGACGGTGGAACCTACCTGTTTTGATTTATCCCAACTAAGAATCCATGATGCATAGTTGGTTTATGATTAGGGTTTAATATCTTATTGATTTCACTTGGCTGTTGAAATTATTTGGGTCTTGTGTGCCTTATCATATTGTGTGTACGTGTAAGTATATTGGTTAACTCTTGTTTTGCAGAGTTTTGTAAGATTGCATGTATTGCTTCCCTCATTGTCCAATCTTAACATAGATGCATAGGTTCAGGTTCTCTGATGAATGTTTGTAAATTACGTGGGAGCTGTTGAGTAATAATGAGAATAAGAACAATGATAAATTATGGTTAGAGTTTAATATCCCTACAGATTATACCATGATTATCATAATTGGAATTGTTCTTATTCTCATTATTATTTAACAATCTTGAGATATTATACACTCATTATTAGAATTGGAATAATATCATACACTCCCACAAGACCAGTATATATGGGATAAGACTGAGTTTTGGGTACTGAACTTTAGCCTACTTGATATGGCTAGAAATAGAACCAAATCGGGAATGTTCATATCGGGCATGAATCTCAAAGCTCTCAGAGGTAAAATTGTAATTTTTCCTACAAACGGGTTAAAAAATGAGGACTGGGTCTTTCCCAAGGCCCCAATAACCCAAAACGAATATACATTACTAGGTTATGATGGCAGCCCATTATAAATAAATCCAGATAAGTTAAAGAGTTTTTTAAATCCATGATTATCTCTAAGAGACGGTTTAAACCAAATCTCTTATCATGAAGAAATTCAAAATCTATTTCGTACCCAAAAATATTGGGAAGAAGAGATAAATGATGATCTATAAACTATTTCCAAAGGCGACTATAATTACCCCTCCACCCGCACCTTAAAAGGTAATCAGTATCTTTATTCAAAAAAAGCTCTTTCATAATCATTCAGATTACTGACTTGAGCGTCAGAGGGTTCGTCGCCGGGATCAATCCCGGTAATTCGAACTTTTTGCAGGTTAGCAACAGTGTTGAGATGACTTGAGAACGGTCAACATCAACAATTAGTAAAAATGTTAGCTTTTACTGCTTCTAAAAGAATTCACAAATCATATGTTTGTTCTCACACCAAAATTAGCAGCAACAGATTGGCGCTGCCTGTGGGAATCAGAAAAAGCAATCCGACCATACTCGCCGGTAAAAGCAGTTTCCAGCCAAGCCTCCAAATGGAAAAAGGAAGGCAGCGACATCAAGCCGAAGATACACCCCTCTTCTTCCACCTCCTCCACTTGAGGATGTTCCCCCTCAACAAGATCAATAAGTTCAGCAACCTCAATGAACAACCGCCTCCCCAACAGGCTTGCCCCATGTCCAGAGGGGCTGACCCGGGGGGCTCCCGTCGAAGCCGTCAAGAACAACATCCTCTCCATGATCATGTCTCGGTCCACAATCCTTCCACCGACTCGATGGCCTCACAAGGTCCTCAAGGTCAAGAGACCACCGTTAAATCATCGTCAACTGCCAACAAGGGATCGATATTCGAACTCGTTTGAATGAGAGACGAGCCCGTTACGAGGTCCCTCATCCGGAACACCAGAGCAGTCAGAGGATCCGTTCCCCCGAAGGCTGAGATCCAAAAGGCCCGCCTTCCCAAGGGGGCGAAGGGGGTCTCCTCCCCATCGACAGCGAAGAAGCCACACACCGCTGCGAGCCAATCAGCGCCAAAGGTTCACCAGGATGGAAGGGCACCAGTCACCCAGGCAGAATTCCAAAATTTCAAAGATGACATCCTGTGAGCCCTTACCATCGCTCCAAATCACGACCAACTTGCACATAGCCTTCGCCATGCCACCACTCAAGAAGGAGAGTCCCAAAGGCCGACTTGATCCGACCAAAGGGACGACTCGATTCATCGCTGCCTTCGAGAGATGGTGAGGCACCTCAGCAAGATCAACCTCGAAGAAAGTCAACATACCAAGAACTTCAGCCCGAGCAGACCTCCCTTCTCCAGAACCATCATGGAAGCCTGTGTCCCCGAGGCCTTCAAGCCGCCTCATTTGGAATCCTACAATGGGGAGTCTGACCTGACTGATCATATTAAGAGTTTTAAAACCCAAATGATGATCCATCAAGCCTCGGACGCGCTCCTCTGCAAATCCTTCCCAGCAACATTGAGGGGACCAACGAGCGAATGGTACTCCCGTTTATCCCCAGCCTCCATCTTCTTGGTTGACCAGTTTGAGGAGCTCTTCCTTACCAACTTTGTTAGCATCCACCAAGCCAAGAAAATAAGTGCATCCTTGCTAGCCCCCAGTCAAAGGAAAGGTGAAAGCCTAAGAGATTACGTTTGGTGCTTTAACGTTGAAGCTCGGTCTATTGCCTCTTTAAGCCAATCAATGGCCTCTTCAGCATTCAGACAGAACGTCAATAATGCTGACCTCAAGGTGTCCCTTGCTAAGAAGCCTCATCGAGACTTCTCGGAACCCCTTCTTAGGAGTGAGACGTACATCCGAGCTGAAGAGGCTCTCAATCCCCCCTAGTCGAGAACCCTTTCCGGGAACAAACAGAAGAGTGCAAATGAAGAAGGATCCCAGAATTTCAAGAAATACGACAATGGTCAGCACCACCCTGTTCCTCGTTTTGAGAAGTTCAGTCCCCTCAATGCCAATATATCAGTAGTTTTCATGGAGGTGGACAAGGAAGGGCTACTCCGCGCTCCCCCTAGAATGAATACCCTAGTGAACAAGGAAAACATAGACAAGTGGTGCCGCTTCCAAAGGGATCGTAGTCACCACACGGATGACTGTCGGACTCTCAAGGAGGAGATCAAAGAGCATGTACAGCGGGGGCACCTAGCCAAGTTCTTCAGAAAGTATAGAGTCGATCCTCCTCTACCCCGGGGAGCTAACAAGCGGGCCGAGAAGCCCTCTGAGTCCCAAGACTTATTGCCGGGAGCAGTCCTCTATTTGATCCACAGGGGCCTATGGGGGGAGAATCAAACTCCTCTCGAA
Source organism: Hemerocallis citrina (assembly GCA_017893485.1). Taxonomy (NCBI): domain Eukaryota; kingdom Viridiplantae; phylum Streptophyta; class Magnoliopsida; order Asparagales; family Asphodelaceae; genus Hemerocallis; species Hemerocallis citrina. The sequence continues at coordinate 153,850,348 of CM030362.1, forward strand.
AGGCCATCATCTGAGAAGTTAGTTCAGTACAGAACTTCCCACTACCTAAATGCCTCAGGATTCTGGTGACGTTCTTAGACAGGGATCTAGAAGGCATTCGAACACCCCACTGTGATGCCCTCATCATCAGTTTCAGCATGGTCAACCACGAGGTGCATTGGATTCTGGTCGATAATGGCAGTTCCATCAATATCCTCTTCCTGGAAGCCTTCCAAGGCCTCAAGCTTTCTCGAGATTTTCTGAAGCCTACCGGATACACACTCCATGGGTTCTCTGGGGTTCTAGTCTCAATCGAAGGAAACTCTTGATGTGACCGCAGGGAAAGCCCTAACAACCTGCACAGAGGCAATGGACTTCATGGTCGTCGATGTGAATGCCGCTTACAATGTCATTCTGGGACGATCAGGCCTAGCAGTACTTCATGCCGTATACTCAGTCTTTCACATGAAAATGAAGTTCCCGACCTCAGAAGGAGTAGGGGAAGTCAAAGGAAACCAAGAGATAGCTCAGAGGTGCTACACAACTACAATGGGGGGCTTGGTCCTACCACTTGAAGCATTAGAGCTCCCCTAACGGAACAATTAAGTCTTTCCCAAACTAGTTGATGAACTTAAGGAGATCCCCCTCTTCTGGAAAAGCGGACTTGGAATACAGAACATCAAATAAAGTACTACGAGGGTGCCTAACACCCTCTCGTAGAAATAGGTTGTTAGTTTTCAATAAGGCCACCGTTTGCGATACGACCAGAGCATGTAATAACGGCTCGTCCCCTCAAGGTAGCCACTTAGTTTGTTTCAATATAACTTAGTTTTTTTTCTTATAAAGATCATTGCATTGGCCTCATGTCTATCTCCTGTTGGATCCTGTAGGCAAGGCAAGAAACATTGGGGGGAGGGGGGGGGGGGGTGAATAATGTTGTATAAAAATTAATAACGAAATTAAACTTTTTCTTCTGTCCAGTCGACTTGCAAGAGAATTAAGTCGACTGAGGCATCAGATTAGAAGAGTATTTTAGACAAGTCTGATCAGTCGACTTATAGCGAAAAACAGTCGACTTGCCAGACAAGTTTTCGAAGAGTATGTTATACCAGTCTGACCAGTCGACTTAAAGAGGGGAGACAGTCGACTATCCAGACAAGTTTTTGAATAAGAATTAAATGCAAGTAAAGAAAATGCATGTTCAGAGAAATATAACCATAAAGTACACACGATGTCCTAGTTCGGTCCTCCCGACCTACATCCAGTCCCCAAGAAACCCACTTGAGATTTTCCACTATTCTTGAAAAAAATACAAGAATACCCTACGGCGTTTAGACAACAACCTTGTCCAACCCGTAGACCTCTCTCACCACTAGAGAGAGCAAACCCACTCTTCAACTGAGAGTGAAAACCTGACTCTACAATCTAGAGCCCTACTCTCCAACCGAGAGGACCATTCTCACAACCCGAGAGTGAAGAACAACAACAAAAGAGTTACAATCAACCTATAGCCTTGTTTTGTGATTGTGATTTTTGTATAGTGGCTAATAGGTCACTTCTGAAATCAGTCCAAAACGAAATCAATGTTATATTGGACTGAGATTCAGAGAACCAAGACTTAGAAGATTTAGAGTGCTTGTTTGAATACTAGTTCTATTTCAAAAAACTTAAACTTTTTATCAAAATGCTTGGGAACCTTTCAATGGTAATTCCTAGGCTCTATTTATAGAGAGGAATCACTAAGACGTTGTAAAACAGTTAATAAAACTGATTTAAAATGGATATAAAACTTTTGAATTTGAAAAACAAGTTTTAAATTCTGAAATCTGTCGAAACGACTTGAACAGTCGACTGGGTTGCCATGATGAGTTCGCTAGTCAGAGTTTAAAAAAGTTTAGATAGTTTCGTACTGGTACAGTTGACTAGTGCCATAAGGCAGTCGACTGGTACTTAACAGCTGATCTAATTCAAACTGTTTCGACCTTTAATCTTTTGAAAAACACTCAATTATAAAGATGTGTGAGTGTGTGTGTGTGTGACAAGGCTGTTACATCAGACTCAATAAAAATAAGATTACAATTTGTTTTACAAGACATTTAATAACACATTGAAGTACGGGTCTTGTCTTGAGTCTTCAGTCTTGAGTCTTGAATAAGAGCTTGAACCTTTGTAGCTTGATCAATTTTCTTTGAGAGCTTCATTGGAGCACTTTTGCACTTGTGTATCATACATATTATGGACATTGATACGTCCTACATTATATAAGAAGTAGCACAACTTTGCATTGTGTTGTAGTCATCAAAACCAAGAATCAACATCTCCCTGAGTCACAACTACGACTCGTTAAACAGTAAGTTCGAAGTCCAGCTTGCCCCCAGGGCTGCTCCCACAACTTGTTAGGGTCAAAAGAAGAGTTTGGAGTTTAACACTTGGTTTGACGCCGCTTTAGCCGTTTGCAAACAAGCAAGTGTAGAGCAGCTCACCATTTGGAATTGCTCCTACAACTCATCGAAACTTTCAAATAACAAGTTTAGAGTCCAACACTTGGTTCGACGCCGCTTTAGTTGCTTGCAAACAAGCAATTGCGAAGTGGCTCACCATTCGAAATTGTTGCTACAACTCGTGGATAACTCCGAAATAACTTGTTCGAAATTTCCCTCACAACTTGCAAGTATGCAGTTTCGTGGCTCGAAACGACCATTCAAACAACTCCCACTATTGGTTAAATTATGCAACAAGCAAGTTCGAAGACCAGTTCTTTTCCAGGGCTATTTCTAAAATTTGACTCAAAACATACTAAATCTAGGGCCTAGCTCACCCCTGGAGTTTCTCCCTCGGCTTGACAACCCTCATGAATGAGCTCAGCTCCTCTTCCAAGACACACCAGCAACTCCTTAACTCCATGCGATGGTGTTGGAGCCTAGCTCATCCGAAGAGCTTCTCCTGCAACCAGTTCACCTTCAAGCATCAGACATGACATCCAATTCACTTCTCGAGTTGCCTCTAGAAGCTTGTTGGGTTCAAAAAACATGTTTGGAGGCCAATTACCACCTCAAGATTGACCCCCTATGTAACGCCCCGAATCCCAAATCACTGAGTTCGAGATGTTCTACAGGATCTTTTCACTTTCTTTGAGTACAATTTTACAAGGAAATTCAAACTTTTCTTTTTACATTAGAGTTTACATCATTCATTACATTTACATTTTGCACAGCGGAAGCAAAAATATACAACATTTACATAAATGTACAACAACATGATAAAATCTTTATGCATCCATTCCTCTTTACATGTAATTTATCCTGCATACAAAACTGTGGGTACGTCAGTTTATTCAACCGACGATAATTATACATGGCTATCCTCTCTATGCCAGAAACAGTATAACGAATCTCATTTCTTAACAAATCACAAACTTGTTCATAATAAGAATATAAATCAAAAGGGAACTCTTAATGATGTCGTGTCGTGATTGTGCACTTAATCCTTAATGCAATTATTTAATTTACATGACACTAATGCGCACTTGTTTGAATTCTATGCATCCCATACTACATAGGTCCGAGGGCAAGCCTCTTAATCGTTCTTCATTTTTATAGGGTTCAATCCCTCGCCATGGTTTACTCTACTTCTGTAATTACGGTGAGTATCTTAAATGGTCTATGAGTACAAGCTCGTGCACTGGACCCTGGAGGGGAACCCCACGCCATGTCTTGACTCATCAAGCATGCATTCTGTGGCAATTCAAGCCTCCTCCCTGAACACGATCCTCTTGCAGTCACCAAACATCCCACAAGCGTGACTAGAGTCCGATCATTCTGAGTTGTGCCCGCGCCATGTCTTGACTCATCAAGCATGCATTCTGCGGCTCACAGACCCGCACCGTAAACTCTAGTTCTCATACTTATGTTTTTCTCTCACTTTCATCACCTCCTCACTATGTACTAAAGTTATTAGAATCATGAATCAAAATCAAAGCTCTAGAGTTAGCCTCTCCACCAAACCGGACTTATCATTTCATTTACACATGACCAACCTTGGTCTTCTTTTCAATATCATTTCATTTCACTGCCGGGGGAGACTTAGCTACTCTTTCATTTCAATTTCAAATTCACAATTTCCAATTGAGCACTCTCAGCTCATAATTCATTTTAGAGTCTCACAGACTTTCTTATCATGATCTTAGCCTTTCATGTTCATTTAATTCTCAATTCACATCTATGATTCATTTTACATAAATCCATACAGTCATAAAAAAGAGTTCATAGACTTCAATTATAAAGTTCACAACTTCCAACAGCAATAAATAAAATGAAATCTCATACATATCAAAGTCCACTCTGTACAGTCGACTTGGAAGGACACCAGTCAACTTATACAGTCAATACAGATTCATCATAAATACTCGGGAGAGTCGACTGCTGCACACGACCAGTCAGCTGTCCTGCAACTTTTCATGTTCACAGTGTCATCCACGTGACAGTCGACTGTTCATCCACCAGTCGTCTGTCCTGGGATTTTAAATAGCACAATTCTAAGTTCAGCTCAGTCGACTGGCTACACACGCTAGGTCGACTGATCAGTTCCATAATTCAAAAACAGGAATTATTTTTTCCACCGTTCTCACATGCATTTTCATTACAGCATACATACATTCATATTTCATAAACACCACACTTCTTACTTGTTCAGTAACATCGTAGCATGGAATTTCAAGTTACTAATATGTTCTTTTCTTCAAGGAAAAGTACTTTAAACATGCATTCACACTATTCATAACCTTCTTACGAAGATGAAGATATAAATCTCAAGTCATTATACTATGTCAACATAATGGAATATCTTATTTCATGGAATTTCCAAATAGTAATACTTAAATCGATGCACCAGTCGGCTGAACACCTTGTCAGTCGACTGCACCGACAGTTCTTAGTTTTGTTAATCATCTCTAGTTCTTTTCATCCATTTACCTTCCCTCCATCATATGTGTCATAGGGAAATACAAACTTAGTAATCACACCATTATGTCTATTTGCATACATGTTTATCACCACATCATAAAAATAATTGTCTCGTACCAGTCGACTAGTTCATGCGACAGTCGACTGTACCGACTCATTCGTTCTTATTATCAACAGCAAGCTCAGGTAATTCTACTACATTGAATTTACTTTTCATAACATGGTGGCAATCATAATAATTATAGCATAACTCTTACATTAGAAGTCCTGAGAAACACCCACCTTATTTGACGAAGTAATCGAATCCAACAAAGTTCCTCAACGCAGTGCCGCACTCCTTGCTCCTTGCTCCTTGTTCCACACCGAATCCTTCAGAGAACTACTCGGCCTCCATAGAAAAACTCCCACACACAACTCACAGAATGCCTCTTTTACAATAATAACTTTAGTGTAAAAAGAGATAGGGAATGAGAGGGGGTATTTATACACAAATTAAAGTGAGATGGAGGGTTAGGATGCACTAGGGAGTTGGAAGATCAAGGGCTAGGATTCACTAGGAAGTTGTAAAACTACCCACACCTCAAGAGTAACCGCCCATGACTCTATCCCACTCACCCAATTCGGCCATACCTTGTGCCTTGTGCACGTGTACATTGAGTGCACGTGTACACACAAACCACTCTACAAATTTGTACATCAATACCCGGTAATTAAAATGAAAGGATGCTACACATTGCAAAAAAAATAATAAAGGGTTTAAATTCATGGGCTAAAATTAATTGGGCCAAAAATAAATATTTTTAAAGGAAAGATAAGTAAATTAACATTTGGGCTTAAGGGAAAATACTTTATAAAAACAATGCTCTTACTCATTATGTTGAAAATAACAGCCAAAATATTACACGTGCATACCACGTGCAACAAAATAAATAATCTTCATATATTAGGAAAAATCAGGGTATTACACCCTAAGTTTTCAGGGTTAAGCAGCAAGTTTGGAGGCCAATTTCCACCTCAACACTGATCCCCTAAGCTTGCAGGGTTCAAGCAGCAAGTTTGGAGTCCAACTCCCTCTTCAGGTCGCCTCTTGTAGTGCCCCGAATTCCTATACTAGGAACTCGTGACACAATCCAGAATCTTACTTCAAACGAATCCTAGAATTCATTCACCCTATTCAAAAACCAACGTTCCCTCTCAAAATGTGCAGCTGGCCATCCCCCCCCCCCCCCCCCCCCCCCCCGCGTGCACGTGCACACTATTATTATTATTTTTTGTTTTGCTGCAAGTCAAGTTTCATACAAATCAAGTTAGGTCTAGCCAAGTTCAATTTGGTTCATTTGGGTCCATTCACTTGATTTAGTTAGTTTAAAAAAAATATCCCTAATCTCGCACACAATTTCAATCTTAAAAAAAAATATGAAATTTTCATAAACAAAACTTCATGTTCTATAATATTGTGAATTTTAGGGTTGTTACATCACTCACTCCTTATAATAGTTCTGTCCTCAGAACTACGCCTAGTGGGGAGGTAAACAAAAGTTACACAAACAACTCGGGAAATGCCTTCTACATCCGGCTCTCCGGCTCCCACGTCGCTTTCTCGACAAACTGATTTCTCCTAAGAACCCTGACCATCAGAATGATTTTGCTCCGCAACACTTTTTCCTGATGATCTAGTATCTTCACCGGTCATTCCTCGTAGAAGAGATCCACCTGCAAGTCTTCTGGAACATCGGCTAGTTGATGACTTGGATCTGGCACGTACGTCCTCAACACAGAGACATGGAACACGTCGTGCTATTGGGCTAATTCTGCCGGTAACTCAAGCTTGTACGCATCCTTTCCGACCCTCTTAAGAATCCTGTAGGGTCCAATGAATCTCAGGGCTAGCTTTATGATCAATTCAATCTTCTCTGAGGTTTGCTGTACAATCTCTGGTCCAAACATCTTCCTTTCGCCCACTTCATACTAGCAAATCGGTGTCCTACACTTCCTCCCGTATAGTGCTTCGAATGGAGCCATCCCGACACTAGCCTGATAGCTATTGTTGTAAGCAAATTCAACCAACGCTAAGTACTTCTCCCATCTCCCTCCGAAGTCTAAGGTGCATGCTCGCAACATATCCTCCGGAATTTTGTTAACTCTTTCAGTTTGTCCAATGGTTTGTGGGTGAAATACTGTGCTGTAATCTGAATCTTGCATCCCTGTCGGAAACTATAGATACTGGCACACTGTGTAGCTTCACAATCTCCTGGATGTAGACTTTTGCTAGCTTCTCCAAAGACCAGGTTGTTTTTACTGGTAGATAATGTGCTAATTTTGTCAATCTATCCACAACGACCCAAACTAAATCATTCCCTCTCGGACCCCTGGGTAAACCTGTGATGAAATCCATACTAATGTTCTCCCACTTCTATTCTAGAATGGGGAATGGCTGTAGTAATTCTCTAGGTTTTTGATTCTCTGCCTTTACCTTATGACAAGTGAGACATCTAGCCACAAACTCTGCTACATCTCGCTTCATTCCGGACCACCAGTAGAACTATTTCACACCTCTATACATCTTCGTGCTTCCTGGGTGAACTGTGAGTAAGGTGGTGTGTGCTTCCTTCATGATTTCCTTTCTTAGATCCCCCACCTTTGGTACACACTACCGATCTCCAAACCACAGCACTCCCTCCTTAACATTGAACTCAGAAAGTTTTCCTGCGTTTTACTTGCTCCTTGAGTGCTTGGATCTTCGCATCACCCCCCTGACTTTTCTTTACTCGGTCCTTCAGACTTGGTTGAAGCTCTAATCGGGCTAACATAGCACTTGTGAAATTACTTCGATACCGGTTCTCCTTATCTCTTCATCTAGCTCTTTCCTTGTTGCAATCAGCGTAGCAACACTCCTCTTCCCGCTGAGTGCATCTGCCACCACGTTAGCCTTTCCTGGATAGTACAAAATCTTCAGCCTGATATCTTCCAATACCTCCAACCATCGCCTCTACCTCAAGTTTAAGTCCGGCTGATAGATATACTTTAAGCTCTTGTGGTCTGTGTACATCTCCACCTTCGCTCCGTAGATATAATGTCGTCATATCTTCAAGACAAAAATTATAGCAGCCAACTCCAAATCTTGTGTGGGATAGTTCTTCTCATGTGATTGGAGTTGTCTTGATCCATACACAATAACTCTCCTTTCTTGCATTAGAACACATCCAAAACCCAAATATGAAGCATCATTGGAGATCACGTAACTCTTATCTGGCTGTGGTAAGACCAAAATCGATGCTGATATCAATCGGTTCTTCAACTCTTGGAAGCTCCTACACACTTCTCAATCCATTCAAAGTTTTTGTTCTTCTTGGTCAAAGCTGTAAGTGGCACTGCTATCTTAGCATAAATATGAATGAAATTTCTGTAGTACCCATTCAAGTCCCAAAAGCTCCTTACTTCCTTCCTGTCCTGGGTTGAAGCCAATCCTTCAACGTCTCAATTTTTTGTGGGTCAATGGCCACTCCCTCCTTAGAAAGGAAATGGTCAAGGAAAGCTACTTCTGTCTTCCAGAATTCACACTTGCATAACTTTGCGTAAAACTCTTACTCCAGAAGCTTGTCAGAATTGCAGTGAGCTGCCTAGCATGATCCTCCTTTATCTTAGAGTACACCAGGATGTCGTCTATCCACCACAAACGAGTCGATGAATGGCCGTAGAGTAGTTTATCAAATCATGAAGATTACTGGAGCGTTGGTAACTCCAAATGGCATCACTAAGAATTCATAGTGTCCATGCCGAGTCCTGAAGGCTGTCTTCGGTACATCTTCCTCCTTTTCACGGACCTGATGGTAACCCGATCGTAGATCGATCTTCGAGAACACTGCTGCTCCTTGTAACTGATCAAACAAGTCATCGATCTTGGGAATTAGACACTTGTTTTGGACTGTGACTTGTTCAACTCCCGGTAATTGATACACATCCTCGAGACCCATCCTTCGTCTTGACCAGTAGCACCGACACTCCCATGGTGAGGCACTAGACCTGATGAGTTCCTTCTGTAGCAATTTCTCTATCTGCTTCTTGACTTCATTCTGCTCCACCGGTGCCATGCGATATGGTGCTTTCGACACTAGCACGCTGCCCAGCTGAATCACAATGCTAAACTTCACATCTCTTGGTGGGGGTAGACCCGACAACTCCTCCAAAATTATGAGCAGAAATTCTCGTATAATGGGTATTCCCTTAACCTCCTTCGGCACATTAACCATGGCTGTAGCCGCCAAAATCTCCCCATTCTTCTTTTTCCCTTGAAACACAATCTCTGTTTCTTGGGTATGGTTATAGTTACCTTCTTCCCCTTGCAATCGATGTTTTCCTTGTGCTTTGACATCCAATCCATTCCCATTATTATATCGGCTCCCATAAACAATTCCAACAAGTCTATACTTAAAGTTTCTCCTCCAATATGGAGTTTACAACCTTTATAACACACATCCGTAATGAGAGTCGCTCCTGATGGTGTAGCGACCATTAGAGCTAACTCAGGGTTTGCTTCCTGGGTGCATTTTAACTTCCTTGAAAGCATTTGGCGGAATAGGGGTGGCCCTATGATTCGCCTTGTGTTCATGATAACTTTGGGTAGAAGCAGGAATGGAGAAGGACCATGATTCCGGTAGAGCTGCGGTGGGAGCCGAATGATCACCGGCCTGACCGAGAGCGGAGAAGGACCACGATCTTGTCGGAGTAGTGATAGACCATGATCTCAACGAGTAGAGTGACCACTGCCGTTCAGAGTGGAGAAGGACCATGATCCGATTGTAGTAGCGGAGATATATCACATCGATTGCAGACTCTACCAGTCACTAGATTCATATGAGGAGCAGGAAAGAGCAGAAGAATAGGATGCATGGCTGGGTCGAACCCCAACAATTGAAGAACGTTTTTTGATTAGGGAATGTATAATATGGGTTGCATATCTCTCAACTCAAGCATGCATTAGCTTTAGGAGTATGGTGTGCATAGTGTGTGCAGTAGATTTAAGCCATGACATACACCGATACTTGATTTGACATCACTTTTTCTTTTGCATAAATATTTCTGGTTGTTGAGATTTTAGTGTCGCTGGTTTCATCAGCATTGCGTCAGTTGCATTCAACTGACGTGTCCACAGTTTTGTGAGTTTGCAGGACTAACTAATCGTAGGGAGTGCGGGAAACTCAAGCCGAGGGAAGCATCCAAGTGGAAGTTGTAGTTGTCTAATGATATTTGTAATTCATGATGTAATAGTTGTTGTATTATTGGACATTGTAATAACATTTGATGTAATAAAAGTTTTTAATTTTCTAGTGATTTTTCTGTGTTTGGATTCGTTTGAAGTATGATTCTGGATTATGTCATGAGTTCCTAGTATAGAAATTCGGGGTGCTACACCTCTACTAACTTGTCGGGCTCAAACGACAAGTTCGGCATCCATCTCCCTCCTCGGGCCACCTCTACAAATTTCCTATGGTCAAACGACAAGTTTGACATCAAACTCTCTCATCGAGTTGCCTCTACCATCTTGCTGGGCTCAAATGGGAAGGTCCACGTCAACTCACCCCTAGAGTTGCTCCCCAAACTCGCCTCCCGAACGGCTCTCTCCTAGAGCTTGGTGATGCCCTTCGTTCCGCTCGCCTCCCAAGCAGCCTTATTCCAAACGAGTTCGGAGTTCAACTCACCCTTAAAGTTGCTCCTCAAACTCTCCTCTTGAACGACTCTCTCTTAGAGTCTGGTGATGTTGTTCGTCTTACTGGCCTCCCGAGCGGCCTTCTTCCAAACGAGTTCGAAGCTCAACTCACCCCTGGAGTTGCTTCTCAAACTCGCCTCCCGAATGGCTCTCTCCTAGAGCCTGGTGATGTTCTTCATCCCGCTCGCCTCCTGAGCAGCCTTCTTCCAAATGAGTTGGGAGCTCAACTCACCCTTAGTGTTGCTTCTCAAACTCCCCTCCCGAACGGTTCTCTCCTAGAGCCTGGTGATGCTCTTCGTCTGACTCGCCTCCTGAGTGGCTTCTTCCACAGCGAGTTTGGAGGTCAACTCGACCCTAGAGCTTCTCCTTCAACATGCCTCTCGAACATCTCTCTCCTAGAGCCCAATGCTGCTTTTCATCACGCTCGCTCCCCGAGCGACCCCCTTCTTCACCAACAGTGAGTTGGGAGCCAAACTTGTCTAGTTATGCTTCCCAAACTCGCTTCCGAATGGCTCTCTTCATCTCGCTCGCTTCCCGAACGGTCATCTTCACCAACAACGAGTTCGGAGCCCAACTCGTCTAGAGATGCTCCTTAAACTCACCTCTAAGAACGGACCTTCCCAAAAGTCTTACAGAACCCTTCTTCATTATTCATCCGTAGCATAGCTCCTTTTCGTAGCCCATGGAAGCGAAGCTCCTCTTCGTAGCTCCCTGGGGGCGAAACTCCTCTTCGTAGATCTCCAACACCAAAGCTCTTTCCCACTTCACGAAGGCCTTTGACCTTGAGAACAGATGATTCCTCAGCCGACTTTTGAAGAGAAGTTGTAGATCTTCGAGTTCCCTTCATGTAATACCCTGATTTTTGAATATATGAAAGATTATTTATTTTTATATATGGTGTGCATGTGTAATATTGTTGGCTATTATTTACTTTCATGATGAGTAAGAGCATTGCTTTATAAAGTATTTTTCCCTAAAGCCCAAATGTTAATTTATGTATTTACTTCTAAAAATACTTTTTCTTGGCCCAATTAATTTAAGCCCATGAGTTTAATCTTTTCTTATTTTTCTATAACTTGGAGTGTGTAGCATTCCTTTTCTTTTATTTTTTGTTTTGATGTACAAAATTTTGTAGGGTGATTTGTGTGTGCACGTGCCCTCTATGTACATGTGCAATGCACACTTCCCTAATGGCCGGATTGCTTCTTTTGGAGGGATTTTCAAATGGTTGAATGGAGATCATGGGCGGTTATTTGGAGGTGTGGGTAGTTTTTACAACCCCCTAGTGAATCCTAGCCTTTGATCCTATAACCATCTAATGAATCCTAGCCTTTCATCTCACTCCCCTTGGTGTATAAATCCCCCCCCTCTCATCTATTATTCCTTACACTAAGATTTGTTTTATGAGATTATTATTGTAAAGAGAGGTATTTTGTGAGTTGTGTGTGTGCTTTTCTGTGGAGGCCGAGTAGCATTCTGAAGACTTCGGTGTGGAGCAAGGAGCAAGGAGCGAGGAGTCGTTCACTATATTAAGGAGCTTTGGGCTGGATTTCGATTATTTCGTCAAATAAGGTGGGTGTTTCTCAGGACTTCTAGTGTAGAAATTATGCTATGATTTTGATGATTGTTGCTATTGCTTATGAGAAGTATATCCAAACGTACTAGAATTGCTCAAATATATTTATAATAATAATTGTGGAAGACAATTAGTGAAATAATGACACTACAAACATTGACGAATTGGGTCGGTACAGTCGACTGTCATAAGGATAAGTCGACTGGTACGAGTCATCTGTTACATGTTTGTTAGAAGTTTCATGACATATATGTGTATTATTAAAATGAAGTAGTAAGGCTAAACTCATATCCTTCATGATGTACATGGCTAAGTAGACATGAGCATGTGGAAAAAGAACTAGGGGACAATTAATAAAACTGAGAATGACTGGTACAGTCGACTGATGTTCGGAGTAGTCGACCGATGCATTGATTTAACTATGAGTATGCCTAAAAATTCCATGAAATGAGATATGTTTTTATTGTGATTGTCCTAGTGTAGTTGAGAATCATGTTTTATCTCTGCACGAAAGTTATGAATATGTGTGAATGCATGTTTAAAATATTTCCTCGAAGAAAGGATAATGTTAGTAACTTGAAATTTCATGCTGCGATGTTACTGAACAGTAAGAAGTTTTGTGTTTTTGAAACATGAATATATGTATATTGTGATTTAACATCATGATGCAAGTGTATGTAAGAACTGTAAGAAAGACAATCCCTTAATTTGAAATATGAATCTGTCCAGTCGACTGAATGCGCGTAGCAAGTCGACTGAGCTGAACCTGATAATGTACTGTTAAAAATCTCAGGACAGTCGACTGTCACGTGGATAACATTTTGAACATGAAAAGTTGCGGGACAGCCGACTGGCCGTGTGCAGCAGTCGACTCTCCCGAGTGTTTATGAAGAACTTGTATTGACTGTACGAGTTGACTGGTATCCTTCCAAGTCGACTGTACAGAGTAGATTTTGATATGTCAGAGATTTTAGTTTTGATTATTGCTGAAAGTTGTGAACTTTATGATTGATGTCCATGAACTCTTTTATGGCTGTATGAATTTATATGAAAAGAATCATAGATGTGAGTTGAGAATTAAATGAACATGAAAGGCTAAAGTTCATGATAAAGAAAGTCTGTGAGACTCTAAAATGAATTATGAGCTGAAAGTGCTCAATTGGAAATTGAAACCAAAGAGTAGCTAAGTCTCCCCCGGCATTGGAAATGAAATGAAATGAGAATTTGAAAGACCAATGTTGGTCATGTATTGAAATGAATGAATAAGTCCGGTTGAGTGGAGAGGCTAACTCTAGAGCTTTGATTTTTGTTCATGATTCTAATAAAAACTAAGGATTAGTGCATAGTGAAGATGTGATGAAAGTGAGAGAAAAACACGAGTATGAGAACTAGGGTTTACGGTACGGGTGTGTGAGCCACAGAATGCATGCTTGATGCGTCAAGACATGGCGTGGGCACAACTCAGAATGATCGGACTCTAGTCACGCTTGTGGGATGTTTGGTGACTGCAAGAGGATCGTGTACCATGAAGGAGGCTGAAATTGCCACAGAATGCATGTTTGATGAGTCAAGACATGGCGTGGGGTTCCCCTCCAGGTTTTCTGTACACGAGCTTGTACTCATAGATCATCTAGGACACTCACCGTACTTACAGTAGTAGATTAAGTCATGGCGAGGGATAGAACCCTACAAAGTTGAAGAACGATTAAGAGGCTTGCCCTCGGACCTATGTAGTATGGGATGCATAGAATCCGAACAAGTGTGCATTAGTGTCATGTAAATTAAATAATTGCATTAAGGATTAAGTGCACAATTACAACACGACATCATTAAGATTTCCCTCTTTTCTTTTATTTTTGAATGTGAATAAGTGTGTGATTTGTTAAGAAATGAGAATCGTTATACTGTTTCTGGCATAGAGAGGATGGCCATGTATAACTATCGTCGGTTGAATAAACTGACGTACCCACAGTTTTGTATGCAGGATAAACGGCATATTACATGTTAAAGAGGAATGGATGCATAAAGATTTTACCATGTTGTTGTACATTTATGTAAATGTTGTAAATTTTTACTTCCGCTGTGCAATGTAAATGTAATATATGATGTAAACTCTGATGTAAAGTGAAAAGTTTAAATTTCCTTGTAAAATTGTACTAAAGAAAGTGAAAAGATCCTGTAGAACATCTCGAATTCAGTGTATTTGGGATTCGGGGCGTTACACTTCAAAACGAGGGGTCACATGCTCCAATCGGATCTCTGTAGCACCGAAAAAGCCAGTTACAATACAGTTGTGCCATGGCAAATCGAAGGGTTGACTAAGTCAATGTGAACTGGGTCAACTTTGATCAGTCAACAACATGTGGTGCCACCCCATTAGGCCACAATGGGACGGGGACACGTCAGCTTAGAACGAATCTGAGCAACCCCCGATCCAACCCCGTTTGAAGCATCAGCTGTTCGATTTCCTCAAAAATCATGCCATCAAGATCAACGACCAAGATCAGAGGATACCAACATTGGTCAACTATCGATAATTGACTGGTCAAAAGTTGACCAGTCAAATCCACGTGGCGCAACTGCACAGGTCCACATATGTTCTGCGTCAAGCAAGCTCGGGGTGAATCCGAGCTACCCCTGGTCTGACCGTGTTTGAAGCGTCTGCCATTTGATCTCCTCAAAAACCGTGCCATCAAGATCAACGACCAAATACGAGGAGATTGACACTGATCAATAGACAACATTGATTGGTCAACGGTTGACCTGTCAACACCACGTTGTGCAATCGCACATGCCCATGTGGGTTTGGCGACGTGCTAGCTCGGGGCAAATCCGAGCCGCCCTTAATCCGATTTAGTTGGGAGTGGCAGCCGCCCGATCTCCTCAATCTTCTAGCCCGATCGCGTGATGAATCCAATAATATTCACATTTTGGAGCAATAATCTGAATGCAATTAGACAATTAAATGCTCTATATGTGGTAATTTACTCTTCTTTTCTCTTTTCCATAGGAAACAGCCTAAAAACAACTAAACGAAGCTGATTCAAGATTTACCCCAGATTGTGAGGATGATACACAGCAGCTGCAGAACACAAGTCAACTGGTTCTTCAAACAGTCGACTGGACAGAGAGGTTGAGTTTTTGAAGCTGCGTAGTACAGTCGACTTACTCCAAAGACAGTCGACTTGACTGATTAATTATGAATCTACAGATGTCTCGGCACAATCGACTGATTACAAAACCAGTCGACTGGTATTCAGCAGAGTTAAAAGATAAGAATAGTTGAAGATTCATCCTCATCCAAATCTGAATCAAAATTAAGTTATGCAAATCCAGGTTATCGGCGAATAACAACTCTCCAATAATCAAGTTAGAGAACCAGGATTGGCAAGTGAGAAGATTGACTCAAATCTATATCTGATGGGTGAAGAGATAGAATGTTGGACTTGAAATATGCAGATGTGGACAAAAGAAACTATAAAAAAGGCTGGAATACGGAGTTTAGAGGGCATCGCTTAATCTCTGAATCATCGATCATCAACCAGCAAGCATTAATCTATCAGCATCGAAGAAGGAAGGAGGTCAAGTGCACTGATGGGCAAGATCAAGTCGACTTAGAAGCAGTCAAGTTGACTCCACGGGCTGAACATCACCAATGTTACTTCTTCTCTTTCTAGTTTTTATTTTAATCATGTATTTGAAACTGCTAGTCAATAAAAGTCTTGTTATGTGCAACTAATTTCCTTGTT
The DNA here is from genome assembly GCA_017893485.1 of Hemerocallis citrina. Classification (NCBI taxonomy): domain Eukaryota; kingdom Viridiplantae; phylum Streptophyta; class Magnoliopsida; order Asparagales; family Asphodelaceae; genus Hemerocallis; species Hemerocallis citrina. The sequence goes on from CM030362.1 coordinate 153,866,320, forward strand.
GGGTAGATTGAAACCATAGTCATGTAATGTTATAATCTTCTAATAACGCTGCTTTCATCACTTATTGATTAAGCCTGATTGTATTGATAAAAATTTATAATATGAATCAAACTTGCTCAGAAGTTCTTAGGGCAGTCGACTGAGAGTGACAGCAAGTCGACTGACATGAAGAACCTGATGTTATCAAGTTTGCTTATTATAAAACTGATGCTGTTATATGAGTATATAGACGACCCGTATCTAGTGCTCATAACTTGTAACACAGGAATCCTTAGGGATTCTTGGTTTAATCAACTTGAAGGATCTAGATCTGATACCAATTTCTAAAACTTTGAGTGTTTGTTCGTTTCCATTGTTCCTATGCTTTCTTCAAGTGCAACTTAGTAGATACCATGCTAAATACTTAAGAAAAGAAACGAATTAGAGTAGATACCATGCCTAATTCTTGGCCTAGGGAAACATTAACTTTAAGGAGTAGATACCATGCCCTTAAAGGAACAAACATGAGTGATTAGAGTAGTGTAGAAGGTGACTTAGCATTCTTGACTATAGGTGGAAATCAAGCCCAACTACTTTTATAGATATTTGTGATTCAAAGTAAGAACTACTTGATTTAGATTTTAATCTTTTCATTTTCTTTCAAATAGACTTTTGGAACAAAGCTTTATGATTTGCATTTTCTTTTGTTTTATTGATTAGTGAGTTAAGTACTACAATCTCTGTGGGATCGACCCTTGCTTTTCACTACGCTTCTATAAACGATTCGTACACTTGCGAGGTTTTAATTTGTGTCTAGTTTATCTATTTATTTAGATCATCTAGATTGCACAACATCGCGATGAGAGGTTGTGATCAGATCAAGGTATTCTCTTTCTAATTAATTACTTTATTTAATAATTAATTCAAATTAATTATTTAAAAAATTCTAAAAAATAATAAAAAATTTGAATTAATTAATTACAAATTTCTAAAATTAATTATCAATTATATTAAATATTTTTGTATTCAGGAAATATAATTATATGTTATTAAAATTTTGAGAATTAGTTATTAACATTCGAAAATTGAATAAAAAAATTCAAAAAATGATTAATAATTGGAAAAAATTTAGAAAAATATGGAAAAATCATAGAAAATTTCAAAAATAGTTCTGAGTATTTTATAAACTCAGAAAAGCACTATTTAACCCCAAGCGAGAGTCAAACGTTCCCAAAAACTTCGATAAATCTTGCAAGTCATTAAAAACTGGCAAAGTACTCCTCAAAGGCTGTGAAATTCAGTCTTCGGGAGTGGGGGCTTGTGATATAGCTAGAAATAGAACCAAATCAGGACCATTCATATCATGCAGGAATCTCAAAGATCTCAGGGGTAAAATGATACGGGTTAAAAGGGGAATTGGGTCTTTCCCAAGGGCTAATAACCCAAAATGGATCTGCATTACTAGGTTATGATGACAGCCCATTATAAATAAACCTAGATCAATTAAAGAGTTATTTAAATCTATGATTATCCCTAAGAGACATTTTAAATAAAATCTCTTATCATGAAGGAATTTAAACTCTATTTATTTCCAAACATACTAGGAAGAAGAGATAAATGATTATCTTTAAACTGTTTCCCTCTGACTTGAGCGTCAGAGGGTTATATATATATATATATATATATATATATATATATATATATATATATATATAGGGAAAGCTTCGGTTGAGCACTACTCTAGTGCTCACCGCGTGAACACTAGGCCTTCGGGCGTTCATATCAAAAATCCGGACCGTTCACATTAATCTACACATCTAAATTAGTCTAAATATGTAAAATCAAATCATCTGAAATTCATTTGCCCATCCATCATGTGAGTATAAAAACAGTGATTTTCAGCCATACAATTTTGTAACACTTCAATGAATGGGCAAATGAATTTCAAATGATTTGATTTTACATATGTAGACTAATTTAGATGTGTAGATCAATGTGAACGGTTCGGATTTTTGATATGAACGCCCGAAGGCCTAGTGTTCATGCGGTGAGCACTAGAGTAGTGCTCAACCGAAGCTTTCCTTATATATATATATATATATATATATATATATATATATATATATATATATATATATATATATATATGATGTGGAATAGATGTCATGGCGCAATCAGGGCCCTCAGATCTCCTCAGATCCCGCTTTCCTATGATCATCAGGGCTAACAAACTCAGCGGGCCCCACTCGGCTCAGGCCCATGGGCAAACGGGTCCAACCCGGCCGGTTAGAATCTCATACCCGTTTCCACTGGCCTATAAATATCAGATCCCTTCATCACTTTAGAAGGAAATAAATCTTTCCCCACCTAGCTACTGTTGCTTTCTCAGTGACTGACTAGATCATCGGAGGGCCTATCGCCGGGGCTTCTTCCAGTGTTTCTATGCAGTTTACAGGTACAAGAGACCAAACCGAGCCTCAAAGATTAGAGCCGAGCTATTGGATCCGAGCCGAGCTACTAGATCTGAGCCGAGCACCCGGTCTCTACCTCTCTCCTGCTACTCCCGAGCTGGCCCTACAGCCGAGGGTGGGATCAGCGCCAGTATCGTGTCTTCCGCTTCACAAATTACAAGAACTCACACCTGTTGCCCCGACACCCCAAAAACAAATAGCATCAGGTTGGCTCCTGTAATATCCCGGACGGATATTACCATGTATAAATTATTATTTTATTATTATTTTGTTTTGATTCCAAAATCAAATTATTTTGGTGATTTTTCGCCAGTTGTCCACAAACATTGTCTGCGCGCATATATCGGTCGGTGTACATCCGAAGTACACCAAATTGGTAGCGCGATCCTCCGAATTGATAATAAAACTTATTTTATTATTATTTTCAAATTAAACTATTTTATGAGGATTATATAAGGATTTTTGGTATACACATACATACACTTATACACACATTGTATTGTACCAAATTAGTACAAAATGTGTAGTATGTACTCTTGGACAAGGCACAAATCTTGTCATGACAAAATTAGATGATTAGGGTTTTAATTAGAGGCTAAACTAGGGTTTTTGTATGCATGAGAAGATTAAGTAAAAACCCCTTCTAGAAACCTTATCTTTTCACCATGCTTCCAACTCACACCTAGCCCTACCCCTCCTACAAGCATGGCCGGCCTCCATGGCTAGGGGGTTTTGTGCATATTGTTGAGTGCAATTTTGCACTCTCCACCCTTCCCTCCTCTTATAAATACCCCCTCCTTCTCCACTTGTCTCACTTTTACAAAAACAAAGACAAAAGAAAGGAAAGGAAACGAAAGAGAGAACCCTTTCTAACTTGAGAATTTTTCTCTTGTAGGTTCCATAGAAGTTTAAGAGCTTAGGGGAAGGAGAAGTATAAGCAAGCAAGTCCTTCCAACAAAGAAAAATTAGGTGGGGGTTTCTCTTTTATTTGTTTGTTTGTTTGAATTGTTGTTTGATGTTTCTTCTTCTCCTTACCTTCCTTGTTTTGTTTTTGGTTCTTTTTGGAGTGGTTTGATGTGATAGTATTGTTGTATGTGGTTCCTATTTTGTATGTTTGTGAATGTTAAAGGTAATAATCACATAAAATGAAATGGAAACAAATGGTAGTGCTAAATAGACATAAAGATTGAATCTTTGTAGTAGTAGTAGTTGTTTTGTGGACTAAAATGACATATGCATATGGACTTGTACATACAACCATTGGGTTGTAGGTCTTGAATATGAACTCATACATAAAACATATGGACCTTGTATACAACAATTTTTGGGTTGTAGAACATAAACTTGAACTTGGACTAGAAAGAATGCATATGGTTGGTTGAACCAAAATGGAGGGTTCTTACTTTATTTTATCATTGTTTATTCTCCTTTATAATCTTAAGTAAGAAAGAACCCATTGTAGATGTTAATTCTAATTATGAAAAAGAAACTAATCTAAATCACTAATTGTAGAATGATTAAAAAGATCTCTTTTTATGATCACTAGTAATAATGAGAAAATAGATGCTAATAAAGAGTTAGCAGATATTTAAGTAGTAGATGTTTTATGTTTAAATAAAGTAGTAGTAGTACGTATGTTTAGATAAAGATTTTAGTAGACGTTTTAGTAGTAGATGTTTATGTTTAGATAAAGATTTTAGTAGAAGTTTTAGTAGTAGATGTTATGTTGTAGTAGATGTTGTGTTTAATTAAATTGTTGTAGATGCATATGAATGTTAAATGGATGTTTATGCTTATATCGAAGTAATTTATCTATACTTAGATGATTGTAGGAAGGTGTATACCATGCTAGATTAATTTATCTACACTTAGATGGTTGTAGAAAAGTTGTATACCATGCTAGATTAATTTACTATACTTAGATGATTGTAGGAAAGTTGTATACCATGCTAGATTAATTTACCTACACTTAGATGATTGTAGGAAAGTTGTATATCATGCTAGATTAATTTATCTACACTTAGATGGGTGTAGGAAAGTTGTATACCATGCTAGATTAATTTATCTATGCTTAGATGATTGTAGGAAAGTGTATACCATGCTAGATTAATTTATCTATGCTTAGATGATTGTAGGAAAGTAGTATACCATGCTAGATTAATTTATCTACACTTAGATGGGTATAGGAAAGTTGTATACCATGCTAGATTAATTTATCTATACTTAGATGGTTGTAGGAAAGTTGTATACCATGCTAGATTAATTTATCTATGCTTAGATGATTGTAGGAAAGTGTATACCATGCTAGATTAATTTATCTATGCTTAGATGATTGTAGGAAAGTAGTATACCATGCTAGATTAATTTTTCTACACTTATATGGGTATAGGAAAGTTGTATACCATGCTAGATTAATTTATCTATACTTAGATGGTTGTAGGAAAGTTGTATACCATGCTAGATTAATTTATCTATGCTTAGATGATTGTAGAAAAGTGTCTACCATGCTAGATTAATTTACCTACACTTAGATGATTGTAGGAAAGTTGTATACCATGCTAGATTAATTTACCTACACTTAGATGGTTGTAGGAAAGTTGTATACCATGCTAGATTAATTATAGGAAAGTTGTATACCATGTTAGATGAATTTACCTACACTTAGATGGTTGTAGGAAAGTTGTATACCATACTAGATTAATTTATCTATACTTAGATGATTGTAGAAAAGTTGTTTACCATGCTAGATTAATTTATCTATACTTAGATGATTGTAGGAAAGTTGTATACCATGCTAGATTAATTTATCTATACTCAGATGATTGTAGGAAAGTTGTATACCATGCTAGATTAAATAAATATTCATGCTTAGATGATATTCATGCTTAGATAAGTATATGTTCATACTAAATGTCATTCATAGTAGACATTCATGCTAAATATTCATGCTTAGTTAGTAGACATTCATGCTTAGATGATATCCATGCTTAGATAAGTATATGTTCATGCTAAGTTAGTAGATGATCATGCTTAATCATTATTCATGCTAAGTTAGTAGATGTGATGCTAATTATTGTTTATGCTAAGTTAGTAGATGACCATGCTAATGATTGTTCATGCTAAGTTAGTAGATGATCATGCTAAATCATTATTCATGCTAAGTTAGTAGATGTCATGCTAATTATGGTTCATGCTAAGTTAGTAAATGATCATGCTTAGATGATATCTATGCTTAAATAGTGTATGTTCATGCCTAAATATTGTTCAAGATCGAGCTAGAAGATACTCATGTTTGACAATGCCATGTTTAGATTAAGGTAGGAATTAATCTACCATGCTTAGAATGAGTAGGAGTTATAATTCATGCTTAGAATATTGTGGGAGTTATAATTCATGCTTAGGAATATTGTAGATTAATGCTAATTATATATCCATGGTTGGGTTGTGATGATTAATCATGTTAAGTAATGAAGATCCATGCTTAAGGTGGTGGTAGAGATATATACTCTAAGTAGTAAGTATTCACGCTCGAGTTGTAACTTATGCTTGACTATAGTAGACTTCATGTTTAGATCATAGTGATTTTCATGCTTAAGCTTGACATAAGCACATGCTTAAATCATACTCGTACTTAGGAGTATTGTGGTGGGTGGTTATGTTATGTGCCATAATTAGATTGTCGTAGGTAGATGCTTGCAATTGTATGCCATGCTTAAAGTGCTATAGGTTGAAGTAATAGGGAAGGAATCATGTTGAAATTGTAATGACGACTACCTTGTTGTAGTTAATATTAGTAGGGAGCCCACACATGCTTGAAGAGTATAGTGTTGCATCCTAGTGGAATATTGAACGAACGTAGGTTCTATGTTGTTCTAGTTCGTTTGAAAGGAAACCGTGAGTTCTAGTGCGCGAGGTTCAAATTAGAATTAGACCCTATCATGGGGACATTCCTCATCCGTAGGGGTAATAAGGATCGGGAAGATCACTAGTAATAGTTAGTTTGATAAAGGTTGTTATGTCGCCTTCGGTTTTTCATTGGTAGAATACCGATCATAGACTATTAGTATATTCTTCTGTTGCTTCTAATAATAGAAGATCAAGTTTGCTAGTAAGCACGTTTGGTTGCTTCTAGGTTGATTACCTGTATGGTTGTTTGCATATGGTCGTGCTTATACGTGGCTCGACTGGCCCGTATGTAGTTGTGGGTCTCATACAAAGTTATTTAGCTCGTATGTAGGTTGTTGTCTCGTACGCGGCTCGACCGGCCCGTGCGTAGCTGTTGGTCTCATACGCAGCTTATTTGGTTGGTATGTACATTGTCATCATACGTAGCTTATTGGCTCGTATGTGATTAGTTACCGTGTGTAGCTTATTAGCTAGTACACAGCTGTTGTGCTCATCTAGGGTAATATTACTACCCTAGGGCTATCGACCATCAGGACATGTGTTTTCTTACCCTAAGGAACTGTGGAGGAGTCACTCCTCGGGTACCATCGGATCTTAACCTGTGTAGGTTGATCGAGGACCGGAGTATAGACGGAATCCAAGTTCAGGGTGGCATGCATATATATTCGCATTGCCGAGGTCTTGGATCGATAAGCCACGAACCGGATCCTGAAGGGTTCTGGTAAGTCTAGGTTGAGCTACCTAGTAGAGTTGTCTTGCGAAGTCTAAATTAAGGCCTAGCATGTTGTGGTTATAATATTGCCCTCCCTAGGAGTGTTCAGGGTTAGGGACATTATTAGGGTAGTGACTTATAAAGATCATTGCTTAAACCCTTTGCCGGGAGAGAGGAGTCAGTTGTAGGGGGCACCTTACGACTAACTCGTCCCTTGAGGCAGATCATAGGTGGTGCTATTGGGTTGCACCTTCCTGTCAAAGGGATACGTACGGTGCCGTCTCACAAGTTGGGAGCACGGGTTGCGTATCTCGCGCTGTTAATTCCTGAAGTACCGTGGCTTGGGGTGCCACAGGATGCATTGGGCAGTCCTGCGCTTGCGAGACCCCAGCGGTGCCACAGGGTAGGCTTTGCGCTACCCTGCGCTTGCGAGACCCTATGATTTTGGATGTTGGAATGACGCCCGATACATTGGGTTCGTCTAGTTTTGAGTGAGGTCCAGTTAGCCGGGTAGCAGTGGCGAACATGGACACCACTGGCGGACTGCATTAGTGGGACTTGACCACGTCTGCAACCTCATCAGTCACGTTGTATCTATCAGGAACAGGTTGTGCACAATTAGAATTCATAACGCGGGTTCAAATCCCTATATATGGAGAAACGGCTTGAGAAGGGTCGCATGTAGTATGGGCTGCATGTTGCTTCGGAGACTTGCTGACATTAGAATAGGAGCATCCTAGTTCTAGTTAAATATCGCATTAGAGTCTAGTCATAGCACTCACGAACACTTAAACTACACCAACACCATTGCCATGCTTTGTATGTTGTTTGGGAGATTCGCTGCTTTGTTATCAGCCTTTAAGCGTCAGTGAATACTGACGTCCCCACTTCCATAGGTACTGGATCGCCGAAGTACAAGGGCGAGATTCAGGAGGACTCAAGGCAAGGAAAGCAAGGAGTCAATGTCATATTTAGTTCCGCTGTAATATGTGTGTTGATTATCTATTAGTTGAGAAGTACTCAAGTGAGAGTTACCAAGTGTTGTTCTTCATTCCTTGTACTCTGATGTAAGATGTTGAAGGTCGTAATACTCAGGAATGTAAAGGTAATATTGTAACTCTATTATAAGGTATTGCAGTTGTATAATATTCAGACTTGTAATACATTGGGTGTTGAATAAAAAGTTTTAAATTCTCCTGTTTTTCTGTGCATCGTGACTAATTGAAGAAAAGGTCTTGGCTCGTGTCTTGGTTTTCCCAGTATTGGAAATCGGGACGCTACAGCGCCGTTGTGGGAAACTCCAATACTGAAGCCATCCGACCCCAGCTAGGGACGTCATCATAAATTCGAGCTTTTACATGGCTCCCAAAGCCAAAAGGGCCGTCACCTCTGGATGTCATCCAGACCCTCCTCCCTTTCACAACCATGCTGACCCTCAGGGCTCTAACCAATCGCGGGTCGATGGCGAGGCCAGACCCAGGCCGGGCGCTTCTTATTCGGTCGCGACTGATTTACGGCGTGTCATCCTAAATCGGCAGGGCAGCAGAACAAGGGGAGGAGCCTCTTCCAACTCGATCCCAAACCATCGCAAGCATCTGTCCCTAGAACGGGAACCAGGACATAGCCACACGCCCCGAGGACCTCCACCCCCACGTGACCCGGTGGAGTAAGCCCTAGTCACAAGGGCTGAGTTCCAAAACTTTTGGAACGAGGTCCTCCAGGCAATCCGAGGTGGCCTTGGAACCGAGGCGCGCGACAACTCCTACTCCTGATAAGAAGCTAGAGGCGACGGATCTTACGGATCGACCCGCCCCATAGAATGGGAAGATGCCATCCTTCAACGCCTCCAGGAGATGGAGACCCACCTCGCCCATCTCGGCGAGGTTAGGCCGATGCCAGGCCATGGTTATAGGCCGACCCGACCCCCATTCTTTACTCAAATCTTGGAAGCTGAGATCCCTCAAAATTTCAAGCCTCCCCAATTCGAGATGTACAACGGCGATGGTGATCTCGCTGATCACATGGAAGGGTTTAAAACCCTCATGATGATTCACAGTGCTTCGGATCCCCTCCTATGCCGCGCTTTTCCTGCCACCCTGCGAGGTCCGGCTAGGGAATGTTTCTCGACGCTCACCCCAGCTCGATCTTCTCGCTTGAACAGTTAGAAGCAAACTTCATGGCCCACTTCAAGATCAGCAGGAAGGTCGAGAAGACCAGTGCATCCCTTCTAGACCTCAGACAGAAGGAGGAGGAGTCACTCTGCGAGTTTGTTTGGAGGTTCACCGCTGAGGCGAGGTCTATTTCCTCTCTCGACGCAAGCGTTGCTTTCGCAGCTTTTCGACACAACGTTCGCCATGGCTAGCTCAAAGCTTCCTTGGCCAAAACCACCCATCGACTTCCCCGACCTACTCAACAGGGTCGAGAAGTACATTCGGGCAGAAGAGACCCTACACCCCGAGGGCACCAAAGAATCCACAGCCAAGGGGAAGCGCAAGGTAGACGATGCTCAGCCCACCAAGAAAGCCACGAAGGAGGCAGCTAGTTTGAAAAGAATTCCTCCGGTCCCCCATTTTTAAAGGTATACCGCGCTAACCCAGAGCGTGTTGACAATCCTCATGGAGATCAAGGATAAAGGGATCGTCCGACTCCCTCCCTGACTGAGCAATAACAAGAAACGGGACCAGAGATTCTACTGCTGCTTCCACTAAGAAAATAGGCACGAGATGGACAACTGCCAGGCCCTAAAAGACGAGATTGAGGCCCTCATCCAATGAGGATACCTGCGGGAGTTCACCCAGGCTAACCCAAGAGATCAGAGGGATCCGAGAAATCCGAGGCATTCGCCTCCTCCTCGAATGGTCAACTGGTGACTCGAGCGGGACCCCGAGCCCGAGGAGATCGGAGGGCAAGCCATCCTACACTGTGTCCATGGTGGACCCATGGGAGGAGAATCCAATACTTATCGAAAGGCCTTCGTCCGAGAGATTAAATTTGTTCGAGACCATCCCTCCCTCCGTATTTAGTAGCGGCCAGTCTCCTTCTCCGGAGAAGACCTGGAGGGAGTCCGGCTCTCGCACTGCGATGCCCTCGTCATCAGCCTCGTCATGGCAAACTTCGAAGTCATCTGAATTCTCGTGGGCAACGAAAGCTCAGTTAACATCCTCTTGTTGGAAGCATTTGAGAACCTCAAACTTCCCCGAGATAAGCTAAAGCCGGCCGGGTACACCCTTCATGGGTTCTCGAGCATCCCCATACAAATCGAAGGGATTGTGACACTAGATGTAATAGCTGGCACGACCCCCATCATACGGACCGAATCAATGGACTTCATGGTGGTCAACGTTAAGGCGGCGTACAACGCCATTCTCGGCCGACCAGGGCTCTGCTCATTTCAGGCCGTCCCCTCGGCCTACCACTTGAAGTTGAAGTTTCCCACTGACCTTGGCGTCGGTGTTGCCTGAGGAAATCAGAAGTCCACATGTTCGTGCTACATGACCGCGGTAGGAGGCGGGGTGTTCCCCCTTGACGCAGTTGAGCTCCTACCTGAAAGAAGTCAGCCCGAGTCGGAACCCGCGAACGAATTGAAGGAGGTCTCATTCGAGGCAGAAGAAAAATCTAAGTGGTTCCGTGTGAGCCACTCCCTTTCCCCCGATCTGAGACCGAACCTAATTGAGTGTATCTGCCGCAACATCGACCTCTTCGTTTGGACCCCATCCGACATGCCCGGGATTTTCGAAGACCTAATCATGTATAGGCTGAGCGTCTACCTAGATTCCAAGCTAATCCATCAGAAGCAACGCAAGTTCGCCCCGGATAGGTAACAAGCGGTAAAGGCGGAGGTGGAAAAACTGCTGTCCACCCGGTTCATACAAGAGGTCAACTATCCCGAACGGCTGGCTAACGTCATGATGGTGAGAAGGCCAACGGGAGGTGGAGGATCTGCATAGACTTTACGAACCTTAACAGAGTGTGCCCCAAAGATCCTTTCCCCCTCCCGAGCATCGAAGCTCTGATTGACGCAATGTCGGGTTATGAGCTACTGACCTTCATGGATGCCTTTTCAGGCTATAATCAAATCCAGATGTTTCCTCCAGACATCACCAAACATCCTTCATTACCGACCAGGGTCTTTATTATTACCAGGTCATGCCCTTCGGGCTTAAGAACACCGGAGCCAACTACTAGAGACTTGTCAACCGATTTTTCAGAGATCAGATTGGCCGTAACATGGAGGTATACGTCGATGACATGCTCATCAAAAGCCGACAAGGGCAGGACCCTATCGCCAACCTCGAGGAAGCCTTTGGCGTCCTTCGGTCCCATAACATGAGGCTCAATCCTGCCAAGTGTCCTCAGGATAATTTCTCAAGTTCATCGTTAGCCAGTGCGTCATAGAGTCAAACCCCGAGAAGATCCTGGCCATAGTCGACATGGCCCCTCCCAGGAACATTAAGGAGGTTCAATGCCTTACGGGAAGACTGGCGGCCATCGGCCGCTTCCTCTCTAAGTCTGGAGAGAAGTCCCTCTCCTTCTTCAATGCTCTGCGGGGAGCGAAAGGCTTCAAATGGGGCGACCGCCAACAACAGGCATTCGACCAGTTAAAGTCCTACCTCGCCAACTCCCCACTTCTGAGCAAACCCGAACCGGATGAACCCCACTTACTATACCTTTCAGCCTCGAAAAACACACTTAGTGCCGTGCTCGTCCGGGAAGACAGCGAGATTCAGAAGCCTCTCTACTATGTAAGCAAAGTCCTGCTCTTGGCTGAGACCCCATACGCAAAGATGGAGAAGGTTACCTATGCCCTGGTCATGGCCGCGCGAAAGCTCCGTCCTTATTTCCAAGCCAACTCGATCCAGGTCCTTACGGACTGTAATATCCCGGACGGATATTACCTTGTATGAATTATTATTTTATTATTATTTTATAATTATTTTGTTTTAATTCCAAAATTGAATTATTCTGGTGATTTTCACCCGGTTTATTCATAGACATCATCTGTACCCAGATATCAGTCAGTATACATCCGTATTGTATCAAATTGACACCGTGATCTTCCGAACTAATAATAAAATTTATTTTATTATTATTTCCGAGATTAAATTATTTTATACGGATTATGCGAAGATTTTCGGTATACAGACATATATGCGCACATACGTGTAGTATGTCGATTAGCACATTATACAAATTGTGTGTTGTGTATTTTTGGACAACACTTGTCTTTGTTATGACAAAGCCTATTAGATTGTTAGGGTTTATAAGTGTTAACCTAGGTTAAGTGTGCATGAAGAGGTTAAGGAAACCCTTCTAGAAACCCTCACATAACACCTCCACCACATAGCACCATACCTCACCATACCTCCACCTCACCCTCTCCTTCCCTAGTAGAAACCGGCCCCAAAATGGGGGAGGACTTTTGTGCAATTGTGTGCATACACATTTGCACTCTCCACCCTTCTCTCCACCTATAAATACCCCCTTCCTCCACCTTTGTCTCATTTTAGAAAGATCATAAAGAAAGAAAGAAAGAAAGGAAAAGAAAGAGAGAACACCATACTAACTTGAGAGTTTTCCCATTGTAGGGTTCATAAGCATTCCTAGGAGCTAAGGAGGAGAGTTAGTCTAGTTCTTCCATCAAAGAAAAGAAACAAGGTGGGGGTTTCTCTTTGTTTGTTTGTTTGTTTGTATTGTTGTTTTGATGTTCTTCTTCTTCTTATCCTCCTTGTTTTGTTTTCTTTGGTTTTTGGGATGGTTGTTGTGATAGTATGGTGGTATGTGGTTCTTGCTTGTATGTTTGTAAATGTTAAAGATAATAACCACAAGAAATGAATGGAAACAAGTAGTAGTGCTAAACAAACATAAAGATTAAATCTTTATAGTTGTAGTTGTTGTTTGTGTTTGTTAATTGGACTAAAATGACATAAGGCATATGGACTTGTACATACAACCGTTTGGGGTTGTAGGACTTGATGTGAACACATGAACAAAGCATATGAACATTTTTATACAACAATTTTGGTTGTAGGACTTGTATTGAACTTGGACTAAAAAGATAAGCATATGTTGGTTGAACCAAATGAAGGTTCTTACCTTATTTTTATTATTGTTGTCTTTTATAATCTTAAGTAAAAAAGAACCTAAATTAGATGTTAGTTCTAATTATGAAAAAGAAATCACTAGTTGTAGAATGAATAAAAAGATCTTTTTTTATGATCACTAGTAATAATAAGAAATCAATGCTAATAAAGATTTAGTAGATATCTAAGTAGTAGATGCTTCATGATTAAATAAAGTAGTAGTAGTATGTTGAAATAAAGTAGTAGTATTATGCTTAAATAAAGTAGTAGTTGTATGTTGAAATAAAGTAGTGGTATTATGGTTAAATAAAGTAGTAGTAGTAGTAAATGTTAAAAAGAAGTAGTTGTAGATGGTTATGATATGTAAAATGTTAGTGGCTATTCATGATTAAAATAAAATAGTAGTAGTTGATGTTCATGTTTTAAGTAAAATAGTGTAGTCAATGTCCATGTTAAATAAAGTAGCATTAGTGGATGTTTATAAAGTTGCAATAGATGTTCATGTTCAAATAGAGTTGTAGTAGAGGTTTATGTTCAAATAAAATTGTAGTAGATGTTATGTTTCAATAAAGATAGTAGATGTTCATGCTTCATGCTAAGTTAGTAAGTATCATGCTTAACTATTATTCATGCTAAGCATCTATTCATGCTTAGAATGTTGTAGGATTCATTCTAAAATTTCCTATCATGTTTAGGAATGATATTCATGCTTAGAATGTTGTAGGAATTATTTTAAAATTTCCTATCATATTTAGGAATGATATTCATGCTTAGAATGTTGTAGGAATTATTCTAAAATTTCCTATCATGTTTAGGAATGATATTCATGCTTAGAATGTTGTAGGATTTATTCTAAAATTACCTATCATGTTTAGGAATGATATTCATGCTTAGAATGTTGTAGGATTTATTCTAAAATTTTCTATCATGTTTAGGAATGATATTCATGCTTAGAATGTTGTAGGATTTATTCTAAAATTACCTATCATGTTTAGGAATGATATTCATGCTTAGAATGTTGTAGGATTCATTCTAAAATTTCCTACCATGTTTAGGAATGATGTATACCATGCTAAGTGTATGTACATGCTTAGAATGTTGTAGGATTTAAATTAAAAATTCCTACCATGTTTAGGAATGATGTATACCATGCTCATATTGTTGTAGGATTGATGCTTAATTAATCTACCATGCTAGGAATGTTGTAGGTTAATTACTAAGTAAATACCATGCTCATATTGTTGTAGGATTGATTCCTAATTAATCTACCATGCTAGGAATATTGTAGGTTAATTACTAAGTAAATACCATGCTCATATTGTTGTAGGATTGATGCTTAATTAATCTACCATGCGAGGAATGTTGTATGTTCGTACTAGTAGTTATTCATGCTTAATAAGATTCATGCTAGTAGGAAGGTTGTATACCATGCTAGATTAATTGATCTATGCTTAGATAGTTGTAGGAAAGTGGTATGTCATGCTAGATTAATTTATCCATGCTTACATGCTTATAGGAAAATTATACACCATGCTAGATCAAATAAATATTCATGCTTACATGATATCTATGCTTAGATAAGTATATGTTTGTGCTATGTTAGTAGGTGATCATGCTTAATCATTATTCATGCTAAGTTAGGAGATGTCATGCTAATTATTGTTATGATAAGTTAGTAGATGACCATGCTAATGATGGTTTATGTTAAGTTAATGGTATCCATGCTAATGATATTCATGCTTAAAATATAGTAGATACTCATGCTTAGATTAAGGGAACTATCCATGGTTAAGTTGTAGTGATTTTTATGCTATGTTCTATCCATACTAGAATTGTTGTAGAAACTCATGCTATGTTGTAGGTTGATACTTAACTAGCATACATGACTAGAATGTTACTAAAACGTACACCATGCTATATGTTAATGTTAAAGTAGCATACCATGTCTAGGAATGAGGTATACCATGTTAAAGTTTAAATACATGATTAGAATGTTGTAGGATTAATGTTAGAATACCTACCATGCCTTGGAATGTTGTATGTTCATATTAGTTAAATATCCATGCTTGGGTTGTGGTGATTAATCATGATAAGTAGTAAGCATTCACGCTCAAGTTATAACCTATGCTTGACCATAGTGGACTTCATGTCTAGATCATAGTGATTTTCATGCTTAAGCTTGATATAAGCACATGCTTAATCATATTCGTACTTAGGAGTATTGTGGTGAGTGGCTATGTTATGTACCATAAATAGATTGTCGTGGATAGATGCTTGCAATTGTATGCCATGCTTACAGTACTATAGGTTGAAGTAATAAGGATTTGGAAGACCACTAGTAATAGTTAGTATTGTTATGTCGCCTTCGGTTTTCATTGGTAGAATACCGATCATAGACTATTAGTAGATCCTTCTGTTGCTTCTAATAATAGAAGATCAAGTTTGCTAGTAAGCACGTTTGGTTGCTTCTAGGATTGATTACCTGTATGGTTGTTTGCATATGGTTGTGCTCGTACGTGGCTCGACTGGCCCGTATGTAGCTGTGGGTCTCATACGTAGTTTATTTGGCTCGTATGTAGATTGTTGTCTCGTACGCGGCTCGACCGGCCCGTGCGTAGCTGTTGGTCTCATACGCGGCTTATTTGGCTGGTATGTACGTTGTTATCTCCTACGAGGCCTGCCTGGCTCGTAGGTAGCTATTGTTTCATACGTAGCTTATTAGCTCGTATGTGGTTGT
Source organism: Hemerocallis citrina (assembly GCA_017893485.1). NCBI lineage: Eukaryota > Viridiplantae > Streptophyta > Magnoliopsida > Asparagales > Asphodelaceae > Hemerocallis > Hemerocallis citrina. The sequence goes on from CM030362.1 coordinate 153,882,205, forward strand.
TACTCGTGTATAGCTGGTTAGCTAGTACACTGTTCGTTGTGCTCGTCTAGGGTGATATTACCACCCTAGGGGCTATCGACCATCAAGACATATGTTTTCTACCCTAAGGAACTGTGGAGGAGTCACTCCTTGTGTGTCGTCGAATCTTAACCAGTGTAGGTTGATCGAGGACCAGAGTATAGACGGAATCCAAGTTTAGGGTAGCGGCATGCATGTATGTTCGCACGGCCGAGGTCTTGGATCGATGGACTAGGAACCGGATCCCAAAGGGTTCTGGTAAGTCTAGGTTGAGCAGCCTAGTAGAGTTGTCTTGCGAAGTCTACTTTAAAGGCCTAGCATGTTGTGTTGTTCGAGTCAGGGACATCATTAGGATAGTGACTTATAAAGATCATTTTACTTAAACCCTTTTGCCGGGAGAGAGGAGTCGGTTGTAGGGGGCCCCTTTCAACTAACTCGTCCCTTGAGGCAGATCATAGGTGGTGTATTGGGTTGCACCTTCCTGTCAAAGGGATACGTATGGTGCCGTCTCACAAGTTGGGAGCACGGGTTGCATATCTCGCGATGTTAATTCTTGAAGTACCGTGGCTTGGGGTGCCACAGGATGCGTTGGGCAGTCCTGCGCTTGCGAGACCCCAGGGGTGCCACAGGGTAGGCTTCGTGCTACCCTGCGCTTGCGAGACCCTATGATTTGGATTTTGAAATGACGCCTGATACGTTGGGTTCGTCTAGTTTTGAGTGAGGTCCGGTTGGCCGGGTAGCAGTGGCGAACATAGACACCACTGGCGTACTGCATCAGTGGCACATGACCACATCTGCAACCTCATCAGTCACGTGTAGGTGTCAGGAACAGATTGTGTACAATTAGAATTCATAACGCGGGTTCAAATCCCTATATATGGAGAAACGACTTGAGATGGGGTCGCATGTAGTATGGGCTGCATGTTGCTTCGGAGACTTGCTGACAATAGAATAGGAAGCATCCTAGTTCTAGTTAAATATCGCATTAGAGTCTAGTCATAGCACTCACGAACACTTAAACTACACCAATACCATTGCCATGTTTTGTATGTTGTTTGGGAGATTCGCTGCTTTAATATCAGCCTTTAAGCGTCAGTGAATACTGACGTCCCCACTTCCATAGGTACTGGATCACCGAAGTACAAGGGCGAGATTCAGGAGGACTCAAGGCAAGAAAAGCAAGGAGTCAATGTCGTATTTAGTTCCGCTGTAAAATGTGTGTTGATCATGTATTAGTTGAAAAGTACTCTGATGTAAGATGTTGAAGGTTGTAATAATTGAAAACGTAAAGGTAATATTGTAACTCTATTGTAACGTATTGTAGTTGTATAATGTTCAGACTTGTAATACATTGAGTGTTGAATGAAAAGTTTTAAATTCTTCTGTTTTCTGTGTATTGTGACTAATTGAAGAAAAGGTCTTGGCTCGTGTCTCGGTTTTCCCAGTATTGGAAATTGGGGCGCTACACGGACCAGCCTCTCAAGGCCGTCCTCCACAAGTCTGAGAGTTTCAGCCACTCAGTCAAGTGGTCAATCGAGCTGAGCCAGTACGACATCAGCTACCAGCCCAGGACAGCCATTAAGGAACATGCCCTCGCCAAATTCATCACGGAGTGCACTATTTCCAAGCCGCCTGACGTCCAAGAGGCAGATCCAGTTTGGAAAGTGTATGTCGATTGTTGTGCAATCTAGTTACCTAAATAAATAGATAAAACTAGACACAAATTATAAACCTCGCAAGTGCACGAATCGTTTGGAAAAGCGTAGTGACGAGCAAAGGTCGATCCCACAAAGATTGTAGATTCTAACTTACTAATCAATAAAATAGAAAACAGAATATTGAAGTGTCGTTCTAAAAGTCTAAAAGAAATGGAAAGATAAAAATCTAAATAAGTAGCATCACAAGTTGAGTCACAAATCTCTATCAAAGTAGTTGGGTTTTGATCTCCACCAATAGTCAGTAATGCTGAGCCATATACTACATCCATTACTCATGTTTGTTCCCTTCAAGGGCATGGTATCTACTCCTTAAAGTACTGTTTCCCTAGGCCAAGAATTAGGCATGGTATCTACTCTAATTCGTTTCTTTCATTAAGTATTTAGCATGGTATCTACTAAGTTGCACTTAAAGATGGCATAAGAACAGTGGAAACGAACAAACACTCAAGGTCCTAGAAATTGGTATCAGATCTAGATCCCTTAAGTTGATTAAACCAAGAACCCCTAAAGATTCCCTTGTTACAAGTTATGGGCACGAGATACGGGTCGTCTCAGTATGCCCATATAACGTATTCAGATTTATAATACCCAAACTTGATAAACTCAGATTCTGTACGTCAGTCGACTGGCTGTCACCACAGTCGACTACTCCTAAGAATTCTGAACAAGTTTGATTATCACAAATCCATCTCAATTCAATCAGGTTCAACCAATAAGTAATAGAGAAGACTATAGCATTACACAACTACGGTTTCAATCTACCCACTATGAAATTAGTTCCACATAATAAAACTTTTATTGATTAATATAATAGAGTTCATGACTACAATAAAAATAAGACTCAAAGGAAGAACAGAAGAACACTGATTTTTATGATGTTGACGTTGAGCCCAATCAGTAGTCGTCTTGTTCTCCTTCTTGATGCTTGTTGTCGACGATCGGTTCTTGATGATGGATCCGGCCTTCTCGAGATCGAGAGAGATAGCTCTCCGCTTCTTTCTTGACTGGTATTTATAGAACAAGAGAAGAGAATTAGGGTTTGTACTTTTTGCAGAGAAGTCTTCTTCTTTTGTTATTTCTTTCCTTATCTTCATCAGCCTTTTATTTCTTTCTCTTTTTCTTCTTTCCTTCCTTATCTGCTCACCACGTGCTTCTTGCTTTGATTGTTTGAGAAGTTGTTATTCGCAGAAAACACCTGGGTTTGGATAACTTAATTTTGATTCGGATATGGATGAGGATGCATCTATTCTTATCTTCTGACTCGCCGCGTACCAGTCGACTGGCTTGGGGAGCAGTCGACTGTGCCGAGCCTTATCAAACTCTCTGCCCAGTCGCCTGGTTGAAGAGTCAGTCGACTGATCTCTGCTGTTCCCTGTATATCATCCTCTCAGTCTGTGTTAGTCTGGAATCTGCTTCGTTTTGCTGCTTTTGGTTGTTTCCTATGGAAAAAGAGAAAAGAAGCGTAAATACCACATATAGAGCATTTAAATGTTCAATTGCCTTAAGATTATTGCTCCTAAAAGTGAATAATATTTGGTCATCAAATACCCCCAAACTTAGCTTTTGCTTGTCCTCAAGCAAACTAAAATTATGAACAAGGGGAAAATAATAGTACTCAACCACCAAGAATTTTGATTATGCAAGCATCAAGATATTAAACTATAGACAATTTCAGATAAAGTAAAATTAAACATACCCACTTTCTCTAGTGCGAATGTTTAGTCATAATCCCCAACTCAATCATACTTGTCATGCCATTAATTTTAGTTATTGTATGCAACTGCTCAATTCTGTGATTATCCCTTTTCTCTACTACAAACCGAGTAGCAAACTAGAGTTTTTTTTTTTTTTTATAGTCTCTTCTCTAAAGTTGTCACTTGCCTTTTTACGCGAATGCAAAACATTTGTGATGAATCCACCCGGTTACTCAACAAGTCACAAACTTTAAAGTGCTTTGCATACTCATATTCCAAGTTGCCGTTTGACGTAAAGGTAAACATTGGTGATGAATACCCCTAGTTACTAAGCAATTCAAGGCTTTTAGCTACTCCTAGCTTGTGGTCAACCAGATCACCGGGGAGTATGAGGCTCACGATGCTCGGATGGTCCGATACTTAGCCATAGTCCAGCAGCTCTTGACGTCCTTCGACTTCTCCTCAGTGGAACGGATCCATAGGGAGCAAAATGCCCAGGCTGATTTCTTGTCAAAACTTACCTCATCATCCTTCAAAGGCCTTTAACACACCATCCTAATCGAAGTCCTCCTCAAGCCCAGCATCGACCTCCCCGAAGCCTTCTACCTCACCACCTGAACCTCCACCAGACAACTGGACGACTCCCATTCAGAAGTTCCTGGCTGGGGGGTGAGCTTCCTCAAGATCGTGTCGAGGTGAGAAGGACCAGGGTCCGTTCAGAAAGGTTCATCATAATCAACGAGACACTCTTCAAATGCTCGAACGCAACAACGGACGGAATGACCCTACCTTTGCTACCTGTCCCCCAATGAGGCCAAGTACGCTCTGAAGGAACTGCATGAAGGAATCAGGGGGGTGTCACATAGGGAGCAGGTTGCTCGCCAGAAAAGCCCTAAACCACGGGTACTACTGACCGACCATTCTACAAGATGCCCAAGACCTCATTAAAAGGTGCGGCCCTTTCCAACAATTCTCCTCGGTGAAAAGGCTTCAACAAGCCAACCTCCGCTCCCTGGTCAGTCCGACCCCCTTTGCTATGTGGGGAATGGACTTGGTCGGCCCCTTTTCAAAAGCGACGGGCCAAAGGAAGTTCCTGGTGGTGGCCATCGACTACTTCACCAAATTGATCGAGGCAGAGCCCCTTGCCACGATGACAGAACACCAAACTCAACAATTTTTCTGGATTCACATCATCTTTCGGTTCGGGATCCCGCAGGTACTCATCACATACAACGGGACCCAATTTGCAGGCAAGAACTTTCGGAAGTTCTGCGAAGACATTGGTGTCCAGCAGTGCTTCTCATCAATATGTCATCCTCAGTCAAATGGTCAGGCCAAAAATGTGAATCATCAAATCCTTGACGGCCTCAAGAAGCGGTTGGATAATTCATCTAAGGGGTCATGGGTCGACGAGTTGTAGAGCGTACTTTGGGCGCACCGGACGACGAAGAGAATCCCCACTGGGTGAGTCACTATTTAACCTAACCTATAACACAGAGGCAGTTATCCCCTTGGAGACTGGGCTCCCTTTGCCCAGGATCATGGACTTTAACAAGGAGAACAACTCAATGGACCTCAGAGCCAACTTGGATCTAATTGACGAGATCAGAGAAACATCCGCTGTCAGAAGAAGCATATACCAACAACGAATCGAGAGATTTTATAACAAGAAGGTCGCCCCACCGACATCAAGCGAGGTGATCACGTCCTCAGAAAGCTGGCGGTATCCAACCCCAGAAAAAAGAGAAAGTTGGCCCATAATTGGGAGGGCCCATATAAGGTCTCTGAAATGGTATGCCCTGGCACGTACCGACTTGAAGACCTGGGGGGCCGAATAGTAAAGAGGCCCTGGAATGCGGAACACCTCATCAAGTTGCTCAAAGGGGAGGACTAAACTCCTTTTGTAACCGAAACTTATGTAATTGGCACCACGTGCCCCTCCATTTTGTGCAAATAAAAAGTGTAATTAATCTTTGTTTCTTCCCTTAATTTTTCATTTTGGTGCAAATTTTGGTGCTTTCGGCACACCCCAGCTTTCTCAAGCTGTATGGGTTTTTCACAAGCAGGGGAGCTCGACATTCGACATTGACCTCGAGAAATGCCCTAGCTTTCTTAAGCTGTATGGGCAAGGCGCTCGGCAATGACCTCGAGCCAAACCCTAGCTTTTCTCACAAGCATGGGGGATCAACATTCAACATTGACCTCGAGCAATGCCCTAGCTTTCTCAAGATTATGGGCTAGGTGCTCAGCAATGACTTCAAGCCACACCCTTGCTTTTCACACAAGCATGGGTGCTCGACATTCGACATTCATAAACGGAGCAATGCTCTGTGCCAACCCCCTAAGCCTCGAAGCTCGGCAGTGATCCCGAGCACAAGGGTAGCTTTCTCAAGCTAAGGCACCTGAGATCGATGCTCTGTGCCGACCCCCTAAGCCTCAAAGCTCGGTAGTGATCTCGAGCACAGAGGTAGCTTCCTCAAGCTAAGGCACCTGAGCTCGAATGGGAGGTTTTTTCAATCTCCCAAGCTCTGAACATCCGGCTCGTGTCACAAGCTGAACGGAGCCACCGACGGAAGGTCCGTCGACCTACCGCTTAAATTATATATATATATATATATATATATATATATATATATATATATATATATATATATATATATATATATGGGGAATCGAAAGAGTTGTTTTTATTGAGAAATGCCTTGGGAAGCCACGGTACAATAAAGTTATTAAAAACGACTATCACCTCAGCATAAAACTCTCCTCAGAGCCCCTCCGGGCTAAAACAGGCTAATTCAAACCCCGCTGAGCAGCTTGGCTCCCCGGCCTGGCCACCAGAATCCCTATATATATATATATATATATATATATATAGAGTTCCCTTCGGTTGCACACTACTTTTGGTGAGCACTCCGTGAGCACTCATGAAATAGAGCACCTATGACAAATCCGAACCGCTCATATTGTTCTATATACCTTAGATAGCCTAACAATAAAAAATCAAGTAATTTAAAGTTCATTTGCCCATCCATCATGCTGTTAGAATTTTCAGCCATACAATTTTGTAATGGTGTAAATCATGGGCAAATGAACTTCAAATTACTTAATTTTTTATTGTTAGGCTATCTAAGGTATATAGAACAATATGAGCGGTTCGGATTTGTCATAGGTGCTCTATTTCGTGAGTGCTCACGGAGTGCTCACCAAAGTAGTGAGCAACCGAAGATTTCTCTCTCTCTCTCTCTCTCTCTCTCTATATATATATATATATATATGGGGAATCGAAAGAGTTGTTTTTATTGAGAAATGCCTTGGGAAGCCATGGTACAATAAAGTTATTACAAATGACTTTCACCTCAGCATAAAACTCTCCTTAGAGCCCCTCCGGGCTAACACAGGCTAATTCAAACCCCGCTGAGCAGCTTGGCTCCCCGGCCTGGCCACCAGATCCCTAGGAACAGCCAAAGTAGATACATCGGCCAAAGAGCTTTGAGCATCGCCCGGCCTCACATATTCCAACTGTCGAACTGGCGACGGCTCACCACCCGGGGGGTGCCCACCCCCCGAGGAGACCGATCTGGCTCCTGACAGCCCCAACATCGTCTTATAACGTTGAATCTCGATCTCTTTCTCCACAATGACCTCACGAAGGAACGAATCCGAAGAAGGCTGCTGAACCGAGGCACTTGACATGGAAAACCCAAGGCCAACACTCCCCAGGTCGCGGTCGACTATAGCCATCTTCAAATGAGCCACGCCCACACTCAGCTCCTTCGACTTGTTTCGGAAGTAGTGGAAAGCTGCATCGTTGTCACGAGCTTCCTTCTGGTACCGAGCAAGGCTGGACTCCAATACTTTAATCTTGCTCCGAAGCCATGTCACCTCGGAGCATCGAGGATTCGACTCGATGAGGGAGGCCGATATCTAACAGTGGTGAAACAAAAATCATTCAGAGGCCAATAGTTCCTAGCTTCTAATCTTAAAAATACTACAAGTCAGAAGGATCGGTCGGGCAAAGAAAATCATTCCAAAATCAAAACAAAAGTCAAACTTAAAACACTTGGCCAAACAAAAACTAGACAAAATACTGCGGTGTTTCGGCCTCGATGGCCTTGTTATAAATTAGAGCACTATACAAAATACTGTGGTGGCCATTCCGCTTTTGGCAAATACATTTTCCAAAAGGGAAATAAAGAAAATACAGCTACTTATTTCAAACCTCTCCCTCGACATTGGCACCGAGGAAAGGGTCGAGATCCGGATTGGCTCTAGCAATCCCGACCCCGGTCTCCCCTTCGGCTTTGAGCATCGCCCCCCGGGGTCTTCGGCAGCTCCGGGATCTTTATATCATAGTCGAAGCCCGCCAGGTCCAAGGTTAGAAAGAAGTGTTTGACATGGCCCAGTGCCCGATCGTACACCTCGTTATGGGCTTCGATGACCATGTCTTGGGCCTTCAATGTGAGCATCCCTTTTCCCACCTCGAACGCCTTCTTTAGCGCGACCTCCTTCTGTAGCCCCTCATCGGCTATCGAGGCCAGCTCGGCATTCAGGGCTTGCTTTTGCTTTGGGAAGCATCCAACACCAGCTTGAGATCTTTCATCTCACGCTGGAAGCAGTGTGCATGGTTTCTCTCATGCCTAAGCTCTTGGTTGTGGATCCTCATCACCTGAGCGCCAGACAAACAGGCCTGCAGCCAAAGTAAAATGATTAGAGAGTGGAGCGACCACAGAAATACTTGATATCACCAACAAAACTTACCTGCAAGCTCGCCTGAGCCCACCTCATGTAGGCCAACTCAAAGGTGCCGGCATTCAAGCTTTGCCGATTGCGCGGAGTGACCATTATTTCCACGAACTCAACAGCAATGGGACCCTCCGTCAAGGTGTCCCCCTTCCGAATGGCCCAGTCGGGAGCCCATGGCTGGAGCCCCTCTTCCCCGACCAAAGTCTGGGCATCGGTGCGAAGAGGGGGAACATCACCCTGCACGACCTCCGTTACCTTCAGGGCACTGGAACTTGGAACGACCGAGGTGTCTCGAATCTGGCTGGACCTCACCCTTTTAGCCCTAGGCTCCAACTGACCCTCAGGAGGTGCTTGGGAAGAGCCCCTCGCTTGCTTTCTCTTCTTGGCCTGCTCCGTCTTTTGCCTCTTCAATGCATGCCTCCTCTCCTTGATTGATTCTGCATCCATCTCTGCACGGAAGTCCATTAAAAAGCGATGAGCACAAAAGAAAATTACAAAGAAAGGAACAAACGAAAGACATACGGGATGGGGCAGGGCTCAGTCCGACGCGGGCCATGTGACTTTCTATCATCTTCGACCAACTTACGCTGTTACTATTCCGAAGACGCTTGACATACGCCCATTCCTCGGCCGACAGGTCGCCCTTCTTAGGGCCCTTGAAGTTGGGCTCGTAAAAGTTCCATCTGGTCGGGATCTCCCATGGTTCTTCGCTCCTTACAACGAAGTACTTCTTCTTCCACTCCTTTATCGAGTCAGGGTGGCCATGCACGACCTTCCCCCTACTCCGAGGCGACAAATAGTAAATTCCCTCAAACTCACCGGACGAGCTCATGCCTAACATGGCTCGGAAGACATTTAGCCTTAGCGGCAGCCTCCTCTCCTCGCACAGCAAGACAAAGCTCATCATCGGCTTCCACGAGTTGGGGCCATACTGCATCGAGCATAACGAGGCCCAATTCAGTAACTCTCGGATGAACGGGTGGATGGGCAGCCTCAGTCCCAAAGAAAATGCGTCCATCGGGAAGATGCGGTACCACGGGGCCAAGGGATCGGTAGGGCAAAGGTCGGCGTTAGGAACCATCAACTCGAACTCCCTCTCGATGAAATAGCTCGCACAAATCAGAGGCAAGCCATCCCCTGTCAAAATTGTCTAGGTACCGTCCATCTTGATCCTTACACGACTCGGTGACGAGGGCTGTATCCATAGAGGACCAAGTCCCCGATGTCATCTGGGTACATCCTGATCGATAATGGATGCGAAAGAAAGGGGACCTCCAACCTCCGAGGAGCGATCCTCTCGTCAGGTCCACTTCATCCTCTTCTTCCGAACCTTAGGAGCTTTTTTAGGAGAAGGGGTGGCCAAGGGCTCAAGGACGGAGGCCCTCAAGGAAGAATCCATCCCCTCGACTGGTCCCTCCTCTACACTGGCGCCTTCTGTAGAATGCACCACTTCATCCTCATCACTGACGTCCTCGACAAGATGCTCCCCTTCATCCGAATCACTGCTCTCCACCACAAACAGCTTTCGGGTACGGAGCAGCGCCACAACATAGACGTTCTCTTCTCTTTCCCAAGAAGAGAAATCCGACCGACCCATGCAGTGCCACTGCCAGGGGTAGAGGCTGAAGAGCCGGACTGAACCCTAGACATATTAAAAGTAATAACTCGATTGAAGTCTCACGAAAGATTGCCGGAATGATAGTCGACGGTGACGGAAAACTTCTAGAGAGAGAAGCTTTGGGATCTAGAGAGAGAGAGAGCGAAAGTAAGAAATAAGGGAGAGGGCATGGGAGATATATATAGAAAACTTGCGACTCCTCGATTCTTGCAAAAATGGCTCCTTGATTCTAACAAAAAAGGCTCCTAGAACAGCTCCTAGAATTTCGTGAAGATGACGTCAGCGGGACACGCATTGCATAGGGGTAGCTTTCTCAAAGCTAAGTGGCCTGAGCTGACACTCTATGCCGAACCCTTAAGCCTTGATGCTCGGCAGTGAACTCAAGCACAGGGGTAGCTTTCTCAAGCTATGGTAATTGAGCTCGATCCTCTGAGCCGACCCCCGAAGCCTCGATGCTCAGAAGTGATATCGAGCACAGGGATAGCTTTCTCAAAGCTAAGTTGCCTGATCTCGATGCTCTGTGCTAACCCCTTAAGCCTCAACGCTCGGCAGTGATCTCGAGCACAGAGGTAGCTTGCTTAAAGCTAAGTCGCTTGAGCTCGATGCTCTGTGCTGACCCCCTAAGCCTTGACGCTCGGTAGTGATCTCGAGAACATGGGGTAGCTTTCTCAAAGCTAAGTCACTTGAGCTCGACGCTCTGTGCCGAGCCCCTAAGCCTCGCTCAGCAGTGATCTCAAGCACAGGGATAGCTTTCTCAAGCTATGGCAACTTAGCTCAATCCTCTGAGCCAACCCCCAAAGCCTCGACACTAGGAAGTGATCTCGAGCACAGGGATAGCTTTCTCAAACCTAAGTCGCATGAGCTTGACGCTCTGTGCCAACCCCCTAAGTCTCGATGCTCGGTAGTGATCTCGAGCACAGGGGTAGCTTTCTCAAACCTAAGTCGCCTGAGCTCAACGCTCTGTGCTGACCACTTAAGCCTTGACACTCGGTAGTGATCTCGAGCACCGGGGTATCTTTCTCAAAGCTCAGTCACCTGAGCTAGACGCTTTGTACCGACCCCTAAGCCTCAACGCTCGGCAGTGATCTCCAGCACAAGGGTAGCTTTCTCAAAGCTAAGTCGCTTCAGTTCGACGCTCTGTGTCGACCCCCTAAGCCTCGACGGTCGACAGTGATCTCGAGCACAGGAGTAGCCTCCTCAGGCTATGACAACTGAGCTCGACACTCTGTGCCGACCCCCTAAGCCTCGATGCTCGGCAGTGATCTCGAGCACAGGGGTAGCCTTTCTCAAAGCTAAGTCACCTGAGCTCGACGCTCTGTGCCGACCCCCTAAGCCTCGATGCTCGGCAGTGATCTCGAGCACAGGGGTAGCTTTCTCAAAGCTAAGTTGCCTGAGCTCGATGCTCGACAGTGATCTCATGCACAGGGGTAACTTTATCAAAGCTAAGTTGCCTTAGCTCGACGCTCTGTGCCGACCCCCTAAGCCTTGATGCTCGGTAGTAATCTCGAGCACAGGGGTAGCTTTCTTAAATCTAAGTCACCTGAGCTCGACGCTCTGTACCGACCCCCTAAGCCTCGATGCTCAGAAGTGATCTCGAGCACAGGGGTAGCTTTCTCAAAGCTAAGTCGCATGAGCTTGACGCTCTGTGCCGATCCCCTAAGCCTCGTTGCTCGAAGTGATCTCGAGCACAGGGGCAGCTTTCTCAAATCTAAGTCGTCTAAGCTCGACACTCTATCCCGACCCCGTAAGCCTCGACGCTCGACAGTGATCTCGAGCACAGGAGTAGCTTTCTCAAAGCTAAGTCGCTTGAGCTCGACGCTCTGTGCCGACCCCCTAAGCTTCGATGCTCGGCAGTAAACTCGAGCACATAGATAGCTTTCTCAAAGCTAAGTCGCCTGAGCTCCACGCTCTGTGCCAACTCTGTAAGTCTCGATGCTCGGTAGTGATCTGGAGCACAGGGGTTGCTTTATCAAAGCAAAGTTGCCTGAGCTTGACGCTATGTGCTGACCCCCTAAGTCTCGATGCTCGTTAGTGATCTCGAGCACAGGGGTAGCTTTCTCAAACCTATGTCGCCTGAGCTTGATGCTCTGTGCCGAACCCCTAAGCATCGACGCTCATCAGTGATATCGAGCACAAGGATAGCTTTCTCAAACCTAAGTCACCTGAGCTCGATGCTCTGTGCCGACCCCCTAAGCATCGATGCTTGGCACTGATCTTAAGCACAAGGGTAGCTTTGTCAAACCTTAGTAGCCTGAGCTCGACGCTCTGTGCCGATCCCCTAAGCCTCGATGCTCGGAAGTGATCTCGAGCACAGGGGTAGCTTTCTCAAAGCTAAGTTGCCCGAGCTCCACGCTCTGTGCCGACCCCTTAAGCCTTGACACTCGATAATGATCTCGAGCACAGGGATAGCTTTCTCAAAGCTAAGTTGCATGAGCTCGATGCTTTGTGCTGACCCCTAAGCCTCGACGCTCGGCAGTGATCTCGAGCACTGGGGTAGCTTTCTCAAAGCTAAGTTGCCTGAGCTCGACGCTCTGTGCCGACCCCCTAAGCCTCGATGCTCGGCAGTGATCTCGAGCACAGGGATAGCTTTATTAAAGCTAAGTCGCCTAAGCTTGATGCTATGTGCCGACCCCCTAAGTCTCGATGCTCGGCAGTGATCTCGAGCACAGGGGTAGCTTTCTCAAACCTAAGTAGCCTGAGCTCGACGCTCGGTGCCGACTCCCTAAGGCTCGACGCTCGGCAGTGATCTCAAGCACAGGGATAGCTTTATTAAAGCTAAGTCGCTTGAGCTCGACGCTATGTGCCGGCCCCTTAAGCCTCGATGCTCTGTGCCGACCCCCTAAGCCTCGATGCTCGGAAGTGATCTCGAGCACAGGGGTAGCTTTCTCAAAGCTAAGTCGCCTGAGCTCCACGCTCTGTGCCGACCCCTTAAGCCTTGACACTCGGTAATGATCTCGAGCACAGGGATAGCTTTCTCAAAGCTAAGTTGCATGAGCTCGACGCTTTGTGCCGACCCCCTAAGCCTCGATGCTCGGCAGTGATCTCGAGCACTGGGGTAGCTTTCTCAAAGCTAAGTTGCCTAAGCTCGACGCTCTGTGCCGACCCCCTAAGCCTCGATGCTCGGCAGTGATCTCGAGCACAGGGATAGCTTTATTAAAGCTAAGTCGCCTGAGCTTGATGCTATGTGCTGACCCCTTAAGACTCGATGCTCGGCAGTGATCTCGAGCACAGGGGTAGCTTTCTCAAACCTAAGTCGCCTGAGCTCGACACTCTGTGCCGACCCCCTGAGGCTCAACGCTCGGCAGTGTTCTCGAGCACAGGAGTAGCTTTATTAAAGCTAAGTCACTTGAGCTCGATGCTATGAGCTGACCCCCTAAGCCTCGATGCTCGGTAGTGATCTCGAGCACAGGGGTAGCTCCTCAGGCTATGACAACTGAGCTCGATGATCCGAGTCGACCCCCTAAGCCTCGACGCTCAAAAGTGATCTCGAGCACATCCGTAGCTTCCTCAAGCCACAACAACCAAGCTCGACGATCTCCCCCAACCTTGACACTTTGAGCCAACACCCTTACCTCGGCGAACGGATGCAGTTTCGGGTACAGGGTAGCCTTCTCGAACCGAAGCACCTGACCCCCGACTCTCTGATCCGACCCCCTCGCCTCGGTGCTCGGCAAAGTCACCGGTGCTTGGTCATCGGCACTCTGCAGTGGCACCTTGTGCTCGGCTGCCAGGACTCAATCCGACCCAATGCCGACCCTAAAACCCCGCAAAAAAACTCTTTTTTTCCTTTTCCCATAAAGCCATACTACTCCTCCAGAACTGGTTTTACACAGCCCTACAGGAGTGGAGGGCTTGTTATGTGGAATAGATGGCATGGCACAATTAGGGCCCTCAGATCTCCTCAGATCCCGCTTTCCTATGATCATCAGGGCTAACAAACTCAGTGGGCCCCACCCAGGCTCAAGCCCATGGGCAATCGGGTCCAACCCAGCCCGTTAGAACCTCAGACCCATTTCCCCTGGCCAATAAATACCAGATTCCCTCCTTACCTTAGAAGGTAATAAATCTTTTCCCACCTGAACCCTAGCTACTGTTGCTTTCTCAGTGACTAACTAGATCATCGGAGGGCCTGTCGCCGGAACTTCTCCTGGTATTTCTAGGCAGTGTGCTGGTACAAGAGACCGAATCGAGCCTCAAAGATCCGAGCCGAGCTACTAAATTCGAGCCTAAGCACCCGGTCTCTACCTCTCTCCTGATACTCCCGAGCCGGTCCTACAGCCAAGGGTGGGATCAACGCCAGTACCGCGTCTTCCGCTTCACAAATTACAAGAACTCACACCTGTTGCCCCCACACCACAGAAACAAACAGCATCAATATACAACCTGCAATTGCAGATGTGTCTTTTCCATTAATCATTGATTAGTCCTTTTCAATCAATTTTATTTTGTGCCGCAAATTGATTACAAAACTGATTGCAAAATTGTAAATTCAAAGTTGCAATCATTATCTCATTTTGGAGTTAAAAGATGATGTCAATGTAGGAAAGAAAGGAGCTCCTTGATGGAACCAAAGAGCAGTTTAAGCACTTGGAAGTTGTCAGAATCATTTTAGAATAATCATATCTGATATTATGCGAGGAAGCACATTGTTTGAGATCTATCTTTCTTTAGTTGATGTAGGGGTGGCAGACAGGCTCAGGTGAGCCGGGCCGAGCCGAAAACTGTCGGGCCAGACCCGAGCCCTAGGTCAAGGTAGGTCAGACTAGAGCTAGTTCACGATCCGGGCTGGGCAGGCTAAAGAGGGGGAAAGATTGGCCCGGACCGGACCATAGGCCCCAAGCTTGTGGTTCGGGTCGGGCCGGGTCAAGGCGGGTTTGAATAATTTTTTTTAATAAGTTAATTAATATTTCAAAGTTTATATCAAATATGCGTGAACCACAAAATTAATTGTTCACTACGCACTACTTAATTAGCCCATTAGACCATAGCTATTCTTAACCAACTCCACCTCCTCATTTCTCTCATCTCACCAATGTGGGACAAAATGTATTTGGATTTTAAACTTTGAAACTTTTAGTCCCATATTGGTGAGATGAGAGAAGTGGGAGGTAGAGTTGACTAGAAATAGCTAGGGCGAGGGTTGACAAATTGAGTAGCGAGTGGTGATCAATTAATGTTGATGTCCACACTTATTTTTCTAAAATTTTGAAATATTTTAGAGTATATCTATACACATATGTACATGTATACATATATTTTGTAGCAAAAAAGAAAATAATTTTAAATAAATGAAAAAAAATTCCAAAAATCCCGGGCCCAACGGTCGGCCTGACCTGGCCTGGACCGGACCGGGTCAACCCAATCCTGGTTCAAGCCGGGCAGGGCCGATTTTCCTCACTGCAGAGGCAAGTATCCTCTTGTACAACCTGTTTTTCTCGTACAAGCTTTCTTTGCAAAATACTGCAAATATATATATTCTTTGACTCTAATTCATATTCTTCGGTCGAATTGAAAACTGTTGCTATACATAATCAGTCGATCATTTATTCGCATATGATCGTGAATACCTTGTTGCCATGCATTACATGAACACGATTGATACACACATATGTACTCTTAGGGTTATATATGTTTATGTGCAGGATTGTTTTACCCGCGATAGTAGTCTCAATATGATATCTTGTATTTGTTGATTAAAAATAATAAAAGAAACAAGCTGGGGTATAAGGGTAAGGACCATAGTAGTGGACAATATAGGTATATGTACTCGAAAAGGGGCCCGTGTTTCCCAGTACATGGTTCATGAACTTGTTGTACTTGATGTATTCATAAAGCCATTACTCGGCTCATGAACTTGTTGTATTCATGAATCCACTGTGTGGTTCTTGAACTTGTTAGTATTCACGAACTTGTTTTGTGAACTTGTTACTTTATTTTTGTATTCATGAACCATGCTTGCTTGATACTTGATATCTGAATACACCGCCCTATAAAATCTACCACTAGGCCTAAGCGTAACTGATTGTATGTAACAGCCATGTAGTAAAAGGATGGAGGCAAGAAGTACTACCTAGATAGAATTAATAAAAGACATAAGATTAACACGTGCACTTGCATGATCCAATTATATGTTACATGTTCTTGTTGACTTGTTTACATGCCACTTGTTTCATGCATGCCTGTTCATGATCCTGTTTACATGTTGAATTTCTCCAATTACATGATTCTTGACTACATGATATTTTTTCTACTTCTTGTTTCGTTTTATACTTGTCCCTGTTAGCTTGTACCACTTGTGACCCGTGACTTGCATTAACAGGGTATCTTCTTGTTTCTTCTTTTGTAATAATATACTTGTAGGTCCGGATGGAGAATTACCTGAAGGTGTTGCTGATCAAGTATTCTGGTCTTGTTTATTTTCATGTTGCTTTAGTTCATGTTTTATTTCATGCTACTCTCTATTGTAATCCGGGCATGTTTAACCCGTTACTATTTTGTATTTTCTAGCTGTTGGTTATGTTATGAACTATGTCATGCACTTTTTGTTATCCTATTGTGATTTTACATGCCTGCGTGGTTTTATTGTTATCTTGTTGTTGAGTTACCTGTACAGCTTATGAATGGTATATTCGCATCATTCGCTGGGCCTCAGTCACGTGCTCGTATTCCCATATTTTAGGAAGCGGGGCGTGACATGGGGTATAAGGCAGGGAGGTGATTCTCCAGAGTTAAAACCATACTTACATGATGCTTGCACGTCGAGGGCCATTAGGCCTATTTGCGGAGCATTCTAGATCTTGTTTCTATCACTGTAGTATGATTAGTTGCATAACGAGGGATTTAACCCTATAAAGTGGAGAACGATAAGGGCTTGCACCGGACCTATGTAGTGTGGAATGCATAGAATTCGACAAGTATGCATTAGAGAGTCATCACACCGCATTTCAGTTTTTTTGACTTGTATTATGCTTGATGTTTTCTGTTTACCTACACTTGACACTTAGCCTAGTATCACTGGATGTTTTATGCTTTATTTATCGTTATTTCATATTCCGTTTGTTACTATTATGGGAATATGTTGATTACGAATTTATTCATTATGATTCATTTAAAATTGTATTTCTTTTAATGTCACTCACACCGTTATGGCTGACCCATGTAGTTTTGGGGGATTAGGTTATCTCTAGCCTCATGTTTTACAGGTAGGTACCGTTAGCTTGGGATTGGATGCAAGTGGTAGAATGATAATATGGCTTATGCAAATTGTAAAAGATAGAAAATGTAATTCAAGGTTTTTAATTTTCGCTGTGCTATGTAAAGAATTGATGTAATAAAAGTTAAAAAGATTCTCTATTTTGCTATGTTTATTATTACATTGAGGTTGATTCTGGATTTGAGCCACGTATTTTCTAATTTTCAATTATTGAAAATTCGGGGCGCTACAATAACACTGTTGCCAACCTCCGCACGAACTCCACAAACATCGAGACACTCTCCACCTCTCGACAATATTCGAATGTCTTGGTCTCGAATTGAGATGCTGGTTGTAGCAGACTAGATGAATTTGCAGGAATAACGGGAAAAGAAGTTTTGACACCTGTATAGGTATTTTGGATTCCCCAAAGCTTGTAGAGATTATTTTGGCTTGACCCAACCACTCTCATACCTATAATCACCTTTCAACGACCCTTAAAAAAGACAGAATTTCACATCGAGTTGTGTACCTACAGCTCCGTGCTTCAAGAGTTCCCAAGGAAATCAGATTCTGTTTAAGCAGAGGAATATGCAAGACTTTCCTTAGAGTGAACATGTTTAGACCTGGCATCTTCAACTCAACTGTCCCCTCACCTACTACTTCACAAATCTCTCCAGTGTCTGTTCTCACAGAATGCCTTGTCGTAGACTTATATGTAAAAAACAACTCCTTCTCGGAGCAAATATGAGAAGAACTACCTGATTCAAGAAACCAACTAAAATCCCATTCTAAAGAATTTGAAACAAGAAGACATGAATCACTTAAATCACAAGCACTAACCACACAGGCGGTAGATTTTTCATCCTTCGCGCTCTTCTGATTCTGTAATTTTCAATAGTCCTTCTTGATATGCCCTGACCTCTTGCAATATTGGTAACAGATTAAATCCTTTTGCTTAGCACTTTGTCTTCCACCTGAAGGACCTTCCATTACTAGAAGCCTAGGAGTAGACGATGATTTCTGAGTCTCCTTCCTAAGTTGATTATCCCTTAATGCTTTGATTACACCATCCACTGTAATACTCTCAGTGACAGATTTACCGTGTAGCATGGTAGTGATCAAATGCTCGTACGAATCTGGTAGTGAATATATCAAGTTGAAAGTTTTATCTTCCTCACTCACATTCACGTTTATCGACTTGAGTTCCGATAGAACCTTGTTGAACTCTGTGATGTGGTCTTGGAGATCGGTACATTCCTTCATTGAGAAATAAAATAACTTCCTCTTCTAATGCATCCGACCTGATAATGATGAACCAGAGTAGTCAGCTTCCCACAAACTCGCCGTGCTAGTTTCTTTAACAAACTTTCACGTGACCTCGTTCGCCAATGATAGTCGAATTAGACTTATGGCTCTTTCTCAAATATCATCTCAAACATCCTTCTTCATATCGGATGATTTTTTTTTTCTGGATGGCTAACTGTAGACATTCTTGAACTAGGACATCATATATGTCTACCTTGTAAAGATTAAAGTTGATCTTTCCATCGAATTGCTTTATCTTCCAAGGACTGTGACCTACCATTTTAACCAAGCGACTCGACAACCTGAAGCTCTAATACTACTTTGTTGGGATGGGGTGTCTACAAACACACCGGTGGCGCAGCAGAACTAAATAACGCAATGAAGAAGTCAAAGTAGATGAGACAAATCAATTGAGCAAGTAAGCAAATAGATCCACCAATCCAACACAAACACAACGAGGATTCATCCCGGTTAGCTTTTGCTTAGTCTAGACAAGAAATATAGGGAGATATTCATCTAGAAGAGATTACAATGAGTTTATGATTCACTCAATACAAGGAATTAAACTCACTCATCAAGAACTATCTCTCTCTCAAGTCTCACTTTGCAAGCGGAGAAAATATCAATGAAGTACTCTACCCCTCATATTGGAGGCTACAACAATATATAGAAGAGTAATAGAGAGAACCCTATGTTAATCTGGATTCTCAGTCGTCCAATATAACCTGAAGAAAAAGTAACTGAATAGGAGTTGTACGATTTGACTTGGAGTTGAAGATTGGGCTGAAACGAAATAACAAATCAAGGCCCAAGAAAGAACACAGCACCGCGCACGGTCGACCGTCCAACAAAACTGGTCGACCGACTTCCTCTTGGCCAAAACCTTGTACAACTGCAGTCGGTTGTGCGGTCGACCGCTCCTCTCTGACTGCTGTTGTTACTGTTTTCTCTTCTACTCTCTTCGACGCTACGACCTTGTGCTTTATCGTACCTTCTACTAATCTGAACCAAGAGTATTCAAGACATAATCCTAACATGTATAAATATATCTATCTACCAAAGCATCATATATACATACTGGAAGTGCATTTGTGTGTGTAAGTGTAATACCCCGGTATTCAGAATATATATGTAACCCCTATTTCCTGTATTTGTATTTTCTGCTGTATTTCATTTCCCTGTACTCTTTTATCAATCCAAGATTTGTATTTTTGTTCCAGTTCTAATAAAAATCATTTCTTTTATTTCAACTCAAATTTGTACCAATATTTATTTCAATTGCATCATTCTTATCAGCTCTGATTTGCTGTTCTTCATGGAGAGTTGACTGCTTCACCTCATCTAATTCTTTTTCCCTTATTATAATGAAATTTGACTCAATCTCTTTTGGATCCTACTCAAACTCGCTATCTAATAACCCATTACCCATTAAACCTATACTATTTAAACCTAACCTAATTAACCCTAACCCAAAACCTACTGTTCAGCCCTAATCACCAGCCGCCTACCATTATCCCCCAGTCTCCGACTTCCTCCGTCTCTCCACCTTCGCCATTACCCAGCTCCTCACCCTTCGCCATCGACCTCATCCTCGCCCTACCCCTCATCGAACCCATCAGCATTCTTGTCGCCGGCACCTCGATTACCCAACACCGTCCTTCGTCCTATTCCTCTACCTCGCAACTGAGCCGCAACCACCAGCACCCTAGCGTCGCTCCGTCGCTGCGCTCGTGACGACCACCATCCCGTTGCCTCGCCATTGCCAAACCACTCGAAGAACCCACCTCCGTCGTCTTCTTCTTCTCTGGGTTCTCGTCGAACCCATCGCCAGTCGACAGCACCTTCCCCAGCAGTGTCCCGTCACCTTCTTCTTCTTACCACCGTGCCTCCCTGCAATCGCTGCTGCACCCTGCACCACCATCGCTGTTGAGCCTTGTCAACTTCCCCTGCACCGCTCGCCATTGCCTTGCCGACCTCCTCTGTTTTACCCACCGAAACAGAGCTTCGCTAGCTCCGCCTCCCTGGTAGCTGTCATCGCTGCTCGACTGCAGCCACCGGAGCATCGCCGCCCTCGCCATGGGTCACCGCAGTGTAATCTCCAGCCACCGCCGTGGTCGCTGTCAGCTCTCCCACTAACTCTCCCTCTCTCTGTCACTATGAAGGAGAAGGAAGGAGAAGAAGGTTAAGGTTTATATTGAATTCTGGCCGTTGATTTGATCATCAAGATCATCACCATCTGATTGGTTCTCAGTCCTCTATCTGATCTGATCTTGATCTCTCGATCTGGGCCACACGATCTCATCAAGATCGGAGCCTTCATCACCAGATCTGATCATCACATCGCCTAGCAGATCTCAGCTGTCCAATCCGATCGTGATCATCTTCATCAGATCGAATCTCAACCATTGATCGTTTTGATCTTGACCATTTCATCAAGATCCTTGCCGATCGTGCTCGTCGCCCGGGATCCATTTATGTTACTCTTTCGTCGGATTCATCATCTACACCCTAAGACAAGTATCTTCTTGTACATTTTGTTTTCTAGTACAAGCTTTTTCTTGAAAATACTGCAAGTAGATTGTAAATGTGACTCCTCTTTGTTTATCGTTGATGATCTCATGTGTCACCTTATCTATTACATGATCTAAGAGTCACAATCCTTCGTTGATACACTTGTTCACAACTAGTATAATTATGATACATTTCATGCAAAAAGTGTCTTGTTTATTTTCTGTCCTGTCTTGGCTTGCTGTTTCGACCCCGATAACACTAGAATCTTAACTTGAGTCCTGAATATGAAATGTATCCCCAAGCAGTCTAGTTGCCAATAACATCCAGAATTTTTGAATTCCGAGTTATGGTTTATGAGATATCGCAGTTTTACTGCTGCTGTATCGGTAATCGCAGATTCATAAGAACTGCTGCACCACCTTGATTTACAAATATTTTAACTATAATAACAGTAAGTAAATAACTTGAAATTTTGCATGCTGATACTGGAAACCCTAGAGAACATTTCCTAATTTTCTCAGAATTAATTAATGATGTTTCAACCCTGTTTCATATGTATAAACTCAGTTTTATCAATTCTAGCTGAACACAAATGCTGTATAGTTTGCTGTTTTGACATCAATTGCCATAACTTTTATGTACCTTAATTATATGCATTGAAAACGGGTAGGAGTCTAGTTTTTAGACCTTCTGACGGATCCACATTTGCATTCTTGTAACGACGGGAATCACAGTTTCGGTGCAGTAACGTCATGCTGTCCAGATTTGGAATTCTCATCGTTCTTGATATTTTAATTTGTGTTGACCCTCGAATATGCCTTCTAATTATCTTAAACTTGTTCCATGTTCTTGATTATGTTTAGTTCACCTATTTCGCACACTTTGATGCTTGTTTAATAATAATAATAAACAACAAGCCGGGGTTTAAGGGAAAGACCATAGTAGTGGGCGATATAGGTAAGTGTACTCGGAAGGGGGCCCGTGTTTCCCAGTACTCGGTTCATGAACTTGTTGTATCTTGATGTATTTATGAAGCCATTACTTGGCTCATGAACTTGTTGTATTCATGAATCCACTGTGTGGTTCTTGAACTTGTTAGTGTATTCACGAACTTGTACTTGGTTCGTGAACTTATTACTTTATTTTCGTATTCATGAACCTTACTTGCTTGATACTTGATACCTGAGTACAACGCCCTATAAAATTTACCACTAGGCCTAAACATAACTGATTTTATGTAGCAACCATGTAGTAAAAGTATGGATACATGAAGTGCTACCTAGATAGAATTAAACATTAGACTTAAGATTAACTTGTCACTTGTACACACTTGATAGACTACTTGATGCTCGTTACTTGAGACTTGTTACTTGAGACTTGTTACTTGTTACTTGTTACTTGAGACTTGTTACTTGTTACTTGACACTGGTACGTGATACTTGTTACTTGATGCTTGATACCATTACATGTTCACTTGTCACTTGTTCTACTACTAGTACTTGTTACGCAATCTTGTCACTTGAGTTGTCTGTCTTACTAGCTAGTTTTTTGAATCCCACTACTTGTTGCATTCCTATTATATTATGTTATACATTCTTGATTCCAAATCTTGTTCCATATTTCTTGTACTTGTTTTCATACCCTTGCTTGTACTATTTTGCGGCCCTAACTTGCACTAAGGGCGTTTGTTTTGTGATCTCTATTTTTTTCTTTTTTTTTCTTATATATATATATATACAGACTTTGGAGACGAATTGCCTGCTGGAATTGGTGAGCAGACGTTCTAGGCTTCGCTTGGAGAGAAGACTTGCTTTAAAATATTTTGTTTTTGAATTATTTATTTCTTTTGTTACTTAAATCTGGTAACAGACTTATAGTCCCGAGTTTTATCTTTGGATCAAGATTTAAAAATTATTTGGGATATTATTATTTTGTTTCAATTATTTTCTGTTGATTAATAAATTATTCATGCATGCGTGGTTGTGTACATTTGTTATATTCTTGTTATGATGCTGAATCAATCCTACAGCTCATGAATGATGAAAATCATTCGCTGATCGAATTGGAAAATTGAAAGATTTGCGCGCTCCGTGTTTTTGGGAAGCGAGGCGTGACAATATATATATATATATATATATATATATATATATATATATATATATATATATATATATATATATATATAACTGGAGGTGTGTCCTATAGATTATTCTATGAAGGTTGTTGTTTGTGGATTAAATAAGAGTGGGGTGGGGCCCAGTTTGAATGAAAGGAGGGGTTATCATTTGGCAGATTAGGCTGACATCATGTGAGGTGGGGGCCCACCCAAGTTGTGGCTTCGCTTGTGTCTTCCTCTAACGAAGAGAGAGAACGGGAGATTGGGGATTTAATTAAAATTCCATATCGGGGATTTGAGAATTAATTATGTATTATATATATAATTGTCTGGGATTAGAGACCACCAATAAGCTATAGCACATTTTATGAGGCAAGTCTGTGGTGGGCAGTTGTTAGAAAAAGCACTGAATATGGGTGGGGCATTACATATCCAGCTGGTGGACCTCGCCCATATCTAGGAGGGGGGCTGAGACTGAAAGGCTTGAGCGACCCATCACTTGGGCCACCTTCACGGAGAGCTTCATGGTGAAGTTTTTTCCAGCGTTACCAAGGTTGAGATGGAACGAAAGTTCGTTTCCTTAACCCAGGTCAGTTAGATAATGTTATTTAATGTCACTTGTTGTTGCCTACTTCACATGTGACAATATTAATGTAAACATTATCTTGACTCAGGGAAATCGTTCCGTGGATGAGTATGCTACAGAGTTTACTCGGCTTAGCCATTTCGTTGCTGCCATGGTGGCCACTAACGAGGATAGGGCTTGCCAGTTCCTGATGGGCTTGAACTTCCACATTCAGGACCGTTTGACTATCCATCGGCACCGCACCTATGCAGATGTTCTGGATGCGGCTAAGATCTAGGAGTAGACTCTTAGATGGATAGTGCCATTCAGCGGGCGGATCAGCACCCTGCTGCAGCTCGGCCTACCGAAGTCCAGTTTTGACCCTCCCTTGAGAGCGCGACCATACCCGCCTGTTGCCTCGAGGACCGTCCAGACTTGTGAATACTGTCATAAGTTGGACATTCGCGGCAGGACCCAGAGTATCCAATCGGCTGTACTTGGTGTGTGGGAGTAGTGATCACATGGTTCGTGACTGTTTCAGGAACAGAGATCCTGCATCGATTGGAGGTGCAGCTCAGCAGGGAGCACCGACTCGAGGTCAGGGCAGAATGCCTCTTCCACCATAGAGGCAAGCCTTCCATCAGAGGAGAGTGGACCCGAGGGGAGATCAGACTGGAGGCCGTGGTCAGCCCTATAACCTGACTGCCGAGGAAGCTGAGACATCTGTTGGAGTGGTTGCAGGAATATCTCATTAGTTGTTTCATTTATTTCTCTTTATTTCAATTTCTGCTTGTTTATTCCTTTATTTTTTTTCTACAATGATTCGTGCATATATCCTGCTTGCGCCTCATTCCCATTCTTTGATCATTCTTAGGTGTCATATTAGTTTTCTCTCTTCCTGCTCATGTTTTATTTGATTCTGGTGCTACCCACTCCTTGGTTTTTCCTCTCTTCGTTGATCAGCATCGTCTGGCAAGCGATGCCATGCCCGTAGCTTGGGACATCACCACAGGTGGAGGTTTCATTGTTTATTCCAAGGTGTGCAAGCAAACCCCTCTATTAATAAGTGGCATGGACTTCAAGGCTGATTTGATTGTGATCCCCAATTCTGGCTTTGATGTCATTCTAAGGATGGACTGGCTAGGTGTTACTCATGCCGTGATTGATTGCCAAGAGAAGAAGGTAACTTTCAGGCTTCTAGAGCACCAAGAGTTTGAGTTTCATGCGGGTGAGACGCCGCCTGGATGTGTTAAGAACTCGATGAACCTGAAAGTTGTTACAGTTGAGTCATTGTGCACAGATGGAGATGTTGCACCATTGGTTGTGCAGGACTTCCTCGATGTCTTTCCTGAGGAATTTTTCGGATTACTGCCAGACCAAGATGTGGAGTTTAGTATCTATGTTCAGTCAGGAACAACACCAATCTCCAAGAGTCCATATCGGATGGCACCAGTTGAGTTAGCAGAACTGAAGGTGCAAGTCCAGGAGTTGTGGGATAGGGGTTTCATTAGGCCAAGTGTTTTGCCTTGGGGTGCCCCGTGTTGTTCGTCAACAAGAAGGATGGAAGTCGTAGGCTCTGCATTGACTATCTGGAGCTGAACAGTGTCACTATGAAGAACTGGCACCCTCTGCCTAAGATCGACGATCTGTTCGATCAGCTTGGTGGTGCTTCTGTTTTCTCAAAGATGGACTTTCGTTCTGGCTATCATCAGGTTAGAGTAAAGGTCGAGGATATTCAGAAGACGACGTTCTGCACGAGATATGAACATTACGAGTTTTTAGTAATGCCATTCGGAGTTACAAATGCACCAGCCGTGTTCATGAGTTAGATGAACATGGTATTCTCGCGTTCTTGGACAAGTTCGTTGTGGTGTTCATCGAAGATATCTTGGTGTATTCTCAAAACCAGGAAGATCATGCTGAGCTGCGTGAGGGTTGTCTTGCAGATTTTGAGAGAGAATCTGCTGTATGGGAAGCTCAGTAAGTGTGAGTTCTGGTTCGACCGTGTTGCATTCATGGGCCATGTTATCTCTGGAGATGGTGTTTCCGTTGACCTGTCGAAGATTTCTGCGGTCAAGGATTGGCCAGTGCCGAAGTCAGCTTCAGAAATGCGAAGTTTCCTCAGATTGGCAGGTATTACAAGAAGTTTGTTCAGGATTTCTTGAAGATCGCCAGGACCCCTCAATAATTTGATGAGGAAGGAGCAGAAGTTCGTCTGGGATGGAACTTGCAACAAAGCCTTCGTAGAATTGAAGAGTCAGTTGATGTCAACACCTGTGTTGACTATACCTAACAATTCAGGAGGCTTTGTGGTTCATTGTGATGCTTCAGGTAGAGGCTTGGGCGCTGTACTGATGCAGCGTGGCAAGGTGGTTGCATATGTATCCAGACAGTTGAGGCCGCATGAGAAGAAATACCCTACGAATGACCTAGAGCTTGCATCGGTGGTCTTTGCCTTGAAGCTACGGAGGCATTATCTACTTGGGGATAAAGTCGAGATCTTCACCGACCACAAGAGTCTCAAGTATGTGTTCATGCAGAAGGAATTGAACATGAGGCAAAGAAGGTGGTTAGAACTAATGACAGACTATGACATCAACTTGCAGTACCATCCTGGCAAGGTGAATCTGGTAGCTGATGCTTTGAGTAGGAGGCCTGTTGTAATGCTTCTTACCAAGCAAAAGGAGATTTTGGAGGATATGAGGCAATTGGAATTTGATGTGATACTTCCTGGTTCTGCACAATAGTGCATGATGTTACAATTACAGTCTCATCTGGTAGAGCAGATTAAGAAAGCCCAGGCAGGTGATCAGCAGTTACAGAAATTTTGAAGTAAAGTGGAAGCAGGATTGAGAACTGACTTGGTGATTCACGCCGACAGATCGCTTCATTTTGTTGCCAGATTTTGTGTACGTAGGGGAGAAGTTAGGCAGAAGCTACTTGCAGAAGCTCATTGGCCTCCCTATTCTATTCGTCTTGGAGGTACGAAGATGTATATGGATCTGAAGCAGCATTTTTGGTGGCATGGTATGAAGAGAGTTGTGGCAAGGTTTGTGTCCCAATGTTTGATCTGTCAGCAGGTGAAGGCAGAGCATCAGAGGATCGTGAGGCTGTTGCAACCTCTTCCAATCCCAGAGTGGAAATGGGAGAACATCACGATGGATTTTGTGACAGCTTTGCCAAGAAGTCCCAAGGATCATAATTCTATCTGGGTGATAGTAGAACGGTTGACAAAGAGTGCCCATTTCATTACATTCAGAGTGGGCTAGTCTACTGAGAGCTTGGCTGAGAAGTATATTCAGGAGGTTGTACGATTGCACCGAGTTCGTGTTAGCATCGTATTGGACAGAGATACGAGGTTCAGGTCTCAGTTCTGGGAGAGTCTTCAGAGAAGCTTGGGCACTAAGTTGAGCTATAACACTACTTTTCACCCACAGATAGACGGGCAGTCCAAGAGAACAATCCAAACACCGGAGGACATGTTGAGGTCTTGGTTCTTCAGTTTGGTGGTTCTTGGGAAGATCATCTGCACCTAGTTGAGTTCTCTTACAATAACAACTATCAAGTGAGCCTTAAGGCAGCTCCATATGAGGCGCTCTATGGTCGCAAATGTCGGTCACCAGTTTGTTGGGATGACATTGGCTAGAGGAAACTTTAGGGCCTGAGTTGATCACGAAGACTGTTGATGCAGTGTCTCAGATCTAGAAACACTTGCAGGAAGCTCAGGACAGGAAGAGTAAGTGGGCTGATTGTCATCGAAGGCCTTTGGCGTTTGAGGCAGGCGATCATGTTTTCCTAAAGGTTTCGCCATGGATGGGTGTTATCTGCTTTGGTGGTCCGGGCAAGCTTAGTCTCCGATTTATCGGTCCATTCGACATCGTGGAACGATGGGGCAAGGTAGCCTACAGGCTCGTACTGCCACCAGCGGAGTCCATGATGTATTCCATGTCTCTCAGCTCAGGAAGTGCATTAGGGATGACAGTCATTTCTTTGACTACTCGTAATTGTCTGTGGTTGGCTCTCAAATCCAATAAAAGGTCAGGACGAGACCAGACTTGTCATGCAAAGTCCAACCAATCTCCATCTTGGACAGGCGTGAGAAAGTCCTGAAGAATAAAGTCATCAAGCTTGTTCGGGTCTCATATGGAGTCCTCACTCGCCCAGGTGAATCGACATGGGAACTTGAGGAGGAGATTCAAAAGAAGTTTCCTCATCTGTTCGAGTAGTTTTCTTTTCTTTTCTTTTGTGTTACCGTACGACTAGCTTAAAGGAATTTTGAGGGCAAAATTCTTCTTGTAAGGTGGGTAGGATTTGTAACCCCCATGTCCGTTGTGCCGTATTGTATTGATTCCGATTTTCTATTATTTTTTTCATTTCTTGAACACCAATTTGTATCTCTCTTTCTATTATTTTGAACTCAGATTCTAGCTATTCTTTTTTCCTTATTATTGTGGTCTGTGTCTGGAATTAAGTCCAAATTCTTTTCATGCCAAATCCTTTTTTTATCTCATATTATTTTATTGAGATCACAATCTGAGCCCAACCCAAGCCCATCTCCTATTGAATTCTAACTCAGCCCAAACCCATATCTTATTGGATCTCAAACCCAAATCCATATCTTATTGAATCCTAAACCCAAACCCACCTACCCTACTCCCACTAACAGCCAATCCCAAAATCTCTCCACGCTCACATCCCCCACTAATCTCGTGATAATCAGAAACTAATCCCCATTATCTACCCCACTTTCTCTAACTAATTCCCTTACTTCCCTATTAATCAAACCCCTCATCTTCCATGTTCAAACCCAACCCTTCGTTTATTATGCAACCCGACCTCTCTTCTTCTTCCCCAGTTTCCCTGCTGAAACCCACCATCACCCTTGTCTCTCAACCTCTCGACCACTGTCACCCCCTAGCTCCCCCTCTGATCCTCGTCGCCATCCACTGCGCGCCGAAACCCAAGCACTGAAACCTTTCATCTTCTTCCTCCGATCGCCATTGTCGATACCCATCCCCTGTACCTCCTGTCGATCTCCACCTCTACACCGCCACTGCCGCTCACCCTCAAATCTCCATCACCACTGCCCTCACCACAGTCAGTAGCCACCTAAATTCCCCCGACTCTTCATCTTCCTCCTCCTCTACTTTCAAGAACCCATCTTCATCCGCCATTGATTGCACCATCGCCTGAACCCATCCACTGTCGAGCCACCACCGCAACCCCCTGCGGCCATGCCAGCGACCACCCGCCCTTGTGCACCTGCCATCAATCGCCGTCGAAGCCAAAGTTAAAGTCCCCGCCGTTGCTGTTCTTGCTATCTGCTGTTTTGGGATCTGGTGTTGCTGTTTGCTGTTCGGGATCTTGCTCGTCGCTGTTTGCTATTGTGTGCTCCGCCCGTTGCTTGCACGTGCATCGTTGCCTGCCGAGATCCTAATCCCGTTATTTTATTATAGTCGGATTGATCATATAAATGAAAGTCTTCTTGAACACCATTGTTAATCTAGTTCAAGATAATTTGATCCTTACAAGTAGTCCATATTTTATCCAATTTATGTGCTTGATATTTGTCAAAGAGGTTATCACGGATTCATCGACGAAACCAAGTGATAACTCTCATTTCGTGTCATTATCTTTGACTCAAACCCAAACCTGATTGCACATCATCATATGCATACTACTTAGATACAAACTAGAGATATGATTATGGAGAATGATAATCAGGATGCTTTTGATTGGATGTGAAGTCGTATTGGGATTCACTAGTTTTCATACTATGATTATAATTATCTTGCTTTGTTTATGGTAGAATTTCATCCGAATATTAAGTAGAATTTTCTGTTAATTATTTGCCATGAAAAATATATGCTTGCATGTTTAAATCATTGCTAATTCATGTCAATAAACCTGCTGGCTTGCTGTCTACTCTATGTTGCATTAAGATTTCGAACCTAGTTGCTGTAAGAATTTGATAGAACCTTGTAAACAACAATTGTAGCCCTGTGAATCTACTTTTCAGAACATTTGACCGATCTAAATTCCGATATATAACCTGTAAATTATCAGTCTTTAGTGCTGCTAGGTCTAGACTTCCAGATTTGTTGTTTACATGTGTATCGTTGTGAATTAATAATCGAAAGGAAATTTTAACAATACAATTAATATTTGAAATTAATCTGCCTACAACTAGACATGTTTATGAGTCACCCTGAATTTTTGTGGAATTATTTAATGAATATGCGGAGCCGATATGTACATGTAAAGATGACTCTAAGTTTCTGCCTGAACATAAAAGCAGTAAAGAATAATATTTTACACCCAGTTTCTGTAGTTATCATATGTCATGTGTATATGCATAGGAACCGGCAGCGAGTCTAGTTTCTTGATCTTCTAACAGATCCTGATTTGCCTTCCTGTAGCAACGGCAATCTCTATTTTGGTACAACAACATCTTGTTGTCCAGAAGCATGTCATTTTATGGATTTAATATTAACATGTTGAGCTTACGCTTAACGTGTAGATTTAGTCACACCTTGCATGACACAACCTTGACATCTTCTTGCATGCTCACATTAGGATGTAATAAATATTAACAAGCTGGGGTATTAAGGATTGACTTGGTAGTGAATAATCGGAGACTGTACTCGGTGGGCCCTTATTGTCTACATTGATTATTGTCTTGGAAGGTGGAGTATCTATTGTTAATTATTGATTGTTAATTATTGTTATCGATGCTGAGTACATGATCTGTAGAGTTCACCATCACAGTCTAAAACAATCACTTGGTTGTATGCACTGAACCTGTCGTATGGGACACAGTACTACTTGCATTAGATAGGTTAATAAAAAACTAGTAAACCTAGATTTTCACATGCAATCTTGATCTTGAATATTTTCATCGATCTCGATCATTGATTGTAACCATTGATTTTTGTATGATTAATTATAGACCATTGATCACATTATCGACCTTTGTTATTGCTCCTTGACTTGATCTAATACATATTTCTTGATACACCATGCTTTCTTGCTCTCTGCTTTCACTACTTACAGTCTAAAACTTGCTCTAATGGATAATATTTTCTACTTTAGATCACGAGATTGCAGGTACACACGGGATAGTATCCGAAGGACTGGGTGAGCAACACTTCTAAATGGAGCTCAAGAATATGCTGCTTGATTTTCTATCTATGCTATTTCCTTTTGAACCTTGTTATCATTATTGTACTTTGTTTTGGGCTTTATGACCCGAATTTGTTATCTCCCAGACGTTGGACATTACTTTATGAGTTCATTTCATGAATCTTTTCAAGTTCATTCATTGTTCATATGGTTATTGTTTTTTGCGTGGTTGTGAATACTTTTTCATATTGTTGTGTTAGACTGGTACAACTTATGGATAGTTTTTGCATCATTCGCTGGGCCTTCGTTACGTACTCATATTCCCGTATTTTGGGAAGCGGGGTGTGACAAAAATATTGAGAAATAATCGGGAGGAAACGTAGTTTGGAATTTCAGATTCAGATGAAAAAACCTAATTGTTTTTTATAGGGAATCATAGCTCATGTTATACTAATCTCAAATGGTAATTTTACAACTTCTTAATGTTTATTATTGGATTTGAGTCAACCCATCATTGATGTTCCAGTAAGTTAAAATCCAACGGATTCAGAATTTGGTCATTAGTCAGTTTATGATGTTTGTTAATTGTTATCGTTGTAATCATGTTGAATAATCTGAAAGACCACGCAGAATTATGAAGTACGTCATGTAATATAGATATGTTCTTCACATCCATAACAAATGGCAGATGTAAATATGTAAACACGCGTACATGGCATATGCTCAACTACTTATATGTATACAGTATGTATGTATACAATATGTATACATCATGCATGTATATGTATATAGTTTGTGTATATAATGCTATGTATATATGTATACAATATGTATGCATATGCATATACAGTCAATATATATATATATATATATATATATATATATATATATATATATATAGAGAGAGAGAGAGAGAGAGAGAGAGAGAGAGAGAAAGAGTAATGTTCCGTTGTGCACTAGGCCTCCAAGTGCACTCGGCCTTCCCGCCTTCGTATCGACGAACCGAACCGTTCACATTGACCTACACATCTAAATTAGTCAAAATATATAAAATAAAATTATTTGAAATTCATTTGCCCATCCATTGAAGTGTTGCAAAATTGTATGGCTGAAAATCGTTGTTTTTTATAGTCACATGATGGATGGGCAAATAAATTTCAAATAATTTGATGTTATATATTTATACTAATTTAGACGTGTAGGTCAATGTGAACAGTTCGGATCGTCGATACGAAGGCGGGAAGGCCGCGTGCACACAGTAGCCTAGTGCACAACGGAACATCTCTCGCCCTCTCTCTCTCTCTCTCTCTCTCTCTCTCTCTCTCTCTCTCTCTCTCTCTCTCTTTATATATATATATATATATATATATATATATATATATATATATATATATATATATATATATATTGTATGTATGGGTATGTATGTATATACTGTATACATATATATACATACGAATCATACTGTGTGTGTGTGTGCGCGCGCGCGCATGTGCGTGTGCTGTAGAAAATTTATCAAACACCTTTTATACTTTCTTTTTGAAAAAAACTATTTTATGAAAACAGTTTACCAAATAATACTCTATTTTCGAAAATTAAAAAAACAACTTTATAATTTTTTATTCGAAAAAAATGTTTTTCAAATCAACAAACCAAACGCAACCGACTCTTCACCTTAACTGAATTTTTATTTAAGTATTTATTGTGTTCTACCTTGGATTTTAACTCAAGGGTTTATGCGAATATTCATTTAAAGGAAATGATGAGAAGGAGGATAGTGAGCACCTAAAAAGAAGAGGTTGGAGTTGAAGTAGAGAGCGAAGATGAAGAGTTGAGGTGCCATAAATATTTGCTTTATTCTGTTCATTGCATGTATTTTTTAGCTTTATTAATATTCAATTGGGATAACATTATGTTTTGACAGTGATTCTCTAAACCATCTGCATCCGCTTATGTGAGGATGATAATGAAGATTTCAGTAATTACGGTAGGGATGATATTCATAAGTTTCTCTCAATAATCTTACACATTTTTGAAGTTCTATATAATTTTATGAGCCCCTCAAAACTATTTTAGACTATGCAATTTAGACAGGGTACCACTAGTGTAAAACAATAGAAAACTGTGCGCTTTTATATATGTTTTTATACAATAGAACTAGTATATTCCCTGTGCAAAATTGCACAACCTAAAATAATTATGAGAGATTGCTAAAAATGAATGATCAGTTGAAAAACTTAACTGAGGATATTTTCTTGATGGACATATTTCTAAATAACTCAGAGTGTTTCTACAAAGTGTTCGAGTTGTATAAATTTTAATCTGTACAAGCGGATACATCTTTGATAAATAATTATCGGACGGTCGCACTTTAAACACCTGAATCCTCCGCTTAGGTTTTGCCTGTAGCATAACATTGGGCCTAGAAGATTGATGACCATTATGTTGATGTCGAAGACAATAATTTTGTACGTAACCATCAGTCAATAAAGTATTCACGTAACAACTTTCCACAATATAATTTTTCTCACTAAAACATACTGAGTACTAATTTATGACTAATTACATGGCTAAAATAATACTGAAATATACCTCTGACTTTGCCTCCTCAACAGATAATGCAATTGCATAATTTTTTTTTTTTACCCATCAACAAACCATTTGTACCTGACTGTCTACACATCAATTTTTCAGTGAAGGCCCACATCATTAATTTTTCAATGAAGGCCCACATCATTAATTTTTGTCCTCCTGCAGGATATCTTTAAAGATGAATGACGATTAGAGATTGAACTCAATAATGACATCTTTATTTGAAGAACAAAATCAAAAGTCAATTGTATGATAATGAAATTCATAGAAAATCTACAAACTGAAGAACTGTACATCATCTAAAAAAAATGTGCTGAGCAATCATATATCATATGTATTGACAGTGAAATGAATGATAAGTAACATGCGTCAAGGTGAACAGCCCATATTCAATTATCTCCCACCTGCTGTGAAGTAATTGATGAATGTGTGTTATGAATGATAGTAAAAAGAAAAAGTATTGGGAAAGTTTCTTCCATGCTTTCTTATTACTTGGTATGTATCCCCACCAATTTCCAAAATTTCAGAGACATACATCTTTCATAACCTAGATAGTTGTATACCCTTATGTAGCATCCTTAGCCATTTTACAGGCCCAAACCCTAATTGCCAAATTCTAACTCCTCCAAGAAAATTACTTATATAGCGGCATGAACATATTTGAATTGATATGAGACAATACATAAAAAAGAAAAGAATAACTAAGACTTCGATAAACTCTAATAAAATGACATAATGAGATTCTTAAATATAAAAACATTGTGTACCAAAAACTATTATTTTAATCATTTGAATATAATTACAAAAGTTAATGACATTTACCTTTCAATTGATCATCATGGAGTTACGCACTTCTTGATATACCACACTACGTGTACGATCATTAGTCTTTTTTTGGAAATTCGGAGTATATAAGAGCTCGAGCATCGTCATAGATCTGATTAGCCTCAAACCAACCATATAACATTGTTTTCTGATCTTCAGCTCTTGAGACAACATCAGCCAAGTTAACATTTTCATTGAAATAGGCACTCTGCTGATTTTCTAGATGATACTGTAAACGTTCCACCAGAGGATGATGATGATGTAAACTAAATTCAAAAATTCTCCAACATGCTTCGACAAAGGAGACATAACAACAATCTAAATATTGCTGAATTTCATCATCTGGCTTGTATTGAGGTTCAGAACATCCCGGGACAGGATTTCCATTGTCCTCTATGATTATTGTAGTTCTATCATGGCCTTTATGCACATACTTGTAAAGGTATTTGAGAAACTTAGGATTGTCACAAATCTCAATGTAGATATGAGCAACATATTTTGTTGTTAAATCTAAATTGTTTTGAACCTCCATGGGCATATTGGAGCAAAAAACAGTTGGTTTTCTTCTATTAAACTATATTTGTTAACACCTAAAAAACAAAATTTTTGAATCATAAATAATCTTAAGTATAGGGTTCTAAACACGTATGTCCATAACAAAATAAAGAGAAGTTTTGACTAATGTAGAATAAAGAGAATAATAGCATATCAACAAAATTACCATCGAATATGAGGTTTAATTAAATTAAACCTGAAATTGCAGGAATTATGTAACTGAAGCATTTCCTAAAGTTGCAATTAGCTCACTGCAAAAAATAAAGAAGGAAAATAATTAATTATGTCATTAATTGTAGGAGAGAGACTTCATACTATTAGAAGTTTAGACATTACAGTGCAGTATACTTTACTTACCTATAATACTGGGCACTTAATGTTTCGAAAAAGAATAGTCACAGATAATATCCTCGATGATTTTATGTAAAGTTTGAGAGGAAAAAAAATATTGCAATCATTTACTATTTCATCTTTGAAACATATGCATGATTAAAACATACCATACAAAACACTATGCAATTGATGAACACAAAAGTATAACCCATCTATAGATGAGACGATCGATCAAGTTTATAATCAAACCATGCATTCTATACTAACTATAAACAAACTGATAAAGACTGTTAAAGCTCCAAAGATACAAACTGCAGCTACTTTAGTTCTCTAAGTAGAACAAAAACAACAAACTTGATTATTGATGTTTGATTATCATAGCTAATGTTAACACAAACATTATAAAGAGTTGATAAAGTGTACATTTCTTTTCTCTTTTTTTTCCTTGTGTTCTTTTGTGATGTTAAAATCATCCTTACTATAAAAAATGAATTTAAATTACATCCATAACGATTCCGATTAAACATATCCTCAATGATTTTATGTAAATGCTGAGAGAAATTGTTTTATCATGTAAATGTTTCGAAAAAGAAAAGTCGCAGATAATATCCTTGATGATTTTATGTAAAGTTTGAGAGAAAAAAAAAATTGCAATCATTTCCTGACCTTATTTGAAACATACGCATGATTAAAACATATACTATACAAAACAGTTTGCAAACTGCAGCTACTTTGGATCGCTAAGTAGAATAAAAACAACAAACCCCAATACTGAGCAGATCAACAAATTTGAGTATTAATGTTTCCTCTGTAATATCAATAATCAAATATCCAAATATCAATAATCAATTCCTATATAATAAAAAGGCTGCACAGGGGATATAATAATCAAATATCAATAATCAAATCCCCTATAATAATCATATCTTCAAATTTCCTCTATAATATGAAAAGGCAATACCTGCTATAATAATCAAATCCCCTATATTAATCAAACTGCGACGGCGGGGGATGATAGAATTGACGGCGACGGCGACGACCTAAACCGATAGAATCGACGGCGACGACCAGAAACTGCCGTACGGCGGAGGCGATAGTGGAGGTGGTCTATCGCACGGCGACGGCGAGAATGGAGGTGTGATGTGTGATGCCGCACGGCAACGGCGCGAGTGGAGGTGTGATGGCGAACGACAACGGCAATGGTAGGTTCTGGTTGGCATTCGGCGACAGGGAGTTTGGGCGAGGGAGGGCCAGGGTTAGGGGGATTTGGAGGGAGAGGGGGAACATGGGTACGGTGACGGGGAGTTTGGGCGATCGAGGGGGGAACGTGGTTTTTTTTTATTTAAAATTTTAAATGTAAATCTGTTAAACCAAAAGATGTGGCATGTACGTGTTAAGAAAGTGTGAATCCCTATTTTTGCTTTCCTTTCTCTATTTCAAAATAGAGAAAGAAGAGGGATATGCCTATTAGCCTAAGATATATAAATAAATAAATACCTGCCATTAAGATTATGATTTTTCCTACGAGCACATCCAGTATGTACAATTTCAATGATTAATGGCCC
Source organism: Hemerocallis citrina (assembly GCA_017893485.1). Lineage (NCBI taxonomy): Eukaryota > Viridiplantae > Streptophyta > Magnoliopsida > Asparagales > Asphodelaceae > Hemerocallis > Hemerocallis citrina. Next base: position 153,918,680 of record CM030362.1, read on the forward strand.
ACCAATCCCACTACCGATTCTAAGTTTTTAAGCCATGATATCAATACATTAACTCCATATTCTACTTCCCTACTTGAAATTGTTGTGAAAATGTAACCTGGATGACTTCTGACTTCTGACTTACATACCACAATTGCTGTAGCTTACAACTGCTCCTGCTTATTACCAGATTTATATTTCAGAATTTTTTTTATGCCAATTTTTGAAAATATTTGTAAATTTTTTTTTGTCAAACATGTGTGCTTGTGGGTTTAGTACTAATTTTTTGAGAAACTCGCCGTTCCCAACGGCAAGTTCAGTTCAAAATTTTCAGTGAATACTCGCCGTTCCCAATGATGAGGACATTTACACTAGACTCGCTGTCGGGAATTGCGAGTTTAGTTCAAATACTTCAATAAAGACTCGCTGTTCCCAACGGCGATGACATTTATACTAAACTCGCTATTGGGAATAGCGAGAATGTACGAAATTTCACAGAGAGTGAAACATTTGGACTTGGTGAATTTTCAGGAAAAAAATCTATAGTTCTAATTTTATTAGCTACTCGCTGTTCACAATGGCGAGTTTAGTAAAAAAAAATTCAAATTAACACGTCGTTCCCAATAGCGATGATTTTTATACTAAACTCGCTGTTGGGAACGGCGACTGTGAAGTTTTTAACATTTCCCAAAGAGCGAAAACTCTCTGTTGGACTTGGTAAAATTTCCAAATGAACTCCATAGAATAGCTTGCAATTCCCAACAGCAAGAACAAATATACTACACTTGCTGTTGGGAATAGTGAGTATACTGGGTCCTACTCCATTTACCCGACTCAACTCAATCTTCTCTCATTTCTCTCTATCTCAATCTCTCTACCCATTCTCCACATAAACCCAAAACCCTAGCTTCCTTTTTTTGGCATTCATAGAGGTGTGGTGAATGTTTTCATAGATTCCGAAGCACTTTCATTCTTCACTCCTTCTCGGAATCAAGAATATCATCTCCATAAATGTATTGTTTCTATCGTTCAAAACTGATTTCTATTGTTTGTAATTGTAAAATCTGAAACATAATTTATGTTTCTATTGCTTCAAATTGAACGGTTAGGATTCAGAAATTTGAAATTAGTTACTTATCGTTAAAAATTATGTGTTACTATGTTGGTTTTGGTGACATTTCAGATGCCCACATAGTGTTCTAAAAAATGTACACATCAAGAGTTCGTCTACACGGTGCTAGAATCACGTGTGCAAATTCTTTCATAGCATTAGTCGTATCGGATGCGGTACTTGACAAACGTCGAAGGACGATTCTTGCAATCTCCCATGCTTTCTCTGCCTACAAATTAGATGATATAATATTTGAACAAAACAACAATTTCATGGTTAGAAGATGTGTTCCCAACTTGTGATACGAATGTACAAACGGACATACAGATATTAAACTTTCTTACCACAAAAGTCTTCGCCTTTGGTTGGAACATTGGTTGTTGGAATAAGTCGCAGGAGATGCTTCCCTATCTCGCGCCCTTATCGGAAGTATCACTCGGGCGGGTGGATTGATAGGAGGGGCGATTACCAACTACGTGATCCTAGTATACTACGTCATGTATGCGTCATGAATTCGTTCATCATACGGAGAATTTCACAAATGACCATTTCCATCCGATGCTCATTCCAAGAGTGGACATAACTACGGTGATATCTGGCCCAGTCGATATCGGGCAAATGACCCATCCCTGTGACACCATGCAAGGCAGTTTCATACGTTCGTGTGGCTGGTATATCTTGTTGTAGACCGAATTTTTGAAATACTCGATCTACATGAGGATGCTCTACAATGGAGAAGTGGATGAGAGGTGCAGTTATCAACCATAGATGGCTATCATCTGTGCAACATAGCGGCAACTTCTCCAATCTCTCATTGCTGTACGGTTCCCACACTACGCATTCCGCACGCAACTGATCGAGCTCATCTCAGTAATAAATGAAGGGTCCACGGGAGTTATCATGATGTGTGTAACTCCTGTATTCCCTTTTCTCATATTTTTGTATTATATTTATTTTCCTGAGTATTTATCCTGATTGTATTCTTTCGTTCATTTTGAATCGTGTAATTGTTTCTTCGTTCTTAATAAAATCCATCTATTTTTCCTCTGTGATTTCAATCTCCTTGGTTCAAATTCTTTCTGCCAATTATTTATTTCTGGATGATTTGTTGATTCTGAATCATATTATTTCATGGCCTAATTTTCTATTATTTGATTGTCTACCCTATTAGATCCAGATTCTAATCCTATCTCTCCTATTTAGACCCCAAACCCAATCAGTCCGCCCTATTGGATCCTAAAACCGCTACCCAATACCCTCTTCTTTTACCTAGTCTTCCTCAAATTTTTCCTCATGTTCTCCATATCTGTTTAACAAGCAGATCTTTCTCCCATTGATTCCTCAAAATCCTAACTTTCCAAAATCCCTTTATAATCATAACCAAATTTGTTATATTTTTTCACTACAGCCTCTATCTCCTAAACTTAATCTCTCTCAATCTCCAACTCATCCCTCTCTGTCTCCCTCTCCAACTCATCCCTCTCTCTCCCTGTGCACCCGACCCATCGCCTTTCGGCCACCTTCCCGGTGTCGCACCACCCTTCGTCGCAATACCTCGCGATCCCCCCAATGCCAGTCGCCTCCCTGTGTGCCCACACCAACAGCCCCCTCCTCGGCCTTCATCCAATCGCGCAAGAAACCCCGACGCCACCTCCCGTCTGCCGATCCACACCGTCGTCTTCCACCGCTAAGACCCCCACTGTCGATCTCGCCATCTTCTTCCCCGTCTATTCCCTTCGCCGTCAGTCACCGAACCTGCCGTCGACTTCAATCACGCAAGACCTTCTCATGTTCGTGTGTCGTCGTATTTGTGTTCGTCGTCCGAGATCCATTCCCGTTATTCTTTCCGTCGGATTCGTCATCTTCACCCTAAGGCAAGTAACTTGTATGATATTTTTGTTTGTATACAAGTACAAAATACCGCATGTAATCTCGCTATCGTTTTGTGTTCATCCTCATGATGATCTCTTGTTAAATCGTGATTCCATTCGTTTGATCCATCTGTAGTCATGATCCATCATAATAAGTTTTCACCACTACATGAAAATAATTAGATCTAGATAGTTTTCTTGATGTATATGTGTACTTGTGCGTGATCTATTGTATGTTGTAGATTTTTTATATGATTAATATGCTAGATGTGTTATGTCATTGTAGACTTGTAAATACCCATGCCATGTTGATTTGAATATCTAACATATCATGTTGAGCATTATATTCTAATTTGGATCTATGGCATATAAGTTTGATTAAATGCATGAAAAGAGATTTCGTTTTGCTGCTGCCCTGATTTGGTTCAACATTGTAGACCCTGTTAAAGTCGGTAAAATAAATTAATTTGTGAATACGATTCGTAGGCTTCGATGTCTATTTTTCAGAACTTTCGACGGATCTCAATTTCTATTTTTGATGTGTGAGTTATCGCTGTTTTACTGCAGCGATGTAGTAATTTTCAGAATCTGAATTATACGATCGTTACACGATCTATTATTTTAAAACTAATGCTAAAAGTAAAATTTGAACTTAATATTTTTCTGGGTATGTCTAGAAATGACTGGGATCAACCCTTAATTTCTGTGGAATTGTTTAATGGCTTTTATAATTTATTTCATGCTTGCGAAACAGATCAATATACTTCCAAACCGCATGCTTTTCAGTGAAGAACTCTATTTTCAACCTGATTCCATTCACTGTTGATTAAAACTTTGTGAACATGAAATATAGCCTGGTATGTCTATTTTACAACCCTTTTGACGGATTTGGATTTTGAGTTTTATTTTGTGAATTATCACTGTTTTAGTACTTCCGTGTCTAAAATTTCAGATTTATAAACTTGTTGTATCATTCTGTCTTCCAAATTAAATTGACTATACTATCTTTAATGGAATTTTATGAAATTTTATATGCTGATACTAGACATGCTAGGGAACCTTCCAGATTTTTCCTATATTTAATTAATGTGTTTCTATGCCATTTTTCATGCTTATTAATAAAACTTTGCATTTCTGGCTGAACTTGACAACTATGTAAAACGCTGTTTTGAACCTTGTTGCTGTACTTGTTATGTGACTTGTGTAAATGCACTAGATTTGGCTGAGAGTCTAGTTACTATATTTTCTAACGGATCCAGGTTTGCATTCTTGTGGCAACAAAAATCTTAGATTTGGTGTGGCTATGTCTTGCTGTCCAGAATTGAAAGTCTCGTTGTCCTAGCCTATTATGAGTTATTTTGTCACCCTGTCTCCTATCTAACTTGAGCTTGTTCCTTGTTTCTTGCCATGTTTCCTTACCTTGTTTATGCACATTCATGCTTTCTCTAATAATATTAATAAGAAATCAAGCCGAAGTTAAGGGAAAGATCTAGTAATGGAAAATGTGGAAATGTGTACTCGGAAGAGGATCTACAGATCCTACTTGATACTTGATACTTGAAACGAAATACTTGAAACGAAATACTTGACACGAAATACTTGATATGAAATACTTGACACGAAATACTTGACACTTGATTACTTGACACGTGACTACTTGATACTTGCTACCTGAGTACATGACCCTATATAATCCACTCCGAAATCTAAACGCAACTTTTCTGAATGTAGCAACCTTGTGGTAAAATTTGGGACGCATGAAATGCTACCTAGATAGGATTAGATACAAGACTTAAAAATAACTTGATCACTTGCTCATCCTTGTTACTTACTTGAACATGCTACTTGATAATTGTTACTTGTTACTTGTTTGCATGCTCCTTGATACTTGATACTTGTCACATGCTACTTGCACCCTGTCATCTTATCATGTTACTTGATTCTGTTCTTGATTAAGAGTTAGTTGTTCTATTTTGTTGTCACATCCCCTTCATACTTACTTCAATACTTGCTTCTTGTTGCTACTCTGTATATTTTTTATCTGTTTTTCGTACTTGTTGCCTGCACTACGTGCAGCCCGTAACTTGCACTATCGAGTGTTTTGTTTCCTGTTCTCTTTTCCTGTAAATTTTCAATTTGCAGACTTTGGTGCCTGAAGGTTTAAGTGACCAAGTGTTCTAGGCTTGACTAGAGCTCCTGTTTGAGTTATTTCCTATTTTTGAATAAATTGTATTCACTGCTGCTTGAATCTTGTATTGGGCATTTTTGGTCCTGAAGTGACTTGTTGTTTCCATATCTGATTATTTGAGAATTTCATGTTTGTTTCAATTAATTTGTCTCATGCATGCGTGGATAATTATTTCATGTTTATTCTTGTTTATTCTTATGTATTGCTGTAAAGATCCTTACAGCTCATGAATAGTGAAAGTCATTCGCTGGACTTTTGTCGCGTATCCGTATTCCATATTCTTTTTTGGGAAGCAGGGCGTGACAGGGTTTTTAGTGGTATCAGAGCCCAGGTTTGGCTAATATATTAGTCTGGCTAATATGTTAGAGATGTTTGGCTCGATTAGGGATTGGCTCAACAGTACACATGCCATGCAATAACATGAAACAAATGATAATCAACTTGATCTGGATGCTAATTATTTTTGGATTTGTGCAGGCCATGGCTCGCAGAGGTCCCTTCACTTCTCGTCCTCAAGAGGAACAGCCTGGACTAGAGGCTGTTATGCATGTGTTGGAGTGGTTGGTTCACATGCAACAGAATCACAGTGATCTTGTGATGGCCGCATTGAAAGCTGCCCAGAACCTGACTCCCATTGTGCCTATGCAAGCAGCTTTTCCTCCTCATTCGAGTACAGTTGCAGACTTCATGAGGCTGCACCCTGACAAATTCTCCGGCACTGAGATGCCGCTAGAGGCCAAATAGTGGTTGATCAGGACGGATCAGCTGTTGTTGGCAGTGAGAGTTGCTGATGCTGACCGTGTGGATGTGGTGAGCATCCAGTTGGTGGACCTTGCCCACATATGGTGGAGGGCTGAGTCTGAGCAGCTCGAACAGCCCGGTTCTTGGACCATGTTCACCAAAAGCTTCTTAAAGAAGTTCTTCCCTAGCATCACCCAGGTTGAGATGGAGCAACAATTTCTCGCCCTAAAGCAGGTTGATCAGTTTGTACTGTGTTTTGGAATTTTGTTACATATTGTTCATGCGATGTTGTAACATGAGACTCTCTTAACACAGGGTGTCAGATCAGTGGACGAGTACACGGCAGAATTCACTAGGCTTAGCCGCTTCGCAACCACCTTGGTGGCGAACGAAGAGGATAGAGCCCAGAGATTAATATTGGGACTTGAGCGAGAGATTCAGATGCATCTCGTCGCCCTTCACCTTCATACTTATACTGAGGCTTTTGAGGCAGCCCGAGCCCAGGAGTAGGCTTGCAACAGATTGACTCCTTCCCAATGGACTGTTCAGCACCCCGCTGCTGCTGCTATTAGGCCTTCTGGTGTAATATCCCGGACGGATATTACATTATATAAATTATTATTTTATTATTATCTTATTATTATTTTGTTTTAATTCCAAAATCGAATTATTTTGGTGATTTTCACCGATTTGTCCATAGACATTATCTGTACCCAGATACCGGTCAGTATACATCCGTATTGTATCAAATTGGTACCGTGATCTTCCGAACTAATAATAGAATTTATTTTATTATTATTTTCGAGATTAAATTATTTTTATACGGATTATGCGAAGGTTTTGGTATACGTATATACACACACACGTGTATGTAGTATGTCGATTAGCACATTATACAAATTGTGTGTTGTGTATTTTTGGACAAACACTTGTCTTGTTTATGACAAAACCTATTAAATTGTTAGGGTTTATAAGTTGTTAACCTAGGTTAAATGTGCATGAGAGAATTAGGAGAAATCTTTTAGAAGCTCTTTACCTCACATAACACCTCCACCACACCACACCTCCACCACACCCTCACCTCCCTAAGGTATGGCCGGCCCCCATTTCATGGGGGGAGGTTTTTGCAAATTGGTGTGTGCACATTTGCACTCTCCACCCTTTTTTCCATCTATAAATACCCCCTCCTTCTCCACCTTGTCTCATTTTTAGAAAGACAAAACAAAAGAAAGGAAAGGAAAGGAAAGAGAGAACCTCATTCTAACTTGAGAGTTTTTCTTGTAGGTTTAGTAGAGAGTTCTAAAAGCTAGGAGGAAGGAGAAGTTTTAGCTAGCAAGTTCTTCCAACAAAGAAAACTAGGTGGGGGTTTCTCTTTTGATTGTTTGTGTTGTTGTTTTTGATGCTTCTTCTTCTCATCCTCCTTGTTTTGTTTCTTTTTATTTTGGGTGCTTCCTTGTGATATTGTTGTATGTTGGTTTGTGATATGTGTTGTAACTTGTATGGGTGAAAGAAAGTAACTAGTGGTAATGCCTAATAAACACATAAAGATCAAATCTTATGGTTGTAGTTGTTGTTCTTATGTTATTAATTGGACTAAAAAGAACACATGCATATGGACCTTGTATACAACCATTTTTGGTTGTAGGACTTGAATGAGGACTCATACATAATCATATGACATAGTGCATACACCACTTTGTGGTTGTAGAACATACACTTAAACTTGGGACTAGAAAATATATATGCATATAATTGGTTGAACCAAATTGAGAGTTCTTTACTCATTTATTTTGCTTATTTAATCTTAAGTAAGAAAGAACCATGTAGATGTAAATTCTAAGTATGAAAAGGAAACTAATCTAATCACTAGATGTAGAATGATTAAAAAGATCTCTTTTTATGTTCACTAGTAATAATAAGAAATAGATGCTAATAAAGGAGTTTTAGTAGATACTTACATGAAGTTCAAATAAAATAGTTGTAGTAGATGTACACACAAAATTGTAGAAATGTTTATGTTTTTATAAAAGTTGTTGTAGATGCTTATGTGTTAAAATAAAGTAGTTTAGTAGTAGATGTTATGTTGTAGTAGATGTTGTGTTTAATTAAATTGTAGTGGATACATATGAATATTAAATGGATGTTTATGCTTATATTGAAGTAAGCATTATACTTAGATAATTGTAGGAAAGTAGTATACCATGCTAGATTAATTTATCTATACTTAGATGATTGTAGGAAAGTAATATACCATGCTAGATTAATTTATCTATGCTTAGATGATTGTAGGAAAGTATTATACCATGCTTACTTCTTTGTAGGAAAAATAAATACCATGTGTAGATTATGGTAGGAAAGTATTATACCATGCTTGGTTTATTGTAGGAAAAATAACTACCATGTTTAGATGATGGTAGGAAAGTATCATACCATGCTTAATTCCTTGTAGGAAAAATAACTACCATGTTTAGATGATGGTAGGAAAATATCATACCATGCTTAATTCCTTGTAGGAAAAATAAATACCATGTGTAGATTATGGTAGGAAAGTATTATACCATGCTTGATTTATTGTAGGAAAAATAACTACCATGTTTAGATGATGGTAGGAAAGTATCATACCATGCTTAATTCCTTGTAGGAAAAATAAATACCATGTGTAGATTATGGTAGGAAAGTATTATACCATGCTTGATTTATTGGAGGAAAAATAACTACCATGTTTAGATGATGGTAGGAAAGTATCATACCTTGCTTAATTCCTTGTAGGAAAAATAAATACCATGTGTAGATTATGGTATGAAAGTTTTATACCATGCTTGATTTATTGTAGGAAAAATAACTACCATGTTTAGATGATGGTAGGAAAGTATCATACCATGCTTAATTCCGTGAAGGAAAAATAATTACCATGTTTAGATGATGGTAGGAAAGTATCATACCATGCTTAATTCCTTGTAGGAAAAATAAATACCATGTTTAGATTATGGTAGGAAAGTATTATACCATGCTTGATTATTGTAGGAAAAATAACTACCATGTTTAGATGATGGTAGGAAAGTATCATACCATGCTTAATTCCTTGTAGAAAAAATAACTACCATGTTTAGATGATGGTAGGAAAGTATCATACCATGCTTAATTCTTTGTAGGAAAAAATAAATACCATGTGTAGATTATGGTAGGAAAGTATTATATCATGCTTGACTTATTGTAGGAAAAATAAATACCATGTTTGGATGATGGTAGAAAAGTATCATACCATGCTTCATTCTTTGTAGGAAAAATAAATACCATGTTTTATGGTAGCAAAGTATCATACCATGTTTCATTCCTTGTAGGAAAGTATAATCCATGCTTAGCTTGTTGTAGGATTAATATTGAATTAATCTACCATGCTTAGAATGTTGTAGGAAAGTATAATCCATGCTTAGATTGTTGTAGGATTATTGTTTAATTACGTACTATGCTTAGAATGTTGTAGGAAAGTATAATCCATGGTTAGATTGTTGTAGGATTATTGTTTAATTACCTACCATGCTTAGATTGTTGTAGGAAAGTATAATCCATGCTTAGATTGTTGTAGGATTATTGTTTAATTACCTACCATGCTTAGATTGTTGTAGGAAAATATAATCCATGCTTAGGTTGTTGTAGGATAATTGTTTAATTACCTACCATGCTTAGATTGTTGTAGGAAAGTATAATCCATGCTTAGGAATGTGTAGGATTGATGTCGAATTACCTACCATGCCTAGGATTGTTGTAGGAATGGTTAAGGTTGTATACCATGCAAAATTATTAGTACTCATGCTAAGTTGTAGCAATTAACCATGCTTAAAGTAGTAAGAGATATCCATGCTTAAATCTAGTAGCTATTCATGCTTTAACTTATAGTGGATTTCTACATAGGTTGTATCCATGCTTATAGTTAAAGTGTATAGCAAAGAGACTAATCGTGTTGTAGTTATAGTAATAACTATCACGTCGTGGTTGTAATATTAACTATCGCATTGTAGTTATAGCGTTAGTAAGTAACTATCATGTTATCGGAAATTGTGCTAGTAGAGAACTAGCATGATGTGGATTGTAACGTTAGTGGAGAACAAATCATGTTGTAGTTGCAATATTAAGTTGCGAGGTCATTCTAGCTAATCCCCTAGAAGGAACTCATGTTGAGATTGCTTAGTCGTTCTAGATTCAAGAGCCATGCATGCTTGAATGGTATATTGTAGCTTCATATATAAAAGTTGTTAGGTCGTTTTGGGCTTCGCATTGGTAGAATGCATGTTTTAGGCTGTTAGTAGATTCTTTTGTTGCTTCTAATAATAGAAGATTAAGTTTGCTAGTAAGCACGTTTGGTTGCTTCTAAGTTTGATTACCTGTATGGTTGCTTTTGTATGTAGTCATCTCATACGTGGCTCACCTGGGCCGTATGTAACGGTTGGTCTCATACGTAGCTTAATTGGCTCGTATGTAGGTATTGTAGGCTATGAGTAGATCCGATGAGATCTTGAGAAGTCCTGGTTAAGACAGGTTAATTGTGGCACTCTTTAGAAGAGGGACGCGTATGGTGCTTTTCATGCCGAGTTGGAAGCACAGTGTCGTGTCTCACTTGTTGATTAGAAGAGGGACACATACAGTGCTTTTCATGTCGAGTTGAAAGCACAAGTGGTATGTCCCGCTTGTTGGTTAAGGGTTAGTGACATCGTTAGGGTAGTAACAGTTACTTAACTATTTTTATCTATAAATTGCCAAAGGGTGAGAGTTGGTGTCAGGGATGATACCCTATAATCCAACCTCTCCTATAGGCTGACACTAGGTGGTGTTAACGGGATGTATTCCCCTGTCAAAGGGATACGGGCGGTGCTTTTTCATGACAAGTTGGGAGCACGGGTTTCGTATCTTGATTGTTAATTCCTGAATGTACCATGATAAGAGCGAGAGGGTTCCTAGGGAAATAGACCCTATGATCCCGGCAGGTTCTATGCCTTCTCATGACGAGTTGAGAGCACGAAAGAAGGTTGACAAGTATCTTGTAGTTCGTGTTGGCTTTTGGTGTGAGGTCCGGTACGCCGGGCAATAGTCACCAGTCATGTAATATCATGTTAGGAACAGGATGGGTACAAGAGTAGAACTCATAGCGCGGGTTCAAATCCCTATATGGAGAAAACGGCTTGAGATGGGGCGTATGTAGTATGGGATGCATACTGTTCCGAAGACTTGCTTGCATTAGAATAAGAGCATCTTAGCTTAGTTAATATTACATTAGATTCTAGTCATAGCACTCACGAACACTTCAACTACACCGACACAATTGTCATGTTTCTGTATGTTGTTTTGGGAGATTCGCTGCTATGTTATCAGCCTTAAAGCGTCAGTGAATACTAACGTCCCCACTTCAATAGGTACTGGATCGCAGAAGTATAGGTGCGAGATTCAGGAGGACTCAAGGCAAAGGAAGCGAGGAGTCGATATCTTTTTAAGTTCCGCTGTAATATTTACGTTGATTATCTACTAGTTGAGAAGTACCCAAGTGAGAATTACCAAGTGTTGTTCTTCATTCATTGTACTCTGATGTAAATTGTTGAAAGCGTAATACTTGGGATTGTAAAGGTATTATAGTAACACTATTATGTATTGCAGTTGTATAACATTCAGACCTGTAATACATTGGGTGTTGAATAAAAAGTTTTAAATTCTCTTATTTTTCTGTGTATTGTGACTAATTGAAGAAAAGATTCTGGCTCGTGTCACGGTTTTCCAGTATAAGGAAATCGGGGTGCTACATCTGGTGGGCCGATTCGGAGGCCAGTCCCGGCCCATCCGGTCAGGATAGCTCCATCTTCTGCTGGCCCTCAGAGAGTTGATTTTTGCGACTTTTTTCGACTAGCTGGGCATCAGCGCAAGGACTGCAGGAGGGCGAATCGTTGTTGCTTTGGCTATGGCAGTGCTGACCACTCAGGATGGGATTGCCTGCAACAGAGGATGGCTCTTCCAGCTAGGGGTCCAACTCAGCTGGGAGCACCAGCTCATGGTCCGATCAGGCCACCGCTTCCCCCTTAGCGCCAGATCGTAGGTCAGAGGACCGTGACTCCCAGGAGATGTTAGGCTTACAACCTGACGGCTGCAGAAGCTGAGACGGAAGAAGGAGTCGTTGCAGGTATTTTGCATTTTATTGTTATTTCCTTTGCTTCTTTCATTTTCTTGCACTGTTCACTCATATCATCTTTTCTGCATTGTTATTCCTTACTCCTTAATCGTAATTCCTTTTTTCCTTGCCTTTTGACTCTATCTTAGGTATTGCTATTGCTGATTCTGGTGTGGGGGTAAACAGATAGAATTTGTGGGTTCGTGGAAAAACCTGAATAGCAGATCCGAACCTGTTCGTCTGAGTTGGGCAGTTGAGCTCCCGCCGTGCACCTGCAAGGAAGTGCGATACACCGGGGTTGATCTCGGCGATGCACCCTCCGACGCTCTTGCCAGTAACCAGCGAAGATTAAGAAAGAGCTTAAGTTGGAAAAAGAGTGATTACCCTGTAACAGTGGTAGGTGGGGGGTTATTTATAGTCGCCATTGGGATCAGATTAGGAATGTGATTCCTGTGATCTGATAAGGCGTAAAATCCTCGTAATCAGATTAGGAATGTAATCCCTTAATTCCCGGTGAGAGGATAGTAGCGAATCAGGCCCGTTGATTTGGTTCAATCAGAGACCCTAATTCTATCCTGTCGGACTGGGTTTGTATCAGGTCGGGACCCATACCCAATTGAGGTGGATCCGTTCGCGGGTTATTGGATCTGTGAGAAGGAGACCCAGTACCCGCTTCGGACCCGTTAGTAGGTGAAATTACCGTTTTACCCCTGAGCTTTAAGATTCGTCTCCGATGTGAACGGTCCCGATTTAATCCTATTTTTAGCCATATCACGAGCCCCCCACTCCTAGAGACTGAGTTTTTCAGTCTTTGAGGAGTAGTTTTACTGTTCTAATGGCGTACGGGATTTTATCGGTGTTCTTAAGGGAGTTTTGGATCTTGCTTGGGGTGTAACGGTGTTATTCTGGTCTTGTAAAATGCCCAAAAATATTCTCAGAATTTTCTGGATTTTTGGTGATTTTTCCAGATTTTTCTAGATTTTTTCTCATTTTTTTGAATTTTTTATTCATTTTCCGAATTAAATTATTAATTATCGAAAATATTAATTAATTATTCTAATTTAATAATTATTTTTCTAGAATTTTAAAATAATTTTTTTGAATTAAAAATTATTTTTAGAATTTTTAATTAATTTTTTCTGATTTTTTAAATATTTTTTCGGAATTTTTAAATAATTAAAACAATTAAATAAATAAATTAATTAATTAAATATTACCTGACACGTGGCGCGATCTGTGCCGTCGGATCCCGGCACAAATCTCGAGGAGGCACGTTTCCCAAAAAATCGTTATCTTGTCGTTTAGCGCACGTGGCGCGATCTGGACCGTCCATCACCAGAAGCGCGAATTTCTGGAAGATCCAACGGTCGTAGTCGCTCGGCGACTTTTTTCTCCGTTTGTGGAGCTCGGATGCTGACTTGCTCGGTCAGCCGACCGGGAGGTGCCCCTTTTTTTTTTCCTTTCCCGCCTCGTTCTTTCTCTCTTCTTCTTCGTTCTTCGTTCTGTTACTTCTTCTTCGACTCTGCCTTCGACCTCGAGCTCGAAGACGGAGGACAGCTTGCTCGACGGAGGAGCTCGAGGTGGGTTCGTCGAGGAGGTGGGTGAGTCAGCAAAGAACTGGGAAGGTGGTGTAAAAGTTGGGGCTCGGTAGCTCCGAGGTGGGAGCTCGACTCAGGGGGTCGGTGGCTCGTCGAGGAGAAGAGGCGAGCTCGGAGTTCGGGGCTCATCTAGAGGAGAAGGTGGCGAGGACCTCTCCGGTGAAGGTGGCGAGGAGCTTGGAGCTCGGTGGAGATGAGGAGTTCGGAGCTCGACATTGGTGAAGTTGGCGATGGTGTTGGGTTCGGCCATGGCGGAGCTCGGAACTTGGTTGCGATCGGAGCTCGCGCCGTGGAGTAGCTCGGCAGTGGAGGCGTGGAGGTGAAGCTCGGCCATGGAGGTGGCGAGCTTGATGTTGAGGAGGTTGATGATGTTGGAGTTCGAAGCGGTGGAGAGCTCGGCATTTGGAGTTGGAGTGGAGCTTGACGCGGCGGTGAGCTTCGCGAAGGGGGGAGCTCGTCGACGAAGGTGCTTAAGCTCAGCCATGGCAGAGCGTGGTCGCGAGCACGAGCTTGGACCTCAAGAATTTCGTCTGCGGAGCCCAATGGAGGGGACTCATTGCTCAGCATCGGAGCTTGGAGGCCGGCGAAGATGCGCTCGAGCTCTGGCGGTGGACTGGAGCTCGACATAGGGAGATTGGCTCTGTTTCGCAAGGGTGCTCAGTGAAGACGAAGCATTGAGCTGGTCTTGTGTTTGTTCTTGCTTTTTGTTTTGGCGGGAGATTGGAAGTGAAGAAGAAGAAGTGGGAGAAGCTGTTTATGGGTTCGGGTTTTCGGGTTTGGATCCCCTTAACGGGTCCGAACCTGACCCCCCCTCCCTTTTTTTTCCTTCTCTTCTCTTCTCTTCTCTTCTCTCCTCCTTCCTTGCTGCTCGGCAGATGCGTCTTGTTCGGCAGATCCGAGCACGGATTTTGAGGTGCATTTTTGCCAATTTGCAGCTCGGTAGGGCAGTAGCTCAGATTGGAGATCCGAACTATGTGGCTCGATCTGGACGGTTGGATGGTGGCACGAATCTCGAGACGGGCTCAGTTCCCAAGAAAACACTATCTTGTCGTTTAGTGACGCTGGCAAGATCTGGGCCGTCCGATCGAGATCTTACACGAATGTTGAGGGAAAAGTGATTTTTCTCCGTTTTGGGGCTCGGATGGGCACTTGCTCGGCAGCCGACCGGGGGGAAGAGCTCAGATTCTTGCTCGGGTTCGGTTCGGATTTCTTCCTCGCGCGAGTGGCTCGGCTCGGATTTCCGAGCTTATTCGGCGCAGCTGTATTGAGATCCACTTTCCCGGTGCTACAGAGGTCCGATCGGGGCGTGCGACCCCTCGTTTCGAAGCTAGTTCGAAGATCTACAACTTCTCTTCAGGAGTGGGATGAAGATTCACCCACATTCATGGTCAAAATAGCCCCGCAACATGCTTGTCTTCATGAAGTTGATAAGTACTTTGGTCTTGGGGATTTTGGAAGAGGAGCTCCACTCCTAGGAGCGGAGAAGATGTGCCAGGAAGACCCTTATGCTAGGAAGACCCTTGTAAGATGTGCTAGGAAGACCCTTGGGGCGAAGAAGGGGCGCGGGCGGCTCGGATCGCTAGTCGCTCGGCTCGGAATACCGAGCGACGTGAAGCGATCTGAGCTGTTGGATCTCAACGCGGATCTCGAGGCGGGCACAGTTTCCAAGAAAACACTATCTTGTCATTTAGTGCTGCTGGAGCGATCTGAGCCGTTGATCTCAGCGCGGATCTCGAGGCGGGCACAGTTTCCAAGAAAACACTATCTTGTCGTTTAGTGCTGCTGGAGCAATCTGAGCCGTTTGATCGAAATCTTACGCGAATGTTGAGGGAAAAGTGATTTTTCTCCGTTTTGGGGCTCGGATGGGCGCTTGCTCTGTTAGCCGACCGGGCTCTGTGATGTTGGGGTCAGATCGGCACTTGCTTGTCATCCGAGCGGAGGGAAGAGCTCGGATCGGGAAGAGAGCTATTTATGAGACAAGTGTGAGGAGGAACTCTAGGAGAGAGTTGCGCTCCAAACTTGTCGAGGAGAGGTCTGTCTTGGAGGCGAGCGGAGTGAAGAGCTCGGCTCTGGAAGAGAGTCATTTGGTTGATGAGTTTGAGGAGCAACTCTAGGAGAGAGTTGTGAGCTCCGAACTCGTTGAGAAGAGGTCCGCTTCGGGGGCGAGCAGAGCGAAGAGCTCGGCTCTGGAAGAGAGCTATTTGTGAGACAAGTGTGAGGAAGAACTCTAGGAGAGAGTTGTGCCTCAAACTCGTTGAGAGGAGGTCCGCCTTGGAGATGAGCAGAGTGAAGAGCTCGGCTCTGGAAGAGAGCTATTTGTGAGACAAGTGTGAGGAAGAACTCTAGGAGAGAGTTGTGCCTCAAACTCATTGAGAGGAGGTCCGCCTTGGATATGAGCGGAGTGAAGAGCTCGGCTCTGGAAGAGAGCTATTTGTGGGACAAGTGTGAGGAAAAACTCTAGGAGAGAGTTGTGCTCCAAACTTGTCGAGGAAAGGTCCGTTTCGGAGGCGAGCGGAGTGAAGAGCTCGGCTCTGGAAGAGAGCCATTTGTGAGGTGAGTTTGAGGAGCAACTCTAGGAGAGAGTTGTGAGCTCCGAACTTGTTGAGAAGAGGTCCGCTTCGGGGGCGAGCGGAGTGAAGAGCTCGGCTCTGGAAGAGAGCCATTTGGGAGACGAGTTTGAGGAGCAACTCTAGGAGAGAGTTGTGAGCTCCGAACTCGTTGAGAGGAGGTCCGCATTGGAGATGAGCGGAGCGAAGAGCTCGGCTCTGGAAGAAAGCTATTTGTGAGACAAGTGTGAGGAAGAACTCTAGGAGAGAGTTGTGCCTCAAACTCGTTGAGAGGAGGTCCGCCTTGGAGATGAGCGGAGCGAAGAGCTCGGCTCTGGAAGAGAGCCATTTGGGAGACGAGTTTGAGGAGCAACTCTAGGAGAGAGTTGTGCTCCGAACTTGTTGAGAGGAGGTCCGCTTCGGAGGCGAGCGGAGTGAAGAGCTCGGCTCTGGAAGAGAGCCATTTGTGAGGTGAGTTTGAGGAGCAACTCTAGGAGAGAGTTGTGAGCTCCGAACTCGTTGAGAAGAGGTCCGTTTCGGGGGCGAGCGGAGTGAAGAGCTCGGCTCTGGAAGAGAGCCATTTGGGAGATGAGTTTGAGGAGCAATTCTAGGGGAGAGCTTTAGCTCCGAACTTGCTGCTTATGTGAGAGAATCAACGGTTGTGGAAGCAATTCCGAATGGCGAACCACTTCTAACCCGCTGAAGAGCAAGTTATTTGAAGATGAATCGAGCCAAGTGTTGGACTCCGAACTCGTCGTTAAAGGGATTCAACGGTTGTGGGAGCAATTCCGAATGACGAACCACTTCTAACCGGCTGAAGAGCAGGTTATTTGAAGAGGAATCGAGCCAAGTGTTGGACTCCGAACCATTGGTAGAGGTGTTCAACGGTTTGAGAGCAATTCCGAATGGCGAACCACTTCTAACCCGCTGAAGAGCAGGTTATTTGAAGAGGAATCGAGCCAAGTGTTGGACTCTGAACCATCGGTAGAGGTGTTCAACGGTTGTGGGAGCAATTCCGAATAGCGAACCACTTCTAACCCGCTGAAGAGCAGGTTATTTGAAGAGGAATCGAGCCAAGTGTTGGACTCCGAACCATCGGTAGAGGTGTTCAACGGCTGTGGGAGCAATTCCGAATGGCGAACCACTTCTAACCCGCTGAAGAGCGAGTTATTTGAAGAGGAATCGAGCCAAGTGTTAGACTCCGAACTCGTTGTTTAAGGTTAGTAAGTTGCGGGAGCAGCCATGTAGAAGAAGCTGGACTCCGAACCCACCATTTATAAGAGAACCAAGAGCAATAATTTTCAATGAAAAGATGTAAAGTTTGAAATAAACTAAGTGGCCGCTTCAATAGGGCGAGCCATTATTACATGCTATCGGTCGGGTTACAAGCATCGGCCTTATTGAAAATCAGGGTCCTACTTCTACAATAAGGTGAAGACCTTTTGGGAGGAGCTGGGAGATTCTGAGTCTTAAAGCTCGACGGGCCTTTCGGTTCGTTTGTTGGCTCCTCAGGGGGGAAGCTTGGCCCCCTCTTTTTGGACGAACTTGGTCAGGTGCCCCCGCTGTATGAGTTCTTCGATCTCCTCCTTCAGAGCCCGACAATCTTCCGTGTCGTGGCCGTGGTCCCTATGAAAACGGCACTACTTATCCTTGTTCCTTTTCTTGCCAGGTGTATTCATTCTCGGGGGAGCGCGGAGGAGCCCTTCCTTATCCACCTCCATAAGAACTTCTGATATATTGGCAATAAGGGGGGTGAACTTCTCAAACCGAGGAGTCGGGCGACGCTGTCCATTGCCGTCCTTCTGGGATTTTTGGGAGCCCTCTTCGCTGGTGCTCTTCCGTTTGTTCCCGGAAGATGTCTCCTCAAAGTTCAGGAGATTCTCGGCTTCTTCGGCCCGAATGTACTTCTCGCTCCTAAGAAGGAGGTCGGCAAAATTATGTGGGGCCTTCTTGGCAAGGGAGGAGCGAAGGCTAGAGTTGAGGACGTTCGATTGGAAGGCGGCCGCTGCAACAGGCTGGTTAAGGGAAGCAATGGATCTCACTTCTGCAGTGAACCTCCTCACATAGTCTCTCAACTTCTCTCCCTTCTCCTGGCGGAGCTGGAGTAACGAGATGTTAGTCTTCTCCGTGCGTCTGCTACTCACAAAATGAGTGATGAAGAGGCTCTCGAATTGCTCGAAGGAGAATATGGAAGATGGGGCGAGGCGGGAGTACCACTCCCGAGCCGAACCCTTAAGAGTGGCGGGGAAGGTTTTGTACAGCAAAGCATCGGAAGCTTGGTGGATTAGCATGAGGGTCTTAAAGCTTTCGATGTGGTCCACGGGGTCCGACTCCCCCGAGTAAGTTTCGAACTTCGGGGGTTCGAAACCTCTTGGGATAGGAGCTTCCATGATGGTCCGGGAGAAGGGAGGTCTGCTCGGGCGGATGGTCCTGCCTCTTAACTCCTCATCCTTGTCTATTCGGCCGATGCGCCTCTCCATCTCGTGGAGACGGCGGTAGAGAGCATCGTCCCTTTGACGATAGTCAAACGAGCCTCTGGACTCGTCTTCATAGGAAGGGGAGCGACGACGGTAGCTCTGGGAGTGGCGAGGGCTAGGCATGCGCTGTTGGTTGCTAGGAGCCGGAGGAGGAGTTATGGACCGATGGTGAGGACTTCGGACCCGTGGAGGGGTAGGAACCCTCTGAGCGTTGTTATTGTTGGGTCGGAGGTTGAGGGCTTGCAACACCGTTGCTTGGAACTGCTGGAACTCGGCACGGGTGATGGGTGCCTCATCGTTCCTCGGATGTTGTCGACTGGCAGGGGAATGAGGTCTTCTCCTATGGTGTTCGGGGGACTCTTTCATCCCTCTTCGGGTAGGGGACCTTCTATAGTCTCGGTGGTGAGGATTTCGCTCATCTGGACGTTGCTGGCGGGAGGCTCCCTCTCGGGCCTGCTTTTCATCC
Organism: Hemerocallis citrina; assembly: GCA_017893485.1. Taxonomy (NCBI): domain Eukaryota; kingdom Viridiplantae; phylum Streptophyta; class Magnoliopsida; order Asparagales; family Asphodelaceae; genus Hemerocallis; species Hemerocallis citrina. The sequence continues at coordinate 153,937,808 of CM030362.1, forward strand.
AGACGGCGGCGAAGATCCTCATCTTTCTGTCGATTGAGGACGGTATTTTGAAGGTTAGGGGCCTGAGGACTGTGGGAGGTGTAAGAGTCCGTAGAGGCATTGTGTATCGAGATGCGGTCCTGATGGAGAGGTTGCTTTTGCTTCTGCAGGTTAGGACCAGCGGGACCGTTAGGGGGTTGCTGACTCAGAAGAGGAGGCTGGTCCTGTTGGAAATGGTCCTCGACCTGAGGAGGAAGTTGCCCCTGCTGCGGAGCAGGATGGACGGGGACTTCCTGCTGTTGATCAACAGGGTTGGGTCCACGGTTGGACCCCCTGGATCTTACTTTTCTGGGAGGCATGGCTGGAGAAGAGCTAGTCGACGAGGAAGAGGCAGAGGCTATTCGTATGGTCTTCCCACAGACGGCGCCAATCTGTTACCGCTGATTCTGGTGTGGGGGTAAACAGATAGAATTTGTGGGTTCGTGGAAAAACCTGAATAGCAGATCCGAACCTGTTCGTCTGAGTTGGGCAGTTGAGCTCCCGCCGTGCACCTGCAAGGAAGTGTGATACACCGGGGTTGATCCCGGCGACGCACCCTCCGACGCTCTTGTCAGTAACCAGCGAAGATTAATAAAGAGCTTAAGTTGGAAAAAGAGTGATTACCCAGTAACAGTGGTAGGTGGGGGTATTTATAGTCGCCATTGGGATCAGATTAGGAATGTGATTCCTGTGATCTGATAAGGCGTAAAATCCTCGTAATCAGATTAGGAATGTAATCCCTTAATTCCCGGTGAGAGGATAGTAGCGAATCAGGCCCGTTGATTTGGTTCAATCAGAGACCCTAATTCTATCCTGTCGGACTGGGTTTGTATCGGGTCGGGACCCGTACCCAGTTGAGGTGGATCCATTCGCGGGTTATTAGATCTATGAGAAGGAGACCCAGTACCCGCTTCGGACCCGTTAGTAGGTGAAATTACCATTTTATCCCTGAGCTTTAAGATTCGTCTCCGATGTGAACGGTCCCGATTTAATCCTATTTTTAGCCATATCAGGTATTATCCTAGTTCGTTCTTCTCCTACTCATGTCCTATTTGATTTCGGGGCGACCCATTTTTTCATCACTTCCCGCTTCGTGGATCGGCATCAGTTGGAGTGCAGTGTCATGCCAGCAGCTTGGAACATTATCACGGGTGGCGGTGTTGTCGTCTATTCCTGGGAGTGTAAGAAGAGTTCTGTGGTTATTGGTGGCACAGATTTTAAGGCTGACCTGATCGTAATTGAAAATTCTGGATTTGATGTCATTCTCGGTATGGATTGGCTGGGTGAGTCCCATGCTGGGAGACACCCCTTGGCCGAGCTAAGACTGCAGTTGATTAGGAGACTTGTGTCATGGAGTTGCAAACAAGCTGTGAGGCTGCGCCTCTAGTAGTGCAGGAATTTCTGGATGTGTTTCCAGAGGAGTTGCCTGGGCTACCCCCAGATAGGGATGTGGAATTCGCTATTGAGGTTCATCCAGGTACTGTACCAATATCGAAGAGTCCCTACAGGATGGCACCAGTTGAGCTAGCAAAGCTGAAGGTGCAGATCTAAGGATTGCTAGATTTGGGATTCATCAGACCTAGTGTTTTACCATGGGGAGCTCCAGTACTATTTGTGAGCAAAAAGGAAGGAACTTGCAGACTATGCATTGATTACCGAGAACTGAACAGTGTTACTGTGAAGAACCGGTATCCGCTGCCGAAGATTGATGATTTGTTTAACAAGTTGGGTGGAGTGTCTATCTTTTTGAAGTTGGATCTTCGCTCAGGGTGTCATCAAGTCAAGGTGAAAGCGGCTAATGTGCATAAGACAGCCTTCAGAACAAGGTATGAGCATTATGAGTTCCTAGTGATGCCTTTCAGAGTCACGAATGCGCCAGCTGTGTTCATGAGTCTAATGAACAGGGTTTTTTCCCCATTTCTGGACAGATTCTTGGTGGTCTTCAAAGATAATATTCTGGTGTATTCTCGGAACCAGGAGGAACATGCTGAGCATCTAAGGTTGGTTCTACAGACTCTGAGGGAGAATCAACTCTATGGAAAACTCAGCAAATGTAAGTTCGAGCTTGACCGAGTTACCTTTTTGGTGGCATATCATCTCAGGCAAGGGAATCTGAGTTGATCCATCCAAGATTGCTGCAGTGAAAGATTGGCCAGTGCCTAAGTCAGTTTCCGAGATGAGAAGTTTCTTTGGACTAGCCGGATATTATCGGAAATTCATCCAAGATTTTTCGAAGATAGCTGGGCCACTGACTAAGCTGACAGGGAAGGATCAGAAATTCATCTGGGATGGAGCTTACAGCGAAGCTTTTGCAGAGTTGAAGAGAAGGTTGACATCAGTGCCAGTGTTAACTATTCTGGATGGTTCAGGTGGATTTGTGGTTCACTGTGATGCTTTTGGTAAGGGTCTTGGTGCAGTGATGATACAGAAGGGTCAAGTTGTTACTTATAAGTCGAGGCAGTTGAGGCCGCATGAGAGGAACTATCTGACTCATGATTTGGAGTTGACAATGGTGATCTTTGCTTTGAAGCTGTGAGACACTATTAACTTGGAGACCGAGTGGAAATCTTTGTTGACCACAAAAGCCTTAAGTATGTCTTCACCCAGAAGGAATTAAATATGAGGCAGAGGCGTTGGTTGGATTTAATGGCCGAATATGATATTAATCTGCAGTACCACCCCGGTAAGATCAACTTAATGCCAGATGCTTTGAGCAGGAGACCAGTTGCCATGTTCCTGACTGAGCAGAGGGAACTGGTTGAGCAGATGAGGAGGTTGGAATTAGATGTGATCTTGCTAAGTTTTGATCGGTGTTGCTTGATGCTTTAGCTTCAGCCGTCTCTTGTTGAGCAGATTAAAGAGGCTCAGGTTGGTGATGAGAAGTTGCAGGAATTCGGAGCTGAGGTTGAGGCAGGTTCCAGATTAGATATGGTTTTTCATGAGGATAGATCACTTCGTTTTGGGTCCAGGTTGTATGTCCCAAAGGGTGAAGTTCGTCAGAAGTTGCTTGAGGAAGCCCACCAGTCATTGTATTCTATCCATCCCGATGGTAATAAGATGTACCTGGACCTGAAGCTTCACTTCTGGTGGCATGGTATGAAGAGGTCTGTAGCAAGATTTGTGTCTCAGTGCTTGATCTTCTAGCAGGTGAAGGCAGAGCATCAGAGAACCGCCGGACTTCTTCAACCTCTTCCTATTCCGGAGTGGAAGTGAGAACACATCACGATGAATTTTGTGACGGCTTTGTCGAGGAGTCCCAAGGGTCACAACGCCATTTGGGTGATTGTGGACAGACTAACGAAGAGTGCTCACTTCATTCACTTCAAAGTCGGACAGTCTACTGAGAGCCTAACAGAGAAGTACATGCAAGAGATTGTCAGGCTTCATGGGGTTCCAGTCAGTATTGTATCCGAAAGGGATACAAGGTTCATGTGTCAGTTTTGGGAGAGTCTTCAGAGTAGTATGGCGAGTAAACTGAAGTACATCACAACATCCCCAGACGGATGGACAGTCAGAGAGGACCATCCAGACTCTGGAGGGCATGTTAAGGTTCTGTGTGCTGCAGTTCGGAGGATTTTGGGAGGACCACTTACATCTTTTAGAGTTCTTGTACATTAATAGCTATCAGGCCAGTCTTAAAGCTCCACCGTACGAGGCACTATATGATCGAAAGTGCAGATCACCAGTGTGCTGGGATGACATTGGTGAGAGAAAGTTGTTGGGTCCGAAGTTGATCACCAGGACTGTTGATGCGGTGACTCAGATCAGGAAGCACCTTCAGGAAGCACAAGATAGGCAGAGGAGATGGGCAGATGTCCATAGGAGAGCCTTGGAGTTTGAGGTTGGTGACAATGTTATCCTTAAGGTATCGCCGTGGAAAGGTGTCATTCAGTTTTGTGGTGGGGGCAAGCTAAGCCCCACCCCAGGTTCATCAGGCCGTTTGATATCATAAAACGAGTAGGCAAGATGGCCTATCATGCATTGCCACCAGCTTTGTCTGGGGTGCACAATGTCTTCCATGTCTCACAACTGAGGAGATATATTCGTGATGAGAGCCACGTGATCGACTATTCAGAGTTTTCCGTGCAGCCGGATCTGTCTTGTGAGATTCCTCCTGTTGCTATCTCGGATCGATGGAAGAAAGTACTGAAGAACAAGGTCATCAAGCTGGTTCGGGTTTCTTGGAATCCTCACTCGCCAGGGTGAGTCGACGTGGGAGCTGGAGGAGGAGATCCAGCAGAAGTTCCCTTATTTGTTTGTGTAGCTTTGTTTTGTTGTTGTTGTTTCTTATCTTTTCGGGGTTACCCTATATACTTCTTGTTTGAATTTCGAGGACAAAATTCTTCCTGTTAGGTGGGTAGGATTTGTAACTTCTGTATTTCCTTTTCTCCTATTATGTATTGTATTTATTTTCCTGAGTATTTATCCTGATTGTATTCTTTTGTTCATTTTGAACCATGTAATTGTTTCTTTGTTCTCAATAAAATCCATCTATTTTTGTCATCTGTGATTTCAATCTCCTTGGTTCAAATTCTTTTTGCCAATTATTTATCTTTGGATGATTTGTTGATTCTGAATCATATTATTGCATGGCCTAATTGTCAATTATTTGATTGTCTACCTTTTGGATCCAGATTCTAACCCTATCACTCCTATTTTGACCAAAAACCTAATCAATCCGTCCTATTGGATCCTAAACCTGCTACCCAATAGCCTATTCTTTTACCCAGTCTTCCTCAAATCTTTCCTCACTTTCTCCATATCTGTCTAACAAGCAGATCTTTCTCCCTTTGATTCCTCAAAATCCTAACTTGCCAAAATCCCTTTATAATCATACCCAAATTTGCTAAATTTTCTCTCTACAGGCTCTATCTCCAAAACCTGATCTCTTTCCCTCTCAACTCATCCTTCTCTCTCTCTCTGTGCACCCGACCCCTCGCCTTCTGGCTACCTTCCCGGTGTCGCACCACCTATTGCACCACCATCGCGATCCCCCCGATGCCAGTCGCAGCCCTGTGCGCCCACGCCAACAGCCCCCTCCTCGGCCTTCATCGAATCCCGCAAGCAACCCCAATACCACCTCCCTTCTGCCGACCCTCACTGTCGTCTTCCGCAGCTGAGATCCCCACTGCCGATCTCTCCATCTTCTTCCCCGTCCACTCCCTTTTCCGTTGATCACCGAACCCGCCGTTGACTTCAAACCGCAAGCCCTTCTCGTGTTCGTGCGTCGTCGTATTTGTGTTCATTGTCCGGGATCCATTCTCGTTATTCTTCTTTTCGGATTGGTCATCTTCACCCTAAGGCAAGTAACTTTTATAATATTTTTGTTTGTATACAAGTACAAAATTTCAAATGTAGTCTCGCTCTCGTTTTGTGTTCGTCCTCATGATGATCCCTTGTTAAATCTTGATTCCATTTGTTTGATCCATCCGTAGTCATGATCCATCATAATAAGGTGTCACCACAACATGAAAATAATTAGATCTAGATAGTTTTCTTGATGTATATGTATACTTGTGCGTGATCTATTGTATGTTGTAGATTTGTTACATGATTAATGTGCAAGATGTGTTATGTCATTGTAGACTTGTAAATACCCATGCCATGTTGATTTGAATATATAACATATCATGTTTTGTATTATATTCTAATTTGGATCCATTGCATATGAGTTATTTGATTAAATGCATGAAAAGAGATTTCGTTTTGCTGCTGCCCTGATTTGGTTCAACATTTTAGACCCTGTTAAAGTCGGTAAAATAAATTATTTTGTGAATATGATTCATAGGGTTCGATGTCTATTTTTCAGAACTTTCGAAGGATCTCAATTTCTATTTTTGATGTGCGAGTTATCGCTGTTTTACTGTAGTGGTGTCGTAATTTCCAGATTCAGAATTATATGATCGTTACACGTTCTATTATTTTAAAACTGATGCTAAAAGTAAAATTTGGACTTAATATTTTTCTGGGTATGTCTAGAAATGACTGGGATCAAACCCTAATTTCTGTAAAATTGTTTAATGACTTTTATAATTTATTTCATGCTTGCGAAACAAATCAATATACTTCCAAACTGCATACTGTTTAGTGAAGAACTCTATTTTCAACCTGATTCCAGTCACTATTGATTAAACTTTATGAACATGAAATATAGCCTGGTATGTCTATTTTAAAACCTTTTTTACGGATTTAGTTTTCGAGTTGTATTTTGTGAATTATCATTGTTTTAGTACTGTCATGTCTAAAATTTCAGATTCATAAACTTGTTGTATCATTTTGTCTTCAAATTTAAATTGACTATACTATCTGTTATGGAATTATATGAAATTTTATATGCTAAGACTAGACATGCTAGGGAAGCTTCCAAATTTTTCCTAGATTTAATTAATGTGTTTTTATGCCATTTTTCATGCTTAAAAATAAAACTTTGCATTTTTGGCTGAGCTTGAGTTCTGTGTAAAATGCTATTTTGAACCTTGTTGCTGTACTTGTTATGTGACTTGTGTATATGTCCTGGATTCGGCTGAGAGTCTAGTTTCTAGATTTTCTGACAGATCTAGGTTTGCATTCTTGTGGCAACGGGAATCTCAGATTTGGTGAGGCTATGTCTTGCTGTCCATAATTGAAAGTCTTGTTGTCCTACCCTATTATGAGTTATTTTGTCACTCGATCATGTCTCCTATCCAACTTGAGCTTGTTCCTTGTTTCTTTCCATGTTTCCTTACCTTGTTTGTGCACGTTCATGCTTTCTCTAATAATAATAACAAGAAATCAAGCTGGGGTTAAGGGACAGATCTAGTAGTGGAATATGTAGAAATGTGTACTCGGAATGGGATCTGCAGATCCTACTTGATACTTGATACTTGACACGAAACACTTGAAACGAAATACTTGACACTTGATTACTTGACACGTGACTACTTGATACTTGCTACCTGAGTACACGGCTCTATATAATCCACTACGAAATCTAAACGCAACACTTCTGAATGTAGCAACCATGTGGTAAAATTTGGGACGCATGAAGTGATAATTAAATAGGATTAGATACAAGACTTGAAAATAACATGATCACTTGCTCATCTTGTTACTTACTTGAACATGCTACTTGACACTTGTTACTTGCTTGGATGCTCCTTAATACTTGATACTTGTCACATGCTACTTGCACCCTGTCATCTTATCATGTTACTTGATTTTGTTCTTGATTAAGAGTTAGTTGCTCTATTTTGTTGTCACATTCCCTCCATGCTTACTTCAGTACTTGCTTCTTGTTTCTACTCTGTATATTCTTTATCTGTTTTTTGTTCTTGTTGCCTGCACTACATGCGGCCCGTAACTTGCACTGATGGGCATTTTGTTTCCAGTTCTCTTTCCTGCAAATTGTCAATTTGCAGAATTTGGTGACCAGCTGCCTGAATGTGTAAGTGACCAAGTGTTCTAGCCTTATCTAGAGTTCCTGTTTGAGTTATTTTCTGTTTTTGAATAAATTGTATTCACTGCTGCTTGGATCTTGTATTGGGCGTTTTTGTGCCTAAACATGTGCCTTGTAGTTTCCAGATTTGATTATTTGAGAAGTTTGTATTTGTTTCAAGTAATTCTGTTGATCATATTAATTTATCTCATGCATGCGTGGATAATTATTTCATGTTTATTCTTGTTTATTTTTGTGTATTGCTGTAAAGATCCTTACAACTCATGAATGGTGAAAGCCAATCGCTGGACTTTTTTTGCGTATCTGTATTAAGTATTCTTTTTTGGGAAGCGGGGCGTGACAATGTGTGTGGTCGCCAGCTCAATAAACACAAATTGGAGTAAACCAACTCCAAACACCTACAAACTATATAACAAGTGTTGGACTCTTACACGCGACCGACCAATGTAAAATCGCTCCCAACTCCATATTTGTAGTATCAACATCGGCCCTACCGCCTGTACATTGTTCAACAAAGTTTGACAAATATTTCTGTAAAGGACAGCCAAAGCAGTACTACCCCAACTAAACGGGCCAATTAGTCTAATGTCCGCGATTAATTGCAAATACATTAACGGTACTTGGTTGCCCGTTGAGTTGGGAAATATCACACCACCAAAAAGCATCATAAGATAGGCTAGAATGTAGCACTCCACTTGATAATTAGTCGACTATGAATTCAAGTAGTTATCGAACGACTTCATTAGCCATGAAATTTTCAGAGATGTACCAATAAAAGCCTGTTCAGTCAGATCCTAACCGAGGTATTGTTGTACAAGATGAAACTTATCGATGCCCAACTTCCAATCACAGCTACACCATATAGAAATCCAATTTTAACAAGTTTTAAATAATGTTTTTGAGATTAATAAATGAATTAAAATGATTTTTGGTGATTTAATAAACAATTTTCTGAAATTTATCTTTTTACACGTGCAAAACACGTACAAATATTTTCTTGGAAAGTTCAGTCGGAAATTATTTTGGGAAAACTAATATATATTTGTAGGTATTATTTATGAATTTTTTGGATTTTCTGATATTTATTTGGCATATTTGCAAATATTACAAAAAGAGGGGCTTTTGTGCAAAATTACCACTTGGATTGAAAACTCCAGAATTTCATTTTTATGGGATGAGCATGATGGCTAGCCAACTCAGAGGTAAAGAGTTTACTTCTTGTTCTAGTAGATTTTGTTTATTTCGCAAATTTATTAAAGAAGGGTCTTTTTACAAAATTGCCACTTAGAGACAAAAATTACAAAATACATTTTCTGGGTTTGAAACTAGTGCCGGCCAGAATCAGGATGGTTATTTTTTATTTTAAATATAAATTGAATTGGTTAATCTAATTTTCAAGTATAAGGATTTATATGGATAATTTGCAAAACCCTAATACTTGAATTCCGACCTATTAAAAGACAAGTTGCAGCCATCTCTTTGCTGCGCAAAACAAAGGGTTATCTTTATTATTGATTTCTTGGAGTTTCAAAATGAGGATCTTGGATTTCTTGCGAAAGGAATGACTTCTTATTCTCTTTAATTATTTCGGTTGATTCTTCAATAAGGTGAGTGACATATGTTTGATTTCTTACTGTTCTATGCATATTGTATGTGATGATTAGTCTATTAGAATGCATGATAGATGGATGTATGACGATATAATGAATAATCGAAGCATGGATGTATAAAGATTGAATCTTTTCATAAAAACTATGCTATTGATGATTAAAAACTCTATATAGATGACTTGAGATTGTTAAAGAACCTAATAGAAATCATGGGTATGTTGCTTTCTTTGATATTATTTCTGATTTGATTACATATAATGAATAGTATGATGATTATTGCAAAAAGTGAACAAAATTGGGTTTTACTGTGTATGTTATAGATGTGGTCTATTTGGGAAATTTGATGAGTAAAACTTGATGAAAATTTGTGTAGATGCATATGATCAAGGGGTAAACTAAATAATCAGTTGGGTTATGTTTATAACAAGTTGCAAAGAGTTTTAAGAACCAAATGATCAAGTTTTATGCATTAAGAATTGAGTTTTTGAGCTTCGGGTCTAATGGTATAGGCCGAAGTTGAATTCTTGAGTTTTGTGATATTTTCAAGGGGATTTCGATGTATGTTGATACTGAGATTGGATTAAATGATATACTACTTATATACGATGTTTTCTTGATGGTTTACTAATGCTTAAACACACACACACACACACACACACACACACACACACACACACACACACACACACACACACAGATATATATATATATATGGGTAAAAGGGATATGAGCAACTTGCTCATTTAGTAAATTAGCACTTGATTATGTGGCATGCATGTGATACACTGGACAACTAATTGTTTTAAGGATTTTTCAATCACATGTATGCCACATCATTAATTGCTTATTTACTAAATGAGCAAGTTGCTCATACCCTCTTTTCCCTATATATATATATATATATATATATATATATATATATATATATATATATATATATTCATCTTTACTGTTTTGAAGAATTTGTCAAAATTTGCTCTTTTACGAATTTGAAGAGATTTTGATTAGTTTTATAAACTCCAGTATGTTAAACAAGTTGTATTTGATCATCTCAGAAATTTTGTATTACAAATTTATGAGTTTACAAAGATTAAACGAAGTATCAGTTGAAATGTGCACGAATATTAAAGCTGACAATTTTTGAACATGTCGATCGACTGTCCAGATTTTACACATAAATTGATGGTCGACTGTCAATTAGTGGATTTTAGAATTTTAGCATGCTTGTCAACCGTCGCTTTTTGAACTGTCTTTGACAGTCGACCGACAGCTGCTGCAGGTGTGGTTTTCTTGAGTTTTTCGTCATTTTCTTGAACGGTTATTTGTTCGAACTTATGGATTATCAATCTACTGTTTTAGATGATGTTTTTTGCTACAGATTACAGTATTTTATAGAGTTACATTTTTATTTTAATAGAATTTAAATTGTATCTATGACTTTAGAAAGAGAAATATATTCGGTTTTCGAAGGAATTGATATTTTGTGATTTTCTACGACTTCAAAATATAATTCTTAGTTATTTAATGGATTTAATATTTTATTTCATTTCTGGAGAACTGTGAGTATATTGAATGAATTTGGATTTTGTTGATTAAAGAAGTTTTCTTGATATAAATGTTTTGATGATGGAATTAAGAGTTTTATTGAAATATTTTGTGTTGATATTCAATTTGTGACTATCTAGGAGTTGAGTGGGATTCCAATGAACCGGTGAAAGAGATTTTGCGGATTTTGACCAGTTGGGTCTTGGGGTTGTTTTGTGGAATTAAGTCTGGCAGGATACACTAACTGTAGCGAAGGAGAAATTGTGTTTTAATTAATAATAATCAACTTCAGGACAAGCACTAGTGGAGATGTGATAGAACTTAAGAAACGTAAGTATATGCTTTAGGGTCTAGTCAACGGATGTGTTCCAGGACTGTGTGTTGTTCTATCTCGAGAGGACATTGGTATGTTTGCGTGTCGAGGGTGCATTCGCGTGCCGAGGGTCGGCAGGTCTATACACGGGATGTACTTGTGTATCTGCACATCGAGGGTCGGCAGGCCTATTCGTGGGGTATACGGCAGGGAGGTGATTCTCAGAGGGATCAGAGCTATTCTGACATGATGCTTACACGTCGAGAATTGTCAGGCCTATTCGCAGAGTAATCTGGATCATATCTCTATCACCGTAGTAGGATTAGTTGCATAACGAGGGATTAAATCCTATAAAATGGAGAACGAAAAAGGCTTGCACCGGACCTATGTAGTATGAAATGCATAGAATCCAACAAGTATGTATTAGAAAGTCATCATACTACATTTGTGTGTTCTGGACTTGGTTTATGCATGTTTGTTTTCTGTTTTCCTACACTTGACACTTAGTTTAGTTTCACTCGATGTTTTCTTGCTTTATTTATTGTTATTTCATATTCCATTCGTTACTTCTATTGGTATGTGTTAATTTTAACTTTATTCTTTATGTTTTATTTATATTGCATTTTTTTGATGTCACTCACACCGTTATGACTGATCCCTGTAGTTTTGGAGGTTAGAGTTATCTCTAGCCTCATGTTTTGGCTGATCCCTGTAGTTTTGGAGGTTAGAGTTATCTCTAGCCTCATGTTTTACTGGTTATAGCTTGGAATTTGGATGCATGTGGTAGTATGATAATGTGCCTTATGTAAATTGTAAAAGAATGTGTTGTAAAAGAAAGAAATTGTAATTCAAGGTGTTTAATTTTTTGCTTTGCTTTGTAAAGAATTGATGTAATAAAAGTCGAAAAATTATTCTGCACTTTGGATATGTTTACTATTACATTGAGGTAGAAACTGAGAATTGTGCCACTTATTTTTTAGATATTATATTGGAAATTCGGGGAGCTACAGATATTGGTATCAGAGCATGCTTCAATAGTAATGATAAACATGGTATAAAAATAAACCTAGGTGGACACTAGAATGTGAGTACCTAAATGTGGACATTAGAGTATGAGTATCACCTAGAATTGAAATAAGATGAAATGATTTGGAGTATGATTGAAGTTTTGCCATGGGGTATTGATGTGAATATAAATTGTATTGTGATGCTCTAACTTTTCCCCTATTTTGCTGATCGATATTGCGAGGGCTGTGATATCGAGATTGGTGGGAGATTATTTGGCATTGATCTCATTGAACTGCAAGTCATGGGTACGGGTGTGATCGTGGGCATTGATTGGATGACGATATATGTTTCCATAATTGAATGCAAGAAGAAAGTGGTGTTAGCAAAAGCACCAAGAGGTCCCGCAGTGACTTTTCAGTAGAAGAAGAAGGATCCGAAAATGACCGCAATGGTATCTAAGTTGATGATTCCAGATGAATTCAGATTCATTCCAGTTATCAGGAATTTTCCTACGGTATTCTTGGAAGATTTACTGGGATTGCCGCCGCAGCGGGATGTTGAGTTCTGTATTAATGTTCAACCGGAAAGTGCTCCAATTTCTAAGGCTCCATACAGGATGACACCTGCAGAGCAGGATGAAGTTAAGAAGCAGATTGAGGAATTGCTGGGTAGGGATTCTCAGGCCGAGTACTTCGCCATAGGGAGCACCAATGTTGTTAGTGAAGAAGAAGGATGGGTCGATGAGGATGTGAACTGACTATCGGGAGTTGAACAGGGTGACCATTCAGAACAAGTATCCGCTTCCACGGATTGATGATTTGTTTGAAAGGCTTCGGGGAGCAACTATGTTTTTGAAGATTGATCTGCGATTAGGGTATCATCAGGTTCAAGTTAAGGAGGAAGATGTGAGTAAAACAGCTTTCAGAACTCGTCATGGACTCTATGAGCTTTTGGTAATGCCATTCGGAATGACGAATGCGTCGACAGTATTCAGGGATATGATGAATCAGATTTTGTGACCATTTATTGATTCCTTCATAGTGGTATTCATTGATTATATTCTGGTATATTCGAAGTCAGAGGAAGAGCACTCTAGGCACTTGGCAGAGGTATTGAAGAAGTTATAGGAGCATAACTTGTATGCCAAGCTGTCGAAGTGTGAGTTTTGGAAGTTTGAGGTAGCTTTCTTTGGTCATATCCTTTCTAAGGAGGGAGTGTCCACCGTTCCACAGAAGGTTGAAGCAGTGAAGAGTTGGCCCAGGCCAACGACAGTGAAGAATGTCAGAAGTTTTTTGGGTTTGGCTGGGTACTACAGGAGATTCATTCTGGGCTATGCACAGGTCAGAGTTTCTTTGACAGGGTTAACTCAGAAGAATGTGGCATTCACTTTGACTGATAAGTGTGAGGCGAGTTTTCTTGAGCTAAAGGAGAGTTTGACGACTGCACATATCTTAGCTTCGCCACAAGCTGGAAAGGATTATGATATCTTTAGCGATGCATCACTCAGAGGTTTGGGGTGCGTCTTGATGCAAGAAGGGAAGGTTATTGCATATAGTTCGAGGCAGTTGCATCCGCATGAGAACAACTATCCGACACATGATTTGGAGTTGAAGCAGTGGAGGCATTATGTATATGGAGAGAAGGTCAACATGCATACGGACCACAAGTGCCTGAAGTACATTTATCAGCAGAAGGATCTAAATCTTCGGCAGAGAATGTGGTTGGAAGTGTTGGAAGACATTCGTCCTGAGATCAAGTATCATCCGGGCAAGGCAAATGTGGTGGCCGATGGGCTTAGTCGGAAGGGCAGGTTGTTGAGTTTGATTACTACTCAGAGAGAGTTGGCAGCAGAGTTTGATCAGGCAGGTATCGAGATGGTACTACAAGGTTTGGGAGCATCATTGGCTCAATTGAGGCTGTAACCTTCATTGAGAGAGCAGATTATGGAGGGTCAGAAATCAGATATAGAGATTCAGAGGATGTTGCAGCAGGTTTCCGAAGGCAAGTTAGCAGAGTTCAGTATCCAAGATGGAGTTCTATTGATGGTGAGAGGTTGTGTGTTCCGGAGAATGCAGATTTAAGGAAAGTATCATGCAGGAGGCACACGGTACTTTGTTGTCAGTACATCCTGGAGGCACAAAGATGTTTAAGGACATCAAACAACACTTTTGGTGGTCTGGTATGAAGGGGTATGTAGCAGACTTTATGGCAAGGTGTCTGACTTGCCAGCAGATCAAAGCAGAGAATCAGAGGCCTGGAGTAATGTTGCAGCCGTTGCCCATTCCAAAATGGAAGTGGGAGAATATCAGCATGGATTTCATCACAGGGTTGTCGAGGAGTCCAAAGCGCAATGACTTAATTTGGGTTATTGTGGACCGTTTGACTATGTCCGCTCACTTTTTGTCCATGAAGATTACTTGGTCATTGGAGAAATTGGCAAAGTTGTACATTGATGAGATTGTGTGACTTCATGGAGTTCCTGTGTCGATTGTTTTTGACAGGAATGTGAGGTTCACGTCGAGATTTTAGAAGGGTTTGCAAGCAGCCTTGGGTAACAGAACCGATTTCAGTACCGCTTTTCATCCACAGACTGATAGTAAGACTGAAAGGGTGAATCGAGTATTTGAGGATATGCTGAGAGCTTGTGTTATGGATTTTGGGGGCAGTTAGGAGAGGTACTTGACATTGGTTGAGTTTGCTTATAACAACAATTACCATGCGAGTATCGGGATGGCTCCGTATGAAGCTCTGTACGGGAGGAAGTGCAGGACACCCATTTGTTGGTATGAAGTTGGTGAGAGGCAGATGTTTGGGCCTGAGATTGTGCAGCAGACATCGGAGAAGATCGAGCTGATTCGTAAGAGGTTGGTCAAAGCTCAGAGTCGGCAGAAGAGTTATGTAGACACTCGGCGAAGGGACTTGTAGTTCGAGGTTGGGGATGCAGTCTTTCTCAAGGTGTCTCCGACTAAAGGGGTGATCAGGTTTGGAAGGGGAGGCAAGTTGGCTCCAAGGTACATTGGGCCATACAGGATTTTGGGGCGGATTGGCCGGAGGAATTGGCACAGGTGCATGATGTGTTTCATGTTTCGATGTTGAGGAAGTATGTGCCAGATCGGAATCATCAGTTGGTGGAAGTGCCAGAAGGCCTATAGCTGAACTTGAGTTACAAGGAGCAGCCTGTAGAAATTGTTGAACGTATGGAGAAGGTGTTGAGGAATAAGGTGATACCATCGTCAAGGTACTATGAAGGAACTAGCAGTTTGAGGAAGCTACTTGGGAACCGGAGGATCGCATGCAGAGGATTTTCCTGAGCTTTTTGTATGATTAAATTCTTTTAGTTAAATTGTATTCTCTTGTGTAATTGCATTCCTTAAACTGTATTTTCATTTACGTGATAGCATTTTCCTTTGCTTATATTGTTTGGTCCCTATTAGTAGTAATTCTGAGGACATAACTATTCTAAGGAGGGAGTGATGTAACACCCCATATTTTTTAGATAATGTTTTTGAGATAAATATATGAATTAAAATAATTTTTGGTGATTTAATAAATATTTTTCTGAAATTTATCTTTTTACACATGCAAAATACGTGCAAATATTTTCTTGGGAAGTTCAAAGTCAAAAATTTTTTTGGGGAAAACTAATATTTATTATTAGTTATTATTTATGATTTTTCTGGATTTTTCTGATATTTATTTGGCATATTTGCAAATATTACAAAAAGAGGGCTTTTGTGCAAAATTACCACTTGGAGTGAAAACTCCATAATTTTATTTTTATGGGCTGAGCATGATGGCTAGCCAACTCAGAGGTAAAGAGTTTACTTTTTGTTCTAATAGATTTTGTTTATTTCGCAAATTTGTTAAAGAATGGTCTTTTTGCAAAATTACCACTTAGAGGCAAAAATTACAAAATTCGTTTTCTGGGTTTGAAACCAGTGTCAGCCAGAATCAAGATGGTTATTTTTATTTTAAATATAAATTGAATTGGTTAATCTAATTTCCAAGTATAAGGATTTATATATGTAAAGATATATTCTAAATGGATAATTTGCAAAATTTTCTTAAAACCCTAATACCTGAATTCTGGCCTATTAAAAGAGAAGTTGCAGCCATCTCTTTGATTCACAAAACAAAGGTTTTTCTTTATTATTGATTTCTTGGAGTTTTGAAGCCTGCCAGGATCTTGGATTTCTTGCGAAAGGAATGACTATTCTAATTCTCTTTATTATTTCGGTTGATTCTTCAATAAGATGAGTGACATATGTTTGATTTCTTACTGTTCTATGCATATTGTATATGATGATTGGTCTATTAGAATGCATGATAGATGGATTTATGATGATATAATGAATTATCGAAGGATGGATGAATAAAGATTGAATTTTTTCATGAAAACTATGCTATTAATGATTGAAACTCTATATAGATGACTTGAGATTGTTAAAGAACCTAATAGAAATCATGGGTATGTTGCTTTCTTTCATATTATTGCTGATTTGATTACATATAATGAATAGTATTATGATTATTTCAAAAAGTGAACAAAATTGGGTTTTACTGTGTATGTTATAGATGTGTCTATTTGGGAAATTTGATGAGTAAAACTTGATGAAAATTTGGGTAGATGCATATGATCAAGGGGTAAACTAATATAATCAGTTGGGGTATGTGTATAACAAGTTGCAAAGAGTTTTAAGAATCAAACGATCAAGTTTTATGCATTAAGAATTCTGTTTTTGAGCTTCGGGTCTGATGGTTTAGGCCAAAGTCGAATTCTTAAGTTTTGTGATATTTTCAAGGGGATTTCGATGTATGTTGATACTGAGATTGGATTAAACGATATACTACTTATATACGATGCTTTCTTGATGGTTTACTGATGCTTAGACAAACACACACACACACACACACACACACACACACACACATATATATATCTTTACTATTATGAAGAATTTGTCAAAATTTGCTTTTTTACAAATTTGAAGAGATTTTGATTAGTTTTATAAACTCCAGTATGTTAAACAAGTTGTATTTGATCATCTCAGAAATTTAGTTTTACAAATTTATGCGTTTACAAAGATTAAATGAAGTATTAGTTGAAATGTGAATGAATATTAAAGCTGTCAATTTTTGAACATGTCGGTTGACCGTCTAGATTTTACACATGAATTGACGGTCGACTGCCAATTAGTAGATTTTGGAATTTTAGCATGCTGGTCGACCGTCGCTTTTTGAATTGTCTTTGAGAGTCGACCGACAGCTGCTGTAGGTGTTGTTTTCTTGAGTTTTTCGTCGTTTTCTTGAACAATTATTTCTTCGAACTTATAGATTATCGATCTACTGTTTTAGATGATGTTCTTGCTACAGATTATAGTATTTTATAGAGAGTTACATTTTGATTTTAATAGAATTTAAATTGTATTTCTTTGACTTTAGAAAGTGAAATATATACGGTTTTTGAAGGAACTGATATTTTATGATTTTCTACGACTTCAAAATATGATTCTCAGTTATTTTATGGATTTAATATTTTATTTCACTACTAAAAATTTGTGAGTATATTGAATGAATTTGGACTTTTTTTTTATTAAAGAAGTTTTCTTGATATAATCATTTTGATGATGGAATTAAGAGTTTTATTGAAATATTTTGTGTTGATATTCAATTTGTGAGTCTCTAGTAGTTGAGTGGGATTCCTGTGAACCGGCGAAAGAGATTTTGTGGATTTTGACCAGTTGGGTCCTTGGGTTGTTTTGTGGAATTAAGTCTGGCAGGATACACTTACTCTAGAGAAGGAAAAAATGTGTTTTAATTAATAATAATCAACTTAAGGACAAGAACTAGTGGAGATGTGATAAAACTTGGGAAACATAAGTATATGCTCTAGGGTTCTAGTCCAACGGATGCGTTCCAGGACTGTGTGTTGTTCTGTCTCGAGAGGACACTGGTATGCTCGTGTATCGAGGGTCTGCAGGCCTATTCACGGAATATACAGGTGCATTCGCATGTCGAGGGTCGGCAGGCCTATTCACGGGATGTACTTGTGTATCTGCACGTCGAGGGTCGGCAGGCCTATTCGTGGGGTACACGGCAGGGAGGTGATTCTCCGGAGGGGGTCAGAGCTATTCTTACATGATGCTTGTGCGTCGAGGGTTGTCAGGCCTATTTGCAGAGTAATCTGTATCTTGTTTCTATCACCGTAGTAGGATTAGTTGCATAACGAGGGATTAAATCCTATAAAGTGGAGAACGATAAGGGCTTGCACCAGACCTATGTAGTATGGAATGCATAGAATACGAAAAGTATACATTAGAGAGTTATCATACTGCATTTGTGTTTTTTTGACTTTGTTTTATGCATGTTTGTTTTCTGTTTTCCTATACTTGACACTTAGTTTAGTTTCACTCGTTGTTTTCATGCTTTATTTATTGTTATATTATATATTCCATTCGTTACTTCCGTTGGTATGTGTTGATTATGACTTTATTCTTTATGTTTTATTTGTATTGCATTTCTTTGATGTCACTCACACCGTTATGGCTGACCCCTATAGTTTTGGGGGTTAGGGTTATCTCTAACCTCATGTTTTACAGGTAGGTACCTATCGCTTGGAATTTGGATGCATGTGGTAGTATGATAATCTGGCTTATGTATATTGTAAAAGAATGTGTTGTAAAAGAAAGAAATTGTAATTCAAGGTGTTTAATTTTCCACTGTGCTGTATAAAGAATTGATGTAATAAAAGTCGAAAAAATTATTCTGTGTTTTGGCTATGTTTACTATTACATTGAGGTAGATGCTGGGAATTGTGCCACTTAGTTCTGAGATATTATATTGGAAATTCGGGGCGCTACACCAATAATTAAGGCAACATCTTGTAAAGTCATCGTCATCTCTCCATGTAGTAGGTGAAATGAATGAGTCTCTGGTCGCCATCTTTCGACTAGAGCAATTAGGAGACCCTTATCCAACTTCACTGACCCCATTAAGGCAACTCCACAGAATCCCACCTTCACTATGTATGGGATAATGCGATCGTGTAAAGGCAACGTTTTGTGCTAATGTCAAGTCCTTCGACTCACCTTGCCACACAAACTTCGATCGGTGAGAGGCTTGGATAGTAAGTAGTGATGAGTCTATGGAACCGAGACCCCCAGGTGCATCTGCATGTGTATGTGGTGTTTGAGGGACATCGATAGGGGTGTCAGTAACATCCTGCAACGAAAGAAATTATAGTTGTTGTTAATTGAAACTGGTTGGATGAAATAGATATATCTCGTGGAGTTTGGAACTATAAAATATGACTCTTACCATTGCAGGATCTTTCCCCCGCTCGAATGCACTAGGAGGACAACGTCTAGAACTGTAGCGCCCCGAATTTCTTTAGAAAATACGCGGCACAATCCCAGCATCAACTTCAATGTAATAGTACATATAGCCCAAAAACACAAATAATTTTATTCCAAACTTTTATTACAACAATTCTTTTCAAATGCAGCGGAAATACAAACACCTTGAATTACAACTTTTCTTTCTTCAACACCTCTTTACAAATTTTTACACAAAGCTCTATTACATTAGTTTATCTCAAAACTATCTCAAGCAACCAAGCCTCCAGACTCTAAGCAACAACCTGTAACACATGAGGCTAGAGGTGATCCCTAACCCCCAAACTAAAGGGGTCAGCCATAAATGGTGTGAGTGATATAAAAACAAACAACATAATTTAATCATAAAACATAAAGTCATCAACAGCATGTATTAACAACAAGGATAAATGAATGAGAAATAACAAAAAATGTAAAGCATGAAAACATCATGAACTGAAAACAACAAGTGAATCTAGTCTAAGTGTCAAGTGTAGGAAAACTGGAAAACACAAGCATAAAACCAAGTCAGGAAAACACAACTCCATATGCAACTAATCCCACTACGGTGATGGGAAACAAGATTCAGAATACTCCGCAAATAGGCGTCACCGCCCTCGACGCGCAAGCATCGAGTAAGATAGCTCAAGAACAACAATAACCGGAGAATCATCTCCCTGCTGTGTATCCCACGAATAGGCCTTCAAGACCCTCGACGTGCAGATACACCCGATACATTCCGTGAATAGGTCTGCCGACCCTCGACACGCAAATGCACCCTGCATGCTCCGTGAATAGGCCCGTAGACCCTCGACACGCGAACACCTAAATATTATGTACCCCACGAATAGGCCTTCAAGACCCTCGACGTGCGAATACACCCGATACATTCCGTGAATAGGTCTGCCAACCCTCGACACGCAAATGCACCCTGCATGCTCCGTGAATAAGCCCGTAGACCCTCGACACGCGAACACCTAAATATCCTCTAGTGAGACTAACAAATCATGAGCCTTTACTTACGTCGATTATTATCAAATACACCAAAAATTCTTATCTCTAGAGTTAATGTAGCCTGCTGGTTCGCAAAACTTCCACTCAACTCCTAGAGATCTCAATATGACCATAACTCACTATTCCATCGTCGAACGATCAAAGGAGAAATCTCTCCACTCAATCAAGCTCAAGTCTTTAGTAAATTCCATAATCCAAATCCAACCATAATATATATTGAAAGCGTATGTTCTATAGAAGAATAATATTTATAAGAGTAGATTATAGATCCAAAACATTTAAAGAGTTAGTCTTTTAAAGAACATCAAAACACCTTAGAAAAGTATAAGTACCAGTCGACTGCAAAGGGTCACCAGTCGATTGTCCAGAGTGAAAACTAACATCTTTAAGAAGTAAGATCTAAGTGTCTACAGTCGACTGCAAAACTCACCAGTCGACTGTCCAGAAAGAAATCCAGTAACTTTCAGAAAATAAGTTAAGTATTATAAGTTGACTTACAAAAATCATAAGTTGACTTACCAAAAACATAAGTTGACTTATAAAAACATAAGTTGACTTACCAACAATATAAGATGACTTATAAAAACATAAGTTGACTTACCCACAATATAAGATAACTTATAAAAACATAAGTTGACTTACCCACAATAAAAGATGACTTATAAAAACATAAGTTGACTTAAAGGAGACATAAGTCGACCTATAATAACCTAAGTCGACTTACCAGAGAGAAATTCCAGAAATCTTTAAGGAAATATTCTAAGTGTTATAAGTCGACTTGTAAAGTCATAAGTCGACTTAAAATACAATATAAGTCGACTTAAAAGGTCATAAGTTGACTTACCAGAGAAAAATCTACGATAACTTTGAAAAATAATTTCTAAGTGTACCAGTCGACTGAAAAGGGTCTAAGTCGACTGTCCAGAACGGATTTTCAAGGAAAACTAAAGATACAACAGCGGGGTCGTGCCAGTCGACTGAATAGTAGACCAGTCGACTGTCGGCCTACAGTTTTCAAAATTTAGATCTGAATACAATAATCAAAACTGAAGTTTTTCTAAAGATTCCTTGTTTATGAAAATAGTTCGTATTCAAGCAAAATGACAATTCTCAAATAATCTTCGTTATGGACACATTACTCAATCATCCAATATCTCAAAACTCAATTCTCATGTTCTAAATTCCTAATTATTCCATTAGGATTTCTCAATACTAAATATCTTCCACAACTCAAAACTAAATCTGATTTGTATCCACGAGATCCAGATGTTCATCCATCCGATCTCTTATTATCATAACCATACTCAAGTCTTAAAACATGTTTTCAAGCAATAAAGAATTCATCAATCAAGATCTACTAGACGTTCATAGATTTCACACACATAATACAAATAACAACTATTGCATCGTTCACATACAAGATACACTAAATAAACAAAGATGTCGAAACAAAACAACGCACAATCATTCACATAAATCAATCAACAAAACAAGGTTCATATCACTCACCTTTGAATTGAAAAGATCCAACGAAAAGCCTTCTTTTTTGCGAGATCCAAAAATTCTCCTCTCCAATCACCAAGAAATTAATAATATAATGAAACTTGAGTTGTACAGCGAATGACGGCTGCACCTCCTTTTTTATACAGGCCGGAAATAAGGAATTAGGGTTTTAGAAATACATTTGCAAAATGGTCCTTCAAAAATATAACTTTCATATATATAACCCTTTCTTAGTTAAAAATAGGTTAGCTAAATCAAACCAAATCAAATCTTCTTATCACTGAGTTGTCCAGCAATCCAGCACATCCCAGTAAATAAGAAAAATCCGGATTTACAACTCAGGGTGGCGATTTTGCACAAAAGCCCTCCCTTTGTAATATTTGCAAACATATCATAAAATATTCATAAAAATCCAGAAAAATCAGAAATAATATCTAATAATACATATTATATTTTCCAACCAAAATATTTGACTTTTACTTTCCAGAAAACATTTGCACAAAATTCTACATGAATTCCATATTTGCAAAAACACCCTTTTGACTAAATCTTTACCAAATCGACTTTTAAATGAAATCTGAATATATTTAAATTCAAATGATAACCATGGAGAACCAAAATATCACTAACAACGAATTTTCATAATTTATTTAAGATCCAATCGACTTTTTACATAAAAACCTCTCTCTTTCGAGATATTTGTAAAAATAGTTTCTTTATTCAGAAAAATCACAAAATTTAGAATACACTCCATAATAAGTATGAGAACTTATTAAAAATATAAAATTGTATATTTATACCAAAATTATTTGCACGTGTTTCGCACGTGTAAAAAGATAAATCTTTTAGAAAATATTTATTAAATCTCCAGAAAATCATTTTAATTCATTTTCAAATATTTAAAATAATATTTGAAAATACGGGGTTCTACAAGAACAGCTAGGTCGTGTCATTTTGACCCTACAAAAATTGTCAGAGATAAAATTAACTACATTGCATTTCTCTATCCTATGCCTACAAACAATTCTTAGCTACAACTACTACATACGAATGCAATTGATCGCAAACAAGTCACCACTAACAAAGGTGGGGTGTACCTACATTCAAAAGTCACCACTTATGCATTACATCAAACACCGAATGTGCATAACGAAGAATTCGATCACTTACGCAATTCATCGAACACTTTATGTGCATAACATAAACCCAACGTTAACTTCAAACCAAACACAACCCCTCTTCAATATCTAACCTTAACCCTACATTTATTTAAAGTTAAAGCATAATCCTAATCATAACCCTAACCCTATCAAATGTACGAGTCACTTAAAAACATACCTTTATGTTGTCAAAAAAACGAACGTAGTGGGCAGACATTTGTTGTGGAATGTTTGAGTTTCCGCCAAGTGAACTTGTCAACCAACAATTGAGGTAGTAGCCAAAGATGAGAGCTAGGGTTTTGGTTGAATGGGGAAGAAGATGAATAAGGGTTAGAAAGAGACTTGGTGAAATGATAGAGTTAGTGTATTCGAGTAAATGAAGTGGTGGCTCAATCGACTCGCTGTTCCCAACAGCGCGTTTAGCTCTTTTCTCATCGCTATTGGGAACGGCGAGTTAATTTGAAAATTGAGTTTTTTCCCGAAAATTCACCAAGTCCAACAGTGATTCACTTTCTGTGAAATTTCCTACATCCTCGCCGTTCCCAACAGCGAATTTAGTATAAATGTACTCGCCGTTGGGAACAGAGAGTCTTTATTGAAAATTGTGAACTAAACTTGTCGTTGGGACCAGCGAGTTTCTCAAATAATCTGTAGTAAACTCGCTGTGTCTTAACGGCGAGAATGAAACAACTAAACTTGCTGTTAGGAACGGCGAGTTTAGTTGTTGAGTCCACTAGCGCGAATAGTTTTTCAACTGTCCTCTTTTTGCAAATATTTTCAAAATTTGGCAATAAAAAAATTCTTTATTTCAAGCACTTTCTAAATGTTGTTAAAAATGGTTGTCTTTATTTTTCTTCTTTTTCCTGTTAGCAACATTCTTTTGCGTCATATTCTGTTAGTTTCCATGAAATATTGTATAATAACCTTGTATCTAATATTGTGATGGAAGGAAATAATTCAACAAGTTACGGGCCTATATTTTTACCGTGTGAGGTAATAATATATTAAAGAGGAAATGAAAAGTATAACTCACATATCTGGCACTGATTTTAGCACGTGCAAAGCATGTTAGTGGACGCACATCTTCTCTGTAACGCTCCAAATTTCATACATTGAAAAAATTATGACACATCCAAAATCTTTTACTTCAGTTGAATACATAAACATAATATAATACAGAAAAATACAAAAATCTTACTACAATTCTAAACCACTTGGATTGATAAGATGACAGGCTCAGATGTTACATTTCTATACTAACACCTCAGACACCCTTACCTGGAAAATCACAATCTGTGAAATCGTCAGCTTGTAATGCCAAGGGTAAAAAGCCCAACAACTTGAACTAAGTCCCAAAACACAGCATAATAGAAGAAATTTTTGAATCAATGTGACCTTACCGGCCTACCCCTAGCCCACACATCATGGATTTACCGGGCGTATTCTCAGTCACGAACCCTAGTAAGTCGATCTCCCGTCACTGTGGACCTTACCGGTTTACCCCTAGCTCACACATGGATTTACTAGGCGTATGCTCAGTCCCTAACATTGCTAGGAACCGTAAACTCTTTACCAGACATGCCCGTCATTGTTTCCGTCATATATTCTTCTAATGTAAATCTTAATTTAACTAATGCAAGATCTTAGTCTAAATGATCATCTGTATTCTGGACTTATATTTTCACAAACTAGAATCTTTGTCATACCCACCCTATCCACTCCTCATTCGGAGTTCTCAAACTTTTTTAGACACCTGTCTCGCCTAAGTCACAATCATTCCCTTGGATTTGACAAAGTCATTCTCTCTGATTCATGGACCTTCTTGGCCTACCACTAGTCCACACATGCAGATTTATCGGGCGTATTCTCAGTCATGAACATTCCTAAAAGCCGCATCTCTTTACCAGCCATTTCATGGACCTCCCGGCCTACCCCTAGCCACACACGTGAATTTACCGAGCGTATCCTTGGTCCCATATATAGAATTCCCGTTTGAATATTCAACTCTGTTTTTGAACAACGACATAGTAGTCATACAAAAATCATATAAATTCAAATACTTATAAAAAAATTGGATTTCTTAATTTCATATGAAACCTAAATGAGTCTACTACAATACTGTATTAAAAACATCTCAATTTAACAACAATTGTTTCGTCTAAATCCACATGCAAAACAGAATGTTCAGGTTGTAGAAAACTGCAGCTATTGCTACTTATAAAAATCACCGAAAATCTCACACTAAATGAAAATTTGATTCATTAGACTCTAAAGAAATTTGAATGAATCTACTTCAAATTCTTGGTTTTGAGTTTACTCAAAATATTTGCATATAAGAGGTTAAAATGATCTGAAACTAGAAAGTGTACAAATTTTCAGAACCAAGGCAAAACAGTTCACCAGTCCTAAGTTTGGATTTGTTTAAAATACTAAACGATATCCAATCCTCATGAAATTTTGAGAACCTATTATAGAAATATACTTGATTCACATTAAAAAGTTCATCTTCAAATTCTATATATTTGGAGAGAAATAGTTTTTGAAAATAAGCATGGTGTTCAGGACAGAAGTATAGAACAAGTCATGTTTCAGTTATTAACCAAGAATTAGTTCGGATTTATTAAAATACCAAACGACATCCAAACATCATGAAATTTTGTGGAGATATTACAGACATATATGTGATACACATACAAAAATATCAGATTTAGGTTCCATCAAGTCAAAGAGAAATGCTTTTCGGAAGTAAGTCCAAAATTCAAGACTGAAACTGTAAAATATTTTCAAGTTAAACTTACAGTAATTTCACACAATTAATTGTTAACAATTTACACATGATTCAATCAATCTAAGCATGAGTTCTCATCCAATACAACATATATAGCTTCTCTAACATCCATACACCCTACAATATAATTGAAATCAGAGTAGTAAAGTTGTTACCTACATATAGCTTCTGAATTCGATTGCTTCTAAGCTCCACGAAAGGTTCCAACACCAAACTCAATAAACTTAACCGTATGACCACAACAAAACATACACTATTACTATCATCTCCTATGTTAATAATCTACAACCCATGAAATAGAATAAAATTTCTAAGTTTACCGTATGAAAACTTCAACTTCAAAGATCTTGTTTCTTAGCTCTTGAAGGGTATGCTTATGTGGGTATTTATAAGCCTAATTATGTACTATTCCATCCAACTCATTAATCCACCTCCACTAGCTCTAGATTCTAATTAATTATGGACAAAAACCAAAGTACCCTCTTAACGTTTAACCTGAATACAAAATGCCCATATAACATTTGAAAAATTATATTATACCCATTCATCTGTTAACTTAATCTCATATGTTAAGTTGTAATTATTAAATTATATTTTCACCCTTATCATTTCATAATTAAATCCTTCTTCTTTCTGCCCTTTCTTCATTCCTGATTGATCATGTTAAACTATAAATTATTTTATTGTTTCCTCATGCTTAACATGTTCACATCTCTAGAAGCCAAAATCCTTTTGTTCCTTAGCCCTCCTTTCATTCTTCTGTCAACATTTTAATCACTGTATTTACGTCCACGTCCACGGTAAGTATGTTGAACATGTCAAAATTGCTAAAAACAGATTTCTTGTTTCCCATCAGTTAAATAGTAAAAAAAAAATGAGGAGAATGTGGAATACCGCAACCCTGTTTCATTAATAAGATGTTAACAAAACAACCTCAGAGTACTGGAAGAAACTACAAAGCAAGAAATAAAACATATTCAAAAGTAAAACATCAAAACGAGTACCAAGCAGTATAATTACACATAGACCAGTCCTTCCAACAAAACTTTTTAAGGTGAGTTTCAAGATTTCGTCTCTCTCCTAATTCAAGGGTAGGTCCAAACTCCACCTCCTCAACATCCTGTTCGTCTACCTGGAAGACTCTGGCGATCCTTCCTCTCGGCCCTATAGCAGCATTTGTAGCCCAAAAGAAGATCAAATGCATGATATGAGTTAGAATACCAGAAGTACTATTACTAGTCTCATGGAAGTAAAAGTTATTTCTGTTAAGTCATAAAACCAGGTCATAGTGGCAATGGCGATGTATTACGCCTCTTTCATTTTGTGCCGAATAATGGCAAATTTCGGTCCTACCCCGTAGTCCTCATAAGTGTTTGGGTACTCGCTCGTACCCAAGGCCCTGAGCTCCTCAACCAGCGTAGCCCTACTCCGCTAAAACTCGATGAACAGATGGTTCAGTGATTGTGTATGAAAGTTGCAAAACCCTCAAGTAGTTGCGATCTGAGGTTGTCTTTTAGCCAGATTCTCTCTAGTAAGGATAACATTATTGAGTACTAACCACAGAAAAACTCTGACTTTTAGGGGTGCCTTTTCCTTCCAAAGGATCATGGCCCACTTAAGCCGACAACCTCGAAAGTGGATACGGTTGTATAAGGAGCGGACCGTAAAAGAACCATTGTTCTCCACCCCCAAAACTTTCTATAAGGACCCTGTGTGCACTTCACCCTGGCCTAAGTGATATGTTCTTGGAGGGCACGAAGTCTCTCTGTGAGAACTGGACTAATCCGAGTGCGAAAGGAAGGTTTCCAAGTTCCCCTCCTCCACGTCTTGGCCGCTGAAGCATGTGACTGGGATGCTAGCTTGCATAGATCCGGGATTCTTTCTTTAAGTGTGTGGGCACCGCACCATTTGTCCCACCAAAATTTGGTCGACTGACCATTGCCTATAAATGATGCAGTCGCCGTGCAGAATGTTTTATTGGCTCGAACGATTCCTTTCCAGAACTAGAAGACATACGAACCCACTCGGAACCCTAAATTTCTCGTACCTTTCTCTTGAAGGTATGAATGGAAGAATTCCTGCCAGCCTTCGCCATTGGGGTGGAAAAGCTTCCACCGTTAAATAGTAATATTCCCAAGATTGATTCTATATGTATTTAGTCTACCTATGAAAAGCAAAATTCAACCTGCTTTTACCTACTCACATGCAACATAACTTGCATCAGAAGTTCAACATTACTAAAACTGGCTGTATTCTTTTAATGACTTTGAACTGGCTATAATCATCTAATTATAAAAACCTGTATGCCATCATACTTCACAAAAGAGATGGATTAGTAAAGAAGCATCTAACAGTAAAGCTGCCATCTAGTATTTGAATAAACACAACATCTAACAGTATGTTCTTAGCCAGTTTTTGAAGTGATTAGCCATATTTAAACAAAATTACACACAATTAATGGCTATATTAGATTAAAAGTCTATAGCTATTACAAAAAAAAAGTGTACTACCCAAACCATGTAACACTCCAAGATAGCTTCACATGCCATGTCCTCCAAAGCACCTATACCATTGACAAAACATAAGATTGCATGTTAGCAAAGTTTGAATAATGATATTGACTGTACAAAAAATAATTGAAATAAATATGCTTTTACCTTATCTTAATCTTCCACTAACTCATCCAACTCTACCGCAACCCTTTATTCATGAATTCCCTAATTTAATGACTAAATAACTAAATTATCGATGCTCAAACACGTGAAATCCCTAGATCTAAACAAACCACCTCAATTCTTCTCGAAATGCACAAATTTTAACCCTAGATCTGCACAACCCTAGAAATTAGTTGATCGAGTGAGCTGCCTACCGCTTGCCGACCGCTGTCAACTGAACCAATCGCTGCCGATCGCTACCTTGTCTGCTACCCCTTCGATGTGCTTTCCTCGTTCGCCAGCTGCTTCCTCCCTCTAGTTTGTGCAATCAGGAATGAAGAAAAGGAAGAAAGAAGAGGATTTAATCATGAAAGGGTAATGGTAGAAACATAATTTAATAGTTCTAACTTAACATACAAGGTTAAGTTAACGGAGGAATGGGTATAATGTATTTTTCCAAACGTTATACGGACAATTTGAATTCAGGTTAAACTTTGAGGGGGTACTTTGGTTTTTGCCCATTAATTATACCTCCCCTAAATCATTCCTATGTCACTAACCAGCAAGATCCATGCATGATTAAAAATGGATAATTTCGTTAGGACCCTTTTTCATGATTCTCATTCACCAATTTCCTAGAAGTCCCTAGTTACCAACTCAATTGTTCTTAAGTCCTCAAGTTCACAAAATAGTATATTAAATATGAATATGAATCATTCTCAAATATTTATATTCCACAAACTAACATCTAAAAATATTTAGGGTATTATATAAGACATTATACGCAATGGTACAAAATACACATGCAAGGGAAAAATTGTTGTTGCTGCTAAATTCTTTGTGGGAGCAAACAGATATGTGAATTCTTTTAATGAAAATAATAAAGATCAAACATTCATTGTTCGTTGGTGTTGACCGCCACAAATTGCATTTGACTCCGAGATATGATTGTCGGGGATGGATGTGATCACTCCTGCGAACCTGCAAAACATTCTGAAACACCTGGGTTGGCCCCGACGATAGACCCTCCAATGCCTATGTCAGGAAACTCAGAGATATGGTAGGTTTTGAGAGCTGAATTTGTAATTACCTCATTTTTGAAGAGGTCTAGAGGTATATATAATCACCGAGGGGCGCCAGTTTCAAGATATTGATCTATCTCTACTTTCCGGTGTTCTGATAAGGTTGGTTACTCTCTCAATGTGAATAGATCGAATCAGGACTCTTTTCTTGATGAATAGATAAAATTTTCCTACTCTCTCTTATATATGGAGGGATAGAATCAACTACCCCCTTAAAGATAGGGGGTTTAAACAGGATTCTTTAGATGAACATGGACTCCTTTTCATTAGGACTACTTCGACAACCCCTCATTGCAGGATTGATCGGGTTGACTGGCCCGAAAGTGGCCCAAGACCTTCTACCGGG
Source organism: Hemerocallis citrina (assembly GCA_017893485.1). Taxonomy (NCBI): domain Eukaryota; kingdom Viridiplantae; phylum Streptophyta; class Magnoliopsida; order Asparagales; family Asphodelaceae; genus Hemerocallis; species Hemerocallis citrina. Next base: position 153,967,657 of record CM030362.1, read on the forward strand.
CCGATATCTAATGAAATTTACCATTTTACCCCTGATAGGTTTAAGATTCATGCTCGATTTGAAAGGTCATGATTTTGTTTTGTTTTACTCATATCACAAGCCCCCACACTTTCGAAGACTGAGTTTCACAGCCTTTGAGGAGCAGTTTTCCCATTTTTAATAGTTTACAGAACATATAGGAGTGTTCGGGGATGTTTAAATCTTACTCGAAGTGTAACAGTGTTATTCAGAGTTTGTAAAATCCCAGAATTATTATTAGAGTTTATTTTTTTTTGGCAAATTTTTTGGATATTTTTACAGTTTTTAATCATTTTTCCAAATATTAATTAATTAATCTGAATTTTTAATTGAATTCTAAATTTTAAAATTAGTTTTTATACAAATATAATTATTTTACAAAATATTAAAATAATCTTACGAATTTATAATTATATTTTAGAATTTTAGAATAATTTTCCATAATTTTTAATTAAATTTTTGGATTTTTAAATTATTTTCCTGAAAATTATAGTTAATATAAAAAAAATTAATTAAAAACTCACCCGCACGAATCTTGGAGTGCTCTGAGTCGTCGGTCACATGTGGCACGAATCGGGAGGAGATCCAATGGCTGTGGGGGCCCAAAGCTTCTCACCTCATCGGACGACAAAAGTCGTGCCTCGGAGGAAGGGCCCATAATATTTTTTTTTAATTTTCTTAATTTAATTAATTTTTTTTATTTTGTTTCCTTTTTTTTCTTTTTCACGTGTGAAGCACATGTTATCAAGGGGTGCACCGTTTGGAGTGATCTGGTTCATCCATCATGAGGAGTGTTGTTTGAGGAGATCGGACGACTCCGATCATGGGAAGCTCCTCACCTCCTCGGATGAAAAAACTCGCGTCGAGGAGGGGCCCCACGTGGGTCCCGCATGTCAGAGGGGCAGTGAGGTGGGACTCATACGCCACGTCATCCTGCAACATCAGCTTGGGCAGCAACAAGGTGGGGCCCACTCGGGTGCCACGTCAGCCTGGGCCCACACTGCCACGTCAGCAAGGGTAGTGACGATTTAGGGCCCACTCGTGTGTCACATCAGCATGGGCCCACTTGCCACATCACCATCAGTAGTTATAGGGTAGACCCACCCGAGTGCCACGTCATTGAGCTAGAGTGCATGATCATGCTTTGTGCACGTGAGTGCGTGGGGCCTGCCTTCATGCGTTGTGCCACACGTCACCTGACAGTGTGTGGGGCCCACTGCACTACACCTCTGAGCGTGTGATGCGTGGCAGCGCGTGATTTTTCACGCACTCTTTTGGCTGAGCTTTTACGTGGTATCACGTATTTTTATGCATTTTGCACGCTGTTTTGATCAATTGACAGCCCCCTTTAAATTCACCTCCTCTTGGATCATTTTTCACACTTCACTATTCATCTTTCATACCTAAATCACCTCTCCTCCAAAACTTGGTTCAAGAAACATTTTTGTCAGTTTTCAACAATCAAATATTATCTAAGTTCTATGTCATTTTAGAGAGTCATGCCTAGGACATGGTCGGATATCTCCTCCTCTTCTATCATGCTTAGGACATAGTCGGATATCTCCTCTTCTTCTTCTAGTAGCAGTGGGGTAGAATTATTGTCTGATTCCCGCTATCTCAAAAGAACGGTCAGTCCCTTCGCAATAATAGATGAGATTGACCAAACTAGAAATGATAGGGGGTTCTCTCTCCAAATTTCACCTTCCCATCATTCCCTCTTAGTCTGCCAGTATTCTGAAGAAGTAGCGGAGTTGGTATAGTAGGGATCACATATGATGATCCCGATAATTACCCCATATTCGAGAGTGACCATGTCAAAACCATTCTCATAAAGGAGGAGATTGGGGCGATTAGGGTTTACTTTGGGATCCCTGTTGAGTATGAACTATTCTTTCTGGGTCCCGGAGTTAGGGTATTCTCTTGGGGGGGAGGGTATTGAATATTTCCTTTTGATGCGTTCTATGCCGGGTTGCGTCTACCCATGCACCCCTTCTTTGTGGCAATTCTCAACTGGTACGGGCTTAGTCCGATCCAATTTGTGCCCAACTTTTGGAGGAATCTTACGGGCTTTGTCTTACGGTGCTAGGAAATTGGCACCAAACCGAGATTAAGTCTGTGGATGAGACATTTTAGGTTCCATAAGCAGCAATTGTTTGATAATTGGTACTACATCTCTCCTCACCCCAATAGAGGGGTGATCACCACTCCCAACTCCATCAAGCACTAGAAGTGCAAGTACCTAATCATCAGGAGTTCCAAGCCATGGGGATTTCCTACTAGATGAGGGAGTTATGTACTGGGGAGGTTGACATTAGAGCCAGAACTAACATAGGAGAAGGAGAAGATTAGCGACTCTCTTCTTTCTGGTGGGGAGATGAAGTGGATGGATATTATGGAGGAAGTTCTTCATTTGGGGGGAATGAATCTGATGAACTGTAGTATGGCTTTCTAATCCTTTTATTTAGCTTTTGCATTTTAATTCCAAAATTTTTCAGTATTGTCTTTTTTCTTCTTCTGATATGTCCCGCTCTAATACTTCTTCTTGTTTTCTTCCTTGCAAAGACGATCGGTATGGACTTCCGGGCTCTTCTCGCTACTCGGGTCCCTTTCCACAACAAGAGCATGGAGGATAAGAAGAGGAAGGAGACGTCGAGCCATCCTAGAATCAATGTTCTAAAAGTCACTAGGGGGTAGTCGGGCGGCCGATAGGTTCCTAGCGCCTAGACCTTGTAAGTGGCTAGGCGCTAGGCGGTTTTATTTATTTATTTATTTATTTGAATATTTATTAATTTATCGAACTTTTAGTTTTGTTTTGTTTTTATCCATTCTTACTCTTTGTTGCTATCCATTCTTACTCGAATTTTTCCCTTACAGTTGGAGGAGAACTTTATAAAGTCAAATTGATGTATTATTGCATCAGTTAAGGATGGCAATCGGGTCAATCGGGCCAGATCGAGTCGAACCCATGCGGGTCAAACCCAAGTCTGGGCAGGTTCGGGTTGGGTCGAATACTTAACCGGGTCGGGCCGGGCCCAGTTCGAATTTGGTATTGTCGACCTGGTCGATCCGCGAACCCTAACGGGTCGAACCGGGATGCGGATTGGCCCGGTTGAGCTTTTTTCCAGCTCATATATATATATATATATATATATATATATATATATATATATATTGTTACCGCTGATTTCGGTGTGGGGGTAAACAAATAGAATTTGTGAGTCCGAGAAAAACCTGAACAGTTGACTCAGCCTTCTTGCTCCTGCCGCGACCTGCAAGGAAGTGCGAAACACCGGGGTTGATTCCGGCGACGCACCCTCCGACGCTCTTGTCAGTAATCAGAAGAGATTAAGAAAGAGCTTAAAGTGGTGAAAAAGTGATTAACCTGGTCATGGAGGTAGAGGGGTGATATTTATAGTCACCTTTGGAACGATTAGGGGCCTGATTTCCTGCCTAACAGCCAGGAGGAAAATCCTCCTATTCTGTTCTGGGAAATTAGCCCCTGATTCCCTGGTGGGAGTCAATCAGGCCTGTTGATTTGATCTAGTCAAATCAATGGCCCTGATTCTCCTCTTGGTGAACTGGGCTTGTATCGGGTCGGGACCCGTGCCCAGTTAAAGTGGATGCGTTCGCGGGTTGCTGGTTCTGTGAGAAGGAGACCCAATACCCGTTTTGGATCCACTTGTATGTGAAATTACCTTTTTACCCCCGAGCATCAAGATTCGTGCCCAATCTGGACGGTTCTGATTTAACCCCATTTTTAGCCATATCACGAGCCCCCCACTCCTAAAGACTGAGCATGATCAGTCTTTGAGGAGTAGTTTGACTATTTTGTGGGCTAGTGGAGTTGTATTGGAGTCCATATGGTGGACTTAGAATCTCGAAGGGGGTAGTGAGGTAACTTTTTGATGCCATGTGTTGTTCTCCAGCCTTATCGAGTATTTGGCGTCTTTCATCTATTTTTCTCGGATTATTTATTTAATTTTGCGATGTGTTTACTAATTGTTCGGGGGCCTTAACTGTACATTCTAGGCAATAATTATTCGTTCAGGGGCTCAAAAATATACCCCCGAATTTTTAATTATTTTCCAGAATTTTTAGTTAATTTTTTCGCAATTTTTAAATAAATAAAACGAATTAAATAAATAAAAAACGATTTTTAATACTGATTTATGGCGTGGCGCAATCTGGACTTCTGATCATCGTCGAGCGTGATTTTCTGAGGGATCTGACGGTCTCCATCGCTCGGCAGACTTTTCCCCCGTTTGTAAGCTCGGAATGGCACTTGCTCGGCTGCCGACTAGAGACTAGGGGGTTCGGCGTGCCGAGCGACGTGGTGCAATCTGAGCCATCGGATGGTGGCACTTTTCCCAAAAAAACGTTATCTTGTCGTTTAGTGTCCTCGGCGCTCAATCTGGACCGTAGATCATAAGGAGCACGGATTTCTGAAAGATCCAACAGTCGTAGTAGCTCGGTGTCTTTTTTTCTCCGTTTACGAGCTCGGAATGGCACTTGCTCGGCTGCCGACCTGAGACAGGGGGTCTCGGCAGGCCGAGCGACGTGGCGTGCTCTGAACCGTCGGATGGCGATGCGCATCTCGAGACGGGCACATTTCTCAAGAAAACACTATCTTGTCGCTTAGTGTCCTCGGCGAGATCTGGGCCGTCTGATCGAGATCAGGCACGATTCTTGAGGGGAAAGTGAGTTTTCCCCATTTGCGAGCTCGGGAAGGCACTTGCTCGGAATCCGACCGGAGACAGGGGGTCTCGTCAGGACGAGAGATGTGGCGCAGTCTGAGCCGTTGGATGACGATGTGCATCTCGAGACGGGCACATTTCTCAAGAAAACACTATCTTGTCGTTTAGTGTCCTCGGCGAGATCTGGGCCGTCTGATTGAGATCAGGCGCGAAAGTTGAGGAGAAAGTGTTCTTTCTCCGTTTGCGAGCTCGGAGAGGCACTTGCTCGGGATCCGTCCGGAGACAGGCGGTCTCGGCAGGTCGAGCGATGTGGCGTACTCTGTCTCGAGACGATCCTGTTCCCAAGGGCATTAATGGTGCTTCGGGGTTCGCGCGGCGTTCCATTTTCCCAAGTTCATTAAGGACAACTCCTTCAATTAATGCGTGGCGTTTCAAATTCCGAGGGTCATAATGGCTGGACCTTGGAGGGGAGCTTATAAGTACTCCACTCCCTTTGTCATTTCAATCGCACCAAATGTAGAGTTTCAAACTTCGGGGGCATTGGCCTTGGGTAACTTGTCTTTCGAGGTCCGAGGGGGTTGTCGCTCTTTTGCCTTTTTCTTCTCCCGTTCCTGACGGCCCCAAAGTGGATGTCAGGAGCGGGGTGGAACGAGGCAGTAGTGGTGACGACTATGGTTCGGACCCGAGGGATGAGTTACTTCGGAAGGACGGGTGGTTGCCCTGTTGCCTTGTTCTTCTCCCGTTCCTCACGGTTCCGAAGGGGATGTCAGGAGCGGGAGAGAATGAGGCAGTAGTGGCGACGACCGTAGTCCGGACCCGAGGTGTGAGCTGCTTCGGAGGGACGGGTGGTCGTTCTCCCACCAAGATCTTCTGCCTACTCTGTTTGCTCCGCAGCGGGTGTCAGGGTCGGCAGAGATCTTGGCGGGAGAGGTGATCATCCATGTCCGAGTCCGAGGGGTGAGTTCGTCGGAAGGACGAGCGGTCGTTCTTCCAGAAGAAATGAAGGACGTTCCGGGCAAGTTGTTTGCAACTGTGAAGGCGCGGTTGCCAGAGCATGTCGAACCTTTGCAGTTGCAATCGACTGGCTCGGAATGGTTTGCTTCTTCCGATCTCCGGGTGTAGATGGGCCCCCTCCCATCTCTGTCTTCCTTCCGGGCTGATAGCTTCTGATGAATGTCAACCCGGAGGAGTTAGAGACGGGGGGAGTGCCGATCTGTTTTTGACCGGGCCCGTGGGTCGGCGGGATACCGACCGAGAACAGGGCCCGGGGGGTGCTCGTCGAGGGCGGTGCCTTAAAGCTTTGAATCAAAACTTTTTCTGGTTCCTTTAGACATAGGTGGGGCGTCCGAGGGTCCAGTCGTCCGAGTGATGTGGTGCAACCCGAGCCGCTGGATGAAAGTAAGTTTTTCCCGTTTGCAGGCTCAGGAAGGCACTTGCTCGGATTCCGATCCCATTGCGCCGAACTAGCTGACTTGGTGAGGAAGGCAGTGGTGATGGGCCTTCGCGACGTTTCGAGAGCAGCCCAAAAGTCGCGAACTTTCGTTTGGAAGTCCAAGGGACGTTCCTTTTTACTATAAATCTTCACCCCCCCTTAGACCAAGTCTCATTTTTTACTTTTACTCTCTCTCTTCAGTTTTCACTTTGCTTCGAAGTTTTCAGCTCTCTAGTGGTGGTGCTAGCTGTCGCGGTAGCGTTCCTTGCCTCCGGTGAACTTTCCGACCGTACATATCACTTCAAGGTCAGTCTCTTCCCCTTCTCTCTTAGAAAAAATGGTTAAGATCACGGATGAGACCCCCGCCTCGGAGCAAGCCGTTGGCCGAGGGGATAAAGGGAAGGAGGTAGTGGAGCCGAGCGATCAGAGTGTCGTTCATCCGGACAGAGAGGGCGAAGTGGCTGAGCTGCCCGAGGAGGTCGTGGCGGTGTCCCGAAAGGGCAAAGCCGTGGTCACGATAGTGGAGACGCCGAAGAGAGCGGGGGCGTTCGGTCGGCAGCCTATCGCCCTGTCGAGCGTGGGAGGCGTCCGGGACTATGACGAGGGTACCTTGGAGAGAGTCACCCAAGGCACGGCTAAGCTGGTGGAGGAGAACGAGCCGAGGGAGCTGTCCGAGGTGGACCATAGGATCTCTTCTCTTACCGAGACCGATCTTCGTCTGATCCGAGAGGGTTTCCGGATCCCCGCCGACTACGGACTGCTCCTCCCTGGGCCGGGTTTCCGAGCCAACACAAAGTCCTCGTCGGACGTGTGCGTCTTTCCGGTCGACTCCCTGATTGCCGGACTCCGGTTTCCCCTCCACCCGTTCGTTGTGGATGTGTTGACATGGTACGGGTTGAGCCCCGCCCAGCTGATGTCGAACACAATGAGGCACGTCACGGCATTCGTCCTCCGATGCCAAGAGGTCGGTGGCAAGCCGACTATGTTCCTCTTCCAGAGCCTCTACCGACCCTGTCAGCCGAGGCGAGACGAGCAAAGGTTCTTTCTTTCGCCCCGGACGGGCATGAAGCTGATCGAGAATCCGGACTCGATCAAACATTGGAAGGAGAAGTATTTTATTATCCGAGCCCCTACGCCGTGGGTGATACCGACGGTTTGGGCGAAGGAAGGCCTGCCCAAGCGGACCAAGAGGGAGGCGCCGCTGAGTGATGAGGAGGCGGAGGTCCAGAGGAAGCTCCTTGCCCTGCCAGCGCTAAGCTGGAAAGATATTACCGAGGAGGAACTGTTCCGAGGGGGTCTCAGTCCGATCGACCCTAGTATGCCTCTGGTATTTGTACTCTTTGTTTAAAGTCCATGAAAATTTTTCTAAGTTTCTTCATTCGGCTTGTGCAGGTACGATGAAGCTGGATTACAAAGCTTTGGTGGCGAAGGGCAGGTTGGAGCAGGAGGCGAAGAAGAAGAGGCCTTCGGCGGCGCCTCAGGACAGCCGAGCCACGAAGAAGCCTTCGGTGGCGAAGGTTGCCGACCAGCCGAAGGTCATGGTCCTCGCGGAGGGGGAAGTCATGGTCCTCGACCCTCCGACCTCGAATGCGCCGGTCCTCGACCCTCCGACCTCGGATGTGCCGATCCTCGACCCTCCGACCTCGGATGTGCCGACACTGATCTCGAAGGGAGATACTCCTGGCTCGTCGAGCGGTGTGTTCGGCGCGAAGGAGGCATTGTCCCTCCAAGTTTCGCCCCTCACCGCCGATGCGGAGAAGATCTTGACCGAGCGTCATAAGCGGATCTTCGTCCCCGACTGGCAGGTGATGAACGTCGACGGCTTCTTGGGCGACGGGAATATCTGCATGGAGGCGGTGAGGCACCTGCCGACCCCGAAGGATCGAGCGACCCTGAAGGCCGGGATGGCAGGGGACGCCGTGATGCAGATTGCTCGGAATACTATGTCGGTAAGTGGGCCGAGCCCTCCTTCATCTAAATTTCTTCCTTAGAATTTTTCTAAGTTCTTGGGTTCGGGTTTTAACGTGTTGTTCTCTTTCAGACTCTCTGCCACTTCAACTTCCTGGTCGAGGAATTGGCGAACAAGGAGCGGGAGAAAGAGCGGGAGAGGGCGGAGCGCGTCAAGGTCGCTCAGCAGCTTGATGCCGAGCAACTTCTCTCGACGAAGAGGGCTGTTGCAGTAGGGGGCCTGGAGAAGCAGCTGGCCGACGCCATTCAGCTGTCGAAGGACACGGCGGCCAAGCTTGAGAAGGAGGCAGCCGAGCTGAAGGAGGAACTGGCCAACGCTCGGTCGGGAGCGGAGAAAGAGGTTGCCGAGCTGAAGGAGGCACTGGCTAAAGCTCGGTCGGAAGCGGAAACGGCTCGGAAGAGGGCCGAGAAGATCAAGGCCAAACACCTGAAGAAGGTGAAGAAGGTGAGGAAGGCCGTGCAGGAGGAGGCCACGCAGCACATGATCCAGAACATGGAGGATGCCTACGGTCGAGCCCTGCTCCACGTAGCCGCCAAGAACCCGGGCTTCGACACGTCCTCCTACCATTTTTACGACCCTGTGGAAGGGGAGGAAGGGATTACCGAGGGTCTGCTCGGCCCCGAGGGAGAGACGGAACCTGTCGAAGGCCCTGGGGAGACCGAAGCCGAGGGCGAGGAGGAGGATGACTCCGGGGAGGAGAGTTGGAGCGAAGGCGGAGGCGAGGGCGATGGCGAGGACAAGACCGGGGGGTCGACGGACCCGAACGGCAAAAAGGTCGACCCCTGACTCGGTTGTCTTCTTTTAGTTTTTTGTTGTTTTGTTTCTTTTTGTAAGCCTCATTGCGGACTGGCCACCGCTTGTGTAAAACTTTTGCCTCGATTTTGAATGAAAACATTTTGTTTGGCCAAAATTTGTCCAAGTGTTGAGCCTCGGATTTGTGTGTAACTAGTTGTAGATGTTTCCGTGTATTGTCCCATCGGATTTATCTCCGCTTTTCAGGTGAAGTTCGGTCCGATCACGGAGGTTATCTACCTTCGGAAGGAGCTGGCCAAAACGAAGCGTGAGCTCTCGGACAACCGACAGAGGCGGTTTCTCCTGCTCGGCCAGGTGGAGGAGACGAGGGCTGCTCTACGGAGGTACTGTCGCGAGCTGTGGCAACTGCGGAAGTACCCCCAAGCTCCTTGTCCCGGAGGGGAAGTCAAGCGGCTCCGTGGGGAGCTTACTGCCGCCGAGCAGAAGAATGATGACCTTCTGGCTGAGGTCCAATACTTGGAGTTAGCGGAGAAAGAACGCTCGGCGGAGGGAGAGAAGCTGACTTCCGAGCTGGAGAAAGCGTCGACCGAGCGCAAGAGGCTATTGGCCGAAGTCGACAGGCTCAAAAGGATCACGATAGATAGGGGGATCGAGGTCACCCATTACCGACAGCTTGCGACCGATAGTGCCAATGCCTCGGGCTCGTCGAGGGCCCCTCGACCGAAGAAGTTGGCGAAGGACGACGCCTTGAGGGATAGAATCATCGAACTGGAGGAGGAGGTCGCGTCGCTCAAGCCCTTGCCCGAGAGAGCCAACGTCCGGAGCACATCGTGTACCCGCGAAGAGAGCGAGAGAGGGATTACCTTTTACGAACTTGCGACACGCTTGCCCTCGGTCAGACGGAGTCCAGCTGACGCTCAGAGTAGTGCGGCCGTTTCGTCGAGCGGGGCTTCGGTCGGCGCCGCGGTTAGGACCAGCAGCGAAGGGGGGTTGCGCTTCGTTGGTTTAGGGTCGAGCTCGGAGGGCAGGCCTCGTCGTCCTCGCGTTTCCCTAAACCGAAGCATTCCCTTTCCGAAGAGGCCCTAATCATGTCGTTTTCCATTTTTGTTGGTTGTCGTAAAAACCTAATTGTAGGGTCGGTTCGGCCGTCTGTAACACTATTATGTCTGAATGCGAATCTTTTTTGGAAAATTTTCAAGTGTTGGACTTCGGCAGTGTATTGAAACTTTGCTATTTGTTTTCCCCTTTTTTCAGCTCGAGGCATCCGATTCATATGCTGATCTGTACGGCTCGGATGATGACTCTGAATCCGAAGCCTCTTCTGGGACGGCGGCTCTGAGTCCTAGGAGCGTCGAGCTAGAGTTACGCCGAGCTGAAGGTGAGCGGGCTCACCTTTTGTCCGTCATCGACCTTCGGGAAGCCAAGATCCAGCGTCTGGAGAATAGGATTGCCGAGCTGAACCCTGCAGAAGGGGACGAGGACTCGCAAACCGCGTTCAGCAATGCTCTTCGGGTCAAGTGTATTCGGCACAGCCAGTCGAAGATCATGGCCGAGCGGGATGATTTTCTCTCGGAGATTCGACACTTGCAGACTGTGGTAGCGAAGCTCCGGAACGGTACAGGGGAGCTACCAGCCGAGGAGGACGAACAGTCAACCGAACAGTCCAGTGAAGATTTTTCCATATGAGGGCTAAGTGTAGTGAGTCGGCATCGTGTATTTTGTTTCCAAACACTTTGTAACCATGTGTTTTGTATTGAGGTCTGATTGTTTAATAAAATATCTTTCACTGCACTGCATATTTGTCTTGCATATAACTGTGTTGGTCACACCGAGGTCCTTGAACCGAGTGTGTTAGTTCCGTCGGTGAGAGTATTTGAACCGAACGGGTTCCCATGAGTACAGTGTTTTGTCGTTTAGCGACTCTGACAAGGTACGGCAGGAGTTCCTAGGCGGCTCTGTCCCTTAGAAAGTTCTATCTTGTTGTTTAGCGTCGGTGGCAAGATCTGAGCCGTTGGGTGTTGGCACGAATTTAGAGGCGGCTCAGTTCCCAAGAAAACGCTATCTTGTCGTTTAGCGTCGGTGGCAAGATCTGAGCCATTGGGTGTTGGCACGAATTTAGAGGCGGCTCAGTTCCCAAGAAAACGCTATCTTTTCGTTTAGCGCAGGTGGCCAGATCTGAGCCGTCTGATTGCGATCATGCACGAAAGTTGAGGAGAAAGTGAGTTTTCTCCGTTTGCGAGCTCGGGAAGGCACTTGCTCGGTAACCGACCGGAGACGTAGGGCTTCGGTCTTCGGCAAGTGGCCAAGATCGCTCGGATTACATGGCCGAACGAAGCTCCGGCATCGATCTTATGGAGAAGCTTGAGCGGACTGGGAGCCAAGTGCTGGGCCCCGGGACCATTCTTGTAGCTCGACGGTGGTGGGAGCAATTCCGAACGGCGATCTACCCCTGGTTCGTCCGGAGACGAGCCGAGGAGGTAAAGTCGAGCCGAGTGTTGGACTCCGAACCATCGGTGTAGTTCAACGGCTGTGGGAGCAATTCCGAACGGCGATCTACCCCTGGTTCGTCCGGAGAGGAGCCGAGGAGGTAAAGTCGAGCCGAGTGTTGGACTCCGAACCATCGGTGTAGTTCAACGGCTGTGGGAGCAATTCCGAACGGCGATCTACCCCTGGTTCGTCCGGAGACGAGCCGAGGAGGTAAAGTCGAGCCGAGTGTTGGACTCCGAACCATCGTTGTAGTTCAACGGTTGTGGGAGCAGTTCGGAACGACGGTCTACCCCTGGTCCGTCCGGAGACGAGCCGAGGGGATGAGGCCGAGCCGAACGTGGACTCCGAACCATTGGTTGAAATCACAATTTAAAAAGCAGGTGATAAGAGGGGAGAGAAACATGCGAATTCACAAACATAATAGAGCTTTCTTTATTGATAATTGACGGCGAACCGTTTTACATAGTACAATTTATGAAAAATGGGTTACAAGTCGGAGGACTGGAATGGCTCGATACTCCATGATACTTAGAGTGGCGCCGGAGCGCTTTCTTGGTATTTCAGGAGGTGGTCGGCATTCCAGGTCCTCGGAAGCTCTCTGCCCTCTAGGTCTTCGAGGCGATATGTTCCGGGCCGAACTACCTTTGTGATCCTGTACGGCCCTTTCCAGTTCGGAGCCAGCTTGCTCTTCTGACTGGGGAAGGATATGGCTAGCTTCCTCAAGACCAAATCTCCTTGCTTAAGGTTGGCGGGTCGGACCCTTTTGTTGTACGCTAGTTCAACTCTTCTTCGGTAACTCTGCTGCCGAATCGACGCCCTTTCCCTCAGCTCGTCTATCAAGTCCAAGTCTGCTCTGAGGTCCCTGGCATTCTGTGCTTCGTCATAGGCCATGAGCCGAGGGGAAGGTATTCCGACCTCAAGAGGTATCACGGCCTCGGACCCATAGGTGAGGTTGAAAGGGGACTCGCCTGTGGGGGTCCGCTTGCTCGTGCGGTAGTTCCATAGGACGTTGGGGAGTTGGTCGACCCATAAACCCTTGGAACTTTTGTCGAGCCTTTTCTTGATGCCTGCGAGGATCTGCCGGTTAGCATTTTCTGCCTGTCCGATCGACTGAGGGTGGGAGACGGACGAGAAGCGCTGCTGAATGGCCAGGTCGTCGCATAGAGCTCGGAACGCTGCGCCTGTGAACTGAGTCCCGTTGTCCGTTACGAGGACACGGGGGACGCCGATCCTGCATATGATGCTCTTCCAGAAGAACTGTACCACTTTGTTCTCGGTTATAGTGGCGAGGGGCTCGGCCTCGACCCACTTCGAGAAGTAGTCAATGGCTACGACCAAGAACCTGAACTGACTCGGAGCCGGAGGGAAGGGCCCTAGTAAGTCCATGCCCCACATTGCGAAGGGGATGGGACTTGATAGGGAGGCGAGGTTGGCCTGAGGGAGGCGTCGGATGCTAGAGTGTCTCTGACAGGAGCTGCATTGCCGAACGTGTCGTTCGGCGTCTTGAAGGAGTGTCGGCCAGAAGTACCCATAATTCAAAGCTTTTCGGGCCAAGGACCTAAACCCCGAGTGCGCCCCTCCGATGCCTTCGTGGAGTTCTTGTAGGGTATATTCGGCCTGATCCGGAGAGAGGCACCTTAGGTACGGTCGGCCGTCCATTTGAGAGAAAGAGCGTTTGTATAGGATACCCTCGATCAGGACATACCGCTCGGCCCGGGTCCTGACTCGGCGAGCCTCTTTGGGATCCGAGGGCAGAACTCCATCCCTTAAGAATTCTATCAATGGTTTCATCCAATTGTCTTGTAACATGACTGGCAACGACTCCGCCGAGGCATGCGTCTCATCTTCGATGCTCGGCTTAGAGAGGACTTCGATCAGCACGGTCTGTTCGAGACCTTGAAGTGAGGACGAGGCCTATTTGGAGAGGGCATCGGCCTGTGAGTTTTCTTCCCGAGGGACCCGCTGGATGAGCGCCTCCTCGAACCGATCCATGAGATCCCGAACCCTAGCAAGGTACTTTGCCATCCGCTCATCTCGAGCTTCGTACTCGCCCAAGACTTGGTTCACGACGAGCTGGGAATCGCTGTGGATCCGGAGGCGCTGCGCCCCAGCACTTCGTGCAAGTCCGAGACCAGCGATGAGTGCTTCGTACTCCGCCTCGTTGTTCGAGGCCTTGAAGTTCATACGGATCGCGTACTGGAGGACGAAGTCGTCAGGGCCATTCAAAATGATGCCAGTGCCGCTTCCTTCATTACAAGAGGACCCGTCCACGAAGACTGTCCAAATGGGGGGTCCATTCGGAATGTGTTCGACCTCAGGGATAGTGGACTCCACGATGAAGTCGGCGAGCGCCTGTGCCTTAATCGCTGTCCGAGGCTGGTAAGTGATGTCATGCTGGCTCAGCTCTATGGACCATTTCATCAGTCGGCCCGAGGTTTCGGGCTTGTAGAGGATCTGCTTTAGGGGTTGGTCAGTGAGGACGACGATCGAGTGCGACTGAAAGTATGGCCGAAGCTTCCTCGCCGCTATGACTAGGGCGTAGGCCATTTTCTCAATCTTCGGATAGCGGAGCTCGGCGTCCCGAAGCACCTTGCTCACGTAGTAGATGGGCCTTTGGGACCGGTCCTCCTCTCTTACCAGGACAGCACTTAGGGTCTGCTCGGAAGCAGCCAAGTAGACGAAGAGGTTCTCGCCCGGGACCGGTTTACTGAGCAGAGGGGGGTTCACCAAGTATGCCTTCAGTTGGTCGAACGACTTCTGTTGTGGCTGGCCCCATTCAAAACCCTTAGCCCCCCTGAGTGCTTTGAAGAAGGGGAGGCACTTTTCCCTCGACTTCGAGAGGAACCGACCGATAGCAGCGAGCCGACCGGTGAGCTTCTGCACCTCCTTGATGTTCCGAGGCGGGGCCATGTCTAATATGGCCTTAATCTTCTCGGGGTTAGCTTCGATTCCTCGTTGGCTTACCATGAAGCCGAGGAATTTTCCCGAGGAGACCCCGAACGCACACTTGTTCAGGTTCAGCCGCATGCTGTGCTTTCTCAACACGCCGAAAGCCTCCTGGAGGTCGGCTACGTGATCGGTGCCGCGGATGCTCTTGACGAGCATGTCGTCAACGTACACCTCCATGTTTCGGCCGATCTGACTCTGGAAGACCATGTTGACGAGGCACTGGTAGGTGGCGCCCGCGTTCTTCAAGCCGAACGGCATTACCCGGTAGCAGTAGAGGCCTTGGTCGGTGACGAACGAGGTCTTCGGAATGTCCGGAGGGAACATTCGGATTTGATTGTACCCCGAGAAGGCATCCATGAAGCTGAGGAGCTCATGGCCCGAAGTGGCGTCAATAAGGGTGTCGATGTTCGGGAGAGGGAATGGGTCCTTCGGACACGCCTTGTTCAGTTCGGTGAAGTCAATGCATATCCTCCACGAGCCATTGGACTTCTTGACCATTACAACATTCGACAGCCACTCGGGGTAATTTACCTCCTGTATGAACTTGGCCTTTAGAAGTTTATCAACCTCCTCCTTGATGGCCTGCTGTCGCTCGGGAGCGAACTTTCGCCTCTTCTGCTGGACCGGTTTGCACTCCGGTTCGACACTCAGGCGATGGACGAGCAGTTCCTCGGAAATGCCGGGCATGTCCGCGGCCGACCATGCAAACAAGTCATGGTTATCTCGGATGCATTTAATCAGGTCCGAGCATAGTGCGGTCGGCAAGGATTTGCTGATGAGGAACTTCCGGCTCGGATCCTCGTCCGAGAAGAGCACTTCTTCTAACTCGTCCACCGGCTCGGACGTTGGGCGGGCCTTCGGCTCGGGGATTTCTAGTGTCTCGAGCGAGAGCACTGGTCCCCCGGTGGAAGTCATGTAGCACTTCCGAGCTGTTTTCTGGCTTCCCCTGACTTCCCCTACTCCCGACCGAGTGGGGAACTTCATTTTCAAATGGTATGCCGTGGGGACAGCTTCCAGGGCGGCTAGGCCGGGTCGGCCTAGAATAACATTATATGCTGCCGGGACGTCGACGACCATGAAGTCCATCGGCTCAGTCCGGGTAGTAGGGGTGCTTCCCGCAGTAACGTCTAGGGTTATCACCCCTTCGACGGTTACCGGGACCCCCGTGAACCCGTGGAGTGTGTAACCGGCCGGCTTGAGACGGTCTCGGGATAGCTGTAGGCCTCGGAAGGCCGAGAGGAAGAGGATATTGACCGAACTTCCATTGTCTACTAAAATCCTCTGCACCTTGAAGTTGGCCATGCGGAGGTCGATGACGAGGGCATCGCAGTGTGGGGTTCGGACCCCTTCGAGGTCGGCATCGGAGAAAGACACAGGGACGCCGAGACCTTTTGGGGGAGGGGCACTGTGGACCGAGTTGACCTCTCGGACGAAGGCCTTCCGGGAGGAATTAGAGGAGCCCCCCATGGGGCCTCCGTGGATCAGGTGCAGAACCCGTTCCTCCTCGAACTCGGGTGTCTCCTCGCGCCGCTCGGAGCGCTTGTTAGCCCCCCGAGGCGGAGGAGAGTTGCGATCCGTCCGATCGTTAGCCTTCACAAATTTGGCCAACTTTCCCCTCCGAATGAGGGCTTCAATCTCATCTCTCAGAGCCCGGCAATCATTCATGTCGTGGCCGTGGTCTCGGTGGTAATGACACCACTTATCTTTGTTCCTCCTCTTCGCTGGGGTGTGCATCCTCGGAGCCGGAGGGATGACCCCCTCCTTCTCCACCTCCATTAGGATAGTAGAGACATTAGTGGTGAGGGGAGTGAACTTCTCGAACCTGGGGGGAGGGCGGCGCTGACCGCCAATGTCCTTCTGAGCTTTCTTGGACCCCTCTTCCCCCGTCGCCTTCCTCTTCGACCCCGCGGAGGGCCCTCCGAAGCTCGGAAGGGCTTCAGCCTCCTCTGCTCAGATGTACTTCTCGCACCTCAGGAGGAGGTCGGTGAAGTCATGCGGGGGCTTCTTGGCTAGGGATGATCGGAGGTTGGCGTTAAGGACGTTCGACTGGAACGCCACAGTGGCCACGGACTGGTCTAAGGAGGCGATAGACCTGACCTCTGCGGTGAATCTCTTCACATAGTCCCGCAGCTTCTCTTCCTTTTCCTGCCGCAGGTTCAGTAGGGAAAGACTTGACTTCACGGCTCGCCTGCTACTTACGAAGTGAGTAATGAACAGCATCTCGAACTGC
Source organism: Hemerocallis citrina (assembly GCA_017893485.1). NCBI lineage: Eukaryota > Viridiplantae > Streptophyta > Magnoliopsida > Asparagales > Asphodelaceae > Hemerocallis > Hemerocallis citrina. Next base: position 153,984,189 of record CM030362.1, read on the forward strand.
TCGAATGAGAAGATGGATGAGGGGGCGAGCCTGGAATACCATTCCCGAGTCGACCCCCTGAGGGTGGCAGGGAAGGTCCTGCAGAGCACCGCGTCGGAAGTTTGATGGATCAGCATCAGGGTCTTGAAGCTTTCGACGTGATCGACCGGGTCGGATTCCCCTGAGTATGTTTCAAACTGTGGCGGTTTGAAACTCCTTGGTATGTGGGCCTCCATGATCGACCGTGAGAAGGGGGTCGACTGGGACGGAAGGTTCCTGCTCGGGACTCCTCCTCCCTGTCCATGCGGCCAATCCGCCTTTCCACTTCGTGGATACGGCGGATGAGGGCGTCGTCCCTTCGCTGGTAATCGTATGATCCCCCGGACTCCTCTTCATAGGAGGGGCAGCGTGGACTCTGGCGCCGGTAGTCCTGGGATCGGCGAGGACTATATTGCTGCCGCTGGCGGCTGGGAGCCGGGGAAGGACTTCGGGTTCGGCGGCGAGGACTGGGGTCCCTCGGGGGCGTCGGAGCCCTCTGAGCATTCTGTTCGTTCTGCCGAAGGTTGAGAGCCTGCAGAACGGTCTCCTGAAATTAGAGGAATTCGGCCCGACTGATAGGCACCTCTCGGTCCCTCGGATGACGCCGATCCCCGGGGGAATGCGGCCTCCTCCTTCGGCGCTCGGGAGACGCCGCTTGGCCTCTGCGGTCTGGGGACCTTCTGCCGTCTCGGCGACGAGGGGACCCTCACCCTGACGCTGGCGGGAGGCTCCCTCTCGGGCCCGCCTCTCGTCAAGGTGGGTGCGGAGGTCGTCGTCCTTCTGGCAGTTCAGGAGGGTGATGCGGAGGTCGGGATGATGAGCAGCCATTGAGTCCGAGGACCCATTATGGGCCGAAACATGCTCCGGATTGATTGGCTGCTTCTGTTTCCGAGCATTATGGCCGGAAGGGCCATTGTTGGGTTGCTGCTTGGGATGAGGAGGTGGGACCTGCTGGGCCGGTGGAGGAAGATCGGACTGTAGAATAGGATTGACAGGGACTTCCTCCGTAGGGTCGGCGGTGTTGGCCACACGGTTCGACCCTCTAGATCTGACCTTCTTTGGAGGCATTGCTGCAGAGGATGACGAGGAAGTAGCTGAGGCCGTTCGTGTGGTTGTTCCCACAGACGGCGCCAATCTGTTACCGCTGATTTCGGTGTGGGGGTAAACAGATAGAATTTGTGAGTCCGAGAAAAACCTGAACAGTTGACTCAGCCTTCTTGCTCCTGCCGCGACCTGCAAGGAAGTGCGAAACACCGGGGTTGATTCCGGCGATGCACCCTCCGACGCTCTTGTCAGTAATCAGAAGAGATTAAGAAAGAGCTTAAAGTGGTGAAAAAGTGATTAACCTGGTCATGGAGGTAGAGGAGTGATATTTATAGTCACCTTTGGAACGATTAGGGGCCTGATTTCCTGCCTAACAGCCAGGAGGAAAATCCTCCTATTCTGTTCTGGGAAATTAGCCCCTGATTCCCTGGTGGGAGTCAATCAGGCCTGTTGATTTGATCTAGTCAAATCAATGGCCCTGATTCTCCTCTTGGTGAACTGGGCTTGTATCGGGTCGGGACCCGTGCCCAGTTAAAGTGGATGCGTTCACGGGTTGCTGGTTCTGTGAGAAGGAGACCCAATACCCGTTTTGGATCCACTTGTATGTGAAATTACCTTTTTACCCCCGAGCATCAAGATTCGTGCCCAATCTGGACGGTTCCGATTTAACCCCATTTTTAGCCATATCATATCATATCATATATATATATATATATATATATATATATATATATATATATATATATATATATATATATAATTGTAATAAGAGTCAAAGAGTGAAAGTGTGAAAGAAAATTGTATATATTATTCATTTCAACTTCTATGATTTTTTTACAAATATTTTACATACAATTTGCTAGCTAGATGTCATTGGTCTTCAATTTTCTATTGTTGTTGTTGTTCTTTAGGTGAGTTGCTTCTATTTGTTGACATGTCGACCCCGATTCCTTGAGTCCTATCTTCAACCTTCATCCAATCTTCCGTACACACGAGTATCTCCAACGATTGGGCTTCAAGCAGTTCTTGTAATCTATTAGAACCCTGCCACTTGTAGAAAATGCACTTTCTGAAGCAACTGTAGAGACAGAAGGAGTTAGTAGTTCTCTAGCCATATGTTTAAGAATATTATAAACATGTTCATGTTCTTTCCACCATTGTAGCACATCAATCTTAGCATTAAAACTCTCACTATCTTGTTGATTTTTTACCAATTTAATTCATTCGGTTGATTAGTCATATGTTTTTATGGATTGAATTTGAGCAAGTAAAGTAAAAGTGGCATCATCTAATTTACTGTTACCCTTACCTCTAGAAGTAGAGGAAAAAGAAGTAACTATACTGGGTGTACTACTAGATACAAAAGTTCTACCATAATAATTATACAAGTTATTCATGTCGATTCAAAGCTAGCTAAAAATCATTGCACTCAATTTCAGATTCATCTCCAAGTAAAGTAAAATACATTTCAATCAAACTCCTCGTACCCGCTAATTTGATACGAGGAGTAGATATAACATAGGAGGGGGGCTAAAATACTTCAAAAATTTAGTGTATGCGGGTTTAACAATATGACCATTGTAAATGTCATCAATCATTTCTTGAAAAAAATTTCAGCATAGTAATTAATGAAATAAGAATACTATATAAGTAAAATCATAAGATTTTGAAAATTGCGGTTTTAAAATGATCTAAAAATTGTAACAAAGATTCGGCATAATACCATGATTGTTCATTCATTTGAAAATTTTCCATATTTTTTACAAGACAAAAATTATTTATACAAGCTTTATATTGAGTAACAACATTTAATAAATCAAAAGGAGAGTTCCAAAGGTGTTTAACATCCTTAGGAAATTTTCTAAAATGTAAGCTTACACCATTCTTTAAATTGTTGAAGCATAGGGCCACTTAAGCAATATAATGTACACAATTTCTAATGTTATGCATAAATGATTCGGCTATTTTTAATGCATCTTGAACACGTAAATTTAAAATATGACATGTCCATCTAACGTGAAAAATTTCTTAACATGGAGGAGCTAATTGTGTTTTTAATGTAGTAATCGAAGCAATTTTATTAGATGCATTATCAAAATTAATACAAAAAAAGTTTATCATGAATATGAAAGATATCACAAACTTCTAAAATATGATGTGCAGTTACTAAACAACTACGGGGATACAGCAAAGCCGCAAGTGATATGATCCTCTTTTGAGTCATCCAATCACTATCGGTCCAATGACAAGTTATGCCCATATCGTTACAACCTTTCCAACAATTTGAAGTTAACGATACTCTACAAGTTAAACTATACAAAAGTGCAATTAAACCATCTCTCATTTCGGTGAAAAGTTTAAAACAATCGGATTTGAGTGTATTTCTAGGAATTCTTCTAAAATGTGGATTTAGTGCACTTTTAGTCAAATTCCTCTACGTTCCTACTCTCATAATAGGAAAAAGGTAACTCCTCCTTAATAACTAGATGAGCCATTTTCTGTCGAACATTTTCGGGATCATATGGCTGGCTATCTACATTTCCGGTCTTAGGGTGGATTTTTTGTTGACTATGTTGGTTTTTTAATAGATCTTTGTGTACATTTTGTATATGTCATTTAATTGTACATGTTCCCTCACCCTTCCTCCATTTGTAACTCTTTAACAAGTTTCACAAACCTTATGTCCTACGCCCGAAATATCCTCTTTGCGGATATAATCATAATATTTGTACCAATCACTTGTTTTTCCCTATGTTTTTCTACTACTAGTGGGTTCGGATTGTTGTGTTTGTGTGTCAACATCAAGCATTTCTTATTTTATTTCGTGTAGAGATATCGCGAATTCCTACCATAGGATTCAGTGTAAATTCGGGTTCTATTTGTGGGACTATTGGAGGTCGACGTGAAGAACCGATGGAATCTCGTCCACTTTGGCTACGGCCACTACTTCGTGATCTAGACATGGTAATGGTGTATGTGAAAAAAATTATTTCTAGTATTTTGTTAGTGTACTAGGTTTTCCCGCGGACACGTGCCTAGGACACATTTTTGTGAACAAACCAATAAAAAAAATCGCTAATTTTAACCCAAAATGGGAAAAAGACGATACAAAATCTTTAGATTGCCAGATCTGCTGCTGCTGGGTTGCTCCCCCATCAGCTTAGCATTCTCTCTCGCTTCTCCTGGTGAGCATCGATGTTGGAGGCTTTGCTGGTCTTCTCTTAGCGGCGCTGCCATTTTCCTTGTGGTGCTTTGGTCCTCTTGCCTGGGGCCGCCCTTGCTGTATTGAAATTAAACTTGATTTTGAGTTAAGCTTAATTATGGGTTCATAATCCAAATCCAAAATTAAGCCCAAGTTCTAGAGATTCTCTAGAAACATCATAAAACATTATCACCTCCTCTAGATGTTCTAGAGAATTCTATAAAATAATTATCTAAAGATTGTGTAGAAAATTCTAGGAATTGTAAGACATAAAATCTAGATATTATGGTAGAGAGTTCTAGAAAGATATTTTGTACTCTTGGAGCCTATAAATAGCTCCTTCCTCTCCCATTTGTAAACAAGTTGAACAAATAAATAAAAAGCAAGTTAAAGAAAGAGTGTTCTTTATAAGTTCTCTAATTCTCTCTAAAAATCTTTCAAGTATTTTCTAAGTATTCTTCCATATCATTCTTCATACTTAGAGGGTTTCTTCTCCTGGTTTCACTCGAGTTTCTCGGGTATTACGGTCTTGGGCTAGTGCTAAGCACTATCGGAGTTTCTCTACATGGTATCAGAGCCATTCTAATCTTGTGCTCATCAAGATCGGGGTTTAAGAGAGCTCGGTTTATTCTAAGTATGGAATCAATGGGTCGTGTCGTTGGATTGGGAATGGAGATCTTAAACCAATCTAACCACCGGTTATGGAAGTCATGTATGGAGTCATACTTGGTTAGTGAGGACTTATGGGATGTCGTCGGCGGTAGTAGCACAACACCACCAAGGGGAGATGCTGCAACAGCGGAAGCGACAAAGGAGTGGACACGGAAGAATGCCAAGGCGGAGTTTGTTTTGAAGAGGTCAATATCCTCGGGAGTATTTGAGCATGTCTCAAGGTGCACATCCGCAAGTTCCATATGGAAGGCGCTAGATCAATTGTTCAACAAGAAGAATGAGGCTCGGTTACAACTATTAGAGAATGAGCTGGCGAATGCGAAGCAGGGGGAGTCTTCAATCTCAGAGTTCTTTATCAAGGTAAAAAACCTTTGCTCAGAGATTAATACTCTTAATCCGGAGGAGTCGATTTCAGAAGCTCGGATGAAGCGGTCTATTATTCGTGGTTTACGACCCGAATATACACCGTTTGTTACTTCAGTTCAAGGATGGGCTACACAACCTTCCATGGAGGAGTTCGAAAATCTACTAGCTTCGCAAGAATCACTAGCCATGCAAATGGCGGGAGTTAAAGTCAATGATGACTCGGGGAGCGCGTTTGTAGCTCGGAGGCAACAAAGTTTTAGAGCCAAGTTCAAGGATAGTGATACAAAAAATAATGATGAACGAGAAAGATCTTCTATAGGAGACAAGAAGCGATTCAAGTGCTACCGGTGTGGGAAACTTGGGCACTTCAAAAAGGATTGCCGAGTGAAGTTGAAAGAAACAAATATGGCGGAATCAAAGGGTCACACTGAAGACGAAGCATGGGGAAAATGTTTCACGGTGGAGGCTGCATCTTCAGGTACCACTACAACCAAAAATCTAGAAAATGATTGGATTGTAGATTCTGGTTGTAGCCATCATATTACCGGAGACGAGAAGTTATTTTCCAGTCTTCAACGCCATGACGGAAAAGAAGCCATCATTACCGCGGATAATTCAATCCACCGCGATGAGAAGGAAGGAACTGTTGTCATTAAAGGAGATGATGGAAGCCCAATAACTCTCAAGAATGTATATCATGTTCCTGGAGTAAGGAAGAATCTTCTCTCTGTGGTAAATGCGGTGGACTCAGGTAACTACGTTTTATTTGGCCCAAGTGACGTCAAATTCTTAAAGAATATTAAAGAGTTAAAGGCGGATGTGGTTCACACCGGAGCACGAGTTAAAGATCTATATGTTTTATCGGCCTCCAACTCATATGTTGAGAAGATGAGCACCAATGATAATGTCTTTATATGGCATGCTAGACTTGGTCATATAAATATGACTAAACTCAAAGTTATGGTAAACAAGGATTTGGTTAATGGGCTCCCAAGGTTGAAGATTCAAGATGAAGGAAGACTTTGTGAAGGTTGTCAATATGGAAAATCACATAGGCTTCCATTTGACAACTCCACTTCACGATGCAGCGCTCCGTTGGAGAGGATCCATAGCGATTTGATGGGTCCAACAAGAACACCCTCCTATTCCGGGTTTCGTTACATGTTGTTGTTCGTTGATGATTTCTCACGGTACACCTGGGTATACTTTGTGAAGGAAAAATCAGAAGTATTTTCAAGATTTCAAGAATTCAAGGTCACCGTGGAAGGAGAGTTGGGTCAGAAGATCAAGACCCTAAGGACTGATAATGGAGGAGAGTTCATGTCAAAGGAGTTTCTCTCTTTTTGCAAAAAGCATGGTATCAAGAGAGAATTTTCATGTCCATATACACCTCAACAAAATGGAGTAGCGGAAAGGAAGATCAGACATCTAAGCGAGACGTGTAGAAGTTGGTTACATGGCAAGAATTTGCCTAAGGCCTTATGGGCGGAAGGCATGAGATGTGCAGCCTATGTTATCAACCGGATGCCACTTAGTCCAAACAATATGAAGTGTCCGTATGAGATGGTTCGTGGGAAGAAGCCAACAGTGAAACATCTCAGGATATTTGGATCAATCTGCTACGTCCATGTGTTCGACTCTCAGAGAACAAAGTTGGAAGCAAAGGCGAAGAAATGCATATTTGTCGGTTATGATGAACAAAGAAAAGGGTGGAGGTGCATGGATCCTGAGACACATAGGTACGTCGTGTCTCGTGATGTTGTCTTTGACGAAGTTTCCTCATATTATGGACAACCTCAAGTCTTGGTCGAACAAGAAGGTGGAGATTCCTTCAAGGTTGATGAACCAGTTCCTCAAATGCCAAGTAAGAGCGGAAGTCTTGAAAAAGAGACGCAAGGTGAAAGGGAGAGCACTAATCAAGAGGAAGATGATGATGAAGATCATGGTTCCATGGCTAATCAAAGGCCTAAAAGGAACATTGTTAAGCCTGCCCGGTTCAGAGATGAAAGGTTTGTCACTACTTACTCATGTTATTTTGCCGCTCCATTAGATGAAGAAGAGCCATCATCTTATGATGAAGCTAAAGGTGTTCAAGAGTGGGAGACCGCAATGGAAGAGGAGATGAATGCCCTTATAAAGAATGAAACTTGGGATTTGGTTCCGAAAACCAAGGATGTTCAACCCGTTTCATGTAAATGGGTGTATCGAATTAAGCGGAAAGCAGATGGAAGCATTGATAGATTTAAAGCAAGGTTGGTTGCTCGGGGGTTCTCTCAGAAGTATGGAGAAGATTATGATGAGACTTTCAGTCCTGTGGCTAAGATGACTACGGTACGTTTACTTCTATCTTTAGCCGCGAGCTTTGGTTGGAAGTTATGGCAACTAGATGTGAAGAATGCGTTTCTATACGGTGAGCTTGATAAGAGTATCTTCACGGAGCAACCACTTGGTTTCAAATCACGAGAGCATCCTGATTATGTGTGTAAGCTTAAGAAGGCCTTGTACGGGTTAAAACAAGCTCCTCGAGCATGGTATGGAAAACTTGCTCAATTCCTTCAGTTTTGCGGTTATGTACCATCAAATTCGGATCCAAGTCTATTCTTCAAGAAGAATGGAGGAGTCCACGTGGTAGTTCTTCTTTACGTGGATGATATGATAATCACCGGGAACGATGATGCTGAAATTGCTCGTCTACAAGAGGATATGTCGGTGAGGTTTGAGATGAAGAAGTTAGGTGAGTTGAATAACTTTCTTGGTTTGGAGGTTGAAAGGGTAAAGGATGGAATCTTCATCGGTCAACAAAGCTATGCAAGAAGGATTGTTGAGAAGTTCAGGGTACACGAAGGAAAGACACGTACTACTCCGATGGATGTGAACATAAGGCTTAAGCGCGATGAAGGGTCCTTGCTACCCGATCCTCGACCTTATCGCTCTCTTGTGGGAAGTCTTCTATATTTAACCATTACAAGACCTGACATTGCCTTCGCGGTAGGTCTCATAAGCCGTTTTATGCAAGAACCAAGGAAACCACATTTAGAAGCGGCAAAGAAGATCTTGAAGTATGTGAAGACAACTCTTGGCATGGGTTTGGTGTATAAGTACAATGCCAAGACCTCTCTTCATGGCTTCACAGATGCTGACTTTGGTGGAGATCTTGATGATCGAAGATCAACTTCAGGCTATGTGTTCTTATGTGGAGACACAAGTGTTTCATGGTGCAGCAAGAAGCAAGCAACGGTGTCATTGTCTACCACTGAAGCAGAGTATAAAGCATCAACACTCGCAGCTCAAGAGTGTATATGGCTTCGAAGACTCCTTGAAGATTTGTTCGAGCCAATCAATAAGCCGGTTAAAATTTATGGAGATAATCAAAGTGCTATCAAGTTGGCTAATAATCCGGTGTTTCATGCAAGGACGAAACATATCGAGTTAGAGCATCACTTCATAAGGGAGAAGGTGCTTGATGGAACAATTGAAGCTTTCGAAGTTCGAAGCGATGACAACGTTGCAGATATCTTCACCAAGTCATTACCAAAAAGTAAATTCGAGTTACTTCGCTCGAAGCTCGGTATGGTTGACAAAATCAAGTTTAAGGGGGAGTATTGAAATTAAACTTGATTTTGAGTTAAGCTTAATTATGGGTTCATAATCCAAATCCAAAATTAAGCCCAAGTTCTAGAGATTCTCTAGAAACATCATAAAACATTATCACCTCCTCTAGATGTTCTAGAGAATTCTATAAAATAATTATCTAAAGATTGTGTAGAAAATTCTAGGAATTGTAAGACATAAAATCTAGATATTATGGTAGAGAGTTCTAGAAAGATATTTTGTACTCTTGGAGCCTATAAATAGCTCCTTCCTCTCCCATTTGTAAACAAGTTGAACAAATAAATAAAAAGCAAGTTAAAGAAAGAGTGTTCTTTATAAGTTCTCTAATTCTCTCTAAAAATCTTTCAAGTATTTTCTAAGTATTCTTCCATATCATTCTTCATACTTAGAGGGTTTCTTCTCCTGGTTTCACTCGAGTTTCTCGGGTATTACGGTCTTGGGCTAGTGCTAAGCACTATCGGAGTTTCTCTACATGCTGGGTCTAGTAGAGTTGAGCTGCCATCCCCATCGCCTTCCTTGGATCTTGTGGTGCCTTTAGCCCTTTGTCTTCGGCCTCCCTAGCCTCTTGGATCGCAGTGCCCCTCTCGTTCCAGCTCTATTGTGGTGCCCCTCTTGTTCCCGCTCTTGCCTAACACTGTAAGTAGTTCTATTCTAAGCGTTTTCTTTTGAATTTTCCCTTCCGCTCCTGTTTCTGGTCACCCTCCGAGTGGTTTGCTATTGGATACCTCCCTCGATCTCTTTTCTCCTCTCCCCCTCTACGCCCCCTGCGCTTTTTTTGCTCTTGAGGCCAATCTCACTGAGATTGGGTTGTTCGATTGTGGGTGCTGGTTTCTTGGTTTTGTTTGTCTATTGTGGGATTGTGATTGGATTGAGCTTACATCCCCCATTGTAAGTTCTTCAGTTTCCTTTCGTTTTGCCACCCTGTTTTTCCCCATTTCGTCCTGTTTTGGGGTTCATTTTCTCCTTGTATTTTTGATCAATTGTTGATCGCTACAGTAAACATTTGTGAGCTGTCTCCTTCTCTTTCGTGGGCCTCCCTATATTCGGAGTGTGGGCCAATTCTTAAGCTCTTTCTGTCCCTTAGCCGCTATGGGCTCCTGGGTTGAGGTGGTTAAAAAACATAATTCAAAAAAAATGCCCCTATGGTGGGTCCCCATCGGAGCCCTCCTAAGCAGTTACCATCGCTGAATCGGCCCAGTGCGCAGCTTCTTTTAGGGCATATTCCCTGTAACACCCCGAATTCCAAAATACAACTGAATTCAAAGTTCCACAGGATCTTTACACTTCTTTCGTACAATTTTACAAGGAAATAAAAACACTTCTTACATCAGAGTTACATTACACATTTACATTATTACAGCTAAAGCAATTTTATAGTAATTACATGAAACAACATTTAAATCAATCTTTGAGCAGCATGTATACTTCAATTTGTCAAGCATCGTTACCCTGCATGTAAAGCTGTGGGTGCGTCGGTTCATTCACTGACGAAATATTATACACGTCTATCCTCTCTATGCCGGAAACAGTATAACGATTTTCCATACTTAAACAACCACAAACTTGATCACAAGTAAAACTACGAGGGACTATCCTATTGATGTCGTGTTGTGCTGTGCACTTAGTCCTTAATGTAGGTTGTTTACATTATATGACACTAATGCGCACTTGTTCAGAGTCTATGCAGCCCATACTACATAGGTCTAAGGGCAAGCCCTTAATCGTTCTTCATCTTGTAGGGTTCAATCCCTCGCCATGACCTAATCTACTACTGTAACTACGGTAAGTATCTTAGGCATTCTATGAACTACGAACTCACGTCTAGGTGCCCTGGAGAGAATCCCAACGCACTGACACATGACTAATCATGCAGGCATCCTGTGGTAATTCACCTCCTACCATAAACATGAAACCACCTGCATTCATTAGATCACCCCATAAGCGTCGTCACCGGGACGATACTCTGGAGTAGTATTCATGTTCTAATCATGACGCATCATGAGACATCCTGTGGATACCCTCACGCCGCCAATCCAATGGCCCTCATACTCATGTTTGTCTCTTACGTTCATCACATCTTCACTATGTATCTCATCCTTATGTATAATTAGAGGTCACTAATATAGAATCTAGCATTACTCCTACATCGGTCTTTCAATATCAACCTTTATCAACGACCCAAACTTGGTCAAAATATCATAAATTCTCTTTTCGATACTTTTCATTCTTGCCGATGTAGAGTTTTAGCTAAGTTCTAGTATAAGTCCTCATTTTCACATTCACTGAACTTGTCCACAAAATTTCACATTTCATCACATTCTCTTTCTAACTCATTTCTATGCACAATTTGCACATTCAAAAGAAAATTTTTATTTGATTCTAAAAATCTCAATTCATTTTTTTGCAATCATTTTCATACTCAAGAATTTTCACTTTCTTTATTTAGAAACTCAAAGATAAAAACTAAAGTGAACTCTTCACACACAAAAAAAAGAGATTGTATTTCACTTTTTAAAGGTCCATAATTCCAAAATAATATTTTTTTGAAGTTTATAAATGCAAAGATTTTCTAATATTTCCTCCCTATTCCTTTTACATATTTTGTTTGGTAAAAATCACAATAGTCAAAGTAAAATATAACTAAATAAAAAAATAAAAGAAAAAAAAGAAAACATTTTTTTCCCAAAAAAAATTTTAGCCACAGCCAAATTCAAACCGCACACACCCACACACAGTGCACAGTCACCGAGACCCCAAAGGCCCACGTACTAGCCAAAAGGGACAAAGCGCCCAACTTTCATAAAAGGGAAGTGGGTAGGTTTTGAGTCTAGTTCTCGGTATTTAGGAAAAATCGAATTTTTGAAATAAAAAGCCTCTGCCGAGACTCGAACCCACGCACACACAGTGCTACAGTAACGCACTAAAGCCCCCCTATAACCAGTATGCCCATAGTGACCAACTGATATAGAATTGGCTTAAAATAGATTTATGTCGAGTCTCTGTTTATTAGAAATATTTCATTTTTCAAAAGATCATAACTTCGTTCCTCTTCACAAAAGGTTCTAAAATTTCCAGAATACTGAATTTACATACATTTAACAAATCAATATTTTTAAAAATAATTTTTGACATTAAAAACGAGTATTTTCACTCTAATTTGTATTCTATATTCATAAATTGCAAATTTTCACTTTAATAATTTCCCTACTCAATTCTTTGCATTAAGACTTTATTAAAAGTGTAAAATTCTATTTTCCACTCTTTATTCATAATACTTAATAAACAAATTTGCATTCCTTGAGCAAGTATTTCAATGGTTCAATAAATGCAAAATTTAATAATTCATCTACTAACCATACATGAACATTTTTCTACAATCACATGGTTCTAATTTCACAATTTCATGGCAATAAGTTAATTTAACTACATTAAACATGAATTATAACCAATAGCAAGCAATTCATCAAGCATTTACTCATTCATCTAGCAAGTCCTTTTTAGAGTCAATAAGTGATTATCTTATTAGTTCTTTTTAGCATGCATATATATCAAAATCCCTAGCATGATATCTAATATTAGAAGTATAGAAAAACACCCACCTATTTGAAGAAAAATGCTACAAAGGCTCCTACAATCTCCTTGAACACACGAGCGGTCCTTTGCCTCCTAGAATGAGCCACCAAAATGTTTCTTCCCCTTGCACTTAGTGAACCCGAGCCTCCCTTGGTGAAGTAGCCAGCCTCCTTCTTGGTTGGAACACACACAATACACTAATGCACTCAATCTTTTTACTCTCCTATATAGTTTCTTCCTTTCAATTATTTTTCTTAGTGTTGTATACATGAAGGTAGAGGGTATTTATACTAGTTTTAGGATAGATTGGAGGGCTAGGATTACACTAGATGGTTGTAGATGAATGGCTAGGATAAGATGAGAAGTTGTAGCAACCACCCATGAGCAAATAACCACCCATGCACACAACCCCACTCTCCCACTCTTCTCCATGCATACCCGGCCACCCTTGGGTGTGTAATGCACACACACGTGCATGCACGTGTCCCAAGTAGTATCCCCTAATTAAAGTTGTACATTACAAAAATAATTAATTGTCTAAAAAATGTGTCTACATGACAAGTTAATTAAAAGTAATTAATTCATGGGCTTTTTAAAAATGATGGGCCTTTAGAAAAGAAATACTTGATTTATTAGTTGGGCTTAGTTTTAAACAAAACAAATTTAGGCTCTCTAAAAGAAAATGGGCATAAAGAATAAAAGAATAAAGGAGAAAATAATTATTTGTTCATGTTATAGAAAATTATTTCATAAGAGAATAGTTATACAAAATTTTGCACGTGCACAACACGTAAAATCTACAATTTCGCATTTATTAAAATTCAGGGTATTACATGCCCTCATCCCGTTGCCGCCCTTTATCCTCTCACTCCTCTCACTCTAAGCGCTCCTCTTATCCCCCTTCCTCCCAATCGCCGATTTGTTTCCACTGTCACCAAGCCGGACACATCAAGGCATTTTGCTCTGCCAACATGAAATGCTTATTCTGCCTTAAATCTGGGCACGCTCGCAATCGTTGCTTCTCTTAGCAGAAGCTTCTGGGGTTGACTTGGGGTGTTCCTATCGCCGATCCGGTGATGGCAATGCTAGATTTTCCCTCCCTCAGGCCAAGCTGGCGGACCTCCAAACTCCCAAGCCCAAAAGGGCCAAATTGTCCTCCTCTACTCCTCTTCTTCCAACGCCCCATGCCTCGCAGCGGATCATTGTGACTGAGCAGTCCTCTTCTCAAGTGAGTGCCCCTCCGCAATCTCAATTACCCAAACCCCAGGTCACTTATGTGTTCTTCCCCCTCACCAAACTTACTGATAGGATGAGTAGGTTTGTGTGCTATGGTGTTGTTGCCTTCAGTGGAGGAACGATGTCATTCGCTTCCTTAGACGCTTTCCTCGGCAACTCTTGCAATGTTTCCAATTGGGGTTGGGCGATTAATTCTTGCTCCAACGGGGAAGTGGTTATTCTTTGCCCTTCAGTTAAAATTCTGGATGAGCTTATTGCGAACCATTCTCTTGCCATTGGTTCCATTAAGTTATCCGTTCGCAAGTGGCTGTATCAGGGTCATCTTGTTCCATCCCTAGACCCTACTCCTGTCAAAGCGACTCTCTTGGGTCTCCCACCGTTCTGTGATTCTCACCGCGTAGTCGCTGATTTGACCAAATGTGTGGGAGAGCTGCGTCGCATCACTTCCTCCTCTATGCTCGCATTTGGGTGTCTTTAGATTGAAGCGAAATTCACGTGTCTGCCTGTGAAGGATCGTATTGATGCCTTCTCGTTGAGAGACAATATATCGATGTTTGCTATCTCGATTATTTACCAAGATTTGGCTGACGTAGCTACCCCTCCCTCTTCTAATGCCAAGGAGGTTTCCAAGTACCTTGTTCTTCCCGCTGCCCTCCCCAACACCTTCGCTGTTGGTTCCTCTTCGTCCCCTTCCGTTCCCTCTGCCAATTGGAAGCTATCACACAAATCTTTCCCGAAGAAGAATCCACCCCCTCATCGCAAGGGTACTGGCACACCTGTGGTCTCCAAAATCTCGCCGTCAAAGGCCCCTAATTTGGTTTGGATTAATCCCGACCACGCTGCGGGGAAAAACTCATCCCCATCTCAGTTGTCTGTGAGAGAAGCTGGTACTATTTCTTCTCAGTTGCCACCGCTCAGGCCCCTTTCTTCTTGGATCCCTGCGGTTCCTGCATCTCTCGGCCCTGCTCTGCCGAAGCCAAAGTTATCTGCTTTGGACGAGAAATGGCCTGCCTGGGAGGCGAATCCTTGCACTCACCTGATTGGGACCAGTTCATGTCTGCGGTTCATGGCTCCGCCTCTTCTGGACCATCTTTTGGTTCTAAGTCTGGAAAAGTTCCCTCGTTTGTCTCTTTGATGTCTCGGGCTTGGATTAATTCAGATAATCTCCTTGATGAGGAATTAGCTGATTTGGGTCTTCCCTCTGATCAAAAAAAGGTAATTATCAATTTCAATCTCAATTTTATTTCTGTTAAGTTTAGTTTGGTTATTCCGTTTTCCGGCATTCATGACTTTTTCTTGCGGTTTAGCACACTGTCCTTGGCCGAATCAAGACTCCACCCTATTTTTTATTTCTCTTATTTTCTCCGTCTTAATAATTATTTTGGGTCTCCTTCTCCTGGATTAGAGGGTCTCAGACCTTCTCGGGTTGGAGGTAACCCATCTCCCCGAGATTCTCACCCAAAACTTTTATATTCAGCTCCTCTTGTGCAATGTCACATTCCCCCCAACGAGACGGATCCCTCTTTGAAGAAGACATTGCAATCGCCCGCTCCTACTATTTCTGCCTGTCGAAAGCAACATCTTGCCAAATCTCATAAACCTTTCTCTGTCACTAGATCTAGCGCTCATATTCGGGCCATCAAGATCGACTCTTCCTACCCGGCTCTCCCTAACTCTCTGGCGGGTCAGGTCCGTAATGTAGATATTCTGCCCCCCCTCTTTCTCATCCCCAGCTAGGCTTGGATCCATTTACCAAGTGCATTTTGACTCTCTCTCTAATTCTGACATGATTAGCTTGTCAAGGAAGATGGGGTTTCTGGTTGACTCCAGTAATTTGGCCGACTTTGATTCGATTCGTCTCCGCAAAATCTCTAGAGCTTGTGAGAACTGGGTTGTTAATGATTAGCATCTCTTGGAATATTCGGGGGCTGCGGTGTCCCACTAAGCAACTAGCTCTGTGTAGTATGATCGCCTCCATGCATTCTGACCTGGTTTCGATCCAAGAATCCAAAATTGGTTCTCTTTCCCCCTCTCTCCAACATTCGATTGGGGGCTCCTTCATTACCAATTGGATTTCCCAGGATCCGATTGGCTCTAGGGGAGGCATCCTATTCGGTTTTAAGACCTCCTATTTTTCCATTATCTCGATTAGGAGACTTACTTTTTTCCTTGAGGTTTGTCTCCATTGGGTGGAGTTTAATTGTGACCTGACCGTCGTGTCGGTTTACGGGCCGTCCTCCGCAGATCGGCGTCAGGCCTTTTGGAACGAATTTATCTCCTTCCAGTCTTATATCCAAGGTTTCTGGTTTTTTTGTGGTGATTTCAATGTCACTAGGTTTTCTCTGGAAAGATCGTGTGGTTATGTTCCCTCCGCCGATTCCTACCGTTTTAATGATTGCATTCGCTCCCTTCATCTTTTGGACATACCCCTCAATGGTAGATCCTTCACTTGGTCCAATATGCGTGTCTCTCCGTCCATGGCTAAGCTTGATCGATTTCTTGTGTCATCAGATTGGATCAATTTTTTCCACAATTCTATGGTCTCCGCTTTACCGAACCCTGCTTCTGACCATGTTCCCATCGTGCTGTCGTCCAACTATAACTTTTCCAAACCTTTCAAATTCAGGTTTGAAAAGTTTTGGTTGGAAGACCAGACCTTTGTCAACCTGATCACGGAATGCCTCTCTTCTATTACGGGCACTTCCGGTCTTGGTCATATCCTGATCAAGCTCCATGCTATCAAATTCGGCTGTAAAATTTAGCATAAAGAAAATTTTGCTAGCGCTCTGTTTCTAAAAAAGTTCCTCCTCTCCACCATTCAATCCATTAACCTCCTAGAGGAACGTGGCCCGATCTCAGATTCTCTCCGTTCCGAAAGATTGTCCTGCAAAAATGATTATGCGTCCTTTCTCCACAATGACCTATAACTCTTCTTCATGGAAACTATCTTGTCTTCATAACCTCTCGCCAATCCGACGGCTTCACTAACACTCTTGGGTCTCTGAGATTTCACATCCCATCGTATCTCTTCTCTCAAGCCATTCACAAAAGTGCTCAAGAAGTGCTTTTTGTCCAATCTTCCACAAAATTGGATAAACGGTCGAAAATATAAACCTCAAGATCCCCCTTTTGTTGTAACTTCGACAATGTACCTTCGTAATCTTGGAAAACGGTAGGACCGAACCTGGTAATCAGCTCCTCCACAAACTCAAGCCATGTGATCGAACGATTCTTAGGTCTAACATGTCTCCTATACCACTGAGCTGCCTTGCCTCTGAGATTCAATGAAGCTAGTTTCAGTTTTTGAGAATCTTTGACTTCGTAGAATTCAAGAAATTGTTCCACTCCACAGATCCAATCCGTTGGATCACCGGCATGGAACAATGGAAACTCAATCTTGAACGGAGTATGATTGAAACCACCTTGATCTTGGCGAATCCTAGAATTGAGAGGAGAGTTATTAGAATTCGTTACCTCCCTATAATATTTTTTTTTCACGGACCTCCTACTTGTGGGAGGTTGGTTAATGGCTATCTCCTTCAGTTGTTCCACAATGGTCTCAAGCTGGGCTTTAACCTCTGAGATCTCCCCTTCAAGAAAACCCACTCTTGATTCCACCGCTCTCGGGCTTCCCACGTCGCGTTCGTCATCGGCAGTGGCTGGCTCTGATACCACGATGTCAGATCCTGAAGGTTTGGAAGACTTGTTCTTGGCCATGGCAGAAGCTGAAGGTTGAAGATGGGTTTTTTAGTTTGAGTTCTTGACAAAATGAGTACTTGTTTTATTACAGAGAAGCTCAGCCTTTTATAGGCGGTAGATACTGTTACAATGACAGGAAGTTAGTTACAACAGACACAAGTTAGTTACAACAGAATTGCAGTGTCTCTTCCTCTCCCGCCCATGTGTACATTTGAAAAGTACGTGCATATTACGTAAAAAATAGATACATTCTTTACAACTGATACCAACTAAGGAACTAATAATCTGATAACCTGTACTCAATCTGATACCGTGCATCCCTCAATCTAATACCCTACTGATACCCTGCATCCCTGATAACCTGCATCCCTAACATTATCAAATTTATTTTAATTGTTGTTGTTTTTTCCTGGTTTTTATTCGTAAATTAAGAAATTGCTTGGAATTTTTGTGAAATTATGGTTAAAGGTATCACTTTGGTTGAATTGGACGTTGGGTGTGCGGAATTTTTCCATAGGCCATTTTTTGAAAATATTTACGATTATGGGCTAGTTTTGAAACTATTAGCGCTCGTGGGCTAACTTGTGCTACATCAGCAGCGGTCGCCGCTATTTTCATTAGCGACCTATTCATTTTGAATGTCGCTAATGGGAATAGCGGCCTATGTTTTAATTGTTTTGAATTTTTTGTTTGTTGTCGCTATTCCCACTAGCGACCTTAGTATATATAGGTCGCTGATGGGATTAGCGACCTCGAATGAATATATTGAGACACTTAGCGATTTCTAGTGAGTTTTCCTCAAAAATTTAAAACTGAGGTGGCTATTGGGAATAGCGACCTTAGTATACTAAGGTCGCTATTCCCAAAAGCGACCTCAGTAGGTTACACAATCTCATTATTCTTTGTAAAATTTGCAAAATAGTCATACAACTAACCTCTATTCGGAATAGCGACCTTAGTACAATAAAAGTCTCTATTCCGAATAGAGACCTTAGTTTTAAAAATAAATTGATTGTCATTTTTCAGAGAGCAAAAGCTCTCTAGGTTTTGGTAAATGTTAAAATACAGCTCATCAGAGGTCGCTAATGAGATTAGCGACCTCATATATATTAAGGTCGCCAGTGGGAATAGCGACAGCAAACAAAAAATACAAAAAAAATTAAAACATAGGTCGCTATTCCCATTAGCAACCTCGAAAATGAAGATGCCGCTATTGGAAATAGCGGTCACTGCTAACGTGGCACAAAGTAACCCAAAAGCGCTAATAGTTGGGAAACTGGCCCAAAAACGCAAATATTTTCAAAAAGTGGCCTGTGTAGGCAAAAAAAACTCGGGTGTGCCGTGTGCGTGGGTTTGGTGATTGAGTTGGTTCTTGAGCCAAATTGGAGAAAGATCCATTTTTTAGGCAAGATTTGGGGTAGATATGCCAAGAAAACTTTGGATTTGTTGGAATGTTGATTGGTTGTTTAGACGAGTATTGGAGAAATTTGGTGTCGATTTCTGAAAGCGAAACACATTTCTTTGGGATTCCATAAGAAATATGAATAGGTGTTGAGGGAAAATGAGTAATTTGAGAAGCTGGTTATTTAAGATGGCTGTTGATGTAAAATTTAAGGTTTTGTTGGGTATGGAGACTTGTGGTGGTTAGTGGTGGTTGAAAATATAGATTTAGTGAGAGTGTAATCTTTTTTTTGCCTCTATTTAACACCATTTTGCATAGACTCTAATATGGGACTTAGCTATATACTTGGAAGGCTTAAGAAAATTTTTTTAAAAAAATGGTTAGGCCTACTTACCTTGTAAGTTATATGAGAAAAATAGGTTTCTTTTTAAAATATGTGAGTATTATACTTTCGTCTGCACAACTGAGTCGATGTTTATTATGTTTATGATCAACAAATCTATGTATGAACATGTCCATGTCGTCTGTGGCCTACTTAAGTGGGTGTTTTTGTGTATCCATAATTCCATATTGTGCTATATTCATTCATGTAATGTTAAAGCATGTGTCTCTCTATGAAACCTTTTTCAGTTTGGATTTCCATAATTCCTGGCCAGCTGTAGTTTACTCCCAATTTGTCAAGAAAATGTATGTGTTTTCTAGGAATATTGGAACCATTCAGGCAGATTCTTTTTACTTAGTTAGGCCAGTTTAACTTAGAGAAGTTTGATAAGCAATTTTTAAGGGTAAGATCTAAAATCTAAATTAGCACTTCAGAATATGTGGAGTTAGCTTCTAAAATTTTTCTACTTTTTCGAAATGTAGGACAAGTGTTATTTGGATGATGGGACATCAAATAAGATAGATTATTGGATAGAAGATATTTCTGGTTTTCTAATTAAATTAAGAATTTTTACATGCCATATATGGAAAAGAAGATCATCCATTGAGTGGAAGAGAAAAGGATTGAAAATCTACTTGTTAGGGGAAATAATTACCTTGCACTATTTAATGCAACCCCAAGAGGACTTTTCTGATTTCAAATGAGATTTCCTATGATATCGTTATCCCTGATGCAATACTTATACAGTTAGACTAGTAGAGTTAGACTAGTTGTTCAGATTCAAATAAATTCACATCCTTGTATTTTAAAGCCAAAACAGAAGAGTTACTTAACAACAATGCAATGAAACTTTGTCTTGGCCATTTATAACATTAGAGGTATATATATGAATTTCCAACTAAAAATTCTTTCTACTTCCTCAATACATGTAGTTACGAATCAAAGAGCATTAATTTGTTGGCATTCCTCTGTCTAACAAATAGATCTTAAATTCAATAGAGGGAGCAGGAAAAGCCTAACCTTGACATTTAGGGTACAACAAATAATAGTTTGTTTACTTTAATGCTTAGTATTTTATTCGGCAGGGAACACTGTGATTAGGTTTTGTTATTTGTATTCATTGTATGCATTAGGTGTTACTTGGAACTTATTCCATTCACTAAGGCATTGTTATTGTTCTAATAATGTTCTTACAATTTTTTTCCTTCTGTTGTTGTTGAAGTTGTCCTCAGTGTCGGTGACGTCAGGTCAAAGGGAATTATTTACTTATTGGGAATTTTGTGGCTTTTGACATGCCTCTGGTTTGAATTTCTGAGCACGGTAGTCTAATTGACTTATTATCAGGGCATGCTGCGGTAGCTTACGTTGTGTATCATGGATACATGGATACATGCATACACCTATAGATGTACAGACAATGTCGTGGTTCCCAATTAGATATTCTCTGCTGAAAAAAATATGAAGATCTAGGATTGAGTTTCCATGAAAAAACCCTTTATCTGATATTGTTCTGTTAAAACTGTTTGATCAAATGTCATTGACCATTCCCATTTTGCTTGAAACCATGTGCATCTTTACCTCTAACCACTTTAAATGGACTCTTATAAAATATTTCTTTTCATATTAAATACACAGTAAAACATGATTGTTTACTTTTGTAATAAAATACGTTTTATGCTTTTTCTTGTAAGTTAAATTAAAATTTTAGTTCATAACTCTCTTCTTCTCTTAAATTTTCTCACACTGGATATTTCAACTAACCTAGTGCATATGATTCAAGCAGGTTAGTGAGGTAGCTTGTTTGTTAAAAGACATATATCATACATTAAAATGTATAAATTCACTAATAATAAGTATGTAAACAGATGTGTACTAATCCTAAATTCTTCCCTCAGAGCATCTCCAACCACGCTAGCTATTTTGGCTAGCTAGAATAGCCAAAATAGATAACAAATGGATAACTTGGCTAGCGAAAAGAGCTCACACTCCAACCATGCTATCTATTTTGGCTAGTCATAAATGTTTTAATTTTTATTTACTAATAAATAGTTACAATAATATTTTTTTAAAATGACAACAAGTGGATAAATGTATCTGATATCTGACTGGAATTACATTCATGGTCATCTTCCGGCTCTCCAAGTGTACGACATCAAATAAAGGGTGCGGAAATCCTGGCAAGTTACTTTCATGGTTAACATAGGAAGGACATCTACCATATAGTAACCTAGGAACTCTATACCGGGCAGCCTCCGATGTTGCATCAGGAACATACTGAATACTGACAGGGAAGGTCCTCCCTTTTACAAAGATGGTAGGGAAACTGTTGAAATACTCTGCAAGCTTTTGAGCATCAGCTGTGGCAGACATTAATATAATCTTTAAATCATGTCTTTGGAGCAATCTTTTCTTAAGCACTGCCAAAAGGCAATCAATCTTCAAATTTTTTTCATGAGCTTCATCTACAATTATATAGGAGATGCCACCAAAATTCTTTTCGGCTAAGTAGTGTTGAAGGAGACAATTATTTGTCATAAATATCATCCTTGATTTAAACCCCGGCGTAGATTGATACATGTGACAAAAATCAACAAAATTATCATTATAGCAACCAGAACTTTCCTCCCTAACCCTTTGAGCTACAGAAGTTGCAGCAATTTTGCGAGGTTGAGTACACACAATTGATCCAGAAGCAGCCAGTCCTGAATCAGCAATGAACTGAACTAACTGGGCACTCTTTCCAGAACAAGTCTCACCGATTACCACAGCAACCTGAGTTAAAAGAAATACGAAAGTTAGAACAGTCTAACTTATAGTACACACAATTGATACTCCATCTGTCTGTCTGTATCTGATACTCCATCTCTGATACTTACTCCATCCTTCTATCTCCGATACTTACTAACTTACAGATAAGTTATAGTACAGCTCAAGCAACAAGACTAACTCCATATGTATATAATTCTAAAGTTTAACATTAATCAGTTGTATACCAATTGACAAAAGCATATGTATGCTACAGCTCAAGTAAAGTGAAGTATGACCAAGAAATTAGTACTTACTTATCTGATACTCAGATAAGTAAGTACTAATTTATCTGATACTCAGATAAATTAGTACTTATTCTAAACAGTTGAGATGTATGTGGCTCTGCAGGGAAACCATGAAATCATGCTTCAAAGAAAGCATTCACAGAACAAGCACAATGGTGTTCTTAATTATAAAAGATACAGTATGTATTAATATGCTTTTGACTAGCTATAACCAGATAATAATGCCAGATCTACGAACAGATAAGCATCTCAACAATCCAATAAAATGATATCAATTGGTTATTAATGTATACATATACATTATCAGTAAACAATCAAATATACATTACTGATAATGTATATGTATACATATGCTTTTGACTACAATATCAGTATACAATCAAATTATGGGTTTTGACTAAATTAATGTATACATATACATTATCAGTAAACAATCAAATATACATTGCTGATAATGTATATGTATACATATGCTTTTGACTACATTATCAGTATACATATACATATCAGTATACATTATCAGTAAACAATCAAATTAATGTATACATTATCAGTACAAGGAACCACAAAGTAAGTTGTTGGTTCCTTATAATTTAATAGAAGTACCCTCAACAAAGTAGTCTTATCTAATTATATTTAAAGAATTGCAAAGTTCTACATGTGAATATGTAGAAGCACCAGAAAAAGAAAATAACTAGTTACATTTTCCATTTAGTAATAATTCTGGCCCATAATTTTTGGAAGTTCATGAAATTAAATTTCGTAATTAGTTAAATTCTCTAGCAGCTATTTCTAGCTTAAGAAAACTTATGAGTGTCACAAAACATAAATTAAATAGAATCTCTGAAATATTCGTGTTCCTACACCACAACTCACAAGTTTTTGTGAGGATTGAGGGATTTAATCAAACATTCTGGACAAGCCAGGTTGAAGACTTTTTTGAGAACTCAAACCTGGGCTCTGCATAACAGGATTTTTCTGGAATCCAACATGTCTACTAGGAATTGAGTCTAGGTAGACAAGGTACCATCTGAAATATCTTTACTATACCAAAACTTTGAAGGTGTACTTAGGATTGAAGGAATTATATTTTTACTCTACATATTCTACAAATTTGTACGAGAAAGCATGCGCAACTAACAAAAATACAAACCCTAATCACAATTGAATTCAAACAAGAATAGGAAACAAACTACACTTACATTAAGTCTAGGAAGAAATCATTTAAAATTCCTACTTCGGTAAGCAGGATATGCACAAACTATTAACATTTGTTCTTGAAGATTTTCTGCAAGCTCATTGCATAACATTTAGCGAAAACTTCCACTATCTAGCAACTATCTCTTGATGAAATGATACTTAGTACCTAAAATTAAATTTAATCTAAGCCAACTTTTATAACAAGAAACAAACATAAGAACACAATCATTATACACAAATGGAGGGAAAATATAGACAGGACAGTTTAAGAACTAACCAAAAGCAAGCAATCATACCAATCAAATCTATTATGGTAAAAAAAAGCTTAAAAAGTTCTTAATGATACTACTACTAGAACTGTTGTTTGGAATTGCTGTATGTTAAGTTCTACACAAACTTTCCTACCTTCCCTGTGGGTACTAGTTAACCGAAATGTGCAAAGTTCATGCAATATCTTTATCTGTATATCTAATGTAGATGTTAATGCTAAAAAAAGGGTAGCTGTTATTATCATAACCCAATCTTATGGCCAAAACCCAAAAGATTTGTAATTTTTTCATTATTTGTAAGGTAAGTAAATGATGGAAGATGTCCTGGTGGTGAGGTGAGCTTCCTATGGAAGATGTCCTGGTTGCCTGATACCGATTGTTGTTTTAGAACCATGGGGCTCAAGAAAGTTATCTTTCGTCTATATAGTGAAATATTTCTTACTTTCCAGACTATCTTTTGCAGTACTGGTTATTTTTATCTTGTAAATGACTAATAGTAGAGAATATCTGCAAGTTGGGCATTCGACAAAGCAGTGAGTGACAGTTGTTGTTCTCCCTTTTATAATGGCATTTTCTCATAATAAGTTGGAGATAATAGTATAAGCTGTGAAGATCTGGTTTACATTGACATCGACAACAAACATACGGAAGACTCACAGAAAATAAAGTCTAAAAGTGTATTATGTCTAAGTCTAGATTAATAGGATACCTACATTATTAATATAAAACCTTCAGTAGATATGGTAGGATATAATATGTCTCACTCTATTTTCTTAATTAAGATTTTCACTATCAAACTGCACTGACGGATGGTTCTCCTCAGGTGGTGTCTATTCCCCATTGCATTGGCCAGAAGAGGAATGGATTAATAATTTAAGGACGAATCTAACCGGATTATTGCTAGCATCTAAGCATGTTTGTATACGAATGCGCGATGCAAAGGTTAAAGGATCTGTGATCAATATTTCATCTGTTTCTGGTCTGGATAGGGGGGTTCTGCCTGGAAATCTAAACAAAATCTATTTCACCTACAAGTCATAATACTCATGTCACAAAATCTAAACAAACCCCACCAACCTTAAAATCTTTTCTCTATGGATTCACCCATAAGTCTCAAGTCTCTTTAGCTGCCAATTATGACATAGCTAATTTTCTTAATTAGCCTCTCCCAAATCACCAGTACACAACCAAAGCCACAAAGATGAAACTGAATCACAGAAGATTCAATGGTCTTTTCACACACACTATACCATCCATAGATGCATTAGATCATGACAGGTACACATACTACAAAATCAACAGTAACAATATGAAGAAGATGAACAAGATGAACAAGATGAAGAAGCAGCAATCAACTAAAGACAAATTGTAATTTAGATAAAATTTTAAACATGAAATTGTCCACATAACAAAAACAAAAAAAAATTCAAAAAAAAATTTTTTACCTGATGAAGAAGAAGAAGAACCCAATCAACAAGAACCCAATGAACAACAAGAAAAACCCAATGAATGACCAATCTACCAAGAACAAATTGGAGAAATTGAAGAAATTGAAGAAAACCGGTGTCGATTTAAATAAGCGGGAAAGAAATCATACCGTTTTAGACCATCTTGATCTTCGGATGGCGAGCGGATCCCGCTCGCCAGATTTGGCGAGCGGATTGCGAGGGAAATTGAGATCGCCAGGATAGCGATCTATTTGGCGATTCCGTTGGAGAAGAAATTTAGGGATTTAGGTCGCTACTTTGGCTAATTGGAAGAATAGAGAGTACGGTTGGAGATGGTCTCAGAAGTATTTCCATTAATAATCATCAACATTTCTTTGTTTTTCTCTGTACTAATTTTTTTATCATCAAATCACTTGTTTCGAAAGAATGTGATGCTGAATATCTTTTTTCCCGTCTCACTGGCATCTTTAGCTGATGTTGTTATCTTCTCATGACTTTACTGTTAAAAGTTTCCCTTCTTCTGATAACATTTATGTTAGGTTGGTTCTTTGGCATGTAGTCTTTTTCTTGTGATCTTATTTCCTTATCTCAACTTTATGCATACATGTTCCCTAAATATTTGTAGGTAGATCATAAACCTGATATACTTTTGATTCCTTCATTAATTAATCTTTAATTGGAGTCCTTGGTACTTTCAGAGTAAAATATGGGTTGAAAATTTTGGGGTCATGATCCTCATTGTACAGAAGTATGTGTAATGTATTAGCTTTAGAATGTTGAACAAATCTGCAGAATGCCTTGATTTACTGATCTATAAGATAATGAAGCATACTGTAAACATATATCTGGATGCAAACCAAAATTTGAACTTTTAAACCACTCTTTGCCCTTGTTTGCAGCTGTTTATTCATCACGAGAAGTTCAACCAGTCAATATTCCATTGCAACAACATATCAGGACTGGTGGACCCTGTGGGTATTATAAAAAAGCTTTCCTCATGGAAGAAAATTTTCCATTTTCTTTCTGATTTTAATATGCTCACTGTGGTAAAATCCCACAGGTAGTCCCCGAGGGCGAGAACAGAGCTATATCTTCCACTCAATTCTTTTAAAATTTTGTTCAAGGAAGGCAGTTGTGGAACTTTTGTGCCCCTTTTCTTCAATCTGATTGCTTCTGTGAGGCAATACAATCAACACCAGGCCGCTGCAGCTGCTGCACATCGTGTAGACCCACTGCAAGCTGCTCAGACTCCAATAGAAGACATCAAGTATTTTGGAATCAGATCCATCACAACCTCTCATATTTATTTGATTAGATTTGCTATGTAGTATGCCTAAACTAAACTTTTCTTTGTTGTGCTTATTCTCTTGTTTTGCGGGTGAGTAGTTATGTGGATCCAAATGATCCTACAAAGATTTACTTGCAGCAACCTGCACCTGAGTCCCAACTTCTGTTATACAAATTTTCCTGATTCTTTGATTTTTTGCAACTCGAAATAACAAACTAAAATAAATAAGAACAAAGTTACCGGGCTATGGGAAAGTCGCGCGGAACGCACTGCCCTAAGAGTTGATCCGAGGTCTTATGTGCAGACTTTTCTCAGATGCTCCTGGTGATAAAACCCCCGGTATCACCGGCATCTCGCTGTCGCACACAACTTCAAGAAATTGACCCGAACTTGTCCTTACCCAGAACCGAAAAAGAGAAAACAGAAGGACGCAATTGAGAGGCGAGAGGAAGAGTTTGTAGGGAATGTTTTTCAGTAATCTATAAAGGATGAAAAGAGTGGAATATATAGGCAGCGAGTTCTCAACCGTTGCTGATCCCACGCACAAACGTGCACAGAGATGATGGCCAAAAAATTCGGATCTAAATAACCGATCCAGGAAACGGTCAAATAAATGTAAAAATAAAAAAAACAAATAGTAAAAGGAGTTTTTGGGCCTCAACCCGAACCCGAAGAGCAATTCGGATTGACATTCGGTGCCCGCAGTGTGGGCACACACCCATGGCCATTACGCGCACCGAACCGATCCGAACAGGACCGGGCGGCGGCGGCGGCACACGCGTGTAGCCCACGGGTTCCCCACACCACACAAGTCTTCAAAGGAGTAAAGGAGGGGTTGGACCACACTCACAATGCACATCCACCAACCGATGTGGGACTAAAAGCAAGGAAAGGAGGAGCTTGGTTTTGAGAAACATAGCCAACAATCCCCCCCCCCCCTCCAAAACCAAGATCTGAAGACAGAGATAACAAAAGAATAATGATGGAGAAGTTCTGGGCAAGAGTATACTATGCATAAATGAGATGGACTACAGCCTTGAATCTCACGTAGTGACTATTGTCTTTGTCTGAAGAAGTACTTGATGGATTATACCTTGAATCAGATTCAGAAAATAGCACACATAGTACGCTAAAGGTTCTTGGGTCTATCGGGTGGCGCTTTTGAATGGCCATGCGCACTTTTTCCATATTCATGAGAGTTGTCTGGGATCGCCCTGTCCCATAGTCGCGGTCTTCACGACCTTTCATATAGGTAAGTCCTCAAAGGGTTAGTGATCGGAGTCAACCCTACATAATAATGCTTAGACCTATTAAGAGTTAAGAACTCATCCTAACCAGATGACACTGGAACACTGTCACCATAGGGATGGGATATCATTGTACAACCTCATACTGCCACCCGGGCATTAGTTTATGAGAATTTAATCTCTGAATTAGTGTTCCATAATAGTCACCGAAGTCCAGCTTATTTCTACCCATTGAACCGGCTTCTTGGGATCTCCAATCAGACTCGGTTGGGTTGCCACTGCTGGTGACTTACTTATAGGCTTAACTCCATCCCCCTCGATGATTCTAGGATCAACGCCCTAGACAGACCATTTGTCAAGTGGTCTGCAAGGTTCTTTTCTGACTTTCTATAGTCAAGAACCACATATTTGCCTAGTAGGCTCTTAATTGACTTGAAGCGCAGCTGCAGGTGCCTGTTCATCTTAGCATTCACAGAATCATGATTTAGTAGTTCTATAACAGATTTGTTATCACAGTTTATGGAAATAGCAGGAACAGGAACATTACCAACAGGTATATGCATAATCAAATTTCTAAGCCATTCAGCTTCTGTACAAGTAGTGTCCAAAGCTATCATTTCAGAGTCCATAGTATTTCTAGCTATGATAGTTTGTTTACATGAACCCCAGAAGATTGCAGCTCCTCCTAGGGTAAAAACATATCCAGTTGTGGGTTTCACATCATGTGAGTCAGTTACCCAGTTTTCATCTGAGTAACCTTCTATGATATCAGGGTGTCTAGAATAATGAAGTTTATAATCTATAGTACCCTTAAGATATCTAAATACTCTTTCTAATGCTGACCAATGTGACCGGTTTGGATTACTAGTATATCTACTAAGTCTCCCAACAGCAAATGCAATATTAGGTCTAGTTCTATTTGTTATATACATAAGAGAACCTATCATTTGAGAGTATCTATGTTGTTCTACAGGTGAACCTTCATTCTTCTTGAGAATGATACTACTGTCCAAAAGGAGTACGAGCAGATATCTTATCAAAGTACTCAAATTTCCTTAGCATTTTCTCAATAGAATGTACTAAGGAGAGAGTATAATCCTCTTTGGATTTGGATACTTGCATTCCTAATCAGGTTGGTTTCACCTAGGTCTTTCATATCAAACATGCCAGATAAATAATCTTTAGTATTATTTATCAATTCAAGTGTTGATCCTAAAATGAGGATGTCATCTACATACAAGCATAAAATGACACAACTTCCATCAATGTTTTTGGAGCATATATATTTGTCATACTCATTTGATAAGAAACCATATTCTAAAATCACTTTATCAAATTTGTTGTGTCATTGCTTAGGAGCTTGCTTTAGGCCTTAAAATGATTTTACTAATCTGCAAACTTTCTTTTCTTGACCTTTAGTAATAAAACCTTCAGGTTGCTCCATGTATATTTCTTCCTCTAGTCTCCATTCAAAAAGGCTGTCTTTACATCCATTTGATGAATTAGCAAGTCATAAATGGATGCTAAAGCTAGAAGAGTTCTAATAGAGGCAATCCTAACTACAGGAGAGTAGGTGTCAAAATAATCTAATCCCTTTTTTTGGGTGAAACCTTTGGCTACTAATCTAGCTTTGTATTTCTCTATGGAACCGTCAGCTCTAAGTTTCTTTTTGAAGATCCACTTGCAACCTATGGGTTTACTACCTAAAGGTAGGTCTGCTAAATACCAAGTACTGTTCTCCATAATGGAGTTGTACTCATTGTTGATGGCTTCTTTCCAGAAAGAAGCATTAGGAGAAGATATTGTTTCTTCGTAAGTTGAGGGATCACCCTCTATCAAATAAGTGAAGAAACCTTCTCCTAAATTTCTTTCAATCCTACCTCTTTTACTTCTTCTAGATTCTGAATCTTGATCAGGTTGAGAACTACAAGGTTGAGAATGGGAACTGGTAGAAGGAGCAACGGAATAACTGGAGGGGTTAGAAGAAATTCTATCTTTAAAAGGGAAAATATTCTCAAAGTAAACTGCATCTTTAGCTTCTATGATGGTATTGTTAGAGATTTCATTTACTTCAGAATGGGTTACTAGAAATCTATTGGCATGGCTATCTAAGGCATATCCTATAAACATAGCATCTACAGTCTTAGGTCCAATCTTTCTCTTTTTAGGTTCAGGGATTCCTACTTTTGCTAGACATCCCCAGACTTTGAGATAATGGACTCTTGGAGTTCTTCCTTGTAACGACCCGAAAAATAGCATATAACTATTTTGCATCGAAATGTGTGCGCGATTGAGAATTTTGCGCGATCATGGATTTTCTGATAATAATTATTGTAATTGAGAAATATAAGATATATTGTCTATTTTTATTTTATTATTATTTTCAAAATAAAATTATTTTATACGGGTTATTACAAAGTCGTTTTAATGTACTTTGTATTGTTGGTGTTATTAAAGAATAGATTCGGGGTTTATTTGAAATACTTTGGAGGTCTGGGGGCCTATTTGTAAATATTCCCTTATAAAAATATATTTATATTATACTTTTATATAAACACTCCCCCCCCCCCTTCTCCTTCCTTCTAATTCTTTCTTCTTTTCTGTTCGATTCTTTCCCGATCCCAACCGAACCCAAAGAAACCCCGGCCTCCTTCTCCATTCCCTTCTCCTTCTCCGTTCGCTTCCAACCGACGGAAACCCACACCCCGTTTCCCTTCTTCCTTCTCCTTCTCCTTCCTATCGTTTCGATCCCCAACCCGCTGGAACCCACCTGACCTCCCTCTCCCTTCCTCCCTCTCCCGTCCATGCCAGCGATCGAAACGAACCCCGACCGTCCATTCCCTTCTCCCCTCTTCTTCTCCTTCCTTTCCCCTTCCATTCCGAACCCAAAAGACCCAAAAGAACCATCGGTTGATGCTTTCCCCCATGCTCAGATCCCCTCCGATTCTTCGTCGATTCCAAATTAAATCGAGGGGTAGACTAATGGAGGGATTCTCTACATCGTAGTAGCGTCGGATTTTCGATTGGATTTCGGAAAGGTAAAACCCTAACTATTTTATTTTATAAAATTTAGTTGAGTTAATTTTTATTGAGTTGGAATGTTAGGGTAGAGAGATTTGGAGATATTAGAAATTGTAGATATGAGAAATTAGTGGATTGTTAGAGAGATTGTAAGTTATTAGTAAATTGGAGTTTTGGGTTTGTAAAAGAGAATTATATGGATATAAATTAATTCTCGTATGGTAGCAGAAATTGTAGTAGGACTATTAGAATATTTTGGGGGTGATTTAGTAATTGTTTGGAAATAAGAATCTCGTCAGCATTAGTTTATTACGTGCATCACACGTGTATATTCCAAGCGTTCAATAAACGCTTGTGTGATATTTGGGATGTTGTTATTAGCTTTTATAATTGGCTTGGACGATTTGAGTGATTACGTGCAAAGCGCGTGTGCATCCTAGGCGTTCAATAGAATGCCTGTGTGATATTGGAGTTAGTATTATTATTTTCCCGTAATTGTTTTTGGATGCTTGAGCCTTGATTGCTTTGAACTTTGATGATAGGATATACTGGCGGCTTTGGAGGCGTGGTAGCGCTTCAAGTCTTTGCGGGACAATTTGTGAGTATGATATCTTTTATTTTATGCACATGGTGCGTTGTGAAAATTTTAAACTATGAATTGCTGTGTATTTTTGTTTTTTGTACCTTAGTGTAGCATGGATGTTTGAGTTAAGGATTGGTGTGGACACTCTTGTATGTGTCCACAACTGTAGGTTAAATTTCATAAATTATCGAGGTCGGTTGATACCTCAGAACTTGCAGAGTTCAGCTGGTCTGAAGGGGCAGAGCTGAAGCCGGTTGCTTTTGGACTGAAGTCCAAAAGGTCATAACCATGTGTGTAGGTATGATCTTGCTATGAACCTTGAGAGTAGCTTTTGGTATGGGTTTATTTGATGATTCTCAAGTGTTAGAAATTTTAGAGTTCGTTTGGTCAAGGGTAGTAAACGCTCTGCTGAAGGAGTGATTGAATTTGTGTGCTATGTTGGAAGAGTCGTAGCTCCTGGTATGAGACGAATCTAAATGTGAATTGGGGACTTGAGCTCTTAAATATTTGAAAGAGTCGCCCACTGGGGGATTGCTGTGGATCCCCCTACTCTTCTAGAAGTCTGATCGTGTTGAATTCCGATGAGCGTAGCTTGGGCCACAGCTACTGCTATTTCTTGGGTTATTCCATCGGATAATTGATGAGGAGCCCTCTGCATATCGCAGTGTGGTGATTATGAGCTATCGGGTTTGATTGATGTTTTAGCATTTCAATTGGGACTTAGATAAGTTCCTGTACTTAGTACTCATCGTGGACACGAACGGGTCGTACGGACTGCAGTCCGGTAAAATGCGATGCTATAGGTATACTGCAGTATATCTTTAAGTTCGTCACGGCTGTTAAATGGGATCCAGGTATGTGCTAGTGGACACGAACGGGTCGTACGGACTGCGGTCCGGTAAAATGCGATGCTATAGGTATACTGCGGTATATCTTTAAGTTCGTCACGGCTGTTAAATAGGATCCAGGTATGTGCTAGTGGACACGAACGGGTCGTACGGACTGCGGTCCGGTAAAATGCGATGCTATAGGTATACTGCGGTATATCTTTAAGTTCGTCACGGCTGTTAAATAGGATCCAGGTATATGCTAGTGGACACGAACGGGTCGTACGGACTGCGGTCCGGTAAAATGCGATGCTATAGGTATACTGCGGTATATCTTTAAGTTCGTCACGGCTGTTAAATAGGATCCAGGTATGTGCTAGTGGACACGAACGGGTCGTACGGACTGCGGTCCGGTGAAAATACGATGCTATAGGTATACTGCGGTATATCTTTAAGTTCGTCACGGCTGTTGAATGGGATCCAGGTATCTGCTAGTGGACACGAACGGGTCGTACGGACTGCGGTCCGGTGAAATACGATGCTATAAGTATACTGCGGTATATCTTTAAGTTCATCACGGCTTTGAACCCGACCATGTCATACTATCAGGAACAGGAAGTAGACCAAATTAGAATGCATTGCATAGCGAGGGTTCGAATCCCTAACTTAGAAACAACGGCTTGATTTGAAAAGTATGTAGTATGGGATGCATACATTTCCAAAGTCTCGCTTGCATTGGACTAAGTATGTTGGCTTGACCTGGGTCACATGTGGTATGGATGCATGTGCCACCAGAATCTTGCTGACATTAGATTAAGTGCATCTGTTCTATATTCTGTATTGTTGCATTAGACTCAGGTCATGGCATACACAAACACTAGAAAATTAGGATACACGTTTATTTTCCATTTAAGATGAATTATGAGTGTGAAAGTGATGTATTGCGAGACGTGATGATATGTGTTGTAAGAATGAATGAATACGATGTTATGTGATATGAAATTGGAAAGGAATATTTGCAAAAGGCATAAAGTGATGGGCCTTGAGCAATTAATTTGGAAATGATTTTCCAAATTAAAGTTAAGTATGTTGTGAGCAGGTGTGGATATGCATATAGGAAGTGATGCAGCGAGTATTTGATGTGAAATTCCATTTATGATATTTACGTGCTCAGGTTTATTTTGGTATTCGTAAGTTTATTCTGTTTTACTTATAAGTTTAATTGAGTTGCTTATTAATAAATTATACTAACACCAGAAATGGCTAACCTCTTAGTGTTTGGGGGGTTAGGGAGTCTCTGGACTACCTAGGCCCCTACTGTTACAGGTCCTCAGCGGTGCAGAGGTGAGGTGTAGACTCTGTGGACGGAGCTTCATTTTACCATGGTCACTTAAGGTTTAATTGTGTGAACAGCGCATTTTATGATTTAAATTGTATTTTTGCTGTATAAGTATGTGGATGATGATGGAGAGTAGAGTGTGGAGTGGCATGGTATGGTTTGGATCCGTACCCATCTCGTTGTGGAGTACCGGGCGCTGTGGTAAGCTTTTATAAGTTATTTTCTAAAAACTTACTACGTTTTCAAAAGGATTTATGGTTTTTAATTAATAATTGATAAACCGTCATGAGTTTGGCCCCCAGAGCATATATATATATATTGCCTGTGTGATGATGCTCATTTTGGCCTGGGGAGCCCGTGATATTATTGCCTGTGATGTGAGCTACAGAATTTAAAGCAGAATTCCGTAAGCTTTTTGTGTTTCGGGGTAGAAATTACAGGGGAGACTCTGCCGAAATTTTCTCTGAAACACAACTATCTTAGTTTATGGTTAAAGTGATAGAAATTGGAAGAATTAAGTTTGGAGTCAAAAAGGGGAAAAGGGCAGGCGCTACAGTTGGTATTACAAACTGATATTTGTAATTACTGCGGGGTAACTCTGTATTGAATAAAAAGTTTTAATTTCTGGCATTTTGTGTATCGGGACTAATTGAAGGAAAGATCTTGGCATGTGTCACGGTTTCCCAGTTATATGGGAATCGGGGCGCTACATTCCTTTCCATAATTCATAGGGAGTCTTATCCTTAGATTTACTAGGGATCCTATTTAGGATGTAGCAAGCTGTCAATAAGGCTTCTCCCCACAAGTTATCAAGAGCACCTGAGCTGAGAAGCATGGCATTCACCATGTCTAACAAAGTTTGATTCTTCCTTTCAGCAACTCCATTGGACTGTGGTGAGTAAGGAGCAGTCACCTCATGAATTATTCCGTGTTCTTCACAGAAGTTAGTCATTTCGTTTGAGGTATACTCTCCGC
The DNA here is from genome assembly GCA_017893485.1 of Hemerocallis citrina. Taxonomy (NCBI): domain Eukaryota; kingdom Viridiplantae; phylum Streptophyta; class Magnoliopsida; order Asparagales; family Asphodelaceae; genus Hemerocallis; species Hemerocallis citrina. Next base: position 154,018,645 of record CM030362.1, read on the forward strand.
CACGATCAGATCTAAGGATCTTAATCTTTTTCTCTAATTGGTTCTCAGCTTCGGATTTGTAAACCTTAAATCTATCTAGAAATTCGTCTTTGGTTTTGAGAAGATAGGTATAGCAATACTTAGAACAATTATCTATAAAAGTGACAAAGTATTTCCTACCGCCTCGGGTCAAAATCCTATTTGAGTCACAAACATCACTATGAACTAGTTCTAGAAGATCAGAATTCCTTTCTACAGATTTGAAAGGTAGTTTAGAATGTTTGGCTTGAACACAAATCTCACATTTGTGTTTATTATCTAAATGAGACTTGGGAATAAGAGCTAAGTTCATCATCCTTCTAAGAGAACCCAGATTCACATGACCTAGTCTACCATGCCAAACATTGAAAGATTCTACATTTGAAATAATAGGAGAAGGATCTGACATTTTATTTATAGTACTGAGAATAAAAAGACCATCCTTTACATATCCTTTTCCAACAAAGGACTCATTCTTAGAAAATACAACTTTATTGGCTTCCATTACAATCTTAAAACCTGACGCTACAAGAAGGGAACCACTAACTAAGTTTCTCCTAACTGACGGCACATGAAGTACATCATGAAGAGATAGATTTTTCCCTGATGTCATCTTCAGATCTATTCTTCCTCTTCCTACAATCTGTGCCGTTGAACCATCTCCTAGGGTTATGCCTCCTCCACATGATTCCTGATAGTTTGAAAAGCAGGAGCGATCAAATGAAACATGAACATTAGCTCCAGAATCCAACCACCAGTCATCAGAATGGTAAGAAATATTAACAGAAGGTTGGTAAGTCACAGACCTGAAGGAACTAGAAGATCCATTCAGAATCATGTTGGCTTCTGGTTTGGTAGGGCCTTTCCCCTTATAAGGAGTCCTGATTGGTTCCTTCTTCCTATGAAAACAATTGAAGGATAGATGGTTTGTTCTTCCACATACCAAACAAAACTTCTGTTGATCCTGAGTCTGACTGAAGTTTATAGTTCTATGGTTTTGCTGGTGTTGGCAGTTTTGGTGGTTTTTATGGTTTTGGTGATTCTGGTGATGAAGCTGAAAGTTCTTCTTCTTGAAGGAGTTCTTCTTGGGTTTGTGAGGATTATTAGGTTTGGGTTTGCCTTGGGATGATACTACAAGATTTACCTTTGCCTTAGACTCATTATTAGGGTTGGACCTTAGCCTATGTTGATCTTCTGTTCTAATCTTCTTTACGACTTGGGAAAAGGTAAGCTCACCTTGAGTATGAGTGAGATCCTTCTTGACATCAGACCAAGAAGGAGGGAGCTTATCTATTAGGCAAGCTATCTTATACTCTGTAGAAAATATTGTACCTTTGACTTGAATATGCCTCACATATTCTTGGAATTCATGAATTTGGTCATTCATAGGTTTGTTATCTACCATGAAATACCTATTAAAAGCAGAAGAATTGAATCTTTCATTTCAAGCATCATCACAACCATATTCATTTTCCAGAGCATCCCAAAGTTCTTTAGCGTTCTTATATTCAAATAATATATCATAAAGAGAATCAGATAAAGCGCTTAGAATTCGATGAAAATAGTGAAAGTCTATTTCCTTAGGGGTTTTAGGTTTTTGGGTACTAGAGGGTTCCTTAGGAGCTTGAGAGGAAATAGGGGATTCGGGAACTTCTTTGGTAGACTCAGATTTGTCAGAATCAGTTGTGATGGGTGGGGATCCATCAATTGCTAAAAGCAGTCCTAAAGTGATGAGCCAGAATTTTATCTGACTCTGCCACCTCTTGAAGTGGGTGCCATCAAACTTGGCTGGCTTAGCAGTAGCAGCCTCTTCTTTTTCAGTCATGATAACTAGTATATAGCAGTCTAGAGTCTGCAGAAAAAGTATTGTAGCTACTCAACTCAACAAGGAAAGTATACTGCGAAAGAAGGGCCAAAATCCGGCAAACTCCAGCTCGAAAGCCGCGCAGCTTTGTTACGCCTATTCAGCTAGGTGGGGCATTGGTCATAGCCGAAATTCGTCGAAGGGAATAAAATTGTAACGATCTTGTGCCCTTTCTCCTAGCTCGGATTTGATTAGAAAGTCTGTTTTGTAATGGTTGGAGCAGCAAACTCGGATTCGGTCTCCCCGCATGCGGCTCACGCCATTCGAGGTGGCCCAGCTTCAAAATGGATGCGCGCGCTAGCGCGTAAAGGTGTCAGGGGCTCTAGAAAAATAGTTTAATGATCTTGCTAATCGACCTTAACAAATCTTTAGCCTATTAAGTTCCGATTAACTTGGGTTAGCTGTAGGGGTCGGTTCCCAGCTAGCGGTAGTCCAAAGACGCTTAAATACCGTGTTGCTTAAGGCTGTTTACACCCGGTTGACAGAAGGACCTTTTCGGTTTGTTCCCAAATTTATCTTTACTTTTTAGAACTTTAGATTTCTTTTAAAGGAATTTGCAAAATCAATAAACTATTCCTTTATCTAAATGTTTAAAGAATACCAAGTAATATCTAGCACCACAGATTAATAATAGCCTTGATATTGTTATGTAAGCAGTAATGTTATTCACAATATAACAAGAATAATGTACTAACAATTAATTATGCTAGCAAATTGATGATTGCAACTTTATAAAAGCAGATTTACATCGAGAAATATTCTAAAGCTTTGAGAATATTAAAATGAATCTAATAACACAAATGTTTGTGCCAACAAATATTGTGATTAACAATAGAACAATACTTTAAGAATATTAAAGCTACAGATATTCTATAATGTGAGAATTTATAGTGATGCAATTTGTTAATAACAAAGTATGTGATCTATAAGTAATATGAACAACACTTTATGAAAAAGAGAATATGTGTATATATATGTGCTAATTTAATTAGTATGCAATTTAATCAGTATACGTATGTGCTTGACAGATCAACAATATGAAAATTTGTTTATATGTGCTAAATTAACCAGTATGCAGTTTAATTAGTATATGTATGTGCTTGACACATTAACAATATGCAAATTTGTTTATATGTGCTAATTTAATCAATATGCAATTTAATCAGTATATATATATGTGCTTGACAGATTAACAGTATGCAAATTTATTTATATGTGCTAATTTAATCAGTATGCAATTTAATCAGTATATGTATGTGTTTGACAGATTAACAATATGCAAATTTTTTATAGGTGCTAATTTAAGTAGTGCTAATTTAAGCAGTGCTAATTTAGGCCTGATCACTAATAATTGAGAATTTTTAGGTTTTTCAGTCCGGCCTATGTTTAATAATGAGCAAAATATTAGAATAGGAAGAACAAGTAATAAGGTATATAAGATCAACTCTTAGATTGTTATACAAATTTCCCTGATTCTTTGATTTTCTGCAACTCGAAATAACAAACTAAAATAAATAAGAACAAAGTTACCGGCCTATGGGGAAGTCGCGCGGAACGCACTGCCCTGAGAGTTGATCCGAGGTCTTATGTGCAGACTTTTCTCAGATGCTCCTAGTGGTAAAACCCCCGGTATCACCGGCGTCTCGCTGTCACACACAACGTCGAGAGATCAATCTGAACTTGTCCTTGCCCAGAACCGAAGAGGAGAAAACAGAAGGACGCAATTGAGAGACGAGGGGAAGAGTTTGTAGGGAATGTTTTTCAGTAATCTGTAAAGGATGAAAAGAGTGGAATATATAGGCAGCGAGTTCTCAACCGTTGCTGATCCCACGCACAAACGTGCACAGAGATGATGGCCAAAAAATTCGAATCTAAATAACTGTCCTGGAAACGGTCAAATAAATGTAAAAATAAAAAAAACAAATAGCAAAAGGAGTTTTTGGGCCACAACCCGAACCCGAAAAGCAATTCGGATTGACATTCGGCGCCTGCAGGTGTGGGAGCGCACCCGTACCAGTATGCAGTTTAATTAGTATATGTATGTGCTTGACACATTAACAATATGCAAATTTGTTTATATGTGCTAATTTAATCAATATGCAATTTAAACAGTATATATATATGTGCTTGACAGATTAACAATATGCAAATTTATTTATATGTGCTAATTTAATCAGTATGCAATTTAATCAGTATATGTATGTGTTTGACAGATTAACAATATGCAAATTTTTTATAGGTGCTAATTTAAGCAGTGCTAATTTAGGCCTGATCACTAATAATTGAGAATTTTTAGGTTTTTCAGTCCGGCCTATGTTTAATAATGAGCAAAATATTAGAATAGGAAGAACAAGTAATAAGGTATATAAGATCAACTCTTAGATTGTTATACAAATTTCCCTGATTCTTTGATTTTCTGCAACTCGAAATAACAAAATAAAATAAATAAGAACAAAGTTACCGGCCTATGGGGAAGTCGCGCGGAACGCACTGCCCTAAGAGTTGATCCGAGGTCTTATGTGCAGACTTTTCTCAGATGCTCTTAGTGGTAAAACCCCCGGTATCACCGGCGTCTCGCTGTCGCACACAACGTCGAGAGATCAATCTGAACTTGTCCTTGCCCAGAACCGAAGAGGAGAAAACAGAAGGACGCAATTGAGAGACGAGGGGAAGAGTTTGTAGGGAATGTTTTTCAGTAATCTGTAAAGGATGAAAAGAGTGGAATATATAGGCAGCGAGTTCTCAACCGTTGCTGATCCCACGCACAAACATGCACAGAGATGATGGCCAAAAAATTCGAATCTAAATAACTGATCCTGGAAACGGTCAAATAAATGTAAAAATAAAAAAAACAAATAGCAAAAGGAGTTTTTGGGCCACAACCCGAACCCGAAAAGCAATTCGGATTGACATTCGGCGCCTGCAGGTGTGGGAGCGCACCCGTACCAGTATGCAGTTTAATTAGTATATGTATGTGCTTGACACATTAACAATATGCAAATTTGTTTATATGTGCTAATTTAATCAATATGCAATTTAAACAGTATATATATATGTGCTTGACAGATTAACAATATGCAAATTTATTTATATGTGCTAATTTAATCAGTATGCAATTTAATCAGTATATGTATGTGTTTGACAGATTAACAATATGCAAATTTTTTATAGGTGCTAATTTAAGCAGTGCTAATTTAGGCCTGATCACTAATAATTGAGAATTTTTAGGTTTTTCAGTCCGGCCTATGTTTAATAATGAGCAAAATATTAGAATAGGAAGAACAAGTAATAAGGTATATAAGATCAACTCTTAGATTGTTATACAAATTTCCCTGATTCTTTGATTTTCTGCAACTCGAAATAACAAAATAAAATAAATAAGAACAAAGTTACCGACCTATGGGGAAGTCGCGCGGAACGCACTGCCCTAAGAGTTGATCCGAGGTCTTATGTGCAGACTTTTCTCAGATGCTCTTAGTGGTAAAACCCCCGGTATCACCGGCGTCTCGCTATCGCACACAACGTCGAGAGATCAATCTGAACTTGTCCTTGCCCAGAACCGAAGAGGAGAAAACAGAAGGACGCAATTGAGAGACGAGGGGAAGAGTTTGTAGGGAATGTTTTTCAGTAATCTGTAAAGGATGAAAAGAGTGGAATATATAGGCAGCGAGTTCTCAACCGTTGCTGATCCCACGCACAAACGTGCACAGAGATGATGGCCAAAAAATTCGAATCTAAATAACTGATCCAGGAAACGGTCAAATAAATGTAAAAATAAAAAAAACAAATAGCAAAAGGAGTTTTTGGGCCTCAACCCGAACCCGAAAAGCAATTCGGATTGACATTCGGCGCCTGCAGGTGTGGGAGCGCACCCGTACCCATTACGCCGAACCGGGCCGGACGGCGGCAGCACGCGCGTGGCCCACAGGTTCCCCACACCACACAAGTCTTCAAATGAGTAAAGGAGGGGTTGTACTATAACCACTCATAATGCACATCAACCAACCGATGTGGGACTAAAAGCAAGGAAAGGAGGAGCTTGGTTTTGAGAAACACAACGACGGGGATATCATTCCAAACCTGGCGAAAATCCTTATTAGTTTGCCTTGTGTGCTTCCTTGAATATAAATAATGTTGTACATATAATACATAATTACATGATTGCCTCGACCTTCATTTCCTATCTTATGGTAAAATATAACTGTACTGGGATGACAAAATATCTGTATGGCTGCTGTATGTCTGTATTTCAACTTCTTATTGGTATTGGTCAGAAATATAAAGCGAGATGATGTCCTGTTTGTTATATTTTGCAGCAAATATCTGCAAGCATTGATGATAGGCTATATACCTATGTATTTGCTTTCTGTGAATTAAGCAATCTGAATTCCTTGTCTGCCATTTGTATTCATTGCTGTTTTCTCAATCGTTGTGGATTGCTGATTCTTGAGCGTGTCAACCTGATTTTTTAACGTGCCAAGTGTACGCATCGCAGGCTTTTTCTCATTGGTGTGGATTACTGATGATGATATGGTATTTATTTAGGGTAAATCACAATACGATAAGTTTCATAACCTCCACTATCACCTGTATTTATAATAATAATAATAATAAAAAAATAAAAAATTGACATTGTTTGTTTCCTTGATTGTGTTTGATACCTTCCCTTAAATTACATTACCATCATAGCCCCTATTATCCTCCCTCTCTCCTTTTCTTTCTCACAGCCTACAGTTTACCTTTCCCCCTAAGTATCTTGTATGTGGCATCCTTTTTCCCTTAATTATCAGTAAGTTTTAACTTTTTCCCCCTAATATATATGATTTTATTTCTTCATTCTAATTTTGCTGTGGCAAGTAGTCCCTGTACTTTGGGAGTACAGAGCTTCTCTTTTATGAAGAATCCTAGTGATGGCAATTGGGTCCGCGCGCCGAGGTCCAACCTATTCGCGTTTGACCCAATTTCGGACGGGCTCGGTTCGGGTTGGGCCAATATCAGGGCCGGACCGGATTGGAAAATGAAAAAACCGATTCGGTCGACCCGTGAACACATTCGGGTTGAATCCGGGTCGGGTCGATGGGTTGACTCGGTTTATCCCCCCCCCCCCCCCCCCTCTTCTAACCTCAAAAAAATTGTACAACAAGTATAAGAGATTAAGAATTAAATAAAATTGTATACATTATTCATTTCAACTTCTATGAAATTTTTACAACTTTTTTTAAATACAATTACTGTTAAAAAAATATAAAAATTCCTTCAATTACATATTTAAGAGGACAATCTAGAGTTCGAGATAGCCTAGAGTTAGATTAAAGAGAGGGCATTGGACAACTGTCGTGCACCTCTACTTAACCTAAACCTAGGATTTCATAGCCCTAAATTCCCTAATCTTGTTGTTAGACTTAAGGCGAGTTGCTTCCACTTGGTTATGTAGATGCCGCTTTTCCTTCAGTCCTGTCTTCAGCCTTCATCCAATCTTTAGTGCACACGAACATCTCCAACGAATTCGGCTTCAAGTGATTCCTGTAATCTGTTAGAACTCTGTCACTTGTAGAAAAAACACTTTCTGAAGTAACTGTGGAGATAAAAAAAGTTAGTAGATCTCTAGCCAGATGTGAAAGAATAGGAAAATTAAAGATTTTCATGTTCTTTCCACCATTGTAGCACTTCAATCTTAGTACTAGAACTCTCACTATCTTGTTGATTATGCCAATTTAATTCATTTGGTGCATAAGTCCTAAGTCTTTTTGATTGAATACGAACAGGTAAATTAAAAGTGGTATCTTCTAATGTATTCTTATCCTTATCTCTAGAAGTAGAAGAAGAAGAAGTAACTATATATACTAGTTGTACTACTATATGCAAAAGTTCATTTCATAAGCATTTGTAGTTAGAAGCTAGCTATTTAGATTATGAATAAACTTCTTATCAAATATAACGCGCCAATTTCCTCTGGGAGGCTTTTATACCATTTCATTTTGATATTTAGCTTTGATAACCTTGTGGAGACATGCTTTCATCTCAAATGATTTGTTATTCAGTACTTTATGTTATTTATTTGATCCAAGTGAATTTTGTTCTTTTCCCAACCTACTTTATGTTACTCAGTACACTTGTTGTCTTGTGCTTGGTTGTTGTTTATTTGTTTTCATATCCTCATTTATGAAGCCTAACAATTGTAGTTTGATTTGAGGGAACATTAAGTATTTTGATTACAAAATGAGTTATCATTTGAAAGAGTTGGGGTCATTCTTGCTAGAGTTAGAGCCAACAAACGTAAATAACTTCTCAATACGTGGTATGCAATGCAGTTCTCATGACCAATGAGTTACAGCTCATATGTCAAGCCTGGTTTTGACTAACTCATTTCATCACATCCTTCACTAATCACTCCTATCAGGAGTGATATCTGGTGTCGTGCAAGCTAAGTCACTTTATTTGGATTTGGATCCAGATTAATCTGATACAGAACTTTGACTCCCCTATCTGAATCTTAGAACATGCAACTTTCCATGTGTATCTGAGTTCAGACTGACATGCAGCTAGCATATTCAGGAAAGGTACCTTGGTATCCAAACATATATATCAGTTGAGGCAGAAAAGGTTCAAATCAGATTTCCAAGTGTTTGAGATGTCTTCGATCGAAGAAATTATCAGGATAAGTTCATGCCAACTCCGTGTCAAAATTCTAGAAAACTGCAGGATGTTTCATGTTGGTACATCTAAACATGCTAAGCACGCAATAGTAGGTCCATCCTCTTGGAATATGTTCTCGATCTCTAATTTCTACACAGAAATCAAATTACGATTTGCTTTTGCGCGTGTGTGTGTGTGTGTGTGTGTGTGAGAGAGAGAGAGAGAGACAGAATTGTGGATCATCACAAGCACCGCTACCATCCATCACTGGTCCTTTTACTCACGTACCAGAATTAGACTTCACCAAACAGGTAGCTGGATATTTACTTAATTTGACCGACTATATCACAAAAAGGTAGGGTGCAGTATTTTGTACGTAGTACATAGTTTCTCCATGGATATTCAACTACCATAAACTATTGTTTATTATGAACCCTTTCCTGTGTTGAATTGTAGTATCCTGCTCTAGAAACTCAAACTATGGGAGTAGAGCATAATGCTGACGAATGGGTTTCATTCTCTTTTCCATTAGCCAATTGAGCTGGATACAGTTTATACCAAAAAAAAAGTCATTTATTTGATACCCCACTGCATTAAGCTCACAGCTAGAACCCTATATGTGCGTTGTTTTTGTTTCTTTCCCCCCTTTGAAGGACTTTGATGCCTGTTCTTATCAGGCATGCATGTACTCCGGTCATCATGGATACTCATCAGTCATCATCAATCATACAGTGGAATACAGTGTGTTACAATGTATGGCACACATAGGCAGACTATATGTTGTTAGGATTAGGGATGAGATAATGAAAGACTAAACCAATACATTATTCGATATGGGACTAAACTAATATCTCTTATCTATATAATATCTAACATATGTAATTGAGAATAAGACGGAAATAGGAGTAGACAGGTTACTGGAAGTGCGCTTTGATTAGAATCTATCCACAATCATGATCTACTAGGGGATGAGTATTCAGGTCGAAAATAGGCTACGCAGGTATTAACTGATAAAGATATACAATCAAGTTGAGCAAGTCAATAGAGAAAATGAAGGAATCTGCCACAATTCAAGGGATTTTTATTCAGTTTGTTTTCTGTTTCCTTCTTTTATGTAATCAGTTTCCTCTTTATGTGCTCATGAAACTTGTATATATACTTCCTGGATCAATGAAAACAAATAGGCATTGTCTCTTTAATCTCTATCCCTTTCAAAACTCCTTTATGATATCAGAGCAAAGGTTTGTTCCTTAATATATACCTTTATGGTATCAAATAAGCCTTTCATCTCCTAATTCCAATGGCCAACGAGAATACCCAACTTCCCAATGCCCATGAACCCACATCCACTCAAAGTATCACAAGAAGTTCTCCCACCAACAATCGATACAACCGTCCTCCTGCTCGTCCATTCCTTGGTCACTGCCAATGGTGTAGTACTCAAGGTCATGTGGTCTCACATTGTCCTCTTTTCCGTTAGCAATTTTCACATATACAACCACCTCCTCGTCCCAGCAATTCACCGCAAACTCGACCGCCGGCTCCCTGGCACACTCAAGCAAATGTTGCAACCACCATTCCTTAAATACCACATGGCTACTTGACAGTGGAGCCTCACATCATGTCACCACTGACCTACGCAACCTTGCTCTTCACAATCCTTATGATGGCATAGATGAAATTATAATCGGTGATGGCTCTGGACTGCTCATATCTCACACTGGTTCCACCTCTCTTACCAATCCATCTTCGTCATTCACTTTATCTAATGTCTTATGTGTTCCCACCATGAAAAAAAATCTTATTTCTGTTTCTCAATTTTGCAAATTTAATAACACTTCAATTGAGTTCTTACCATCTTCGTTTCATGTTAAGGATCTTCGCACGGGGGCAATCCTTTTGCAGGGTCGGACTAAATATGGTGTGTACGAATGGCTGCTTTCCACTACTCAGTCACTTTTAATCGTGTTTTCCAGTTTCAAAATCTCTTTGTCCGAGTGGCACCATAGGTTAGGCCATCCTTCTTTGTCAACCTTCAAAAATACTATGTCTTCTTTCGATTCTGATGTCTCTCGTTCGTCCAATTTCAATTTTAATTGCAATTCGTGTCAATGCAATAAAAGCCATAAAATACCATTTTCTACCTTACTTTTTCTGCTTCTTCGCCTCTTTGGGTTATATTTTCTGATGTATGGGCATCACTAGTTTACTCTGTCGATAACTTTAAATACTACATCATTTTTGTCGACCATTTTACAAAATATATATGGCTTTATACCCTCAAACGCAAATCTGACATGCATGATGTCTTCGTGCGCTTTAAGGCCCTAGTAGAGAAATTCTTTAAACGTCCAATCACAACTCTTTGCTCTGACAATACGGGGGAATATCATGCTCTCTCTTCATTCTTAACAATAAATGGGGTCTCACATCTTACTTCTCCACCTCACACTCCTGAACACAATGGATAATCTTATTACACCCCACTTTCTAAAATACGGGAAAATGAGTTCGTGACGAAGGCCCAGCGGATGATATTAACATCATCCATAAGCTGTACTAGTCTTAACTCAACAACATGAAAAGAAATAATCATAACCACGCAGAGAAATATAATCACATAAACAGAATAAAATTCAACAACCAAATCTGGGGTACAAAAACTTACCAAATAACCCGAGAATATGCAATGCAGTAACAATTCGACGAGTTTCTTTCAGTTACCCATCATTGTACCTGTATAACATAACTCAAAAGAAAGAGGAAGAGGATCCCGTTAGAGCAAGCTTCGGGCGACAAGTAGTAGAAATCAGTAAAATAGGAAATAAAGGACTATATAACAAGAGCAGAAATTGGAACGATATCGGAGTCAATAAATGATAAGCGGTAACAAAATCAAAAGTTGATAATTAATATTTCAGAAATCAGGAATCAATGTTTAATAACTAGTATTCAATATTAGTGTCAATATTCAATGTTCATCTATATCTATAAGTCTTTTATCAATCCTAACTAATGCACGCACTACTGCATCCCATACTACAGGTTCCATGCATACAATCAATTTCGTTTAAACTAAGTGGTGGATTTTATAGGGCGGTGTACTCAGGTATCATTATATCATGCCCTGTAATCAGGTAATGGTATCTAGAGGTGGCCCCTGTAAGTTCTAGAGGTGGCCTCCGTCAGCCCCTGATGTGGCACTTAGTTCTACGTGGCACTTAGTTCCATTTAACTGGTAAACAGGAAATCCGATAAACATATTCATGAACCTTGTAATCATTTAATGGGTTCTAGAGATTGCCCCCGTAGGTTCTAGAGGTGGCCCCCGTCAACCCCTGACGTGGCACTTAGTTCTGCGTGGCACTTAGTTCCACGTAATGGATTCTAGAGGTGGCCCCCATAAGTTCTAGAGGTGGCCCTCGTCAAATTCTGATGTGGCACTTAGTTTTACGTGGCACTTAGTTCCATTTAACTTTAAAAATATGGAAAACACGGGCCCCCTTCCAAGTACACTTACCTATATTGTCCACTACTATGGTCAACCCTTAACCCCCGCTTGTTATCATTTTATTAACAATCATTTATCGACATGCATGTGATCAGTGTGGACGACGGTATCAATACTCATGTAATAGGTACAATTGATGAGGCCGGTAGCACTAGTACAATTTCAAGATGATATAATGACTATACAATACATGAAATATATGTAATATCCCGTAAAAATAGCATATGGCTATTTTGCATTGTAATCTGTGCGCAATTGAGAATTGCACGTGATTATGTATTTCTCTAATAACAATTGATTTTAATTGAGAAATATCAGATTTATTGTTACTTGATTTTATAATTTTGAAGGATTAATATGAGATAATCTTGATGTATTCTGTATTGTTTACATTATTAAAGTAGAGATTTGGGGCTTATTTGATATATTTTAGAGATTTGGGGGTTTATATGCAAATCTTTCTTTAAAAATCTTTTTATTATATTTTTATTTTATAAAAACCCCTCCCCCCAACCTTTTCTCTTCCTTCCTTTCCCTTCCTTTCTGTTTTCTCTACCGACCAAATCAAAACCCACCGAAACCCACCTTTCGGTCGATCACTACCCCGCCTAAATCCACCCCATCGTCGTTTTCAAATTAATTTGAGGGGATGGCTGATTGGATGGTGCTCTAGCTCGTGGTGGCGTCAGTTTTTGGAGAGGGCTTCGGAAAAGTATACCCTATTTTATTTTATTGTATAAAATTAAGTGTGATTAATCTTGATTAGGTAGGAGTATTATGGTAAGGAGATTTGGAGATGTTAGGAGTAGTAGAGGCGAGAAATTAGCAAGTTGTTAGAGAATTTGTAAGTTGTTAATAAATTAGGATTTTAGGTTTATAAAGGGGGAGTATATATATGATAACTTGTCTATTTTATAGTAATAGAAATTTTGTTGAGACATTAGGTTATTTTAGGGGTGATTTTTAGTTATTGTTTGGGGGATGAAAATCCCGTAGGATTTCGAATATCCTGTGCTTCGCACGTGTGCATCCCATGCATTTAATTAAACGCATGTGGGATGTTAGGATTTGTGTTATTGCTATCCGTGACTGGTTTGCATGCTTTGAGCTTTAAATTGACTTGGGATTTGATAATAGGATATGTTAGTGACTTTGGATGAGAGATGGCATGATGGCACTTCGAGTCTTCGCGGGATACTATGTGAGTATGATATCTTTTATATTATGTACATGGTGTGTTGTAAAAATTTTAAATTACGAGTTGCTGTGTATTTCCGATTTCGTATCTCAGTGTAGATTGGGTATTTTGAGCTAAAAATTCTTGTGGATACTCTTGTATGTGTCCACAACTATAGTCTAAAATTTCATAATTTTTCGAGGTCATTTGATACCTCAAAAATTTATGGAGTGCAGCTGGTCTGAAATGGCAGAGCTGAAGCTGATTGCTTTTGGACTGAAGTTCAAAAGGTCATAACCAGTTGTGTATGTATGATCTTGCTATGAAATTTTGGGAGGGCTTTTGATATGAGTCTAGTTGATAATTCTCAAATTTAAAAGTTTTTAGAGTTTATTTGATGAGGTTTATAAAGTAATCAGTAAAGGGTAGTATGTACCTTGCGGATAGAGCAGCTGAAAATTGTTCATTGTGGGAAATGAATCTGAATGCAAATTTTGGACACAATGAAATGGTATATGTGTAGATTGAGAATCTCAAATTTCATAAGCAGTGGACTCAAGGTTGATTTATTATTGACTTTTAAGTGGGCTATGTTCAGCCTAGTACAAGTTGACTAGTTTGTGAAGATGAGAAATTTGAGAACTATTTATTAAGAATTTGGGAAATTGACCAACAAGAGAGTCGTAGTAGGGAGTCATAGCTTTCTAACCCATCTGGAATTTTGTAATTCTAGTTTATAGGTTGAGAGTTATGATTTTTCAAATATGGAACGGATCCAGTCTTAGTTAAGGTATTATTGACTAAGTAAACCCGTTTCTCCCTGTTGTACACCTGATGGAACTTAGTGTTTTCGAGAACCCAAATGATAGAATTTGGAGGAGGTGTTCAACTAGGAAGTTGAAGTAGACACTCCCACCTTCCCATAGGACCCGGAATCGAGAATTTCCGATGAGTGAGCAAACTTTTATGATATTGGAAAGGTACAGCGAGTGCAAGAAGAATATACTATTGAAAGTATATGAGGTTTTATAGTATCAAGATGATTGAATTCGAAGAAATGGTTAGCTGGAGAGTTGTAGACCAGGGTCCTAGATTTCCAGAATGGGTGGTATCAAGCAAATCTGAGCAGTGTGTTGGGAGGTTGTGGTTGATGTAAGTTTAACACCCTATTGTTGAGATTGACTTCAAGCTTAAGTTAGCTTGGGGACTTTAGCTCTTAAATATTTGAGGGAGTCGCCCACTAGGAGATTGTAGTGGATCTCCCTACCCTTCTAAAAGTCTGATTGTGTTGGATTTCAATGAGCGTAGCTTGGGTCACAGCTACTGCTTTTTCTTGAACTATTTATCGGACAATTGATGAGGAACCCTCTGCTTACCGCAGTGTGGTGATCATGAGCTATCGAGTTTTAATAATGTTTTTAGCATTTCATTTGGAACTTAGACAAGTTCCTGTGCTTAGTACTCATGGTGGACATGAGTGAGTTGGGATATAGCTCTGGTCGGTTTGTGTTGGGTGTCTCGATGCCTGAGTCTGTCAATGGTCAAGAATTGATGGTTATGTGTGTTTACCTTCATTGAATTGTATTACATCCTTGGGGGCACCGTTGGACCACTCGCTAAGGATCACGGGCCGGAATTATTTGGTTGCTGATCTGTGAAGGTATTGGGAATCAGTGGATGTGATTCCCATGATGATTGTTGTTTTGACAGACCGGACAGGCTCGACATTGTTGATCGACACCGAGTGTGATTTGAATAACAACATATTTTCAGTAAACTTCATTGGTTAGGTTTTCTTTTATTGTTTCGCTTGAAGATCGAATTGGTGTTAGGGGTGATTCTCTATAATCTAACTCGTTCTGAGAGTTAGCACTAGGTGGTGATACTATGGGGTTGTCTCTTCCTGTCAATAGGGATACGTGCTGCGGTGCGTATCTTGCACTGTTAATTCCTGAAGTATCTTGGTAAGAACGGGATCTGGGCACATGCTGGTGGACACGAACGGGTCATATGGGCTGCGGTCCTGTGAAATACGGCGTCATAGGTATGTTGCGGTATATCTTTAAGTTCGTCATGGTTATTGAATGGGATCCGGGTACATGCTGGTGGACACAAACGGGTCGTACGGGCTGCGGTCCTGTGAAATACGGCGCCATAGGTATGCTGCGGTATATCTTTAAGTTCGTCACGGCTGTTGAATGGGGTCCGGGCACATGCTGGTGGACACGAACGGGTCGTATGGGCTGCGGTCCTGTGAAATACGGCGTCATAGGTATGCTGCGGTATATCTTTAAGTTTGTCATAGCTTTCGAAGAGGGTCCGATGTGACAATTATGGGTGACAACGGGGTAGCGCCCCGAATTATGTCTTTTATTTATACCTCCTCAACCATGTCATACTATCAGGAACAGGAAGTGGACCGAATTAGAATGCATTGCATAACAAGGGTTCAAATCCCTGAAACTGGAAGAAACGGCTTGATCTAGGGCACATGTAGTATGGGATGCATGTGTGTCCAGAGTCTTGCTTACATTAGATTAAGTGCATCTGTTCTGTATTCTATGTTTTGTATTAGACTTCAAGTCATGGCATATACGAACACTAGGAAATCAGGACAACGTTTATTTTCCATTCAAGATGAATTGTGAGTGCGATAGTTGAAGTGTATAATGAGTGTGAAAGTGATGTATTGCGAGACGTGATGATATATGTTGTAAGAAATGAATGACTGCATTGTTGTGTGATATGTGATTGGGAAAGAATATAAGTCGTGAGTCTGTAAATGCAAATGAATGGTAAATAAGGTGCAGTTTATGTGAAAGTAGAGTTATTTGTGAATGTAAAGCTTTATGGGAAAATAAAGCTATAGGAATATTTGCATAAGGCGTAAAGTGATGGGCCTTAAGCGACTAATTTGTGAATGATTTCCAAACTAAAGATAAGTATGTTATGAGCGGGTATGGATATGCATACAGGAAATGACTTAGAGAGTATTTGATGTGAAATCTCATTTATAATGTTCACATGTTCAGATTTCAGATAAGATTTGATTATCTTGGTATTCGTAAGTTCGTGCTGCTTTTACTTATAAAGTTTAATTTATTTGCTTAATTAGTAAATTATATTCATACCAGAATTGGCTAACCCCTTAGTGTTTGGGGGGTTAGGGAGTCCTTGGACTACCCTAGATCCCCTACTGTTACAGGTCCTCAGCAGTGCAGAGGTGAGGTGTAGATTCTGCGGAATGGAGCTTTTATTTTAAAATTGTTGTTTAGGTTTAATTATGTGAATAGTGAAATTTATGATTTAAATTGTATTTTAGATGTATAAGTATGTGAATGATGATGATGAGTATAGTGTGGAGTGGGATGATACGTTTTTGACCCGTACCCATCTCGTTGTGGAGTACCGGGCCCTGTGGTATGTTTTATAAGTTATTTTCTAAAAACTTTACTACGTTTTCAAAAGAATTTATGGTTTTTAATTGTTGATTGATATCCTATTATGAGTTTGGCCCCCAGAGCATGATATTTATGTTGCCTGTATGATTCTGCTCGTTTTGGCCTGGGGAGCCCATGATATTATTGCTTGTGATGTGAGCTACAGAATTTAAAGCAGAATTCCATAAGCTTTTTGTGTTTTGGGGCAGAAATTTCAGGGGAAACTCTACCAATTTTTTTAAAAAAATATAACTATCATAGTTTACGTTTAAAGTGATATAGAAATTGAAAAGAATTGAATTTTGAAGTCAAAAGAAAAAGGGAGGCATTACATTTTGTTATGATAGATTGATATTTTTAATAACTTGATGGCAATAAAAGTATTTAAATTTCCGTATTATTTACTGAGTTGAGATGCATTTGAAGGCAAAGTTTCTGGTTGTGTCACGGATGTCCGATAACGGAGATCCGGGGCGCTACAATATACATGGTCCAATTCATTAAATAAGGAAAACATATTTATATGCAAGACATAACAATATATGGACTAAGTGTACTATGATTTCTATGTGTGAAATTTTAAGTTATTGTGTCAGAAATTGGGTCGAAACCTCAGTACAAAGTCAAACAACGACATGGTAGTATATGTGAATGTTCCATAGTACAGTAAATTTATGGTTTGGGATTGAAGTCAATAATAATAGCACGATGAGAAGACTATGAATCACATAACATGGTACAATAAATAACAATGGAGTTCAATTAGATATGATATTCAATTTGATTACTACTTGCCGGATTTCAAAGAGTGTTTTCTTGAACTAGAAACAATAAAAATAAGTTCAAGAGACGCTTGCCTGTTAGGAGATGATTCTGAATATAAAAAAATAACGGGATTAGGATCCCGGGCGACGAACCCACGAACACGGAAAAATGCACTAACACGTGCGAGCCACATGCAAGACACCAGATAGCGAAACAGCAAGATCCACAGCACACAAACAGCGGATCCCAAAGCGACACAACAACCACAGAACTCGGATTCCAGAACAGCGAACAGCAACACCAAAAGCACTGTTCTCCTCTTCACACAACAACAACACACCAACTCCATAGAACAGCAAAACACCGGACCGAGATTTGCTACACCCAGAACACCAAACACCAACTCCTCTCACTGTTCCTCCTTTTTCAACCCAACAGAGAGAGAACGAGAGCGGTAAAAGGGATGGCAACCACGGTGGTCAGGGGCGACGATGTCACTACGGTCAAGAAGCGATGGCAGCGGTGAGGGCGACCAATGGACGGCGGCAATGGGCGGCAACGAGCAAACTCTGTTTCACTCAAAAACAGAGGCAACGGAACAGGGGTGTTCGGGCTTGGACGGCAACGATGAGGGCTAGGGGGGAAACTGTGGTGGTTGCGGGGGTGAGCGGAGAGACAGAGGCGAGGGATCGACAGCGCGGTGTGAGGTGCAGGGAATGGTTATTGGCGATGGCAACAATGGGTAATTGATTCTTGGAGGAGGACGAGGATGACTGGGCGGCGCTGAGGTGGAGGCTTTGACTGGAAGACGATGAGAGGTCGATGGGAGGAGGACGGTGGAAGAGGAGAATGGTTGAAGTCGATGACGGTCGTTGAGGCTGGAGGTGTTCGATGGGTGTGGTGATGTTGAGGCTTGGGCGAGGACGACGGGGTAGGACGAGGTCGAAGGAGGTGGGAGAAAGACTGAGGCAGAGCAGGGCTAAGTGACGAGGGGATGATGGGCGGTGTGTTTCGAAAATGGAGGATGAGGGGAGAGAGAGAGAGCAGAAGGTTGAAGATGGGGGGGTCTGTACAGGGGTAGGGGGTAGGTCTGGCAGCTGTATAGTAATGGGGGCTAGGGTTAGGTAGGGGTAGGTTTATATAGGGTATTGGGTTTGGGTTATTGGGTATTGGGTATGAGTATTAAAATAGATCCATTAGGAGGTGGGTTATAGGGTTTGGGTACAATATGGGTCAAATAAAAGAACAATTCTCAACCCAACAAGATAAAAGACAATTTCATGAAGTTAAAGTTGAGTTAGGAAAAGGAAAAGTAAGATTCAAATAATCAAACTGAGATCAAGGATAAACATGAATAATACTAGAATTGATATTATTTGATACAATAATGAAACAAATGAAATATTATAGGATTACAAAAGAGATTACAATGGGGATCAATAATAAAAGGGGAAAAAATGAAAATGGGAGTTACAATTCTGAACGTCGTCATCATCACATTGTCGAAACAGGTCTTTCTCTCCATACTCATGCATCCATGGCTCTATCATATTGGCCTTTTGCCTTTTCTACTGCCGTGTATCTTATCAATCACCTCCCTACACTGACATTACACTACCTCTCACCATATTTCAAACTCTTTGGCACATTGCCCAACTACTCCAAACTTCGAAGCTTTGGGTTATCCTTATCTTCGCCCATACACATCCCACAAACTTGAATCTCGTTCATCTCCCTGTGTGTTTGTCGGTTATTCTCCTACTCAAAGTGCCTATCTCTGTCTTGACGCATCTACCGCTCGTCTATACACTTCCCGTCATGTCCATTTTGTTGAGTCAATTTTTTCATTTGCCACTTCTCATACTTCTCATCCTTGCACCACCTCATCCACCATCTCTGAGTGGTGCTCTATGACTTTACCAGTCGTGGCCACACCATCCGTGAATGCCGGCTCTGCTTCCCCATCACATTAGCTCGCTTCTACCACCCAAAACCAAACCCAAAACCCCACTCAAAATAATGTCACACCTACCCCAGATATCGACACCCATACTTGTACGCCCGTGGCAGAAACCGACCGCAACCATACCACTGATCCATAACCTCCACCTACTCAAAACGACACCACTCCATTACCCGACCCCTCACCCTCACCTTGTGTTGTAGTCACTTGCTCCAAACACATGTGTTGTAGTCACTCGCTCCAAACACAACATATATAAACCCATTCAAAAGCTTAACCTCACTGCCCAAATCCAACAAACAATCCTTGAACCCAACATTGTTACCTAAGCCCTCAAGGATCCTAAGTGGCGACAAGCTATGTCTGCAGAATTTGATGCTTTACTACATAATAGGACATGGGACCTAGTTCCTTCTCAACCACCTCAAAATTTGGTTGGTTGTAAGTGGATCTTTCGCACTAAATATTTACCTAATGGCTCTATATACAGGTACAAAGCTCGATTAGTTGCTACAGGCTTCCATCAATGCCCTGGAGCTGACTACTCTAAAACCTTCGGTCCAGTCATCAAACCTGCCACCATTCATCTTGTTCTCAGCCTTGCGATCAGCCAAGGTTGGTCACTCAGACAATTTAATATCAACAATGCATTCCTTCAGGGTACTCTCACTGAGGATGTGTTTATGTCTCAACCCCCGGGATTCATTGATCGTAATCATCCTCATCATGTATGCAAGCTACGAAATGCTCTCTATGGTCTCAAACAAGTCCCTCGTGCCTGGTATCATGAGTTGCGCCAATTTCTTTTCATTCTGGCTTCATCAATTTCGTTGCAGACACATCCTTGTTCATCTTAAATGACCATGGTACCATTATTTACCTTTTGGTTTATGTCGATGATATCATTATAACTGGGAATAATGTTGAAGCTGTACAGACTTTCATTCAACAACTTTCTCAATGCTTCCCTCTCAAAGACCTTGGTCCTCTCACCTACTTCCTCGGAGTGGAAGTCACCTCCCACAACATTGGTATTTTCCTCAGTCAACGCAAGTACATTGCTGATCTACTTGCTAGAACTTACATGACTGAGGCAAAACCTACTTCGACACCACTCGCAACCAGTTCAATTCTCACTTTACAATCCGGACCTCCACTATCTGATCCGACCGAGTATCGGACGGTTGTCGGTAGCCTCCAATATCTCTCCCTCACTCGACTGGATGTTGATTATACTGTGAACAAACTCTCTCAGTTCATGCACCAACCAACCAGTGCCCACTGGAATGTAGTTAAACGTTTACTACGGTACCTCTATGACACCTTAGATCATGGTATCACACATCGTCGGACCTCCCCGATAGCACTTCATGCTTTTTCAGATGCTGATTGGGCGGGTAGCAAGGATGATTTCACCTCTACTAGTGCATACATAGTCTATCTGGGTCACAATCCTATTTCTTAGAGCTCCAAGAAATAATGAGCTGTGGCTCGCTCTTCCACTGAGGCTGAGTATCGATCGGTGGCCTCTACTGCTGCTGAAATTTGCTGGATTTGTTCTCTTCTCACAGAACTCGGCGACTATCTTCCTCAACAACCAGTTATTTATTGTGACAATATTGGTGCAACAAATCTCTGTTCCAATCCAGTCTTTCACTCGCGCATGAAACATGTTGCTCTCGACTATCACTTTATCAGGGAACAAGTTCAAAATGGTTTGTTACGAGTGTCACACGTCTCTGCCACTGATCAACTAGCTGATGATCTTACAAAACCTCTTGCTCGTCCTTAGTTTGACTCACTCAAGACCAAGATTGGACTTGCTTCATCGTCGTCCATCTTGCGGGGGCCTGATAAAGATATACAATCAAGTTGAGCAAGTCAATAGAGAAAATGAAGGAATCTGCCACAATTTAAGGAATTTTTATTCAGTTTGTTTTTTTGTTTCCTTTTTTTATGTAATCAGTTTCCTCTTTATATGCTCATGAAACTTGTATATATAGTTATATACTACCTGGATCAATAAAACAAACAACCATTGTCTCTTTAATCTCTCTCCCTTTCAAAATTCCTTTATTAACAAGGAGACAGCTCGCTTCACTAAATAACATAAGAGGCAAGGTTTAATGTATCGTAGAAAACAGAGATCTAGAGGTAGACTGGACGTCAGCAAAATAATCACTGCTGTGACAACAATCTATCTAAGGACCAGAAAAATGGGTCTTCTTTTTGAAACAATAAAGTCCATATTTGTTAGTGTTTTCTTTATGGGACTTGTATTAATTTTTAATTTAAGATATCATGATAAGTGATGGGGTAAGTCGTCAAGGAATTGGGCTTTAAGGTAGGGATGGCAATCGGGCCGGGTCAACCGGCGACCCGCCCGTGACCCGCTCGAATAACCCGGCCGCGAAACGGCAGTTCGGGTTCGGGTCGAACCCATGAACAGTAACGGGTCAACACGGGTCACGAAAATATTGAATCGAACCCGCTGAACCCGGCCCGCGAACCCACTAAAACTACCCCCAATCCGCCCGCCAACCCGCAGGTTGCGAACCGTTTGACCCGAACAGGCCAAACGTTCGACCCGCCCCGGGTCGACCATTAACCCGCGGGTCCAACGAGTCGCAAGCATGCCGTTGGGCACTGTACAACAGAGAGCGGCAGCAGCAACGGCTCTTAGAGCCGTTTTGATGGATTTTTTGTTTTTTGTTTTTTTTTTTTTTTTTTTTAATTTTTACCCTATAAATACCCCCCCAAAATCCTATCAAAAAAATCACACCTTACTCTCTTACTCTTTCTACTATTATTACTCAATTCTAAGCAATTTGTAAACAATTGAAGTATTGAACAAACAAGTCTTCAAGGTATATACACGATCAAATTCCGATCGTATCGAAATCAAAATTCAACAACGTCTTCAACTCTTCAACTCTCCTCCAAGTGATCAAGTTTTCAACTCTCCTCCAAGCTCTCATCAACTCTTCAATTCCGGATTTCTACTTCAACTTCTATTCTTATTTTCACGGATTTTTTTATGTACGCGTATGCACGGTGAACGGTATCAAAATTTCATACCTCTCTTCTTCTTACTTTATTTTTGTTGTAGTTATAATTTTTCGTATCTTAACCGTTTGTTGATTTTTTGATCTTCTCTCTCTCATTCCTCTTGTTTTCTAGATTTTTTTTGTAACTCATCTCTCCTACATTGTGTAGTTTTTTTTTTTACATACATTACTACATTATGTCTAGATCACGCGGTAGCGGTCATAGCCAAAGTGGGCAAGATTCTACCAGCACTTCCCGTAGGCCACCAATTGTCCCACTTAGTGAGCCTGCCGAAGAGTACCATTATCCTCCTACCCAACAATGGGGTACACACGATGAGTTTTTAGGAGACATACAATTAGAAAAAGAACAACAACAACAACCAACCGAAACAACAAAACCCCCTAGTGGTAGGAAAAGTAGAGGGGAAAGTAGTGATTGGCATAAATTTTACAATTTTATCCCGGATGAAGAAACTCCGGGTGTAGGTTTGAAAGTTTGTAAAACATGTTCTAAGAAATACAAATTCAAGAGGGGTGATGGTACCGGTACAATTAAGCGACACATCCTAAATAACCATAAAGACCTTCTTGTTGACCTATCCGGCCAACAAAAAATCCACCCTAGGAATGGTCTAGTTGATAGCCACCCTTATGATCCCGATCTTGTTCGTCGGGAAATGGCCCGATTAGTAATAAAGGAAGAGTTACCATTTTTCTATTCCGAGAGTAGGGGCTTAGAAAATTTTAATCAAACGGCCTTAAACCCT
This sequence comes from Hemerocallis citrina, assembly GCA_017893485.1. Lineage (NCBI taxonomy): Eukaryota > Viridiplantae > Streptophyta > Magnoliopsida > Asparagales > Asphodelaceae > Hemerocallis > Hemerocallis citrina. The sequence goes on from CM030362.1 coordinate 154,041,836, forward strand.
CATTTTAGAAGAATCCCGAGAAATACTTGCAAATCCAATTGTTTTAAAGTGTACAATAAATTGAAGACGCTTTGATTGCAATTTTATGGAGTTTAACTTGTAGAGTTAGTTTAACTTCGGATTGTTGGACGGGTGTTAACAATATTTCAATGATGGAAATAACCTGTTATTGGATCGACAATGATTGGATTCTTCAAAAAAGAATTATATCACTTGCCGCGTTGCCCTATCCTCATAGTGGCATCGAAATAGCAAACCGTATTTTAGAAATTTTTGATGTTTTCATATTCGCGATAAAATTATGTGTATTAGTTTTGATAATGCATCTAACAAAAATGCATCAATTAGTATTTTAAAAACAGCATTAAACCCTCCATCTGACAATATTTTTCATGTTAGATGTGCATGTCATATTTTAAATTTATGTGTTCAAGATGCATTAAAAATAGCCGATCTATATATACTTAAAATTAGAAATTGTGTATATTTTATTGCATTAAGTGGCACCATATTTCAAGAATGGAAAAATTGGTGTAGGATTTCAAATGTACCTTTTAGAAAATTTCCAAAGGATGTTAAAAACCGATGGAACTCTGCTTTTGATTTACTACATGTTGTTACCGAATATAAAGCATGTATAAATGATTTTTGTATCGTAAAAAATATGCCAAATTTTGAAATGACTCCCACCGATTGGTTTTTTGAAGAATCTTTGTTGAAATTTTTAGAACCTTTTAAAACCGCAAGTTTAAAATTTTCAAAATTTTATGAATCTACTTCTAGTAGCATTTTTATTTCAAAAGTTACTATGATGCAAACTTTTAACGAAATGTTAAATGATGTTTTTGTTGGTGATATTGTAAAACATGCATACAAAATTTTTTTGAAGTATTTTAATCCTCCTCTTATGTTGTTTTGTGTTACTACCGTTATGGATTCTTGTATCAAATTAGAAGGTACGAAGAGTTTGACTGAAATATTTTCTGCATTACTTAGGAAGGATGTAGAAATAGAAATTGATTGCGTTTCTTTTTTAGTTAAATTTGAATCTACATTAAATAACTTGCATGATTATTATGATAGATCTTTTGCTTCTAGTAGTACAACTTCTGTAGTTAGTTCTTCTTCTGCTACTTTCAAAGGTAAGGGTAAGAGTAAATTTGATGATAAAATATTTAATTTATTTGCACAAATTCAATCCAAAAAACCTAGGATTAATCAACCAAATGAATTAAATTGGTATAACCAACAAGATTCTGAGTCTTCTACTTCTCCACTAGATATTTTACAATGGTGGAAAGATCATGAACACACTTATAGTATTCTTAAATATATGGCTAAAGATCTGCTAACTCCTTCTGTCTCTACAGTTGCTTCTGAAAGTGCATTTTCTTTAAGTGGCAGGATTCTAACTGATTACAGAAATTGCTTGAAGCCCGACTCGTTATAGATGCTCAATTGCACAGAAGACTGGCTGAAGGTTGAAGATAGGACACAAGGGAAAGCATTATCTACGTCCACAAGTGGGAGCAACTCGCCGGAAGAACAACAACAACAACATCAATAGCAACCAAAATGAAGAATTCAAGACCAACAACAACAAGTCAACAACAACAACAAATTGAAGGTCATCAACTTGAAGACAATTGTAAATAGATAAAAAATTGTATTAAATCTTTGCTTGTTATTTTAAATTAGAAAAATTGAAGTAAATTGAAATTGTATATAAGAAATATGTTAGTGTATAAAACAAATGTGTGAAATCTTTATTTCTTATTAGAAATTGTGAAACTTGTATAACTTGAAATCATATGAATAATATTTCAATATTTTTTGACAATTTCACTCTTTCAATCTTATTATTATTATTACGATTTTTAATGTTTATTATTATTATTATTATTATTATTATTATTATTATTATTATTATTATTATTTTAAGTTTTTTTTTAAAAAAACTATCTAAACGGGCCAACCCGCAATCCGACCCGGGTTGGACCCGAAAGGGTTCAGGTTGGGCGGGTCACCATTTCTCCATTTCGACCCGGCCCGGCCTGGCCCGGTTAAGCATCCAACCTGACCTGAACCCGCCCAAGTCAACCTCCAACCCGGGCGAGTCCGGCCCGACCCGGCCCGGTCGACGCGAATGCCATCCCTACTTTAAGGTTATGAAAGGTTATAGTGTAGCCTGGTTTTATGCTATTATATTATGGTATTGTGTGTGTATTGTTTCGTTAAATATGGACATAAGTCCGTCTGATTTACAGCCGAACATATGGACATAAGCCCTTCCGATTTCTTGCAATGAGTTTAACCATTGCTAGTCTCCGAAAGGAGAAATTTCTCTTGAAAATAGTTTTACTCATTGCAAGAAATGTGCGTGTATTGCTTCTTTAAATAGCTTATCTTCCAAAGTAAATTTAGCATAACGCAAAACAAAATAGCTCGAACTTGAGTAAAATATGCCTGTTACTAACAAGGTAAGAATTGGGAAATAGAAACAATAAGCAGAATATAGGCTCGATCAACTCGTTTTCTTCATACAAAATGGTTCTAGTTGAAGTCTACTCAGCCTAAGAAAATAACTAGAAGGATCTGTTTCGTACTACTTCTTTATAGATAATCTGAAATTTGACATTCAATTAGTTAAACCGGACGTCTATCTCAAAATTCTGTTCAAGAGTCAAAGATTCAATCAGCAGATCCACTCCTTAGTCAAAAATGCATAGAGTAATGCTACATTTACTACCAATTTCACTACATTTTTCTTCACTACCTTAGGTGGCACACTCCAATAGGTAGGGAAAGATAGAGTAGGTGGAAGAACTCTCCAATAGGAGTATGCCACCTAAGGTAGTGAATAGAATGGTAGTGAAATTAGTAGTTGCTCAAGCATTACTCAAATGCATAATATCACAATCCAAATGCAATTAATTCTCGTCTTCAACGTCGTAGATCAAAATTTGGTAATCAATATTATCAATAAGTTTTTAATTAGAAAATCGTGTACAGGGCTCAAATATTCTTCGGGTAGGTTAAAATTAAATGAGGAAGTCACCAACAATGGAAGCGATTAAGGAATGAAACCACCCGATTAACATCAGCCATTAGCTCAATGGAAAAAATTGTTAGAAACCAATTTTATAAATATGAAAAAACCCAACAGCAATTGCGAAGAACTGAAATACAGGAAATAAAAACCGGAAACGAAAGACTTTGCACAGAGTCGAGATTGAGAATCTCGATCCTTAAAGCAGAATTCGCCCCGTAGTGTGACGGTAGCTGGCGAATTGCTTCCCAGGATACAACTGTACATTCTCTGAATAGCAGCACCCTTACTTCAGAGATTCAGCAAACTGCTGTCTGTGATGTACTCTCAGCTGACTCAGAGGAGAAGAAGAGGAAGAAGAAGAATAAAACTCTGACTATGTAAAAGACTCTGTCTAGATTCGTAGTCTTTTATAAAAGAAGATGGAGACTGGAGACTCTTCAGAGGCCCATTACTCTGTAACAGCAGAGTAATGGAGACTCTTCAGATTCATAACTGGTGAGCCATTACTCTGCTGTTACAGAGTAATGGTACCAGTTACTGAATCTGAAAAGCCTTATCAGTTCAGTAGGGAAAAAGTTTTGTCTGGGCAAAAAAAAATTAAGCCAGAGCCAGACCAGACCAGACCAAGCCGGGGCCGGGCACGCGCGTGTGTGTTTGTCATTTTGGCTAAGTCTTCTCTCCACTACACGTTAGTGGTAACCACCGGGCCACGCCCTTTAGTCCAGTTTTCTAGTATATATACTAGAAAAAATCTTTCCCAATTTCTGATATGGGACTATCCATTTTCTCCAAGTTGCCAAGTTAGTACATTTCAAGTACCCAGCTTTGGACCAACATTTCTCATTCATACGGAATTCGTTTTTGGTAAGTGAGTACACCACGGAATAGTACTCATCGAGAGGATCGCAATCCACTTATTTTTCAGCGCCGCCGGTGGCCAGAGCCTGCCGGAATTCGGCCCGAAAAAATGCAAAAATTAATTCCAACAATCCCCCACATGAATGGAAATTACCTGACTATGTAATCCAGATACGACAGAAAAACAAAAAACATGACAGAAAAACTCTGAGAGTACAATCGAAAAATCACTGCATCAGGAATGGTAGTAATTTTTCAACTTTGAACCACCCTTAGTAAGTAGCTATCGGATTCACTTGACCAGGTAGTGATCATGATATCTTGAACTACCCGGGCTTTGATGTGAACCTAGACAATAACTATCACACAGTTTCATCTCCTCACAGAACTAAGTTCTCTTGTTGTGCTCATTTTGGCCTTGAACATCCCTGGTTAATCGTGAGTGAACTTGGAGAATGCAGCCTATCTTCATTCTCCTAGAAACGGCCTCATTTCACACTCACAAGGTGATTGCCCATAAAGAGTATCATGCTATACTCCACTTTTATTTCAAAGCTATGGGAATCATTAAAAGCCAAGCTTATCCTACTCTTTGCATGCAGCACTGTTTTATCATCGTAAGAGTGGGTATGAGATTTTAATCTCTCAGTACTCCCGTCGATTCAACAAGATTTAGTTGTCCCTTTGAACCTAGATCTTGGGATCTCCAATTCCTAAGTAGGGTTTCCATCAAGTATCCTCTTTCGTCACAGGCTTTAAACCCATTCCTCTTGATGATCGCACAACCTGCTCTCGCGACAGACCTTTAGTAAATGGATCCGGTAGGTTGTCGGTCGATTTTATATATTCTATAGAGATTACTCCATTTGAGAGCAGTTGTCTAATGGTTTTTTGTCGCCTTCTGATATGACGAGACTTACCATTATACATACAACTCAGTGCCCGTGCTATAGCCGATTGGCTGTCACAGTGTACACATAAAGCAGGCACTGGTTTTTTCCACATAGAAATATCCTCTAAAATGTTTCGAAGCCATTTTGCTTCCTCTACTGCTTTGGAGCTTGTTTCAGGCCGTACAGAGATTTTACAAGCTTGCACACCTTGTTTTCCTGTCCAAGAACTACGTAACCCTCAGGTTGTTTCATGTATATTTCTTCTTCTAAGTCCCCATTTAGAAATGCAGTTTTAACATTTATTTGATGTATTTCCAGGTTACGTAAAGCTGCAATAGCTATCAACATTCTTATGGATGTTATTCTTGTAACTGGGGAATATGTATCAAAGAAATCTAGGCCTTCATTTTGCCTAAATCCTTGTACCACAAGTCTTGCCTTATGCTTCTCTATTTAACCATCTGGTTTTAATTTTTGTTTGAAAATCCATTTGGATCCTAGAGCTTTACATCTAGAAGGCAAGTTGACTAATTTCCATGTATGATTTTGCATAATGGAGTTTATTTCACTTTTGCTTGTTTCCTTCTACACAGGAGCATCAGGCATAGACATGGCTTCCTTGAAAGTTCTAGGCTCATTCTCTAACAGAAAGGCCATCACAAAGTTAGGACCAAATGATTTTGATGTTTTAGCACGTTTACTTCGTCTAGGCTCATCAGTATCATGTTCTGGTTCATCAACGGAAGTGCTTGCATTCCCTTGTTCACGTGTACGTTTGGGGTACGTAGTATCCTTGCACGGAAACACGTGTTCAACGAAGGAAGCATTCCTTGATTCCATTATTGTATTCACATGGATATCCGGTATATCTGATTTGTATACTGATATGGCTAAAAAATAGGATTAAATCGGGACCGTTCACATCGGACTCGAATCTTAAGGCTCAGGGGTAAAACGGTAATTTCACATGCAAATGGGTCCGAAGTGGGTACTGGGTCTCCTTCTCACAGATCCAATAACCCGCAAACGGATCCACCTCAGCTGGGTACGGGTTTCAACCCGCTACCAACCCGATCCGACAAGATACAATCAAGGTCCCTGATTAGATCTAAATCAACGGCCATGATTCACAGCTATCTTTTCACTGGGGACTAGGGATTAAATTCCTTAACTGATTATAGGGGATATACCTTATCAGATTACATGCCTTATCTGATTACGAGGAATATTCCTTATCTAATCACGGGGATTACATTCCTAAAACCAGTCCCTAAGACGCCTATAAATACCCCTCACCCATCTCCATTAAGAGGTAATCAATCTTTCTCTAGTTAAACACTCTTTCATAATCATTTCTGGTTACTGACTTGAGCGTCGGAGGGTGCGTCGCCGGGATCAACCCCGGTGTCTCGCACTTCCTTGCAGGTGAACGGCGGGAGTCAACGGTCAAGCTCCGGCGGAACAGGTTAGGTGTTTGCTATTCAGGTTTTCTACGAACTCACAAATTCATCTGTTTGCCCCCACACCGAATTTAGCGGCAACAGATTGGCGCCGTCTGTGGGAAACATACGAATAGCAGCCCCTCCTCTTTCCGTCGACTAGATCTTCTCCAGCCATGCCTCCGAGAAAAGCCAAATCTAGGGGGTCCAACCGTGGGCCCAATCCCGCCGATCAGCAGGAGCCAGTCCCTGACCAACCCGTTCTGCAGCAGGAACGACCTCCGCTTCAGACGAAAGACCCCCTTCAGCAAGATCAGCCCCTTCAGAATCAGCAACCCCCCAAGGGTCCGACCGGACCTCAGAATGCTGGTGCGGGGGGCTCCCGCGGAAAGCAACCTCTCCACCAAGACCGCATCTCCATACACAATGCCTCTACGGATTCCATGGCATCACACAATCCTCAGAGTCGGCAGAAGAAGGACGTGGATCTTCGTCACCGTCTGGACGAAAGACGGGCCCGAGAGGGAACCTCCCGCCACTATCGTCCGGGTGAACGATCTCCCCGTCACCGGGACTACAGAAGGTCTCCTAACCGTAGGGGGCGAAGGGAATCCCCCGAGCATCGCAGAAGAAGGCCACGCTCCCCCGTGGGTCGGCAGCAGCCTAAGAACGAGGAGGCACCAATCACCCGTGCCGAGTTCCAGCAGTTCCAAGCGACCATCCTACAAGCTCTCACCAACGCACCTAAGGCTCCATCCCCTCCCCCGGACCGAAGCCCTCGCCGACGGTTCCCCTCTCCTCGTCCTGCTCCTACTAACTCCCGGCATACCCCAAGTCCTCGTCGCTCCCGAAGCTACCATCGCCGCAGCCCTCGTTCTCCTTCGTATGAAAATGAGTCTCGAGGCTCGGCAGATCACCGTCGGAGGGATGACGCCATGTACCGCCGTCTTCATGAAGTAGAAAGGTGCCTGGGTCGGATAAACCGAGAAGAGGAGCATAGGGGGAGGACCTTACGTCCTAGCCAACCCCCTTTCTCCCGAACCATAGTGGATGCACCTGTCCCGTTCGGCTTCAAACCTCCCCAATTTGAGACTTACACCGGGGAGACCGATCCAGTTGATCACATCGAAAGCTTTAAGACTTTGATGCTCCTCCATCAAGCTTCTGATGCCCTCCTCTGCAAAACCTTCCCCGCGACACTGAAGGGCCCAGCTCGAGAGTGGTACTCCCGCCTCGCACCGTCTTCCATATTCTCCTTCGAGCAGTTCGAGACACTCTTCATCACCCACTTCGTGAGTAGCAGGCACACGGAGAAGACCAGCATTTCACTCCTCTCTTGCTAAGAAGCCTCCACAGAACTTTGCCGACCTCCTTCTCAGGTGTGACAAGTACATTCGTGCCGAAGAGGCCGCCTACCCTCCAAGCTTCGGAGGGTCTGCCTCAGGGACGAAACGAAAGCTGACCGAAGAAGATGAGGGCTCCCAAAAATCCCAGAAGGACAGCGATGGACAGCGTCGCCCGACTCCTCGGTTTGAGAAGTTCACCCCCCTCGTTGCCAACATATCAGAAGTCCTTATGGAGGTGGACAACGAAGGGCTACCCCGCGCTCCCCCGAGAATGAATACACCTGGCAAGAAGAGGAATAAGGATAAGTGGTGCCGCTTTCACAGGGACCACGGCCACGACACGGATGATTGTCGGGCTCTCAAGGAGGAGATCGAAGAACTCATACAGCGGGGGCACCTGATCCAGTTCGTCCAAAAAGAGGGGGCCGAGCCCCTCACCTGATCACCACCTCTTCCAAACGAACAGAAAGGCCCGCCGAGCTTCAAGACTCAGCTCCTCCCAAGAGGTCCTCACCTTATTGTAGAAGTAGGATTTTGATTTTCAATAAGGCCGATGCTTGTAACTCGGCCAACAGCATGTAATAATGGCTCGCCCTATTGGAGCAGCCACTTAGTTTATTTCAATAAAACTTATCTTTTCATTGAAAATTATTGCTCTTGCTCCTCTATCTCTCTGGGTTCGGAGTCCAGCTTCTTCTACATGGCTCCTCCCGCAACTCACTAAACTCTAACGATGGCTCCGGAGTCCAACACTTGGTTCGATTCTGCTTCGAATAACTCGCTCTTAAGCGGGTTAGAAGTGGTTCGCCATTCGGAATTGCTCCCACAGCCGTTGAATAACCTCACAATGGTTCGGAGTCCAGCACTCGGCTCGACTCTTCTTCCTCGGCTCGTCCTCAGACGAGCCAGGAGTGGATCGCCGTTCGAAATTGCTCCTGCAGCCGTTGAATGGATCGGAGTCCAACACTTGGCTCGATTCTACTTCGCAAGTTCGCTCCTGAGCGGACTAGAAGTAGCTCGCCATTCGAAACTGCTCCTGCATCCCTCAAACAACCTCACAATGGTTCGGAGTCCAGCACTCGGCTCGACTCTTCTTCCCCGGCTCGTCCTCAGACGAGCCAGGAGTAGATCGCCGTTCGAAATTGCTCCTGCAGCCGTTGAATGGATCGGAGTCCAACACTTGGCTCGATTCTACTTCGCAAGTTCGCTCCTGAGCGGACTAGAAGTAGCTCGCCATTCGAAACTGCTCCTGCATCCCTTAAACTCACCACACGATGGTTCGGAGTCCAGCACTCGGTTCGACACTCCTTCCTCGGATCGTCTACAGACGAGCCGGAAGTAGATCGCCGTTCGAAATTGCTCCTGCAGCCGTCGAATGGATCGGAGTCCAACACTTGGCTCGATCCTACTTCGCAAGTTCGCTCCAAGGCGGACCAGAAGTAGCTCGCCATTCGAAACTGCTCCTGCATCCCTCAAACTAACCTCACGATGGTCGGGGTCCTATGGCTCGACTTTACTTCACCGGCTCGTCCTTAAACGGACCAGAGGAAGATAGCCATTCCGAACTGCCCCCACGACCATCCGAGCTGAGCTACCCATCTACCGAGAAGCGAAGTGGCGGAAAATGTGCCCCAAAATCCGTGCTCGGATCTGCCGAACAAGATGCATCTGCCGAGCAGCTGAGCAGATGAAGAGCAAGAAGAAAAAGAGGCTAACGGGTCAGGGTCGGATCCAATACCCTCGGTCCGACCCATACCCTTCTTAGCTCCTTCATTCTTCTCCTTCTTCAGTCTTTCCGCCAAAGGTACCCAACACTTCCGCTCTTCTTCACTGTGCGAAGGAACGAGGCAGGGGAGAGAACCCGAATGCCTCTCCTCCCCTTCCTCTTTCTTCTCAAGGCCAAGCTCTTCACTCCGCTCGCCTCCAAAGCGGAGCTCTTCCCGACGAGTTCGGAGCTCACAACCCTCCCCTGGAGTTGCTCCTTGCACTCACTTCAGAGAATGGGTCTCCCCAGCACCTCTTCTCCTAGGAATGGAGCTCCTCTTCAAAAATCTCCAAAACCAAACAGAATAGAGACAACTTCAGAGCTCCTCACCTCTCCCATATGCTGACCCATCCTCCCGAGCCGAGGAGCAGAGCTTCATCGACCTATCCCCTTCATCAACTCAATAAGCTTCTCCTCACGCTCGAGCCATCCGAACAGCCAAGCTACCGAACAGCTCAACCGAGTCTTCAAGGAACACTTCCTTCAAAACAGACAACTCAGCACCTCGGCCAACGGTACTGACCATCCGAGCTGAGGTGCCCGGGTACCGACCCTCGTATATGGCAAAAAATCGTCCCGAGGCGATCTCACCGTTAGATTATCTCCAAATTCGCACTCAAGCATGATGGACGGATCAGATCGCGCCATGTCATCACAAAACGACAAGATAACGTTTTCTCGAAACTCGTGCCTCTTGTCTCGTGATTCGCGCTACGATCGTGATCAACCGTCCAGATCGAGCTGCGTAGCCGGGATCTGCCAATCTACCAACATGCGGAGCGGCAAAAATGTGCCTCAAAATCCGTGCTCGGAATCGCCGAACAAAGCAAGCAGATGAAGAGGAAGAAAGAAAAAGAGGCTAACGGTCGGGGTCGGATCCGATACCCACGGTCCGACCCATACCCATCTTAGCTCCTTCATTCTTCTCCTTCTTCCCCAACACATCTCCTCTTCTCCACCGTGCGGAAGAACAAGGCAGAGGAGAGAACCCAAATACCTCTCCTCCCCTTCCTCTTTCTCCTCAGAAGTGCTGCCGATCCGAAGTGCTGCCGTACCGACCCTCGTTTATGGAGAAAAATTCGGCCGACCCCATCTAACCGTTGGATCATCTCAGAATTCACACTCAAGCGTGATGGACGGATCAGATCGCACCACGTCACCGCAAAACGACAAGATAATGTTTTCTCGAAACTCGTGCCTCTTGTCTCGTGATTCGCGCCACGATCGTGACCAACCGTCCAGATTGAGCCACGTAGCTCGGATCTCAAATCCGAGCTACCGAACTACCGAACCGCAAAGTGGAGAAAAATGCTCCTCAAAATCCGTGCTCGGATTGGCCAAACAAGAAGCAGATCCGAGGAGCTCAGATTTTCCGAACAAGAAGCAGAGGAGAAAGAATAAAAAAAAAAGGAGCACGTGGGGCCGGGTTCGACCCGTTAGGGGATCCGAACCCATCAACCCACGACCTGAACTCCACTCCTCTTCTTCCCCATGTTCCCGCCGAAAACAAAACCAACAGAGAAGGGAAGACCCAAACTCCTCTTCTTCACGTACGAGCTCCGCCATGGCCAGCACCTCCTCCTTCCTCGCCTAGAAAGGAAAGGCGAAAAAGAAACGAAGAAGAAGGAGGGCGTGGGACGAGTTCGGTGGAGAAAGAAACGAGGAGGGAGAGAGAGAGTCGAAGGAGAAGCGAAGAAAAAGAAGAAGACAGGAGAAAGAAGCAGCAAAGCCACGTGGCATGCCACGTGGCATCTTTGGAGGTACAGCCGAGCCGGGGTGCCTCCGCCGAAGCGCCGAACCGAGGTGCTGAATTGCCGACGCTGTATATGGAGAAAAATTCGACCGAACCCATCTCACCGTCGGATCGTCTCAAAATTCGTGCTAAAATATGATGAACGGCTCAGATATCGCCACGTCTCCACAAAACGACAAGATAACGTTTTCTCGAAACTCGTGCCTCTTGTCTTGTGATTCGCGCCACGATCGTGATCGACCGTCCAGATTGAGCCACGTAGCTCGGATCTCAAATCCGAGCTACCGACCTACCGAACAGCAAAGTGGGAAAAAATTCTCCTCGAAATCCGTGCTCGGATCTGCCGAACCAGATGCAATTGCCGAGCAACAAGGAAGAAGGAAGAAGGAGGAGAGAAAAAGAAAAAAAAAAAGCTCACGGGGCCGGGTTCGGACCCATCAAGGGGATCCGACCCGAACCCCAATCCAGCTCCTTCTCCAATCTCCCGCCAAAACCAAACAAAGAACATCTTCAAGCTCCGAGCATCACCTCCATGGCCGAGCTCCACCTCCGACACCTCGCCATCACCCCATGCTGCTAACGTCGAGCCCTTCCATCGACACCGAAACATCATCTTCTTCAAAGCCTCGCTGCCGAACTCCAAAGCATCGAGCTCCCCCTCGAGCGAGGCTCCGAACCCAAACCGCTCGCCAACCATTGTCTCCCCGTAGTGCTGCTCATTTGCCGAGCTCGACCTCGTCTTTGCTCGCCGCGCTCGACCTCACCCTCGTTCGACGAGCTCACCGTCTTCAACTGCCGAGCTCTCACCTCCAAGCTCCAACTCCAAGTGCCGAGCTCTCCGCCGCTCCGAGCTCCATCACCGAGCCCACAACTCCGCGGCAAACGAGCTCCTCTTCATCAAAAGTTCGCTGCCGAACTCACCTCCGTCGAAGCGCCTCCCCACTTCGCCGAGCTCCTCTACCATGCCGAGCTCACCATCGGAGCTCCCCACGACAGCCGAAGTCCCCTTCGTCGAGCCCACTCGCGGTCGCCATCAACCTCCTCTCGTCGAACCCATCGTCGAGCTCCGCTCATTGAGCTCTTCTCCTCGCCGAAGCTCGAGCTCCTCCTCGACTGCAAAGCGCACCGACGTCGAGCCCTTCAATGAGCGCCGACGTCGAGCTTCCCTCCACGAGCTCCGCGAGCTTTACTCTTCACAGACATCGAAGAAGAAGAAGGGGCGAGAGCACGCGAAGGAGAAGAAAGAAGAGAAGCAGCGGAGAAAGAAAGAAAGAAAGAAAGAAAAAAAAAAAAAAAAAAAAAAATTTGCCACGTGGCGGTCCACGTGGCGACATCTCACCGAGCCGGGGTGACTTCGCCGAAGCGCCGAAGTGCCGAACTCGTAATTGGAGAAAAAAAGAGGCCGGGCCACACGATCCGTCCGATCGTTCCAAAATTCGCGTCGCGACACGATCGACGCTCAGGAACGCGCCACGTGTCCCGATCGTAATCTGCATCACGATGCGCGCAGATCTGATCGTGATGAACGGCCAGAAATGTGCCACGTGTCAAGATCGCGATCTGCCTCACGATGCGTGCTCATCTGGTCATGATGGACGGCCAGAAATCTGCCACGTGTCCAGGTAATATTTAAATTATTTATTTATTTGTTTAATTGTTTTTTTTATTTAAAAAATCCGAAAAAAATATTTAAAAATCAAAAAAATTAATTAAAAATTCTAAAATTAATTATTAATTCAGAAAAAATTATTTTTAAATTCTGAAAAAATAATTATTAAATTAGAATAATTAATTAATATTTTAGATAATTAATTATTTAATTCGGAAAATGAATAAAAAATTCAAAAAAAATGAGAAAAAATTCAGAAAAATCTGGAAAAATCACCAAAAATCCAGAAAATTCTGAGAATACTTTTGGGCATTTTACAAGCCCATAATAACACTGTTACACCCCGAGCAAGATTCCAAACTCCCTTAAGAACACCGATAAAATCCCGTACGCCATTAGAACAGTTAAACTACTCCTCAAAGGCTGATTACACTCAGTCTTTAGGAGTGGGGGGCTCGTGATATGGCTAAAAAATAGGATTAAATCGGGACCATTCACATCGGACTCGAATCTTAAGGCTCAGGGGTAAAACGGTAATTTCACATGCAAATGGGTCCGAAGCGGGTACTGGGTCTCCTTCTCACAGATCCAATAACCCGCAAACGGATCCACCTCAGCTGGGTACGGGTTTCAACCCGCTACCAACCCGATCCGACAAGATACAATCAAGGTCCCTAATTAGATCTAAATCAACGGCCATGATTCACAGCTATCTTTTCACTGGGGACTAGGGATTAAATTCCTTAACTGATTATAGGGGATATACCTTATCAGATTACATGCCTTATCTGATTACGAGGAATATTCCTTATCTAATCACGGGGATTACATTCCTAAAACCAGTCCCTAAGACGCCTATAAATACCCCTCACCCATCTCCATTAAGAGGTAATCAATCTTTCTCTAGTTAAACACTCTTTCATAATCATTTCTGGTTACTGACTTGAGCGTCGGAGGGTGCGTCGCCGGGATCAACCCCGGTGTCTCGCACTTCCTTGCAGGTGAACGGCGGGAGTCAACGGTCAAGCTCCGGCGGAACAGGTTAGGTGTTTGCTATTCAGGTTTTCTACGAACTCACAAATTCATCTGTTTGCCCCCACACCGAATTTAGCGGCAACATATACCAAGAGCCGATATGCACTACTGTTGTGTGCATAACCTATGAATATGCAATCAATCGTCTTAGGTCCGATGGTGACCTGTTTCGGGTTAGGTACTGCCACTTTTGCTAGACACCCCCACACTTTGAGGTATTTAAACGAAGGTAAGTTACCTTTCCACAGTTCATATGGTGTCTTGCCGGTTTTCTTGTGAGATATTTTATTGAGAATGTAGTTGGCAGTCAGCAACGCTTCTCCCCACATGTTTTGGGGTAAGCCAGAATTCAACAACAAGGCATTCATCATCTTCTTCAGAGTTCGGTTCTAGCGCTCGGCAGTACCGTTTGATTCGGGTGAGTAAGGAGCAGTTGTCTGATGAACTATTCCATGTTCTGAGCAGAACATGTTAAATGGTGCATCATATTCTTCTCTTCTATCACTTCTAACGATTTTAATCGTTTTGCCAAGTTGATTCTCAACCTCAAGTTTATATTCTTTGAATTTATCCAAAGCCTCATTTTTGCTATGTAATAAATATACATAACAGAATTTTGTGCAATCGTCTATGAATGTCAAAAAGTATTTTTTGCCACCTCTGGTCTGCACCTATTTTAAATCACACAGATCTGTGTGAATTAGACCTAGAGTTTCTGTGTTTCTTTCTAGAGAATGTGATGGCATTTTAATGAGTTTGGCCTCCGTGCAAACATCACATTTTTCGGAGTTATCTACCTTAAATTTTGGTAGCAAATTCATGTTAATTAATCTACGCATAGAATTGACATTAATATGGCCTAGTCTTTCGTGCCAAACAGAGGAAAACTCAACAACATAGGCAATGGGAGTTATTTCATTAACATTGAGAACAGCAGGAACAATAGTTTTAGGAATGATTGTCATTACATTAAACTTGAACAGTCCATCCTTTACATATCCTTTACCCAAGTATACCCCATTCTTAGACAATATAAAATTATCAAAAACAAGAACAACCTTAAACCCATTCTTTATTAGCAAAGAACCTGATATCAAGTTCTTTCTAATATCTGGAACATGCAGCACATTTGTGAGTGTTAGTTCTTTTCCTGAAGTCATTTTCAGCACTATCTTCCCTGTTCCTTCAATTTTGGAGGTGGAAGAGTTTCCCATGAACAGCTTTTCATCTTTATTCCACTTCTGGTATGAAGTGAACATTTCCTTGTCCGAGCAGATATGCTTGGTGGCGCCAATATCGTACCACCATTCACGT
This sequence comes from Hemerocallis citrina, assembly GCA_017893485.1. Classification (NCBI taxonomy): domain Eukaryota; kingdom Viridiplantae; phylum Streptophyta; class Magnoliopsida; order Asparagales; family Asphodelaceae; genus Hemerocallis; species Hemerocallis citrina. The sequence continues at coordinate 154,056,900 of CM030362.1, forward strand.
GGATTGCTCCCCACAAGATTTACCTCTGATACTACAGCACAGAGGTACAGGTCAGAGAGACCAGTGGACAAGTTCTCAACTATGTGTGCGTGGAATTTTTCATTCCCTTTTACATATCCTGTTCCTGAACGATTACTGTCCTTGCTGCGGCACTCATAAATTTTGTGTCCCAGCTTACCACACTTGTGGCATTTCCCAGCAAACCTCTTTGTAAGAGGTTTTTTGTTTGAGGCCTGTGGCAGAAATTTTCTCTTCTTGCCCTTCATTCGTGCTCCACCACGTTGGTCTTTTCTATGGACTGATTTTCATAAGACCTGTCAGTCTTGCAATTCTCCTCTTCGATCCGCAACCTGACAATTAGGTTTTCAAGAGACATCTCCTTTCGCTTGTGTTTGAGATAGTTCTTGAAGTCTTTCCATCCAGGTGAAAGTTTTTCAATAAACGCTGCAACCTGGAATGGTTCGCACAGCATCATGTTCTCTGCAGTTTTGTCGTGCATTATAACCTGCAGTTCTTGGACTTGACTCACAACAGTTTTGGAGTCAGTCATCTTGTAGTCCAGAAATTTGCCGACTACAAACTTCTTGGATCCGACATCTTCTGTTTTGTACTTCTTTTCCAAGGACCCCACAGGAGTTTGGACGTCTTGAAGACACAGTAGATGTTGTACAGGGGGTCTACCAAGCCATTCAAGATGTAGTTCCTGCAGAGGTAGTCGCCCTGAGTCCATGCATCAACTGTAGCAATGGAGTGTGCATCCATTGGCACCATCAACGGGGCAGATTCAGTGAGAAATCTTCCCGCTTCAATGTGGTAAGGTAGAACTGCATCTTCCCTTGCCACTTCTTGAATCCAGTTCCATTGAACTTGTCCAGTTTTTCTCCCACGGTTATGTGCGTAGGCAGAACGACCGAATGTGCCGCAACCGATTGTGCAGTCACATTTTGGGTCACCGGTGTTTCAGTACTGATAAGCCCACTGGCAATATCACTTTGTGTGTTCTCCATATTCTTATCTGAAATAGTTTGAAACAGAACTTGTTAGTTGTTTTTTCTGAATCGATAACAACACCTGCAAATGAAACTTCACAAAAACGGTTAGAATCAGTGAGGAAAAAATTCTGCTTTAAGATTGTTAGAACCCAATTTTATAAATATGAAAAAACCCAACAGCAATTGCGAAGAACTGAAATATAGGAAATAAAAACAGGAAACGAAAGACTTTGCACAGAGTCGAGATTGAGAATCTCTCTCCTTAAACCTTCTCTGAAGAGCAGCACCCTTGCTTCAGAGATTCAGTGAACTGCTGTCTGTGATGTACTCTCAGTTGACTCAGAGGAGAAGAAGAGGAAGAAGAAGAATAAAACTCTGACTGTGTAAAAGACTCTGTCGAGATTCAGTAGTTTTTGTCTGGGAAAAGCCAAGCCGAGCCCAGGGCCGGGGCCGGGCCGGGCCCGCGTGTGTGTTTGTCATTTTGGCTAAGTCATCTCTCCACTAAACGTTAATGGTAACCCCCGGGCCACGCCCTTTAGTCCAGTTTTCTAGTATATATACTAGAAAAAATCTTTCCCAATTTCCGATATGGGACTATCCATTTTCTCCAAGTTGCCACAAGTACCCAACTTTGGACCAACATTTCTCATTCATACGGAATTCGTTTTTGGTAACTGAGTACACCACGGAATAGTACTCGTTGAGAGGATCGCAATCCACTCATTTTCCGGCACCGCCGGTGGCCGGAGCCTACCGGAATCCGGCCCGGAAAATTGCAAAAATTAATTCCAACAAAAATTACAACAACCTCCACCACAATGCCAAATAAAATAAAATTTTCTTTCTCCATTGAACTCTATCAAGGGCTATCTCAATGTTAAATCTCATTACCACCTCATCTATGTTTCATCAATGACAAGTGTCACAAATTTACCACTCCTCTGTTTTCCGTCTTTCTATTATTAATTGAAGTTACTTCTAACTACCACATATATGCAGCGCCGGCTCCCACCTTAAGACCGTGAGGTGGCCGCTTTAGGTCCCCGATTTTTTTGTTCTTTTAGATAGGAGCGAAGCTAGGGCAATGTTGCCGGGGAGGCCAAGTAATAAATGAAATTAAGGAAAAAAAATTTTATAAAGTAAATATAATTTTTTGGCACAGAGATATAGTCTTCAAAAGATAGTTCACATATCACACTTTTAAACAAAAATTAACAAAAAAGTTAAATTGTCTTGATTTCTTACAAAATCCCAAAAAGTATATTTGTCTCATTCCAATAAATAAAAACAAGTGTAGCTTAAAAGAACTGTGATCTGCATTCTTTCATAGAAGCAAACTCTTTGATAATTGTATCTATGCACAAATTCTCTACTATTTCTCTTTCAATAAAAATCATCAAGTAGTTCGAGAGATAATCATCCTCCATCTTGTTGCGAAGCCTATTTTTCACAAAACTCATTGCCGAAAATGCCCTCTCAGTAGTTGCTGTAGAAACTGGTAATGTGAGCACAAGCCTAATTAGTCGATCAACAAGTTGATAGATAATTGACTTTCTAGATCTCGCTAATGCTTGACATAACTCGGAAAGAGATGACAAATTCTTGAATTCACTACGAAGAGGAATATCAAGTATATAATGTTCGAGTTGATACTTTAGATGTGTTTGATCTTGCTCAGAAAAATCTTCAGAATAGAATTGGCTTGCAAGCTTGCAAATTTTCTCGACATTAAAAGATGTATATACATCTCTCGGATCCAAAGTATCACTTAGCATAAACCAACTATATTTTCATTAAATCGGATATTTAATTCTTGCAATTGAGAATCAATTGTGGCAATGAATATGTCAACCCGATAATGATGTTCAACTGTAAGATGCGGCTGTGGATGTCGAGATGGAAATTTTCTTTTATATTGATCAGACATATCCGGTATATCCATCTGACGTTTCTCACAAAATAATATTGTCTTATCAAGTAAGGCTTCCGACAGTCTCCCTAAGATTTTGAAGAAGTTTCTTTGTAGAAGATACAAGATGCATTGCATTTACAATATCTTGAGACCTGCGCTGCAAAGCTTTACAAAGAAGATCAGTGATTTCAAAAACTTCTTTCATGGGGTGCAATATAAAGATAAATTTGAAAGAGGTTAAAAGCTCATAAGTCTTCTCTGCATCTGCACGTTGAGCAGAGTCACCATCATCAATGAGACTAACAAGAACTTCACATGTCGGGCTAAACATATTCAACAAGCTTGTGATTGATTTCAGATAAGAACCCCAACGAGTATCTCCAGCTCGCTACAAAGAGCCAATTTGATTTAGCCCTATACCTGTTTCTATTTCTCCATTAGCAATTAAGAACTCAAGTTCACAAGCTTTAGCTGCTTTCAACTGATCATTTCTTTTGCAAGAAGCACTAGGAATGTTAATAATGTAAGTCAAATCATTAAAGAAGTGGTGAATTGGACTCATGTCTCTACATGATGCAACTAATGCTAATTGAAGCCGATGAGCCATACAATGTACATAATATACACTTGGAGAATTATTGGAAATCAAGGTTTGTAGTCCATTCAATGCACCTCGCATATTGCTTGCTTCATCATACCCTTGACCTCTTATATTCTTTGTGCTGAGGTTATGAGAAGCAAGGAGTTTATAGATACCATCCTTTAGGGTTAATACTGTGGTGTTGGAAACATGAAGAAGTCCAAAAAATCGTTCTCGAACAAATCCATCCTTATCAACAAATCTCAAGACAAGTGTCATTTGCTCGTTCTTTGAAATATCTTATGCCCCGTCAACAAGAACACAATACTTTGCACCTCCAATTTCTTCTCGAATTGTTCTCTTTACTTGAAGAGGGAGACATTGAAGAATTTCTTTTCAAGTATCGGGAAATTTATATGAGGCATTAAGTGGAGGTTTGTCCAAAACAACTTCTTTGACCTCCTTAGAAAAGTGTGCAAACCCCTTTATGGCTCGAAGAAAATTACCACGATTAAGTGAATCAACACTTTCATCATGACCACGCAAAGCACACCCTTGAAGTGTCAACATACAAACACTATATATAGAGACATATAATCGTGGACGATTATTTGCAATTTATTGAACACTTTGTTGAGAAAGAGCTATTTCAATATGTTGACGTTGGTCTATTAGAGCAAAATAATTTAGAAGCGCATTTTTATGTGGTGAAGTAGGAGTACTCCCTTCATGTTTGCCAAGTGAACATCGTGGTCCGCTCACGACTATTTTCCATTTGTCAAATCCTTTGGAAGTAAATTCATCTCGGTCATTTGGACTACCAAAAAGATAACATGGAAAGCAAAATGCCGCATCCCTAGGGGGAGAATACTCCAACCAAGGAAACTTTTCAAACCAAGAAGGTTGAAACCGTCGGTTGTGATCATTTCCTTTCTTTGAATATGGAAAATCATCATTTCAATGGTATGCCCCCAATTCGATATAAGCATGACGAACTTCATCTTGTTTTTTAGAAGGATAATCACAAATTTGTCGACGCAATCTCGGATCACGCTCTAAAGAACCAATCAAATCTCTTTCGCATTCAATTTCATGTCTTGTAGAATCAACTTGTGGAGATTTAAGAGGATGTTCTTCAACTAAAGGAGTTGATGTTTGTGTATCACCTCCTAAAGTTTGGGTATTTTATCTTTTAAAAAAAAAAAGAATCAATGGTGGCTTTTTTCCCCATTGATATTTTAGAAAACGAACTGATCCTATACATTAATAAATTCAAAGAAATATAAGACTCATTATATATATTAACAAATGTCGAAATTAATGCTTCTAGAAAAGGCTTACAATTGATGGAAACAAATAGTATCCGTGACAATTTGAAAATCCTAAGAAGTTATATGTCCTCTTATTTCTCATAGTTTCAGTTTTCCTTTTCTCCTTTATAAACAAATTTAACTAAACATTTACAAACATACAACAAAAGAAAACATGCACAAGAGGTTCATGCCATCAACTTCTTTCTGATCATCATATTAACCTTCTCCTAACTAATGACATTGCCTATGAAAAATACCATTAGATTGAGAAGGCTTTACAACTAAATTACACCTACACTTAGCATCAACTCTTTGAGTTTATTGTAAAGAAGAAAGGAAAGAACTATCCTAGTTGAAGCAATCATAGATAGTAAAGAGGTAATCTCGGTGAGGATGTGTTCCATTAAATATGCCCTAACTGCTTTGCGTCTCTACTATAAGTGACATTCATATTTGATGTATGCTTAGCTGTGGGGTAATACCAGTGAAATCGGCGTATCACCTAGTTACATACTTATTTCTTAAGGATATCCATCCATAATTGCTAGTAAGAGAAAGTTTGAGTAAATGCTACCAGGGAAACTTTCCTCACTTTATGCAAATGGGATAAATTACAGCAAACTACCATTGCTCATTATGTTCGTTATTTTACTACCACGAAATTGCTTCATTGCGAGTGCCAGTTATCAACTTGTTTCGTTTGTTACTTTAATAACCAGAAGTTGTGTATGTATTGTACATCTATTTGAACTATATGAACTTCAATGTCATAAGAAAGAACAGAAGTAATTCAACATACATATAATGAACTTAAACGTGAGAACAATATGAATATAATATCTCAAGAAAATATGAATATGAATTTTCACAATATGAATATTGTGAAAATTCTTTTCCAGTTCGAATTCCTACAATCGACAATTATAGCAAATTTTAATGTGTTAATCCTGATTACAACCATCCAAGAAAGGGCATCTGACATTCACCCAAGTGCATTCAAATAGGTGGAAATACATTCAAGCATCAATTAAGAACAAACACTTACATAATCCCTGAAAGCCATGCCAACTTCCATGCTCTTCAACACCTCATCCGTCAGCTCAATTGCAACCCTCTCCTCTCTATCCAATTGCCCACCTACCATTTACATATTTACACAAATACCCAACTCAAAATTAAAATTTCTTTAAAGTTGTAACAAATAGAAAACGAAAATTTGGGGCGAGAATTTGAAGTTATACCTGGCATTTTATCTTCCTCCTTCGTTAACTCTGATAAAATTTAGGCCTAATTTTGGAAGGGATTTCGAAAGTATTTGGAAGTAATTACGAAATTAGACCTCTTCGATCGCAAAAGAGAGAATTGAATGAGTTAGGGTTTGGGTTTGGGAGGGGGGGGGAGAAGAAAGAGCTCGGGGTTTAATTAATTGAACTGGTTGAGCATGAACAGACAACAATCCTATACATATATATATATAGAGAAAGGGTTTTCTAAAATTTTTCAGGGGGCCAAATTGTGAATATGAATATATTAGGGGGGGTTAAATTCCGCGGGGGGGGGGGGGGGGGGGGGGAGGGGGGGCTGGGCCCCTCCGGACCCTCACAGTGCTCCGCCCCTGCTTTTAGAGGCCCCGAATTTGTATTCCTCTTATAAATATATGCATGTACTTTGTGTGTAAAAGAATTATATTGTAATTATGGGCCCCAAAAATAATTATTTGGGCATTTCGCCTTGGGTCGCCGAGAACTCGGGACCGACCCTGCATATATGATCCTATCTTTCGACATATAGTTACCCACTCATTCCAACATTTTGAATTTGACTCCGTACTTGTTTCCCAGTTTCTCAACATTCTGACCAAGCTCGAGCTCGGCTCGTTAAGCCATCGAGCTCAATTTTCAAGCTCGAGCTCGACTCATGCTCGTCTCGAGCCGAGCTTTGACCAAGCTTGAGCCGAGTAGCTCGTGAGTAGCTCGGCTCGTTTGCAACCTTAGCTGGAGGTACATGTACGAATGTAGGATAACCAAAGTTATCATACTTGTATTGTACCTCCACTTAAAAGTAATTTTGGTTATCCTGAAAAAAAATAAAAATTTAACAATAAAAATGCAAATAGCTAATTAAATAAAATATAAAGGGGAAAAAGGACCTGGATTTGACAAACTAGAATGTAATTGACAAGCCCACTGCAGATGGTTTTGGGCTCTGCCTCCCCCACATCCATATCCTTCACATACAGAGAATCGGCCTTCAGGTGCCTCCATGCCTTCAGCACCCAACCAACTCTTATATCCAGCCAGTGTTCTAAATGACGGCTGCCTCGGATGCTTAGGCGGTGCCTAGACGCTTAGATGGAGGAGAACGAATCGCCTTTGCCATAGGCAGTGGTCTAGGCGGTCAGAAGCGACTAGGCGGCCATCTTTAATAGTAGTGGAATTGTTTTTACTTTTTTTAGTATTATTGGTGATGGATTGCACATATCACACCTATTACATATATTAAAAAAGCACGTATTACACATATTACACATATTGGCATATTGCACATATTATAATTGGACAATTGTTTTTTTTTTAATTGCACATATTGCACATATTACACATATTAATTGCACGAGGAAGCTTTATTTATGCACAAACACCCTTTCATTACAGATATTGCACAAGAACATGATGAATATTTGCAATTGGATGACATAATTGTACTTAGGATTGAAGAATAGGGGCTGAAATTGACTAAATCGACAAAAAAAATCAAGCACCTAGGTGCTAGGCGCTCCTTGACCGAACCGCCATCGCCTAACGCTGTTTACAACACTGTATCCAGCACATTTGCCACCTCCCTTATCGGTTCCACCGCAAGCGGATTCGGGTCCGAACCCGAAGAAGCTGAAGTAGAGGAAGAAGAATCGAAAGGAGGAGGGTTACTCTCTGTGATCTCGGTAAACTGAGATTCGGCGGAGGAACATAATATTGATGTTGGGGTTTGACTTCGAGAGAAGAAGAATGGGCCGAGGATCTTGTATTTGATGGATAGGGCGGTGGGGCCCATGCCGGCGGTGGAGATGGTAGCGATTAGTCTGGTGGTGGTGGTGCGAATGGAGGAGAGGAGGAGGGCGGCAACGGTAGTTTTGGGGAGGGTATCCATGGCCATCGCCATTTTTGAAAGTGGAAGAGAGAGAACTGCCTGTTACTTATCTTGGAAAATATAGAATTTTTTGCCGTAATAGGCCACTTTTTGAAAATATTTGCCATTATGGGCTTGTTTCGAAACTATTAGCGTTTGTGAGCTACTTGGTGCCACGTCAGTAGCGGCCGCTATTCTCATTAGTGGCCGCTATTCTCATTAGCGGAATATTTATTTTGAAATTTGCTAATGGGAATAGCAGCCCCATTTTTTAATTAAAAAAATAATTTTTTTGTTTATTGTCTCTATTCCTATTAGCGACCAAAGCATATATAAAGTCGCTAATGGGATTAGCGACCTTCAACGAAATTTATTCCAACACTTAGCAAAATCTAGAAAGCTTTTGCTCTCTGAAAAATAACAATCAATTTATTTTTTGAAACTGAGGTGTTATTCCAAATAGGAAACTTAGTTGTACAAATGTCGCTATTTGGAATAGAGGCATTAATTGTGCTAAGAGCGTTATTCCGAATAAAGGCCTTAGTTGTGTTACTATTTTACAAATTTTATAAGGAAAAAGAAGATAAGTTTCCTGTTGAAGTCGCTATTGCGAATAGCGACCGAAGTATACTAAGGTCGCTATTCCCAATCGACCTTAGTTTGGTGATTATTTGCAAATCTTACAAAAAAACAAGGAGATTGAGTCTTCTTCTACTGAGGTTGCTATTCGGACTAGCGACCTCAGTTTTAAATATATTTTTTCCAAGAGAGCAAAAGCTCTCTAGAAATCGATAAGTGTCTAAATACATTCATTTGAGGTCGCTAATCCTATTAGCGACCTCATATATACTTCGGTCACTAGTGGGAATGGTGACAGCAAATAAAATTCCAAATATTTTAAAACAGATGCTGCTATTCCCACTAGCAACTTTCAAAATGAATAGACCGCTAATGAGACTTTCAAAATGAATAGACTGCTAATGAGAATAGTGATTTTAAAAATGAATAGACCGCTAATGAGAATAGCGGTGTCACGTGTTGGTGTATGCCCTAGAGGCCAGTTGTGTATTGATATTACTAGTTTACATTGTATCATGACATTTATTTCATATTTAGGCATTTTATTTATTGTGTTATTTATTGAATTAAATGAACATAATGAAGTTCTTAGAATACTAAGTTCAATGTCATGGGATATCAAGTGCATGACTTGATTGTGAGATTCCTATTGGCTGAAATCGGAATACTGTTCTTAAATGTCCCTAGTCAAGTATTATTGTGAATTAGGATAACGATAATACATAGAGACTGGTGTGTGTGTAGACTGATGACCATTCTCACAGATCATAGATATGAGATATCAAGTCGTCAATGGGTACATATGTAGCGCCCCGAATTTTCAATAAATAAAATTAGAAATACGTGGTACAATTTTCAGAATCAACTTCAATGTAATCACAAACATAACAACCAAATATAGGGAAATTTAAAACTTTTTATTACATCAATTGTTTACAAAGCACAGCGAAAAATTAAACACCTTGAATTACAATTCTTTCTTTTACAACACATTCTTTTACAATTTACATAAGACACATTATCATTCTACCACATGCATCCAAATCCCAATGCTATAGGTACCTGCCTATAAAACATGAGGCTAGAGATAACCCTAACCCCCAAAACTACAGGGGTCAGCCATAACGGTGTGAATGACATCAAAAGAAATACAACATGAATAAAACATAAAGAATAAAGTCATAAACAATATATATCAATAGTAATAACAATGGAATATGAAATAACAATAAATAAAACATGAAAACATCGAGTGAAACTAGACTAAGTGTCAAGTGTAGGAAAACAGAAAACAAACATGCATAAAATCAAGTCAAGAGAACACAAATGGAAGATGATGACTCTCTAATGCATACTTGTCGGATTCTATGCATTCCATACTACATAGGTCCGGTGGAAGCCCTTATCGTTCTCCACTTTATAAGGTTAGATCCCTCATTATTCAACTAATCCTACTACTGTGATTGAAATAAGGTCCAGAATACTCCGCGAATAGGCATCACAACCCTCGACGCGCAAGCATCATGTAAGAATAGCTCTGACCCCCAGGAAGAAATCACCACCTTGGTGTGTACCCCATGAATAGGTTTGCGAGACCCTCGACATGAAGATGCACTAGTACATCCCGTGAATAGGCCTGCCGACCCTCAACACGCGAATGCACCCGTATGCTCCGTGAATAGGCCTGCAGACCCTCGACATGCGAACATACCAAATGTCCTCTCGAGATAGAACACACAGTCCTAGAATGCTTATGAAATTTGAAATTCTCAATCTAGACATATACCATTTCATTGTGTCCAAAATTTGCATTCAGATTTACATCACACCATGTGTTATGACTCCTCAAACATTGCATAATTTTTAACTGCTCTTTTACAGGGGTTTTTGCCACTGTGTACGGTTTATTCTTGAAACCTCATCAAATGGCCTCTAAAAATTCTAAAATTTGAGAATTCATAAATTGACTCATATCAAAAGCTACTCCTGAAATTTCATAGCAATATCATAAACACAAAAGGAGTTCTGGCCCTTTAAACTTCAGCCCAAGAGCAATCAGCTTCAGCTACAACTGTCCAGACCAGTCGCACTCCACAACTTTTTTGAGGTATCAAACGACGTCGAAAAATTATGAAACTTTAGACTATAGTTGTGGAAACATACAAGAGTGTCCACAAAAACTTTTAGCTCAAAATTACCAACCTACACTGAGTTACAAGGTTGGAAAGACACAGTCAAAATCTACACAGCAGCAGCAATTTTGGCTGCTCTCTGTACAGAATTGGACCAATTTTTTGGGCTACTAAAAAGCTTCCAAATAATATGAAAAAAATCATGGATACTCTACATACATAGAAGAACAACTTTTCAAAATTTGAGCTCATAATTCCAAGCCATTTAGGAGCAAGAAATTCTTAAGCATACTCTAACAACCAAGCTTCTTAACAAGCTTTAAGAAAAAGTTGTTCTTACCATTCAACTATGTTTACCTAGCAATTCACATGCTCAAACATGGTAACAACATCATATCTACCACTACTACACATCCATTTCACACCAAAAAAATAAATACCAAGTTTAGAGATTAAGAGATCACTCACACAAAGTTTGCAAGCGAATCTCCTAGCTTGCTTGCTCCCTTTATTTGCTCCTTGCTCTTGTAGAAGATCCACACTCCTACTATACTTCTTCTCTACTAAACTTCTTCTCCTACAAATTCTCTTTCCGAAGGCTCCACCTTTTTCCACTCCCTCTCTTCTCCTCTTTTTTTTTTCTTTTTTTTTTTGAAGAACATAAGGAAAAATGGAAGATGAATGGAGTAGGAAGGGGTTTTATAAGAGAAGGGGAGCTAGGGTCTTCCTCTTCTTCCTTTTTGGCCGGAAATGGAGTGATGGAGGGCTAGGATTGAAGGTGCTAGGGTTGTGGAGGTGTGTGGTGAGATGGGGTGCCAACTTTCCAAGTATAAGCTTCTTGGAAATTTCCTTGAAGCATCTTGGAAATATCGTCATCTCATGAATCACTTTCACATGGTGAAATATCTCCACCATTGGATCTCATCAAGATCCAAGCTATGATCACATGATGCTAGGGTTCCTAACCCTAGGTTAGGTCAAGGAACTCTAGGTCATCATACCCTAGGTTACCATAACCTAATACACAATTCCAATTCATATTCAATTCAAGCACTTAGCTTAAATTAAAATGACAAATATATATAATTTAAAATCTACAAAAATCTATGTTTTATAGGAATTATATTTTTCTCCCGAAAATTGTCTGGTAAAAAACAATCGAGACAAAACCACAGTTTAGCCGAGAAGATATTCCGAGTTTACCTCATCGGGTTCAGTGCTCATATGTCTGAAATCTCTCAATTAAAACTGATAATTGTTAGAAAAATATGTAATCGTGTGCAATACACAGACATGCACTAATTACTATGCAAAAATAGCCATATGCTATTTTGCGGGGTATTACAGTGAAATCAAATATCATGATGAATTATGAAAAGTCTTATGAATATGAATACACAAATGTTAGGAACATGAAATGGAATTGAAAGGTAGATGGTAGCTAAGCCTTATACCGGCATTGAAAGATATTGTTGAGATGAGATACTGAAAAGAAAAGACTAAGTTTGGTTGATTGATGTTTAAGACCGGTATAGAGGAAAGAGCTAATTCTAGGGGTTGACTTTATTCATGATTCATATAATTAAGGACTAGACACATAGTGGTAATGTGACGAAAGTGAGAGAAAAATACAAGTATGAGGGCCATCGGATTGGCGGTGTGAGAGTGATTCACAGATTGCCTGCTTGATGCGTCATGACACGGCGTGAGCACTACTGCGGAATTATCGTCCCGGTGGGGACGCTTGTGAGGTGTTTGGTGACTACGGGTGGTGCCATCGTTCCACGACGGAGGCTGAATTGTCCATAGATTTCCTGCATGATGCATCATGTCAGTGCGTGGGATTTCCTTCCAGATTGTCTCGACATGGACTCGTAATTCATAGAACATCTATGATACTTACCGTAGTTACCGTAGTAGTTTAAGTCATGGCGAGGGACTGAACCCTACAAGATGAAGTACGATTAAGGGCTTGCTCTCAGACCTATGTAGTATGGGATGCATAGAATCTGAACAAGTGCGTATTAGTGTCATATAATATAAATAATTGCATTAAGGACTAAGTGCATAGCACAACATGACATCAATAGGATAGTCCCCGTAGTTTTGCTTGTGACAAGTATGTGCTTTCTAAGTAGGAGAAAATTGATGTATTATATCCTTGCGTCAGTTGAATGAACTGACGAGCCCACAGTTTCTATGCAGGATAAAGAGATTGACAAGCTTAAAGTATGCATGCTGCTTAAAGAATGTTTCAAGTGTGGTACATTTTATTCATGTAATTATTGTAAATTGCTTCCGCTATTTACACTACAAAAGGTACTTGTTTTAGCGGCGAATATTCCCCGGTGTTTTACTAGTAGCGCCGGGGTAGGGAGCGAATAGGAATGGGCGCCAGATGGGATGGTTATACACCGGCGGTCGATTTAAAATGCCGGTCAATCTTCGTATTCACCGGCATTTTATCTAGAAACGCCGGTGAAGCGTATTATTCACCGGCGTTTATTATCAAAACGCCGGTGAATATACGGACACATTCACCGGCGTGACTAATTGAAACGCCGGTGAATAAGCTGCGATAAAACCCGCGAACCTTAATCCTTCGCTCGCCATTTTCCCAAACCCCCCCCCCCCAAAAAAAGGGGCGCTTCATTTCCCTCCTTCCTCGCTGTACTTCCCGCGCGTTTGCCTCCGCCGCTTCGTCCTCTTCGACAGCCTTCAACCTTTCGAAATCGTCCCTTCTTCCCTTCGTCATTTTTGATTTCCCTCTTCCCTCTCTCTATTTGGAGGTGAATCGGCGATCGCCCCGCTCTCTCTCTCTCTCCTACGCCCCCGCGCTCGTCGCCCCGCTCTCTCTCTCTCTCTCTCTCTTCGGTATCATCTCTTGATTTCCCTTATTTTTCAAAAAAAGCATGTTTTTTCAGATTATGCTTCTTGATTTCCTTAACATGAATGGTTTAGTTTGGATGAAGAATGAATAGAAAAATATATGCTTAGATACTGGAAATTTTCATCTTCTTTTACTGTTAATGAAGCTTATTTCATGCATCTGATTGTCATATTGGTATGTTTTTTGACCAAAATGGGTTCACTGTGAACTGAGGATGCTATAGGTACGTATGCCAAAATCCTCCGGCCGGATATGCACAACAATTGGATTTTAGATTTGGTTGGGCTAAAGAAGTAGTAGAGCAACATATAAGCTTAGACATCGGAAATTTTCATTTTAAGATACTGTTAAGGTAACCTGATTGCCATCTTTGGCATGATTTTTTAACCAAAAATGGGTTCACTTCCAAACTAAGTATGCTGCTAGCATCCCCATTTTCTTTCACTGTTAATGAAGCTGATTTCATGCATCTGATTGTCTTCTTGGCATGCATGTTTTTTGACCAAAATGGGTTCACTGTGAACTGAGGATGCTATAGGTACGTATGCCAAAATACTCCGGCCGGATATGCACAACAATTGGGTTTTAGATTTAGTTGGGCTAAAGAATTAGTAGAGCAACATATACGCTCAGATAATGGGTATTTTCATTTTCAGATACTGTTAGATAACCTGATTTCCATCTTAAGCATGATTTTTTAACATAAAATGGGTATACTTCCAAACTAAGTATGCTGCTAGCATCCTCATCTTCTTTTATTGTTAGTGAAGCTTATTTTCATGCATCTGATTGTCATCTTGGCATGTTTTTTTGACCAAAATGGGTTCACTGTGAACTGAGGATGCTATAGGTACGTATGCCAAAATCCTCCGGCCAGATATGCACAACAATTGGGTTTTAGATTTAGTTGGGCTAAAGAATTAGTAGAGCAACATATACGCTCAGATAATGGGTATTTTCATTTTCAGATACTGTTAGATAACCTGATTGCCATCTTAGGCATGATTTTTTAACCAAACATGGGTACACTTCCAAACTAAGTATGCTGCTAGCATCCTCATCTTCTTTTACTATTAGTGAAGCTTATTTTCATGCATCTGATTGTCATCTTGGCATGTTTTTTTGACCAAAATGGGTTCACTGTGAACTGAGGATGGTATAGGTACGTATGCCAAAATCCTCTGGCCGGATATGCACAACAATTGGGTTTTAGATTTAGTTGGGCACAGTGAATTAGTAGAGCAACATATAAGCTCAGATAATGAAAATTTTCATTTTCAGATACTGTTAATGAAGCTGATTGCCATCTTAGGCATGATTTTTTAACAAAATGGGTTCACTTCCAAACTAAGTATGCTGCTAGCATCCTCATTTTCTTTTACTGTTAATGAAGCTTATCCCATGCATCTGATTGTCATCTTGGCATGTTTTTTTGACCAAAATGGGTTCACTGTTAACTGAGGATGCTATAGCTGTATGCCAAAATCCTCCGGATATGTACCACAATTGGTTCACTCTGAAAAATATATGCTTACATACTGGACATTATCATTTTTCTTTTACTGTTAATGAAGCTGATTTCATGCATCTGATTGGCATCTTGGCATGTTTTTTACCAAAATCCTCCAAATCTGTACAAGATTTGGGCTGAACAAACCTCGTGCAGGTTTCTTTTGGCGCTACAAACATCAATGATTTAGGTGGGATGAAGAATTATTTTAGAAAAACTTATTAGTAGCCATATTAGTTTCTTTTGTTTAGTATTATTATTATTATTATTATTATTATTATTATTATTATTATTATTATTATTATTATTATTATGAGATAAGTAAGTGATTATTAGTAGCCATGAACAGAATACCCTTTAGTTACAGCACAACGCGCTCATTATTCGGCCGATTCCTCTTCATCAGCAAAATACCCTTCACCATCATCATCTCCTTGAACGGAAAGCCAAATACAGGGGAGACTATAGTCGATTTTTTTTTGGCATTCGAACACAGGGTGTGCAATAAAATACTACTAAGGTGGTTGTGATAATTTCCACAAAAGGTAGTTTAGGGTTATGTGAATAGAGTAGATTGTGTTAAGATGTATTTTTTTTTGTACATTTTTTGGAACCACAATTTCTTTATTTTACAGTTAAAGATTATATCGTTTATTTATTTGCAGCTAGGGATGGTTTTCAAATAGGTGAAATTTAATATACAAAATGCCTTTTACTGTTATTACTATTTAATATATCGAATTTTAATTTCAGATTGTGTGCTATTGTTATAATGGATAGAAGTTGGATTAGTAAACCATGATTATCCAAGGAGTACCGTGATGGTATTAAAGATTTTATTATCTTTGCCAAACGACATTCCCGTGATCCCAACCTAATCCTTTGTCCATGCCTCCGGTGTACAAATTGTATGCTGAGGACATGTGACGTAGTACATACACACTTGGTTGTCAACGGTTTTCTTCAAGGGTACACAAGGTGGTTTTGTCATGGAGAGGATCATACGTCAACTCCTGTTCGTCCGGTTGTATTAGAAAATGAAGCTGAGCCCTTAGTGAACGAAGACTTAAGCGTTTCCGATGAGATGCATGCTTTGTTACAAGATGCCATGGGGATTCATAATGTTCCTTTCCACACCAATAACCCAACAACCCAAGTTCACAATGAGTCAACAGAAACAAACCAGATTGGTGGTGGGGTGGACGAGGAAATGTCTGGCCCCACCCCTGAAAATAATAAGCAGCAAGAATCCTTCGCTAAGTTACTTGAAGATGCTAGTACTCCGTTGTACCGCGATTGCACCAAATTTTCCAAATTCTCATTCATTGTCAGACTATTTCAGATTAAATGTTTAAACGGGTGGTCTGCTAAGTCCTTCACTATGCTACTTGAATTGTTGAATGAAGCATTTCCTGAAATCTGAATTCCAAACTCAGCCTATAAAATCAAAAAATTCCTAAGTTCTTTCGATCTAGGATATGAGAAGATAGCAGCATGTCCAAATGACTGTATGTTTTTCACGAGTGGTAAGGAAGGTCTGGAGAATTGCGAAGTGTGTGGTTCTTCGAAATGGAAAGAAAGACCAAATCAAGACGAGGGAGCCAGTGGATCTACTAAGCGAAGTAGGAAAAAGAAGCCTGCCAAAATACTGCGTTACTTTCCTCTGATTCCTAGGCTACAAAGGTTGTTTATGTCTACGAAAACTTCTTCTGATATGAAATGGCATGCTGAAGGTCGCACTAATGATGAGATTCTTAGACATCCTGCTGATTCTCAATCTTGGAAAAAAATTGATGAAAGATATCCTGATTTTGCGGAAGATCCTCGAAATGTGAGACTTGAACTAGCTAGTGATGGTTTCAACCCTTTCAGGCAAATGAGTAGTACATACAGCATATGGCCGGTTGTGTTGATACCATACAATTTGCTGCCTTGGAAATGCATGAAGCAGTCCTCATTTATTTTGTCCATGATAGTTCCTGGACCGAAAGGTCCTGGAAATGATATAGATGTGTACCTACAACCGTTAATAGATGAACTTCAGAAGTTGTGGGTGGGTGTTCCAACCTATGATGCTGTGGCTAAAGAAACATTTTCTCTTCGGGCCGTGTTGTCTTGGACAATCAATGATTTTCCAGCATATGCAAATTTATCTGGATATAGTACTAAAGGACGTTATGCATGTCCATGTCGTGCTGACCAAACTAGTTCAAGGTGGTTGTACAATGGCAGAAAGTTTTGCAATATGGGTCATAGGAGATGGTTGCCTGACACACATATATTTCGGGCAGAGGCAGCGACATTTGATGGTACCGACGAGTGGGAACATGCTCCTGGGTCTTCTTCTGGTTCAGATATTTTGAGACGGGTAGATGGTCATCAATTCAAATATGGAAAAGAACCAGAAGTCAGGACAAAGGGCAAGAAAAGGGCAAGGCCGGAGCAAGGTGAGGAGACCGATCTATATGGCGAAGATGAGGATCAAAACATGACGAGTTTAGGTGCATGGAAGAAGAAGAGTATTTTCTTCAAGTTGTCGTATTGGGAATTCAACTTATTGCGACATAATTTAGATGTGATGCATATCGGAAAAAATATTGGTGAAAATTGTATAGGAACAGTTATGGGAGATGATCGGAAGACAAAGGACAATCTCAAGAGCCGACTTGATTTAAAGTCAATGGGCATCCGACATGAGTTGTACCCAGAAGAATTACCGAACGGGAAAGTACTCCTACCTCCTGCAATCTATTCAATATCAAAATCGGAGTTGGAATTGTTTTGCAAAGTACTACTGGAACTTAAAGTCCCTGATGGCTATTCTTCTAACATGGCAAGATGTGTCAACTTTAAAGAGAAGAGGCTTCAAGATCTAAAGTCGCACGACTACCACATCCTAATGCAGGATCTCCTTCCTGTGGCCCTAAGGTCTTCAATGTGTGAGCAAGTCACTACTGTCCTGAAAGATCTTTGTAGCATATATAAAGGTATTTGCTCAAGAATGTTTCGTGTTGAAGATCTGGACCAATTGGAGCAGCAGGCGGCATTGACACTTAGTAAAATGGAGATGATATTTCCTCCATCGTTCTTCACTATAATGATTCACTTGATAATCCACCTTGCCGGTGAAGCCAGAATCGGCGGTCCTGTTCAATATCGGTGGATGAACCCCATTGAGAGGTAAAAGAATTCATTCATCTTACGAAATTGAATTTTCAAAAGCTCATTTCTTTTAATCCCCTAATCCGCTCTAATTTATTAATTGTACATGTTCAGATACCTATACCGGTTAAAGGGTTATGTGAAAAATAGAGCATATCCTGAAGGGTCAATAGCCCAGGGATATCTATCAGAGGAGTGCTCACATTTTTTTTCCAGGTATTTGTCTGGTGTGGAGACATCTTCCAGTAGACCACGTAGAAATCCAGACATTTCCAACCTTGATGGTGCTCAATATCTTTTTGATACCGCTGGCACTACTGTTGGTAAAGTTGATGCATTTGAGCTCGATAGCTTAGCGTGGGAACAGGCACATCGATATGTGCTAGACCACCATGCATCAGTGGAACCATTTCGAAAGTAAGTTGCTTTTGAATTTAAATCGAATACAGTGAAAACCGCGGAGTTCGATATTTTTGATACTTTTGTTATTCCTAATTTCAATTGCTTGTTTTTTAGCGAATTTGTCAGGGACATCAAACGAAGGGCTAGACCAAGAAGACTACCACCACGTGAACAAAACAAGTTGATGAATGAAAAATTTCATAAGTGGTTTGAATCTCATGTAGGTGAATTACAATTATGCAAGTTAATCTTTATTATATCTACATTTTCTATGGTGCTAATACGATTTGCGCAAAATTAATAGGTACATTCTTTGGGTCCTGAAGGTGCGTCATCTGAAATACAAGTACTTGCCAAAGGTCCCTATCAGATGGTCAAAAGATACGGAGGATACATATTCAATGGTTTTAGATTTCGTACTAAGGACCGTGAATGTAATTTGAAGTCTCAAAATAGTGGAATGGTAGTGACGTCTAAGACTATAAGTTATGCTTCCAAATCGGACACGAGGCCTGTAGATGGAGATCTCGACTACTATGGAGTGCTCACGGATATCATTGAGTTGAATTATTTTGGCCATTTCCGTGTTGTCTTATTTCGTGGGGATTGGACTGAGTTTGATAGGAATTTTGCTAACAACAAGGATAAGCTTGGCTTCACAGTTGTAAACTTCTCAAAATTGATTCACATCGGTACACACATTAGCCATGAGCCATTTGTGTTTCCATCCCAAGTGCAACAAGTGTTCTACATTGAAGATCCAACCCTGCCAAAATCGTATGTGGCTCTCCCTATGCAACCAAGAGATGTATTCCAACTGGGCGATACTTCAGACGATGAAGACGGTGAAGTCATGAACAGTTACATTGCTTCTGAGTTTCCTGTGTTTGATGTAAACACAACCGATGTTGGAATTTGCGGGACTTGGCTCCGCAAGGATGGAGAAGAGGGCGATGTACTGGAAGATGTCGTATTGTAGTTTACATGATTTTCAATTGGGTTTATTATATGTCTGTAATTTTATGTCTTAAATCTTGTTGTAATATTATGTCTGTAATTTCGAATATGTTCATTGTGAATTTAATACACCGGTTTAATTATCTTTCTATTTTCTACTGCTTGGTATTATTTACATTAAACTATGCTTAGTGTCATTTGAACCAAACTATCATTGTAATTTAATCTGTTACAAATCTCATTTTTTTATTTTTTTTACAATTATGTTGGTTTGTTAATCCTACTAAAGTACAAATTTTATGATAGTTATTATAAACATGTTATTAATTAAATTTGCATCTCTAAGGAAGTTATCGAATCCTTGACAGGTAAAACATGCCGAGGCGTGGAAAGAGGGTAAATATAAATGATGGCAACGAGAGCCATGGGGATGAGCAGCCACTAAATAATAGTGGCAGTCAAACATATGAGAGTGAGGGTAGCACGCCGCCCACTGTCAAAAAACATCGGTAAGTCTTTAAATTGGTATTTTTAAAGAGATTATGGTCTTGAATGCATGAAAGACACGTACTAGTGTTTGTGAGTCTGCATTGTGGCTGTCGTCTATAAGCATTTCGTCTATGTTTCTTAAGTGGGCTGTGATTAGAAAGAAAGGGCTGGAGTGGAGATCTAGAAACCCAAATAGAGACATCTCGTTTATTATAATCTACACTTATTGTTGGACCAACCCCCTCTTGCTGTTGTTGCTGATGTCTCTTTGTGTGCGTGTGTTGAAGAGAATGAAGGGATGAGAGAGAGTTGAGGAAAATGCCGCTATGTTAGCTTGGTGTATCCTCATTCTCTACCATCCCTCTTTCTGGCTCCATATATGGCTTCTATATTAAATTGGTTTCCTTCCACGATGACAGTCCGAAATACTACACTTGATATGAGCCCTGTTCATAGCTGCACCCTATTGCATACTCACAAATAACTAATACGTGTCGTTCATGCATTGAATGACCAACCCCACTTTGGCACATAACATGGTGTAGATGACATTGTATGACCTGCAAACAAGGTTTGTTCAGCCGTGTTGTTGTTCTGATTTGGAGGATTTTGGTATGCTAGCAGCATACTTAGTTTGGAAGTGAACCCATTTTGGTTAAAAAATCATGCCAAAGATAGCAATCAGATGCATGAAATCAGCTTCTTTAACAGTATCTGAAAATGAAAATTTCCATAATCTGAGCATATATGTTTCTTTAACAGTGACTGTGAACAATTGTTCGTGATATGGCTAAAAATGGGGTTAAATCGAGACCGTCCAGATCGAGCATGAATCTTGAAGCATGGGGGTAAAAAGGTAATTTCACATACAGATGGATCCAAAACGGGTATTGGGCCTCTTTTTCACAGAACCAACCACTCGCGAATAGATCCATCCAACTGGGCACGGGTCCCGACCCGATACAAGCCCAGTTCACCATGGGGAGAATCAAGGCCACTGATTTGACTAAATCAAATCAATAAGCCTGATTGGCTCTCACCAGGGAATCAGGGCCTGATTTCCCAAAACAGAATAGGAGGATTTTCCTCCTGGCTGTTAGGCAGGAAATCAAGACCCTAACCGTTCCAAAAGCGACTATAAATACACCCCCTCTACCACCAAGACCAGGTTAATCACTTCTTCACCACTTAAGCTCTTTCTTAATCTTTTTCTGATTACTGACAAGAGCGTTGGAGGGTGCGTCGCCGGAATCAACCCCGGTGTCTCGCACTTCCTTGCAGGTTGCGGCGGGAGCAAGAAGGCTGAGTCAATTGTTCAGGTTTTTCTCGGACTTACAAATTCTATCTGTTTACCCCCACACCGAAATCAGCGGTAACAGATTGGCGCCATCTGTGGGAAAACCACACGAACAGCCTCAGCCCATTCTCCGTCGTTCTCGACAGTCATGCCGCCGAAGAAGGTCAGATCCAGAGGGTCGAACCGTGTGGGCAACCTCGCCGACCCGGCGAATGAAGCCCCAGTCAACCCCATTCCTCAGTCCGACCTACCTCCGACGGCCCAGCAGGTCCCACCTCCTCCTCCCAAGCAGCAGCCCAACAATGGCCCGTCCGGTCATAACGGTCGGAAGGAGAAGCAGCCCCTCAATCCGGGCCATGTCTCGGTCCATAATGGGTCCTCGGACTCGATGGCCTCTCACCATCCCGACCTCCGTATCACACTCCTGAACCGCCAGAAGGACGACGACCTCTGCACCCATCTTGACGAGAGGCGGGCCCGAGAGGGAGCCTCCCGCCAGCGTCAGGGTGAGCGGTCCCCACGTCGCCGAGACACCAGAAGGTCCCCGGACCGCAGAGGCCGAGCAGCGTCCCCCGAGCGCCGAAGGAGGAGGTCCCGCTCCCCCGGGGATCGACGCCGTCCGAGGGACCGAGACGTGCCTATCAGTCGAGCCGAATTCCTCCAGTTTCAGGAGACCGTTCTGCAGGCTCTCAATCTTCGGCAGAACGTCTAGAATGCACAAAGGGCTCCGATGCCCCCCAGGAATCCCAGTCCTCGGCGCCGAACCCGGAGCCCTTCCCCGGCTCCCAGCCGCCAGCAGCGGGAACAAAGCCCTCGCCGGTCCCAGGACTACCGGCGCCGCAGTCCACGCTCCCCTTCCTATGAAGAGGAGTCCGGGGGGTCATACGATTACCAGCGGAGGGACGACGCCCTCATCCGCCGTCTCCATGAGGTGGAAAGGCGTATCGGCCGCATGAACAGGGAGGAAGAGTCCCGAGCAGGAACCTTCCATCCCAGCCGACCCCCATTCTCACGGTCGATCATGGAGGCCCACATACCGAGGAGTTTCAAACCGCCGCAGTTTGAAACATACTCAGGGGAATCCGACCCGGTCGACCACGTCGAAAGCTTCAAGACCCTGATGCTGATCCATCAAGCTTCCGATGCGGTGCTCTGCAGGACCTTCCCTGCCACCCTCAGGGGGTCGGCTCGGGAATGGTATTCCAGGCTCGCTCCCTCATCCATCTTCTCATTCGAGCAGTTCGAGACGCTGTTCATTACTCACTTCGTGAGTAGCCGGCGAGCCGAGAAGACAAGTCTTTCCCTATAGAACCTGCGGCAGGAGAAGGAAGAAAAGTTGCGGGACTATGTGAAAAGGTTCACCGCAGAAGTCAGGTCTATTGCCTCCTTAGACCAATCCGTGGCCACCGTGGCGTTCCAGTCGAACGTCCTTAACGCCAACCTCCGATCATCCCTGGCCAAGAAGCCCCCGCATGACTTCGCCGACCTCCTCCTGAGGTGCGAGAAGTACATCCGAGCAGAAGAGGCCGAAGCCCTTCCCAGCTTTGGGGGGTCCTCCGCAGGGTCGAAAAGGAAGGCGACAGGGGAAGAAGGGTCCAAGAAAGCTCAGAAGGACATGGGCGGTCAGCGCCGCCCTCCCCCCAGGTTCGAGAAGTTCACTCCCCTCACCACTAATGTCTCTACTATCCTCATGGAGGTGGAGAAGGAGGGGGTCATCCCTCCAGCTCCGAGGATGCACACCCCGGCGAAGAGCAGGGACAAAGATAAGTGGTGTCGGTACCACCGAGACCACGGGCACGATACGAATGACTGTCGGGCTTTGAGAGATGAGATCGAAGCCCTCATTCGAAGGGGGCAGTTGGCCAAGTTCGTGAAGGCTAACGATCGGACAGATCGCCACTCCCCTCCGCCTCAGGGGGCTAACAAGCGCTCCGAGCGGCGCGAAGAGACACCCGAGTTCGAGGAGGAACGGGTTCAGCACTTGATCCACGGGGGCCCCATGGGGGGCTCCTCTAATTCCTCCCGGAAGGCCTTCGTCCGAGAGGTCAACTCGGTCCATAGTGCCCCTCCCCCGAAAGGTCTCGGCGTCCCTGTGTCTTTCTCCGATGCCGACCTCGAAGGAGTCCGAACCCCCCACTGCGATGCCCTCGTCATCGACCTCCGCATGGCCAACTTCAAGGTGCAGAGGATTTTGGTGGACAACGGGAGTTCGGTCAATATCCTTTTCCTCTCGGCCTTCCGAGGCCTGCAGCTGTCCCGAGACCGTCTCAAGCCGGCCGGTTACACTTTCCACGGGTTCACGGGGGTCCGGTAACCGTCGAAGGGGTGATAACCCTGGACGTTACTGCGGGAAGCACCCCTACTACCCGGACCGAACCGATGGACTTCATGGTCGTCGACGTCCCGGCGGCATATAATGTCATCCTAGGCCGCCCTGGCCTAGCCGCCCTGGAGGCTGTCCCCTCGGCATACCATTTGAAAATGAAGTTCCCCACTCGGTCGGGAGTAGGGGAAGTCAGGGGAAGCCAGGAAACAGCCCGGAAGTGCTACATGACTTCCACCGGGGGACCAGAGCTCTCGCTCGAGACATTGGAGATCCCCGAGCCGAAGGCCCGCCAGACGTCCGAACCGGCGGACGAATTAGAAGAAGTGCTCTTCTCGGACGAGGATCCGAGCCGGAAATTCCTCATCAGCAAATCCTTGCCGACCGCACTATGCTCGGACCTGATTAAATGCATCCGGGACAACCGTGACCTGTTTGCATGGTCAGCCGCGGACATGCCCGGCATTTCCGAGGAACTCCTCGTCCATCGCTTAAGCGTTGAACCGGGGTGCAAACCGGTTCAGCAAAAGAGGCGAAAGTTCACTCCCGAGCGACAGCAGGCCATCAAGGAGGAGGTTGATAAGCTTCTAAAGGCCAAGTTCATACAGGAGGTAAATTATCCCGAGTGGCTGTCGAACGTTGTAATGGTCAAGAAGTCCAATGGCTCGTGGAGGATATGCATTGACTTCACCGACCTAAACAAGGCGTGTCCGAAGGATCCCTTCCCGCTCCCGAACATCGACTCTCTTATCGACGCCACCTCGGGCCATGAGCTCCTCAGCTTCATGGATGCCTTCTCGGGGTACAATCAAATCCGAATGTTCCCTCCGGACATTCCGAAGACCTCCTTCGTCACCGACCAAGGCCTCTACTGCTACCGGGTAATGCCGTTCGGCCTGAAGAACGCGGGCGCCACCTACCAGCGCCTCGTCAACAAGGTCTTCCAGAACCAGATCGGCCGAAACATGGAGGTGTACGTTGACGACATGCTCGTCAAGAGCATCCACGGCACCGATCATGTAGCCGACCTCCAGGAAGCCTTCGGCGTGTTGAGGAAGCACAGCATGCGGCTGAACCCGAACAAGTGTGCGTTCGGTGTCTCCTCGGGAAAATTCCTCGGCTTCATGGTAAGCCAGCAAGGAATCGAAGCTAATCCCGAAAAGATTAAGGCCATATTAGACATGGCTCCGCCTCGGAACGTCAAGGAGGTGCAGAAGCTCACTGGCCGGCTCGCTGCTATCGGCCGCTTCCTCTTGAAGTCGGGGGAAAAGTGCCTTCCCTTCTTCAAAGCACTTCGGGGGGCCAAAGGTTTTGAATGGGGCCAGCCGCAACAGGAGTCATTCGACCAGTTGAAGGCATACTTGGCGAACCCACCTCTGCTCAGCAAACCGGTCCCTGGCGAGACCCTCTTCGTCTATTTGGCTGCTTCCGAGCAGACATTGAGCGCTGTCTTGGTGAGTGAGGAGGACCGGGCCCAGAGGCCTATCTACTACGTAAGCAAGGTGCTCTGGGACGCCGAGCTCCGCTATCCGAGGATAGAAAAGATAGCCTGCGCTCTGGTCATGGCAGCGAGAAAGCTTCGGCCGTACTTTCAATCCCACTCGGTCGTTGTCTTCACCGACCAACCCCTCAAGCAGATCCTCCACAAGCCTGAGACCTCGGGCAGGCTGATGAAGTGGTCCATTGAGCTAAGTCAGCATGACATCTCTTATCAGCCTCGGACGGCAATTAAGGCACAGGCCCTCGCCGATTTCATCGTGGAGTCCACTATTCCTGAGGTCGGCCACGTCCCGAAAGGACCCCCCGTCTGGACAGTCTTCGTAGACGGATCGTCCTGTAACGAAGGAAGCGGCGCCGGCATCATACTGAACGGCCCTGACGACTTCGTCCTCCAGTATGCAATCTGCATGAACTTCAAGGCCTCGAACAACGAGGCGGAATACGAAGCACTCATCGCCGGGCTCGGACTCGCCCGAAGTGCTGGAGCCCAGCGCCTCTGGATTCACAGTGACTCCCAACTAGTCGTGAACCAGGTCTCGGGCGAATATGAGGCCCGAGACGAGCGAATGGCGAAATACCTCGCCAAGGTCCGGAACCTCCTGAGCCGGTTCGAGGAGGCCACCATCGAGCGAGTCCCCCAGGAAGAAAACTCACAGGCTGATGCCCTCTCCAAATTGGCTTCGTCCTCACTTCAAGGTCTCGAACAGACCGTGCTGATCGAAGTCCTCTCTAAGCCGAGCATCGAAGATGAGCCGCCCAACTCGGCGGAGTCGTTGCCAGTCATGCTACAAGACAATTGGATGAAGCCATTGATAGAATTCTTAAGGGATGGAGTTCTGCCTTCGGATCCCAAAGAGGCTCGCCGAGTAAGGACCCGGGCCGAGCAGTTTGTCCTAATCGAGGGTATCCTGTACAAACGCTCTTTCTCTCAGATAGACGGCCGACCGTACTTAAGGTGCATCTCTCCGGATCAAGCCGAATATGCCCTGCGAGAGCTCCACGAAGGCATCGGAGGGGCGCACTCGGGATTTAGGTCATTGGCCCGAAAAGCTTTGAATTATGGGTATTTCTGGCCGACTCTACTTCAAGACGCCGAGCGACACGTTCGGCAATGCAATTCCTGTCAGAGACACTCTAGCATCCGATGCCTCCCTCAGGCCAACCTCGCCTCCCTATCAAGCCCTGTCCCCTTCGCAATGTGGGGCATGGACTTACTAGGGCCCTTCCCTCCAGCTCCGGGTCAGCTCAGGTTCTTGGTCGTAGCCATTGACTACTTCTCGAAGTGGGTCGAGGCCGAGCCCCTCGCCACTATAACCGAGAACAAAGTGGTACAGTTCTTCTGGAAGAGCATCATATGCAGGTTCGGCGTCCCCCGTGTCCTCGTAACGGACAACGGGACTCAGTTCACTGGCACGGCATTCCGAGCTCTATGCGACGACCTCGTCATTCAGCAGCGCTTCTCGTCCGTATCACACCCCCAGTCAAATGGACAGGCCGAGAATGCTAATAAGCAGATCCTCACAGGCATCAAGAAAAGGTTGGACAAGTGTTCGAAAGGTTTGTGGGTGGACCAACTCCCTAATGTGTTGTGGAACTACCGCACAAGCAAGCGGACGCCCACCGGAGAGTCCCCTTTCAATCTTACTTATGGGGTCGAGGCTGTGATACCCCTCGAGGTCGGAATACCTTCCCCTCGGCTCACAGCCTATGACGAAGCACAGAACGCCAGGGACCTCAGAGGAAACTTGGACCTGATAGATGAACTGAGGGAAAGGGCATCGATTCGGCAGCAGAATTATCGAAGAAGGGTCGAGCTAGCGTACAACAAAAAGGTCCGACCCGCCAACCTTAAGCAAGGAAATTTGGTCTTGAGAAAGCTAGCCATATCCCTCCCCAGTCAGAAGAGCAAGCTAGCTCCGAACTGGGAAGGTCCGTACCGGATCACAAAAGTTGTTCGGCCTGGGGCATACCGTCTCGAAGACATGGAAGGCAGAGAGCTTCCGAGGACCTGGAACGCCGACCACCTCCTAAAATACCAAGAGAGCGTTCCGACGCCACTCTAAGTAACAAGGAGTATCGAGCCATTCCAACCCTCCGACTTGTAACCCATTTTTTCATAAATTGTACTATGTAAAACGGTTCGCCGTCGAATATCAATAAAGAAAGCTCTGTTATGTTTTTGAATCTGCATGTTTTTCTCCCCCCTTATCACCTGCCTTTTATATTGTGATTTCAACCAATGGTTCGGAGTCCACGTTCGGCTCGGCCTCATTCCCTCGGTTCGTCTCCGGACGGACCAGAGGCAGACCGCCGTTCCGAACTGCTCCCACAGCCGTTGAACTACACCGATGGTTCGGAGTCCAACACTCGGCTCGACTTTACCTCCTCGGCTCGTCTCCGGACGAACCAGGAGTAAATCGCCGTTCGGAATTGCTCCCACAGCCGTTGAACTATACTGATGGTTCGGAGTCCAACACTCGACTCGACTTTACCTCCTCGGCTTGTCTCCGGACGAACCAGGGGTAGATCGCCGTTCGGAATTGCTCCCACAGCCGTTGAACTATACCGATGGTTCGGAGTCCAACACTCGGCTCGACTTTACCTCCTCGGCTCGTCTCCGGACGAACCAGGGGTAGATCGCCGTTCGAAATTGCTCCCACAGCCGTTGAACTATACCGATGGTTCGGAGTCCAACACTCGGCTCGACTTTACCTCCTTGGCTCGTCTCCGGACGAACCAGGGATAGATCGCCGTTCGGAATTGCTCCCACAGCCGTTGAACTATACCGATGGTTCGGAGTCCAACACTCGGCTCGACTTTACCTCCTCGGCTCGTCTCCGGACGAACCAGGGGTAGATCACCGTTCGGAACTGCTCCCACAGCCATTGAACTATACCCAAGGTCCGGAACAAATAATCCGAACTCTTCTAACTATTAGTCGAAGTCCGAAGACCCAGACCTTCGGTCGGTTCCCGAGCAAGTGCCTTCCCGAGCATGTAAACGGGGAAAACACACTTTCCCCTCAACTTTCGTGCATGATCTCGATCAGACGGCTCAGATCTCGCCACCTGCACTAAACGACAAGATAACGTTTTCTTGGAGACTGAGCCACCTCGAGATTCGCGCCTACATTCAACGGCTCAGATCTCGCCACCTGCTCTAAACGACAAAATAGCACTTTCTTGAGCGCGGAGCCGCCTTGGAATTTGTGCCGTACCGCATCAGAGCTGCTAAACGACAAAATACCTTACCCATGGGGACCCGTTCGGTTAAACAAACGCGCTCGGTTCAAAGATCACGGCACGGCCGACGCAGTTATAAGCAAAGACAAATGAGCAAAGCAATGAAAGGGAATTTTATTAATGGTCGGCGCATAATACAAAACATTCCATCACAAAGTGTTGGCAAACAAAACACACAACGCCCGACCCACTACACTTGTCTCTCATATAGACACATCCTCACTAGACTGTTCGTCCTCCTCGGCAGGTAGCTCCTCTGCGTCCCCCCCGGAGCTTCGCCATCACAGCCTGCAAGTGCCAAATCTCCGAAAGCAAGTCATCCCGCTCGACAATAATCTTCGACTGGTTGTGCCGAATGCATTTGACCCGAAGAGCATTGCTGAATGCGGTTTGCGAGTCTTCATCCTCTCCTGCGGGGCTCAGCTCGACGATCCTATTCTCCAAGCATTGGATCTCGGCTTCCCGGAGACTGAGGACGGACGAAAGGTGGTCCCACTCACTCTCAGCCCGGCGTAACTTCAGATCGGCGCTCCTAGGGCTCAGAACCACCGTCCCAGAGCTGGCCTCGGATTCGGAGTCATCATTCGAACGTTCGGAGTCCGAGCCATGGATCATCACCACGAGTTGAAAGAAAGGGGAAATGAATAACACAACTTCAATACACTGCCGATATCTAACACTTGAAAATTTTCCAAAAAGATTCGCATTCAGACATAATAGTGTTACAGACAGCCGAACCGACCCCATAATTAGGTTTTTACAACAACAAACAAAAATGGCAAACGACATGATCAGGGCCTCTTCGGAAGGGGAATGCTTCGGTTTAGGGAAACGCGAGGACGACGAGGCCTGCCCTCCGAGCTCGACCCTAAACCAACGAAGCGGGATCCCCCTTCACTGCTGGTCTTAACAGCGACGCCGACCGAGGCACCGCTCGACGAGACAGCCGCGCTACTTTGAGCATCAGCCGGACTCCGCCTGGTCATAGGCGAGCGCGTCGCAAGTTCGTAAAACGTAATCCCTCTCTCGCTCTCCTCGCGAGTGCACGACGTGCTGCGGACATTAGCCCTCTCCGGCACGGGCTTGAGCGACGCGATCTCCTCCTCCAGTTCGATAATTCTATCCCTCAGGACGTCGTCCTTCGCCAATTTCTTCGGTCGAGGGGCCCTCAACGAGCCCGAGGCATTGGCGCTATCAGTCGCGAGCCGTCGGTAATGGGTGACCTCGATCCCCCTATCTATTGTGATCCTTCTGAGCCTGTCGATTTCGGCCGATAGCCTCTTGCGCTCGGTTGACGCTTTCTCCAGTTCAGAAGTCAGCTTCTCTCCCTCTGCCGAACGTTCTTTCTCCGCTAACTCCAAGTATTGGACCTCAGCCAAGAGATCGTCGTTCTTCTGCTCGGCGGCGGCGAGCTCTCTACGGAGATCCTCGACTTCGCCTTCGGGACAAGGAGCCGGGGGGCGCTTCCGTAGCTGCCCCAGCTCGCGACAATACCTCCTCAGGGCTGCCTTCGTATCCTCCAGCCTGCCGAGCAGGAGAAACCGATTATACCGGCTCTGAAAGAGCTCGTCCTTCGTTTTCGCCAGCTCCTTCCGAAGGTATACAACCTCCGTGATCGGACCGAATCTCACCTGAAAAGCAGAGATAAATCCGAGGCCCAACACTTGAAGAAATTTACGCCAGATCAGACACTAAGTTCGAAACTCAACACTTGGACAAATTTTGGCCAAACAAAACATTTTTTCATTCAAGATTCAAAGAGTTCTACAGCAGCGGTGGCCAGTCCGCAGTTAGGCTTACAAAAACAAAAACAAAAAAGAAAAAAGACAACCGAGTCAGGGGTCGACCTTTTTGTCGTTCGGGTCCGTCGACCCCTCGGCCTTGTCCTCGCCCTCGCCTCCGCCTCCGCCTTCGCTCCTGCTCTCCCCCTCGGAGTCGTCCTCCTCTTCCTCCTCGGCCTCGGCCTTCCACGGGTCCTCGACGGGTTCCATCTCCCCCTCGGGGTCGAGCAACCCCTCGGGAACACCCTCCTCCCCTTCCACGAGGTCGTAAAAGTTGTAGGAGGACGTGTCGAAGCCCGGGTTCTTGGCGACCACATGTTGCAGGGCTCGACCATAGGCATCCACCATGTTCTGGAGCATGTGCAGCGCGGCCTCCTCCTACACGACCTTCTTCACCCTCTTCACCTTCCTGAGGTGTTTGGCCTTGATCTTCTCGGCCCTCTTCCGAGCGTCCTCCGCTTCCGACCGAGCCTTGGCCAGCTCCTCCCTCAGCTCGGCAGCCTCCTTCACCGACGCCTCGAGCTTGGCCGCCGTATCCTTCAGCTCGGCCACCTCCTTCTCCGAGGCCTCAAGCTTGGCCGCCGTGTCCTGTGACAGCTGAACGGCGTCGGCCAGCTGCTTCTCCAACCCCTCCACTTCGGCAGCCCTCTTCGTCGAGAGAAGCAGTTCGGAATCAAGCTGCTTCGCGACCTTGACACGCTCCGCCCTCTCCTTCTCCTTCTCCTGATCCTTGTTCGCCAACTCCTCGACCAAGAAATTGAAGTGGCAGAGGGTCTGAAAGAGAACAACACGTTAAAATCCGAGTCCAAGAACTTAGAAAAAATTCTAAGGAAGAAATTTGGATGAAGGAGGGCTCGG
This sequence comes from Hemerocallis citrina, assembly GCA_017893485.1. Lineage (NCBI taxonomy): Eukaryota > Viridiplantae > Streptophyta > Magnoliopsida > Asparagales > Asphodelaceae > Hemerocallis > Hemerocallis citrina. The sequence continues at coordinate 154,087,945 of CM030362.1, forward strand.
CCCACTTACCGACATAGTATTCCGGGCAATCTGCATCACGGCGTCCCCTGCCATCCCGGCCTTCAGGGTCGCTCGATCCTTCGGGGTCGGCAGGTGCCTCACCGCCTCCATGCAGATGTTCCCGTCGCCCAAGAAGCCGTCGACGTTCATCACCTGCCAATCGGGGACGAAGATCTGCTTATGACGCTCGGTCAAGATCTTCTCCGCGTCGGCGGTAAGGGGCGGAACTGAGAGGGACAGCGCATCCTTCACCCCGAACACGCTGCTCGACGAACCGGGAGCATCCGCCTTCGGGGTCTGTGCAGGGGCATCCGAGGCGAGGGGATCGGAAGACACGACCCCCCCTGCTCGGGGACCACGACCTTCGTCGGAGAGACAAGGACCTCGATCTCCCCCTCCTTGAGGACCGCGACCTTCGGTTGGTCGGCAGCCTTCACAACCGAGGGCTTCTTCGAAGCTCGGCTGTCCTGAGGCGCTGCCGACGGCCTCTTCTTCTTCTCCTGCTCTGCCCTGCCCTTCGCCACCAGAGCCTTATAGTCAAGCTTCATCGTCTCTGCAAAAGCCGAATGAAAAAACTTAGAAAAATTTTCATGAACTTTAAACAAAGAGTATAAATACCAGAAGCATACGAGGGTCGATCGGGCTGAGACCCCCATGGAACAGATGCTCCTCCGTGATATCTTTCCAGCTTAGCGTCGGCAGGGCGAGGAGCTTCTTCTGGACCTCCTTGTCCTCATCACTCAACGGCACCTCTCTCTTGGTCCGCTTGGGCAGACCTTCCTTCGCCCAAACCGTCGGTATCACCCATGGAGTCAGAGTTCGGATGAGGACGTATTTGTCCTTCCAATGTTTGATCGAGTCCGGGTTCTCGATCAACTTAACTCCCGTCCGAGGAGAAAGGAAAAACCTCTGCTCGTCCCGCCTCGGCTGGCAAGGTCGGAAGAGACTCCGGAAGAGGAACATAGTCGGCTTGGCACCGACCTCTTGGCATCGAAGGACGAATGCCACGACGTGCCTCCAGGTGTTCGGCATCAGTTGGGCTGGAGTCAAACCGTACCAGACCAAGACTTCAACCACGAACGGGTGGAGGGGAAAGCGGAGCCCGACAATAAGGGAGTCGACCGGAAAGACACATACGTCCGACGAGGACTTTGTGTTGGCTCGGAACCCCGGCCTAGGAAGGAGCAGTACATACTCAAGCGGGATCCGGAAACCCTCTCGGATTAGACGAAGATCGGTCTCGGTAAGAGTCGAGATCCTATGGTCAACCTCGGACAGCTCCCTAGGCTCGTTCTCCTCCACCAGCTTAGCCGTACCTTGAGTGACCCTCTCCAAGGTATCCTCGGCGTAATCCCGGATGCCTCCCACGCTCGACACGGCGATGGGCTGCCGACCAAACGCCCCCGCTCTCTTCGGCGTCTCCACTATCGTGACCACGCCTTTGCCCTTTCGGGACTTGGCCACGACTTCCTCGGGCACTTCGGCCACTTCACCCTCTTTATCCGGACGAACGACGTCTTGCTCGCTCGGCTCCACTACTCCCTTCCCTTTATCCCCTCGGCCAACGGCTTGCTCCGAGGCGGGGGTCTCAGCCGAAATCTTAACCATTTTTTCCTAAAAAGAGAAGGGAAAGAGACTGACCTTTAAGTGACAGGTGCGGTCGGAAAGTTCGCCGGAACTAGGAATGCTACCGCGACAGTTAGCAACGCCACCAGAGAGCTAAAAACTTCGAAGCAAAGTAAAAACGGAAGAGAGAGAGTAAAAGTGAAAAGTGAAGACTTGGTCTTAGGGGGGGTGAAGATTTATAGTAAAATGGGGACGTCCCTTGGACTTCCAAACGAAGGTTCGCGACTTTTGGGCTGCTCTTGAAACGTCGCGAAGGCCCATCACCACTACCTCCCTCACCAAGTCAACTAGCTCGGCTCCAGGGGATCCAAATCTGAGCTACAAGCAATCCGAACACGCCGACAGTAGGGTCCGATCGGAATCCGAGCAAGTGCCTTCCCGAGCGTGTAAATGGGGAAAACTCACTTTCCCCTCAACTTTCGCGCCTGATCTCGATCAGACGACTCAGATCTCGCCAAGAGCACTAAACGACAAGATAGTGTTTTCTTAGGAGCTACGCCTGTCTCGAGATGCGCGCCATCATCCAACGGCTCAGGGTGCGCCACGTCGCTCGGAAGATTGAACCCTCGGACGCCCCACCTATGACTAAAAGAACCAGAAAAATTTTGATTTAAAGTTTTAAGGCACCGCCCTCGGCGAGCACCCCCCGGGTCCCGTGCCTCACTCGGTATTCCGCCGACCCACGCGCCCCGGTCAAAAACAGATCGGCACTCCCTCCATCTCTAACTCCTCCGGGCTGACATCCATCAGAAGCCATCAGCCCGGAAGGAAGACAGAGATGGGAGGGAGCCCATCAACGCTCAGAGATCAGGAGAAGCAGACCATTCCGAGCTAGTTGGTTGCAACTGGAAGGCTCGGTTCGTCAGAGGACTCTGACAACAGTGCCTTCACAGCTGCAAACAACGGGCTCGGATGGTCCGGAAGCCCGAGCCACGACTCATGGTGGAGAAGCGCACCATTCCGAGCTAGTTGGTTGCAACTGGAAGGCTCGGCTTGTCAGAGGACTCTGGCAACAGCGCCTTCACAGTTGCAACAAACGGACTCGGATGGTCCGGAAATCGGCCTCGGACATGGATCATCACCTCTTCCACCAAGATCTCCGCCTACCTAGGCACCCGCTTCGGAGCGACCAAAGAAAGCAGAAGATCTTGGTGGAAGAACGACCACCCGTCCTTCCGAAGTAGTCCACACCCCGGGTCCGGACTATAGTCGCCGCCACTACTGCCTTATCCCCTCCCGCTCCTGACATCCCCTTCGGAGCAGTGAGGAACGGGAGAAGAATAAGGCAACAGGGCGACCACCCGTCCTTCCGAAGTAACTCACCCCTCGGGTCCGGACTATGGTCGTCGCCACTACTGCTTCGTTCCCCCCCCGCTCCTGACATCTACTTTGGGGCCGTCAGGAACAAAGGGAAAACCAGGCAGGAGAGCAACCACCCCGGACCTCAAAAGAGAAGCTACTCATGGCAGATACCTCCGAGGTATGAAACTCTATGCTGATGGTGATTGAAATGACAAGGGGAGTGGGGTACTTATAGCCTGCCCCCAAGAACCAGCCATTATGACCCTCGGAAGTTGAAACGCCGTGTATTAATTAAGGGAATTATCCTTAATGACATTGGGAAGGCGGAACGCCGCGCAAGTCCCGAAGCACTGTTAATGCCATTGGGAACAGAGCCATCTCGGATTGCCAAAAACCACAGGCCCTCGGTCGGCCGCCGAGCAAGTGCCTTCCCGAGCGCGTAAACGGGGAAAACTCACTTTCTCCTCAACTTTCGCGCCTGATCTCAATCAGACGGCCCATATCTCGCCGAGAGCACTAAAAGACAAGATAGTGTTTTCTTGGGAGCTGCGCCCGTCTCGAGATGAGCGCCAATATCCAACAGCTCAGATAGCGCCACGTTGCTCGGATGACCGAAGCCACGCCCCCTCGATCGGCTTCCGAGCAAGTGCCTTCCCGATCTGGTAAATGGAGAAAAAAGACACCGAGCTACTTAAACCGTTGGATCTCTCAGAAATTCGCGCTCCCAATGATGAACGGCCCAGATTGCGTCACGTGCGCTAAAAGACAAGATAGTGTTTTCTTGGGAACCGCGCCCGTCTCGAGATGCGCACCAGCATCCGACAGCTCAGATAGCGCCACGTCGCTCGGCCTGCCGAACCCCCTACCTCCGGTCGGCTGCCGAGCAAGCGCCTTTCCGAGCTTGTAAACGGAGAAAAACGCTGCCGAGCGGTAACAGCCATCAGATCTTTCCGAAATTCGCGCTCTTCCATGATCAACGGCTCAGATCGAGCCACGTCATCAATCGGTATTTAAAATCGTTTTTTATTTATTTAAATCGTTTTGTTTATTTAAAAATTGCGAAAAAATTGCTAAAAATTCGGGAAAATTAACTAAAAATTCTGGAAAATAATTGGAAATTTGGGGGGACATTCTCGAACCCCTAAACGAACAATTATTACCCAGAAGGAACAGTTAAAGGCCCCCGAACGATTAGTGAACACGTCGCAAAATTAAATAAATGGTCCGAAAAAATAGATAAAAACCCTTAAATACCCGATGTGACCAGAGAACAGCCAGCGGCGTCAAAAGTTACCTCACTACCCCCTTTCTAGATTCAAAATCCCACATTTGGACTCCGATACAACTCCACCAGCCACTAAAACAGCTAAACTACTCCTCAAAGTATGATCACACTCAGTCTTTAGGAGTGGGGGGCTCGTGATATGGCTAAAAATAGGGTTAAATCGAGACCGTCCAGATCGAGCACGAATCTTGAAGCATGGGGGTAAAAAGGTAATTTCACATACAGATGGATCCAAAACGGGTGTTGGGCCTCTTTTTCACAGAACCAACCACTCGCGAATAAATCCATCCAACTGGGCACGGGTCCCGACCCGATACAAGCCCAGTTCACCATGGGGAGAATCAAGGCCACTGATTTGACTAAATCAAATCAATAAGCCTGATTGGCTCTCACCAGGGAATCAGGGCCTGATTTCCCAAAACAGAATAGGAGGATTTTCCTCCTGGCTGTTAGGCAGGAAATCAGGACCCTAACCGTTCCAAAAGCGACTATAAATACACCCCCTCTACCACCAAGACCAGGTTAATCACTTCTTCACCACTTAAGCTATTTCTTAATCTTTTTCTGATTACTGACAAGAGCGTCGGAGGGTGCATCGCCGGAATCAACCCCGGTGTCTCGCACTTCTTTACAGGTTGCGGCGGGAGCAAGAAGGCTGAGTCAACTGTTCAGGTTTTTCTCGGACTTACAAATTCTATCTGTTTACCCCCACACCGAAATCAGCGGTAACAGTTCTTAATTGGGCTATGATTAGAAAGAGACGAGTTGGAGTGGAGATCTGGAAACCCTATAAAGACATCTTGTTCATAATAATTTATTATTATTGTTGTTCTTGTCGCTCTTGCTATTGTTGTTGATGTCTCTATGTGTTCGTGTGCTGAAGGGAAAGAAGGGATGAGAGAGAGATGAGGAAAATGCCGCTATGTTAGCCTGGTGTATCCTCATTCTCTACCATTCCTCTTTCTGGCTTCTATATTTGGTTTCCTTCCACGATGACAATTCCTTAAAACTACACTTGAAATGAGCCCTATTCGTATTTTTAAGATACTTTGGAAATTTTCATTTTAAGATACTGTTAAAGTAACCTGATTGCCATCTGTGGCATGATTTTTTAACCAAAAATGGGTTCACTTCCAAACTCAGTATGCTGCTAGCATCTGATTGTTCTTTCACTGTTAATGAAGCTGATTTCATGCATCTGATTGTCTTCTTGGCATGCATATTTTTTTGACCAAAATGGGTTCACTGTGAACTGAGGATGCTGTAGGTACGTATGCCAAAATCCTCCGGCCGGATATGCACAACAATTGGATTTTAGATTTGGTTGGGCTAAAGAAGTAGTAGAGCAACATATAAGCTTAGACATTGGAAATTTTCATTTTAAGATACTGTTAAAGTAACCTGATTGCCATCTGTGGCATGATTTTTTAACCAAAAATGGGTTCACTTCCAAACTCAGTATGCTGCTAGCATCTGATTGTTCTTTCACTGTTAATGAAGCTTATTTTCATGCATTTGATTGTCATCTTGGCATGCATGTTTTTTTGACCAAAATGGGTTCACTGTGAACTGAGGATGCTGTAGGTACGTATGCCAAAATCCTCCGGCCGGATATGCACAACAATTGGATTTTAGATTTGGTTGGGCTAAAGAAGTAGTAGAGCAACATATAAGCTTAGACATTGGAAATTTTCATTTTAAGATACTGTTAAAGTAACCTGATTGCCATCTGTTGCATGATTTTTTAACCAAAAATGGGTTCACTTCCAAACTCAGTATGCTACTAGCATCTGATTGTTCTTTCACTGTTAATGAAGCTTATTTTCATGCATCTGATTGTCATCTTGGCATGCATGTTTTTTTGACCAAAATGGGTTCACTGTGAACTGAGGATGCTGTAGGTACGTATGCCAAAATCCTTCGGCCGGATATGCACAACAATTGGATTTTAGATTTGGTTGGGCTAAAGAAGTAGTAGAGCAACATATAAGCTTAGACATTGGAAATTTTCATTTTAAGATACTGTTAAAGTAACCTGATTGCCATCTGTGGCATGATTTTTTAACCAAAAATGGGTTCACTTCCAAACTCAGTATGCTGCTAGCATCTGATTGTTCTTTCACTGTTAATGAAGCTTATTTTCATGCATTTGATTGTCATCTTGGCATGCATGTTTTTTTGACCAAAATGGGTTCACTGTGAACTGAGGATGCTGTAGGTACGTATGCCAAAATCCTCCGACCGGATATGCACAACAATTGGATTTTAGATTTGGTTGGGCTAAAGAAGTAGTAGAGCAACATATAAGCTTAGACATTGGAAATTTTCATTTTAAGATACTGTTAAAGTAACCTGATTATCATCTGTGGCATGATTTTTTAACCAAAAATGGGTTCACTTCCAAACTCAGTATGCTGCTAGCATCTGATTGTTCTTTCACTGTTAATGAAGCTTATTTTCATGCATCTGATTGTCATCTTGGCATGCATGTTTTTTTGACCAAAATGGATTCACTGTGAACTGAGGATGCTGTAGGTACGTATGCCAAAATCCTCCGGCCGGATATGCACAACAATTGAATTTTAGATTTGGTTGGGCTAAAGAAGTAGTAGAGCAACATATAAGCTCAGATACTGGAAATTTTCATTTTAAGATACTGTTAAAGTAACATGATTGCCATCTGTGGCATGATTTTTTAACCAGAAATGGGTTCACTTCCAAACTCAGTATGCTGCTAGCATGTCTATTTTCTTTCACTGTTAATGAAGCTGATTTCATGCATCTGATTGTCTTCTTGGCATGCATGTTTTTTTGACCAAAATGGGTTCACTGTGAACTGAGGATGCTATAGCTGTATGCCAAAACCCTCCGGGTATGCACAACAATTGGGTTTTAGATTTAGTTGGGCTAAAGAAGTAGTAGAGCAACATATAAGCTCAGATAATGGAAATTTTCATTTTCAGATACTGTTAAAGTAACCTGATTGCCATCTTAGGCATGATTTTTTAACCAAAAATGGGTACACTTCCAAACTAAGTATGCTGCTAGCATCCTCATCTTCTTTTACTGTTAGTGAAGCTTATTTTCATGCATCTGATAGTCATCTTGGCATGCATGTTTTTTGCCAACCAAAATGGGTTCACTGTGAACTGAGGATGGTATAGGTACGTATGCCAAAATCCTCCAGCCGGATATGCACAACAATTGGGTTTTAGATTTAGTTGGGCACAGTGAATTAGTAGAGCAACATATAAGCTCAGATAATGGAAATTTTCATTTTTTCGGATACTGTTAATGAAGCTGATTGCCATCTTTGGCATGATTTTTTAACAAAAAATGGGTTCACTTCCAAACTAAGTATGCTGCTACCATCCTCATTTTCTTTCACTATTAATGAAGCTTATTTCATTAAGATCCAGGATGGCAAATTTTGGTACGGCTGTGATTGGATTGTTTAGTGGTTGTTGTCTATGTTCTTAATTGGGCTGTGATTAGAAAAAGAGGGCTCAAGTGGAGATCTGGAAACCCATATGAGACATCTTATTCATAATAATTTATTATTATTGTTGTTCTTGTCGCTCTTGCTGTTGTTGCTGATGTCTCTTTGTGTTCGTGTGCTGAAGGGAAACAAGGGATGAGAGAGAGATGAGGAAAATGCCGCTATGTTAGCCTGGTGTATCCAAAGTCTCTACCATTTTTCTTTCTGTTTCCATTTCTGGCTTCTATATTTGGTTTCCTTCCACGATGACAGTTCCCTAAAAATACACTTGATATGAGCCCTATCTTATTTTTCTTATTTTTCTTATATTTGGTTTCCGTCCACGATGACAGTTTCATGGATTGTCTGAACAATCCATGAAAGACATGCTTAGATACTGAATTTTCATTTGTTTTACTGTTTTAGATAGTGGATATTCCCAATAAGAGGAGAATATAAAGGTTTCAAGTTAGATACTGAATTTTCATTTGTTTTGTTATTTTAAATATATTTAAAAACAAAATTATGTACTAGATTTTTAGCATTGCAATGTAATTATTTTACCTCTGTATATATCATTAACAATTCCATTTGCAATTGGTACTTTCATCTTATAATTTAAGATACAGGTAGTTCTTTTTGCAAGTTCAAAAAATATGTATATTCTGTATTGTGGTCTACTGTTGAATTAAACTATTGTTTTTTTTTCACAGGGCGGTCGCCCAGATGAAGGAAATTCTGATGATCAGAGCTGAAGCTACTCAAGGGGTATGAATCTGTGGTCCTCCTTGCTGTTCTTATGTCCTCCTTGCTGTATGGTTGTTGTTCTTATGTCCTCCTCCTTGCTGTTGTTAAGTCAGACTGGTTTTTTTTTATGAGAGTTATGTCAGACTTTTAATTTGGGATATTTTGGATATTTGTCAGACTGGTTTGTTTGGATATTTGGGATGTTAGTCCCTATATTAATTTGTTAATTATGACACTGTTAATTAATCAATGAATTTGGACGTTGAAATGACACGTGTGAAACTTGATTATCTTTAATTATTCTTGTGTGGTTGTGATTTACGCAGTAATATGCAACGAAATTGGTTGAATCAGTTGTGAATTAGTTTACAGGTTTTGTAAATGAAACTGTGAATTGAAATCGAACGGAAAATCGGAGTATCGAAAATAAACGGGCATAGCTAGACCGGCATTTTAAAAACGCCGGTCTATCTAATCAATTTGTTTGAGTATGCGATATACCGGCGTTTCCACACACGCCGGTGAATGTCGTCAGCTGTAACGGCACCGACGAACACCGGCATTTTAGAAAACGCCGGTGTATATAAATACACTGGCGTTTTTTGGACGCGCCGGAGATTGTAAGTAGGGAAACCCTTGCACTCATAAACGCACATACACCGGCGCTCTATGACCGCCGGTATACTTTCGTTCTACACCGGCGTTTATAGAAACGCCGGTGAATGTACAAACACCGGCGGTTTACGACCGCCGGTGGATGTATATAGGGGTAAAAGAACGGCACTCAGAGACCGACATACACCGGCGTTTTATGACCGCCTGATGTGTCGAATTTATATACAAATATTTGTACTCTTTTACCAATAAAAATTGCTTGTTTTCGCTGATATTGTCTATAAGTTATCTTATTTCTATATGATTTCATTTAATTAATTATTTTTGAAGAAATAATATTTTTGATGCAAAAAGTAAAGAATTGTGGAAAAAATCAACAAACAAAGTAAAATAATTGATTTATAAATTTTTATTGTTTTGTTGAGTTAAAATTGCGACAAATAATTTTAAAAGGATTTTTGTATGCTAATATGATATAAAGCTAGTTTAATTAATTTTAAACTAATTTAATTTATTTTATTTAAAAAATTCTCACTTCAGATATTATTTTGTGTATGCAGCAGCACGTGGTGGAAATAAAAGGAAGAAAAGAAAGAAAGGAAAGAAATAAAATTCAGATCAATTTAAAGGAAGGAAATAAAGAAAGTGTGTGGACTTTTATGCAAAAAGTGCAACCCTAATTCTCTTTCTCATTCTCTATAAGAAGAAGCAAAGAAGAGAGAGATGACGAAGAGGTGACGGCTGTACAATAACTCAAAAGAAAAAAAAAGAAAAAGTAAGAGAGAGAAGGCGTGTGCGAGTTCCAAGGCGAAACAGCAGCGTGTGGGCAGTAGGGCTGCTGTCTTCTTTTGCGCAGTATTCGAAGTGCACCCAGCGATTGCTCTTTGACTTGACAGACTCCTTCGTTCCTCTCTCTTTTGCGTGGCAGTACTCAGAAACAAAGAAAGAGAAGTCAAAGAGAGAGAGAAGATTCTCTTCTTCTCTCTGTTGACACGCATAGAAAAAAACGAAACGAACAGGAGCAGCTGACAGCGGGCCCCCCTCTGACGCGACCAGTCGACGTGACGTGGCGAAACAGACGACTGCTGCGCTGACAGGCGTGACAGGCCTGTCGGCTGACGTGGCATTCGTTTTGACGCAGTTGACGTGGACGTTCGCGCGGCTCCCAAGGCATCGCAGACTGCAGGTGGACGCTGACGGCGACATTTATTGGGGTTCGGTTTTTTTGAGAAAGGAGAAAGAGAAAGGACTGGTTTGCATTATTTTTAATCTTTTTGTATCTTTTCTTCTCCAATTTTTATTAGATGCAATCACAAACAAATATGAACTGAATTTAAATGTTCTAGAGGCTAAGATGTAGCCAAGTTTTGAACACAGATTTTAATTCCTTGTTATTACTCTATTTTTCCTGATTGTGTTTTAATTTTTATTATTTATGCATACAACATGGTGGATAGACATTTGTATGATTTTTCAAATCATAAAGAGACCGACAGGTTATTTGTGATTAATAAAAATTAACACCGTATATTGGAGGACGTGACCATTAAGAAATCCAATTTCTCAATTAATAATTTGATGGATAGGCGAAGAATTAGTTGAGAATAATTTTTAGACTACGTTGATAGAGTGGTTAATATCTTTAGGATTTTGGTCGACAATTGGGAAAGATAATATTTTTATTTATAAGGAATTATAATTTGTGTGTGTGATAAACGAGGTGAACCAAGAGCCCTAGAACAAATTTTACCATTAAACAAAGTACAAGCGCTTCATAGTTTCACAGCCCTCTCCCTCTTCACCAATTTAATTAGATTTAAGTAGATTAAGTTAATTTAGTTGCTTTATCATTTATAAAATTCGACCTTCCAAATAGTGATTCATCTAGCGATATCGGTACTCAGTAAAATATCTAGTCCCTGTGGGTTCGACACTATACTCACCTATCTATATTATTTGTGCGATTTTGTACACTTGCAAATTAAACATCACCGCCGGTGTATCTGTCGCATTTACCGGCGTCCATTAAAACAGCCGGTGTAGACCCCTTCGTTTTCGCGACGCCCGCTTCGGCGGCATTTGGACCGGCGCTATTATAAACGCCGGTGAAAGTTTTACCGGCGTAAAAAAATGCTGGTAAAGCCCTAAAAAACCGCCCGAAAATCGTATTTCTTTTGTAGTGTTAAATGTAATTTAAGATGTAACTCTGATGTAATAAAATTTTTAATTTCCTTGTAAAATTATACGAAGAGAAGTGAAAAGATCCTGTGGAACTTCGAATTCAGTCTATTTTGGAATTCGGGGTGTTACAATTTGACTACTTTCAAACTAACCATGATCAAAATCAAACTAACCATGGTCTTAATTAGTAAGAATTAAACAAACGCTTCATTCTCCCCTTAACGGCCCCTGACTACACCACCACAACCCAAAACCCATCAAAACCCATCAGACTATACCACCACAACCAAAAATCCATCGAAATCCATCACGAATCTTGAAGCGCAAACCCCCTAAAACCCTTAAAAAGTTACTCACATTAAATGGGCTGAACTCTGGTGCTCTCGGCTCGACGGTGAGTGCCGCCTTGCCGGCTTGCCCTTGGGTGGCGGAAGAGGGTGAAGGGGAGTAGCCGGAAGACGGTGAATTGGTTCTTTTTCTTTGAAAGTATAGATGGAAGATGAAGAGTTGGGTGCAAAGAGAGGGTATGGATTTTTTTGGTTTTAGTTATTTTATTTTGGTCCTTTAAAAATGTGTGATTTGCACGTAATAATTTTCCTTTTTTGCTCTTTGTGTGATTTGCACGTAAAAATTTTCCTCTTTTGCTTTCCTTTCTCTCTTTCAAAATAGAGAAAGTTGAAATAGAGAAAGGAGAGAGGGGTAGACATTCTCTCTCTTATTAGCTTAATATATAGATATAAAGTGTGGGTTTGTACAATTATTTAAATATGAATAATAATATTACTTTTATATAACACAGTGAAGAAAAACAAACAATTAGTTAAATATGAATAATACTATTACTTTTAAATAACACAGTGAAGAAAAACAAATAATTATTTCTATATGAATACTATATTACGTTTAAATAATACAGTGAAGAAAAACAAAACTAAAGAAAACATAATTTCGAAATAACAGTAGGGATTAACTCGTAAGAAATTATAACATGAGAGAATAACACATTTAACATACCTGCTGAAATGAAAAATTGTGACTTCCCTCAGTATAATTGTAAATCTCCGACTATCTTTGAATCTTCACACCTACTGTTGCAAATAAATAGTTGAAAATGTGTCAACAATACCAATTTCTTGATTAATGAATATCAGTGGCAGATAATATTAACTTTTTATATTAACTTTCTCTCCTAAATCCACATAAACAATCAAGATGATGTGGAAAATAAGAAAGAGGAAAAGTAAAGGAAACTACCTTGTTTTGAACCTCCATGGGCAAATTGGAGCAAAAAATAGCCGATTTTCTTCTATTAAAGTATATTTGTTAACACCTAAAAAACAAAAAATTTCGTATTATAGAATAAAAGTTGTTGTTGCTGATTTCTTGTGTGGGAGCAAACAGATGAATTTGTGGATTCTTGTAGGAAACAAGTAAGCAAACCTGTTGACTTTCACCGGTTGGTTTACTGGTTTCTCGCCGCTGCCGCGAACCTGCACAAAGTTCGATACCCGGGATGGATCCCGGCGACGAATCCTCCGACGCTCTTGTCAGTAATCTCAAAGATTATAGAAAGAGCTTTAGGTAGAAAAAGATTGATTACCTTGTTATAGTGGGGGGAGAGGGGTATTTATAGTCGCCTTAGGAACTAGTTTCGAGATAAGGACAAATCTCTACTTCCGGATGTTTATGGATAAGAAAAGAGTTTGACTCGTTTCGTGATAAGAGGGACAGTTGAAACTGTCTCTTAGGGATAACCACGAATTTGAACCACTCCTTATCACCTGAATTGGTTTGTAACGGGTTGGTACCCGTACCCAATAGGACAGATCCTGTTTATGGGTTATTGGGCTTTGAAGAAGAGATCCTAGTTCCCATTTCGGACTCGTTTGTAGGTGAAATTACCGATTTACCCCTGAGAGCTTTAAGATTCGAGCTCGATTCGAACGGTCCCGATTTAATCCTATTTTTAGCCATATCACGAGTCCCCCCACTCCTAAAGACTGAGTTTTACAGCCTTTAGGGGAGTAGTTTTACTGTTTTAATGGCATACGAGATTTTATCGGAGTTCTTAAGGGAGTTTGGATCTTGCTCGATGTGTAACAGTATTTTCTCTAAGCTAGCAAAATGCCCAAGATTATTCTTAGACTTTTCTGGATTTTTTGTGATTTTTCGAGATTTTTTAATTATTTTTCGAATTATTTATTTAATTTTTCAGAGTAACAATCTAGTTTCAAAAATCACTAATTAATTATTCTAATCAATAATTATTTTTCAGGGGCTCGAAATATTTTCCCGAAATTTATAATTATTTTTTATAATTTTTAATTATTTTATTTTTGCAATTTTTTAAATAATTAATTCGAATTAATAAATTTAAAAAGGATTAATCAGCTAATTATCGACGTGGCGCGATCTGGAGCGTCCATCGAAGCTCTTGCGCTGATTTCCTGAGCGATCAAACGGTAGATCTGTCGCCTGATGACGTGACGCGATCTGAGCGCTCCAATCATGAGTACGCATCGGGACCCGTTCCTGAAGTCTAGGAGAGCGACACGTTGTGCGTTGACTGTTGACCGTTGACCAATCAACATATTTTTTGCATTTGGATGTCGGTGGCAAGAGTGCTTGGCACACATTGTCGAAGTCCACGAGAGCGACACGTGGTGCGTTGACCGTTGGCCGTTGATTGGTCAATGCATTTTCTCGCATTTGGACGTCGGTGGCAAGAGTGCTCGGCACAGGTTGCCGAAGTCCAGGAGAATTTTTTCTCGCATTTGGACGTCGGTGGCAAGGGCGCTCGGTACGGGTTGCCGAAGTCCAGGAGAATTTTTCTCGCATTTTCACGTCGGTGACAAGAGTGCTCGGCACAGGTTGCCGAAGTCCGGGAGAATTTTTTCTCGCATTCGGATGTCGGTGGCAAGAGCACTCGGCACAGGTTGCCGAAGTCCAGGAGATTTTTTTTCTCGCATTTGGACGTCGGTTGCAAGAGTGCTCGGCACACCGATGTCCAGGAGAATTTTTTCTCGCATTTGGACATCGGTGGCAAGAGTGCTCGGCACAGGTTGCCGATGTCCAGGAGAATTTTTTCTCGCATTTGGACATCGGTGGCAAGAGTGCTCGACACACGTTGCCGAAGTCCAGGAGAGCAACACGTGGCGCGCTGACCGTTGGCCGTTGACCAGTCAAAGGTCTGTTGAGTTTTCCATATTTTATGTCGTTTTGCGGTAAATGGGCCAGGCCTTCATGCTTTAAGGGCCTTTTAGTCTTGGTTAATGTGCCCCTCTCTATAAAACTCCACCCTCTTCTTATTTGCTCACTCTCTAGTTTTTTACTCAGGTGATTTCTTTCTCTTACTGGAGCTTCAGGCGAGAATCTTCTTCTTCCGGCGACCTTTTTCGACTGTCATTGTCAAATCAAGTTAATTTCATACTTAGTTTATTTTTAAAGAATGTCTAGCATTCCTTCAAGGCGGGAGACCTCCCCTACGCTCGCCCATGAGCTGACCTCGAGCCAAGTTCCACCAATCGACAAAGACAAGGTCGTGGTAGGGTCCTCTTCGGTCGTAGTGGAGACAGTGGTTGAGATCCAGCAGAGGGTGGGGGAGTTCGGCAGACTGCCAGGGGAGCTAACCGTGCTCCAGATGGTTCAGGATCTTCCAAACGAACAGGCCGAGCGTATTATGTACGGCATGGGGCGGAGCTTTGAGTAGAATTCCGCCAGAGAGACCTCGGAGGTCGACGAGACGATCTCCATACTTAACGAGGCGGATCTAGCATCGATTCGGGAATGTTTTCAGATCCCGAAAGAGTACGACCTGATGTTGCCTAGGCCCGGAGTGAAGGCCAATTCTCCGATGCTAGTGGACATGTGCTTCTGGCCCATAGACGCCTTCATAGCCAGTGCGCGGCTCCCTCTTCATCCCTTCGTCGTCGAATTATTGAGATGGTTTCAGATCATCGCAGTCCAGTACATGCCAAATGTGTGGAGGCTGATCAACAGGTTCATCCTTCACTGCCAGGTGGCGGGGTTCAAGCCGGAGTTGAGGGTGCTGCGAACCGTATACCGGGTTCATCAACAATAAAAGTCGGAGTTTAGGTTCTACCTGGCTCCGAGGAATGGTGCCAAGCTTGTCAGCTGCCCTGATTCGATAAAGCATTGGAGGGACAAGTACTTCCTTGTCCGGAGTTGAGAGCCATGGGTCATCCCGAAGACTTGGGTCGAAGAAGTCTCGAGGAGGGTGAAAGAGAGCCAGATGCTCAGCCCTGGTGAAGACGAGATGGTTCAGACGCTCCTCGATCGGCCGAAGTTTGAATGGAGGGACCTGACCGAGGAGGTGCTCTTCAGGGGGTCTCAGCCTTATAAACGCTAGTATGCTTTTTATTTTTAGCCTCGCGTTCCCCTTCTTCTTTAGTCTGGCTTTACTTGTGCTTAAACCTTTGTTTGTTTTTTGTTGTTGTAGAAGCTATGGACTTTGAGGACATGCTGGCGCAGCATGGGGTCTTAGGCAGCAAGGCCCGAGGAAGAGGAAGAGGGTGGTCTCCAAGGTATCCCGCCGAGGGTGAGGGCTGTCGCCGTTGCCATGGAGCAGGCGGCGGTGCAGGCCACAGTTGTTCAGCAGCTGCCGACCCCCGCAATGACGTCGACTTCGATTGAGACTGGGGCCTTCCCCTTAGCAGTGACCTTGGGTTTGGAGGTCCCTCCGTTGATGGCCGAGGCCGAGGTGTTCCTGACTGAGGAGCACAAGAAGATTTTCGTCCCGGACTAGCAAGTCCGCAAGCTCGACGGGTTTCTCAGTGACTCGTCATCCTACATGCAAGCCGTTCGGCACCTTGCTACACCGAAGAACAAGGCTGCCATGGACGCCGACGGCGTTGGTGACGACACGCTCGAGATCTCACGAGCGGCGGTGTCGGTAAGTCTAATATTGACTTATGGTTTTCACCTTTTATAAACTACTTTTTCCAAGTTTGTCATGGTGCTCTGCCTTTCTTTTCGCAGATAACTTGCCACTTCGGTCATCTGATGGAGAAGATGACTGAGCTAGAGAAAGATCTGAAGCAGGAGACCGACCGTGCTCGGGCAGAAAAGACTCGGATTGCCAAGGACCTCAAGCAGTTGAGGGTTGAAACCGAGACGAAGGCTTCAAGGTTGGAGCATCTCAAGAATGTTGGGGCAAAGCTTGAGGCTTACAATGCTCTGCTGCTCCAACAAAAAGAGCTGGCAGTGAAGGACAAGAAGGATGTCGTTGCTGCCGCTAGGGTCGCTGCGGCTAAGGAGGCCGAGGCCGAAGCGATGGAGAGGGAGAAAGGGTACCTTGTCGTCAATATGGAGAAGGCCTATGCTCACGCAATCGAGCAGGTAAAGGAGGCCTACCCGGAGGTAGACTGCGCCGGATGGTGCCTGTTCCCCGACCCTGTCTCTGGGTTCGACGACGCCTTCGAGGAGGATGAAGAAGATAACGAGGTTGAGTTGGTCGATGTAGGGTCACGAGGTAGAGGTAGAGGCCGATGCGAAGGCCACGCCCCTAGCGATCGTCGCCGCCACACAAGGGTCGGAGCCCTCGACGAGCCGGGGATCACTCTAAAGAGGTCCGCCCTTGACCTTGTTGTACTTCATACTTCTGTTTTGAATGTAATGAACTGTAGCCTAACTGCGGACTAGCCACAGCTTCTTGTACTCGTTGATTTTTAATGAAAAGCTTTTCTTCTCTGCCCCCTTTTATTTTATTTTTGACAAGTGTTGTGAGGCTTCGAAACTTTTGTGGGTTTGTTCTACTTCCGAGCTGTCTTAGTAGCTTTGTTTAGGCGCAGTATTGTCATGTTGGTTCTTCGGACTTAAAAATTCATGCTCCCTTCTTTTTTTTATCGACTTCTTAGGTTGGTGAAGCCCTACGTCTCTGTTCTGAGCTGGGCGTCATCAAGTTGGGGCTAGCTCGGTCTCGAGAGTTACTACTATATAGCAGAATGGGAGGTGGGACATTTGAGAATGACCCTGGCTCGTCGAGACATCGAGCTGAGGCACCTTGAGGAGAGAACTCGTGAAGCAGCACCCAAAGGCGAGGATTCCTGCCCCTCAATGGCTGTCAGCCAAGGCTTGAGACTCAAATTTCTTCGTCACTCTTTGTTCGAGGTGAGATCCGAGGGAGAGGAAATGAAGAACGTGGTGCTCGAGAAGAGTCTGGAGGCGGCGCACATTTGGAGGACTATCTTCGAGGCTTCTTGTGGGGTCTATTCAAGCTGAATGCCTCGCCTGAAGATCAAAGTGATGGACGACTCACTGAAGGAGTGGATCGTGGAGCTAGAGGCGGAGAACCTTCGTCTGCGACGGCTTTATGAGGGGAGTAACGTTAGAAGCACTTCTTGCCCTCGGGGTGAGTATGCCCAAGGAAGGTCGTTCCCCGAGTTAGCGCTTCGTTCGCCCCCCATCTTGAGACACCCTGGGGATGCGCAAAGCGAAGTGGCTGGCTCGTCGAGCAGAGCATCTGTCGGGGCGATTGTTAGGCTCCTAGGTGCTGACAATGCTACTCAGCTCCCCGTTTGGAGACTTCTACGGAAATGAGGTGACTTCAACACAGCGCTCGCCGACCCCGCTTATCGCTTAATAGAAGCATCCCGCTCCTAGGAGGGGCTAGGGCAGAATTTTGTAATCTTGTAGTTTTCGTTTCATATGAGTCTTGCATCTCAAATCTTGATGAAATAATGAGTTTTTGGTCAGGAATTAGACTTGTATCTCAAATTTTGATGAAATAATATACCCCATTTATCGATCTTCTTATGAGAATTTGTGTTTCAGTATTGTTTGCAAGAGTATCGCTAATGTTCGCAGGAGTATCAACAGTTGTGGGAGCAATTCCGAATGGTGAGCTACTTTGTACTTGCTCGTTCGCAAGTAGCTAAAGTGGCACCGAACCAAGTATTGGACTACGAACTTGTCGTTAAGAGAGTTTCAACAGTTGTAGGAGCAATTCCGAATGGTGAGCTACTTAGTACTCGCTCGTTTGCAAGTAGCTAAAGCAGCACCAAACCAAGTGTTGGACTTCGAACTTGTTGTTAAAAGAGTATCAACAGTTGTGGGCGCAATTCCGAATGGTGAGTTACTTAGTACTCACACGTTCGCAAGTAGCTAAAGCAGCATCAAACCAAGTGTTGGACTCCGAACTTGTTGTTAAGAGAGTATCAACAGTTGCAGGAGTAATTCCGAATGGTGAGCTACTTAGACTCGCTCGTTCGCAAGTAACTAAAGCGGCATCAAACAAAGTGTTGGACTCCTAACTTGTTGATTAATGAGTTCTTTTTTGTAAGCCCCTAAGGAAGGACAACCAGAATACTTAGAATATAGAACTCCCAGGGGGTAGATCACTTTTATTGAAAACAACTAGGCAGGTGCTTCTAAGTTGCGAGCCATTATTACACTTAATAAAGAAAAGAAACAAACTTCAAAATGTTTTATGAAGAACGCTCTAGGAGAAGTTGCTTGGAGCGGTGTTCAAACACCCTCTTGGCACTTTAGCAAGTGCTTTGCATTCCATGTCCTCGGCACTCTCTTGCCCCCTGGGTCTTCAATTTGATAAGTGCCTGGGCGAACAACTTTGGAGATCCTATATGGTCCTTTCCAATTGGGTGCCAACTTTCCTTTCTTGCTAGGGAAAGAAATGGATAGCTTTCTGAGCACCAGATCTCCTTCTTTGAGATTAGCAGGGCAGACTCTCTTGTTGTAGGATTGCTCGATCCTACACTGATAGATTTCTTGCCGGATGGAGGATCTCTCACGGATCTCATTGATAAGGTCCAAGTTACCGCGAAGCTCGTTCGCGTTTTGCTCTTCGTTGTAGGCTATTAAGCAGGGGGAATGTAGACCCACCTCTAGAGGGATAACGGCTTCGGAGCCGTAAGTGAGGTTGAAGGGATATTCTCCCGTGGGGGTCCTCTTCGTAGTGCAATTGGTCCAGAGCACATTGGGGAGATGCTCTACCCATAACCCCTTAGCCGACCTGCTTAGTCTCTTTTTCAAGCCAGAGAGAATTTGCTGATTGGCGTTCTCTGCCTGACCATTGGACTGTGGGTGGGAGATCGAGGAGAATCGTTGCCGAATGCCCAGATCTATGCAAAAAGTGCGGAAGGCCGCCCCCGTGAACTGGGTCCCATTGTCCGTTACCAAGATTCGAGGAAATCCGAATATGCAAACAACATTTTTCCAAAAGAAATGATGCACTCTATTCTCCGTGATCATCGCTAGGGGCTCTGCCTCGATCCATTTTGAAAAATAGTCGATCGCCACAACAAGGAACTTTAGCTGGCCCGGCGCTAGAGGAAACGGCCCAAGCAGGTCCATTCTCCACATTGCAAAAAGGGTTGGACTGGATAGAGAGGAGAGCTGAGCTTGCGGTAGGCGGCGGATTGTTGAGAATTTTGGCAAGGGCCGCATTGATGAACGTGTTGTTCGGCATCGCGAAGGAGAGTTGGCCAGAAGTATCCATAGTTCAAGATTTTGCAGGCGAGGGACCTTGCTCCTAAGTGAGCGCCACTCATCTCTTCATGTACTTCTTTCAAAGCATACTGGGCTTCGTCGGGGCAGGGCCATCTCAAGTAGGGTCAGCCATCTACTTGGGTGTATGAGCGTTTATACTAGACTCCCTCGATGAGTGTGTACCGCTCGGCTCTGGTTCAGATCTTTCGGACCTCCTTAGGGTCTAAGGGAAGGAACCCATCTCTAAGGAACTCGAGTAGAGGCCTCATCCAATTCTCCCCAAGTTGTAAGGGCAACGTCTCCATTGGCTTGGGGCCTTCTTCCTCGATGTTGGGCCTCAGTAGAACTTCTATTAAGAAAGTTTGTTCTAGCCCTTGGAGGGAAGAGGAAGCTAGCTTTGAGAGGGCGTCCGCCAACGCATCTTTTCTCCGGGAATTTGCTGAAGTTGTGCATCTTCGAAAGAGACCATAAGTTCCTTGACTTTGGCCAAGTACTTGGCCATGCAACTGTCTCGTACTTCGTATTCCCCTAATACCTGGTTCACCACCAGCTGCGAGTCACTAAATATCTTGACACGTTTGGTCCCGGCCTTGCGAGCCATGCACAGGCTGGCTATAAGGGCTTCATACTCAGCCTCATTGTTGGACGCCTGAAAGTTGATACGAGTGAGTATTGGAGGATGAAATCATCTGGACCAGCCAGTATGACTCCTGCTTCACTCCCATCGGCACACGAGGACCCATCAACATACACTGTCCAGAACGGGGGTTCCTCTATAGCTTTGCCGACGTTGGGAATTGTGCTCTCTACTATGATCACCGGTAGGGCTTGAGCCTTGATAGCGGTTCGAGACTGATAGCTGATATCATGCTGGCTCAGCTCGATGGACCACTTCATAAGGCGCCCTGAGGTCTCGGGCTTGTGAAGGACTTGTTTGAGCGACTGGTCGGTAAGAACGATCACCGAGTGAGACTGGAAGTAGGGGCAGAGCTTTCAGGCCGCCATGACCAAGGTATAGGCCATCTTCTCTAGCTTTGGATAACGGAGTTCATCATCCCTAAGGACTTTACTCACGTAGTAGATAGGCCTCTGCATCTTGTCTTTTTCTCTTACTAAAACAGCGCTGAGGGTCTGCTCCGAAGCGGCGAGGTATAAGTAGAGGATTTTCCCAAGTTTCGGTTTGCTTAAGAGTGGAGGGGTTGACTAAGTAGGCCTTGAGCTGATCAAAGGACTCTTGTTGCTATTGCCCCCACTCAAAGCCTTTAGCCCCCCTGAGGGCCTTGAAGAACGAGAGGCATTTTTCTCCGATTTGGAGAGGAAATTCCCTATCGCCGCGAGGCGCCCGGTGAGTCTCTGCACATCTTTAACACTGGAGGGGGGAGCCATGTTGAGTATGGCCTGGATCTTCTTGGGGTTGGCCTCTATGCCCCTTTAGCTGACCATGAACCCCAGGAATTTGCCGAATGAGACGCCGAGCGCACACTTGTTCGGGTTCAGTCTCATATCGTGTCTCCTCAACACGTTAAAAGCTTCCTGGATATCAAAGACATGATCTGATCTGCAGACGCACTTCACCAACATATCGTCTACATAGACTTCCATATTCCGCTCAATCTATTCCTTGAAGACCTTGTTAACAAGGCGTTGGTAGGTGGCACCGGTGTTCTTAAGCCCAAAGGGCATGACTAGACCCTGGTCAGTGATGAAAGAGGTCTTCAGAATGTCAAGAGGGAACATTCTTATCCGATTGTACCCAGAGAACGCATCCATGAAGCATAAGAGTTCATGGCCCGAGTTTGCATCAATGAGGGCGTTAATGCTCGGGAGCGGGAATGGATCTTTGGGGCAGGCTTTGTTTAGATCCGTGAAGTCAATACAGATCCTCCAGCTCCCATTGGCCTTCTTAACCATGACGATATTGGACAGCCATTCCGGATAGTTGACCTCCTATATGAACCGAGCCTTAAGGAGTTTCTCAACCTCCTTGATAGCCTACTGGCGCTCGGGGGCGAATTTGCATCGCTTTTCGCTGAACAAGTCTGGCCCCCGAAGCGATACTAAGGTGATGCATGAGGAGCTCCTCGGAGATTCCCAGCATGTCAGTTGCAGTCCAGGCGAAGAGTTCTCAATTTTCCCCTTATATAGTGGATAATGTCGGAGCGAACGGGAGGGGGGAGGACTTTGCTAATCTGGAATTTCCGAGTCGAATCTCCTTTTGAGAAGGCCATCTCTTCCAGCTCATCGACCAGCTTCGATATAGATGGGATACTCCCTTGGGGGAGTTCAAGAGCTTCAAGGGAGAGGACCGGTCCTCCCACCGAGGTCATGTAGCATTTGCGGGCCGCCTCCTGGCTCCCTCTGACTTCTCCCATGCCTGCTGTGGTGGGAATTTCATCTTCATGTGGTAGGCTGAGGGTATGGCCTGGAGAGCAGCTAGGCCTGGTCGGCCCAAGATGACATTGTAAGTAGCCTTTACGTCCACCACCATGAAGTCCATTGGCTCGGTTCGGGTGATGGGAGTTTTTCCAACAGTTATGTCGAGAGTTATGACACCCTCGATCGTCACTGGCACTCCGGTAAACTCGTGGAGAGTGTAGTCGGCGGGCTTGAGTCAATCCCTAAATAGCTTGAGCCCCTGGAAGGCCTCTAGAAAGAGAATGTTGACCGAATTGCCGTTGTCGACTAGGACCCGACGCACGTCAAAGTTGGCCATGTGGAGTTTTATTACCAACGCATTACAATGGGGGGTTCGGAAGCCCTCTAGATCTCTATCTGAAAAAGTGACCGGGACCTCGAGGCCTCTGGGGGGAGGATGGTTTTGTATGGAATTTACTTCCCGGACGAAGACTCTTCGGGAGGAGTTCGAATCTCCCTCCATTGGGACTCTGTGTATGAGATGTAGTATAGCCTCGGCTTCAAAATTCGGGGTCTCAGCATTCCGCTCGGTTGGCTTATTAGCCCCGCTGGGGAGCGAGGAGGATCTGACCGGTCCTTTCTCACGAACCTGGAGAGTTGCCCTCTCTGAATAAGGGCCTTGATCTCGTCTTTTTGGGCCTGACAATCATCCGTGTTGTGGTCGTGGTTCCTATGGAAGCAACACCACTTGTCCCTATTCCTCTTTTTGTTCGGAGTGTTCATCTTTGGAGGTGGTGGGAGAAGTCCCTCTTTCCCGACCTCCATCAGCATGGCTGAGACACTTACATTGAGCGGAGTGAACTTCTCGAAGCAGGGAGGAGGGCGACGCTGGCCTCCGTTGTCTTTCTGGAGCTTCTTAGCTCATTCTTCTTCAGCACCCCTCCATTTGTTCCTGTAGGACGATCCCTCAAGAGCGGGGTGAGAGAGAGCTTCTTCTGCTCGGATGTATTTCTTACTCCTGAGCAGGAGTTCTGAGAAATCGCGAGGAGGCTTCTTGGCAAGGGATTCTCTGAGGCTGTCGTAAGCGAAATTGAATTGGAAGGCAGCAGAGACCACGGACTGGTCCAAGGAGGCGATGGATATGGCCTCTGTGGTGAAACGTTTGACATAGTCTCTTAGCTGCTCGCCCTTCCTTTGATGAAGCAATAGCAGAGAGGTGCTTGTTTTTTAAACTCGGCGGTTACTCACGAAGTGAGTCAGGAAGAGGCCTTCGAGCTGATCGAAGGAGAAGACGGAGGCCGGAGCTAGACGTGAGTACCATTCCCTTGCAGGCCTCTTCAGAGTGGCCGGAAAAGTTTTGCAGAGAAGCACGTCTGACACTTGGTGTATCATCATGAGAATTTTAAAACTCCAAATGTGGTCGGTTGGGTCGGACTCCCCGTTGTATGATTCAAAATGAGGGGGCTTGAAGTTATCTGGGACCTGTGCCTCCATTATGGTTCGGGAGAATGGAGGCCTGCTAGGGCGGAAATTCCTCGCCGGTTGTTCTTCTTCTCTGTCCAGCCGGCCAAGGCGCATCTCCATCTCATGGAGACGGCGGTAGACCGAATCTTCCCTCCGGTCATGCCTCGCTGAGGCCCGGGACTCGTCCTCGTGCGGAAGGGGACTGGGAGTGCGACGATGATAGCTCGGGGCAGGTTGAGGACTGGGAGTACGACGCCTATGGTTTGGGGTAGGTTGAGGACTGGGCCCCCGCTGGCTGTGGTCGGGAGCAACATTGAGGGCCCTCAGGACTGTCTCTTGAAATTGCTGGAACTCTGCCCTCGTAACAGGAGCCTCTGCTCTCGATGGTCCCGAAGGGCGGGTCGGCCGACTAGAGAGCGGCTTCTCTTTTGACGACGCTGGGGTGACTCCCTTTGCCTCCTAGAAGAGTTTGACTTTCTGCGATCTGGCCTACGGGGGGATCTGGCTTCAGGGGACCAGATCGCTAGACACCTTTGATGTTCTCAGCGGGGTATACCATCATGGGTTCGCCTCTCATCTAAGCGGGTCCGAAGATATACCCCATATTGTCTGTTAACGATGATGTGTCGAAGATCCTTCGGCGTAGAGGGACTGTGCAAGGCCATGGAGTCGGACAAGGGGTTGTGTATCGACACATGGTCGCGATGAGGAGGTTGGCCTTATCGACTTCACGGGAGGGTCCCACGGCAGCCTCTTATGGTCCTTGAGGAGCCTGCTGGGGCTGAGGTTGTTGAGGAAGGGGTCGTCCAGGCTGTGGTTGCTGGACGGATTTAGGGAAAGGCTATCCAGGCTGCTAGACTTGTTGAGCGGGTTAAGGGGAACCTCCTGGACTGGAGGAGGAAAAGGAGCGGGAGTGGCTCTACGGTTAGAAGCCGTCGTCTTTCCCTTCTTGGGAGGCATAGCTTAAAACTACCTTGGCTGATGAAATAGGACTGGATCGCTTTTTTTTCTTTCTCACAGACGGCCGCCAATTTGTTATTGCTGATTTCTGGTGTGGGAGTAAATAGATGAATTTGTGGTTTCTTGTATGAAACAAGTAAGCAAACCTGTTGACTTTCACCGGCTGGTTTACTGGTTTCTCGCCGCTTCTGCGAACCCTGCACAATGTTCGATACACCGGGATAGATCCCGGCGACGAACCCTCTGACTCTCTTGTTAGTAATCTCAAAGATTATGGAAAGAGATTTAGGTAGAAAAAGAATGATTACCTTGTTATGGTGGGGGGGAGGGGTATTTATAGTCACCTTAGGAATCAGTTTCGAGATAAGGACAAATCTCTACTTCCGGATGTTTATGGATAAGAAGAGAGTTTGACTCGTTTCGTGATAAGAGGGACAGTTGAAATTGTCTCTTAGGGATAACCACGAATTTGAACCACTCCTATCCACCTGAATTGGTTTGTAATGGGTTAGTACCCGTATCCAATAGGACAGATTCATTTATGGGTTATTGGGCTTTGAAAAAGAGACCCAGTTCCCATTTTGGACCCGTTTGTAAGTGAAATTACCATTTTACCCCTAAGAGCTTTAAGATTCGAGCTCGATTCGAACTGTCCCGATTTAATCCTATTTTTAGCCATATTAGAAGTGAATCATAAATAATATGAAATATAGGGTTCTAAACACGTATGTTCATAACAAAATAAAGAGAAGTTTTGACTGATGTAGAATAAAGAGAATAATAGCATATCAACAAAATGACCATCAAATATGAGGTTTGATTAAATTATACCTAAAATTGCAAGAATTATGTAACTAAAGCAATTCTAAAGTTACACTTACGTCACTGCAAAAAATAAAGAAGGGAAATAATTAACGTGTACAATTCTAAAATTGCAATTAGGTCCTAGATAATGTTAACACAAACATTATAAAGAGTTGCTAAAGTGTACAATTTTTTTTCCCTTTTTTTACCTTTGTTCTTTTGTGATGTTAAAATCATCTTTACTATAAAAAATGAATTTAAATTACATCCATAACGATTCCGATTAAACATAGACTCAATGATTTTATGTAAATGCTGGGAGAAATTGTTTTATCATGTATATGTTTCGAAAAAGAAAATTTGCAGATAAATATCACGATATAAATTAGTATATTAAAATAAGATATATGAATTTCACGATATGTCTAATATATCTACATCTAAGATAAGATATAAATTTCATGATATGTCAAATAAATATCTTAATAATAATGGAACACAACACCTGTTAATAATGTCAAATGAAACCAAAATTTTCATAGTTTATATGCAATTACTAATCATTTTCCCTTGCACTAGCAGTTTTTTATACCAAAATCTACATGTCCACTAAATATTTCTTGAGAAACATTATGTAAATGTGAACATACATATGAAATTATAACCAACATCAACATGTCCCAACATCATTCTAACAAAAAACAAAATCTTGAGCAAATTTGATTATATGAATGAATCCTTGTACTCACAAAATCACACATCCCTAACCTCCAAATCAGACCCAATCCAAGCCTATCAAATTAGTCTGTACTATGAAATTGGTTTTTAGCTCTACTAGACTCCCTCCCGAATTAGAAATGGATTATCTTCACCTCATTTCGCTCTTAAACACTTATGAGTGGCATCCCAGAGATGATTTTTCTTGGTGATGGACCAACTCAGGTTTTTTCTCGGTTAAATCTTTTTATAACTTTCTTAACTTCGGAGGTGTTTCATCCCCTTTCGCTAAATTCATTTGGAGCTGCTGTGCTCTGCTTAAAGCTAAGATCCTGTCTTGGCCAGCCATCAACAACAAGCTTTTAACTGTTGAAATTCTCAATAAAAGGAACCTTGCTATAGGACAATTATGTCCTCTTTGTTTTCTTTGTCACGAAGACATTGATAATATTTTTTGGCACTGTAATTTTAGCAGACCTCTCTGGGACATCTACTTACTGGCTTGGCAGATCCCAACTCTTCCCCCTTCTTTTCTTAATGGCTGAAGATGCCTTTTTGTGTATTCTATGTATCGTAAGCCCTGGATTCTTTCTTTTATGGTTATTATTTGGGTTATATGGAAAGTAAGAAATAACCGCATTTTTAATAACACGGTGAAACCAATTGACACTATTGTGGATGATTTTATTTTTTTCTCTAAGCATTGGTCCTCCACTCTTACTCCCCACAAAATTCACTGGTTAAGCCTTGAGAGACTGGAGGCTGCTGTAGTGTTTTTTTGCGTTCTGCATCTATTACTACTACTATTCTCAATATTGATATTCCCTTATTTCTGCGGTTTCTGCTCTTTTTGCAGGGATTAGACTCTGGGCTTTATTTCGTTCAGTATTTGGTATTGTGGTGGTTATTTAGGAGCACTCAGGTGCTATGGTTTGCTTTTCTTTGGTTGCCTTCTTGGATGGCTTTTGGCTGTTTCCATTGACTGGATCGATGGGTTTATTTTGACATGTTTTGGTGGTGTAGGGCACGATCATGTGCAGTTCTTCCTCTTCTCTATCGCTGTTGTGGTTTTTGGGTGACCATGTCTCTGTTTGGGTTTGGCTTGCTCCGGCCTGAATCATTTTAGCACCTTTCTTTTCTTGTTACTGTTTTGGTAGCGCTACTATCAGCTTGTTCTATTTGTCATTTTCAGCTCAGTCTACCCGTTTCGTTGGCTGCTTGCATTTTATCATCTGAGCTGTCTTTGTGGTGTTAGTATAGTGCATTTGCTTTCCTTTTGTGGTAGTTCCCTGCGTTATGTCTGTGGGTATTTGTGCGCCATCTTTCTCTAATCGCTTCCTTTTCTCTTTGAGGAGGTGGATTTTGATGGCCTCCACTTAGTTTCGATTTATTTCTTGGTTGTGTTGGGGGTTAGGCCCCGCGCTGATTGCGCTTTTGTGTTGGTTGTTGGCTTTGTTCTTTTGCGTTGGCTGCAGAGAGTGGTCCCGGTTGAGGCTGGCTTTGTTCTGCCGTTCTCCGTCGTGAAGGCCGATGGGTTGGGGCTGTTTTCAGGACCCCAATCGACGGTCTTTTCCTCTGATCGCGGTGGGAGGCTGTGCTGCGGGCCGAGCCTTCGTTTGTTTGGCTGGATGTGGACTTTCCTGCTTTGTTTTGCCAATGTTTGTGTCCCCGTTCAGTTTCTAGTCTGTTTGTATTTAGGCCTTGGTTTTTTGTTGTTCATTACTTGCTGTTTGTGCTTTGTCTTTGTTTTATGCCTTGGATCTTTGTATATTACTCTTTTTTATGGCTATTTATTTTTAAGGCTGGAGCCGTAAGGCTTTATCCGTTACATCAAAAAAACAAAAGATCACAAACTACAGTAAATACTTGAGATACTACTCACCAAATATTCCGAGCTCATATAATAGATGAAACCCTAGCTTTGTGAGTGGTAATGAAATTGATGAAGAAAGGGAGAGCAAATCTAATGAAATGTACAATTGAATGATTGGCGGGCGGCGATGGCGAGGAGATCGACGGGCGGCGATGGCGAGGGTAGCAATGGGTGGCAATGGAGAATAGCGACAAGCGGCGATGGCGAGGAGATCAACGGGCGGCAGAGGAGATTTAGGTGTGTTTTGGGGTAGGGAGGGTTATAATTAGTGGGTATGGGGGAGATGTGGTAGAAGAGATGTTTTTTTGTGTGTTTGTTTTAATTTTGCAATCGATATGGGCTGCACGTGTTGATTCATACTTTTGCTCTCATTTCTCTATTTAAAAATAGAGAAAGGAGATATGGGGTAGTCCTATTAGCTTAAGATATATATAATAATATAATTTAAAATCCAAAATTAAATAAAATAAAAATATAAAACCAAAGCCCATAAGAAAACCCAAGTACAAAATAAAATTTCCAAGCCTAACAAGAAATTATTCCCAAGCAATCAAGATCTGGTTTCGTGATTTTGATTTTCTTTTTGCTCGCGATTTCGATCTGATTTCGATCGCGATTTGATTCCGATTGCGATATTTTTTCCTTTTTTTGAGAAGAAGTTTAGCGAGCGATGCATACTTGCCAGATCTGGCGAGTGAATATTAGAAATCTATTTTGCCGAGTGGTTTGGCTAGTTCCGTTGGAGCATATTTTTGTCTTTATATTAGCTATTTTGGCTAAAATTAAAAGATGGCTAGCATGATTGGAGATGGTCTGGGAGAAATCCTTAGTGTCATTTTTAAATCTATTAACATGTGTGACGCACATACATAACTAATGTGAAAGAAGTTTCAGGTTCGAGTCCTCATTACATCAGAGTTTTTATTTTTAATTTTTTTAAAAGTAAGACGTGCATCACGCGTATAAATTACTAGTATCCCTTAATCAAACCTTAAAATTGTGCAATATTGTATATATATGTTTTTTTTTGACGAAACGGATAGAGTCAAACGACTCCAGCCAAAGAATATCATATAATGCAAATAATCAAGAGTAATTTTACAAGGTGTAAAACTCGAAGCTCTACAATGAATACAACAGCTCAAAGGATTCGAGATTCGACATAGTAAACAAAAGTAAGGTGAATACAACCAAGGCCATGAAGACGGGGTACGAAAACAGCTCCTCAATGCTCTCAAATCTGCTTGCACAGCTGAAGAAGCAAAGCCGGACTAAACACCCGAGGGAATTGGACCTACCTCCAAACCAAGCAAAAACCCTCAAAGTTCGCAGCACCGTGTTACCTCTCAAGACCGGGGAAGGAAACGACTGAGTGGGTGCAAACTCGACCGCAGGTAGGGAAACAGCTGCAATCTCTGCGCCTTAAAGAGAAGAACACGAAGCTAATAGGAAGCGAAAACAGCTCAGTAGACGGGAGAGGCAGGTACGTGCAAGCATCAGAAACCCGCGCAAACAGTCAGATACACTCCTGAACACTTTACAACACACAGAAAGATAAACTATCGAACACAATAACGAACATCGTGCGCAGCTAAACACATCTACGACTGGGACAAGATCAAAAATCTCCAATAAAGGAAATCAAACCAGATTCAGGCAACCGCTAAATAGACCATCACAAAGGATATTAAAACGATGGGACGAAAAAAGAGCATAAAAGATACTAAAACAGCAGCAATTAGTCCTCCAACATCAGTAATTACAAAATATAGGAGCTACTCCTTTAAAGATGAAACAGAAATTGTGAAGAACAAGCAAGTGAGGAGAGGGGATGCTGATGTTCTCATAATACAAAGAGGAGGAGAGATCCTACCAGTCACCACACAAGTGAAGGCCAAAATGCTTTACCAGTAGTAGTAAAACCAGCTGTTACCAAAATAAATAAGATCCCAACGGCAGAGCCGATAACCTGCTATTAACAACGCAACCCACAAAATAAAAGAAGCCCTATCTGCCACCAAAAGACAACTGGCCCACACAACTAACCTGGGCAAAGCCAAAATAGGAAAAGCATTAGGTTATCCCACCATTAGTTAGAGGGAGGGTCTTCTACCGGACCCGAGGAAGCGTCCTGCCAGAAAAAAAATAGAACCAGAACGAGAAAGGTTAATAGATACACTAATGAAAAAGAAAATTAACCAGTTAAAGTGCTTGAAGAGCGCGAAGACAGAGATAAGCATTTTCTAAAACAAGAGAACTAGAAAAGGATGAATCCTTGGGACTCAAAACGGATGACCAAAGTTTAAAGAGAGTTAAAAATTCTTCAATAACCGTTGTTACCGAGGAGTTGCATTTTTTAAATAATCTGTTATTCCTCTCCTTCCAAGTAATCCAAATTATGATATGCACCGCTGTACTCCAAGCTTTATGGAGTGACTTATTCGGGGGCTGGGTGGACCACACGGAACCCAAATCTGGGGGAATCGAGACCGTGCCCCACGCCAAAGTGCAAATCTTCCATAATGGAATCACCATGGGGCAATGGATGAAAAGATGATTAGCATCTTCCGCGTGCTGAGCACACAAAACGCAGAGTTGACCCCATGCTAGGTTTCTTTTGTTTAAAACTTCGACCGTAAGAAGTTTGTTATTAAAAGCGAGCCAGGAGGTGATCTTGACCTTAAGTGGGACCCATGAGTCCCAAAAAACTTTTGCAGTTGAGGATTTCACTCCTCTCGCATTTAGGAAGCAATAAAAAGATTTAACCGAGAATAAACCATTAGACGACCACCGCCAACCTATACCTTCAGCTAATCTCCAATCATAGCTATTGATAAGCGAAATGAGATTATTAAAAGCTTCAGATAACGATGGGGAAAGCGCATCTACGAAGGGAATGAACCAGTAGCGGTTGCCGTCTATTAACGTGAAAGAGTCTTCTATAGTGGCCATAGGGAAGACTGACAAACGGAAGAGGGAGGGGTATGCTGTAGCAAGAGAGGTGTTACCGATCCAAAGATCAGTCCACAGCTTAGCTCTGGAACCATCATAACAGTAACGAATGATGCCACAATGAAAGGCCGCAGAGGCTTTCCAAACACCCTTCCAAAAAGAGGAGGCAAGACGATGAGGCGCCTCAGGGAAATCCCACCAAGGGTGGGAGCCAGAGCGGTAATTTTTAATGCATTGAACCCACGGCAAGTGGTCAACATTATGAAGTTTCCATAACCATTTACCTAGAAGCGCGATGTTATGTAGCCGCAAGTCTAGGGCACCAAGCCCCCCTTCCTCCCTGGAAGAACAGATCAATTTCCATTTACATAGGTGGGAACCTGGCTTAAAAGCAGAGGATCCGTTCCAGAAGAAGTGACTACGGATTTGGTCAATTCTTTTGATGACCCAAGAAGGTAAAAGGTAAAAAGACATGAGGTAAAGGGGCATGGCTGAAATAACCGAGTTGATGAGGGGAAGTATGTATATATATGTTATTAGATAAATTTTTCGAAAATAGTTTTATTATTTTATTTTTACTTTTAAAATTATGTGCAATATTATACATAGTTATACTACATATTATATTATATAAATTTGTTCAATATTGTACCAGGATATAATAGTTATTATTATTTTATCCTATACCCTAATCAAGAATTTTTTGACATCATTTTTAATATTATGTTCATAATGAAAACAAAAAAGCTCGAAAGCAAAAAATATATGTAGTGTTCCAACACTTAGATATGTGGAAGATAAGCCTTAACTGATATTTTTATTTTGAAAGACACGTATTACCTAATGTTTGAAGTAATTTATGATCATACAGTCTCAAATTATGAGACAAACATCATTTAACACAGTGGTTACCATCATAATAATAAAAGAATTTGAGGGAACCGTGCATCTATGGACATTGTTTTTTTTATTTTTTAATTTTTTTGAAGTAAAAGGTGGAATAACGCCACATGTTTAATTAATAAGAAGTTAATAAAATATTTTTTAAGTAATAGGGAAGATTACAGATAACTACAATCCAGAAAATAAAATATAAAGCTCCAACATCATTTTGAAGGATGAGCCAAACCAAAAGTGCTACCCACAATACAAAAAGATAGGTACAAATAGAACTAGAAATAAAAGTAGTCCTCCGAACTGCAACCTGTCCCAGTTAGAATTTAAGGACCCATGCTACTCTCAATGAAGTGTCGGACGAAACTCGATCTCCTCATCATCATACTTGTCCATTGGGAATACTGTGGCATCTATGAACATTGTTTGCGTAGCCTCTCTCTTATATTGTACATGTCTTTCGTTAGGCACCGTATTTATTAAAAACCAAATACAATTAAGACAACTAGTATCATACACGTGCACACGTGCACGTGGAAAAAATTGAAGGGATAATGAAAAGGAGAAAAAAGAAAATAATTTCCAAACTGATCCACCTTCGAGAATATTTACCAAACTGGTCCACTTTCGAAAATATTTACCAAAGTTAGTCCATAACTCAACACGTGCGTTGCACGGGTTGGGTTAAGGACTTAGGGGTTCCCCCATTATAGTAGTAGAGATAATAATTAAGATTATGCATTGAAATCGTGGGTGCCATATAATTCCATAAACCTACATACACTTTTTTCTTTTGAAAAAGGAAACATATAAACATCCTAAAAACTTGTTAAATAATAATAATAATAAACAGAAAAAACTAAAATAAAATAAAATTAAAAAACTCAAAACTCATTACTTCATCTTCATCTTCCCTCTTTCCCTTCTCTTCCAAATTTTGCAATGGATCCTCATCTCAACCTCCCTTTAAAAAAACCCAAACTCGAACCAGTCGATCCAACGGTCACTAACGGCTCTCGCAATCAAGAACCGAATAAAGAAGTCGAAGAAGAAGTCGAAGAAGGCGAGCAGGAAGAGGCGCTCATCGCCCTCATCGACCACCGCACCCACGAAGTCGAGCAAAACAAGCATCGCCTCGCCTACTACAAATCTCAGGTCCCCCCCCCCCCATCTCATCACCGTGACGTCATCATCATGAGGTCATCTAACGATTTGATCGGTTTTTTTTTTTTTTGGCAGTTGGAGCTTTCGGAGAGGCGGTTGAAGGATTCGCAGTCTCAGCTTTCGCGGCTCCGATCGCGCCGATTGGCGGCGAAATCCGCGTCTTCCTCCGTTGCCGCCTCGGCGGCGGCGAATGGGAGTCCGATCAAGTCGCGGCCACCGCAAGCACGGACGCAGTTGATCATTCCGCCGGCGAGCACCAGGAACGTGGCGCCGGCGAAGGCGGTGGAGCCGCCGAGGGAAGCGGCAGCGAAGCCGATGGAGAAGGTGAGGAGGGAGCCGGTGGCAAAGGCGGCGCCTTTGTCTAGTGAGAAGAAGAAGGCGACGAAGAGGGTTTTTGGTAAGGAATTATGAATTTAGGGTTTTGTGTCGATTCAGAAAAAGGCTAATTCTATGGAAAGAGTACCCTAATGTTATATTTTTATGTTGTAAAAAACGCTGATTCACATTTTCTTGGGAGAGAGTGTCAGGGTTTGGGTTGGGGTTGGTTCTTGCTCTGGTCATCAATGGTGATTGAGGGAGATTGAGGGTTTGAGAAGGGAGAATTTGGGGAAGAACTTGTAGATTTTTATTGATAATTCCAAACATATATTACAACTCAGGATTTATGGTGCGGGGATGAGGCGGTTTCGCTATAGGACAAGATTACTAACCAACACGTGCTCAGCATACAACAACCTACCCGCCTCATTCCCTTTCAAACTAAAAAGTGCACACTGCACGTTAAAAACATATACAAACATTAATAACAGATACAAAGAAAAGAAAGCTGCAACAACTATGTCAGCGATGAGACTTTGGAACTCCGGTCACTCAAATGGTATTCCGATGGTTGCATGTCAGGGCGGTGTCCCTCACAATTCCTCCCCTCTTAAAAAAAGAACTTGAGCCAAGTTCAAAGTTAGGGAATTTCCTTCGTATCTCTTCTACATCCACCCATGAAGCAGAATAATAACCAGAGTTCTTCCACTTAATTAGCAATTTAGTTCCCATGCGGTTTTGCTTCTTGAACACCTTCCTATCAAACACCAGCTCAGGCTCATAAGGATTTGGGTGATCAACCCACCAGTGAGGTAACTCTATAGAGACATATTGTGTATGGCTACCATGGCATTTTTTAAGCTTCGAAACATGAAAAATTGGGTGAATTGCAGCTTTTGATGGAAGATCTCACCGATACATCGCTGTCCCAATCTTCTATAATATACGGTAAGGCCCAAAGAACTTAGAAGATAGTTTTGGGGGAGTGGAATTCCTTACTGAGACCTGTCTATATGGTTGAATCTTGAGAAAAACCAAGTCTCCAACTTCGAAGACTCGCTCAGTTCTCTTTCTATCAGCAAATTTTTTCATGCGCTCCTGAGCCACTTCCATGTTCTCTTTAAGCAATTTTAGAATTGCATCTCTAGATAATAATTCTTCCTCTACTGCAGGCACATTTGAGGTACCCTTAACATAAAGGAGGAGAGAAAGTGGGGGTTTGCCATAAACTGCTTCAAAAGGAGTGAGTTCGGTTGATACATGCCAACTTGTATTGTACCAAAACTCTCCCCATGCCATCCATCTACGCCACTCTACAGGTTTTGCCCACAAAAACATCGAAGATACATCTCCAATGCTTTGTTTACTATCTCTGTCTGACCATCGTTTTGTGGGTGATGCTGTGGAGTGATTTTACTTGCAATTTTGCAAAGCAAAGAATTCTTTCCAAAACCTTCTGAAAAAGATGGGATCTCGGTCACTCACAATAGATTTGGGCATGCCGTGAAAAGCTTATAAACAATATCCACAAAAGCTTGAACAATTGTCAGTAAAGGGATGGGAGAGCCCTATAAAGTGTGCATATTTAGACAAACGATCCATGAAACACCAACCATAGTGACATTCTTGCCACTGCTCTTAGTGAGTTCTTCTACAAAATCCATCAATATATCCTCAAAAAATTTGTCAAGGATAGGAAGTCCTGCAAGGAGTCTCGTTTTTATTTTGCTGACAAACAAGATACTCCCTGATCATTTTCTTAATATCTCTACCGATCCCTTTCATATAAAAGCTCTTCTAACCCTTTGCATAGTCTTGTGAAATCCTGAATGACCCCCCACAGTAGGACTGATGAAAATCTTTTCCTTTAAGTACCAAATTCCACCCAATTTCTTGAGTGTGGCATCTAATTTACCTGCTTGTAACTTCTATTGGAGTATAGTAAAATAGGGGTTTTGCTCCACCATAAGCTTCACCTCCTTTAACCAAGTTGGGACTACAAAAGTAATCTCAAAACAAGTGTGTTGTGCACCTTCTCTTCGAGACAATCCATCTGCAACCTTGTTGTCTATTCCTTTCATGTATTCCACCGTGAATGTTAGACCCAATAACTTCCAAAGCTACTTCTCTTGAAACTCAGTGTTGATTCTTTGATCGAAAATGTATTTTATGCTTCTCTGGTGAGTCCTTATAACAAAGGAATTCCCAAGTAAATATTGACGCCATTGTTTCACTGTTTGTAAAATGGCTAAAACTTCATTCTCATAAGTCGATAGAACTAGAGTTTTTCCATTCAATCCCTTACTCATAAAGTCTATTGGCTGTGACTCTTGCATGAGAATAGCCCCAACTTGGAAGCATCAGTTCTTACTACAAAAGGTTTAGTCGTAGCTCCTTTGAGGGCCGCAAATGCGTTAGCAACAGATGTATTCCACTTGAAACATTCTTTTTCAACAATTGAGTAAGGGGAGTAGCAATTCCACCATAATTCTTAACAAATCTTCGATAATAGCCTGTTAACCCAAGGAATCCCCGCAGTTCTTTCAATGTTTGTGGCTTTGGCCAACCTTCTACAACTTGTATCTTGCTAGTATCCACTGATATACCTTCGACACTGATAATATGGTCCAAATATGCAATTGATTCTCTTCCAAAACTGCATTTGCTCACCTTAGTTACTAGTTGATTAACCCTCAAGACTTCCAGGGTGTTAGAGAGATGCTTAAGATGGCTTTCCCAAGTTGGACTATAGACTAAGATATCATCGAAGAAAAGAAGGACAAATTTCCTTAGATATCCCTTGAAGATTACATTCATTAAGCACTGGATGGTTGCGGGGGCATTTGTAAGGCCAAAGGGCATCACTAGATATTCAAAATGGTTATGATGAGTACGAAAAGCAGTCTTGGATATATCAGTATCCTTTACTCTTATTTGATGATACCCCGACTTCAAGTCTATTTTAGAAAAATATTTAGCTTCAACGAATCAAGCAGCTCATCAATAATAGGAATTGGGAATTTGGCCTTGATTGTTTGGTTGTTTAAGGCCTTTAATCAACACACAAACGCCAGCTTCCGTCAGTTTTTTTACTAATATCACTGTTGAGGCATATGGACTGTTGCTTGGGCGAATAAGACTTGATGAGAGCACTCTTCTACTTGCCTTTCAATCTAATTCTTGTGGTAAAGGGGATGTTTATAGGGTTTAAGGCCGACAGGTTTGGCACCTTCAACTTCAAGGATTTGATGGTTTATAGACCTCTGCGGAGGTAGTTCAAATTGATCAGTAAATACATCAGGGAAAGCTTGCAGTATCTGTTGAATATCTTCTGCTTCATTACTGATTTGGAATAAGCTACTTTTCTGTACTTCATGACAAATTAACCCTTGTAGTTGGATCATATAGGCTTGGCAAACACAACTTTAACCAACTCCTCAGCTTACATATACTGCAGCTGAGGGTTCACAATTCCCTGCAGCCTCTTCATCCTCCCTTGTAACTTTAAAGTCCATCGTCATATAGCTGAAATCCATAGTGACGGGACCAAGAGACCTCAACTAGTGTGCCCCCAATACCATTTGAGCAGGTCCTAGTGGAATGAGTAACAATTCGGCTTGAAGATCTACACCTTGCACCACAATATTCACATTGGTCACCTTGCCTTTACTGTACATACATTGGCCGTTTGCTACTATGATCTTGTACCTTGGCTCCTTCAAAACTGGCAAATTAGCCTTTATAGGTGTTCGAGGGTCGAGATAATTGTGAGTGGATTTCGTATCGATCAAAATATTAACTTCCTTCCCATTAATCTTTCCCTTAACACGCATTGTTTGAGGATATACTTGTGTCCCAACCAATGCATGGAAGGATATCTCAGGATGAAAACTAGTTGGAATAGGTGTTTGCGCAGGGCCTTGGATAATTTCTCCAGCTTCAACAGCTTCAAAAACAACTTCTTCATCTCATCTTCCAAACCTTCGAGAAAATAAAATTTTTGAGTTTTACAATGATGGCCTTGGGTGTATTTCTCATCGCAGTTGAAGCATATGCCCTTAGCATTTATCTCCCTCATCTCTTGAAGGTTTAACCTCCGAGGGACAAAATTGGTGTTAGAATTGGAATCCTGAGCTCTTGCAGGATGTGAAGGAGTTGAGTTGTTGTAGTTTGTTTCCTATGAACATAAGGAGGCCTAAAATTCTTCTTCAAACATTCCAACTTCTCTTCAGACCCCCCTGCTAACCGAACAGCCTCATTCATGTTCTTCGGTCTCTGAGATTTGACATCCTAACGGATCTCATCCCTTAAACCACTAATATATGTACTAAGAAAGTGTGCCTCCAACCAATCTTCTACAAATTAGACAACCTATCGAACTCTTGCACATAAGTCTTAAGGTTACCCCTCTGTTGCATCTTCGAAAGAATTCCTCCATAGTCTTGAAAAATGCTTGGGCCAAATGTTGTAATCAGTTCCTCCAAAAATAGAGACCAAGAGATTTCATGAGTTTTGGGTTTTATGTGTCGACAGTACCATTGGGCTGCCCTTCCTCAAAGATTTAACGAAGCATATTTCAACTTCTGAGAATCATGGATCTCATAGAACTCAAGGAACTGCTCAACC
Organism: Hemerocallis citrina; assembly: GCA_017893485.1. Taxonomy (NCBI): domain Eukaryota; kingdom Viridiplantae; phylum Streptophyta; class Magnoliopsida; order Asparagales; family Asphodelaceae; genus Hemerocallis; species Hemerocallis citrina. The sequence continues at coordinate 154,125,772 of CM030362.1, forward strand.
CTTGCAAATCCATTTAGTGGGATCTCCTTCTTGGAAAACAGGGAAATCCATCTTAAATGGAGCTCTAAATACATTCTTATTATCACTACGACCTGTAGAATTAGAGGAGTTGGGATTAGGATGGTTTATCTCCTTGAAAGAGCTTGGATGTGGAGGATTAGGAAACATGGGAGGGTTGAGAGGTCGTGGATTGGATTGCTGCATCATCGTTATCATCGCATCCATCCTTGCTGTCATCGCTGAAAATTTCTTTTCCATATTGGTTGATATCGCTTCCACCCTTTCAGCTAGGTACCCATTCTGGAGCTGAGTTGCCGCCATTTGGCTTTTCAGATTTGCGACGTCTCCTCCGATCGTCGTGCTCCCCTCGTCACGGCCATCGCCATCGATGTTATCCTGCTCTGATGCCATGTTGTCAGGGTTTGGGTTGCAGTTGGATCGTGCTCTGGTCATCAATGGTGATTGAGGGAGATTGAGGGTTTGAGAAGGGAGAATTTGGGGAAGAACTTGTAGATTTTTATTGATAATTCCAAACAGTATTACATCTCAGAATTTATATGGCACGGGATTGAGGTGGTTTCGCTACAGGACAAGATTACTAACCAACACGTGCCCAGCGCACAACAACCTACCCGCCTCATTCCCTTTCAAACTAAAATGTGCACACTGCACGTTAAAAACAGATACAAAGCAAAGAAAGCAGCATCGGCGATGAGACTCTGGAACTCCGGTCACTCTAATGGTACTCCGATGGTTGCAGGTCAGGGCGGTGTCCCTGACTGAGGATGCAAATAATGAAAATATTCATTAAGAGGTTTTTTGTCAAGCATTCATAGGAAATTATGGTTTTGCTTTCTTTGTTTTGGAGAAAAAATCTATTTTTTTATCAAAAGATACGCTAAAGTTTACTGTTTTTTATTGTAAAATACCAGAACATTATGCGAAACATTAAGATAACTTTCCTTTTATATCATGATCTTTTTGTCTTAAAAAAATCCAAACTCGGATTGAAGAGGCATTAGGGTAGTTGTAGATGGATCAAGGTGTTTTACAATAAAAACTAAAAAGTTGTGAACTTTAGTGGTATTTTCTAATGGATCAGCCTTTTCATTTTGAAAAGAAGGCTAATTTTATGAAAGAATACCCTAAAGTTTACTACTTTGTACTGTAAAAGATCCTGATTTGCATTTTGATTTTGATTTTGATTTTTTGGGGGGCAATCGGCCATAGCCTGCCCACATTGGGGGGATAGAGGGGTATTTCCAACTTCCCAATTAATTCCGTCTATGGCCGGAATCGAACTTAAGTGAGACTACCAGTGCTTCGCCATTTTGAAATATGTTAGTACTAGAAAGTAAGATTATCATGAACTTTTCATCAAAAAAAAAAAAATTTGAACTAAGAAGTGGGGAGGGTTTAGGGTGTTTGCAGATAACAAAGTGTGGATCAAGGTGTTTTAGAATGAAATGTAGTAAACTTTATGGTATTTTGTGATGGAGTCACCCCTGTTTTCATTTTTTTCGTTGGGAAAAAGGGTTTTTTGACCAGATTGTGGTGTTTGGTGATGCAGAACAGAAGGAGCAGGAGGACTTGATACCAAGCATACGGAGCAGTTCGTCACCGTGTAAGATTAATTTTCAAGGGAGTACGCATATTTCTAGTCAGCATAAAAGGAAGCTTAGGAGTCTGGTTGCAAGTCCAGTTAACGACCTGATGTTTGTGACGAGGTAATTGTGATTGGCTATAGGATTCAATTCTGTTGTCTTATTGTGTTTCGTAGTTGTCACTTTGTAAAGTGTTTCGTGACAAAATGGGTTTGGCGATGGAGGACAAAACTCATCTTCATGCCAGATGACAAATTTTCGTAGATGATGACAAACCTTGGAAGCTTTCACCATGAAGGTCAGGAGTCAATATATTTTTGGTTTTTGTGTAACATACGTTGGAACTGTTTCGAGCTCAATGGAAACTCAATAATATCAAGAAAAAAATTATGCTCATTTACATAGAAATGTGTCACATCTGCCCCCTCTGATCCTGGTGTAAGTTCCTCAAAACTATCTGAATTCATCGTCTATACTGGTCAACATCCTGTTCTCATACAACGGTTGTCCTACACTATAGTAGAAGATTCATTAATGTATTATTTTAGGGCTATCATGTTTGAACATGAATGTTGATTTACCTAGCCTAGAAATAAGATTAGACAAAGATGTACCATGTACGATGTTACCGGTGCAAGAAATTTGGTGCATTACTGTCATGAAATAAATTGAGAGCCAAATGAAATCACTTGCTTCTATTAGAATGACTGCTAGTTCCACAGCCTAACATCCTGGAATACCACATTAATTAATTGCTGCCTTGAAAATTTTATGTAGGTCGTTAATTAACCTTACAACCTATGAGCTCCCCAAAGATTTCCTTATTGGCTTTTATTTGTGCTTCTGAATCACATTGGAAGTACTTATTTTTTATTAGAGATAACATATCTTAAAATGATTGTGTGCTAGATATTTATTTATGTCAGATTCATGCTATTTTTAATAAAAAAAAATTGATTGATGTTTGTTGAAGTGTGGATCAAATTTGGATATTAAAAATTATAAGTGAACATTAAATTTTGGACATGTTTGTTTTGATTGATGTGCTGGAGAAGTCAAGAAAATAGTTAACGTGAAGTTTCTTCCTTTCAGCATGTATATTTAATTTCAGTATATTGCACCAGAGCTGCGGTTGTTTTTCAATATGAGGGGAAAAATATGGCTGTTTTTAGGTTTGTTGACTTGTTCTTTGTACATGAATTCGTTGAAGAAAAACACACGTAAATTTTCTTTGGTTCTACTTCAATTTGTAGGGCCTGCATTTTTCACTCTCTTCATATTGGTTTTCTAAGTTCTATTTTATTATTCCACTGATAAACATTATTTTAATTTTTGCTCTAATGAGTCATTACTCATGTGGTTTTTCATATCCTTTACTCTGTGATTCCATGTCAGGATCTAATTGTTTTCTGTGTGTAACTTTTCAGTGCTTTGGATGGAATTGTAAACTTATGGCAAATACAGGGTAAAGGGTATGTCTCTTTTTTCTTTATAAAAAAACCCAACTTTGTGATCTTGCAGATGGTTAACTTCCATTTTCCATCTTTCTTTCTTGTATTCAGTTTCATATTTTTCATGTGATCTTGCATATCATACTTAGATATTTCATATTAGGATTCTGTAATTTCTTTGGCAATAACAGATCTGCATACTAATTTTACCTTGCGAGCTGTGGTGAGTTGGTGATAGTTTTATGTACTTATCGCTAGTAGAGCTGTTTGGTTGGTGTTACAACAAGATGTGTCAGGATTACTTTGGAGGAATTGTTTGGAGGAATTGTGTGAGGAGATTGGCTACCATGGAGATGAAAGAAGCACAAGTACTAAATTTAATGTAAACTAATGTATGTTGTTTTTAAACTCATTCTTTTAGCTCTACATGTGCAAAACTGCCAAAAAGAAATTGAAGGATATGCATGCGGGCACAAGTATTCATTACAGCAATTTAGCATAGACATCGTACCAGGAGTATGGGAGTGCAGATGTTGGTACAAGCAATTCTTTAAATATGAGCAGGATGTGCTTTCGAGAATAGATTATTAGAGTAAAAGTGTAAAACATTAGATAGTCCTAGCATGGTACGAAGTCTCAGCCGATACCGAGATGCCTTGGCCAAGTCTGGTTGGAAATTTGCTGGCCAATACTCCCGAGATGTTCGATAGTATTAAGAAATGACAGCCGATACACAATACTTACCCAGACCGAGATTTGATGCCATGAGTCCTATTACATCTGACTGGTTAGGCAGCTTCATTTTAGGGCAGATTATTGCAATGCACATGACTATTCATATGGGATGCATGATTGAGTAGACCTAATACTGCTTTCTTGAGGTTGTTTAAAGTTACTGCTGTATTTGTGATTCTTCTTTGGTTCAATTCCATCACGGACATCTCTATCATGAAGATGGATGAAACCTATTATGTATGGCAATAAATACATCTTGGGTATTCTTCGTAGATAAGCTGGACACTCTTGATGTCCACATTTATAGTTATAGCCACAAGGCCTACAACCCAAATGCAGCTATAGATATACAAGAGAAGAAGGAACTTAAAGATCCACTTGAGACTCTGTTCTTTTTTTTAATGGCCTAGTTTCATGAGTTGGGCTGAAGAAAAGACATACAAGAAGTTATGAATGGCAACCGGGCCGGGTTGATCCGCGACCAGCCCACTCGAACCCGGCCCGCAATTATGCTGTTCGGGTCCGGGTCGAACCCGCGGGTCTACCCAGGTCAAAAAATTGTAAATCCAACCAGCTCGATCCGGCCCGCTAACCCATTGACCAAGTCAAACCCGCCCGCCAACCCGCGGGTTTCGATCTGTTAAATTTTTGGATTTGACCCGTTTGGATTTTTTAATTTTTTTTGCTGTTTATTTTTTTAAAATCTTTTTTTTGCTATAAAATATATGTATATATGTATATATATACTGCAAATATATATGTATATATATGTATATATGTATATAGATATACTCTAAAATATTTCAAAATTTTATAAAAATGAGTGTGAACATCAAAATTAATTAATTACTACCCATTACTCAATTAGACAACCCTCACCCTAGCTATTTATAGCCAACTCCAACTCACTTCTCTCATCTCACCAATGTGAGACTAAAAGTTTTCAAAGTTTAAAATCCAATTGCATTTAGTCCCACATTAGTGAGATGAGAGAAGTGAGGAGTTGGAGTTGGCTATAAATAGCTAGGATGAGGTGGGCTAATTGAGTAGTGGGTAGTGGGCAATTAATTTTTTTACTCACACTTCACACCTATTTCACTCATCAATTTAACTCATAATTTTTTTGTTTGAATTTTTTGGAGTTAAAAAAAGTTTAACTAATGAATTTTGCGTGTCAACCCGTGACCCGGCCCGGCCCAATACGGGTTCAACCCGTACGGTTCGCGGGTCGACTTTCTCTCTTCCCAACTCGGCCCGGTTAATCCCCCAACCCGGTCCGAGCACGCCTGAAACATAGGCCAACCCGAATGGGTTCGGCCCGGCCCGGCCTGGTCGACCCTAATGTTGTCCCTACCCGAAGTGGAGTAAACGAGAAGTTGGAATAACTTAAACTTAGTATGCTCCCGTATTTGCAATTCATGATTTCATTGAACTTTCTTACAAACTAGCAAAATTATGATATTTTATTCTTTTGTTCATAGAACTTCTAAAATTTGAACGTGAATAGGACTAGTTGCACATATATATTATGCTACCTTCAGCCTTTAATTTTTAGAGATAATTTTTATCCAACACTGGTGGGCTAGTGGTTGTCCCAAGCCAGGAATCTGGCCACAAACCGGGTAAGGATGATGGTTGCGTTGGACAGTTGACATTTAGCACAAAACTTTGTCAAATCCTATGAACATAAATCCTAATAATATACACGCAAATGCTAGGACATTCCTCAGAAGCGATGCATTGTGCCTGCCTCTGGGTGCTTCGAAAAATGTGCAAGGGGCGTCGCACCGGCGCCTGGATGCGGTAAAAAATGGGCAAAGGATTCCTGTACCAATCTGGACGTGTGCGGGTAAAGAAGCTAGTCCAAAAAAATAGGCTTAGGTTAGCGACTTGGAATATAGGAACATTGACAGGAAAATGCATAGAACTAGTAGATACCGTGATTAGAAGGAATATTAATATAGCTTGTTTACATGAAACAAAGTGGGTAGGGGAAAAAGCTAAAGAGATGGTTTTCAATTATATTATACCGGTAAAATTAGAAATAGAAATGGAGTAAGAATTTTAGTATATAAGAAATTCAAAAGAGATGTAATAAGTGTTAATAGGAAAGAGGATAGAATAATACAAATTAGGCTTGTATCGGGGAAAAACATAATTAATATCATTAGTGCGTATGCACCCCAAGTAGGATTAGATGCACAAGCTAAAAATAAATTTTGGGATGATATGGATGAGATAATTCAAGGAGTACCCTTAGGTGAGAAACTATTATAGGAGGTGATTTCAATGGACATGTTGGAGAAAATAACATGAGATATGAGAGGGTGCATGAAGGACATGAATTTGGAAATAAGAACGATGGTGAAGATACTATTTGATTTTGTGGCTTCGTTTGATCTTATATTAGCAAATACTTATTTTAGGAAGAAGGAAGGAACATTTGATAACTTTTAAAGGTGGGGCAAATATGAGTCAGATTGATTTTTTCATCATTAGAAAGGTGGATCGCTTGGCATGTAATGATTATAAAGTTATACCGGGAGAGTGTTTATCCTCACAACATAGATTAATGGTATTAGATGTTAAGATTGGAAAACACATGTGCAAAGAAGGAGACTAGGAACCCAAGAATTAGGTTGTTGAACTTGAAGGGAGATAAACTAGAAGTTTTTAGAGATAAAGTCCCTAAAGGGGCATCATGAAATTGGGAAGGGGAGACAAATATGATATGGACTAAAATGACTACGTACATGAGAAAAAATTTCAAAGGAGGTATTTGGAGAATCTAAAGGTAGAGGGTTGCTAAATAAAAAATATGGTGGTGGCAAGAGAACTCCAAAATATTGTGAGAGAAAAGATCAACCTTCAAAATATGGCAAAAGAGTAGAAATGAAGAAGATTTGGAGAGATATAAGACCGTTAGAAAAGAAGTTAAGAAAGTGGTAAGAGATGCAAAAGAAAAAGTTTATGATGATTTATACACAAAATTAGGAACAAAAGAAGGAGAAAATAACATGTATAAGTTTGCTAAACAAAGGGATAGAAAAACAAAAGATCTGGATATAATTAGGTGTATTAAGAGTGAGGATTTAAGAGTTCTAGTAAAAGATGAGGAAATTAAGGAAAGATGGCGAAATTACTTTGAGAAGTTATTAATTGAAAAGGTTGCGGGCAACTTAAATATAAAGGACTCGAGGGGGAGTCGAGAGCATATGTTTTTTCGTAGAATTAGGACCTCGGAGGTTATAAATGCTCTAGGAAGGATGAAAATAGAAAAAGCTTTAGGACCGGATGATATACCCATTGATGTTTGGAAGTGTCTTGGGGATGTAAGAGTGGATTGACTACCAAAATTATTTAATAAAATTTTGAGAACTAAGAAGATGCCCGATGAATGGAGAAAGAGTGTTTTAGTACCTATATATAAAAATAAAGGAGATAATACAAAGTTGCTCAAACTACCAAGAGATTAAATTATTGAGTATACAATGAAAATTTGGGAGAGAGTGATCCAACATAGACTGAGACTAGAAACTACAGTGTCTAAGAATCAATTTGGGTTTATGCTTGGGAGGTCAATAATGGAAGCAATTTATATACTGAGGAGACTTGTGAAAAAATATAGGGAGAATTAGAATAGAAAGATCTACATATAGTTTTTATAGATCTAGAAAAAGCATATGATAAAGTCCCTAGAGACATGTATGGTGGGTGTTAAATAATAAAAGAGCAACTATTCAGTATATTGAGGTAATTAAGGATATGTATGAAGGGGCAACAACCACAATTAGAACAACCTCAGGAAAGACCAGTGATTTTCCTATTACAGTAGGTTTATACCAAGGTTCGGCTTTAAGTCCCTACCTCTTTACTTTGGTTATGGATGAATTGATGCGAGGGTGTATGCTTTTTGCCGATGACGTCGTCTTAGTGGACAAGACTAGAGCATGAGTCAATGTTAAATTAGAATTGTGGAGAGAAACTTTAGAAGCTAGAGGCTTTAGGTTAAGCAGAACTAAAGCAGAGTGTATGGAGTGTAATTTTAGTGATATTCAGAACACAACTGAAAAAGTAGTGAAACTTGATGGCCAAGAGATACCTAAGAGAGACTATTTTCGATATTTAGGCTCGATTTTACAAAGAGATTGAGAGATTTGTGTAGATGTTATACATAGGATCCAAGCATGGTGGTTTAAGTGGAGAAGTGCCAGTGGTGTTTTGTGTGACAAACGTTTACCTTTGAAGTTGAAGAGAAAATTTTATAGGACGGCTGTTAGACCAGCGATGATGAATGGAGCAGAGTGTTTGGCAACAAAGAAACATGTCCAAAAATTGAGTGTAGCGGAGATAAGGATGCAAAGATGGATGTGTGGTAAAATAAGGAAGGATAGAATTAGAAACAGGCATATACGAGACATGCTAAAGGTTGCTCCAATCCAAGATAAGTTAAGAGAATCACCTCAGGTGGTTTGGACATGTCACACGTAGACCTAGTAGTGCCCCCGTTAGAAGGAGTAATTTGATAAGTATTGAGGGCAGAGTTAGGGGTAGAGGAAGACCGAAACTAACTTGGGTGGAAAACTAACTTGGGTGGAAACAGTGAGAAAAGATATGATAGCTTGTGACCTTACAGAAGATATTGCGCTAAACCGAGCATAATGGAAAACCAGAATTCATGTAGCCGACCCCAACTAGTTGGGAAAAAGGCTTTGTTGTTGTTGTTGTTGTTGTTGTTGTTGTTACTGGTGGACCGGTGGCCTTCGGACAAGGCTTATGGTTATTCTTATTTTGTATGTTTCCCCTGCTTCCTGTATCTATCCACTATAATTATGCATATTTTTCCATATCAGAATTTATTGTTCGTCTAAGTTTTAAAAAAAATTATGCAAAATTTTTGCATTTCTCCCCAAGTAAAGGTTTCCTAACTGAGGTGCTCAATGCATCGATAGATTTCTCTCTTAAAGAAGTCTTTTAGTTTCACTTTTTGATATTCATTAGCTTGCTGACTTCTTGGTCTACCTATGGGCAAAAGTTTGTGTACATATCAAATCACTGTTCTTCTTGAGATAATTATAGCATCCGTACAATGTTCTACATTTCTGTCATTACATTTATTTTCTCTAAATGCAGGCATGGTGCATCATTTCTAAGCAGCTTTGATTGTGTATCACCAAAGCAGAGGAGATGGCCAGAAGATATTACTTGGCACCCTGATGGAGATAGCCTGTTTGCTGTTTATAGCGCTGATGGTGGCGATTCTCAAGTATCAATTCTGAATCTGAATCAATCAGGAGATGTAAGAGAACTTCTTGAACCTTACTATCCCTAAATGTTTACTTGCAGTTTGAAGCTGATATGTTTCATATTGATTTCTTTATCATAGAGAATTCAGTGCAATGTCTATAATTTTGACCAAGTGTCCTTGATTATAGATGTGAATTCGATATTGTTGAGATGTCTTGCAAATGAACATAGAAATGCAAACCATATTTTGTTTGCATTACTGTATGTTCTTCATAACTTCTTGCCAAAAACCCAAGCTCACTCTGAGCTCCCTCTTGGGCGTTGCCGTGACCTTATTTTTCTGCTTTCGGATGTTCTGCTGATTTAGGGTGTGGAGAGAGGGAGTTTGGGGTTTAAATAAGCAACATTTGTTTTATGAATAGGTTATGGTTTTTAATTATGCTAAATTGATTTTAAGGTTTTCTCTGTAACATGTTTCCACTATATTCGCAATTGTTTCCTCCAACTCCAAGTGTCTAATGTCTAGATTGCTGGTGCAACTGTCTCAAGGATTAGCAACAGTAAATTAGTTATGCTATTTTGCGTAGTACACACCACCTAATAAGATAAGTATCGATGTTATAAAATATTGCATCTCAGATTTACTTTTATTATGCCATTTTAAAGGTAATAATACATAACTACTATTACTAATATCTCTGTAAATATGTTGTTGAATAGTTTAGCACTTTAGCAAGTATCTCATAGTTGAACTTCTTGAACTGACAGTTGACTTAGATAATTACCAAATGTCAAAATAAGGGTCCATAATAAGAATTACTAGTTACAATAAGATCAAGCCTTACTAATGGAATTGGAAGCTATTTTTAATGGTTGTTTACTTCGTAGCAGCTAGCAAATCATATTCCAACTTAATTTTCTTAATGCAAAAACTTGTTTTTCCCATGATTGATGGAAATGACTGGAAGGAAATGGCATACTTCAGTTATTGTTTCAGCATTAGGCATCGGAAAAGGTGCTAAGTTCCAAGAGCAATTCTAGGCTTTCAGGAAAATGCCATACTTCAGTTATTGTTTCATACTTGTTGAAATTGGTTTATGTGATGGCCTTTTTCTCACAAGTCACAATGTAGGATTGTAAAATGCAAGAGAAGTTCGTCAGGTTGGTCTAATTATGTAAGTCCCACCCTGTAAATTTTTAGTGTTGTCCTTATCTCCTTCAGTTTAAATTAATAATTGAATAGATAGTGCATGAAAGTTAATTTGAAATGGAACTAGCATTTATCTGATTAAAGAACTTGAGATGATAAGCTGGACAATTGATTGCTTAGATGCAGTTCATCATATCCTTGGAAAATATTATGTTGCAGGCATTGTTTATGGAGTTCACTGTATGAGACATGAACTCTTCATCATTATTATTTGGCCATGAATTTAACTGTACCATTCCCCACCCCCTCTGCCGCAGACGGTAAAATTATTATGTATTTATTGAAAGGCATGTGAAAGCTACAAAAGTTTCAATCCGAGCATTTTTAGATTTTTGTGACGGAGAATCAAAGAAATAGCAGTTCTTTCTCGAAGGAACTGCATAACAATGAACGAGAAATAGCAGTTCTTTTATTGAAATCTTTTTAATATTTCTGTGGACATTGGAAACAAATAGATAAATATTCGATCTCAAACTAATTGTTTCGAGTGTACTATATAAATATTCCCTCAGAGTTTTAAGTTGTCATTTTTTTACGTGTATAGAAGAGTAGGCTTGTTGGGTTTCAAACAATTTAAAATGATTGTCAACAAAGATGTGGAAAATCATTTCAATCTCAAACTTCTTATGGTTTCTAAATTTCTTAAAGCTAAATTGTTTTAGAAATAATACTTGCAGTGTTCAGGAATTGTATAAAAAATGACAGCATTGATTAAAGAGTAAGATATTTAAATAGTTAGTGATCAGTTATGATCTAAGCCAATTATTTTTTGTGCTTTTTTAACTCCCTTCCTTTTCCTTCTTGTTCCTTACTATTTGGGAGCGGAATTCGTTCGGCATCTTAAGCTGCTGTTACTTGATTTGTCAGTGATTGTCTTAAATTACTTACAGCATTCTACGCTTATCCTGCTATGGTCTTTAGTTGGTTGTCTAACATACAACAAAGCATTCACATATATACTTTGTATTTTAAAGATTTCTAGGTTATATGAACAGTAATCTTGTCGACAGTAGATTCAGAAGATTCTCCTTTTTCTTATAGTTTGTGGACCATGTTAGAGACTTTTGATTTGCTTGCAAATGTTAAAATTTAAAACTAATTACCACTTCTTTGAACCCTCCAGAAAAAGTTTGCTTCATACGATACTTGGAAATCCAAGTAATAGGGGGAGCTTATCTTTAATTCTTTTTTTTCCATAAGAAATGTACAACTTATCTCCTTCTAATTAGATTCAGTTGTTCTTATAAGCCCATACATACAAGACTGAAAGACCAACAGAAGTGATTAGTCCTTCATGCGAAGGAGTATAATAGATGTAGGGGTTTCTGATAGTCTAATTGATGCAAGGATAAATCACTTGAGGGGGTTCATTTTTCAAACTACATGGCATGGTATCAAATGTGTCTCATTATCTGGTATCGATTGTCATTTTTCGGTAAATTCGGACATCCAATCCGACTTGGCCAGTGAATCTCGATATTGGCGGATACTTGATACCATGCCCCGTACTTAAACAAGGTGTCATAGGTATTATTACTGAACTAGGATGGGTGACCTCGGGAGAATTCTTAGTATTATGCATAAGTAGTACTACTATACTAGGATGAGTGGCCTTGGAAAAATTCTTAGTATACACATTGCACAAAAGTTCATAATGTAAAATCTAAATTGAACATACAAAATTTCCTTATTTGATCTTTGACGTCCCAAATGTTAACTTATATAAAGCTCTATAATTTGTAACCTGCTTTTTAGATGGTTTAGCACTATGGGTGACAAGATTTCAAAATCTAGTATCTGATTGCTAAAACATTTGGTATCGGCCAGTTCAGTAAAATAAAATTAATATATAAATATTTCAGTGTTTCATATTAATGAATAAAATATTTTAATACATTTTTAAAAAATAATCGATCAATCTATTTTAAAAAGATTGCGGCTCATTGGTATCATCCCGGATCTATCCGATCTAGCAGATCCTGCGTTCATTTCGGCCGATCCTGATCTTTTGGAGCTGGATAGCTCTCGGCCGATGCTTTAAACTATGATGTAAACCCATTCTGTTGGACCCCAATCAAAGGACTTGCAGTTTTGTGTACTGCTTTGGAAGGATAAGTCGGGCTATGGATGCTATGTGCATACTTTCGTATTTTATGCTGGATTCAAACTCGGTATGACTTAAACTTCCAATTTTAGACATGGTTAACTAAATAGGAAATACCGCTAAATACATGAGGAAGAAGTGGGGGTAATTCGAAGCATAACCAAAGACCATATATAATAAAAAAAAAGGAAAAAGTAAAATACACCAGATTCAGTTTTTTTCTGACAATCACCTTCTTCATCTTAGATTTTTTAATCATGCTGAAGGATATGATAATAGTAGAATGATAATATGATGGATGCAATTGTCTAAAGGAAATTGGATTATACACTGATTCTGGAAATAGTGAAACTGAGGGTAGAGAAGTATCAGCGAAGAGTATGAATACTGGAAAGAGGTGATATGATACTACGGCAAGGTCAATTTTTGAGGAAGGTGTTTACGATGTACATTGGATATTAAGGCAGAGGATCCATTTGAAAATTGCGAATCATGATGAAGAATTACTTGTTTGAAACTAATTAGCGAGTTTTACAAGTTTATATCAAGATTATTTGCTTGAAACAAATTAGAGATGAAGAATGATCGAGAAACAATCAATTAGGATTGACATATCTGGCAATAATCACTTACTAAGATTACAGAGATAAAACTGACACATTAGTTGGCACAAGGCATATGTCATGCTATAGTCTTAGCATTTGAAAAATATTTAGGACAGCTGACACTAGGGCGGTCAATGAGGAGGTATCTGGTTAGGAGAGTTGCGATCGTTTTGCAAGTTCTGGATTAAGCGAGTTTGATAAATATTGTTTTGCAAGTTTGTTTCAGTAAGTGCTCCCAAGATTTGGTTCAGGGTGGAGTATCTGCTTTGCTGAGATTTGACATTTAATTTTATGTTTTTAGGGTAGACTTGGTATTCTCTCACCTGCTGACCAATTGTAAACAAAATTAAAGAGGAACGTAGTTCCAATAAAGGGAACCAAAGGACCATATACTTCTCCAATGGGAGTTTTGCTCATGTCTCAAAAAAATTCAGTTTTACATATATTCGAAGAAATTCTGACCATTGGCCGGATTGGTTTATTGATTTCAAACAGCTATGGTGACTACTGAACCTAATAAGATAGCAATTACGACCCAAGAAGGGACAAGTATGTGACTTCCGAATTTTTATTTATTTATTTTACAGATAGTAATCTTTCTTCTGTACCTCAACACAATAAAGAACGTGCTTTTGCGTATCTGTTCAGAGGTTTCTAGATGCATTTCGGTACTTATTTGGCTCAATTTTTTTCTACGTTAATACTTGTCTTGATTCTTCTTCTAAAGACTAAAAACCAGACTTTCTGCCTCTTCAGATGATCTCATGTGATTCAGTTATTGTATCAAGCTTCTTTTTTGTATTGATATTACTTGATTTTGTAACTGGGTGAATAATTTGGCAGCCTTTGATGAACACTAGTTTTATAAAGAAAGTTCATTTTGGTTGCATCCTTCAAGGTTGTAATTGAATGAATTTACTGGTGCAGCTTGCTCACAAGATCTTGATTGAATTATTCCTTTAACCTATTTTTTCGTTTTCTTTGTCGCATGTTAACAGAAGAAAGTTGTTTTTTTAGAAGACAAGCCTCATCTCAGGGGCATTCTAAACAGTATAGTTTTCCTGCCTTGGGCCGACCTATGTTTTGCAACTGGTGGGAGTGATCATGCAGTGATACTTTGGAGTGAAAAGGATGGTTCATGGAAACCAAAGACATTACACCGAAGCCAACATACTTCAGCAGTCATGGGAGTTGCTGGATTGCAACAGAAGAAGGTCATATTGTCAGTTGGTGCGGATAAAAGGATTATTGGATTTGACATGTTGACTGGAAGAGCTGAATTTAAACACCAGATTGAGAGCAAATGTATGAGCGTGCTGCCAAACCCATCTGATTTCAATCTGTTCATGGTACAATCAGGGTAAGTGATTGAATTTCTTCTGTATTTGAATGTACACTGCACAGTTATTAACTTTCTTGTAGTTTACGCATCAAATATCAAATATCAAAGTTATTGATTTGATGGATGTTGTACTTGTCTGTATTGTGCGTACACAAGTAATTGGGGATAGAATGAGGGAGCACCGGTTTAATTGGTTTGTGCATTTGTAATTGAGACCAATTGCAAGGAGGCGATAGGATTATAGTAATTTTGTTTGTTTTTTAAGTCTTTAAACCCTCGATCTGCGAATGAGTTATTCAGACACAGCGCAAATCGCCCCCTCACACATACACACTACTCTGTGCCACTAGACACCCCAGCACACATGCACATGGACATCCTTGCACAAAAAAACCATAAAAAGGTATATTCTTTGCAGTCAAACATTCTATACTTACACAACCTAATATATACAGCATGCCTACACGCATGCCCACACAGACATTATGCAACACATTACATTGTCACTGAAAATTCTGAAATACTGCCTTGAAATAGGTAGTGTTGTGTCAAGTCATGTGTTTGAAACCATTCAAAAACTAAAATTTCTGTTCTTAATTTTGAGCTGTTTTTATTTAAGAACCTAGGCACACAAACATTTCCTCAAGTTCTACCTCCTTTCTTAGTGTTTGTTTTTTTCTATCAGTGCGTCTCCATGTGAAAATCCCCCTCCTGCTTTTGTTTTTTGTCAGGCAACCTGGTCAACAGCTTCGACTGTACGATATCCGGCTAAGGCAGACTGAGCTTCATGCTTTTGGTTGGAAACAGGAGAGTAGTGAGTCCCAATCTGCGCTCATCAATCAGGCCTGGTCCCCTGACGGCCTTTACTTATCGTCTGGGTCAGCAGATCCCATGTTTCATGTCTTTGACATCAGATACAAAGGTTCCAGCCCATCACAGTCAGTTCAAGCTCACCAGAAGCGAGTTTTTAAAGCAGTGTGGCACAAATCTCTTCCGTTGCTCACCTCCATATCGTCTGACCTCAATATTGGATTACACAGAATCACCTAAAAGACTTCAAAACTTCCCATTACAGGCAGAGGGTTGTATAAAGAGAAACTCAGAGAAATGTTCTTGTCAGCACAGTGTTCAAACGAAAGGGGAGGTTCGTGTTATTTCGGCGAGGGGTGTTTCCAGAAGAATCATTAATGGGGACGACTTCGGAGGCAAAAATGAACGTCAAATGTTGTAGGTTTAACTGTGTGATACATGCATGTTTGCTGGTGATTTACTGGCACAGTTGTTTGATTGCATGAATTAGCCTCCATGATAAATTGGTGAAAGGAACGAAGAGAGCAACAAACATGTCGTTGTCCTCTCTTTTGGAACAATGATAATATATTCTTAGGAAGGGATGTTCTATATCTTCATCTGTCAACTGTTATAGAATGACCATGTCGTCCATCAATAATGTCTAAATTACCTTTTTTTTGTGAGAATGCAATGTATACAGGATGTCTATGTTTATGATTCACATGATGCATAATTTCAACAACAACAAAAAAAGGGAATTCCTATGTTGCCCTACGTTGCTTAGGTTGGTAGTTGCCCTCTCCTCTCCTGTTGTATCTGTTAAAATACATCTGACTGTATAAGCTTAGCTCATATGTGTATAGTATGAACTTTTTTTTTTTTTTTTCTTTTTCTTGCAGGATGTTATAGTTTTCAATCTGCATAGATCCGGCGCGTGCTGGTAACCAATTTTTTTAAATTCAAAATATAGAGGCAATCTATGATCAGGTGCTTTGTTAAGCAACATTGAGAATTGACGGTAATTATTATGTATTAGATGAATAACTAAAATTGCTAATAACTAACATTATTAAGAGAGAAAATACACGTGTTTGCATGCTAATAATCTGGTAGTAGTAGGGTAATAGCTGTAGAATGGTACATTCAAATTAGTATCTCACAAACAACCAGTAATTAACAATTGCTTGTTCTATCCAATTTTGTAATTCAATGTAGAGTGAGAATGCGAGATACACATCCAGCTAGAACATAGCTGGAGCTGGCATGTGGTCCATTGACAGGGCGAATCTGGCGATACGCCCAAAGGGGTGGGTGTGGGTCTCTTACCGAATTCGAAAGTTTCAAACTGAATACCCGCATGAAAGAACATGTCTGAATAGTTGCCTGAATCTGCACTTTACATGTTATTGGATTCGATTCTATTTGGTTGGATTGGGTCTTTATTACAGGTTTCGCGAATAATCCTAAAATACAACTCGGAGTCACCCTCAACCTTAGCAGCAAAACAAGTAAACAACGACTATAAAAAAAAAAAAAACTCTGAAACATCAACAACAGAATAGCAACTATGTGCAAATGTTTGTGTACTTGTCTTACAGTTACTTACTGAAGGAAAAACTTAACTCCTTGAATTGAGTAGAGGTTGGTGTTCAAATCTTTCTTGCACTAAGTTGATATGCGCTACAAACAACAACTACGTATCTTTAGACTCTGGTCAGATTTGCTATTGCATTTTCAAATGAAAATATTTGAAATCAATCTGAAGCTTGGGAGTGAATTCATAAAGCACAAACTACCTACTCTCATTTTATAGGAACTACTATAATTCAACATAATTTATAGCTGCAATTAGGAAATAATACATGAACAAGTACTTTGCAACAATTATCTTAGGAGAGTATGTATGGGTCCAGTATTGTTCAGATTTGTCCCTTTGCGTTACATACTGTCCATCTCTGGCTCTGGATGGATTTTACAATAGCTTGTGATTTGATCCGTAATCTCGTCTCGGTAGTTCATAACTTCTAACTCACCTATTCTATTCAAATTTGAACCGATTTAGCTTTGAACAATTATAACTTCATATTAACTTTAAATCAACTGTTTTTGTCTACGTTTCTGAATAACAAATTGAACTCCATACTCAGTATAAAGGGAGTTATGGCAAGTTTTTTTTTGGATAAAGTATCTTTACTTGTGATTCCATATATCTTTTATTTCTATTTGTTAAATTGAGTAACAAAAAGAATAAGACATGCAATCGTGTGACAGTTAACCACGAAGTCGTGGTTGTGGTTTGTATATTGTTGACTTTTTAGTTAACTCACAAATGTGTATTCCATGCTTCAAAATTTCATTTCTCATAATCATTAATTTGGAAAGAAACAAAACACATATAATGCATATATCAATCATCTACTCAACTTAAAATTTTTAAAAAATATTTAGATATATTATAAAATATTTTTTGGGGTAAATAATTATGTTTTAAGATACACGATGAGAAGTAAGAAGTAAGCGGTGGTAAGAACGAGGTACATATAGCGAAGTGTTTGAACTAATTAATACATTGCATGTGCATTTATAATATCTATTTGTCATGCTCAATAATTTAAAGAGAGAAGATAAATGAAAGTGTTAATTGACTTGAGACGACTAAAGAGTGTGGAATACACATATACTGCATATACTTTTTTTTTATTTGCCACTCTTAACGACTTATTTAATTACATAAAATCTATCTTACATGCAATACATATATTTTATCATCGATTTTTCCAACATTATTTAAAGGCTTATGCAACTCCACTACTATAACTAGAGATTGGTGTTTGAGTGTATTGTTGACAACCATCGACTTATAAATCTCAGCTACACGTTCAAACTTTCAATCTATATAACTATCCACTTAAATATCACAACATATATATATATTTAAATCTATATCAACAATTCATTTAAATTAAAGCCATATATTAAAGTCGTATACTTAAATCTTAATCAAATATTATGTTCTGAGGCACGTTATGAGAATTAATAAGTAAACAATGACTATTTTACGAGGTGCATGTAACAAAGTCTTTGAACTCATTAATATATTGCATGTGCTTTTCATCTCTGTTTGTCATATTTAGTAATTTAACGAAAGAAAACCAATAAATGTATTAATCACCAGATTGTAATTTTTTTTTTGGAAACACACAAGTACTGCATATACTTTTCATTTTTATTTGTCATATTTTATGATTTAGTTAATTATGTGAATTCTATCTAACATGTAATACATATATTTTATTATTAAATTTCTCGAACATTATTAAAAGTCATATGCAACTTTACTATTTTAACTAATTTGGGTTCGAGTTTATTATTGACAACCATTGACTTATAAATCTCAACCACATATTTAAAACTCCAATCTATATCAACCATCCACTTAAATTTCACAACACATTTAAAAATCTAATCTATATTAACAATCCATTTGAATTAAATCCATATGTTTAAATATCAATCAAATATTATGTTTTGAAGCATGTGATGAGAAATAAAATGTAAGCACTGATAAGAATGAGATACATGTAGCATAATATTTGAATTTACTAATACATCTCTACTTATCATACTCAATGATTTAAAGAAAGAATATTACTAAATGTGTTAATCGATTGGAGAGTTATATGGAGTGCGCAACCATTTTTTTTTGGAACACATATGTAATAAATGTACTTTTCATTTTTAATTATCACACTTAATGACTTATTTAATTATGTAAAGTCTATTTTACATGCAATACATATGTTTTATCATCAAAATTGTTGTATTATTAACAAGGGCGGATCTGAGCCCAAGCCACCCAAGCAATTGCTTTGGGCCCCAATTTTATAGGGCCCCATATTTTTTAAGTATTTACAATGTTAAAAAAGTAAAATGTAATATTTTGTGATATAATTACATTATATAATAACTTTTCTTATTAGCTTTGTTGGTTAGAGTGTTGTGTTAGTAATGTGAAAGTTGCAGGTTCAAAACTTGCATGAGCCAATTAATTTGTCAGTCATTTTTATTTTTAAAACTAATTATTTTTCACATAGCCATACATGTCATTTTACCATTTTATGAATTTAATATTATTTTTCACTTAGCCAATGTATGTCACTCTATGATATTTTTTTAATGTTCTATGGTATATCATATTTATCTATTTATGATAAATTTCTAACCAAATTTTCAAATGCATATGGTTATTCTATATTTTAAGCTTTTAACTAGTATTCTCATAGACATATAATCATCATCATTTCATTCTGATCGTGTGCTCTAATATATCATATTTATCTCTTTGAGATAACATATTTCGTTTTTGTTGTTAGAGTTTGTCCGGGTTCCTTTTGGCCACGAGGCATTTTATATAAAAAAACGTACGTTATCAATTAACTTTTTTTTGGAAGCATATCATTTATATAGTTTGTTCTCCAATGCTCCAAATTTGTTTGCATTTAAATAATTGTCATTATTATTTTGTCAACTTGCAAAAGGCCCCATTTTAGAATTTGCTTAGGGCCCCCTAAAACTCAGATACGCCCCTGATTATTAATAACTTTACTCAACTCTACTACTACAACTAGATATTTTAGTTTGAGTGTACAACCACTAACTTATGAATCTCAACTACACATTTAACACTTCAATCTATATCAACCATCTACTTAAGTCTCACAACACATATAGTCCATTTACATTTAAGTTGATGCATGATAAGAAGTAAGAAGTAAGCGATGACAAGAATGAGATACATGTATTGAAGTATTTAAACATGTTTTTTCATATATATATATATATATATATACTGCAATCACGTGTTAAAAAGTTGGAATTGTGGGTTGTGTGTTGATAACTTTTAAGTAATAAATGTACTGCATGTATTTTTCATTTTTGTTTGTCATACTTAATGATTTATTCAATATTGTGAAACCAAACTATATATGCAATGCATATGTTTTCTTATTGAATTTATCAAATATCATTAATAAACTTACCCAACACTATTACTATAAGTCTATAACAAGCAATGTTCGTTTGAATGTAATACTACCAATCTATAAATCTCAACCACATATTTAAACATCCAATCAATATCAACCATTCACTTAATCTACCATCAGACTAAAAATTTAACTATTTATCAACAACCCATTTAAAATCAACCATCAGCCCAAATCTCAACTTTATATATAAAACTCCAGCCGATATTACTCATCCACTTAAATTTAAAAATTTAAAGACGTTGAAGAAAATACAATATTCCACAATCATAAAAATAAAAATGTTTAGCATCTCACATATACTAAACATGTTGATTAACTCCACAATCATAAAAATAAAAATGTTTAGCATCTCACATATACTAAACATGTTGATTAACTGATAAACAATGTTGGCACATTTTTTATTTTGGAGGAAACTAATAAAAACATGTGTAATATAGTGGCAAGAAATAATAGTAAACACCGATCTTCCCAGTAACAAAATCTCTTAAACTTTTGGTCCTCACCCCTCTTTTCTGGTTCTTTATCCGTAGAATCTCAAAACCAGGGCACAAAGCAAAGTGACACCCAAGTGACCCAGCTTCAACCCAAACAAAATAAATTGCACTTTCCACCCCCTCACATTCCATAATTACAATCCCCCCTTAACCAACCAACTCACAAATGGTAAATTACAACCAACTCCCCTTCTATAATTTGACAAAAAAACTCTTTGTACTCTTCTTCTCTCCCTTCCTCCGAGATCCCAATCTCTCTCCTGCTCTGCAATCGAAGCCGCCATGTCTTCTGCAAACAAAGGTCTCATTTTTGCAGCCCCTTCTTTCTACTTTTGCTATTGATTTGGGTTTGAATCGAACTAGATCTTCTGTTGTTACTCATCTGATTTGTAAAAACCCATTTAAAAAAAAAAAATCTTTTTTCGAGATTGTAATTGGGTTTTTAGGTGTATATCAGTTATTGAATCCAGATATCGAAAACCCTAGTTTTTTCCCCTTTTAATTTGGTGAAAAAAAGTTAATTATACTGTTTTCTTAACCCTAGATATTGGAAACAAGAACTGAATCAAATTTAATTAGACTGTTTTTTAAATTTTTTTCTTTTTTCTATTGTTGTTTACACACAAGTAACATATGTTTTTGTGGTGGTTGCTCTTTTTGGGGTATATTTAATTTTGGGTTTTTGGGATAATAGAAAACTTGTTGGTGAAGAGAGTTGAAGTTAGTTAAGTGAATTTTGTGGTTTTGCAGATGAAAAACCCAACTCATCTTCGAGCGGCGAAGCTTCTGCTCCGAATCAAGGGGGAGGGCAGAGGGCTTCAGCACCTCCGGCAGCTGGGCTTCCGGGGATGCCTGCAAATCCGTTTCGACTTTTCAATGATGACCTATTTTCTGAATGTACGTTCTCTCGCTTGTACTTAGATGCAACTTTAATATTTGTTGGGTATGACTGATTGTGTGATGCATTAGATTGGTTATTGTTGTGGAATATGACATGTATCTAATCTCTTCTACTGGAGTAGTTCTTTTGATTCAAGATACACAACTTTTAATATGTTTGATCACAAGTTTTCAACAATTGCTCTGAGATGTTGGGTTACTTTGTTAAGTTAATGGTTAATATCAACTATCACTATGTTATAGTCACCGTGAGACCCTTGTTTCATCTTATGTTGACGAATTATAGTTTGAGTTCCATATTTAGCTATTACATCTAACAGCAATACTCTAAAATTGAACTGAGAAAGCCTAGCTAAGTATGTCTAGGAGTGGATGCTTGACTCATAGTAGTCCACTTAGCAGGTAAAAGTCTTACCTCAAGCAACAGAAATAATTGCTAAAATATTGAACAAATATATCATATAAAACAATAATAAAATGATTAGCGTTAGCATAAAATTAGATGAATACAAAAAGAAGAAATGACATAAAATACAATATGATATAACAAAGAGAAAGTAACAAGGGAAGGCTACCCAACCCTATGTGATTGACAACAATGAAAAGAAAATAACATCCACAAACATGCTGTAATGAAAGTAAACTTTTTGCAAATGTTAGCCAAAACTAATGTATTATGCAGTCTTTACTTTTTAGCAATTTAACTTGCCACTTTGTTTCCCTCATGTGAAAAAAATATTAATTTGAGAATTACGATAGGTTACAGATATCAAATGCCTTCTTTTGTTAGGTAGTATAGTATTCTTTTGAGCTTTCACTGTCATCCATGATATGGAAAAAAGTGTCGGGGGTTCTGATGTGCCGAGAAGTTTCTGTCTTTTTTTTTATTGATAAACTTTAATTTGAAGTGTTGATATGAAGTGAGAGTTATGTTCTTCTATAATGATTTTGTTTGTTATTGGGAAGGAGACTGGGGGCATGCTCGTGTGTGCGCGGGGCGGGGGGGGGGAGGGGGGGGGGGATTTAAATGCAGTTAATCTTGCTGGATGAATGGAATAATCTAGTAGGGAGAGAGACGCTTGGATAAATTGACATGTCTCTTATCTCGTGATACTGTTGATAAGGCAAGGCTATGAAGATTGGAATTTGTGATATGTATGTATGTATCACGGACTGCAGTTCTCATAGTCCGACAGTATCATGAGGAAATAGCAATTTCAATTCATCTAACTTAGCTCCTCTCTCTCTCTCTCTGTCTGCTAGATGATTCCATGCATCCTGCAAGACTAATTCGTGATATTTATGTTGTTTATGTACTGACGAGATTGGTTGGCACTCTCTCCCTTGCACACATAATCACAAACGTTCATGCATGTAGACAGGTGCAATCGTAGATGACTGCCAGTGACACTACTGGCCCCTTTGGCTTGTGAAGCTGTGTAATACCCAGTTGCACTGGTGACATTTCAACTGCATATTTTCTTAGTTTTTAATATGCACTTTGGTGTTTTTTATTATATGCTTGCATTGCAATGTTTCATACTATTCTTCCTACTTATAGAATTCCAATGTGATATTTTTTATTTATGTCCTTTTAAACATGTATAAAATTTTCTGAGTTCTTTTTGTGCTGACGTTATACGTAGGATCCCACTATAAAAGATTTGGCAGAGCAGATAGCAAAAGACCCTGTGTTTAACCAGATGGCCGAACAGCTCCAGAAAACTGTTCAAGATGTAGGACCTGATGGGATCCCTCCAGTGGATCCCCAGCAATACCTTTCTACCATGCAACAGGTCATGTCAAATCCTCAGTTTATGACAATGGCTGAACGACTTGGCAATGCTATGATGCAGGTACTGTTTGTTTTGATTCAAAAAATTTCCGTTGCGGTATGTATCAGTATGTATTATATGCGGAGGTTTCCTGTTTAACAATCATAACTTTTGTTTGCCAGGATTCTAACATGTCCAGCATGCTGGAAAGTTTTACCAATCCATCACACAAAGAACAGCTTGAAGAAAGGATGGCAAAGATCAAGGAAGATCCATCTTTGAAGCCAATTCTTGATGAAATAGAGAACGGAGGTCCATCTGCAATGATGAAGTAATTGATGCTAATGGCAGGACTTTTTTTTTTCCTTCCTATTTTTGTATATTAAATGCACTTTTAATCATTTAATTTTGCATTGGATATTCTTAGGTACTGGAATGATCCTGAAGTTCTACAAAAGCTAGGCCAAGCAATGGGGGTAGCACCTTCAGGGGAAGCTGCATCATCAACAGAACTTTCTGGACCCGAAGAAGCTGAAGAGGAAGCAGGACATGAGGAGGAATCTGTAGTTCATCACACAGCTAGTACTGGTGATGTTGAGGTACGAACATTAAGAATATTATGCTTCACCTGTTCGTTTCCCTTCACTTTTACTTATCATCTTTCATTTAGGACACTGTTAATTTAACCTATACAAATGAAGCCTCCATACCTAAATGTTTGGTACTGTGCTATCTTATCATAACTTTGTTTCCATCAAATAATGTTATCTATTTGAACACAACCAGGAATGATGTCTTGTCAGTGAATAAGTTGAATTTACTATTTTTTATAGTGGCCTTTTTATGATGACTAGGACCTTTCATTTAAATTGAGATTTTTCATAATTTGCTTCAATCCCAAATTATATTCAAATAATATTCTTGTCTTTGAAAGTTGACGGTCAAATAAGTTGTCTTCTATATCTGTTTCTGAAATTTCGTAGCTGGATATACTACTTGCCAGTAGTACAACATTTTACGTTTGAATGCTATAGATAGACAATATATGTTGACAACCTGGAGTACAATTTGTCCCAACACACAGTTGATGAACGTCCATTGAAATTGTTGCTTGTGTCTCAATCAGGGCTTGAGGAGTGCACTTGCTGCTGGGGCTGACAAGGACGAAGAAGACGTGGAGGGAAGAAGAGCATTACATTTTGCATGTGGGTATGGTGAGGTATGTATGCCAAGACTTTCTTTATGTATCTTCCACAGAAGTGATGCCTCTATTTGTTGGTGTGACCCTTTTATGCACTTAGATATGCAGGGAGAATCAAAGAACATAATAACAATCTATTTCTCTGGATTACTGTCCTGCATAATATGGTGATAATTATCAGCTATACCATTGAATCTCTTTCCTTATCATCTGGGCTTAAATTTTAGAGGAGACAATTGCAGACAATTGGATTTGTTAGATAGCTGTCAAAACATGAAACAACTTCATATGGTGGTCCTATGGCCAATTAGTAGTTACCAACTTGTTACCATAGTTGTCATGCGTAATATGTGATAATCAGCAAGTTTTTCATGACCTTGTCTTGACGATTTAAGGTAGTTCAAGGTTTGATACTGCTATGAAGTCACTTCTTAGTGATAACTATGCTTGCATATCTTCAGTTAACATTTCCGACTTCCGACTGCTCTTCCCCTGTAAATATCTTACATTTTAGATATTATGGAAGATCAATGATTTTGACAACATTAGTCATGCTCACACTACACGGGCATTAACGCTAAGATGACGCTGATGCTTCCCTGAAATAAAATGTTGTTTGGTAAGATAAAATTCTTGCAGATTTTGAAATTGAACTTCTCAACCCATTAAAAATATTTGCTTCCACTGAACTCTGGTTCTATATGAGCTGAGGAGATTTGCGTCGTCAGTCTAATCCTCTACCCAAATCATTCAAACTAAACCAGACCTGGATGCATTATAAACATTGGCATATATAGAAACTGTGCTTAGAATGTGCACTATCATTTTTGCTAAACATATGCATTTATGAACAGAAGCATATGGTGATCATTGAGAGGTGTTTCAAATACAAAAAGGAAAATTCCTCTGCAGGTGCAATACTCGTGTAACATGTGAGGTGGGGCAATGCAAGAGATGACAACAATGCGAGTTGGGGCATAGAGATAACATATGCCTTAATAGAAATGTTAAAATAGAAGTAAGTATTTTAATGGTAGTAGTAATAGTATTAGTATTAATATTAGTATTAGTCATAGTAAAATCAGAGGTGAGGCAATGCAAAGAGTCTGACTGAGAGGGACCTGTTTAATCCATCCACATTGTGGGCAAAAAGTGGCATATGAGTAACTCTGAACCTACTTTTCATATTGATTCCATGTTTAAGACTAACTGACTAAATAAAATAGGATGGTTGGGTTTTCAGACTTTCAGCTAATTTGAAATCGGATGACCATGAGCATAAAAGTAACAAATTTTTAGAAAAAAAGTGTTTGTTGTCTTATCTTTTTATTGACAGGGATTGCTAAGCTTACAGTATAGATTTTAAGTTGACCTTGCATGATGGTATAAAATATCAGGTGAAATGTGCTCAAATCCTTCTCGATGCTGGAGCTGCTGTCGATGCATTGGACAAGAACAAAAACACACCTCTCCACTATGCTGCTGGTTATGGACGAAAGGAATGTGTTTCTCTTCTACTAGAAAATGGTGCAGCAGTGTAAGTCACCTACTTATTTTCCCCCGTTTTGTTTGGTCCCACAGTTCTCCTTGATTGTCGTCTTTAATCTTTTCCATATTATGTTGAACATTTTTGAATTTTTTGTCGTACTGACCCACTTTTTGAAAATATTTGGGGGTCTGACCCACTTTCGAAAACAATTAGCGATCTGACCCAGTTTTGGACACGTCAGCATAAGCCGTTATTGGAAATAACGGCATATGTTATTTATATGCCATTATTTCCAATAACGGCATCATTTTACCTTTTTTTTGCATGCCGTTATTTGGAGTAACGGCATCAGTATATTTCTCATACGAGCGTGAATCTTCTGACTTGGAAAAAATTCTAAGTGTTGAAACAACTTATAAATAATGCCGTTATCCCCAAGAATGGCATTCGGATTACTGATGTCGTTATTGAAAATAACGGCATCAGTTATAATAAAATGAACTGTTGCATTTGTTTGGAACAACGGCAACAGTTCATTTTATTATAACTGATGCCGTTATCTCCAATAACGGCATCAGTAATTCGAATGCCGTTCTTGGGGATAACGACATTATTTATAAATTGTTTCAACACTTAGAATTTTTTCCAAGTCAGAAGATTCACGCTCTAATGAGAAATATACTGATGCCGTTACTCCAAATAACGGCATGCCAAAAAAAAAAAAGTAAAATGATGCCGTTATTGGAAATAACGGTTCCAATAACGGCATATAAATATGCCTTTATTTCCAATAACGGCTTATGCTGACGTGTCCAAAATTGGATCAGATCGCTAATTGTTTTCGAAAGTGGGTCAGACCCCAAATATTTCAAAAAGTGGGTTAGTACAGCAAATCTTTCAACATTTTTGTGGACAGCACTCTGCAAAATAATGATGGAAAGACTCCTATTGATGTTGCCAAGCTGAACAACCAGGAGGAAGTGCTGAAGTTGCTTGAGAAGGATGCATTCTTGTGAATTATTTTGCGTCATACCTGCAAGATTTGAAGCCTGTTTTTGGCATCGCAGTCTGTGATATGGTACCTATTGCTTTAGTTTTTGATATCTTGGGAACTTTGGTTGGGACGCTTGTAGTACTAGCAATACTATTCCAGTTTGCAAGGTAGTGTTTATGGGGGAAAATTTCAGATGTTAGTTTTACAGGTATTTTGGGAGTCATGTTTTGTTTTGACAGATTGGATTATCAAATAAATTCGGTTATATTATTTATTGTGTATGTACTTGTGCTTCCTGCGTTATGAATTTAACTCTGACTATTAATTGAGAACCAACTGTCTTTTCTGGCAACGATAGTTTCCAGTTATCAATTACCGTTTTGGTCTAGTAACCGCAAAATTTTGTAGATTGATGTTTGAGCTGATGCGGGTTTATGAGGGTTTTTGTTTGCATTTACTGAGTTGTAGTTTTGCTGTATACCTTGTTCGATAGGTGTATGACATTGATATCTGAAGGTGAAGAAAAACTATCTTTAAAAGATAAGAAAGATGCAGTTGGTTCCGCGAGGTGCAGCAGATTCACGAGATGGAAAACACATGCATTATCATGTTGCGATTATTCCTCTATAGAAAGCAGCGGGAGAGAACTGTACAATTTTCCAAACTTATACAGGATATGATTTGTATAAGTACAATGAAATTTTAAATTTTTTTGTAAAGCTCAATAGATTTGAAGATGGCAGAGTAGCGAAAAATCCAAGGAAAATCACAAGGATCACAACTGAAATCTGTAGGAGTATATATGCATTGTTATTAGCAAATGGAACTGCAATTGTTAGAAAGGGTTTCTTTGTCACTCCCGTAAATTTTATTTTCTGCTCAAGAAAGGGATCAAAACTCAAAAGAGCAAGTATTATTTTCCCTCTTTCCTTTGGAGGTAAAAGGGAAAATCAAAAGACACGGTGGTAACGAGTAAGAAAAAAGTTGCAACAGTTATCATCTTGGCATCAGATTCATTGAGCTTTTAATACCAGCCTAATCTCAAAAAATAATTCATAACAAACTAGATCTGCAAACAGCAAATACGATACCCACTTCAATGCAACCTATGGGGGCGCCACATGGACCAAATAATTGACACACAACAAATAAACGATATATAATAACATGAAATTCATATAGGCTAAATTTAAAAAAAGTACACAAAATTTTGGACCAGTTTAAAAAAAAGTACACAATTTTTTTTTTTTAAAAAGGACACAATGTTTAAATAAAGTCCACTGGGTTAGTTAGGATTAGGGTTAGGATAGGGATTAAAAAAATCACTTTTATCTTTCATTTGTGTTTAAAAAAACCACATTCATCTTTTACTTTTATTTGTGTTTAAAAAAACATCACTTAACTAATCAGATATTTAAATAAACTCCTTGAACTAACCCTAACCCTAACTAACCCTAACTAACCCAGTGGATTTTATTTAAACATTGTGTCATTTTTTAAAAAAAAAAACTTGTGTATACTTTTTTTAAACTGGCCCATAACTTTTTTTTAAAATTTAGCCATTCATATATATATATTAGTGTTACAGGAAATAAACAAAAAAAGCACACAACTCTGGTTAGCACAATTAAGCATTTCTAACTCCAAAATGAAAATGTCCTGAAGAATGCCAGGTTTCTATCAAGATCTATCTATTCTGTGGAGAGACATCAATTAATATATGTGCCATATGCTATTCCAGATAGGATAAACTGAATACAAATACTCACCTGTGACCTGGGTAAAACGATATTTCTGAATTTTAAAATGGGTAGATGAAGACTGCACTCACTACACATTTAAAGATGTTTCACTACAGTACTGTGCAAAGAAAGTATATAAGAGTATGCTAAACAGGGGTCAGAGAGATGCATCAAAAGAAAAAAATATTCATCCACTAAATTCATGTTTATAGGATCTCAATAAGCTTTACAATGAATGACATAAATGTATCTCATCCTTGGAGGTTACATCTATTGTTAGAAGAAATCGTTCCACATCATGCAAACCAGCATAACACAGCTCTTTTATGTTTCAAAACAGTTTGCAATTTCAAAAATTGTTTCCACTTTTCTCAAACTCTTTCTATAAGCTACAAAACTGTATGGATATATATGTCCTGCACCTTCTGCCGTTTTTTCCCAAAAAATTTCTTTTCAAGCTTGAGGAGGCGAGCATGGTACAAAGGAAGATGGTGGGGAGTATGATCTTTCAAGGTAATCTCTTTGCTTCTTGTCTGCTAAACAAAGAACAGATTCTAGACACACCTCTTGGGATGTCGAAGGGGGGGATGGCTGAAAGTTTAGCAATTTTGAGTACTCTACAAGGAGGTGAAACATATAGTCATACACCCGATCCATGTCCAATTCCTCCATTAGTTGTTGTCCTTTTTCCCCCATAAGTTGAGCCTACATCAAAAGATTAGAGCCAGGAAGTATATTAAAAAGGTTAGAGAAAAGGAGACGTTCTTCGTCCAAACACCAACCTGAAAGACCTTCACCTATGCGTCAAATCGTATAAAAATACTAAAAATATCAATAATAAAACTAAATAGATCTTTTGGTACATGACCCAGCCTATCCAAATAGTCCCCATTTCGTTCATCATAATCTGCATATATCTGATATTTTTAAAATGAAACCTTGTGAATTTTAGATTCTTTTAACTCATTTTGTGTTGATTTTTTTGTTGTATTGTTGAATTTTTTTGCTGCTTTGCAAATTTCAACCACTATCTATATCCGGGATCATCTAAATTCAGAGCATAATGAGAATTTTTGTACGAGGATAAAGACTCTGGTTATAAAGATAGTACTCAAAATTCTGTGTGTAGACCCCACTTCTACAAACCTTATATGAGAAAAATTATAATGAGTTTAGTATAAATTTCAAAAGCTAACAAAAGGAAAGAGCACCTCATATGGGTGTGAATTTCCCCAATCAACTGCAGATTTTATAGATTGACACATATCAGTTGGACTTATGGGCCAGTAGTTTGTTTTTGGAATGAGTCCACGAGTAATGAAGTCTTCATACCGTTGATCTATAATCAACGAAAGGGATCCACATGCAAGAATGTACTTCAAACTCACCGACCATGCGTAACCTTCAGCATAGATTTTATAACTGCAACAAAGTTCAGAGCCTTAGTTCCCGACTTTGAAGAAAGATATTTTGTACACCATGCATCTAGTCTCACCGGTGTTTGCATTGGTTTGAAAGTTGCGATTTTCTGAAACCAGAGAGAGCTTCTTCAAACCAGTTCTGCGATGAGGACAAAGATGCAGTCCTGTCAAATCATGCCTGAGATGGCAAGTTTACATTGTGCCATAGAAGTTACAATGTTATTGTGAAATTATTTCAGGTTATTAAGAGTTACCTGACGCATAATCTGGGCTCCCCACTTTTGAGTGTCATTACAAGTTAACAATGCTTCTCGTACAGGAGACATAACATCTGGATTTCCTTTCCAATAAGCAGTAGCATCTTTCTTCAGCCAAGTCGTGGCTTGAGAGCCTCGTTTAATGCTGCTAAATTCTTCATCCCAAGGTTTGATGTTTATCTCAGACCTACAGGACCGATTCAATTCAACATGTCAGTTATAAATAGTGCATCAATTCTATCAACTACCCAAGACAATCATGATGTCAATGAAAAAAATTATGTATGAAGATATGTGGGAGTCAAGTTAATTACTTTTTTTTTTCCTGACTGGCAGGGGGGGGGGGGGGGGGGGGGGGGGGCGCTACCTCACATTAGACTATATATTAGATAAACTAAGTAAGCTATTACAATCTACTGATGGCGGGGTTCTAAAGCAGAGCTAAGCCTCACTTGTGTGCAAGATCGATATGGCATAGTGCTGGATCGTAGCGAGGGCAGCAAACTATTGTTGTACTCCTCTACTAGAGTCAAAGCTATGATCTCATCCCCCGCACACCCGTTAAAAGCTGCACTCGATAACAAAATGAACCCCCCAAAGAGACCGACATACATCATAAGCCAGATACCAGAGTTATCAAAATAGTTACAAAACGGGTCATTAGAGTTCCCCAAAAAATACATCAGAACCTCAAAACTTGATTACTCCTAGCTGCTGTTTTCACTGCTTGGCAAAGTGGCTTGACTGCGCCTAAGTAGATCAAATGCACCTGCATATTCCAATTCTTTCATGATCTTCAATTTCTTCGTCGAGCTTGCGCTGCCATCTACCCAATGAGAGAACCGGAATTTAACATTAGAGATTAGAATATCATTAATTAGGTGATTGTTGTTGAAAGTTCTATCATTCCTAGCATTCCATATACTCCAACAAGTAGCAATAGTGATCAGTGCCAGGAGATGTGTTTTTTTGTGATTGTGAGAATCAAAACACCACTGTGTGAAGCATTCAGAAATGGAGACAGGCAGATGAGGTATATTAAAGAGCGGGGTGAAGTAGCGCCAAGTGCTGATGACCATCGAGCATTCAAAAAATAAATGGAATGTGGTTTCAATAGTGCATGTTAGATCACCATCCCATCCTCTAGATTGGAGTCTTTCCTTGAAGTTGAGTTTCTCCCAACTCAACATCCAGATAAAGATTTTGCATTTGAGGGGCGCGATGTTCTTCAAACAAGCCTTGAAGTAGGTGGATTGAAGACCCGATATATTGAATGAGTAAGCTGATTTGACTGTGTAAACCCCTAAGACAGAGTATCTCCAAATGGGCTGCATTGTTAGAAGGTTGCAAGTTGGAGATGATGTGCATGAGTTGATCTCTCTCGGAACTCAGACGAGTGGAGGGGATGCTGTTCAAGCTGGATCTCCAAATCCACCTCCACTCTTGTAAGTATCCCTGGGAGCAAAGTGTTGCCTCCATGTTCCAAGCAGTAGAAAATAAAGCTGGGAATAAATTAGAGATGCTTTGGCCTCCTATCCATTTATAAGTCTAGAACTTGATGAACTGCCCATTCCCAAGCTGCCATTGAATGCCCTGAAGGAATTGTTCTCCAAGCTTATGAATCCCCTTTCAGAAATATGATGTCTGAGTAGGGCAAATAAAGGAATTGGATGCTCTGTTGAAGTATAGTGATAATTGAGTTTGACTGCCATGTGAGTAATCTGCCAAAAGCTTCCACCGCCACTTCATCAATAAGACATTATTGAACTGTCTCAATTCTAAGACACCCAAGCCTCCTTGCTGTTTAGGCTGACAAACTCTTCCAATTTGTACATGCAGTCCCAGAAGCGTTGGTATCAACTCCAACCCAGAAAAATTTACTGTGTATCTGGTTGATTCTGGAAATAACCCAATTTAATTTTTTTAAAAAAAAAGGCATAATAAATAGGTAGAGCACTGAGGACTGAGTTGATGAGGACAAGCCTGCCTCCTCTAGAAAGCAATTTCCCCTTCCAGATAGACAATCTCTTCTTTCTCAGGCGAAGAGGTTGCCAATCTCTCTTCTTTAGTTTGACTTTGGCCAAAGACATGCCTAGATATTTAATGGGCAAGGAGTCTTGTTTGCAACCCATGATAGTTGAGAAAGCTGGAAGCTTGGCCTTGGAGGTGCCAAAGTAAATAATGGATGATTTCGAGAAGTTGATGTCTAAGCATGAAATGTTAGCAAACCGATGAAGGAGCAATTTTAAATTAAACACTTCTTGTTCGTCACCTTTGCAGAAGAGAAAAGTGTCATCAGCAAACTGGAGAGTAGACAATGAGGCGAGGAAACCCCTAAGTTGAAGTTGAGAGAAAATACCATTGCTCCTTCTGCAATTTAACATTTGAGCTAGCACATCTACAACAAGGATGAAGAGCATAGGCGAGAGAGGATCTGTAATACCCCAAGGTTGTGTACATACATGATATGCACATAAGGTGTTTGATGAAATGTTTGAATGAAAGATAGAAATGCACATAAGCAAGCATAGGTACATACTAGGTTCATAGATCTTACGTAAGAACCTACGCATAGGTGGTGACTCCAAACTTGGCCGGGCTTGGGGTGTTACAGGATGTCCTCGTTTAGGGCCCCTCTTGAAATTAATAATTCCCCATCCATTAACGAGCACAGATGACTTAGCTGAATGTAGGATATTACTGATCCACTTGCATCACCTTGGACCGAATCCTCTGGCAATTAGCATTTGTTTAATAAAATCCCAACTAACTGTATCAAACACTTTGCGGAAGTCTATTTTCAATATTAGGGTATCAAATTTCTAGTTGAAGATTAATAGCTTCATGGGCAATAAAAAAACAATCAATGGTGGATTTTTCCTTTAGAAAGACACTCTAAGAAGAACAGATAAGAGAGTTGAGTAAGGGGCTTAACCTGTTAGCCAGAGATTTGGTGAAGATTTTCAATGAGCAGTTAAGGAGACTGATGGGTCCTCCTTCACATTTAGAAATGAGCATGATGTTGGAGTAGTTCAGTCTTCCAATGTCAGGTTCAATATTTTGAATATCAATCAACATACATTGAAGGTATGTTTGAATTACCTCCCAAAATTGCTGGTAAAAGCTCATATAAAAACCATCGGGTCTTGGGGCTTCATCTCCACTCATGTCGAAGACAGCTTTCTTAATCTCTTCCAAACTGAAAGGAGCATCTAACTCAGAAAGATTGTCATTGGGATGGGGATACAGTGTAGACCAATCAACCCTGAAATCAGGATTAGAAGAATTGCCACAAATTTCACCAAAGTGATGTTCAAAACATGACCTAATGGCAGTCTGGTCTGTGATCAGGTTTCCCTTATGCATCAGGGAATAAATATAATTCTTCCTTCTTCTGCCATTGGCAATTGAGTGAAAGAATTTGGTGTAGGAGTCACCTTCCTTGATCCATGTAACTCTAGATCTCTGTCTCCAATAGCCACCTCTGCTTGGATTAGTGACCGGTATTTTTTTTGCGCCATTGAGAGCTCTTCAGATTGAGATGGGTCGTGTGTGATCATCAGCTGCACTATCAAGCTGATGGAATTTATCTAGTTATGCCTTCTTGCGAATAGGAATATGTCCAAACACCTCATTTCTCCATCTTCTAATTCTTCTCTTTAGTAGTACAAGCTTATGGGCAAATTTATCCACCGAAAGAGCCCTTGTAAACAAAACTCTTCCACCGACTAGTTACCGCAGGAATAAAGCTCTCATTAGCAGATCAAGCTTTCTCAAATTTGAAATAGTGGATTCTGCTCAGGATCGCCTTAGAGTCCAGAATGATAGGGGAATGGTCTAATGAGATTCTTGGGAGTGAATGTTGAATACAAGTGGGGTGTAATTGCTCAAATTGGCTAGAAATCAAGAAACTGTCTAATCTAGCTAGAGCATGATTAGCTCTCAGGTTAGACCAAATAAATTTTCTTCCTGCAAGTGGAAGGTCGCTGCAGCAGCGGTATGAAGTTTGTTCCTTTCTGAATTGGACACGGTAACATTGAAATCCTCACAAAGGACCCAAACATCACATAGATCTTAGATTTATAAGAGAAATATACCTCAATCTCCAACTTAATACTCTTCAAGTTATACTCTCGAAGGTTTATCAAGAGAAATATAGATCTTAGATTTACAAGAATGCACATTCAGGAAATTTTACATGATCAAGCTTATGAGCCATTCATCAACTAATGAAACAGGGAAGACAGTAATTGACCAACTCTAAGAAAATAAACAAGTGCATCCGTAAAATCAGCTTCAATTTCTTGCATATGAGATATAATTTAGAAGCTCTACGCCATTTATCTAGTAAAACAGTTGACAGAAAGATACACGAAGAGAAGATTTTTTTTGGCATAATCTGGAAAAGGCTAGTGCAGGCCCTCAGAGGTGTATCATACACAAAAGCGACAGATCTAATCTAATATAATCGGTGTTATTTTTAAAGACTATACCTCTCACTCAATCTCCAACTTAAAGAATGAATAACTTGAGTTAAAAAGTGGAGTGTAGATTAACTAACTCTATAACTCTGCTTAATGCTTATCTCAACTTTTGGAGTTGAGGAGGAGAGGAGATAACAAACAACTGTGAATGGAGTTAGTTAGTTGTATGCATGCAGATACCAACAACAGTAACAGTAACAGTGTGGTGCGAAAAAGAAAAGTAAACATGATGAAACATAAACATTACCATACCATCCCCAAAAGGACCAATCGGGAAACGGAATATCGAAATGGTCTTTGGTGGTACAATAACGGAACAAGGGGGGCGGCAGCAGAGGGCCGCCCTCAACATAATTAACCTTTTCGACGCTGGGCCGGTCCATACAATCAAACATCAAGTCCACATCCGGGAGCAGCCCCGGGTACCTCCTCACCAGCTGCAAAATGCCCCAGATTGTAAACATGCTTCTGCTCTGCACACAAGCATAGTAAAAATCAACATACACCCTCCCCTTAACAATCGTCACCCTCATCGCCGCCTGCTTCCCGGCCTCCTCCACCAGATCACGTGAGATCCTCACGTGCTTCCACGGCTGCAGGTCCTTGTAGATGGACTGGAAGAAGGAAGGGCAGGATCGGGACTTTTCAGGACGGGGGTTGTAGTTGTAGGAGGAGGAGGAAGGCAAGGGGACGGAGGAGGAGAAGCGGCAGGTGAGGTAGGAGCATTTGAAGATGGTGGAGGAGGGGAGAGGGTGGTCCGATTTCTCGAAGGGGTGCCATGGGGTTGGGTCCAGGTTGTGGCCTATTATTGTTTTTGTCTGTGATGCCAGGTTCTGTACCGTCTGTAAACAACAATAATTATTATAATTAAATTAATACTAGTTCAATTCGTATAATGAAATCAAATACAACAACAACAGCAACAGCAAATATTAAACGACGATGAAATCTTAACAAAACAAAGGAGGGATTACCAAGTGCAGGGAGAAGATGATGAGGAGGAAAAGGGAGGAGAAGAGGAGGAGGAGAGAAGGAAAGGAGGTAGAGGAGGAGGAGGAGGAGGAGGAGGGGCGGCGGTGGAAGGGGAGGAAGGACGAGGAGGCCATTAATGGAGGAGGAGGAGAGACGAGGATGGCGGAAGGAACGTTGGGTGGGATGTTGAATTTTGTGGGAACGGGGTTGTGGGAAACTGGGAGGAAGATGAGGTGGTTTGGTAATTTTGGTTGGGAGGAGGATTACGCGTGGCGGGATGGGATGGGTTTCGCGTGTCGGAATGAGGGAAGTTGGATGTTAGAACGGGTTTGGATTTGGGCTGGGTGGGTTTGGGCTTTAATAAGTAGTGCCCAATTAGAAGGTATAAAATTGATAGGCAGCAATGGAAGACCAAATTGTAATAAGTGCCACTACCCAATGGGTCTGGCTTCTCGTTAGTGAGTAAACTTAGGTGGGATATTTGAGTAGCTGCACCGTTTTTCCTTTACGAAAGAAAGAATGTGTTGAAGCTCCTACATTGAGATTATGACTTGTTTTTTGTTGTTGTTAGGAATAGCCAGTGCTCTCTTCTGCTACCAGTTGTTAGAAATTTCAGTGCAGTGGAGGGCTAGAGCGAGGTGCGACAACCGATCAATAAACAACCAAACAATGTTAACTGCACAAAGCGCAGAATTACACCAGATTTTTCTAGTTCGGCGAACCTAATCCGGGGGAGAATAACTAAAATTATTCAACTAGAAAAGATACAAGAGTTACAGTACTCTCATAAAGAACCTATTTATCTCTCAAGTCTTACTAGAAGGCACTCTGTTGTTTACAATGAAAAACTCTCACATGAAGTACTACCTCTTATGGAGGGCATTCAAATTGTTTAGCTTCTATCCATATTTCCCCTCCGCCTAGTTTATTTTCTACCAGTTTATCAGTTGGTAAATTAGATGACATTTCAGTTTCTTCTTCTACTGTAGTCTCCATGAGTCCCATGTTGGATTCCCCTGGGGAACTTCTTGTTTCTAAGATTGATTGTTCTGTCTTCTCATCCTCTATGCCTCCTTACTCGCTATCCCCATTCCCCCCCCCCTCCCCCCCAAAAGGATTTATTCAAAAAAGAAATGTATCTCGCCTTACATCTGTTCTAGTGCTCAGTTAAATGTGAAGCGTTCCTCCTTCCTATCTATGGGCTAAAGCTGCTTTTGCAGCTCAGGTAAGGAATATGAAACTTCCTCCCTTGCCTGATGAACTTCAAATAAACTTGCCTTTGAGCTTCATTTATCAGGTGCATTTCAACTCCTTATCTAATGATGACATTTGTAACCTTGCTTCCGACATGGCCATCTTCGTTTGACTCTTCTTTGCCTTCTTCGTTTGACTCGATTAGATCTCTTGAATTTTTTCAGAGCTAAAGAGTTTAATTGTGTTAATGATTAGTTGCTCTTGGAATATTAGAGGTCTTGGTAGCTCCACCAAAAAATAAGCCATCTTTGGTTTGATTTCTTCTTCTAAATGTCACATTATTTCTCTTCAAGAATCTAAACTCGACTCTCTCTCTTCCTCTGTTAAGAGGGCTCTTGGTGGTAAGCACTTGACTCAACGGAATTGGTTGGGCGCCGTTAACATTTGTGGTGGTATTCTCTTAGGCTTCAGAACATCTCCCTAAAATATTGTATCGGTGCTTAGGATGAAATATTTCTTAATTGTGGTTCTTGAATGGATTGAATTCAACCATCTTCTCACGGTGGTCTCTATTTTTGGTCCTTCCACTGCTGATCACATAAATAATTTCTGGGATGAATTTAATTCATTCAACAGCCGTATCAACGACTTCTGAATTTTTGTGGTGACTTTAATGTCACTAGATTCATTCATGAACGTAAGGATAACTCTGCTAGGGCTCATGACTCTTTCCTTTTCAATGACTGTGATATGGCTAAAGATGGGGATTAATCGAAACCGTCCAAATCGGGCACGAATCTTGAAGCCCGGGGATAAAACGGTAATTTCACCTGCGAATAAGATCTAAGATGGGTACTGGGTCCCTCCGTTAAAGACCCAATAACCCACAAACGGACCCGCTTCAATCGGGCGCGGGCCTCAACCAGCAACAAAGCCCGATCAGAGGGATAGAATCGAGGCTCCTGATTAGATCCTAATCAACGGCCCTGATTCATGCCTATCCCTCCACTGGGGATTAGGGATTACATTCCTAATCTGTTTACAAGGAGAATATTCCTTATCAGATCACGGGGATTACATTCCTAATCTGTTCCCTAAGAAGCCTATAAATACCCCCCATCCATCTCCATTAAGAGGTAATCAATCTTTCACCAGTTTTTACGCTCTCTCATAGTCTTCCAGATTACTGACTTGAGCGTCGGAGGGTGCGTCGCCGGAAACAACCCCGGTGTTTCGCACTTTTTGCAGGTGTACGGCGGGAGCGACGATCAAACCCCGACGGAACAGGTATACAGGTTTACTATTCAGTTTCCCTAAGAATCCACAAATACTATCTGTTTGCCCCCACACCAAATTTAGCGACAACAGATTGGCGCCGTCTGTGGGAAGCTAACGAATAGAGACCCCTCCTCTTCCCAGTGAACAGATCTTCTCCAGCCATGCCACCTCGGAAAGTCAGGTCAAGGGGGTCCAACCGAGGACCCAACCCTGATCAGCAGCAAGAAGTCCCCCCTAATCCCGCTCAACAACAAGGGCAACTTCCCCCTACAGCGGAAGACCCGCTCCAACAGGACCTTCTCCCTCCTAATCAGCCGCCTCCAAAGGGTCCTAACCCTCAGAAACAGCCTCTTCATCAAGAGCACATCTCCATCCACAATGCCTCCACGGACTCTATGGCCTCCCATCATCCCCGAGCCTCTAGTCGCCACAATACGGTCCTCAACCACCAGAAAGATGATGATCTCCGCCGCCATCTGGATGAAAAGCGGGCCCGAGAGGGAACCTCCCGCCAACACCATCCGGGCGAGCGGTCTCCTCGCCACCGGTACTACAGGTCCCCCGTCCGCAGAGGAAGGAAAGAGTCCCCCGAGCATTACCGAAGAAGGCACTCCCCCGCGGGTCGGCAACAACCCGGGAACAATGAGGCACCAATCACCCGTGCCGAGTTCCAGCAGTTCCAAGCGACCGTCCTGCTGGATCTCAACCTCCGTCGAAACCCTAATGAGCTGAAGGCCCCATCTCCTCCTCCAGTCCGAAGCCCTCGCCGACGGTCCCCATCTCCTCGTCCTGCTCCTAACAACTCCCGGCGTACCCCAAGTCCTCTCCGCTCCCGAAGTTACCATCGCCGTAGCCCTCGCTCTCCCTCATACGAAGACGAGTCTAGGGGCTCGGCTGATTACCGTCGGAGAGATGACACCATGTACCGTTGTCTTCATGAAGTAGAGAGGCGCCTGGGCCATATAGACTGAGAAGAGGAGCTTAGGGGGAGGACCCTACGTCCTAGCCGACCCCCGTTCTCCCGAACCATAGTGGATGCACCTGTGCCGTTCAGTTTCAAACCTCCCCAATTTGAGACTTACACCGGGGAGACCGATCCCGTGGATCACGTCGAAAGCTATAAGACCTTGATGCTCCTCCATCAAGCTTCCGACGCCCTCCTCTGCAAAACTTTCCCCGCAACTCTCAAGGGCCCAGCTCGAGAATGGTACTCACGCCTTGCCCCCGCATCAATATTCTCCTTCGAGCAGTTCGAGACTCTTTTCGTCACACATTTCGTAAGCAGCCGAAGGGCTGAGAAGACCAGCATCTCCCTATTGCACCTCCACCAGAAGAAGGGGGAAAAATTGAGAGACTATGTGAAGGAGATTGACCGCAGGCTGGGATTGTACAGGATTATGTTACAG
This sequence comes from Hemerocallis citrina, assembly GCA_017893485.1. Lineage (NCBI taxonomy): Eukaryota > Viridiplantae > Streptophyta > Magnoliopsida > Asparagales > Asphodelaceae > Hemerocallis > Hemerocallis citrina. The sequence continues at coordinate 154,165,520 of CM030362.1, forward strand.
ATCAATTTCTCAAGCTTAGAAATCAAGAACTGCAATTCCTCAAATCTCTCAAACTTAGATCAAACAACACTCAAGATCTCTTCAATTCAGGCAATTGTTTCAATACAGATCCAGAACAGAGTAGAGCTCTGTTCTTGAGAATTTTGAGAAGAAGGTTACAGGAGAATAGCAATGAGGGAATTGAGAGAGGAAGAAGATGGATCAAATTCATCTGCCCAATTTATTACATTGCAGGTAATGCAATCTCGAAATCCTAACAAACTTCGTGGTTGGTGCGGAGGCATGTGGGGGAGGTCGGGGAGGGAGTGGGGGAGGGGGATTTCTGATTTGGGAATACTGTGGTTGGGGGGAGATTTGAATTTCAAATTGAGTTTTGAAATTTGAGTTGACGCGGTGGAGTCCCTAAGATCCAAATTTGTCCCTAATATCCAAATTACAACCGATTTACAATTAGCAACAAAATGTATCCTAGTTGGTGTAGGCGACGATTGTTGGGCAATTTTATAGTTTGGGTTATACTTTGAACTTGGTTGGTTAAAGTGAGGGGTGTCTTTGGTTCTTTCATGTCAGAGGGCTTGCAGGGGTCAGGTGCGACGTCTACCCTCGTTGCGAGGTTGCGGTGAGAGTCATCGAGGGTGAAGCGAGGGGATGAGAACGAGGACTCAATTTTTACATGAAGTTGTCAGATTGGTGGAGTGCCTGCAGGGTCTCTAATATGGTGCTTACGCTTGTCGTATGGGTCACTGCTGGGGGCGACGAAGGAGAGCGTACGATAGTTGGAGAGAATAAACGGCGTACAAGCGAGAGACTGAGTGAGAGAGTGAGTCCAAATTGAAATGATAAGTTGTTCTAGCGGGAGTGGCCGATCAGTAGGATTAGATTTCGTTGTATTTTTATTTTGTTGGTTGGGATGTATGAATTCCAGAACCCAGTTTGTTGGGATCAGAACTTCAAGACTTATTTTTGGTTGTTTGTTTTGTTAAATTTTTTAATGAAACATGGGGGGCAATTGCCAACCTTTACGATAAAAAAAAAAGGCAAAAGCCAAAGAACCCCCCCCCCCCCCCCCCCCCCCCCCCCCCCCCTCAAACGTTTGGCCCGAGTACAAAATGTCTATACAACGTTTGAAAAAATACAATAAACCCATTCTTCCCTTAACTTAACAATTTTCGTTAAGTTATAATTATTAAATTACTTTTTTATCCTTACTCTTTTATATTCAATCTCTTTCTTCCCTTTCTTCATTCCTTTTTTCTTTCTTAATTTTTTCTTGTTCTTCTCTTTATTCCTTTTTTCTTCACGTACGTAGTAGGATTTTCGTAATACTGTACAACCCAGTGGCTCAGACTTCCTCAACCAATACTTTTCACTCCCTTCAACTCTCCCATGCTCTATTAAACCTGCATCAGATTAGATGCCTTTCTCATAATCATTTCGAAAATTAGTGCAGGCACAAAGACGGCGGTATGAATCTAGTTGAACATCTCTCGTATGAAGAGGTTGATCTTCATGCACTTCGGCGGTATGAACTTCACCATTGGTGAATAAGAGGCACACTGTACGAAGAATGGAACATTCTTCATCCACTACACATCAATGGTCAGTAAGGTACCGAAGAAAATTGACTGGAACATCTCTTCTGCCATCGGCATGTACTTCATCATTGCCCATTTGCAATAGTTCCTGAGCAAGGTCACAACATAATGATTAATTGTTGGAAAATTTGTCAAAATTGTGTTTCCTTTTTTTTATCAATTAAACATTTTAATCCCCAAAAGTTATAGATTTTTTTATATGTTAATATAACTTAGCAAAACTTGAGTCACAATACATGTTGTTAGATATTATATTAGATTAGATATTAGTTTAGTCCAATATTAATTATGTATCAGTTTAGTATTCCCTTCTCTCCTGTATGCATGAAACATATTGTACTCAGTTTATTTAATCAATAATCAATCAATAAAATATTTCTTCCCATCCCTAATTCTATCATTGTATCAGAGTCACTTCTATAAGGTTTATACTAATTTTATCCTCGTTATCGAGGTAGAGTGATTCTCGCATTCATCACCTCCCGTCGACATTCCTCTTCTTCTCCCGATCAAAAACATAATCCCCTTCTCCATCAAACACTTCTCCCAAAAACCTAGCTGCATCATCAACAGCAGATCAAAATCCTAATCCCCTTCTCCATCAACAACTTCTCCCGGAAACCTAGCCACATCATCAACAGCAAGCGGCTACACCAACTCCAATCAACACCAACTCCTCTTCCCGAACTCCACTCCGGCGAGCAACCGAAACCCCAAACTCCGTTGCCGTCAATTCCAGCCGCCACCATCTTCCTCCCCGACTACAATAACCAAATCCCCGACATCAACTCTGGAAACACCCAAATCGCCCAGATTTGCAGCCATGGCGAAACCCCAAAACCACGAACCCCCATATCTTCTTAATCGACAGCACGGACAAAACCCGAACCCATCCCCTCCTCACCACAGCCAACTGAAATCCTCCTGAAACCACGCCGCCACCAACACTACCCTAGCCGCCACTCTTCTTACTTCCTCTGCACCTAAAACCCTAGTCCCCCCTCTTCTTCTAAATCCACTCAAATCCTTACCCTACCCTATATCCCGAAACCCGACCGATTTCTCCAAGCCGAACCCAAACCGTACCCATTTTCTTTACTGTAAAAAAAACCCATTCTTGTAGGTCCTTCTGCTTCTACAGTCTTCGGTAAGAAAACTCACACTGAGTTTGAGAGAGGGAGATATCAGCATCATCATAGTTCTCAGTTCAGAGACAATTCTCAAGTTAAGTGTGAGATCCCATCAAGGACAATTCTCAAGTCAGGGGTGAGATCCCATCACAGTTCTCAGTTCAGGGACAATTCTCAAGTCAGGAGTGAGATCCCAACATGCTCCAATAGTGCGCCATTTCCTTCCATAACATAGTACTACGTCTCAAGTCAGGGGTGAGATCCCAACATGCGCCAATAGCGCCAATAGTGCGCCACTTCCTTCCATAAAATACTACTACATCTCAAATCACGGGTGAGATCCTAACATGCACAAATAGTGTGCCACCACATCCTACTTCTTCTACTTCTCAGTTCGGGGTAAGATCCCAACAGATCAGGATATGGAGATCCTGCTACAGTTCGGGATATGAAATCTCAACAGTGCGCCACCACTACTTCTTTCCACTACTTTCTTCTTCTACTACTACTCCTACTATTCTTAAGTCCGGGGTGAGATCACAACACATGCGCCATCGAGCGCCTTCACTGCGTCATCTACTTGAGCGCCGTTCCAAGTATCAAATTTTTCGTCTCTACAACATCAACATCATCAATATTCCAATCTCATGTTGCTTGAACCAATTTGAGTTTGAGAGGGGGTGTCAGATATTATATTTGATTAGATATTAGTTTAGTCCCATATTGATTATGTATCAGTTTAATATTCCCTTCTCTTCCATATATATGAGACATATTGTACCAGGGGCGGATCGGGGGGGGGGGGGGGGGGGGGGGGGGCTGGGGTATGCTACAGCCCCCCCCCCCCCCAACATGTTGGGAATGCATGGATTTTTTTTTTTGGGTGCAATATTAGTAACTGAATATGTTTAAGCCCCCCCCCCCCCCCCCCCCCCCCCAAATTTTTTTTAGCCCACTCTATTTATTTTTTGGGGCCCAGCAGCACTCCCAAGCCCAACTCTTTGATCCTTTGGATCTCTTGCTTATCAATCCCAAGTCCAAAATCCACATTCCACACTCTTTTCCTTCTTCCCTGGCTGTTCTCTTTCTCTCTCTGTCTCTACTCTCTAGTTCAGGTCCGGTCTTCTCTCTTCTACCTCTTGAATCTTGATTGTTTAAACCCAAGATCAAGTAAGTCCAACTAACTAATCTCTTAGTATTCTACTGTTTTCTTTCTTGATTTGATTGATAGTTTGAATTCATTCTTACCTAGTAAATTTTGTTATAAACTTAGTGTTTTGAAAATATCATTTGTGATGTTGTAATCTATCTCAAGTCCCGACCCCAACCCATCCGTCCCGACAACACCATCATCATCTCCTTGAACAGATAAACAAATGGAAGCTTTTACTAAATTTAACCATTATTGAAGTGGAACACAAGGTGTTTGTTGAATTGCCATAAAGAAAATCACTTACTTTGGGTGTTTAGATTAAGTTTTCATACTAAATTAGAGATTTATAAGTTAGTTTTTTATGTTAACAGTTGGAAATAAATAAGTTTTTCAGGCGGATAAGATTGATTTGAAAATCACTTACTTTTAAGATGGATTAGTTTTTGTTAATTATGATGATTGTATTTGTATGGACTTTTAAGATGGATTGATTTTGGTTGGTTGATAGTTACCAGTAACCCCATGTCCAGAATATGGCTAATGAGAAGGTGTATACCCATTAATGCAATACACCTTGAAGAAGGGCAAAATATGAACTGCTATTACACCTTGAATAGTAAACCCATTAATGCAATCATGTTTGCCTTCTCTTCTCCTTTCCTAATTTGATTGTTATGTGTTGCGCTGGAGAAGGGTTCTAGTTTCCTATCTACTATAGAAAGATTGGGGTCTTGTGAGACCATATAATCTCATATATAATATGTTTCATCGATTGTTTTTAAATGCTAGTTGGATTGAACTATAATTCATGTCACCCGTTGTGTTTTTTTTCAGTTGTGCAAGGTTTCGATTTTTTGTAACTTCGTACGGAATAGGAAATCATAAAATTTCTTTTAGATTATTTGGTCCAAAGTGCATTTTATGGTTTTTTCTGGTTTTGTGTCATTGATGAATTTCACTTCCATAATTCAATGTGGATTACAATTCGCCAGTAATTGAAATCAAAATTGTATATTTGAAGTCACAACTTGTAGAATGAGTGTGTTCTGATCATTAGAATTAAGGAGAGAATAGTAACTTAGCTCAAGTCTGAGTGACTTTATACGCAACATTATATACATATTAAGGTTTTATGTATCCAACAACCATCAGGAACTTTCATTCAGTAACCAGTTACAAGAAACCAAATGCTATCCTTAAATATTCAACTTGATAACCTTATAGATAAATTCTCAGGAATTGCTACCCTTCACAATATCTTGTAGTTGTCTCCTTCCCATTTGAGAACAGTTAGTTATCACAATATATGCTATTGCTTTTAATTTCCTTTATAGTTTATAGCATGTAACTGTAGATTTATTGAATCTGACTTCCATAATTTACTGAATTTATTCAACTCTTTTGTACCTATTTTGATTTAACTTGCACAACCTTTTTAATTATTGGTGGATTATCTTTATAATTGAACTACAAGTTTACTTTGTGGACATTGGCTCAACCAGTGTTCTTAGAGTTTTATTTGTTTAAGTGAAACTTCTTGAAAGTAGGATTAATATTTTCATATTATGCTATTTACAGGAATTAAACTTTTGCAATTTGATAATATGAATAATGCAAAAAGGAAACAAACTACACCTTCCCTTCTCAACTTTTTTAGTAAAAAAAGTGTTGGTCAATCATCAAGTGCCCAAGTTCCAATTTTGGATGATGTTTCAACATTGGATAATGTTCCAATTTTCATTCAACAAGAACCATCTATAGATGTGGATCTCAATTCTCTTGAGCATGATCCGGCATTGCGTTGTACAATATGGTCTTATCCAATCAATCAACAAGACAATATTCGAAGATCATATATAGATATGGGACCATGCCAACTGAAATTAGTTGAATATCCATGCTCATTAGATAGAAAACAATATCGGCGATTTCAATATCAATGGTTCACTCAATTCTCTTGGTTCGAGTATTCAAAATCAGAAGATAAAGCATTTTGCTTTCAATGCTATCTTTTTGACATTAATCCATCTAAATTTCCGACATTTACCATTGAAGGATTCCGAAATTGGAAGAGGGTTAACAATGGAGATAAATATAGATTTATGCATCATGTAGGCAGGCCTTCTTCTGCACACAATTTTTCTATGCGCAAATGGGATAGCTTGAAGACTCCTACTGAACATATTGATAAAGTCTTAAATGCTATGTCTTCTGAACAAGTTAGGCAAAATCGATTGAGATTGAGAACTACAATAAGGAGTGTTATGTGGCTTGCATTGCAAGGATGTCATTTTAGAGGCCATGATGAATCTGTTGAGTCTTCAAATCGTGGGAATTTTATTGCAATGGTAAAGGCTTTTGGTGAGGTGAATGAAGATATTTGCAAAGTAGTGTTGGAAAATGCTCCTGAAGATGCGAAATATATAGCATCAAATATCCAAAAGGAAATCCTGCACATTATTGCCAATATTGTGAAAAGGAGGATACGAGAAGAAGTAGGGGATGACAAATTTTGTATTCTTGTTGATGAAGCTGTTGATGAATCTGGTAAGGAACGAATGGCTGTGGTTTTAAGGTTTATTGGTTCTGCAGGATTTATTCGAGAAAGGTTTTTTGAGGTTGCCAGTTTTTGTGATACTTCGGCGTTAACTCTCAAAACAACCATTTGTGATGTTCTTGCTCGTTACAATCTTCAAATTGAAAATCTGCGTGGTCAAGGATACGATGGTGCTAGCAATATGCGTGGGGTGTGGAATGGACTGCAAGCATTGTTTCTCAGAGAATACCCATATGCCTATTTCGTACATTGTTTTGCTCATAGGTTGCAACTAGCATTACTTGCAGGGGCTCAGCAAGTACATGATGTTTGGTTATTTTTCTCAAGCTTAGGTGCAATTGTTAATTTCGTTGGTGTTTCTGCTAAATATCATATGGAATTAGAATCAGTTCGAGAAGCTGAGATAGCAGATAAACTAGCATCTGGGGAACTTGGTTCTGGCAGAGGTGCTAATCAGAAATGTATTTTGCAACGGTCTGGAACAATCCGTTGGGGCTCCCACTTTGCTTCAGTGAGTAGCTTGATTGATATGTTTGATGCAACTTGTACTGTTCTTGGTAACATTATTCATAATGGAAACGGTTTTAAAATTAAAGGTGAAGCTAAAGGTCTATTTAAGGCAGTAAGGTCATTTGAATTTTGTTTTATCTTGCAATTGATGTTTAAAGTGATGGGTATCACCAACACTCTTTGTTTAGAATTGCAGTATAAATCTTTGGACATCTTAAATGCAATGGATTTAATCTCATCAACAAAAGTAGTACTTCAGAAGTTGAGGAAAAATGGTTGGGAGACTTTTATCCAGGATTTGATTTCATTTTGTGAGAAACGTGGTATTTTAATACCTGATATGAATGCTCCTTACATGGATGGTACTGCCCGCTCTTGTCAACAACGAGATAATATCACATTTCAACATTACTATCATGTTGATATCTTCAATGCAGTAATAGATTTTCATATTGCGGAGTTGTGTAGCAGGTTTTTCGAGCTGACAGTTGAACTACTTATTCTCAGTACAGCTTTAGATCCTATTGATGAATTCAAATCATTCAAAATAGATGATATGTGTACTCTTGCAGATAAGTTCTATCCTGAAGATTTCGCCACAGCTGAGTTGTATGCTTTGAGAGTGGAGTTACAACATTATGAGGTCGATGTGATTCGTCATCCATTGTTTCAGAATATGTCTTTCCTTTTTCAATTATGTCAGAAGTTGGTGGAAACAAAAAAGTCAATGATCTATTTTTTGATTGATAGACTCATTCGCTTGGTGTTGACTCTTCCTATTTCAATGACAACAACAGAGCGTGCATTCTCTACTATGAACTTGTTAAAACGCCAATTCGGAGCAAGATGGAAGATGATTTTCTTACAGATTGTTTGACAATCTTTATTGAGAGAGATTTTGTTGAAGACATTAATTTTGATGTGATTGTTGATGAATGTTACTCTATCAAACATCATCGGGTGCAACTAAAATGATTTAAGAATGTATATTTTTAATGATGTGGAGAATTTGGTATAGCCCTATAGTATTTATAACAACTTTATATATTTTTTGATTTTTGAATGTTACATTGTATGAAAAAAAATTACCAGCCCCCCTCACTTTTTAATCCTGGATCCGCACCTGTATTGTACTCAATTTATTCAATTAATAATCAATTAATAAAATATTTATTCGCATCCCTAATTCTGTCACATATAAAAAAAATATTTTACTCACTTTGGAGGACTAGTATACATACTCCAGACATAATGGTTGTAGATTTCGTGACATATGCAGTCTGTGTAGATTTTATTATTATTTTAGTTGTTTGTTCTTGTTGTTATTGTTCTTTTTCCTAGTACTCTTATTATATTATCCCCCTTCATCTTTTAACCTGTCGAAGAACCTAGCTTCTTAAATCCTCACAGGTTACAACACAGGATTCTAATAATTTCACATCAGCAGACCTACCGGAAGAACATGAGTTGTCTTGAGGCTCATCAACTCAACCATATCAACAATTATGGCTTACTCGATGTCTAGCTAATTACAGCTCTGTCAGTTAAATACCCCAAAATTAGGGATTAAAAATTAATTGCATCTCTGCATGATGGATTTCATAATTGACATTCTGGGACAGGGGGTTACTCTCGGTTTCGTAAGTTAGGATTATCCAAAAGCTCAAAGAATTCTATAATATGATTGTGCCACTAATATCTGCATTTTCCCTATCCTATTGGGAGGCAGGGGATGTGGTAGGGGGTAGGTTTCCATCTAATAGAGCAGGCTTTCAAAGTGGGGAGGGGTTTCTTTCCCCGTGGACGTGGACGTGGACGTGGTCGTCGACGACTTAACTTGCAGCCAATAATGACTTTGGAAGCTCATTTTCTGAGAACTCGTATTTTGGATTTCGTGGTCGTTTGGAGGCCTTCTGGAGATCAAGGTAATTTAATGGCACAGAGCGTTTTACTTCTTGTACGTACCAGTAGATTGATTAATGTGTAGTAATTTTCTGTTCACAGGAGGTAGAATGAAGGATTTCATCATCAGGAAGGCGTGCTGGTTTTGATAGTGGCCGGGGAAAAAAGTATTTTCTTCTGGGAGGCAAGCCATTTGTTCCAGAGGAAAACTTTGCTGGACAAAACCTTGGTGAAGATCGTTACTTTTATGGTGAGATGTGGGTTAGGTCATTAAAAGGCCATATTGTTAGTAAATGTCTTATTTTAGTTGTTTTACTATATTGTTGCAATATGTTCATAATAATGTGATATAACACTTTTTTGTATTTTCTTATTTTTTGGACACCCTCTAGGAGCCTCATCCTCGCAATCATCCCTCCTCTTCAACTCATATTCTTTCCTAAATTTAAATTTCGGAATTTCAAAAACATAAATTAAAAATTGAAAATGAAATAAGGTAGTGATATGGCTAAAAATAGGGTTAAATCAAGACCGTTCAAATTGGGCACGAATCTTGAAGCTACAGGAGTAGGATGGTAATTTCGCCTATAGACGGGCCCGAAACGGAAACCGGATCCCTCATCTTGGACCCGATAACCCGCTGAACGGATTCGTTCAACAGAGAGCGGGTCACAACCCGTTAAGGACCAGTTCAACAGGATAGGAGGAAATCCTGGTTCGTCCTTATCATGAAGAGGTGGTTTTAACCACCTCTATCTAGCCACACCGGGAAGTAGGGATTCATTCCTATCCTGAAACATATCCCCACGGCGACTATAAATACCTCCCTACCTCCTACTGATACAGGTGATCACTCTTTGTCCACTCAAGCTCTTTCCCTTTACTTTTTCTGGTATTGACAAAAGCGTCGGAGGATTCGTCGCCGGAATCCATCCCGGTGTTTCGAACGTTTGTGCAGGTCCGCGGGAGCACCAAGGATTCAGCCTATCAACCCAAGGAAGAAGTCAGATTCAGCCCTTTGGGTTCCTACGAATTCATAAATTCTGTCTATTGCCCCCTACACCAGATTCAGCGGCAACAGATTGACGCCGTCTGTGGAAAGTACTCGAATAGCAGTCCAACCTTCCTCCTTCAACCAAAGCTATTCCTAGCCATGCCTCCCAAGAGGAAGTCCGCAAACTCCAACCGAAGAACCACCTCCACTATTCCTTCTCCTCCTCTGCCGGAGGATCTCCCTCCGCCCATCCAACCAACCCTGCAACTCGCACAGCTGAACCCTCAATCCATCCAGCAACCTCGAGGGCCCCAAGCTACTGTTGGGGAGCCCTCTCGGCGAAGCCACCAGAAGCATCCTCTACACCAAGTGCGGGTCTCCATCCACAACGCCTCCACAGATTCCATGGCCTCCCACAGCCCTCCAATGCCAAAGGATCTGCAGGACGTACTCAACAACCGGCAGAACGAGCCCGGGCCAGACCTTTGGATCCGTCTAGACGAGAGGCAGACCCACGAGGCGAACCCTCGTCGGGAGCACCCGAGGGATCGGTCACCACGCCGATCAGACCGCAGAGGGTCCAATTCTCCTTGGAGGCAGAGAGAGTCACCCCAACATCTCCCAAGGCGAAGTCGCTCCCCGGCTGGCCGTCCAGTAGCTCGAGCCCATCGGGATCAGGAGGCCCCCGTCACAAGGGAGGAATTTCAAAAATTTCAGGAGGCAGTCCTCTGGGCGCTCAGCACCGCCCCCATCAACACCCAGAGGGCTCCCAGTCCTCAGCCGGCTCCCAGTCATCGCCGCCCCTCTCCTCGCCATCACCGCCGCTACCGTAGTTCTCGGCCGGCTCCGAGCCATCACCGCCGTTCCCTAAGTCCTAGGCGGCTCTGAGCCATCGTCGCATTTCTCCTGAGCATCTCCGCCGCTCTCGAAGTTCGCAGCCTGCTCAGAGTCACCCCCTGTCGTTCCATCAGTCCACGACCTACTTAGAGCTACCGTTGCAGCCCCAAGCCCTCTTCGACACTAAGATGAGTCTCGGGGCTCAGCTAGGCTAGACGGAAGGGAGAACTCGGTCTACCAGCGTCTCCACGAGATGGAGAGGTGCCTCGGCCAGCTGGACAGAGATGAAGAAAAAATGGGCGAGGAACCTCCGCCCGAGTAGGCCCCCATTCTCCCGCACCATCATGGAGGCCCCTGTCCCAGACAACTTCAAGCCTCCATACTTCGAGACTTACACCGGGGAGTCGGACCTCGCCGATCACATCGAGAGTTTCAAAACTCTCATGATGATCCATCATGCATCCGACGCCCTCTTCTGCAAAACCTTCCTGGCCACACTCAAGGGGCCGGCTCGAAAGTGGTATTCTCATCTAGCACCAGTATCTATCTTCTCCTTCGACCAGTTCGAAGGCCTCTTCCTCACGCATTTCGTGAGCAGTCACCGCTCCGAAAAGACGAGCACCTCACTGCTCTTCCTCAGCTAGAAGAAGGGTGAAAGGCTAAGGGATTATGTCAAGCGGTTCACTGCAGAAGCCGGGTCCATTACCTCCCTGGATTAGTCGGTAGCTTCGGCTGCCTTCCAATCCAGTGTCACCAACCCCGACCTAAGGGCTTCCTTGGCCAAGAAGCCTCCTTGGAACTTCTCCGAGCTCCTCCTTAGGAGCGAGAAGTACATCCGAGCTGAAGAGGCTCTCAATTGCCCCACTCTGGAGTGGTCTTCTTCCGGGAAACAAACGAAAACTGCAGAGGAAGCAGGAGCTAAGAAGCTCCAAAAGGAACGGGGGTCAGCGGTGCCTTCTCCCCCGCTTCGAGAAGTTCACTCCACTTAATGCGAGTGTCTCCACCATCCTGATGGAGATTAGGAATGAAGGTCTCCTGCCGCCACCTCCGAAGATGAACACCTCCGGGAAGAAGAGAAACTGGGACAAGTGGTCCGCTTCCACCGGGACCATGGGCACGACACTGATGATTGTCGGGCCCTGAAGGGATGAGATCGAGGCCCTTATCCAGAGGGTGCAGCTCGCTCAGTTTGTAAGGAAGGACAGAGCCGATCCGCCTCCACTGCCCAGGGGGGCTAACAGGCGAACAGAGCAGTGTGCGGAGACTCTGGAGGCCGAAGTAGAGGCCATCTTGCACCTAATACATGGAGGCCCAATGGGGGGAGATTCTAACTCCTCCTGAAAAGCCTTCGTTAGTGAAGTCAACTCTGTGCAGAGCCATCCTCCCCCTAAGAGCCTAGGTTTTCCCTGTGACATTCTCTGATAGGGACTTGGAAGGCGTCCGCATGCCCCACTGCGATGGCCTCGTCATTAAACTCAAAATGGCCAACTTCGACGTTCGCCGGGTGCTGGTAGACAATGAAAGTTTGATCAACATCCTCTTCTTGGAGGTGTTCAAAGGCCTCCAGCTGTCAAGGGATCGGCTCAAGCAGGCTGACTACACCCTTCATGGGTTCACCGGGGTTCCGGTGATGATCGAGGGAGTTATAACTCTCGACGTCACCGCTGGCAAAGCCCCGGTCACTCGCATGGAGCCGATGGACTTCATGGTGGTGGATGTGAAAGCCGCCTACAACGTGATCCTAGGTTGACCAGGCCTCGCCGCACTCCAAGCTATCCCTTCGTCCTACCACATGAAAATGAAGTTCACCACTCCCGTAGGAGTAGGAGAAGTGATAATGAGTCAGGAGGCAGCTTGCAAGTGCTATATGACCTCAGTGGGAGGCCCAGTCCTCTCCCTAGAAGCCCTCGAGCTCCAATCGAAGAGTAGCTAAACCATCTCCGAACCGGTGGACAAACTAGAAGAAGTGGCCTTCTCAACAGTAGCTTGCTGAGAAGCCCTCGAGCTCCCACCGGAAAATGCATAGGCGGATGCTCTCTCTAAGCTCGCATCCTCGTCCCCCCAAGGTCTAGAACGGATCTTCTTGATAGAGATCCTCCTCAGACCAAGTATTGAGAAAGATAGCCCAGAGCCGATGGAAGCCTACCCCCTGACACTTGGGGAGAACTGGATGAAGCCCCTCCTCGAGTACCTTAGAGATGGAGTTCTTCCCGAAGACCAGAAAGAGGCGAGGAGGATCAGGACATGAGCCGAGCGGTATACACTCCTTGACGGAGTCCTGTATAAATGCTCCTACACTCATATCGACGGCCGACCCTATCTGAGGTGTCTCTCCCTGGAGGAAGCGCTCTATGCCCTAAAGGAGGCCCATGATGGTCAGTGTGGCGCACACTTGGGAGCGAGATTCCTTGTCCATAAACTCTTGAACTACGGCTACTTCTAGCCCACACTACTGAGTGACTCCGAGGAGTACGTCTGCCAGTGCGACTCCTGCTAGAAATTTGCCCCGATCCGTCGCCTGCCTCAAGCACAACTCACCTCCTTGGCAACTCCAATCCCTTTTGCAATATGGGGATAGATCTGCTCGGACCTTTCCCTCCAGCGCCGGGCCAACTGAATTTCTTAGTCGTTGCGATGAGACTAATTCTCCAAATGGATCGAGGCTGAACCGTCTTTCGATAATCACCGAGCACAAGGTCCAGAAGTTCTTTTTGAAGAACATCGTTTGCCATTTCGGGGTACCCCGCATCCTCGTAACTCAGTTCGCAGGAGCGACCGTTTCGCAATTTTTGCGCCAAACTCGACATCCAACAGCGGTTCTCCCCTGATAGCTCACCCTCAGTGCAATGGCCAAGCGAAGAACGCAAATCGACAAATCCTCTCTAGCATGAAGAAGAGGCTCGACAAATCCACTAAGGGGCTGTTGGTCGAACAGCTCCCCAACGTGCTTTGGAACTATCGCACCACCAAATGAACACCGACAGGGGAGTCCCCCTTCAACCTCACATATTGTTCCGAAGCTCTCATTTCCCTTAGAAGTGGGCTTGCCTTCACACCCGACTAATAGCCTACAATGAAGCACAGAACGCGAACCAGCTTCGCAACTGCCTAGACCTCATAGACGATCGAGGTCCGCGAGAGAGCTGCAATTCGACAAGAGACCTACCGCCATAGGATCACTCAGTCTTACAACAAGAGGGTACGTCTAGCCAACCTTAAAGAGGGAGACCTAGTGCTTCGAAAGTTGTCGATCTCCAAGCCAAGCAAAAAGGGCAAGTTGGCACCCAATTGGGAAGGACCGTATAGGGTCTCCAGAGTTATTCGCCCAAGCGCGTATCAACTCGAAGACCCGGGGGGCAGGAGAATACCGAGGACAAGGAACGCGGGGCACTTGATGAAGTACCAAGAGGGTGTCTAAACACCGCTCCAAGCAACTTTCCCAAGAGCGCTCCATAAGACATGTCTAAAGTCCTTACTTGTATTTTCTTTTTATTAAAGTGTAAAAGCGGCTCACAACTTAGAAGCGGCCACCTAATTGTTTTCAATAAAAGCAATCTTTCCTCATAAGTTCTCTATTTTTGAGTAGTCTAACTGTACTTACAAAAAAAAATCGCATTAAAACGACACGCTTGGAGTCCAACACTTGGTTCGACTACGGTTCAACTACTTGCTTCTAAGCGAGTACGAAGCGGATCACCATTCAGAATTGCTCTTACAGTTGTTGATATTTTCTAAACGGCTTCCTTGGAGTCCAACACTTGGTTCGGCTCCGCTTTAACTACTTGCTTCTAAGCGAGTACTAAACTGATCACCATTCGGAATTGTTCCTACAGCTATTGATATTTTCTAAACGACATGCATGGAGTCCAACGCTTGGTTCGACTCCGCTTCAACTATTTGCTTCTAAGCGAGTACGAAGCGGATCACCATTCGGAATTGCTCCTACAGCTGTTGATATTTCCTAAACGACACGCTTGGATTCCAACACTTAGGTCGATTCCACTTCGACTACTTGCTTCTAAGCAAGTACGAAATGGTTCACCATTCAAAATTGCTCCTACAGCCGTTGATACTCTCTAAATGACAAGTTCGGAGTCCGGTACTTGGTTCGATTCCACTTCAACTACTTGTTTGTAAGCGAGTACGAAGTGGTTCACCATTCGGAATTGCTCCCACAATGGTTGACAATTGCAAACGCTAGCAAAATACACAAGTTCACAAAACAAGTATTATTTCATTAAAGTTTGAGAGACAAGTCTAGTTACAGACAACCGACTCAACTTTACATCGAGATACAAAACTTGTGAAACCAAGATTACAAGTTCATAGAAAGCTATTTCAGTGCCTCCTAGGGACGGGGATACTTCTATTAAGAGACACGCGTGGACGACGACGGTTGTGCTGCCGATGCCCTACTTCGACGGACGTCCCGGGGCCGGCAAGCTGAGAAGCATCGTCCGCACCCGATCTAACGGTGGCCCCAACAGATGCTCCGCTCGACGAAGTTGCCACCCTACTTTGTGCATCCCCCGAGTTTCGATGTATAGGGAGCGAGCAAAGAGCGAGCTCGCGGAACGTTAACCCCATGTCATACTCCTCCCGAGTGGAAGAGGTAGTTCTGACGATGCTTCCCTCAGGTCGCAGTCGAAGACGAGCGTTCTCCGCCTCAAGCTCATCAATGTGCTCTTTAAGCGAGTTGCCCTTCACAGTTATCTTTAGATGCGGCAGTCGCATCGTGCCTGCACCGCGAGAGGTGTCAGTGATTGTCCGCCGAAGATGAGCAACCTCTATGCTCTTATCAACAGTAACTTTCTTCAGTTCGTCCCTCTCCGTTGTCACCTTGGTCAGGGAATGACGAAGGTGCCTAAGTCTCATGCCGAGGTTGGCGGCCACTGACGAGCCCACCTCATCGCCTTCAGGGGGTCGTCTCATTAATCATCTCTTCTAACCGTCTCCTCTTTATGTCTAGATGAACTAAGGTCGATCTCAGATGATTCAACTCACACTTCACTTTACGAAGCTCCCACTCCACTTTGCGAAGCCGCTCTTGGGTCCTGGAGAGCCCCAACCACATCGCCTCTAGGCCAGCATTGAAACGTGCCACTTCGGCCACCTGAGGCACTTCGGCGAGTGGTAGCGCTTCGGCGATCAGAAAAAAGTCCAGAACATCGAATAAATTATCGAAGACTAAGGACACTACGTGGCAAAGCTAAATCTAAGCAAGTCGACCACAAGACAACTCAGGAGTGGGGCAGACTCAAGCAATTCCGAACTCTAACACTTGTTCAAAAAGTTTTTCAGTAAAATCAAAAGATACAAGTGGTGGCCAATCCGCGGTTTGGTTTCAATACATAAAGATAAAAGAAAAAACAAGCAGGTCAGGGGTTGACCTCTGTCGAGCAATCCACAGCAGAAGAAGTCCCAGGTGCTGCCACCATCATCAGAGTCGTGACCTCCGAAAGCGTGTCAGCCCCGGTCTTGTTGACCTCCTCATCTTCGTCATCACCTTCCGAGGCATCGTCGAAGCCGGGGACAGGGTCCGGAAAGAGGCGCCAACCAGCGCAATCCACGTCCAGATATGCCTCTTTCACTTGATCAATGATGCGGGCATAAGCCTTTGCCATATTCGCGACGAGGAAACCCTTCGCCTTCCCCATGACTTGCTCCTTGGTCTGCTTCACCGCTGTAGTCGTCGCCGCTGCCACGACATCCTCTTTCTCCTTCGCCGCCAGCTCAGCCGCATGAAGCAGCTTAGTGTTGTCTGCCTTGAGCTTTGCGACCAAAGCCTTGAGGTGCTCCAACCTCGAAGACTTCCCTTTGGCCTCTATCTTCAACTCCTCGAGCTCTTTGGCGATCCGAGCTTTCTCTGCCCGAGCCCTGTCGACCTCCTGTTTCAATTCTTTCTCTTGTTCGGTCATCTTCTCCTTGAGATGACCGAAGTGACAAGTCATCTGCGAGAAAGCGGAACACACATGTTTAACCTTAAAATAAAACCAAAACTATTCAAACGAAGAAAATAGATTGAATCAGTACTCATCGAGATCGCCGCTCAAGCCACCTCGAGCGCATCGTCCCCAACGCTATGCGCATCCACAGCAGACCTGTCCTTTGGGGTAGCTAGGTGTCGAACCGCCTGCATGCAGGTTGACGAGTCACCTAGAAATCCATCATGCTTGCGGACTTGCCAGTCCGGGACGAAGATCTTCTTATGCTCCTCAGGCAGGAGCACCTTGGCGTCGATGGTCAGCAGCGGGGCTTCTAAGCCTAAGGCAGCATACAGAGGGAACACCACCTAATCAGTTGAAGCCGACCCTGCTGCGTGGACCACCTGCCTTTGTGTAACCTCGGCCCGCTGCGGGGGCCGATCCATAATAGCGCCGAGGGTCTTCGGCTTGGGCGAAGTTACCTTGGTGGTGACCCTCTTCCTCTTTTTCGGAGCCTTACTGCTCAGAATCCCATGCTCAGCCATGATGTCTTCGAAGTTCATGGATCCTGCGAGATAGAAGAGTTAGAAGTTGAATACAAACAAAATAACTTACGAAAACAAAGAGAACCGACCTAGGTATATAAAAAAAAAGAGCCGTACTGGGATTTATTTGGCTAAGACCCCCCCTATAAAGCATCTCCTCGGTCAGGTCCTTCCAGACGAACTTCGGACGATCGAGAAGAGTTCGGACCATGTCATCTTCTTCGGGGCTGAGGGGGACTCTCTTTGACTCTCTTTGTGATAGCCTCGACCCAAGTAGTGCAGATCCCCCATGGACCTCGACTCCGGATGATGAAGAACTTGTCCTTCCAATGCTTTATTGAGTCGGGGCAGCTGACGAGCCTCGCCCCGTGCCTCAGAGTCAGATAGAAGTGGTAGGACGACTTATGCAATTGATGAACCCGATATACCGTCCGGAGCACACTCAACCTCGGTTCGAAACCCGCCGCTAGGCAATGGAGGACGAACCCGTTAATTAGCCTCCAAACGCTTGGCATGAACTGAACGGGGCATATCCTAAACCACCTCAGCACTTCGATTACGAAGTGATGAAGGGAGAACCGAACAACACCCAAGAAAGCGTCGACCGGCCAGAAGCACATGTCTTCTGGCAGCGGTGAGTTGGCCCTCACCCCGGACCCAGGTTGCAGCAGATCGAACTCATTCGGTATCTAAAAACTATCCCGGATCAGCCCAAGATCGGCCTCGGTCAGAATAGACATCGTCTCGTCTGCCTCCGTGGTTTCTCTAGCTTCGTTCTCCTCAAAGCTCCACCCCAAACCATAGATAATCCGCTCCGCTTGGTCCTCCGGGAACTCCCAAACCCTATGGAGCCCCGTCAACTCCCCTGGTAGTCTCCCGAACTCCCCCATCCTCCGTTCGACCTCGACCCTAGTCTCCACCACTACCGAATCCAAACTTGCCACGACCTTGTCCTTGTCGATGCCAGGGACCTGATTAGGAGACGCTTGTATGTGAGGGGGGAGGACTCTTGCCTCGGTGGAATGGTGGACATTCTTTAAAAAATAAACTAAGTATTCAGTGTTACCTTGACGGGACAGTTATAGTCGGAGTAGTCGCCGGAATGAGACAGGTTCTCACCTGAAGTTCCCTGTGGTGGAGAAGAATCACCTGAGCTAAAATGAGAGAAGTGAGCAAATGAAGTTGGGGGTTGGAGTTTTATAGAGGGGGGGTGCTATAATCGAGACTAAAGGGCCTCAAAAGGCCAAAAAGCCCAGCCCAGCCCATTAACCACAAGACGACAATAAATGAAGTGCAAGAGGCCAAAAATCCTTGGACAGGTCGCTATCGTCAGCATTCCACGTGTCAGTCTCCCAGACATCGGCAACGTGATCCGAGAGCTCTTGCCACCGAGCTCCAAATGCAAGAAAATGCGTTGACCAGTCAACGCAACTTGGACACGTGTTAGCTTCCCAGACTTTGGCACTGTGATCCGAGAGCTCTTGCCATCGAGCTCCAAATGCAAGGAAATGCGTTGACTAGTCAACACAACTTGGACACGTGTCAGCCTCCCAGACTTCGGCACCATGATCCGAGAGCTCTTGCCATCGAGCTCCAAACGCAAGAAAATGCGTTGACCAGTCAATGCAACTTGGACACGTGTTAGCCTTCCAGACTTCAGCGACATGATCCGAAAGCTCTTGCCACCTGAGCTCCAAACACAAGAAAAAGTATTGACCAGTCAACGCAACTTGGACACGTGTCAGCTCCCAGACTTCGGCGACATGATCCGAGAGCTCTTGCCACCGAGCTCCAAACGCAAGAAAAAGTGTTGACCAATCAACGCAACTTGGACACGTGTCAGCCTCCTAGAATTTGGCACCGTGATCCGAGAGCTCTTGCCACCGAGCCCCAAACGCAAGAAAATACGTTGACCAGTCAATACAACTTGGACACGTGTCAGCCTTCCAGACTTCAGCAACGTGATCCGAGAGCTCTTGCCACTGAGCTTCAAACGCAAGAAATGTGTGGACCAGTCAATGCAACTTGGACATGTGTCAGCCTCCCAGACTTCGGCACCGTGATCCGAGAGCTCTTGCCACCGAGCTTCAAACGCAAGAAAATGCGTTGACTAGTCAACGCAACTTGGATACGTGTCAGCCTCCCCAGACTTCGGCACTGTGATCTAAGAGCTCTTTCCATCGAGCTCCAAACGCAAGAAAATGCGTTGACCAGTCAACACAACTTGGACACGTGTCAGCCTCCCAGACTTCGGCAGCGTGATCTGAGAGCTCTTGCCACCGAGCTTCAAAAGCAAAAAAATGCGTTGACCAGTCAACGCAACTTGGACACGTGTCAGCCTCCCGGACTTCGGCAGTGCGATCCGAGAGCTCTTGCCACCGAGCTCCAAATGCAAGAAAATGTGTTGACCATTCAATGCAACTTGGACACGTTTCAGCCTCCCAGACTTCGGTGACATGATCCGAGAGCTCTTGCCACCGAGCTCCAAACACAAGAAAAAGTGTTGACCAGTCAACGCAACTTGGACACGTGTCAGCCTCCCAGACTTCGGCAACTGGCACCGAGAGCTCTTACCACCGAGCTCCAAACGTGAGAAAAATCATTGACCAGTCAACGCCAAGAGGACACGTGTCAGCCCCCAGGACCTCAGCAACCTGATCCGAGAGCTCTTGCCACCGAGATCTAAACTTGAGAAAAAGCGTTGACCAGTCAACGCTGAGTGGACACGTGTCACCTTCTCGAGGTCCTTCTCGACTTCGGCAACACTTGCTGAACCTCCAAAACTTCGGACATCGTCGAGCTCATGTCTACGCGTCGAAGAGTTAAGAGGGTGGGCAACTGGCACCGAGAGCTCTTGCAACCGATCCTTAAACACGGAAAAATATAGCTACGCCTCGGATCCGCCTTCCAATCACCTTAAAACTCGTGCCCAGGTGTGATCGACGGCCTGGATAGCGCCATGCCATTATTCTATTTGATTATTCCTTCGATTTTAATTATAATTCGAATTAATTATTTAAAAATTGCAAAAAAAATAATTAAAAATTTAAAAATATTAATTAAAAATTCTCAAAAATAACTATAAACTCGGGAAAAATATTTTGAAGCTCCTGAGTGAATAGTTATTTCCTGGAATAATTAATTGGTGCTTCTTGAAATTAGATTATTGCTTTGCAGAATTAAATAACTGATCTGAAAAATATTTTAAAATTGGGAAAAATCACCAAAAATTTAGGAGAGCTTAAGAATAATCTTGGGAGTACTACCAGCTCAGAAAAACATCATTACGCCTCGTTTAAGATCCGAAACCCCTGTTTAGAACTCTGATAAAACCCTTGTACGCCATTAAAACAATAAAACTACTCCTCAAAGGCTAAATCAATTCAGTCTTCGGGAGTAAGGGGCTCGTGATATGGCTAAAAATAGGGTTAAATTAGGACTGTTCAAATTGGGCACGAATCTTGAAGCTACAGGGGTAGGATGGTAATTTTACCTACAGACGGGCCCAAAACGGGAACCGGGTCCCTCCTCTTGGACCCGATAACCCGCGAACGGATCCATTCAGCAGAGAGCAGGTCACAACCTGTTAAGGACCAGTTCAACAGGATAGGAGAAAATCCTGGTTCCTCCTTATCATGAAGAGGTGGTTCTAACAACCTCTATCCAGCCACACCGGAAAGTAGGGATTCATTCTTATCCTGAAACATATTATCACACCCCACTTTTCAAAAATACGAAATACGAGCACGTAACATTGGCCCAACGAATGATTTTCATCATCCATAAGCTGTTCAAGAATCTTTACAACATTCACTAGATAATCAGAGTCGGAAGCCAGAAAAGTCAACCACATGCACATATGAACAAAAATACCAACAAGAATACTTGAAATAAAATATATTAATCTCAAATAGTCATGATCTGAGTAACACAAATAATCCTGGGTCACATTGCCCAAATACAAAAATAAATCCAAATACATGAACACAATTATTGTTCAAGCAACTACAAGAAATAATAATAACAAAATTCCAGCATCTAGTACATCATGACACCAATACCGTCTGGAACCTGTTCTCCAATATATGCAATTCAACGAATGCAGGAAAGAGGGAAAGAGAAAAATAAGTACCCATCAATTGCAAGTCACGGACCACTTATAATGTAGGATACAAGCACATGGGGAAACTAACTAGTAACATGGTATAAGTATAATGTCAAAATAAACAAGTAGCATGACAAAGTGAACAAGTATAAATGGTATGAATCAAGTGTCAAGTAATCAAGTATCATTTAAGCATGCATCAAGTATCAGGTATCATGTAATCATGTATCAAGTATCAAATCTCATGTATCATGTAGTCAAGTATCAAGTAAGCGTGTATCATGTTCACGTATCATGTTCAAGTATCATGTTCAAGTAATCAAGTATCAGGAATCAGGTGATCAAGTATCATGTACAGGTATCAGGTAATGGGTATCATGTAACAAGTATCATGTATGTCAAGTCTTGTATTATTACTATCTAGGTAGCACTTCATGCGCCCCATATTATAACACATGGTTGCGACAGCAAACAGTTTCGCTTTAAATTTTATAGTGGACCATAGAGAGCGGTATACTCGGAGACAAGTCAAGTAACAAGTATCAAGCACGAGTCACGTAATCGTGAACAAGTGGCAGCAAGTATCAAGCACGAGTCATGTAGTCATGATCACGTGGCAGCTAGTAGTATCAAGCACGAGTCATGTAGTCATGATCACGTGGCAACAAGTGGTATCAAGCACAAGTCATGTAGTCATGATCACGTGGCAACAAGTAGTATCAAGTACAAATCATGTAGTCATGAAACATGGTAGCATATAGTATAACAAGCAAGAATCATGTAATCATGAAACATGGCAACAAGTAATATCAAGCATGAATCATGTAGTCATGAAATATGACAACAAGTAATATCAAGCATGAATCATGTAGTCATGAAATATGGCGCAAGTAATGGAAAACACGGGCACCCTTCCGAGTACTCGTTTCTGAATTATCCACTATTACATCTTTCCCTTAAACCCCGGCTTGGTTATTTATTATTATAATCAGGCATGCAAGTATGTGTCGCAAAACAAAGCAAAGATATCAGGGTATAAACATGTATCAGGTTCAGGGTGCAAGATAAACAAGTACAGGTACAGGATAACACATAACAGGGTAAAACAATTAGTTTTCTAATTCAGGACAACGAATTCCCAATCAGGAAAACTGTATCAAAACCACTCAAATAAATTTAGGAAAAATCTGGGGTATTTTCCTATATGTCTAGCACCAAAATATAAAGTTTCATAATATTCCAGTAAAATTAGCTTAGTCATCAAAAATAAGAAAACATCAAGAAAAAACACTTTGGAAAATCTGGAAGTCCCAACACTGCTGTACAAAAACTAAGATATCTCGCAACCAGTGAATCGAAATCCAAATCGACCATGAGGAGGTGAAAATAGATAAAATATACTGACTTTCATATTTCACAAACAATTTTCATACAGTATAAGGAATCATAGTGAAAATAGGATTCAGAACAGCGAGCAAAATACAGCACTAATAGATTTTTGAAACGAGCATGAAACACCACATAAAATTTATCAATAAAATTCACCAAAATTCTGGGTAATCCCTATTTTAATAAAGAAACATTGACCAAAGTTTCAAATCAAAAGAATATGTATAGAATAGTTCTTGAAAATAGTTTGTTAACAAAATTACCCAAAAACAGAATCTGAAAAAGATCGACACCTCTATACTAAAACAACCATAACTCAGTCATACGAAATCAAAATCAGGCAAAGTCAGAGGGATTTGAAAATAGATGAAATTATCTAAAGCTCATATTTTATACCGAAATCAAGATACTGACTGTAGCATAGATAAAAACAGCAATCCAAACAGAACATCCAGAAAATACATATTTCACCCTTAAGAACAAAAACAACATTTCTTCAATAATATTGATCCAAACACATCCAAACTTGAAATACAACCTACCAAGTATCTAAACATCATGATTTAGGATTATTAACACATCCATACCAAACATAACATGGGTCTTAATCAAAACACAAGTTTGCACACAAATCTCACATACATGTTCCAAATCAAGAATCGGGTGAATCCTATGTTAAATCATATCAAGATTGTGTTATGAGTCATTCTATGGCCAAAATCTATATAATAAAACACAAAGAAAGCTATCAAGTGGCTCTCCTTCAATCTCCTCAAAAATTAAAGGTCCAGATCTAACCTCACAAAACATATTCCCCCCCTTCCCAAAAGTTTTTCCCCCAAAACTCAAATTCAAATACCCCACCCAAAACAGCTCCTATATTTATTTAATTTTTTCACTCTTTCCCTCCCTCTTCTATTCAAAAAATTAAGAAAATAAAAATTTAAAAATTTAAAAAAAAATTAAAAAATTAAAAACTAAATAAAAATAAAATTTAAAAACTTTAAAAATAATTCAAAAAATAAAAAAAAACATATAATATATTTTTTGCTGGACCCCCCAAAAATTTCTCATATAATATGTTTTGTACTGCAATTAATTTGCTGGACCTCCAAAACTATTTTATATGATCAAACAAGGAGCACTATTCCGAAGAAGTGCCGTAGGCACGTGTCAACGGGCAAACCTAGTATCACAATAGAGACAAAACCCATCAAGGAAAAACACAATCTAAGGTTGTTTCTAGACCCAACTACACTATAGGTGAACTTTTTGACTTGTATCAAACAAATGAATTGGAGTACAAGTTACTTGCCTGCGAGATGATGAGAACAGCACAAAAGCAAGAATAATGGGACGGATCCCGGCACGAACATAACGAACAAAACGGAACCCACGAACCAACGAACATAAACCCAAGAACCACGAACTCCACGAATGAACTGATCGAACACGAACACGGACCACGACAACGATCTACAACCACAGCGTGCGAACTCAAAACGAGCACACGGACCAAAGAACTCACCGAACCACAACCACGAACGAGAACTCGAACCAACAAACCAAACGACAAACACCCAACTCCACTAACACAACCAACAACGAACTCACACGCACAATCCCACGAACAACGAACAACCAACAATGACCAACCCACACACGCACACAAAGAGAGAGCAGCGGGGGAGAGGAAGAGATCGGAAGCACCGGCAGTCGCTACTGGTCCAAAGGGGACAGCGCACAGGGAACGTCGAGCCGTGCAGCGTCGGGATGGCTGACGCTGCCAGGGAGTAGTACAGCGCACGGGGGCATCGGGGGGTTGCCACAGGTGGCTGCAGGCTGTGGGTAGACGGCACAGTCGTGCAGGAGGGGGGTTGCTGTGCACAGGAAGACTACGCGCTGCAGGGGCACGCCGGGGGAGTCGACAGCAGGCTCTGGCTGTCGTTGGAGGAATCGCGACAAGGGTCGCCAGGGCAGGCGCGACACTGCTGTGGTGGTGCTGCAGCGCTGTTGGTGGTGGTTGTCGATGAGGCAGTCGGGATGAGGGGACACGGGGGCACGGGATGAGGGGACACGGGGGCACACCGGGATGAAGGAGAGAAAGGAGAGGGTGAAGGAAGATGAGAAGGTGGCTTGCTGGCTGCTGTTCGGCGTTGGGGAGGGGCGTCATGGCGCGGCGTGACTGGGAAGCTGCGAGGGTGATGCCGAGGGAGACAGGAGAGAGGTAGAGACGGGGACACTGGCGCATCGTGATGGCGGCACGAGCAGGCGGAGGCCGGACGAGAGATGGTGTTGGTGACGGGGTTGAGAGAAGGAGAGCGGCGCAAGGGGTAGAAGACGAGGTAGGGGAAACGGCGCAGATGATGGGTTTAAATAGAGTAATGCTAGAGCCACTACCAATTACACTACATTTCTCTTCACTACCTTAGGTGGCACACTCCAATAGGTAGGAAAAGATAGAGTAGGTGGGGGAACTGGTAGTGAAATTGGTAGTGGGGAAAACAGGGGTTACACATATCCCCACGGCGACTATAAATACCCCCTACCTCCTACTGATACAGGGGATCACTCTTTGTCCACTCAAGATCTTTCCCTTTACTTTTTCTGGTATTGACAAGAGCGTCAAAGGGTTCGTCACTGGGATCCATCCTGGTATTTCGAACGTTTGTGTAGGTCCGCGGGAGCACCAAGGAGTCAGCCTATCAACCCAAGGAAGAAGTCAGATTTATCCCTTCGAGTTCCTACGAATTCACAAATTCTGTCTATTGTCCCCACACCAGATTTAGCGACAACAGGTAGTAAATTAGGATTTCAGAAATTAATACATACATCACACATCATTTGATTTAGTTAAGCAAAATTTCTCAAAAGCATTTTCATATATACCTTGTTTACTACAAATTAAGACATTTCATCGAACAATTGATAAGCAAAACACAGTTCTATAAATTAAGTGCCAGATTTGTAGGTTTTCATATGTTTCCTATTCAAATAAGGATTGAAGAAATAACAGAAAAGAAAAAGTTATCGCATTCATCCTCGTCCTTAATTCATACTCTTTCCAAATTCTACAGAAAATATTGCTTTGATGAACACGGTGGTTCAGAAATGGCGAAGGAGGCGGCAGTGTCGGAGGCGAGGTCGAGGTTTGGCGAGGGCCGCATGCGCGGGGGGGGGGGGGGGGGGGGGGGAGGGGGTTGGAGGCGAGGAGGGCGCATGGGAGGTGATGACAGCGTCAGAGGCGAGGATGACAGGAGGTGCAAGAGGTGCCTCGGAGAAAAAGAGGGCGTAAGAGGCAAGTTGGAGGCGAGTCCAAGGTGAGGAGGGTGCGTGGGCGGCGGATCGAAGGGGGCAGTGTAAGGTGGCTCGGAGGCGAGGAGGGCGCGTGGAAGGCGGGTTGGAGGCTTAGGAGGGTTCGGCGTTATTTATTTTTTATTTCTTTATTTTATGAAAATGTGCAAAACGCACGTATTTGTTTAAATGAGATCAATATTTTTGCTCATCTTTCTCTATTTCAAGATTGAGGAAGGGGAGAGGGGTAGACCTATTAGCTTAGTATATATTAGTATAACCCTATGCAATATTGCTCAGAATTTCCAAAAATGCGAAAATAACAAAACTTTTTTTGTTGTTGAAAAATTCATATAATAATAGGGTTTTCCCCGTATGGGTCACTAACAAATATTTTAATTCCATATACCTCATTGACATATATTTAATTCCATATAAGTACTTTTGAGTGTGTTATATGGAAATAAACTTTGCTAACAAAAGTGGTTATTTGGTATTGATTTGATATTGTAAGTGGGTTATATGGAATTAGGTATTTTTGAATGATGTATATGGAATTGAAACATTTGTTAGTGACCCATGTGAGAAAAACCCATATTGCAATATTTTTAGGTTTGATTAGCAGATATGATTCTAATTTAAAATTTGTAAGGATAAAGAGTAAGTGGGAAGTTTACCTCAAGCACTGTTATCGAGTCAGTTGGGTCAGGTCCTGTACTACCGAACCCGACCCTGCTTCTCTACTGGTCCAAATATTGGACCCAGACCCGATCCGTGAGAACTGGGTTCTGGCCCTGTTAAAAAATGCTACCCATCGGGTCCAGATAACGGCGAGCGGGTGGTGTCGGGCAGGAGAGGGAGGTTGGGCTTGCAGCTGCTTCTTCCCCCTGGCTTTTTTTTGGGTTTAATTGGGAGGTTAGGTTTTTCTTTGTCTGGGTCCAGGTCGGATCCATTTTGAGCTGAACTAGACCTGCCTCGAAAATATGAAGGGGTCTTATTTTAGGACTCGGACCCTACCCGCAGTTCACCTAGTCTGAGTACGGGTTGGGTCCAATTTATTGCAGACCCAAACCCGATCCAAAAATATATACGGTTCCTATTTTAGGACCCAAACCCTATCAGCAATAGACCATGTTGATTCCGGTCCAATACCATGTCGATTCCGGTCCAATACCATGTCGTGGTCAGTTCTGAGTTTCAGAATTTTGTGACAGTGCTAGTCATATCCTACATTTGCGCTTTTTAAAATTATTTTAAAAAGAAAAAAGAGAAAAATCCTAAACAAAAGTGGTAGACCCATTAGCTTAATCTATAGTCATAATATTTGATTTATTCTCTATACTTGGGATTACTCTAGTAATTAGTTCATTTATTGGATTGTTAGTATAGTTTTTTTAAATATTTACAACATGCGCATTTGCTTATCCTAGGAGATCGTTGTTATGTCATGCAACTATCTAGACTACACATATATTAGACCTATATGAGACAGTCATTAGATCACGTATGTAGGATGATTGCACAAGCTTATCTTGCACAATCTACACCACGATCCTAGAAGTTCCAAGCAGGGAGAGAAGGAGAAGAAAAGCCTCTATTGCCATCTTAGAGTTTTGAAGTTTAGGCTTCTATTTCTTTACTTACAGGACGTGGAAAAATCAATACATATTGGATGGGCTAGCTAGTTCTAATGGCAACTCAGTCATTGCATCTAGTTGACATAAAAGCAGCAATTTTTGTATCTCTATCTAGTATTTACCTGTAATATTGATGTTTGACGAATCTAGGTTAACTGAAAGAGACGAGTACAATTTGCAAGTGAACAGGTTTAGCCAGCGTTGTTCTAGTTGTATGTATATCCATTGCTGCGCATAAGACATGCAGTATATCGGTTTGATCTTAATATGTCATATTTTGCAATTCATATGCAAATGGCTGTTGCCATATTATCAAGTTGCCCCACATTAAAATAATGTGAAATCCTTACTGTAGTTGTCACCAACAAAAAAAAAAAAACTAAATTTCCAATTTCAGATTGCTAAATACTTGTAACCCCCTTCGGTTTCATATAGATTACGTTTTAAAAGACACAGAAGGTACCTTCTTACGTTTCCTCTTGTGTATCAATAGTTGAATAGCATATAGTAGTTATTATCATTGGCTTAGAGCATCCACAGTCGTTTGCTATATTTGTCATTTTCTCATATTTTGAAAAAGTTGACGTTGCAGTCGTTTCTTTTTTTGCCATTTTATGGCAAACGTACTACAGTATGTTATCATATTTGATAAATAAAATGACGATTCTTATAATATAGATGACGGAACATGTTGTTCCGTCCCATTTTTTTAAAATCATATCAGACGACGCATGTTGTTTTGTCTGACCCCCTCCCCCCCTCTTTTTTTTTAATGATCAGATAGTACAACATGTACCGGGTGAAAAAAAAATTCAAAAACGACGATCAAACGGGACAACATGTCCCGTCCAGCCAAATGGTTTGGTTTTATTAAGTTTTAATCTTAGGTTTAGTTAATTAATTAGGTAGTCAGCTCATATTTTAATATTTAATTTATTTAATTAATCTATTTTAATACTTAATCATTAGTTAATTAAGCATAAAAAAAATTAAAACGAACGAAATAACATGTCTCGTCCGACCTCTTTTTTTAATATTTTTTTCTTATATTATTGCAAATGACGACTACAACAAATTACTTGTTTTACTATATGCTATTTTGCCATATTTTTAAATATGAGAAACACGGACTGTAGATGCTCTTAGAATCACATGTTTGTAACTGCAAATTTCATTGGAGGGGTGCTTCTCTCAACCTGAGTTGCTACACTTTCTTGATATTTTAATGATGCTGAAGATTAGCAGAGATGCAACTGAGATCTATATAGCAACTTAGGGTGGGAAACAGAGAGTTTTCGATCTAAGAGTGCTAGAATGAACAGGGAGGCATTTAAGAGCTTCCCATATAGAGTACTAGAAGTAACAAGGCATCTTCTAGAAATGCTAGATCATATAAATAATTGTGATAATGATTTTGGGGGAAGAAATAGCAGTGAAATAAAGATAATGTATTTGGAAGATATAAAATGATCTTGAACTAATTTGTAAGCAAAATTTTGCCTCACACCAACTACAAATTTTGTTATATTAATTCCTTTCTTTATTATTGTAACACCTCTAGTGCTGGTCTATTTAATATAATTTTCTTGTTGTCACCATTTAGCTATATTCATGTTCCTCCATTGATTTTATTTTTTCATGAACCTTTTCCTCAAAATGAGAACGAAGATGGTAAATTTTAGTTGTTTAAGTCAATGTCTATAAAGGAAGGTTTTAATCGAAAGAGAGAAGTTAAATACACATGAACTTGTTATAGCTTGGTTGCCTAATAACAGTATTTCATTCATTGGAAGAAGTTAACATGGTGAACAGAACTGGAAAGATTTCCAGAGAGATTATATTACCTTTAAGAGTATCATTCATGAACATTTTCGTTTAATCAAAAGAAAGCAATAATGCTTGTCGGCGGATGGAAAATTCAACAACAAATGTGGGTTCAAGGCATGTAAATAAATCAGCAATGCATTTTGTGATAATTTATGATTGAGAAGTTTCTGAGTTTGTGAACTAAGTGTTAGGAATGGTCTCAAATACACGTAGGCACTGAGTACTTGAAGTTGGAGAAAAAGATGATGAGACAAAAAAACAAGAGAAGACAAGCAGCGAGTAGAAGAATGCAGCTTGAGAGTTGCGGTTGACCAACCTGGGGGGACGGTCGACCGACCTAGTCTGCTGAGAGTTCTTCGAGTGTAAAGGTCCAACAGAGGAGGGGATGATCGACCGACCTTAGGGGTGCAGTTAGCTCTCGGGTCTGGACTTACATATTGCGGTCGGCCGATCTTGGAGGTGCGGTCGACCAACTTCGACGGCTGATTGTTTTTGGGCTTACGAGTTTAAAGGCCCAATTGCTAGATTTATGTTTATCTTTTAGGGTTTACTTGGGGGTTATATATATGACCGCAAACTCTAGGGTTAGGATCAATTTGTGTAATCAAGAGGTGAGCCGTTATCATTATTCAACTTCAAGGGGAGATTGTGCCGAGTATTTCAAAGGTGAGAGAGAGAGAGATTAAGAGTTGTAATCTCTTTGTAATCTTTGTATTTCTTGGGGAATAAGAAGTATTGGTTATCTCTGCATATTGATTGTATTTTTGTGAGATCTTGCATATATTGGGGTGGCTTGTTCTTGGTTCATCTAAGTCTTGGGAGTTTCTATTACTTGTGGTATGTTTCCACTATTAGCACCACGAGTTGTGTGGTAGATTCCTCCGACAAGTGGTACAGAGCAGTTGGTTTGAGAAGGCCGATAACAAGATGAAGATCGAGAGATTCGATGGGAGTGACTTCGCGATATGGAAGATTCAGATGATAGCGCATCTTTGTTAGAAAGATCTTGATGGTCCGTTGTTTGATGAGAAGCCGGTAGGTGCAGATAAGGATGCGAAGGTCTTGGCGGATTGGAATCGTTTGGATCAGATGGTGCTGAGGCAGATTCAGTTGGGGCTGAGTAGGAAGACGTTATTTCATATCTCGAAGGCAAAGACCACAAAGGAGGCTATGAAGATTCTCTCGAATATGTATGAGAAACCGTCGGCATCTAATCAAATTCGTTATCTGAAGAAATTGGTTAATATAAAGTTGAAGGAAGGGGGTTCAGTAGCAGAGCATGTGAACAATTACTGTATGGTTTACAACGAAATGGAAGCTGCAGGTTTGAAGTTTTCAGAGAGGGGGTAGTTATGTTACTTCTATCTACTTTACCCGATAGTTATGGTACGGTGGAACAGACTATTACAGGAACTATGACAGATTCGACGACTCTACAGGATGTGGTGAGTAGAATTATGAACGAGGAGGTGAGAAGGGTGAGCAACAGGGGATATCCATCATCATCTTCTAGAGATTCCGCCATGTACGTTGAGAAGAGATGTGGAAGATCTAAGAGCAGTCGAAGAAGAAAGGATCAGAATAGTTTATCTGAGAGTGGGTCTGATGACAGCGATGGGAGACATGGGCCTGAGTGCTGGTATTATTACAAGGGGTCATATGATGCGCAGTTGGAAGACTTATATGAAGAAGAAGCAGAAGAAACCGAAGAAAGATACCCCAAAGGAAGCTCAAGTGGGGCTTGTTGAGAATCTATGCTTATCAGCTCAGGAGGAGTTGGGCACTCAAGATTGATGTATTGATTCGGGAGCTTCTTTTCATTGCACTCCGAGGAGAGAGGTATTTGATGACTATGAGGAGGGTTCTTTTGGAGATGTGATCGTGGAGAATGGTCACCGGTGTTTGTACGTGGGGTTAGTAATGTTCGCGTGAACACCATTGATGATCAAAGTGTTGTCTTGCGGGAGATAAGGCATGTTTCTGACTTGAAGAAAAATTTTATCTCGCTTGGAAGGCTAGACAAAGAGGGGTTGTCTACTACAGTTGGTAGGGGGAGTAGTGTATAGCTGCAGGTTCAAGGGTGATTGGAAAAGGGAATCATGTGGGAACGCTGTATTTGCTTAGAGACGCGAGGGGCGTTTCTCCTGTAGTTGACTCTCAGCCGGAATCGACTAGTAGGTTGTGTGAGGTGCAACCGAGTTCTTTCAGTTGTGGAGGGGAGGTTACTAATTTAGTGGGAGCTGCTGGCCATGGAAGTGATCCTAGAGGGCAAGACGTTGCTGCGGTGAGGGTACTTTGCGAATTGGCAGTTGAAGCTTCAAGTCGCTCTTGTGTGTTAGAGAGCACTGGTATTGATATGCGAGATAATGTCGATGAGGGTAACCGAATTGGGAGTATAGGGGTTGAACAGTCTGCAGATATTATGGAGGTATCGTCCACGGTGACTTCTAGTGCAGATGGTGCATTGAGAGGCTTTGAACCATGTCCGGTTTTGATGGAGATGTTGCGAGTTGGGGAGTCTCATAACACGGAATTCGATACGGGGGATTGTTTCTCCGGTATTCGTGCTCTATGCGATTGGTGGAACACATCCTTTATAAGGCGATGAGGGGTGGTTGGTGCACTCCACGTGGTGGAGTAGCGAATGTTCTCTTCATGAGAGTTAGGAGTACTTGGGTCTTCTATGAAAGTGGGAGATTGGCAGAGATAATGCGAGGTAAAGATTGCAATAACTTTGAAGCGTTGTGTATTTGGTCCAAGTGGGAGATTGTTAGGAATTGTGGCCTCAAATACACGTAGGCACTGATTACTTGAAGTTGGAGAAGAAGAGGATGAGACAAAGAAGCAAGAGAAGACAAGCAGCGAGTAAAAGAATGCAGCCTGGAGAGTTGCGGTCTACCGACCTGGGGGTGCGGTCGACCAACCTAGTCTGCTGAGATTTCTTCGTGTGTAAAGGTCTAACTGAGGAGGGGATGGTCGACCGACCTTAGAGGTTCAGTCGACCGGTCAGCTCTCGGTTCTAGACTTACACGTTGCGGTCGACCAACCTTAGGGGTGCGGCGGACCGACTTCGGCGGCTGATTGTTTTTGGGCTTACGAGTTTA
The DNA here is from genome assembly GCA_017893485.1 of Hemerocallis citrina. Taxonomy (NCBI): domain Eukaryota; kingdom Viridiplantae; phylum Streptophyta; class Magnoliopsida; order Asparagales; family Asphodelaceae; genus Hemerocallis; species Hemerocallis citrina. The sequence goes on from CM030362.1 coordinate 154,198,023, forward strand.
AAGACCCAATTGCTAGATTTGTGTTTATCTTTTAGGGTTTACTTGTGGGCTATATATATGGCTGTAAACTCTAGGGTTAGGATCAATTTGTGTAATCAAGAGGTGAGCCGTTATCTCAACTTTAAGAGGGGATTGAGCCGAGTGTTTCAAAGGTGAGAGAGATATTGAGAGTTGTAATCCTTTTGTAATCTTTGTATTTCGTGGGGAATAAGAAGTATTGGTTATCTCAGCATATTGATTGTGTTCTTGTGAGATCTTGCATATATTGTGGTGGCTTATTCTTGGTTCATCTAAGTTTTGGACGTTTCTATTGCTTGTGGTGTGTTTTCGCTATTAGCACTACGAGTTGTGTGGTAGATTTCTCCGACACTAAGCCATCTATGGAAACATATAATAGAGGAACTATGCTTTTTTTCCTTTTTATGTGAATTAAGCAATATTAGGACATATTACATAATTCTGTTAGATTTAACTGAAGATCAGTATAGCTAGACTTGAATGAGATGCTGGTGAGCATTTCATCCAAATCAAATTAATCTTACTAATAATGCCATGCTATATAACTGAAAGGGGTCGGTGTGCTTGTTCATGCGTTAATATATGTTACAAATTTGGCATGCTGATACAGGAAAAAACTGATGGGTATATGCTATCATGATCTTCAGTTAAACCCTTTTTTCCGTATATTTTAATTGAAAGCCAATTTCATAATGACAGTGCTAAGAGAGTTTTTCCCTCTTTGGTAACATGGTATATATCTTGAAGATTTCCCGATATATATGTGTGTATATATATGTCTCTTGACAGGGACATGATCCACCAGAGAGAAAGTCCATAGCCGAGGACCACGTGAGAACTTTCTTTTGGGATATTAGTTGAAAAATCTGAACCGTTAACTTTACTCTACATAATTAAATTAGTCTAAGAACAAGAGTTCAGTTTATTTATGATTTATTTTTCCATGCATTATATTGTTACAGTTTGTATGATTGAATATTGATATGGTTAAAAATAGGATTAAATCAGAGCCGTTCGAATCGGGCACGGATCTCAAAGCTCTCGGGGGCAAAACGGTAATTACACCTACAAACGGATCCGAATTGGGGACCGGGTCTTTTCTTCAAAGCCCAATAGCCCAAAATGGATCTGTCTTACTGGGTATGGGTAGCGGCCCGTTACAAACCAACCCAGATGGATAGATAGCAATTCAAATTCGTGGTTATCCCTAAGAGACGGTTTAAATAGTCCCTCTTATCACGAAACGAGTAAAACTCTTTTCTTATCCATAAACATCCGGAAGTAAAGATTTATCCTTATCTCGAAACTGGTTCCTAAGGCGACTATAAATACCCCTCTCCCTCCACCGTGACAAGGTAATCAATCTTTTTCTACCAAAATCTCTTTCATAATCTTTCAGATTACTGACAAGAGCGTCGGAGGGTTCGTCGCCGAGATCCATCCAGGTGTATCGAACTTTGTGCAGGTTCGTGGCAGCACCGAGAAACTAGTCAACACGCCGGTGAAAATCAGTAGGTTTGCTTACTTGTTTCCTTCAAGAATCCACCAATTCATCTATTTTCTCTCACATTAGAAATCAGCAGTAACATATTGGCACCGTTTGTGGGAAACAGAAACAGCAATCCAGTCCTATTTCATTAGCCAAAGTAGTTTCAAGCTATGCCTCCCAAGAAGGGGAAGACGACGGTCTCTAACCGCCGAGCCACTCCTGCTCCTTCTCCTCCTCCAGTCCAGACGGTCCCCCCTCAACCCGCTTAACAAGTCCAGCTACCTGGATAGTCTTTCCCTCAACCCGTCCAGCAACCGCAGCTTGGACGACCTCTTCTTCAGCAACCTCAGCCCCAGCAGGCTCCTCAAGGGCCACAAGGGGCTGCCACGGGACCCTCCTGCCGAAGTTGACAGAGGCAACCTCCTCATCACAACCATGTGTCGATACATAACCCCTCGTCCGACTCCATGGCCTCGCATAGTTCCCCTATGCCGAAGGATCTCCGGCACATTATCGGCGCCATACTCCCAGTCCTCAACCTGCCTTGAGCTATCGTCATCCCACTCTCAGTCCCCTCCCGCGCGAGGACGAGTCCCAGGCCTCAGCAAGGAATGACCGAAGGGAAGATTTGGTCTACCGCCGTCTCCACGAGATGGAGAGGCGCCTTGGCCGGCTGGACAGAGAAGAAAAGCAACGGGCGAGGAGTTTCTGCCCCAGCAAGCCTCCGTTCTCCCGAACCATAATGGAAGCACCAGTCCCAAAGAACTTCAAGCCCCCTCATTTTGAATCAAACAACGGGGAGTTCGACCTCGCCGACCACATTGAGAGTTTTAAAACTCCCATGATAATCCACCAGGCGTTGGACACGCTTCTTTGCAAAACTTTTTCAGCCACGCTGAAGGGGCCTGCAAGGGAATGGTACTCACGACAAGCCCCGGCCTCCGTTTTCTCCTTCGACCAGCTCGAAGGCCACTTCCCGAATCACTTCGTGAGTAACCGCTGAGCTGAAAAGATAAGCACCTCTTTGCTATTGCTTCATCAAAGGAGGCCAGATTTATCGCCTCCCTGGATAAGTCCGTGGCCTTTGTTGTCTTCCAATCCAACGTCGCTAACGACAACCTCAGAGTATCCCTTGCCAAGAAGCCTCATCGGGATTTCTCAGAACTCTTGCTCAGGAGTGAGAAATACATCCGAGCAGAAGAAGCTCTCTCCCACCCCGCTCTTGAGGGATCGTCCTGCGGGAACAAACGGAAGGGCACTGAAGAAGAAGGAGCTAAGAAGCTCCATAAAGACAACGGAGGCCAGCATCGCCCTCCTCCCCGCTTTGAGAAGTTCAATCCACTCAACGCGAGTGTCTCAGCTATCCTGATGAAGGTCGGGAAAGAGGGACTTCTCCCACCTCCTCCAAAGATGAACACTCCGGGTAAAAAGAGGAACATGGATAAGTGGTGCCGCTTCCACAGGGACCACTGCCACGAAACGGATGGCTGTCGGGCCCTAAAAGACGAGATCGAGGCCCTTATTCAGAGAGGGCAACTCTCCAGGTTCGTGAGAAAGGACAGGGCAGATCCTCCTCCGCCCCCCAGGGGGGCTAACAAGCGAGCTGAGCGGCACACAGAGACCCCGGACTCCGAAGCGGAAGCCGTCCTACATCTCATACACGGAGGCCCAATATGGGGAGACTCGAACTCCTCCCGAAAAGCCTTCGTTCGGGAAGTAAATTCCGTGCAGAACCATCCTCCCCTCAGGGGCCTTGGGGTCCCTGTCACTTTTTCGGATAGAGATTTGGAGGGCGTCTGAATGCCCCATTGTGACGCCCTGGTAATAAACCTCCATATGGACAACTTCGACGTGCGCCGAGTCCTGGTCGACAACGGAAGTTCAGTCAACATACTATTCCTAGTGGCCTTCCAAGGTCTCAAACTGTCCAGGGATCGACTCAAGCCCCCTGGCAAAACTCTCCACGGGTTCATAGGAGTGCCAGTGATGATTGAGGGTGTCATAACCCTCGACATAACCACTGGCAAAACTCCCATCACCCGAACCGAGCCGATGGACTTCATGGTCATAGATGTGAAGGCTGCTTACAACGTCATCCTAGGCCGACCAGGCCTAGCTGCTCTATAGGCCATACCCTCGGCCTACCACATGAAGATGAAGTTTCCCACCACAGTAGGCGTGGGAGAAGTCAGAGGGAGCCAAGAGGCGGCTCGCAAATGCTACATGACCTCGGTAGGAGGACCGGTTGATGTTTCTAATTTTTTATATAAATATTTGTACCCATAAAAATTACTTGTATTCGTCTATCTTGTTAATAATTTATCTTATTTCCATAGATTTCAATTAATTAATTATTTTTGAAGGAATAAGATATTTTGATGCAAAATGTGAAGATTTTTGGTAAAAATCAACAAACAAAATAAACAGAATGATTTAGTAAATTTTATTGTTTTGTTGAATTTTAAATTTTACAATTTTGCTGTGTGAAAAACAAAATGTAAATTTTAAATTGCCAATATAGGTGAAAATGAAATAAATAATTTTAAAAGGGTTTAATTGAACTAATATGATTTTTAGTTAGTTTAATTAATTTAAACTAATTAATTTTATTTTTATTTTTAAATCTTAATTTCTGATTTATTTTGTGTGTATGCAGCACGTACTTCAAGAAGAGAAAGAAAAAAAAAAGAAGCAAGATATAAAGAGAAAATCTCATAAGTAAATAAATAAATGAAGAAGAATGGGTTTTCTGCAAAATTAAACCCTAGATCTCCTAGATCTCCCTTTCGTGCTTCTATAAATACAAGTCAAAGAGACGCAAAAAGAACACGTAAACCAAGAGAAGGAAGAGCGATGGCTACCTTCTTATAAAAAAAAGTCAGAAACAAGAGAGAGGGACTCAGTGTTGGAGTGCGGTTCTCAAAGCGAGACAGGAGCGCTCACGTAGGACTCTATGCTCGAAGACAGCAAGAGGCAAGGGTGACTTGGTGGCACGCTCCTGTGTGCTGCTGACGTGGCGACAAGGCGACAGAGGGGAGAGAGAGCATTAGACGTTGGGGTTTTGTGCTGGCGTCACGTTCGAGGCGAGGCAGAAACGACAGAAGTCAGAGCTAGGTCTTGGGCGCTGAGTAGGCACTATCGTCAGTGGTGACGTGGCATTTTTAGGCGGCTCGGGACTCAATGCAACAGAGAGAGAGAAAGGCAGGTTTTAACTAGGGGTGGCAACTGGGCCGGGTCAACCGGCGACCCACCCGCGACCCGGCCCACGAACCCGGCCCGTTTAAAGCTTTCGCGGGTTCGGGTCGAACCCGGTGAACAGTACCGGGTCGACCCGGGTCGCTATATATGCGAATTGGATTCGCGAAACCCGGCCCACGAACCCGGTCAACCCGCGAATTGGACCCGCCAACCCGCGGGTTGACCCGCGAATTTTTGACCTCCGACCCGTGAATTGGACCCGCGAATTCAACCCGCGGGTCGCCCGTTGGGGTTTGGTGCCGTTGGGAAATAGCCGTTGGGTTTGGCCCGTTGGGCTCGGCAGCACAGCAGCAACGGCTCTTAGCCGTTGCTTGCTTGCTGTTGTTAATTTTTTTTTTGTTTTTTTTTTTGTTTTTACCCACTTCTAACCTTATAAATAGCCCCCAAAAATCTCCAAAAAAATCACACCTTCCTCTCTTACTCTCTCTACTATTATACATCAAAAAAAAAAAAAAAATTGAACAATTGTAGTAATCATCAAACAAGTGTACAAGGAGGCGTATACACGATCAAATTTTGGTCGTATCGGAGAAAAAAATTCAACGTCTTCAACTCTCTTCAACCATCGGCTCAAATCTACTTCAACCTCTTCTCAATTCAACTCTTCAATTGCGAAATCGGCAAAGCGCTCCTCCATCTTGTCTATTATTTTCTAATTTTCACGGTTTTTTTATATACGCGTATTCCACGGTGAACGGTATCAAAATATCTCTATCTCTCTACTATTTTTTTTTTTTGCGTTGTAGTTAAAATTATTGTTCGTTTTTTGAACTTCTCTATCTCAAGATTCTCAACCCTCTTGTTTTTTAGTTTTTTTTTTGTATAATTCACCGCCACTACTTAGTAGATTTTTTTTTACATACCACATTACTACATTATGTCTAGATCACGCGGTAGCGGTCGTAGCGGACAAGATTCCTCCTCCTCTTCACGTAGGCCACCAATTGTCCCTATTAGTGTGCCCGCCCAAGATTACATTGATCCTACTATGGAACAATGGGGTACACACGACATGGATGTTGTAGGTGGCATTCAAATAGAAGAAGAACAACAACAACAACAACCCGAAACCACACAACCCCGTAGTAGTAGGAAAAGTAGAGGAGAAACTAGCGATTGGCACAAGTTTTATGAGTATATCCCGGACGAAAATATTCCGGGTGTAGGTTTGAAAGTGTGTAAAACATGTAGCAAAACATACAAATTCAAGAGGGGTGACGGCACCGGTACAATTAGTAGACACATACAACATAATCACAAAGAACTCCTTGATCAAATACAAGGCCAACAAAAAATTAACCCTAGGACCGGTCAAGTAGATAGCCACCCTTATGATCCCGAACTTGTTCGTCGGGAAATGGCCCGATTAGTAATTAAGGAAGAGTTACCATTTTCCTATCCCGAGAGTAGGAACTTGGAAAACTTTAATCAAACCGCCTTAAACCCTCATTTTAGGAGAATTCCGAGAAACACTTGCAAATCGGATTGTTTTAAAGTGTATGTTGAAATGAAGGACGCGTTGATTGCAATTTTATGGAGTTTAACTTGTAGGGTTAGTTTAACTTCGGATGTTTGGACGGGTGTCAACAATATTCCAACGATGGGAATAACCTGTCATTGGATCGACAATGATTGGATTCTTAATAAAAGAATCATATCACTTGCGTCGTTGCCGTATCCCCATAGTGGCGACGAAATAGCAAACCGTATTATAGAAATTTGTGATGTTTTTCATATTCGCGATAAAATTATGGCTATTAGTTTTGATAATGCATCTAACAACAATGTAGCAATTACTACTTTAAAATCTGTATTAAACCCTCCATCTGACAAAATTTTTCATGTTAGATGTGCATGTCATATTATAAATTTATGTGTTCAAGACGCATTAAAAATAGCTGATCCATATATACATAAAATTAGAAATTGTGTACATTTCATTGCATTAAAACCAAGCATTCTACAAGAATGGAAAGCTTGGTGTAGAGTTAGGAAAGTTCCTTTTAGAAAATTTCCAAAGGATGTTAGACACCGATGGAATTCTACTTTTGATTTACTTAATGTTGTCACCGAATATAAAGCAGTTGTAAATGATTTTTGTATCGCACAAAATATGCCTAATTTTGAAATGACTCCCGCCGATTGGTTTTTTGCTGAAGCTTTGTTGAAATTTTTAGAACCTTTTAAAACCGCAACTTTAAAGTTTTCTAAAACATATGAATCTACTTCTAGTAGCATTTTTATTGAATTAGTTAGCATGGTACAAATATTTAACGAAATGTTAAATGATGTCTATATTAGTAACATTGTAATACCTGCATTTCAAAAATTTTTGAAGTATTATTTTCCTCCTCCGATGTTGATTTGTGTTGCTACTGTTATGGATCCCCGTATCAAATTAGAAGGTACGAAGAATTTGATACAAATGTTTTTTGGATTTTTAGAGAACAATGTAGAATTAACAATTGATTGCGATCAGTTTTTAGTTCAGTTTGAAACTATCTTAAATAACTTGTATGATTATTATGATAAACGTTTTGCTTCTAGTGGTACAACTTCTGTAGTTAGTTCTTCGTCTGGTAGTTCTAAAGATAAGGGTAAAAGTAGAATTGGTGATAGAACATTTAGTTTACTTGAACAAATTCAATCTAAAAAACCTAGGACTAATCAACCAAATGAATTAAATTGGTATAACCAACAGGATACTGAGCCTACTATTTCTCCACTAGATATTTTACAGTGGTGGAAAGAACATGAACACACTTTTAGTATTCTGTCAATTATGGCTAAAGATTTGCTAACTCCTCCTGTCTCTACAGTTGCTTCTGAGAGTGCATTTTCTACAAGTGGCAGGGTTCTATCTGATTACAGAAATAGGTTGAAGCCGGAGTCGTTGGAGATGCTCGTTTGCACAGAAGACTGGCTGAAGGCTGAAGATAGGACGCAAGGAAAAGCACTATCAAGTTCAACAAGTGGGAGCAACTCGCCCGAAGATCAACAACAAGAACAACAACAATGACAACACTTACAATAGCTTTCTCTTGTTATGTCAAATTAGAAAACTTGTACTCAATTAAAATTGTATATAACAAATATGTTATTGTATAAAACTTATTTGTGAATTGAATTCTTCATTTCGTTATAAATTGTTCAAATTGTATAACTTAAATTCATATGAATAAAATTCCAAATTTTGTTGTCATTTTCACTCTTTCAATCTTATTATTAGTCTTCACTCTTCAACGATTTTTTTTGTTTATTAATATTATTAATTACTTAGTATTATAATTAAACATCATTTGGGGACATTTGAAGAATTGTAGTATTATTACTTATTATTATTATTACTAAATTTAATGAATTGTATTATTATTACTTATAATACTAAGTATTATTACTTAGTGAACTTAGTATTATTACTTAGTATTATAATTACTTATTGATATTTGATAGTTTTACTTACTTGGGGATATTTCCCCAAAATTACTTACTAATATAATTACTTACTTAGTAACATTCAAACATAATTTTTGAAATATCCCTCAATTTGATACTAATACTACGTAACTTACTTAGTAATATAATTTTTTAAGAATTGTAGTATTCATAATTCATCAAACAAAGATATGATTGTTTGTATACAAGTATACAACATTCAAAAAATTATTATTATTATTATTTTAATTTAAACTAAAAAAAAAAAAAAAAAAAAAAATATTATACGGGCCAACCCGCGGGTCGACCCGGCCCAACCCGGGTTGAGCCCTAAAGGGTTCGCGGGTTGGGCGGGCCACCCATTTGAGAATGTAACCCGGCCCGGCCCAGCCCGTATAGGGGACCAACCCGGCCCGGCCCGGTTATGAATTCGTCCCAACCCGTCCGGGTTGGGCCCGGCCCGGCCCGAGTGACCCGTTCGCCATCCCTAGTTTTAACTGTTGGGCACAAAAATCAAGGCTTCGCTTTGCAAATTTTTTCAATAAAACAGTTCTTTTCTGTCACTGTTTTATCTCTCTAATTTTTATTATGCAATTCAAGACAGTATTTATTAGTTGCAAATTTATTATGAACTAAATTTATTTTTCTAGGACTTTGATGTAGCCTAATTTGAGAACACAATTTTAATTCCATATTATTTTTCTATTTTTCCATGGTTGTGTGCTTGATTTTTGTTCTTAATGCTTATAATTGGTTGACCGACTTTTGTATCATCTATTAAATCATGGAGAGACCGAACTGGTAATTTGTGATTTGAATTACAGAATTAAACACCATTGATTGAGCAAAATTAGAGATGATTTACTGCGATTAATGTGACCGTTAAGAAATCCACAGAACTTAATGAGTCTTCAATTAATTAAGTTTGTGCGTGAACTATGACAAATTGTTAGTTAGAGATATTTTTGGTGTTGTTCGAGAGAAATTATTGAATACTTAGGAGATTTTGGTCTACAACTTGGAAAAATAATATTTTTATTCACTTGGAGTTATAAATTGTGTGATAAACTAGGTCAAATCAAAAGCCCTAGAATTAATTTTTCCATTAACAAATCACAAAAATTTCTGATTCCGCTCATTTTAAAATAATTTAATTAGTTCTTTAGATTAATTTAATTTAGTTGCTTTCTTTATTGAATTTCGATTTTCTAAATAGTAGTTAATCTAGTGATTTCGGTACTCGATAGAATAATTAGTCCTTGTGGGTTCGACACTTTTTTCACTTAACTATACTACTTGTTGCGATTTTGTACACTTGCAAATAATTCACATCACCTGTCATCTCCCTCGAAGCTCTTGAACTCCCCCAAGGGTATAACCAACCCATATCAGAGCTGGTCGATGAGCTGGAAGAGGTGACCTTCTCAGAAGGAGATCCGACCAGGACATTCCAGATTAGCAAAGTACTTCCCCCTCCTGTCCGCTCTGACATCGTCCAGTGCATAAGGGAAAATTGTGATCTATTCGCCTGGACTGCGATGGACATGCCGGAAATCTCTGAAGAGCTCCTCATGCATCACCTTAGTGTCACTTCGGGGGCCAGACCTATTCAGAAAAAGCGATGCAAGTTTTCCCCCGAGCACCAGCAAGCCATCAAAGAGGAGTTTGAGAAACTTTTGAAGGCTCAGTTCATACAGGAGGTCAACAATCCCGAGTGGCTGTCCATTGTCGTGATGGTCAAGAAAGCCAACGGGAGCTGGAGGATCTACATTGACTTCACGGATCTGAACAAGGCCTGCCCCAAAGATCCATTCCCACTCCCGAGCATTAATGCCTAGATTGATGCAACCTCGGGCCACGAACTCCTAAGCTTCATTGATGCGTTTTCTGGGTACAATCAGATTAGAATGTTCCTTCCATACATTCCGAAGACCTCTTTCATCACCGACCATGGTTTATATTGCTACCGGGTCATGCCCTTCGGGCTCAAGAACGCCGGTGCTACCTATCAGCGCCTTGTTAACAAGGTCTTCAAGGAACCGAACGGGTGAAACATGGAAGTCTACGTAGACATGTTGGTGAAGAACATCAGTAGATCGGATCATGTCTCGGATCTCCAAGAGGCTTTTAACATGTTGAGGAAACATGATATGAGGTTGAACCCGAACATGTGCACTTTCGGTGTCTCATCCGGTAAGTTCCTGGGGTTCATGGTCAGCCAAAGGGGCATAGAGGCCAACCCGAAGAAGATTCAGGCCATGCTCAACATGGCTCTCCCCTCCAATGTTAAAGATGTGCAGAGGCTCACCGGACGCCTCACGGCGATAGGGCGTTTTCTCTCCGAATCCGGAGAAAAATGTCTCCAGTTCTTTAAGGCCCTCAAGGGGGCTAAAGGTTTTGAGTGGGGGCAACAGCAAAAAGAATCCTTTGATCAGCTCAAGGCCTACTTAGTCAACCCCCACTCTTAAGCAAGCCAAAGCCGGAGGAAGTCCTCTACTTATACCTTGCCACTTCGGAGCAGACCCTCAGCACTGTTCTAGTAAGAGAAAAAGACAAGACGCAGAAGCATATCTACTATGTGAGTAAGGTCTTTAGGGACGCTGAACTCCGTTATCCGAAGCAAGAGAAGATGGACTATGCATTGGTCATGGCGGCTCGAAAGCTCCGCCCCTACTTCCAGTCTCACTCGGTGGTCGTTCTTACCGACCAGTCGCTTAAACAAGTTCTCTACAAGCTCGAGACCTCGGGGTGCCTTATGAAGTGGTCCATCGAGCTGAGCTAGCATAATATCAACTATCAGCCTTGAACCACTATCAAGGCTCAAGCCCTAGTGCAGTTCATAGTGGAGAGCACAATTCCTGGCACCAGCAAAGCGATAGAGGAACCCCCATTCTGGGCAGTGTATGTTGATGGGCCCTCGTGCATCGATGGGAGTGGAGCAGGAGTCATCCTGGCTGTCCCAGATGATTTCGTTCTCCAATACTCACTCCGTATCAACTTTGGGGCATCCAACAACGAGGCTGAATACAAAGCCTTTATAGCCGGCCTGTGTATGGCTCGCAAGACCGGAGCCAAACGTGTCAAGATATTTAGCGACTCGCAGCTGGTGGTGAACCAGGTATCAGGGGAATACGAAGCGCGAGACGTTCGCATGGCCAAGTACTTCGCCAAAGTCAAGGAACTGATGGTCTCTTTTGAGGATGCATAACTCCAGCAAATTTCCCGAGAAGAGAATGCACAGGCGGACGCCCTCTCTATGCTAGCTTCCTATTCCCTCTAAGGGCTTGAACAAACTATCTTGATAGATGTTATCCTGAGGCCCAGCATCGAGGAAGAAGATCCTGAGCCAATGGAGACCCTGCCCTTAGAACTAGGGCAGAATTGGATGAGGCCCCTGCTTGAGTTCCTCAAAGATGAGATTCTCCTCTCAGACCCTAAAGAGGCTCGAAAGATCCGAACCAGAGCCGAGCGGTACACACTCATCGATGGAGTCATGTACAAATGCTCCTACACTCAAGTACATGGCAGACTCTACTTGAGATGTCTCTCCCCCGAGAAGCCCAATATGCCTTGAAGGAAGTCCATGAAGGAATGTGTGGCGCTCATTTGGGAGCCAGATTCCTCGCCCGTAAAATCTTGAATTATGGATATTTCTGGCCCACTCTCCTTAGCGATGGCGAACAACACGTTCGCCGATACGGCCCTTGCCAAAAATTCTCAACAATCTGCTTGTTACCTCAAGCCTAGCTCTCCTTTCTATCCAGCCCAACCCCTTTTGCAATGTGGGGAATGGACCTACTCGGGCCTTTTCCTCCAGTGCCGGGTCAGCTAAAGTTCCTCGTTATAGCGATCGACTATTTCTTTAAATGGATTGAAGCCCAGCCCCTAGCGCGATCACAGAGAATAGAGTGCTGCGCTTCTTTTGGAAAAACATTGTCTGCAGATTCGGTGTGCCCTGAATCTTGGTAACGAACAATGGAACTCAGTTTACGGGGGCAGCCATCCGCACATTTTGCGTAGACCTGGGAATTCAGCAATGGTTCTCATCAGTCTCCCACCCCCAGTCCAACGGTTAGGTAGAGAATGCTAACCGGCAAAATCTTTCCGGCCTGAAAAAGAGACCCAGCAATTTTGCTAAGGGTTTATGGGTAGAGCAGCTCCTTAATGTGCTCTGGAGCTATCGCACTACAAAGAGGACCCCCACGGGTGAAGCTCCTTTCAACCTCACTTATGGCTCTGAAGCCGTTATCCCACTTGAGGTCAGTCTGCCTCGACCCCCCTCCCCCCCGTTTGATCGCCTACAATGAAGAACAAAACGCAAATGAGCTCGCGATAACTTGGACCTCATCGACGAGATCCGCGAAAGATCTGCCATTCGGCAAGAAACCTATCGATGTAGTATCGAGCAATCCTACAACAAGAGAGTCCGCCCTACTAATCTCAAAGAAAGAGATTTAGTGCTCAGGAAGCTATCAATTTCTTTTTTCCAAGAAAGAAAGGCAGGCTAGCACCTAACTGGGAAGGACCATATAGGATCTCCAAAGTTGTCCGGCCTGGCACTTATCAACTTGAAGAACCTGGGGGGGGGGGGGGGGAGTGCCAAGGACATGGAATGCGGAGCATCTATTGAAGTACCAAGAAGGTGTTAAATCACCGCACCAAGCAACTTCTAGATAGATTTAGAGCATTTCCTTTCTTATTTAGTCTGTTTTTGCAAATATAATAATGGCTCGCAACTCAAAAGCAGCCACTTAGTAGTTGTTTTTAATAAAAACAGTTATCTCTCTCAGAAAAAATATTGTCTTAATGTTCTTTCACCGAGCACAAACTTTCTTAAACAACAAGTTCGGAGTTCAACACTTGGTTCGATGCCGCTTTTGCTATTTGTGAACGAGCGAGTACAAAGTAGCTCACCATTTGAAATTTCTCCTACACCTGCTCTCTAAACGACAAGTTCAAAGTCCAACACTTGGTTTGATGCCCCTTTTGCTACTTGCGAAATAGCGAGAAAATTAGCTTACCATTCAGAATTGCTCCCACAACTGTTGATAATCTCTAAACGAAAAGTTGGGAGTCCAACACTTGGTTCGATGCCACTTTTGCTACTTGCGAATGAGCGAGTACAAAGTAGCTCACCATTCAGAATTGCTCCCACAACTGTTGATACTCTTTTAACGACAAGTTCGGAGTCCAACACTTGGTTCGATGCCACTTATGCTACTTGCGAACAAGCGAGTACAAAGTAGCTCACCATTCAGAACTGCTTCCACAACTGTTGATGCTCTCTTACGAAAGATATCCAAACACAAATTCTTTGAAAAATATCGTCACCAGATCGAAGGGTGCGATATATTATCAAAATTTGGGATACAATTCTGATTCTAGACCAAAATCTCATACATTATTTTCATCAAGATGCAAAAAAAACTACAAGATTACAAAATTCTACCCTAGCCACTCTTAGGGAGCGAGATGCTCCTATTAAGCGACACGCGGGGTCGACGAGCGCTGTGTTTCTATCGCCTCATTTTCGTAGAGGCCTCCAAACAGCTACCCGAGTAGCGTCTTCGGCACCCAAGATCCTCACAGTTGTCCCAACGGATGTTCCGCCCGACGAACCAGCCACTCTCAACTTTGCACATCCTCAGGATGTCGCAAGACAGGAGGCGAACGAAGCTCTAATTCGTGGAATGACCTTCCTTGAGCATACTCACCCCGAGGGTAGGTTGTGCTCCTGACGTTACTTCCCTCAGAAAGCCTCGCAGACGAAGTTTCTCCGCCTCTAGCTTAACTATCCGCTCTTTCAATGAGTTGTCCATCACTTTAATGTTCAAGCGAGGCATTCGGCCCGAATTGCCCCCACGAGAAACATCAGAGATAGTCCTTCGAAGATGCGCTGCCTCCAGGCTCTTCTCAAGCACCACGTTCTTCAACTCGTCCCTCTCGGATCTCGCCTCAAAGTGACATAGGAATTTGAGTCTCAAACCTTAATTGACAGCCATCGAGGTGCAGGAATCCTCGCCTTCGGGTGGCACTTCACGAGTCCTCTGCTCAAGGCGCCTCATCTCAATGTCTCGACGAGCCAAGGTCACTCTTAAATGACCTGCCTCTTGCTCGACTTTATAAAGCATCTTTCGGGACCGAGCTAGCCCCAATTTGACAACGCCGAGCGCAGAATGGAGACGTGGCACCTCGCTGTGTTGGAAAATTCAACAAAAGAAAGGCAAAAATCTCTTAGATCGAGACAAATCTAAAACATGACTCCATATCCAACTAGGGATACAAGATAGTTCTATATTGAATAAAAGTTCTATGTTGAATAAAAGTCACAAGCGTTACCACACGAAAAAGAGTCTGCATTGCTTAGTAGGGATACAAAAGCGGTGGCCAGCCTGCTATTAGGCATCACTACATCCAGAACATGAAGAGAAATCTACGACTAAGAATAAAATGAAAGAAGCTGCGAAGGAGGTCAAGTGTCCACCTTGGAGGACGAATCTACGAGGGGTGTTAGTGCATGGCCGCTCCCCTCAGCTGCCTCTGGCACTGTCACTATGGCTGTCTGGGGGTCCGCCACATCATCTTCCTTCCCCCTTCTCGCCTTCTATCTCTTCCCCTTCCTCGCCATCCTCCTTCTCGTCAGGAAATAAACGATAACCCGAGCAATTGAAGTCAGGGATGCGCTCGCCAACATCGTTCAAAGCCCTGGCGTATGCCTTCTGCATGTTCTTCTCCAAATATCTGATGGCCTTCTTCTCCGCCGCGACCTCCGCCTCTCTCATGGCAGCCTCCTTCTCCCGAGCGGCTTTTTCCCTCTCTGCAGCCCTTTCTCTAGCATCTTCTTTTTCTCCAATTCGGCGCACTCTTTCGCCTTCACCAGTGCCGCCTCCAGCAGAGTGATCTTAGCAGCTTGAGAATCTGCTAAGAGAGCGGCCACTTCAGACTCTTTCTTCGCCTTCGACCGCTCGACCTTCTCCCGGTCTTGCAAGACCTTCAATTCCCGCTCCTACTCCGCCATTTGCCTCAGCAGGTAGCTAAAATGTCAGATGGACTGCAAGAAAGCAAGTAACAAAGGTTTAGAACGAGGAGTAAGGGAGGTTTGCAAAATAAGACCTATGACTAAGCAAAGCATTGGACAGTTACGGTCATTTGCGCCTTTGCAATCTCCAAAGCCGATTCACCCACAGTCCCGTGCTCCATAGAGGCCTTGTCCTTGTGCGTAGCCAAGTGATGAACAACGTCCATGCAGCTCATCGAGTCCCCGAGGAAGCCATCATGCCTCCGCACTTGCCAGCCGGGGATGAAGATCCTCTTTAACTCATTGGTCAGGATCATTTCGGCCGCCGCAGTAAGAGGGGGGCTTCAAGAGCAAGCATTGCTGAAAGGGGGAGATCTCTAACTGAAGAAATGGTCGAAGCCACAGGCGTGGACTCTAAATCTACCATGGGAGTAGCACCACTCTCGCCCCTGGTCACCTTCGACGCGAACGGTCGAATGACTGTGCACTTTCTCTTCCTCTCATCGACCCGTCTACCGCTTAGGGCCGATCGCCTATTCATGATGTCGTCAAAGTCCATGCTTGGGTCTCCTGCAAGAAAAAGACAAGTTTTGAAAAATTTGTAGAACTCGTGCAAACTAAGGGATGATGACAAATGCAAAGAATTCATACTAGGGTTCATCAGGCTTAAACCCCCCCAAAGAGATTATCTTCTGAGATATCTTTCTAGTATAGTGTCGGTCGATCCAAAAGAATTCTGACCATCTTATCTTCTTTGGGCTAAGAGATGGCTTCGCCTTCGCACTCTTTGGCATGTCCTCCCTCCAGATCGTTGGGATGTCCCACGGCTCCTTACTCCGAATTAGAAAATAATTGTCCATCCAATACTTCACTGAGTCAGGGATATCGACTAACTTGACTCCCTTCCAAGCGGTGACGTAGAATCGATACTTCGTTCGCGTCTTTTGATGAATCTTATATAACTGACAGAGAACATTAAGACAGGGCTCGATTCTCGCAGCCTGGCAATGCAGCACGAACCCCGTAATGTGTCTCCACATGTTTGGCATAAGCTAGATCGGGCCAACACCATACCATCGCAGCACTTCCCTCACGAACGGATGAAGAGGGAGGCGGAGACCCGCATTTGAAGCGTCGAAGGGAAACAAGCATAGATCGGGGGAGAAAGAAGAGTAGGATCTAACCCCGGGGCGAGGAAGAAGGAGGTCGAACTCTGGAGGGATCATGAAGCACTTACTTATGGTGCGAAGGTCCACACTCGCCTGTCATTCGACACATCGTTCACCACGTTCGCCGCTGCGCACCGAACAGACGATGTCCCGGACAAAAAACATGCAAAATGGCATTGACCAGTCAACGGCTCAAAAGCCACGTGTCGCTCGCCTGTCGTTCGACACATCGTTCGCCATGTTCGCCGCTGTGTGCCGAACAGACGATGTCCCGAACAAAAAATAGGCAAAATGGCATTGACCAATCAACAGCTCAAAAGCCACGTGTCGCTCTGTAACCCCTGTTTTCGCAAATACGTATTTTCTGTGTATTATCTGAGTTATAAAATTTTTAGTTTTCATAAATTCACTTTATTTCAAATTTATTTTGTATGTCCTGTTAAAATCTGTTATTTTCATTAATTGTAATTGTTGTTATTTTCAAATGTTTTTTTTTTGAAGTAAAGGATAGAATCTAACTATTCCAGCCAGATATATATGATAAACCAAAAGAGTACTAATGGATACAAATTTACCGAGAGTAAAACTAAAATTCACAACAACATTCAAAACAATGAGATACAAAAGCAATTGAGAAAATTGCGTAGCGGAAACATAGGAAAACATTAAGCCAAGGAACGCGATCAGCCACCGCGGAGGCAGGACCCGAGCACACCATTGCCACCAATGAAAGAGGCCTGAATCCGACCACCTCCAGCAAAATAGATAAGAAGACAAAAACTACCCCCCTTGGACTACAGCATCGTAGAGCAGTAGAGCAGCGACCCACCCATCGGAGAGGCCGGACCTGCCGCCGAACCCTCTCCACCTGATCCAAAGCATCCCAGGCAGGAAAAAATAGTGCACAGCCACGAGGCATGCAGGAGAGACTGCCCAAACACAGAATCAAGGAGGCAGAGATAGAAACCAACAGCAATACCACCATAAAAGACCACCCAGATGGAACCTGAACAAACCACAGCTATGACCCCAACAAATAAGGGAGGTCACCAGCTCGACACCGACCGCAATGGGCATTGCCCAAACCAGAGAGAAAGAAACAAAAAAGCTAAAAAATACGATAATGCTACAATACAGGCCATGCATTGATAAAAGAAACCTCAGCCTCAGACAAGATGAAGTCCCAGTCACCCAGAACTGGTACCGGTGCTATGGCACCCACAGCCAAAGAGCAAAAAAATTCACACCGACCGAGATAGGATACTCGGTCACAAAACAAACCCAAAGCACTCCGGTAACAGCGTGAGTAAAAGGAAAGCTCAGCGCTACCATAGCGAAAGCCATGTAAATAAAAAACAGCACACAACCAAGGGCTGCAAATTCTCAAGAGAAGACTCCCACCATAATCAAACTGAAGAAAAGATAAAATCACCATACATATACAATAAATACATCAACCCCAAGCGAACATGCCAGGACACAAACAGCAAACAAAAGTCCTCCCAACTAAAGGGAAATACCAACCACCAAGAAGAACAAACCTGGCCAACAACAGTGAACAAAAAAGGATACCAACATACAGCAGTAACCGACATCAAAAGAGAACTGAAAAGAGCAGGCTAAGGTAGAAGCAGGAGAGGAGCCCAAACCTAACAACTTTAACAAGAACGGAAACCAAAAGACCCTTCAGAGACGAAGGCAAAGATTATAAGCCCGCACATTAGATCTACAAAGGAAGGCAAAACAGAAGTAAGTCAGCAATGGCACCGAGAAAAAATGATTAAGTACTAGAAGAATGTAAAATACTAATCGCCTCATCCAGACGATTTAAGTGTAGCGCTTCCACTTTAGAAAAGAAAAGAAAATCATCGATAATATTATCAATCGACAAGGCAGAATGAGAAAAACTACGTTTGTTCCGTGCCGACCAAATAACCCAAATGATCGCAATAATCGAAAGAACCCAAGATTTACGAAATTCTTTTCTGAGGGATTGAGTCGTCCAACAGGACAGGAAATCGCTGGGCATAGCTGGCGCTTGCCAAGCGATGACAGCGATCCTCCATAACAGTTGGATAAATGGACACTTAAGGAATAGATGATCGGCATTCTCATGATGTAAGGAACATAACGCACATAATTGGCCTAAGGCTAGGTTCATCCTGTTGAGAACATCAATAGTAAGAAGCTTGTTGTTCAGCGCTAGCCAAGTTAAAATTTTGGATTTGAGGGGAGCACAACTGCTCCATAATGGCTTTGCAACCGGGGAGGTAATCCCTCGAAGTTGAGAAAATTGTAGAAGGATTTAACTGAGTATTACCCGAGTTGGTCCACTTCCATTTGAAGTCTTCTGATGGAAGCCAGGAGTAATGGTTAATACCGTCGAAGAGCTCTTGGAGCTGAAGCAAGAGAGGCAGAGAGAGAACGTATGAGAAAGGGATCACCTAGAACTTTTGGTTATTGATAATAACAACATAATCTGCTACCATGGCCGAGGGGTTGGATGCTAACTGATAGATGGAAGGAAAAGCTAAAGCGAGCTTATTATTTCCAAACCATAAATCATCTCAGAATTTGGTCTTGGATCCATCTGCGCAATCGTGGACTAAACCACAATGGAACGGGCTAGCTACTTTCCAGATCTCTTTCCAAAATGAAGAGGCTTTACGGGAAAAGGATGTCGGAAAATCCCACATCTTGCGACAGGAAAAACAATTAATGGATATAATTCGAACCCAGGGCAGGTGATCATTTTAAAGAAATCTCCATAACCATTTGCCCAGTAAGGCTAAGTTTTGGTGCCTGAGATTAAGAACTCCTAACCCTCCAGCTGCCTTAGAAGTGCAGATGAGTTTCCAGTTGCATAGATGAGAGCCACGTTTATACAAATCCGCACCTGACCAGAAGAAGTTTCTTCTGATCCGGTCAACCCTCTTAATAACCCACGACGGAAGATAAAAGAAGGACATCATGTATAAAGGGATAGAGGAGAGAACAGAATTAATGAGGATAAGTCTGCCTCCGCGCGACAGGTGCTTACCAGACCAACGGTTGAGTTTAGATTCAACTTTTTCAATCATCGGCATCCAATCTGTTTTATGAAGCTTCCCCCATCTTAAGGGGATACCCAGATAATGGATGGAAAAAGAGGTCGGACTACAGTTGAAGAACTACGCAATTTCCGCATGACGGTTTTGAGATCCACCAAGCCAAAGAATAGAAGACTTTTGAAAGTTAATGGCTAAGCCCGAGGTACTTTCAAACACATAAAGAAGTAACTTCAGGTTATGTAAGGTCCCTACGTTGGGTTTCGCAAAGATAATGGTATCATCCACGTATTGAAGGTTCAACCCACCGCGAAAAACTATTAGAACCTCCAAGACCTTCGATAACATCAGTCTCCCACTCGTTGCGTAGCAGCTTACTGAAGACATCAGCAACAAGAGAGAATAAGAGGAGGAGATAGGATCACCTTGACAAAGACCATGCTTACACTTGAATTTGTGGCCTTCCGTACCTGGGAATCCGTTCACGTTATTCTCGTTCTTGCTTCGTTTCCGTCGTCGGCTATAAGACAAGTAACTTGTATATCTTTTTGTTGTATAATACATGTACTAAATACCGCTTGTATTGTAGTGTGTCAAGATCCATTCTCATGAAACCCTTGTTAGATCTTGTCTCTATGTGTTGATTCGCTCGTAGTTGTCTCATTACACACACGACATAAAATAACCTAGAAACACTAAATTCTTGATGTATACATGCATATTGTTCGTATGATGTCATATGCTTGATCGTGCTGGTAATAGTATAACTCGTTGTAGACTTCTAAAATACCATATACCATATTGCTTAGACATTCTAGTATACCATATTTCGCTTTTTGATATGATTTGGATGTGTTACATATGAACTAGTTGATTTTATGCGTAAAGAAGATTTCTATCCTTGCTGTTTCCCCATTTTTGTCCAGTATTTTAGATCCTATTAAGGTCAGTATATGAAAATTATTTGTGAATATGAATCATAGAGATTTCTGTCTACTTTCCAGAATTTCTGACAGATCTCAGTTTTCGATTTGTGAGTTGCAAGTTATTGCTGTTTTACTACAAATGTGTAGGATTCAAGATTCTAATTTATATGATTTCTGTATGGTTATTTATTTTTATACTAGTACTAAAGATAATATTTTGATCGAATATTTTGCTGAGTACAAATAGACTTGATTGAGATTAACCCCAAATTTTTGTGGATTTAATTAATGACTTTTATGAACTATTCTATGCTTACAAACAACTACTATACTTGCAGAATTTTCATGTTGTTCAGTAAAAAACCTTAATTTCAACCTGATTCTACGTGTTGTTGATAAAAACTTTGTAACATAAAATGTAGCCTGATGTATTAAATTTATCACCCTTTCGACAGATCTGGATTTAGATTTATATTTTGTATTCTATTTCTATTTCAGTACTGCTGTGTTTATGATTTCAGATTTACAAATCTGCTGTATCTTGTTGTTTTCTGATTTTATTTGGCTATATTATCAATGTTGGAATATTATGAAATTATATTTGTTGATACTAAACATACTAGGAATCCCCCAGATTTTTCTTGGATTTAATCAGTAAACTTTTATGCCATTTTTCTATTTATGAATACAGACTTCTGATTTCTGGCTGAACATGTTTTCTGGATACAAATATGTTTTGAGACATATTTTTGTGAAATACCCTATGAATTATATATATTTTCTGAATTCGAACGAGAGTCTATTTTCTATATTTTTTGACCGATCCAGGTTTTCATATTTGTGGCAACGGGAATCCCAGATTTGGTGCAGTACTGTCTTGCTGTCCTGAACTAGAATTTCCGTTGTCCTAATCTTTTATGGGTCGTCTTTCACTTGTGCATGTTTATCTTTCAACCTAAACTTGTTACTTGTTCCTACCATATTTCTTGTCCTGTTTGTGACACATATATGCCTGTTTGATAATAATAACAAATAACCAAGTCGGGGTTAAGGGAAAGATCTAGTAGTGTAAAATATAGAAATGTGTATTTGGAAGGGGGCCCGTGTTTTTACTTGATTATCTATTATCTGTTAACTGTTATATGATTATGCATGATCCTGATTATCTGTTTACCTGATTCCTGACTACATACTTCCTTATGAGAAGGTGTACTCAGAAGGGGCCCGTGTTTCCCACCTGTTACCTGACTACATACTTCCTTATGAGAGGGTGTACTCGGAGGGGACCGTAGGTCCTACCTGATGCATGATTACCTGTTACATGATACCTCTACCTGTACCTATTTACCTGATACCTGAGTACATAGGCCCTATAGAATCCACTATGAAATCTAAACGCAAACTTGTTTGAATGTAGCAACCATGTGGTAAATGGATGGGACGCATGAAGTGCTACCTAGATAGAAATAAATACAAGACTTGACATGACATAACATGACACCTGTTACATGCTTACCTGTACATGCTACCTGTTTACCTGCTTGCATGATACTTGATACCTGATACATGTTACCTGTACCCTGTTAGCATATCATGTACTTGATTTTGTTTCCTGATTCATGTTAGTTATCCTTTTTTTTTGACATGCCTATTCCATGTTATATATGCTTCCGCTGTTACTCTATATTTGTTTATCATTTCCTGTACTTGTGCCTGCATTACAAGCGACCCGTAACTTGCATTGACAGGCATTTTGTTTTTGTTTTTTTTTCTTCTCTTAATGCAATTTGTTAAATTGCAGACTTTGGTGATCAGCCGCCGCTGGAGTAGGTGATCAAAGATTTTAGTTGCTGGAGTTCTTGCTATATTTATTTTCCCGCTATTCTTGAATAAATATAATTGTTGTTACATGATTTTTTGTATTGGGCAGAATGACCCAGAATTTACAACTTGTTCATATCTGATTTATTTGAGATTATTAAAATTTGTTTCAAGTAATCCTGTTGATATATTGATTCATTCATGCATGCGTGGTTGATTTCTCCTTGTTACTTCCTGTTATTCTTGTGAAATGTTGTAAAGATCCTGACAGCGTATGGATGATGAAAATCATTCGCTGTACTTAGTCACGTAATCGTATTCCATATTTCTTTTTGGGAAGCAAGGCGTGACACTCTCGCCTGTTGTTCGACACATCATTCGCCACATTCGTCGCTGTGCGCCGAACAACAGATGTCCCGAACGAAAAACATGCAAAATGGCGTTGACCAGTCAACGGCTCAAAAGCCACGTATCGCTCGCCTGTCGTTCGACACATTGTTCGCCACGTTCGGCACTGCCCGGCGAACAGACGATGTCCCGGACAAAAAACAGGCTGGCCTTGACCAGTCAATGTAACACCCCGAATTCCAAAATACAACTGAATTCGAAGTTCCACAGGATCTTTACACTTTTTTCGTACAATTTTACAAGGAAATAAAAATATTTCTTTCATCAGACTTACATTACACTCGTACATTGTCACAGCAGAAGCAATTTTACAATAATTTACATGAAACAACATTTAAAACAATCTTGCACAGCATGTATACTTCAATTGTGTCAAGCATCTTTACCCTGCATATAAAACTGTGGGCGCGTCAGTTCATTCAACGACGAAATATTATACACGACCATCCTTTCTATGCCGGAAACAGTATAACGATTCTCAATACTTAACAAACCACAAACTTGTCACAAACAAAGCTAAAAGGGACTATCCTATTGATGTCGTATTGTGAATGTGCACTTAGTCCTTAACGCAATTATTTGTATTATATGACACTAATGCGCACTTGTTCAGAGTCTATGCTGCCCATACTACATAGGTCCGAGGGCAAGCCCTTAACAGTTCTTTATATTGTAGGGTTCAATCCCTCGCCATGACTTAATCTACTACTGTAACTACGATAAGTATCCTAGATGTTTTCAGACCTAGGAACTCATGTCTAGGTGCCCTGGAAGGAATCCCAACGCACTGACACATGACTCATCATGCAGGTATACTGTGGTAATTCAGCTCCTACCATAGACATGACACCACCCGCAGTCGTCAAACACCCCACGAGCATCGCCACCGAGACGGTACTCTGGAGCAGTATCCACGCCCTATCATGACGCATCATGGGACATCCTATGAATACTCTCACGCCGCCAATCTAATGGCCCTC
This sequence comes from Hemerocallis citrina, assembly GCA_017893485.1. Lineage (NCBI taxonomy): Eukaryota > Viridiplantae > Streptophyta > Magnoliopsida > Asparagales > Asphodelaceae > Hemerocallis > Hemerocallis citrina. The sequence continues at coordinate 154,221,592 of CM030362.1, forward strand.
ATACTCAATGTTTTTCTCTTACTTTCATCACATCTTCACTATGTATCTAATCCATAGTTTAATTGAATCATGAATAAAATCAACCCTTAGAGTGTAGCACTCTCACTATACCGGTCTTATTCATTTAATTCACATGACCCAAACTTTGGTCTTCTTATTTCATATATCATTTCCACATTTCTTTTATTGCTGGTATAAGGCTTGGCTATACCCTAATTCTCAATTTCAACTCATAATTACAATATTGAGCTTTTCAAACTCATACGGTCTTTTCATGATTAATCACAATTCATGTTTCATAAGTATAGTATTCATGTATTCACATCTTTCATAACTCATCACAATCAATAATTCAACTTCACGTGCAATTTATGTGTAAGAATAAATTTCAACTAGTGGTAATCAATAACTCATGTATTCCACAAATCTAGTATTGTTATTTCAAAATCTTACAACAAGCACAATTAGAAGTCCAATTAATTACACCAATCACGCTATCAAAATTTCTTCATTACTAATTTTTCATCGTTATAACTCAAAAATTTCTCATTCATTTTTCCTTATTTAAAAAGACAATTTGATTTCAAAAAAGAGAAGTCATTCCTTGCAAAAACCCAATTTCTTAATCACACTTTATCAAAAGTTATATAAATTTTTCTCATAAAGTCCTAATAATTTTTCAGTAATTATCCATATTTCTTTCCAATTTTTATCTATTTTTAAAACTCAATTAAATCAAAAATACCACCAAAAAAAAATAATTTTTTTAAAACTCAAACCTCCAACCAGATTCGAACCCACAACCAGCAGTTAAACAGACAGCGCACAAGACCAACGCGCCAAACCTCAGCCTCATCTCTTACGCGCCAAAGCCACCGAACGATATAACTATGGGTTATAATCCCTATGTATCGACTCTCGACTATTTAGGTTTTTAACAAAGAAATGAAAGACAAAACCACAGTATCGAACCCGAGACCTCCCCCTTACTGTAGCGGCCGAAAGCTCTAATAACCAGTTGGTCTAAGTGGCCAATTCATTTTGAAAGTAATTAATTTGGGTTTTGATTTTGCTCTCTGTTCATAGTTATAATACATGAAGTCTCAAAACAAAATTGTCTCTTTTTCTTCTCTTTTGAAAACAAAAACTTCCAGAATAAAAATACATTCAATTCTACAGTAACCAGTATTTTTATGAGTATTTTCAACTCTTTAAAACATATATTTTAGCCTCAATTTGTATTCCATGATCATAATTTCGACATTCGAGAACTAACGCATATTTATTCATAATTAAAGATAGGTTCCCACAAAAATTAACTACATTAATGTCCTCTTACTTATTGACAACTCTCATGTTTTTAAACAAAAAATCATCTAAAACTTCTATTTTATCAACTAATTTACACTTGATGCATTCAATCATTTGTTTGCAACTACAATCTCTTTTATTTATTCTAACATTCATATGGCACATAAAAATGGAGAATTCTACTACAAAAATTAACAATTATCTCTTAGTAATCATTCCATCAATTCATCTCTAATATACCATTCTAGTTTAATATTTTAATTAACAAACATGGTTCCAATCTCTTACTAGTTAATCCACATAATTGCATTTAAAACATATCTAGCATGCATTCTAGTATTAGAAACAATGAGGAACACTCACTTTCATTCATAATTAATAAATCTAGCAACCAAATTAACACACATCTACTAGTTTATCAATTCTCCTCTAATTAGGCAAACATGGATTTCATTTCAACTAGTTGCTTTATAACAAAAATTCAATTCATTCCTAACATGATTTCTACTTTAGAAGTCATGAGAAACACCCACCTCTTTGGAGAAAAAGCCAATTAAAAGCTCCTAAAATTTCCTAGAATGCGAGAGAGTAGCCTTCTCCTCCTAGAATGTGATGCAAAAGGTCCTCCTTCTTGCTTCCTTGCCAAAACCGAGAGCTCCTTGTGGAGAAAGATGGGCCGGCCTCCAATGTAGGGACACACACACACACTGAGACTCACTCTAATATATTTCTCCTATATAATTTTCTTTCTTTCATTAGTTTCTTAGTGTAGAATACAAGTAGGTAGGGGGTATTTATACTAGTTCTAGGATGGATTGGAGGGCTAGGATTTCATTAGATGGTTAAGGATGGATGGCTAGGATAGGAAGGGAAGTTGTAGCAACCACCCACACTCAAAAAAACTACCCATGCACACACACACCCACTCCCCATCACTTCCATGCATAATCCGGCCTCCACATGGTGTGCATTGCACACTACGTGCATGCACGTGCTCTCTAGTACCCCCCCTATTTGAAGTTTGTATAATTTTAATTAATCAATTGTTCACAGTTTGTGTCTACATGACAAGTGTGACAATTTAAATGTTTAATTAAATTTGTAGGCTTCACAAATAGTGGGCTTGGACTTGTGGGCCAAACTAATAAAATAATAAATTATTAAAGTGGGCTCAAACTAAGAAAATAGTGTTATAGGTTTTACAAAATAGGCTTTTAGAAAAATAAAGGAGGAAAATAATTGTTCATACTACAAAAAGAAATTTTGTATATAAAAATAAATAAATAAATATACATACGGAATTTGCACGTGCACAACACGTGAAAATCAACATTTTTATTAAAATGAAAGTTTAGGGTATTACAACACTCCCTCCTTAGAATAGTTTCGTCCCCGAACTACAATTAAAGAGTGAGAAAACAAAACACAATAAGAAAATACAATCAAGCAAAGAGCTCAGGATGATCCTTCATCATCCTCTCCTCAGATTCCCAAGTAGCCTCTTCAACCAACTGGTTTCTCCAGACTACCTTGACCATCGGTATCGTCTTATTACTCAAGGCTTTCTCCTAACGATCAACAATCTCAACTGGAAGCTCAATGTAACTCAGATCCAACTGTAAATCCTCTGGCACTTCGGGCAAATGATGACTTGGATCTGGAATGTAACCTCTCAGCATAGACACATGAAAGACATTGTGCACCTGAGATAACTCTTCCGGTAACTCAAGCCAGTAAGCAGTTTTCTCGATCCTTTTCAATATCTTATACGGGATTATGAACCTCGGGGCTAACTTTCCACCCTTGTCGAATCGGATCACGCCTTTGCTGGGTGATATCTTCAGAAAGACAAAGTCACCAACCTCAAACTCAAGGTCCCTCCTCTGATTGTCTGCATAGCTCTTCTGCCTACTCTGAGAATCCACCAAACTCTTCCTGATCAGATCAATATTTTCAGAGGTCTACTGCATAATCTCAGGTCCAAACATCTGACGCTCCCCAACTTCGAACCAACAGACAGGCATCCCGCACTTCCTGCCATACAAAGCTTCGTACGGCGCCATCCTAATGCTAGTCTGAAAACTGTTGCTATAGGCAAACTCCACCAAAGCTAAATGCCTTTCCCAACTGCTTCCAAAGTCTAGTACACAGCACCGAAGCATGTCCACAAGAATACGGTTGACTCTCTCGGTCTGCCCATCGGTCTGGGGATGAAAAGCAGTGCTGAAATCTGTCTTGGTACCCAAAGCGGTCTGAAGTCTCCTCCAGAAATGCGAAGTAAATCACGCATCTCGATCAGACACAATGGTCAACGGAACACCGTGAAGCCTGACGATCTCACCAACATACATCTCATCCAACTTGTCCATCGAAGCAGTGAGTTTCATCGCTAAGAAGTGAGCGGACTTGGTTAGGCGATCGACTATGACCCAAATCGCATCATTGCCTTTCGGACTCTTAGGCAAACCCGTGATGAAATCCATACTGATGTTATCCCACTTCCATTCCGGAATAGATAGCGGTTGCAATAGATCTCCGGGTTTCTGATTCTCAGCTTTGACTTGCTGACAAATCTCACACCTCGACACAAATTCAGCCACATCCCGCTTCAAACCTGACCACCAACAATGCTATTTAATTTCCTTGTACATCTTGGTACTCCCGGGATGTACTGACAAAAGAGTAGCATGTGCCTCCTGAAGAATACTTTCTTTCAAGTCCGACTAATCCGAAACACACAGCCTCTCACCAAACCACAGCACTTCATCCCTAATTTGAAATTCGGGCAACTTGCTAGCACCAACCTGCTTCCTTCATCTTTTGAATCTCTGCATCTTCCTTCTGACTTGCAATAATCCTTTCTTTCAGCGTCGGTTGAAGCCTCAACTGAGCTAAAGATGATCCCAAGCCTTGCAGAACAACTTCAATTCCAGCCCGATCCAACTCCTCTGCCAGCTACCTTTGAGTTGTAATCAAACTCGCCAGACTGCTCTTGTGGCTAAGTGCATCAGCAACAACATTAGCCTTACCAGGATGATACTTAATCTCCAGGACGAATGTCCTCAAGTACCTCCAGCCATCTCCTTTGCCTCAGGTGTAGATCATTCTGCTGATAGATGTACTTCAAGCTTTTATGGTCTGTGTACATGTTCAGCTTCTCACCATACACATAATGTCTCCATTGCTTTAAGGCGAAGATAATCGCAGCCAACTCTAGATCATGAGTCGGATAATTCTTCTCAAGCGATCTTAGTTTCCTAGACCCATAAGCGATTACGTTTCCTTCTTGCATTAAGACACAACCAAGCCCACGATGTGAATCATCGCTGTAAACATCATATTCAACACCTGCACTAGGCAAAGGCAAAATGGGTGCAGTAGTCAGCCTCTCTTCCAATTTATGAAAGCTTGCCTCTCACTGTTCGGTCCACTTGAAGTTCACATTCTTCTTGGTCAGACCAGTGAGCGGCACGGCTATCTGAGCGTAACCCTGGATAAATCTCCTGTAATATCCAGTTAGCGCAAGAAAACTCCTGATTTCCTTCACTGTAATAGGCCTTGCCCAATCTCTCACTACCTCTATCTTCTGAGGATCAGTTGCCACTCCCTCCTTAGAAAGGATGTGACATAGGAATGGCACATCAGATTTCCAGAAATCACACTTGGATAACTTGGCATACAACTCATGCTCCTGAAGCTCCCTCAAAACTGCTGCCAGATTCTCCGTGTGCTCCTCCTCCGACTTGGAGTACACAAGAATATCGTCGATAAACACCACGAAGAAAGAATCAATGAACGGCCTCAGAACTCTGTTCATCATGTCCATGAAGATTGCAGGCGCATTCATCACTCCAAACGGCATAACTAAGAATTCATAATGCCTGTGTTGAGTTCTAAATGCAGTCTTATGCACATCTTCAGCTTTCACTCGAACTTGATGATATCACGATCGAAGATCTATTTTGGAGAAAACAACTGCTCCTTGTAGACGATCGAACAAGTTATCAATTCGTGGAATCGGATACTTATTCTGAACAGTGACCTTATTCAGCTCTCGGTAATCGATGCACATCCTCATCGAACCATCCTTCTTCTTTACCAAAAGCATTGGCGCTCCCCAAGGTGACGCACTCGTTTGAATAAAGCTCTTCACCAACAGTTCCTCAATCTACCGTTTGATCTCATCCTGCTCCACAGGCGCCATCCTATATGGTGCCTTGAAAATAGGTGCACTCCCTGGCTGAATAGTGATACTGAACTTCACATCACGATGCGGGGGTAACCCAGGCAAATCTTCCAAGAATATAGTCGGATAATCCCGAACCACAGGAATCTGCTGCACCTCCACAGGAATCCCTCTCTTCTGGCTGATAGCAGCAACCAAATCTGAACATCTTCTCTTCCCTTGGAAAGTGACTTCAGGTCCACCTGGAGCCTTCATTGTTACTTTCTTTGTCTTGTACTCGATGTTCGCACTGTACACCAACATCTAATCAATGCCAATGATAACATCGACACCCAAAACATTCAGCTCGATCAGATCGATCCCTAAAATTCAATCTCCAATCACGATCTCGCAGTCAGCATAGTACCGATCAGTGGTTAGAGTCTCCCTTGATGGAGTAGCTACTGTTAAAACCTTACCTGAAAATATCTTTGGTTCAACTCCCAGATCTTTAGCAAATTTAGGTGATACAAAAGTATGAAAGGACCCAGTATCGAACAAAACAACAGCTTTCTTTCCATTCAAAATAAGTTCTCCTGTGATGACGTGATCCACCTCATCAGCGTCAGCTTCAGTCAAGGCAAATACTCACCCCTGCTGCTACGGCTTCTTCCCGATCTGCTGAGTTGGTCCATTACGGAGGACATCTTGCAGTTTGGGGCAATAAGACTTGTAGTGGCCTATCTCTCCACAGTTGAAACAAGTCACTGGAGATCTCGCCCAAGTATTCCCGGGTCTTCCTGCCACTTGAACAACATTCGCACTCGCAGGCTTGAACCTTTGAGCCGGTGGCTGTCCCCTGACATTGCCAGCAACTGCGGGCCGCTTCCCCGCATTCCAGTTGTTCCTCCGATTCTGAACAGTGTGGAAATGATCCATGTCTGCCTCCGTGGCTGCCGCTTGTTTGACCAGCTTGTCAAACCTCCTGATACCGAGGGGAATCATCCTGGATCTCAGACTTGGCCTCAAACCATGCTCGAACTTTCGAGCCTTCTTCGCCACATCCATCACCAATTCGGGTGCATATCTTGAGAGCTGAGTGAATCTGGTCTCATACTCCCTAACCGACATGCTGCCCTACTACAGCGACAGAAACTCCATGGCCTTCTTCTTCTGGATGTCCGATGGGAAATAATGACTACAAAATTCCTCCAAGAATTCCTCCCAGCCAAGAACCAAAGTCACCCATCGTCCGCATCATCGACTGCCACCATAAAGCTGCATCCTTCTCGAATTACAGAGTCGCCAACTTCACCTTGCTGCCCTCCGGAGTCTCCAAGACTTCGATGATTCCACGAGTTTGATTGCTTCGGGTACTGGATTCGCAGGCACCCTTCCCTGATTCTGATTCATGGCAACAGTATTGAGTGTCTAATAGACCCTCGCTAGCTCCGTTTCCAAGTCCAGACCTTCACCATTTCGAGCTCGCTTTCTAGCCATATTCTGATGTAAAAGATCCATTAAATTCGAAGTATAAACAAGGACTTTTAAGTCAACTCTTCATTTCATTAAATTTCAAACTTTATACATTCGAATTTAAAACATTTCTGACATCAAAATGAAAGCAGTAGATGATACAATGGTCTAACTTCTATGGTTCCTCTTGGCTTCACGAAGCTCTTCCCCGTAGTTCCTCCACTTCGTCCTTCAGTACATCGATCATGTTTTTCCTCTTCTCGAGTTCCCAAACACGTTGACTGAGAACTGCAAAATCATCCTTGCGCTTTGCCAATTGAGCCTCTAGTAGCCCGACTCTCTCCCGTACAGTCTCTACCTGCCTGAAGAGATACAATGAGATTTCCCGGAACTGGTTCCTCTTCGTCAGAAGAATCATCAGATGAATCTGGAGGTGGTGTGATCTCTCGGGACTCAGGCCATTCCTTTTTCACTTCTTCGGGATCTTTCTCGTCTGAATCAGCTTGCCCGGGGTAGTAATCTTCCTCAATGATGTGCCAATTGTCATCTCCTACTGGGTCGAAGTGGTCCACCATCTTAAAGATAGAGAAGAAGAAGCATAAATCATAAAGCAACTCAAATGTAAGTGACTTACATTTAAATCTCTAGGCTCAACAGACACTCAAATGTCCACTTCTAGGGTGTCGTTCCTTATAAATTTGTACTACTTAGAAGCGTGCTCTGATACCACTCTGTAACACTCCGAATTCCAAAATACAACTGAATTCGAAGTTCCACAGGATCTTTACACTTCTTTTGTACAATTTTACAAGGAAATAAAAACATTTCTTTCGTCAGAGTTACATTACACTTGTGCATTGTCACAGTGGAAGCAATTTTACAATAATTTATATGAAACAACATTTAAAACAATCTTGCGCAGCATGTATACTTCAATTGTGTCAAGCATCTTTACCCTGCATATAAAACCATGGGCGCGTCAGTTCATTCAACAGACGAAATATTATACACGGCCATCCTCTCTATGCCGGAAACAGTATAACGATTCTCAATACTTAACAAACCACAAACTTGTCACAAACAAAGCTAAAAGGAAACTATCTTATTGATGTCGTGTTGTGAATGTGCACTTAGTCCTTAATGCAATTATTTGTATTATATGACACTAATGCGCACTTGTTCAGAGTCTATGCATCCCATACTACATAGGTCTGAGGGCAAGCCCTTAACCGTTCTTCATCTTCTAGGGTTCAATCCCTCGCCATGACTTAATCTACTACTGTAACTACGGTAAGTATCCTAGATGTTTTCCGACCTACGAACTCATGTCTAGGCTCCCAGGAGGGAATCCCAACGCACTGACACATAACTCATCATGCAGACATCCTGTGGTAATTCAGCTCCTACCATAGACATGACACCACCCGCAGTCGTTAAACACCCCACAAGCGTCGCCACCGGGACGGTACTCTGGAGTAGTATCCACGCCCTATCATGACGCATCATGGGACATCCTGTGAATACTCTCACGCCGCCAATTCAATGGCCCTCATACTCAATGTTTATTTCTTACTTTCATCACATCTTCACTATGTATCTAATCCTTAGTTTAATTGAATCATAAATAAAATCAACCCTTAGAGTGTAGCACTCCCACTATATCGGTCTTATACATTTAATTCATATGACCCAAACATTGGTCTTCTTATTTCAAATATCATTTCCACATTTTTTTTATTGCCGGTATAAGGCTTGGCTACACCCTAATTCTCAATTTCAACTCATAATTATAATATCATGCTTTTCATAATCATACGGTATTTTCATGATTAATTACAATTCATGTTTCATAAGCATAGTATTCATGTATTCACATCTTTCATAACTCATCACAATTAATAATTCAACTACACGTGCAATTTATGTGTAAGAATAAATTTCAACTAGTGGTAATCAATAATTCAAGTATTCCACAAATCTATTATTCTTATTTCAAAATCTTACTACAAGCATAGGTTAGAAGTCTAATTAATTACACCAGTCACACTATCAAAATTTCTTCGTTACTAATTTTTCATCGTTATGACTCAAAAATTTCTCATTATTTTTCCTTTATTTAAAAAGACAATTTGATTTGAAAAAGGAGAAGTCCTTTCTTGCAAAAATCCCAATTTCTTAATCACACTTTATCAAAAGTTATATAAATTTTTCTCATAAAGTCCTAATAACTTTTCAGTAATTAATCTATATTTCTTTCCAATTTTTATATATTTTAAAAACTCAATTAAATCAAAAATCCCACAATTTTTTTCTTTTTAAACTCAAACCCCCAACCTGGATTCGAACCCACAACCAGCGGTTAAATAGACAATGCACAAAACCAATGCGCCAAAGCCGCCGAACTATATAACTAGGGGTTATAATCCCTAAGTATCGACTCTCGGCTATTTGGGTTTTTAACAAAGAAATAAAAAAAAACCACAGTATCGAACCCGAGACCTCCCCCTTACTGTAGCGGCCGAAAGCTCTAATGACCAGTTGGTCTAAGTGGCCAATTCATTTTGAAAGTAATTAATTTAGGTTTTGATTTTGCTCTCTGTTCATAGTTATAATACATGATGTCTCAAAACAAAATTGTTTCTTTTTCTCCTCTTTTGAAAACAAAAATTTCCAGATTAAAAATACATTCAATTCTACAGTAACCAGTATTTTTATGAGTATTTTCAACTCTTTAAAACATATATTTTAGCCTTAGTTTGTATTCCATGATCTTAATTTCGACATTCGAGAACTAACGCATACTTCTTCATAATTAAAGATAGGTTCCCACAAAAATTCACTATATTAATGTTCTCTTACTTATTGACAACTATGATGTTTTTAGAACACAAAATCATCTAAAACTTCTATTTTATCAACTAATTTGCACATGATGCATTCAATCATTTGTTTGCAACTACAATCTCTTTCATTTATTCTATCATTCATATGGCACATAAAAATGGAGAATTCTACTACAAAAATTAACAATTATCTCTTAGTAATCATTCCATCAATTCATCTCTAATATACCATTCTAGTTTAATACTTTAATTAACAAACATGGTTCCAATCTCTTACTAGTTAATCCACATAATTGCATTTAAAACATATCTAACATGCATTCTAATATTAGAAACAATGAGGAACACTCACTTTCATTCATAATTAATAAATCTAGCAACCAAATTAACACACATCTACTAGTTTATCAATTCTCCTCTAATTAGGCAAACATGGATTTCATTTCAACTAGTTGCTTTATAACAACAATTCAATTCATTCCTAACATGATTTCTACTTTAGAAGTCATGAGAAACACCCACCTCTTTGGAGAAAAAGCCAATTAAAAGCTCCTAAGATTTCCTAGAATGCGAGAGAGTAGCCTTCTCCTCCTAGAATGTGATGCAAAAGGTCCTCCTTCTTGCTTCCTTGCCAAAACCGAGAGCTCCTTGTGGAGAAAGATGGGCCGGCCTCCAATGTAGGGACACACACACACTCAGACTCACTCTAATATATTTCTCCTATATAATTTTCTTTCTTTCAATAGTTTCTTAGTGTAGAATACAAGTAGGTAGGGGGTATTTATACTAGTTCTAGGATGGATTGGAGGGCTAGGATTTCATTAGATGGTTAAGGATGGATGGCTAGGATAGGTAGGGAAGTTGTAGCAACCACCCACCTCAAAAAAACTACCCATGCACACACACCCACTCCCCATCACTTCCATGCATAATCCGGCCTCCACATGGTGTGCATTGCACACTACGTGCATGCACGTGCTCCCTAGTACCCCCCCTATTTGAAGTTTGTACAATTTTAATTAATCAATTGTTCATAATTTGTGTCTATATGACAAGTGTGGCAATTTAAATGATTAATTAAATTTGTGGGCTTCATAAATAGTGGGCTTGGACTTGTGGGCCAAAATAATAAAATAATAAATTATTAAAGTGGGCTCAAACTAAGAAAATATTGTTTTAGGCTTTACAAAATAGCCTTTTAGAAAAATAAAGGAAGAAAATAATTGTTCATACTACAAAAAGAAATTTTGTATATAAAAATAAATAAATAAATAAACATACGGAATTTGCACGTACACAACACGTGAAAATCAACATTTTTATTAAAATAAAAGTTTAGGGTATTACAGTCAACAGCTCAAAAGACCACGTGTCGCTCGCCTGACGTTCGACACTCGTTTGCCATGCTTGCCGCTGCGCGCCGAACAAACGATGTCCTGAACGAAAAACAGGCAAAATGGCATTGACCAGTCGTTCGCCACGTTTGACGCAACGTTCGCCAGTCGTTCGATGCATTGTTCTCCATGTGCAATGCAATATTTGCCTGTCGTTCGAAGCGTCGTTCGTCACGTTCGACGCAACGTTAGCCAGTCGTTTGACACATCATTCGCCACGATCAATGCAACGTTCGCCGCGTTCTATGCAACATTCACCGCAATCGAAGCAACATTCGCCAGTCGTTCGATGCATCGTTCGCCACGTTCAATTCAACGTTCGCCGGTCGTTCGCCACATTCGACAGACGTTCGACGCATCGTTCACCACGTTCGATGCAACGTTTACCAGTCGTTCGATGAATCATCTGCCACGTTCGACTTGGCCTTCGCAGCATTCACCGCAACGCGCCGAACAGATGCATTCCCGAATGGAATACGAAGAAACTTGAATCCCTGATTGGCCGTCCGATCGCTCCAAAAATCGCGCCACAGCTTGATCGACGCTCCAGATCGCGCCACACCACTATTCACTTGATTAATTCTTCTTTTTAATTTATTAAATCGAATTAATTATTTAAAAATTGTAAAAATAATAAAAAATTCAAGAAAATAATTAAAAATTCTAAAAAATAATTATGGATTCGAGAAAAATATTTCGGAGCTCCTGGTAAATAATTATTAATTGGAAGGATTGATTAATACTTTTTGAAAATAGATTGCTGAATCACAAAATTGAATAAATAATTTGAAAAATAATTTAAAAATTAGAAAAAAATCCAAAAAATTCCATGAATAGTTTTGGGCATCCTACAAACTCAAATTGACACCGTTACACCTTGAGCAAGATCCAAACTTCCTTAAAAACTCCGATAAAATCCCGTATGCCATTAGATTAACAAAACTACTCCCCGAACGCTGTAAAACTCAATCCTCGAGAGTGGGGGGCTCGTGATATGGCTAAAAATAGGATTAAATTGGATTTGTTCGAATTAGGCATGGATCCCAAAGCTTTCAGGGGCAAAACGGTAATTTCACTTACAAACGAGTCTGAATTGGGGACTGGATCTTTTCTTCAAAGCCCAATAGCCCAAAAACGATCTGTCTTACTGGGTATGGGTAGCGGTCCGTTACAAACCAACCTAGATGGATAGAGAGCAATTCAAATTCGTGGTCATCCCTAAGAGACGGTTTAAATAGTCCCTCTTATCACGAAACGAGTAAAAATCTCTTCTTATCCATAAACATCCGGAAGTAGAGATTTATCTTTATCTCGAAACTTATTCCTAAGGCAACTATAAATACCCCTCTCCCCCCACTGTGACAAGGTAATCAATCTTTTTCTACCAAAAGCTCTTTTATAATCCTTCAGATTACTAACAAGAGCATCGGAGGGTTCATCGCCAGGATCCATCCCGATGTATCGAACTTTGTGCAGGTTCACGGCAGCAGCGAGAAACCAGTCAACACGCCGGTGAAAGTCAACAGGTTTGCTTACCTGTTTCCTTCAAGAATCCACAAATTCATCTATTTTCTCCCACACCAGAATTCAGTAGTAACAAATATCATTATCTTTGTAATGACATGGTGCATGGACAAATTGACTTGATATTACATTTCTAGATTAATTTAGTCATGTTAAACGATATGAACTGTTCGGATTATCCAGGTGATGGCTATGCATGCAGGTCACACAAAGCTTATCATGATAACTCATGAATGGTTCAGATTATCCACGTGATGGCTATGCATGGAGGTCTCACAAAGTTTATCATGAAAACTCCATGAACGGTTCTCACCGGATCGCTATATATATCCACATATAATTTGCTCTAATAAGTTTTTAAATTTAATTTTCACTAATTTCATTTGCCTAGTAATTGAGTAATATTTTAACCTAATTATCAAGAGTACTATTTTGGTTACAAAGAATAGTATGAAGAGTTTTTCTCTCTAGATTTTCTAGTGAGAGAAGCTCCCTAAAAAATTTTTAAAAAAAGGGGAAAGATGACGTCTGGGGAGGGGGAGGATTCCCTCATCACCCCCCCCAACCCGCCACTCCGCCTCCGGTGCGGCGGTAGGCTCGTTGGATATTCCAATTTGGAGTCTAGATGTAGGTTTTTTGGATCTATGGTAGATAAAGATGGATGGCGTGGCTAAGAGCATCAGCGGCATGGTGGCTAACGTAGAGGGTGGGGCTGCGTCATCGAGAGCGAGGGAGGCTGCACGTGAGTTAGAATTGAGGCCATCAGCGGGATATGAAGACATCGGGGGTGGTCGACGCTTCAGAGTTGTAGTGAGGATCGTCGGGTGTTGGCGAGGTCAAGGGTTCTGTTGGTTGCATGGACTGCCGGTCAACATGGAACGAGATAGATCGGCAGGTGTTCTCGTCGACAGGTGGCAGATTGGTCCGAATTGGATTCAAGCCGTTGCCAATGGGTTGCTGGAGTAGAGGAGTTGGGATTTGAGTTTCAAATTTTGAATTTGGATTTTGGGTTTGGAAATTCAAATTTGAATTTGGAGTGTAGAGGAGAAGATTTCTAGAATTTTGAATTTCAAGTTTTGAAATTCAAATTATAGTTGAAGGGTGAGAGGAGAGTTTTCTTATGTAATTTGAATTTCAGATTATTTTATTTGAATTCAAATTATAATTGTGGAGTGATGGGCGTGATCTCGCGCTTCATCTGATTGGAGGGAGAACAGGTTGCAGGTGCATTCGTCTATAAGTTTTGCTAGGGGATGGACTAGTTAATGATATATGGTTGTTATGTAATTGTTTTCCGTTGTTTCGTTGAGTAACTGATAAATATAATTATTTTTAATAATTGTTTCGTTAATTATTATTAATGAAATATAGCCGTGACGTGGTCATGTTTTTCTAAAAAGAAAAAAAAACATTCTTACCTAATTAATTAAGATAACTATATGCCATATTAGAATATTGTATTGTATTTACCTTGTTAGCTAATGATTCAACTAGGTGAGATCTTTATGAGCAATCGGACATCATTAATTAACAATCTTACATTACACTCACTCCTTTATGATTTATTTCCCAAAATGACCCACTTTTTTAAAGTATTTGCTAAGCTGATTTATTTTCAAAAGTATTTACTAAAATGACACACTTGCTAGCTCGGATAGCGAATTTGGTGAAAATACCCTCGCTGCTTGAGATAGCGAGTGTAGATTTAGGTGTTTCTCTCCAACTTGAAGAAATCGTGTGAAGTGTAAAGATCCCAAACTACATTCGATGTCTCCAATAGCAAGAGTGGTTGTAATAAACTCGCTATTGGAGACAATGAGTGTCATTTGAGTTTTTTTTTAAATTTTAAATTGCACTCTCAACTCTCACTTCCTCTTTCTCCCGTCATCTCTTCACTCTCACTCCTAACTCCGAAACCCAAAATCCTAGCCTCTCAAATTCGATCTCTCACCCACAAAATCTCTTCTAAATCTCAAACTCTTCACTTCATTCCTCCCAACCCTTCTCTCCTACCACTCTCAAAACCTTAAACTCATCTTCCAAAAGACCCTTATGGTTCATTTCCCCATTCATTATACTACATTCGCTATCTCAAATAGTGACTGTGTGTAGAGATTTTTACAGAGAATTTGAAGTCCCTGAAAAAATAAAAAATATACACTCGCTATCTCAGATAGTCACTGTGTGTGTAGAGAATTTTACAGAAATTTTGAAATCTCCTGAAATTTTATCGAAAATGCTAAACTCGCTATCTGAGATAGCGGGTCTCTTTGAACTAAATTCGCTATCTCAGATAGCGAGTGTAGTTATGACATTTTAAAGTGCAACCTGCAGCAGCAAATTTTTCCTGTATACATCGTGTATGGTTCATTTTCAGATTTTCGCCACAATTCATTATAAAAAATTCAACATTTGAATGAACATTTATCTAACAATGTAGGTTCTACATTAAAAAAAAAGTACATTTAACATTAAAAAAAATTAAAGTCAGACTCACTATCTCGCTCGCTGTTTGAGACAGCGAGTCTTTGATATTTTTTCTTCAAGTTATTTCTCTAAGTGGTGGAGAAACACCTAAGTCTACACTCACTATCTCAAACAGCGAGGGTATTTTCACCATAGCGAGTGGGTCATTTTGGTTTATACTCTCGAAAGGGGGTCTGTTTGGGAAATACTTTCAAAAAGTGGGTCATTTTGGCAAAAAAAATCCTCCTTTATACTGGGGTCTGATTCATGATTTGCCTGAAGACTTCCTCCAGTGTTTGTCGTTGTGTTACCCGCTTGCCATGTTAGCTTTGCGTAAACATTTTTTTCTTAGAGCATCTGTAGTCGTTTGCTAAATATCGATAATATGGATATTTGGCTAAAAAAAGCGCTGCACTCGTTTGCCAAATATCCATATTATCGATAATTTGCTACAGTCGATTGCTATATTTGAGAATGGATATCGCTTTTATCCAAATTTGAGCGACGGCACTCGAAGTGCCGTCCCAAAAAAAAATTATTTTTTTTTCGTCGGATGGCACTTCATGTGCCGTCCTTTGATTTTTTATTTTTTTTTTCAATTAAAAAAATCCCATTGCAGGCCCAAATCCTCGGACGGCACTTGAAGTGCCGTCCGGAGGGTTTTGTAATTTTTAATTTTTTTTTGCAATTTTTTAATTTTTTTGCAATTTCTGAAATGTTTTTGCAATTTTTTGTAATTTTTTTGTAATTACTGAAAATTTTTTATAATTTCCGGAAAAGTGGAAAATGACAACAAAAAAAAACCCACCCTGTTGGATGGCACTTCATGTGCCATCCCTCCTTTCGGTTTGAATTTTTTTTTTCCCGTCTCCGATGGCACTTCATGTGCCGTTGCACCAATTATTATTAATAATTTTTTATTTTCGCGCTCCGACGGCACTTCGAGTGCCGTCCCACAAAATTTATTGTTTTTTTAATTTTTTTTCTCCGACGGCACTTCATGTGCCGTCGCTTATTATTTTAACATAGAAAGCTAAAAAATAGCTTTAAACGAGTGCAACAAAAGTTCGATTTCTATTTCCATTTATCCATATGTCCATATTTTTACATTCACCGACTACAGATGCTCTTAGCTTTTATTTGCGCTTAAAACATCAACTTTCGAAAATTATGTGATATAACCAGTGAGGCCGACCTAAACTAACCAAACCAATTCTTAGCTGGCAGATAATTTACAAATAGCAGTAGAAAGCTAAGCACAGAGTTTTGGCAGAACAGATCCCCATGCCTGGGACAAGATTTGATGGTAGTAGAAAGCTTTTTCTTGGAAGAAAAGCTCAAAGAGGTGATCTCACAAATAGGGAGCAAAAAGCTCCAGGCCCAGACTAATTTTCAATCTTTTTTTATCTAACATTCTGAGAAGAAATCAAGGATGATGGCCTGGCTGTCATGTCAGAATTTTACGATTATAGATTGAAACTCGGTAAACTCAATTTTGCGGAAGTGGTACTCATTCCAAAAAAAGAAGAACCCCTTGTTAGGATTATGCCTTGTATAATCGTGGTTCCGATTAGAATAAGGTACGATAAAGCATGAAGGTCGAGGCGTCGAAAAGAGTAGAAGAGAAAACAACAACATCAGCAGTCAGGAAGAGTGATAGTCGACTGTCATGGGAGACGATCGACTGCACCCCCGACCGCACACCCGACCGCAGCTGTACAAGGTTTTGGCGGAGAGGAGGTCAGTCGACCGGTCTTGTTGGACGGTTGACCGTGTGCGACGTTGTATTTTTTTGGGCCTCGATTTGTTAGGTCGTTTCAGCCCAATCTTCAACTCCGAGTCAGATCGTATGGCTCCTATTCAGTTACTTCTTCTACATGTTATATTGGATGATTGAGAATCAAGATTAACCTATGGTTCTCGCTATTCTTCTTCTATATATTGTTGTAGCCTCCAATAAGAGAGGTAAGTACTTCATTGATATTTTTTCCATTGCAAAGAGAGGCTTGAGAGAGAGATAGTTCTTGGTAAGAGAGTTTAATTCCTTGTATTGAGTGAATCATTAACTTCTTATAATCACTTCTAGTTGAATATTATCTCTCTCCATATTTCCTATTTGGATTAAGTGAAAGTTAACCGGAATAAATTCTCGGTGTGTTTGTCTTGGATTGGTGGATCTATTTGTTTGCTTGCTCAATTGATTCATCTTATCTACTTTGACTTCCTCATTTCTCTAATTAGTTCCGCTGCGCCACCACCGATGTGTTTGTAGACACCCCATCCCAATATCCCTCAGGGTTGGGGACTTTCGACCCATCCGTCTCCTCAATTGTTTCGTCAAAATAATCACCAAGGTCCTCGTCAATAGGTTGGCAAAATTGAAGTATAGTTTGATCAGTCGTGAAATATTTGGATTCTTCAAATGCCAATGTATTTTAGATTGTGTGGCTACTGCTGAAGAAGCAATCCACCATTGTCATATCTTGAATAATAGGAGCTATCTGCTAAAACTCGACTTCAAGAAAGTTTACGACTCTGTAGAATGTGATTGCCTATTTGAGACTCTTAGGGTAGAGGCTTTGGGGTTAGATGGATCAGTTGGATTCACAACTGCTTGACCACGAGTAAAACGTCTATCATGATTAATGGTATGGCTGGTGTCACGCCCCGCTTCCCGGAATACAGGAACACAGGCACGTAACTGAGGCCCAGCGAATGATATAAGTACGCCAACTCATATCATCCATAAGCTGTACCAGTCTTAGCTCAACAATATAAGAAAATTTAATCACAACCACGCAGGAAACATGATCACATAAACGAGAACGAAATTCAATCACCAATTCTGGAATACAAGAACTTACCAAATTACTCGAGAGACTCCTGCTCCAATTGTGAAAGATCTGCTCATCAATGCCTCCTAGGAATTCTCTTTATGCACCTGTGCTTGATTATCTAAAAAGAAAGAATAATTTGTCCTTAGAGCAAGTACGGACAGCAAGTAGTGAAAAACAGAGAGTAAAGGAACAGGTTACATGAAAGAATATGAATCAAGATCAAGTTTGCAAGGCAATAATGGGTACTAGTAACAAATGGTCTTAATCAAGTGTATATACATGTCAACTAGTTCTATTATCAAGTTGTTTCTCCTAACTAGTGCACGTACTACTGCATCCCATACTACAGGTTCCATGCACGCACAACAGTGTTCGTTTTAGACTTCGTGGTGGGGCCTACAGAGCGTGTACTCGGCATATCACGACAACAAGATTACAGGATAACAAGTTCACGTCTCCACACGTATTCTCCACCTTCTATATAACAAGTCCATGTAACAGGAGGGCCCTACCGAGTACATTTTCTGAGACGGTCCACTACTAGGTCAACCCTTAGAAACCCCGGCTTGTTTTAGTATTTTATTAGGTCATTCATGTACATGCGAGTGGTTATAATAATGTCAAGTGAATGGTGACAATGCAGCAACATGATATATTACACAATAATAGGCATGAAGTAGTAATTCTAAAACAACAATTCTCTTTATATTAATTTAACTGGTTCCTGATAAAACTGGGTCGAAACCTCAGCACAAGACAGACAAGACAGCATCACATAAATGTTTATCAAGTGGGTAATTATCAAGTTATTGTATCATGCATGTATCATGACTAATGTACAGCAAGTAATGTAAATTTTTCCAGTAAACAAGTTAAGTTCATCATGTCAAGTTCAAGTAACAAGGTCTCAAGTAATAACATGTATTTAATCAAGTTGTATTTTCTCATGTACAAGTTCTATTTATTTTATTCATGTCAAATTTGCATATGCTTGGGTTTGAGTCAATGGATAATAAAAGAAGTCAAGAGTACGTCGGGTTAGCTCGTGTAAACCCTCGATACTCCCAACAGACGGAACACAAGGCAAATTAAGATAGTTAAAATGGAACTACTTGCAGGAGATCAATAAGCTTGAACTAGAATAAATAAAACAGTTCAAGTGGACTTGCCTGTTAGTTGACGACGATGAAATTAAATATAGAATAACGGGATCAGTATCCCGGGCAGTAGAATATGTGCAAAATGTATGTGGCAGCCACGCCAAGGTCCAAGATAGCAACTCCAATAGCAATAAACAGCAACTTCACTTCAACATCTCCAAATATGAGTCAACTCCTTCACAAATTCCAAGACAGTAAACACCTCCCAACAACAACTCCACTGCAACAACTAATAACTCCAATCCAATCCGCTACTCCACAACACCAAACACCAGTGTAACATCCAACAAACACAATACCTCCCAAACAGCAAAGCACCCAACACCAATATAATAGAATCAATCCAACACACACAATCCCCAATACACCCTGTCTTCTACTTCCCTTCTTCAATCCAGAGAGAGGGGAGAGAGAGAACGAGCGGGAAAGAAGTGAGCGGGAGAATGGGCTGCGATCGGCGACGGGAGGAGGGGAGCGGCTCAGGCAGTGAGGCATACGACAGGGCTGGTCGACTGGCGACGCTCAGGGCAGTGACGACGAGGGAGATCGGGAGGTGCTGGTTGGCTTGCGGTGGATCCGAACGAGCGGCAATGGCAATCGATGGCTGTACAGAAGTGGGGAGTCGTACAGTCGAGGGGGAGAGCAAGATGGCAATGGAGGGCGAGAGGAAGCTGGCGACGGGAAGGAGCGTTCGAGTGGACGGGAATGACGGCCATGGTGGGAGCTCGTCGATGGTGGAGTTCTGAGCGGCGGTCGCGACGAGGACTTCGGCAATGCGGCTGCGAGGTCGTCGCGATGAGGCGAGTGGCAGCACTGACGTCGAGAGGCGGAGCAGCGAAGGAATGGCATGCTCTGTTCTTCGCGATCGAACAGGGGAGCGGTCGAGTGGCTTGACGCTGGTGCTGTCGAAGGCTGGCGTCGAGTAGAGTCTCGGAGGTGGCGAGCGACGCGACGGAGCTCGAGCGAAGGAGGCTTGCGGTTGAGTCGAGCGGGAAGCGCTCGAAGAAGGCAGAGGAGGAGCAATGGCGGGATGAACGGGGTGGTAGTCTTCGATGTTCTTCGGAGGTGTTCGATGGAGAGCTCGAGCGAGAGGCGCTCGCGAGGTGGAGAGCGGCAGGGCGGCTGGCGTTGTGGAGGAGGAGATCCTCTGCGGTGGCTTCGAGGTTGAAGACGAGCGGACGATGGCGATGGCAACTGGACGAACGCAGGCGGCGCGGCGCTCAAGAGGCAGACGATGGCGTCGCTGTGGAGGTGGCGCTGAAGCGAAGGCGAGGATGAAGATGGGAAAAATAGTTCTGATTGGGTTTTGTTCTGTTTTGGTTTGTTTGGTTTTAACAGAGAAGAAGGGAGAGAGTACGGGAGAGAGGAGAGTGGGGTTTAGTTAGTGATTAAGAGATAATCAGGGGTTAGTTAGAGTTTGTGGGGGTGTGGTTACGGGGATTGAGCAGAGTGGGGAATACGGGAAAGAATTCTATAGGGATAGATGTAGGATTAATCTTTACAAGTATATAGGTTCTGGGTTAGTGGGCTTGGGCTTAATAATGGGTTCAAAAATATTAATTAAAACAATTAAGACATTGGGCTGAAATATTTTGGGCTCAAATTGATTTTAATAAAATCAAATACGAATTTGGGCTTAGAATAAACAATTGGATTTCAATAGGAGATTCAAAAGGCTATAAATGCATCGGAAGAAATTTATACGGAATTTGAAATACAAGAATACATAGAAATCCGTATAATCGGAAACAGGGGTTACAGCTGGGTCTTTGTTCTCTTGCAGAAGACATCTGAGGTAAGGTGACCCACTATCCCCCCTTATTTTTGCTATTGTAGTAATTGTCCTTAAATGCATGATAGATAACTGTAGCCTAGCAGGGTGGATCACCCTGGTTGTTGGTGGTCGAAACAGATCGGGATGTACAATCCTACAATATGCTAACGACATATTACTCTTTGGAAATTGGGAGTTAGGGGAAACCATTTCCTTCAAAGGAGCTCTATACTGCTTTGAAGCATGGTTCTTTATACTGGTTAACTATCATAAGAGTGCCCTTATCCTTATTGTCATGACTCATGAGGATGCGCAAATACACGCATCCATTCTGAATTGCCAACTTGATGAGTTCCCACTCAAATACATGGGTTTGGCGATTCGGCCAGGTAGACTGATGAAGGTGGATTGGTTACCAATCGTTGATAGATTTGAATCTAAACTATCAGGCTAGAAAGGCAAATTCCTCTCTCTTTGGTGGGAGAATTACACTCATTAACTCAGTCTTAACAAATCTCCCAACCTACTACAAGTCTTTCTTTGAATTGTTTAAATGGGTGATCCAGCAGATCGACTGAGTTCGAGAAAGATTCCTCTGGAAAGGTGCTGATGCTGACAAAGGACGGTACCATCTTATCAGGTGGGACAAGGTCTTCATGAAGAAGATACATGGTGGGCTGGGTGTTATCGACCTGAGAGATGAATTTGGCTCTCTTGGTGAATGGTGGTGGAAAACATATCACCCGAACGATGTAGCTGGCAAGACTTCTTCCAGTCTTATTTTCAAGGAAAAGACTCACGTAATCGGGGTTTCAGGGTGGGCCCTAGGGTCTCGTGATTTTGGAGAGGCGTTTCAAATGCTCATGACACATTCTATAGTTAAGTAACAACGTTCATAGGTAATAATGGCATGACTACTAAATTCTAGCGGGACAAATGGCATGGAGTTCACACCTTACGCAAACTATTACCAAACCTCTATGATGTAGCCACTCAACCTCACATCTCAGTGGCCAAGACTTGGAAAAGGGGGTCGTGGAGACCCTCTTTGGGACCCCGCCTAACATAGGAATCCTAAGCAAGATTAGTAGCACTGTAGGAGTTTATTACACAATCAGGTGTGAGGTGCTCACTAGGTCCAAGATCGGAAATCGTGGGAGCTGGAATAGTCAGGGTCCTTCACAGTCCTCTCCCTTTATAACTGCATCCATTTTTGGGGTTGTCGACTGAGTTGGTCTTCAATTCTTTGGAAGGCGAAAGCCTAGGGATGCTTTCTTATCAGATACGGATAAGATATTAGCTATACCAACATCCGTGTCCGCATTCCAAAAACAGATTTAGATATGGATATCGATATGACTCAGAAAAAAAATCATATCCGTATCCGCAAATTTCGGATATGGATGCGAATCAGATACGGTTTACCGGATGACGGATACGAATTCGGATATCATACATATAGTTTTTGCTAAATATTTTTCCTTAACTAGTACTTAGATATGTATATCACTGAATTGCTGGAATCAATCTTTATTTGTAATCACACAATAGAAATCAACACAACAAAAAAAGTGAAGGAAAATTTGTTTCATATATGTACAACTCTTATAAAAATGAATACATTACGCACTTACCTGTCTATTTTACATATGGTTTGAACCTGACACTTTAAACTTTTTTTTTTACCAGGATGAGATGGCGTCACCAAAAAACAGAGCACTTAGGAAGAACCACAGTAATGGAGAAAAGTTAACAATAACAATGTATAAATGCTTTCTTCATTCTTTAAAAAAAGGAGAAAAGTTAACATCGTACTGAAAAAATAAATGCTTCTACGTCCGTAGAAATGCTTCTACCTCCGTAAAATGATTTTGCTCGAGAATGGTTACATACTTCTCTGTTTCCAAGCACATCCAATGTAACCCCTATTTCTGATTGTACGGATTTTCCTGTATTTTGGGTCTTGGTCTTGTTGTGGACCTTCTGTTGCAATTTATTATTATTGTTATCTTTTATTAGCCCAAACCATTTGAAAGCCCATACTATTGTCTACCCAAACCCATCTCGTTATTGGATCCTAAACCCAAATCCTAGTCTATCCAAACCCACAAACCCTTTTTCCCCCTAACACTCAACCCAGATCTCCTCAACTGCACACTTCCCCGTAGCTCCATGATCTCCCCCACTATCTTGTAACTACCCCCCCTAATTAATATTATTTTATTATTCTAAAACAAAACCCCCTTCCCCTTACTCTCTCTCCCCGTCTCCCTCTCACTTTTCTGTTTTCCCAACAAACAGAGAATTCCATTTCATCTTCCTCTCCCCGTTTCATCTCCAACCACCAAACAACCCATCACCCTTCCCGTTCATCGTCTTCAACTTTCGCCTTCCACCATTTCCTTGGTGAGCTGTCGTCCATCACAGCGCCATCCTCACCCAAGTTTCCACCGAAGCCATTTAACCACCACCTCGTTGAGCCGCCATTGCCTCCTCCCGCTCGAACTCCGTCGAAGTCCCTCACCGCCAGCATCGTGAGACCCCGTCGCTGCTCCTCCTCATCCCCGTTGCCATCAAACTCTGACCTCCAAGAACCCATCTTCGTCTTCACCTCCACCCATCCTCGTCGAGAAACAACCAGTCCCGCTTGAAGCTCCACCTCAGGCTCACCTTCAACCTCTCATCCTCCATCTCCAGTCGACGCCACTGCAGCACCAAGCTCCCCCATCATCTTTCCGAAGCTCATCATCTTCTTCCTCTGTTTTGGAAAGGAACAGAACTTCGAGCGCTGCCGTCACTTCCCGACCGTGTGCGCCACCACCGTCACTGCCAATGTCCAGCTGTTCGCCCCTCATTCGCATCGTTCGCAGTCATCCCCCACCATCGAGCACAGTCGTCGTTTCTCCCACCAATCTCTCTATCTATCTATCTCTGTCGAAGTGAGGAAGGAGACGAGGTGTGATTGGTCCGTTTTGCCGTTTGGTGTTCTGGGCAAAGTAGATCCTGATCCGGTGCATTGGTGTTCTGTGTGTGTGCTTTGAGATCCGGTGTGCTACTGTGGTGAGTTTGTGGTGCTGTTTGCTGTTTTGGAGTTGCCGTTTAGTCTTTTTTCCGCTTGGGTTCTTGCACGTGTCTCGCACGTATTTTTGGAGCATCCCGAGATTCTGATCCCGTTATTCCTTTTTTCATATTTGAATCATCTACAAAAGGCAAGTCCACTTGAACTCGGTTTATTTTCTAGTTCAAGATTTTTGACCTCTTAAGCAAGTAGTTCCATTTCGATTATCTTAACTTTGCTTTGTATACTCTTCGTTGGGGATATCTAGGGTTTACATGAGATAACCGGAAATATCCTTGACTTGTGCCAATATCCATTGACTCAAACCCAAACATACATGCACACACGACATGAACGAATTAACTAGAATTTGCATATGAGAAAAATACCATGATATGAACACATGTTGTGTAATCCCTGTTTTTCATTTTGTGTATTTTTGATTATATTTTTCATTTTTGGTGTATTTATTCTCTCTTGTATTTTTTTTGAACTGTATATTGAATTTGTTTTTAATATATATTCGTTTTGTTTCATTTTGAGCTCCTTGTGTTTGGTTGATTGTCCCTTTTGTCTCGTTTTTCATCATTTTGATCTTTCCTCCATTTTTCGGTCTCGTTATCTTTATCTGTTGTATTCAGTGGTGTTGTGGTGGTGTTTTAGTTGCCTTTTTCCCTTTCCCATTATTTTGATCCCTAATAAGATTTTCAAAAAGCCATAGATATCACTCCTATTTGCATTCCTATTGTTATTTGATCCAAAATCCAAAACCCATTTGTATACCTATTACTAGCTACTAATACCCATTACCCATTAGTCCACATCTAAACCCTATATATATTTCCATACCCTCACAAACCCTAACCCTAACCCTAATTTTCCCTCTCCTACAAACTGGCTCCCTCTCCCTCTCTCTCTCCCTCTCCCGGCTATGCATCCCAACCCGACCCTTCACAACACCACCCCGGCCTCCCACCTAAGCCGACCAGCACCCTAGACCAAGCCGACAACCCCCCACTCTGGCAATCCCCACTCCGGCCACCACAAACCTGAGCCCTCTTTCCCTCTCCTTGCTTTGCAGATCACCACACCAACATCGACAACATCATAGCTTGCACTACTTGATCCCCTACTCTCTCTTCGTGGTGTTCTCAAAGTGGTCTCTAGCCACTTTGATCATCGTGCGCGTTGGAAGTTCGTTCGTGGGAAGATTTTGTTCGTGGTGCTTGGATTCGCGATTTAGCAGGTTTCGTTCGTGGGTTTTGCTTCTCTTCGTGTTTGCATCGTTCTTTATCTCCAAATTATGGCAAGTAACTTGTACTCCAATTCATTTGTTTGATACAAATCCCAAAGTTCACCTATAGTGTAGTTGGGTCTAGAGACAACCCTAGATTGTATTTTTCTTGATGAGTTTTGTCTCTATTGTGATATTTTGACCATAGAAGACTCATGACACAAATCTTGACATGATATAACCTAGGATTCGCCCGTTCTTGAATTTGGAACATGTATGTATGACTTTTGTGTGATTTTGTGTTTTTATTGATACCCATGTGAAATTCTTAACGTGGACATGTTAATAACCCTAATTCATGATGTTTAGACATTTGGTAGGCTATATTTCAAGTTTGGATGTGTTTGGATCAATATTCTTGAAGCTAGGTTGTTTTTGTTTTGAAGGGTGAAATCTGTATTTTCTGGATGTTCTGTTTTGTTTGCTGTTTTCGACTGTGCTACAGTTAGTATCTTGATTTTGGTATAAAATATGAGTTTTAGATAATTTCGTCTATTTTCAAACCCCTCTGACCTTGCTTGATTTTGATTTTGTATAACTGAGTTATGGCTGTTTTAGTACAGAGGTGTTGAGCTATTCCAGATTCTGTTTTTGGTTAATTTTGATAAAAAAACTATTTTCAAGAACCATGCTATACATATTATTTTGATTTGAAACTTTGGTCAGTGTTTCTTTATTAAGCTAGTGATTATCCAGAATTTTGGTGTATTTTATTGATAAGTTTTATGTAATGTTTCATGCTCGTTTATAAAATCTATACATGCTATATTTTATTCGCTATTCTGTAAAGAACCATATTTTCACTATAATTTCTTTTACTGTATGAAAATTGTTTGTGAAATGTGAAAGTTAGTAAATTCTATCTATTTTCATATCCCTTTGGCGGAATTGGATTTTGTTTCACTGGTTGCGAGATACCTTAGTTTTCGTATAAGCAGTGTTGAGGATTTCAGATTCGCCAAACTATGTTTTCTTAATGCTTCGTATTTTTGATGAGTGATCTACTTTCACTGGAAAAATCTGAAACTTTATATTTTGATTTTGGACATATAGGGGAGTACCCCAGATTTTTTGTGGATTTATTTAATGTGTTTTCATGCTGTTTTCTTGTTCTTGAATTCGTTTTCTTGATTTCTGGTTGAACCTAATTTCTGTATTCAAATCAGTTTTTAGCTGTGTTGTTGTGAACTAGTATATGACTTAATTATTCTCGCTAGTTTTGTGTGGAAGTCTATTTTCCAGATACTTTGACGGATCCAGATTTGCTTATTTGTAACACTAGGAATCACTGTTTTACTACAGTAGGGTCTTGCTGTCCTGAACTTGAGATTTGATAATTTTATCATTTTATGAGATATCTTGCACTCGTACATGTTTAGTTTTCTACTTGAACTTGCCACATGATCATGTCATGCTATTCTTGATATGTTTTGCACATATACATGCTTGTATAACATAAATAATAAAATTAACCAAACCGGGGTTAAGGGTAAGATATAGTAGTGGATAGTGCAGAAATGTGTACTCGGAAGAACCTAGTGGTTATTGAAGCTTGTTTACATGTGGAGCTTGACACGATTTACATGACACGTACACACATGACACTGGAGCTTGTTTGGGTTTTGGAGCTTGTTTACATGATACATAATTACATGATACTTGGAGCTTGTCCCTGAGTACACTGCCCTGTGTGGTCTCCTACAAAATCTAAAGCGAAACTGTTTGTTGTAGCAACCATGTAGTAAAAATCGGGATACATGAAGTGCTACCTAGATAGTAAATCACTACAAGACTTGATACATGCTTACTTGAACATGATACTCGAACATGATACATGCTTGCTTGATACTTGACTACACAATACATGAGACTTGATTACATGACACTTGATACATGATTACGTGACACTTGACACTTGATGCATATTTACATGATACTTGATTTCTTGACATTTGACTTATGCCATGTACACTTGATCACTTTTACCATGCTAGTTGTTTACCTTGACATCACACTTATACCATGTGTTAGTTAGCTTCCCCATGTGCTTGTATCCTACATTATTTGTGACCCGTGACTTGCAATTGACATGTACTTATTTTCTTCTTTTCTTCTTCTCCTGCAAAATTACTAATTGTAGATCAGGATGGACGGCTGCAAGATGGTATTGGCGAGATGATGTATTCGTGCTGGAATTTCTGCTTTATTATTATTATTATTTGTTGCTAGAACTTGAATAAGATGTACTTGATTACTTGGATATTATCTTGTATTTGGGCGATGTGACCTAGAATATTTGACTGGTTCAGAACTTGATTATTTGAGATTATTGTATTTGGTTTCAAGTAATTTCTGTTGGTATCTTGTTTCAATTATGCATGTTTGGTTGTGCCTTTTGCTTCCGACTCTGATTATCTTGTGAAATATTGCAAAGATTCTTGAACAGCTTATGGATGTTGAAAATCATTCGCTGGGCTTTTGTTACGTATCCGTATTCCGTATTCTTTTTGGGAAGCAGGGTGTGACATGTTGATTGATTGAGACCTCAAGAATTGCATCGTGACATTATTATCTCAGAAAATGTACTCGGTAAGGCCTTATCGTATATCGTATTGTCATGGAAGGAGGAGTATCGATTGTGAATTATGGATTATCAATTGTAAATTATTGTTATCGATGCCGAGTACACGCTCTATAGATCCCAACACTATATCTAAAACGTACACTGTTTGCGTGTACCGAACATGTGGTATGGGACGCAGTAGTACGTGCACTAGATAGGAAAAAAACATACTAATAAAACTTAGTTGACACTTGTACACTTGACCATTGCTTATGGAAATTAGTATTGTTTTTGGACTTTGTTCTTGCTTCATACTCTTTGATGTACCATGTTCCCTTACTCTTTAGCTTTTCACTACTTGCTGTCCGTACTTGCTCTAAGGACATTTTCTTTTCCACTCTACTTGATCCAGCTACAGGTGAACAAGAAGATTTGTTAGGAGGCATTGGTGAGCAGTTCTTCTAGGATTGGAGCAGGAGCCTCTCGAGCTAGTTGGTAAGTTCTTATATTCCAGATTTGGTTATTGAATTTTATTCTCGTTTATGTGATTATGTTTTCTGCGTGGTTGTGATTATTTTATTCATGTTGTTGAGTTAAGACTGGTACAGCTTATGGATGATGTTAATATCATTCGTCGGGCCTTCGTCACGGGCTTGTATTCCTGTATTTTGGGAAGCGGTGCATGATAGGTTTTTAGTGGTATCAGAGCCAGGTTTGGCTAATGTGTTTGTCATGTTTGGCTAATACGTTAGTCAAGTTTAGCTCTAGCCAGTCTAACTCAATAATATGTGCACCACGCCAATCACATGAACATATAATAACCAACATATAATCTGGATACTCCTCTCATTTGATTCCTCTTTTGGTCCCTTCAATTTCAGTTCCTTCATCTCTTAGCTGTTTCGTCCCTTCCATTCATTAACATTCATTGATTCCTTACTGGGTATAATTTTATTCTTTTGTGCCCATATTCCTTTGATTCTGGAGTCGTCCATTCTTTTCTTCCCGCTTGGTTCGTCGATCGGCATCGGTGGATCTTCAACGACATGTTAGAGGCTTGTTTAATTCCTACATTACTATATATTTTTATGATATATTTAGTGTAAGTTTGCTACACTGCATATTTATTTTCTCATTCACATTTGCATTGTGCTTATGCATGTATTTCATTCCGTTCTTCTCCCTACTTTTATAAATCATTTTCACTAATACTATTTTGTACTATTGTGTTTGATATTTATAACCTATACATCTATTTTGATATTATATTGTGTGACTTTCAACTCCATTTCTTAATTTTCTACTATTTTATAGCATAAATTTCAAAACATAACATCATACTTAAATTAAATGTCCCATATCCCTGTGCATATGGAATGTTACATCTTCCATTTCACCATTTCGGTGCAACCTAATGTCGAGATGACAAATATGCAACTCGATGTCAATGGAGGCAAATTGCAACTGGATGTCGGGGGGGGGGGGGGGGGGCAAAATGTGCAACCGAATATCCAGACGGCAACCTGCAACCTGATGTCGTGAAGGCAAACATGTAACTTGATGTTAAGGATGCAAGATTTTCTACCTATTTCCTAATTGATATTTCAAGACTTTGTACTTATATAATGAAACTAATGGTAAAGAAATATTTTCTTTATGATATTTTGTTTATACAATTACACTTTATGTTTCCATACAATTTGAACTAGTATAGTTGATTTTACTCTATTTTGTGTTTACAAATTTTTTTTCATTTATGTTAAGATTGAGTACAGCAACTATGGTCTAAGTTTTCGTTCTTTTGTGAATTACTATTTATTGTCACCGTTTTCCTATTCTTTAACATTTTAGATTTCTCACTTACTTTTGTTTCCACGTCCTAATTAATGATTTGACGCTTACTTTTGTAATATTTAATGGACTCCTTTTAAGTCTTCTTGCATATTTTTATTTTGGTCTATTCTGCTCGTTACCCTTTAATGTGCTTTCCGAGTATTGATTATAATGTCAACATTCACTAATTATTATATGTCTTTTACATTCATTGTTATTAATATTTCTTTACTTAGCTAAATTTGTTCGTATGTGTATGTATCTTGACTGGTTATTTTCCCAAAACTATTTTTTTTTATATAACCTTTAAAGTTTGTGTTCCTTTCTTATTCGTATGGTTATCAACCTTTTTATAGTTGGGCTTATCTCTTCACTTCTGACTTCCTATTCTATGTGAAAGTCTTCATATTTTCTAACGATTGGGGATTAATGGTGTATTTTGACTTCACTTTCCATTTATAATTGATCGACTATATATATTCCTGTTTGATTTATTTATAGAATTGATAAGCCAAATTATTATTTTGTTTTATAATGTTATTATTATTATTGCTATGGTTTTCGTTATTATTATTGGTATCATTGTTATTATTGATATTACCATGGTTATTATTATTGTTGTTATTATTGTTATTATTATTATTATTATTATTATTATTATTATTATTATTATTATTATTGCATTATTTTCATGAAAGTTTTGAATCCAATTCTGTCATGTATGAATTACCATTATTATCAGTATTGTTAACATTTTTAATTTTATTATTATTATTATTACTAGTATGATAATGATGATTTTTATAAATGTTATTATAATTGCTTTTATTATTTTTAATATTATTGTTATTATTATTTTATTATTATTTCATTATTGTTATTACTATTCTATTATTATTGATATTATTAGTTTTATTATTAATATTTGTTGTTATTATTATTTTGTTAAAGCCCATTAGTTTTGATCTATAGCATATCTTTTAATTATTTAAATTGAAGCCCAAACTTTATATTCTGTTGCATTATTTGTTTATATCTATCTTGAGCCCATACTCTCCTTGATCCTGGTGTCTCATTCTTGTCTTCCTGCTCGGTTCGTCGATTGGTGTCATGTGGCCTACAGTGACACGTATGTTGCTTGGGACATCACCATCGGAGTAGCGCAGCGGAAGCGTGGTGGGCTCATAACCCACAAGTTCCATGATTCTCTTCTTGTTCCTTCTTCTTTGCATCGTTCAAATCTTGTTCGTCTTTTTCACTTGCCATATTTTGTCGATTTATTATTCGACATCGATCTTATCTATGTCCTTTTCTTATCTTGGGGCTTCCATCACTCGAGTTTTCTTTTTTCTAATTTTTCTACCTTGTTATTTCTTAAGTTTGTTTCTGTTTTGTCCTACTGCCTGCCAGAATGAATTTCAAGGACGAAATTTTTCTTGTAAGATGGGTTGGATTTATAACCCCTATTTCCGATTGTACGAATTTTCCTATATTTTGGTGGTGTTCTCTTTTCTATTTTATTGTATTTTGGGTCTTGGTCTTGTTGTGGGCCTTCTGTTGCAATTTATTATTATTGTTATCTTTTATTAGCCCAATCCATTTGCAAGCCCATACTATTGTCTACCTAAACCCATTTCCTTATTCGATCCTGAACCCAAATCTTAGTCTATCCAAACCCACAAACTCATTTTCCCCCTAACAATCAACCCAGATCTCCTCAACTACACACTTCCCCGTATCTCCATGATCTCCCCCACTATCTCGTAACTACCCCCCTTAATTAATATTATTTTATTATTCTAAAACAAACCCCCCCTTCCCCTTACTCTCTCTCCCCGTTTCCCTCTCCCTTTTCTGTTTTCCCAACAAACAGAGAACCCCATTTCATCTTCCTCTCCCCGTTTCATTTCCAACCGCCAAACAACCCATCACCCTTCCCTTCCATCGTCTTTAACAATCGCCTTCCTCCATTTCCTCGTCGAGCTGTCGTCCATCGCAGCGCCGTCCTCACCCCAGTTTCCACCGAACCCATTTAACCACCACCTCGTCGAGCCGCCATTGCCTCCTCCCGCTCGAACTCCGTTGAAGCTCCTCACCGCTAGCATCGTGAGACCCCGTCGCTGCTCCTCCTCATCCCCCTCGCCATCAAACTCCGACCTCCGAGAACCCATCTTCGTCTCTACCTCCACCCATCCTCGTCGAGCAACCACCAGTCCTGCTCGAAGCTCCACCTCAGGCTCACCTTCAACCTCTCATCCCCCACCTCCAGTCGACGCCGCTGTAGCACCAAGCTCCCCCGTCATCTTCTCCGAAGCTCATTGTCTTTTTCCTCTGTTTCGGGAAGGAACAGAGCGTCGAGCACTGCCATCGCTTCCCGACCGCGTGCGCCACCACTGTCACCGCCAACGTACAGCCGTTCGCCCCTCCTTCGCATCGTCTGCAGTCGTCCCCCGCCATCGAGCACAGTCACCATTTCTCCCGCTGATCTCTCTCTCGCTCTCTCTGCCGAAGTGAGGAAGGAGAAGAGGTGTGATTGGTCCATTTCGCCGTTTGGTGTTCTGGGCACAGTATATCCCGATCCGGTGTATTGGTGTTCTGTGTGTGTGCTTTGAGATTCGGTGTGCTGCTGTGGTGAGTTTGTGGTGTTGTTTGCTGTTTTGGAGTTGCCGTTTGGTATTTTTGCCACTTGGGTTCTTGCATGTGTCTCGCAAGTATTTTCGGAGCGTCACCCGGGATTCTGATCCTGTTATTCCTTTTTGCATGCATATTCGAATCGTCTACAAAAGGCAAGTCCAGTTGAACTCGGTTTATTTTCTAGTTCAAGATTTTTGACCTCTTACGCAAGTAGTTCCATTTCGATTATCTTAACTTTGCTTTGTATACTCTCCATTGGGGATATCTAGGGTTTACACAAGATAACCCAAAATATCCTTGACTCGTGCCAATATCCATTGGCTCAAATCCAAAACATACATGCACACACGATATGAACGAATTAACTAGAATTTGCATATGAGAAAAATACCATGATATGAACACATGTTGATTGATTGAGACCTCAAGAATTGCATCGTGACATTATTATCTTGCTTTATAAACAGTAGAATTTCAGCTCAACTTTTTGTACATTAATGATAATGCATTGCATGATAACTAGAACATCTGGATTAGTTACTTTGAGGAATTTATGCGATGATTTTTTTTATGGCTTGCTGCCTTTTCTGTTTTATACTGAGGTTTCGACCCAGTTACAATAGGAACCAGTCAAAACAATATAAAAGAGAATTGTAGCCGAATGAATCTTATTTCCAGACCAATTGACGGATCTTCATTCCGATTTGTGATCAGTGAGATATCGTAGTTTTAGTCTCTGCTGGTCTGTACTTTTCAGATCGCAATTTAATGAAACATCGACACAACTTTCAGTTGAAACACCATGATAACAGTATTATAATGCCATAAAACTCTCCAGAAATTTATTAGGCATGTTTAGGATCCATCCCTAACTTTTGTAGATTTTTATATTGATTTTATACCTAGTTTCCACCCATTAAACTTTGACTACAGGTTGCTGCCAGAACAGCTAATCTGTAAAGATTAGGATGTTTGACCTAGTTACAATCAGAATTAATAAAAACTTTCTGAACATAAAATGTATCCCCAGATGTCTAGTTGACTTTCCTTTTTTGCAGAATCGAATTCCGAGTTGTAGTTTATGAGTTACTGTTGTGTTAGTGCTGATGTGTCTGTTCTTTTCAGATTTACATTATTTATATTCTATCATGCATTGTATCATTTTGTTGCACCTCTATCATCGCCTTGACACTCTTATATATACAATTGCATTACCATGAATGAAATAATATAATAAGTCGGGGTTAATAAGGGTTGACTTAGTAGTGGATAATCTCAGAAAATGTACTCGGTAAGGCCTTATCGTATATCGTATTGTCATGGAAGGAGGAGTATCGATTGTGAATTATTGATTGTCAGTTATAAATTTTCTTATCGATGTCGAGTACATGCTTTGTAGATCCCACCACTATGTCGAAAATTTACACTGTTTGCGTGCACCGAACCTATTGTATGGGACGCAGTAGTACGTGCACTAGATAGGAAAAATAACATACTAATAAAACTAAGTTGACACTTGTACACTTGACCATTGCTTATGGACATTAGTATTGTTTTTGGACTTTGGTCTTGCTTCATACTCTTTGATGTACCATATTCCCTTACCCTTTGCTTTTCACTACTTGCTGTCCATACTTGCTCGAAGGACATTTTCTTTTCTACTCTAGTTGATCCAGCTATAGGTGAATAAAGAGATTTGCCAGGAGGCATTGGTGAGCAGTTCTTCTAGGATTGGAGCAGGAGCTTCTCGAGCTATTTGGTAAGTTCTTATATTTCAGATTTGCTTATTGAATTTTATTCTGATTTATGTGATTATGTTTTCTGCGTGGTTGTGATTATTTCTTTTATGTTGTTTAGTTAAGACTGGTACAGCTTATGGATGATGTTAATATCATTCGTTGGGCCTTCGTCACGAACTCGTATTCCCGTATTTTGGGAAGCAGGGCGTGACATACAATCTCTCAAATTTTGAATGCCATGAGAAACTCCTACACAGAATTTCAGAGTATTCAGCTATGGAAAAATATTAAAAGGGCTTCTTTACTTAAGCAACTGTAATTTTATTCAGGTCTAACTCATATATTATTCATACCAAAGTCTGATATAAGTCGTAATGCTAAAGAATTTTCGAAGTGAATACTAATAAACAATAATTTTCTTTCTATTTTGGTAGAAAATTTCAAGCCCTACTTAACATTGTTCTAATAGCATATACTTGATTGCGATAACTAATGTGATATACCTTCTACTCCATATCTATTGATAACAATCGAAGTTATGTTTAAAATTCTATGAAATTTCATGAATACTAAATGAATCCAAGAAAACATTATCAAAAAAAAAGGGATAAAGTAATTCATACCAAGCTCATCACCCATTTCATCACTGGAAAACTGAATATCAATTTGCTTGATTTCAGAAACACCCTTCTCTCCCTTTTCCTTAGATTCAAAGTACTCAATAGCAGTGTATTCTGTAATTCTTCCTTCTTTTCCTGTGAACTCCCAGCCTCCAACGAATACGACAATGACGACCTCGACCCCTTCTTATGCCTATAATCCCACTTGTCCCTCCATTTCTCCATCTCCAACTCTTCCTGCTTCTTCTTCGCCTTCACCATCTTCACCTCCTTGAAAACATCCCCTTCTCATCTGCATCCATCTTTGACTTCCTCATCATTCATCTATCTCTTGTCAATCTCCCTCTATTCGATCACATGGGTCATTTCTACTTCAACTCGCGACATCCCAAAGGCAAACAGTGTTATCCTCAGATGTAGAAAGAAAAAAAAGCACATGATCAGTTTAAATAGTTCCTCTAGTAAAGAAGTTTCAGATATATATCAAAACTAGCAGCCTAACTAATAAATTAACCAATATAACCAAACAATGGTAAAAATTAAGTTACAGTATTCACTTATGTCTCTATACTGAACAACTTTCATACTTGTGTTCATGCAAGACTCCTTTAAAGTAAAGCAGGCTCAGAAAAAAATCTGTATGTTCCACAGTTCCACTCATATACAGAATCAAAAAACCTTTACTCTAGCTATGATTCCATCATCAACTACTAGCATATTCAAGAAAATACCCTGTTTCGTTGAAGAAGAACTCATTCAATTTTCTAGCAAGTTCTATTTCAGTTACAACAGCTCCAGGAACTATCTGACAATCCCTGCACAATGCCTGAAGAAATTTATTAGACAACAAGAAATTGCCTAACAGACGACAGAATGGAAGACACGCACATGCTCAATTCTAGAAAGAAACATTGTATGTATGCCATCATCGACAGACGACAGCCCTTTCAAGGTCATCAACTATACTTTTAGTACTATCTCGTATGATCTGTGTAGACATAGAATTTCCACCTTCTTCATTGTTCACAACCGTTACCTAATAACACAAGGAAAGATGAACAGTTGATAAGGAAAAAAATTGTTACCATAAAATTATTATAGAAGAAGAAAAAATGTACAGTTAACATGAAGAGGAAATAGGGTCTATGATTTGGGATTTGGGGAAGCCACAAATCGATGGGGATGGGTGGAGGAGAAGGAGAGACAGTAATCGACGAGAAGGAGCAATCGACAGGGATGGGTGGAGCTTGGACAGAGTAATCAATGGCGAGGAGTAATCGACGGGAATGGATGGAGCTTGTGTCACGCCCCACTTCCCAAAAACATGGAATACGAGTGCGTGACAAAGCCCAGCGAATGATTTTCATCATTCATGAGCTGTAGGATCGACTCAGCATCATAACAAGAATATAATAAAATGTACACATCCATGCATGTATGAATAATTTATTAAACAACAGAAAATAATTGAAACCAAATAATAATATCCCAATGATTTTCAAATCTGGAACAAAAGATAAAACTCGGGACTATAGCCCGTTACAAGTTTCAAGTAGTAACAAAAAGAAATAAACTCAAATACAAGATAATTGGCAAGTTTTCCTAAGAGAAACCTAGAACGTCTGCTCACCAATTCCAGCAGGCAACTCGTCTCCAAAGTCTGTATATACATATATAAAAAGAAAAAAGAATAGAGAAAACAAGACAACGCCCTTAGTGCAAGTTAAAGCCGCAAATAGTAAAACAAATATAAGAATATGGAACAAGATTTGGAATCAAGAATGTAATAGGGATGCACCAAGTAGTGGAGATTCAAGAAATTAGCTAGCAAGAAAGACAACTCGAGTAACAAGGTTGGGTAACAAGTACTAGTAGTAAAACAAGTGGCTAATGAACATGTAATGGTATCAAGCATCAAGTAACAAGTATTACGTACAAGTGTCGAGTAACAAGTAAAAAGTCTCAAGTGTCAAGTTGTCAAGTACAAGTATCAAGTAACAAGTGTCAAGTATTATGCTCAAGTATTAAGTCTCATGTATCATGTCATCAAGTATCAAGTAAGCATGTGTCATGTTCAATTATCATGTGTCAAGACTTGTAGGTTATTACTATCTAGGTAGCACTTCATGTGCCATCCTTTTATCACATGGTTACTACAGTCAATGCAATTTTATTTAGGCCTAGTAGTGGATTTTATAGGGCGGTGTACTCAGGAAAAAACATATCAATTGTATCTTGTTCGAGATACTTGCAAACTTGTATCGTGAAACAAGTAGAGTGTAAACTTGTAGCGTGAAACATGTAAACTTGTAATCATGTAATGGATTCTAGAGCTAGCTCCCATAGATTCTAGAGGTGGCCCCCGTCAACCCCTGACGTGGTACTTAGTTCTACGTGGCACTTAGTTCCATATTACTTGTAATCATGGAAAACACGGGCTTGTTATTACGAGTACACTTACCTATATTGTCCACTACTATGGTCTTTCCCTTAAACCCCGGCTTGTTATTTATTATTATCATCAAGCAAGCATGAAAGTGTGAAAAACAGTCAAGTAAACATAATCAAGAATATGAAACAAGTCTAGATTAAGTAGGATACATGTTCGGGGTCAAAACAAGTCAAAGTATCAAGAACAACGAAAATCTCAAATCTAGACAGCATGACGTTGCTGCACCAAAACTGCGATTTCCGTTGCTACAAGATAGTCAATGTGGATCCGTCAGAAGATCCAGAACTAGACTC
This sequence comes from Hemerocallis citrina, assembly GCA_017893485.1. Taxonomy (NCBI): domain Eukaryota; kingdom Viridiplantae; phylum Streptophyta; class Magnoliopsida; order Asparagales; family Asphodelaceae; genus Hemerocallis; species Hemerocallis citrina. The sequence goes on from CM030362.1 coordinate 154,259,028, forward strand.
CTACCCGGTTCCAACGCATATAATTAAGGTACATAAAAGTTATGGTAACATGTGTCAAAATAGCAAACTATACAGTATTTGTGTTCAGCCAGAATTTGTAAAATCGAGTTTGTACTTATGAAACAGTATTGAAACATCATTAATTAATTCTGAAAAAATTAGAAAATATTTTCTAGGGTGTCCAGTAATAGAATGCAAAATTTCAAGTCATTTAATTACTGGTAGCATAGTTAAAATAAGTGTAAACTAAAGAGGTGCAGCAGTTATGAATCTGCGATTACCGACATAGCCACAGTAAAACTACGGTATCTCCTAAACCGTAACTTGGAATTCAAAATTTCTGGATGTTATTGACAACTAGACACTTAGGGATACATTTCATATTCAGGACTCAAGTTCAGATTTTGGTTTTATCAAGGTTGAAACAGCAAGGCAAGACAGAAACAGAAACCAACTAAAACACTTTTTGTATGAAATGAATCTAAATCTTACTAGTTGTGAACAAGTGTATCAATGAAGGTTTGTGACTCTTAGATCATGTGATAGATAGGACAAAACATGAGATTATCAACGATAAACAAAGAGGAGTCACATTTACAAACTACTTGCAGTATTTTCAAGGAAAAGCTTGTACTAGAAAACGAAATGTACAAGGAGATACTTGCCTTGGGGTGTAGACAATGAATTTGGCGAAAGAATGATGGAAAAGAATCCCGACACGAATCTTGATGGTGATCGAGATCAGACCAACGGACGGCTCGAATCGGATCTTGATGACGATCAAGATCGAAGAAGAATCGATGGTTGAGATCAGATCTGGCTGATGCTGATGATGATGGAGATGTTGATGGCTCGGATCTTGATCAGATCAGAGGGCCCATATCGAAAGATCAATATCATATGATGGTCCAAATCGCAAGGAGATTAGATGGCCCAGATCAGATCTGATGGTGATGATCTTGATGATCAAATCAACGACCATAATTCAATACAACCTTCTTCTCCTTCCTCTCTTCTGGTCATGCGCAGCAACATTGGCGGGGGCTTCGACCGGAAATGCGAGCAATGACTGTGGGCAGCGCTGCGGCGGCGACTGTGGCTAGTGGTGGTGTTCGACGACGGTGGGGAGCACCAGGGCAGCGATGGCGAGGGTCGAAGCTCTATTTTCGATATGAAGCAGAGGAGGTGTGGTGGAGTAGGGTGGCTCGAGTGGGTGGGCACAGCCAATGGGGTGGTCGACGAGGATGATCGCTGGCTGTCGACTGAGGGGAGAGGAGCTCGGAGCCATTGCGTCGACGGTAGGGTGGTGATGACGAGGGCGCGTTGTGCAGTCAGGTGGTTGGCAGACTGGCGGTGGATGCTCAGTCGATGGTGCACTAGAAGCGGGGTGAGGAGGAGTCTCGATGGAGAGGATGACGGGGAGGTGAAGAAGAGTCGGGAATTAGGCTCAGAGCAGAGTGCAGGGAAGGGGAAGATGAACAGTGGTGTGGGGTTGGCGGCCACAGGGGTGATTAAGGGTAAAACAGTATATGTTTAGGGTTAGGGTTAATTAGGTTAGGGTTTATATAGTAGGGTTTTGGGTTTATGGGTTTGAATAGGGTATGATCCAATTAGCAAAAAGGGTTTGGGTAGAATCCATTAGGGAAAAAAGAATTTTAGGATTTAAAATCCAATAAGAGCTTAAAATAAGTTTTAAAATTATACGTATAAACATACATCAAATCGAATAATAAAATACAATTAAATAAGTATATTCGGGCTTTACAAAAAAAATATAATACTAATAATATCAATAATAACTATAGTAAAATCACAAGGATAAGATAATAATAACGATAATAACAATAATAATAAGATTAGAGCATCTGTAGTCGTTTGCTAAATATGCATAATATGCATATTTGGCTCAAAATAGCGCTGCAGTCGTTGGCCAAATATGCATATTTCGCTACAGTCGATCGCTATAAATGAGAGAAGATTTGGCATTTATTCATATATGAGAGATGGCACTTCAAGTGCCGTCCCACAAAAAAAATTAAATTTTTTTTTTGTCGGACGGCACTTCCAGTGCCGTCGCTTGATTTTTTTTTTTCAATTAAAAAAATCCCAAATCCCTCGGACGGCACATCCCTTGCCTGAAGTGCCGTCCGGAGATTTTTGCAATTTTATAATTTTTTTTTGCAATTGTTGAAATGTTTTTGCAATTTTATATTTTTTTTTGCAATTTTTGGAATGTTTTTGTAAATTTTTTGTAATTTTTTCGTAATATCGGAAATGTTTTTGTAATTTTTTATTATTTTTTTGTAATTTTTTATTTGCACCTCGAGGGCGAATTTTTATTCCTCCGACGGCACTTCGAGTGCCGTCGCTCCAATTATTTTTTTTTTATTTTTTTTTTCTCTGACGGCACATGAAGTGCCGTCGCTTATTATTTTATTATAAAAAGCTAAAAAAATAGCTTTTGACGACTGCAGCAAAACTTCGATTGCAATTTCTATTTATGCATATATGCATATTTTATCCCCTAATGACTACAGATGCTCTTATATAACAAAATATATATTTATCAAAATAACCCAAAAGCAATAATACATTTAAATTTAAATTGAGTAAAAATACAAATAACCGATCAATTAGGAACAGAAATTAATTTATGCCATTATTCGAACAAAATATAGTTTTCGATTAGAAAGCGCTTTAATAAAATATCCGAAACAAATTTCAAAACAAAGTGAATTTATAATTAGTCAAAATACAGAAAGTATTCAGGAAATATGTATTAGGAAAAACAGGGCTTACAGCTTAGGTAGAGTAATTGATGGAGAGGAGTAATCGATGGGGATGGGTGGAGCTTGGTCAGAGTAATTGACGGCGAGGAGTAATCGATGGGGATGGGTGGAGCTTGGTCAGAGTAATCGACGGCGAGGATCAATCGACGAGGATGGGTCGGAGTAATCAGAGTAATCGACTGATGATGCTTCGGAGAATCTGGAGAAGGAGAGAAGTTGGGTTTGCTGTTTAGGAAATAGGAGAACAGTATTAGAATTTAGAAGATTTGGGTTGGGGTAGTTTTCATTTTATAAGTATTTATATTTATTAAATAAATATATATTAAATTAAGCGGATATCCGTATCCACGTCCACTTTTTATAGGAATATCCATATCCGAATCTATGTCCGAATTTTTTTGGATTCTGATATCCAAATCTGTATCCGTATCCACCCGGATACGGATTTATCATATCTGTATTCGCAAAAATTCCGGATTCGGATACGGATCGAATTGGATATATCCTTATCCGAGAGCATCCCTACGAAAGCCCCCCCCCCCCCCCCCCCCCCCCCCCTGAAAATTAGGGTTTTCTTGTGGTTAGTCTTAAACGATGCTATTTTAACCAGAGAAAATCTAGTTAAAAGACTTCCTCATGTTGGGACCAACTATGGCTTTTGTAGTGCTGACATGGAGTTGAGAAACCATCTTTTCCTTGACTGACATAGGAGCAGATCGGTACTTTTCGAAGTCCTTAGAGCCCTCAGCACTACGACATTTCTACACTCATATGAGGAGTTATGGGTAGGCCCTAGATTTGTATCAACGCCACTACGACTTGAGTTTTATGGTTAGACAGATATAACTTTTACTTTTATGGGACTTGTAATAGTATTTCTGATATTCTAACTCATATATTGCATTTCATTTTCTTTTGGGCTACAGATGCAACATCAGAGCTTTGAGGAAGGATCACCACAGCCATCCGAGTGGAGGAGTATGACAACGAGGATATCGTGATCGGCCCTACTCTCGATTAATCGGTGCACTGATACCCACCCTCTAGGGTTGTGTTGGAGGGAACCCTGATTTTTTGCTTCTACTCTCTATATTGTTACTTTGTTAACTCTGGTTTTTAGATTAGTCACACCCTCCTTGTTTAAGGCGTTATGTTGTTGCTTTTTTCCTGCATAGTAGTTCTTGTATTTGAATTCAGTACTCCGTATTTATTTTGTTAAACTCTTTTAAGAAACGGGATGACCTTACTCTACCATTTCCTTCAAAAAAATAAAAATAAAATAAAAAAAGATAATTTAACAAAAAGGATTTTTAGGATAATTTATCTTTCAGGGTACGTATTGAAAACAAAAATCTCATCCTAGCCAACATAAACCTTAAATTTATTATCTGAACCAATACAGAAGACGAGAGGACAACCACAGCCATTCTTATCTGAATTGAAAACTGCATTTTCACCATTTAAGCCGAATTGCTTGTGTCTATTGCATTCATGCAACCATGTTATGCCCCATGCTTCTGTCTATTTATTTAAACAAAGACGGTTATGAACGTTTTTCAAGTGTGGATATGCTGAAATGCAGAGCAGGTAAGAAGCTTACATATTACTATTTTCAGTTTGTCTATTGTATGTTCTGTTAATACTAATTTGGGGAAATTAGGGTTAGGGTTAATCTCTAGCCGCTTAAGATATTATACCCTGCTTATCAGTATTGGAATATCACAGAGCACTACAGCTAGACCAGCTTATATAGAGATTAGACTGGGTTTAGGGTACTGGGCTTTTAGCCCACTCAACCCATTCCAATAATTAATACATAACACGTGTAAACCCGTGTTTCCCCATAGAATAATATACACAATATTATCCTATTATATTGAGAATATACATATATATCCAACATGTTCTTCATATGTTCTCTAGAATTCTCGTAGTTTACTCACTGGAGTTTGAGACTGATCTTGCTACTTCCATGTTTTTATTTTATTTTATTTTTTTATGATATCAGGATAGAGTCAAAACGACTCCAGCTTCCGAAAAACTATATTAATATAAGTAAGGAGTAACATACAACCGACACATTTACAAGGAGTAAAACAATGAATAGGATCATAAAAGATATGACAGCAAAAATAGGAAAAAAGGCAGATAAGCAAGTTGCCAAAAAACCCAATTCGACGCATCCGCCAGAAGCACAATACCAACAAGATCAGCAGAAAGACACCCAACGCGGAGACAAAACAAGCCAGAGGCATCAGCAACCCAGAGAGCAACAACCAAGAAGCAATCTAGCAAGCAGCGAGGCCACAGCACAGAGGAGCTACAGGCTTGCAGATACCCAACCGAGAAGACAACACACAATACAAGCATGAAAATTAGGCACAATCTGATATGAAGCACCTAAAATGAAAATAATCCTAGAAAAGAAGATAGCAGGAAACTCTATAATCATGTAAAGTAGAACAATAGTAATAGAAAGAGAAAATAATCGAGCAAAATAGTAAGAGAAATTGGTAGAGCAGCCAATAGCCTCCTACACAAGGAAAATATCACACGACTTTCATAAAACAGAAAATGCTAACAATAATTGTGAAGAGTTACAATTACAGGAAATAAAAGAACAAACCATACAATACAATACAGAGTCGAGATTTGAATCTCTCTGTCCTTAAAGCAAATTTCGTCCCGTAGTGTAACGGTGGTTGACGAATTGCCTCGTAGGATACAACTGTATTACCTTTCCCTGAAGAGCAGCACCCTAACTTCAGAGATCTGAGCGAACCGGAGCTGTGTTGTATTCTCTGAACTGACTCGGAGGAAGAAGAAGAAGAAGATTCGAACTAGTTTTTGAAAACTGTGTCTTAACAATCTTAATGCAAATTTTTTTCTCTATTCTAACAATTTTTGTGAAGATTCTTTACAGGTACTGTTATCATTTCGAAAAAACAAAACAACTAACAGTTATATTTTTAACTGTTTCAGAACATGAAAAACATTACTTTGCTGTTACAGAGTAATGGTACCATTACTCCTTATGGGATTGTTAGAACACGAGTTTCATAAAACAGAAAATGCTAACAATAATTGTGAAGAGTTACAATTACAGGAAATAAAAGAACAAACCATACAATACAATACAGAGTCGGGATTTGAATATCTCTGTCTTTAAAGCAAATTCCGCCCCGTAGTGTGATGGTGGTTGACGAATTGCCTCCCAGGATACAATTGTATTACCTTTCCCTGAAGAGCAGCACCCTAACTTCAGAGATCTGAGCGAACCGGAGCTGTGTTGTATTCTCAAAACTGACTCAGAGAAAGAAGAAAAAGAAGATTCGGACTGGTTTTTGAAAACTGTGTCCCTGACAATCTTAAAGCATGAAAATTGTGTCTTCTAACAGACAAAATGGACTGATTTTATAGGAGACTGAGAGTAACTGAAGGGTCCATTACTCTGTAACAGCAGAGTAATGGTTCAAAAGCATAACTGATGAGCCATTACTCTGCTGTTACAGAGTAATGGTACCGGCAGTTACAGAATTTGAAGAGCCTCAACAGTAACTGGGAAAAATTTTGGAGCGGGGCAAAAAAAAATTTATAGGCCAGAGCCAATCCAGACCAAGCCAAGCCAAGCCGGAGCTATTTTCTTTAGCTTATATACTAGAGAAAATCTTTCCCAACTTCCGATGTGGGATTAAATATTTCAACTGTCCAAGTTAGAACAATGCGAGTATCCAACTTTGGACCTACATTTCTCATTCATAAGAAAACCATTTTTCGCAAGTGAGTACATTACGGAATAGTACTCGATGAGAGGAACATGATCCAATTAATTTCCAGCACCGCCGGTGGCCGGAGCCCACCTGAATCCGACCCAAAAATTCTGCAAAAACTTTTTCCAACAAATGTAGCACCAAAAATTCAGTACAACAAGACACAATCCATCAAGCATCAAGGCCACCGGTAAGAGGAGCTACATACCAGCAGATATAGGCCAGCATATACCCAACCGATTAGCCAACAACACAAAACAAGCATGAAAAAAGTTGCAATCTGAAACGAGGTATCTAAAATGAAAATAACCGAAGAAGAGAAAATAGCAAGAAACTCTATAAACATATAAAGTTAGAGGAAATAATATAGCATAACAGTAAGAGAAAGAGGGAATTAACATCCCAAATAGCACGGGAATCTGCCGAACCAAAGACAACAAAAAAAAAACCAAACAAACACACACACCCAGGAAGAGCCAGGCTTAGGGCCCATCCAAGCAAGAAACATGCATACAAAATAGACAAAAAGAGGAGACCAAAGCGTGAAGAGAATCTTGGCCACCGAAGATACTTAGCACTCCAAGGAAAATACTGAAAAAATGAGCGCAAAAAGAAAATAGTACGATGGAGAAAGATCCGCAATAAAATCCAGAAAGAGTTAAGCCGTGGGAAAAAAGTGTTGACAACCAACTCAAGAATGGATAACCGAAGCTTAGCCAATTTGTGCTGCGGGAGAATCCTAGCCCAGAAGTTGGTGAAGAAGAGAAGATCATCAATTAGGCAATGAATTGTTCGGGAAGAGTTGTTGAAGATTCTGTTATTCCTTTCAATCTAAATGATCTAAATAAGCGCCATCATGGTTAGATCCCATGTTGTTCTAAAAGAATGCTTCACACGATGCCTACGCTAAGTATCCCACCAAAAAACGACATAACTTTGCTTACCATGCACATGCCAAGCTTTCTTGTAAATGTCCCATAAAGGACTAATGAAAGAGCAATTAATAAGTGACTAGTATTCTCGTGGATGGTCAGGCAAAAAACACATTTTTGACCAGGAGCCATATTTTTTTTGCTGAGAATATCCACTGTGAGAAGTTTATTGTGAATAGTCAGCCATGTAAGGATACGGGCCTTAAGCGAGGCGATACACTTCTAAATAGTATTGGAGAATGAAGAGATAACACTCCGGAATTGAAAAATTTATAACATGATTTAACCGTATAGGAACCTGAATTAGTCCATCGCCATAAAAAGTCATCTTTAGGATCCATTGATGGGATCTTAATAACAGGGGTAACTTGAGATAGTGCAGATACAAGGAAATAGGAAGGGTTCTGTGAAAAATGTTGTTCCAATCTCTAACATGGTTATTGTAAACAAGATAATCCACCACTGAAGCATGAGGATTGGCTACAAGATGATAGAGTTCAGGGAAATTAGAGGCAATCAATAAACTGCCAATCCATAAATTGGTCCAGAAATTAACCCTGACCCCATCACCACATATTCTAAATAGTCCGCATTTGAAAGGACGAACCACCTTCCAGTCCCTTTTCCAAAAGGGAGAGGCCAGAGACTAAAGGGTGGGATGAAGATCCCAAACTCTGTGACATTTATGATATTTATGGACAATAAGACATCCTCAAACCAACTCTTCCTGCTTGAGAACTTTCCACAACCATTTTTCGAGTAAAGCTAAATTATGATGTCTGAGATTTAGAATAACCAGTCCTCCTTCACGCTTCGATTTGAATAAAAGTTTCCACTTACTGAGATGTTTACCGATCCTCAATACAGATGAACCCAACCATAAGATATTTCTTCTAATTTGCTCAATCAGCTTGATAACCCACGACGGGACATAGAAGAAGGACATCATGTAACGAGGGATAGAGAAAATGATAGAGTTAATGTGAATCGACCTGCCACCTTTGAACATTTAATGACCAGATCAGGCGTTAAGTCTAGATTCCACCTTGTCAATCATCAGGAGCCAGTCATTCTTATGAAGTATACCCTAGTGCAAAGAAATACTGAGCTAAGAAATAGAAAAAGAAGCAGAAGCGCAATTAAAGAAATGTGCATTCACAATCTGGTGGTTATCGGAACCTGCCCAGCCATAAAACCGAAGTCCAATGAAAATTAATCAATAACCTCGAAGCTTGTTCAAAAATATAGAGAAGAAGCCTAAGATTGTGAAGGGTAGGACTAACGGGTGTAGCAAAGATAATAGTGTCGTCGGCATATTGAAGATTAAGCACCCCTCTAAAACCACGAAAACCCCCTAACCCTTCAATAATGTTAGCTTCCCACGCTTTCAGGGGTAACTTGCTAAAAACATCAGCCACAAGAAAAATAGAAGAGGAGAAATAGGGTCTCCTTGATGAATTCCCTATTTACATTTGCATTTATTACATTCAATACCATTAATGATAACCGACAAAGTTCCAGAGAAGAGACTGACTTTGATCCAAGAGATCCATCTAAGACCAAAGCTGCGATGTAAAAGAATTTCAATAAGGAAAACCCAATTAACTTTGTCATAGGCTTTCTCGAAGTCTAGCTTCAAGAGAATACCTTCGGATCTAGATTGATGACAACCCGAAATAATTTCTTGGCCGCAAGCCACACTATCTGAAATGAATTTGTCTTTGATAAAACTTGATTGAGCAGGGTCGAAGGAGAGGAAACTGAACTAAGAGGGTATGCAAGCACTTTGATAACAATTTTGAAAAGAGCATTGAGGAGGCTAATGGGTCGAAAAGCAGAGACATTGTTAGCTCTGATCATTTTAGGGATAAGCACAATATGAGCTTAGTTAATCCTATCAAAGGATAAATGCCCGCTGAAAAGTTCGGTGAACATATCGAATAGATCTTCTTTCAGCAGATCCCAGAATTTTTGAAAGAAGAAAGAAGGGAAGCCATCTAAACCAGGGGTAGAATCGCTGCGCATGAAAAAAACAAATTTATTCTCTTCTAAAGAAAAGGGTTCTTCGATAGAAGAAAGATCATTGTTTTCATCACCATAAAGGTAATCCCAGTCAAGGTGGATAGAACGAGAAGCGGAGGAACCCACGAGGGTTTTAAAGAATGTAAGAAAATCCGAATGAAATTTGGAATTGAAGTGTAATTCAACATTCTCCTCAGTAATGGAAGATATCCAATTACATCTTTGACGATGGGAAACAAAGTTATGGAGAAAAGAAGTATTGGAATCTCCAGATGGGAGCAATTTGATCTTAGCACGTTGGACCCATTTAATATGATCAGGATGAAGGAGCGAATTATATTCACATTTACAGTCACTTCTCTTCTTCCGATCAAGATAAGAAATAAGGCCCATTTCTTCAAATTGATCAATAGATTGAATAATAGTTATGAAAAAATCCTTGAGCGCTTGAGAGTAACCAAATTATCTTTACACAAAATTTTACACCGATTTTTAATTGCAAGTTTAAGAAGAATCTGGCCAAGGCTATGAGACCCAACAATTGACGAGAGACAATTAATAATCAGATTCACAAAGATCTGATCTTCCAACCAAAATTTCTCAAAACAAAATTTGAATGGTTTGGAAAAGTTAAAATTAGAATGAAGTCCAATCGGCACGTGATCAGAACACGGGTTCAATTAGGCTTGGACGAAAGAGTTATGGAAGAAGGAAACACATTCTTGAGACACTAAGAACCGGTCTAACTTGGCCATGGAGGCTAGAATGCACATATTTGGACCAAGTAAACGATATACCATTAATAGGTAGGTCATTAAGATCAAGAGCCTGGATACAATCATTGAAGGCCAGAGAATCCCTTACACTGGAAAGGGTTGCCAAGTCTTTCTTGGAGATATCTAGTCACGTTAAAGTCACCACAAAAAATCCATTAACCATTAATAGAACTGGCAAAGGAATTGAATTCATTACAGAATTCACGACGTCGTTCAGAGATCGAAGGACCGTAAACTGAAACAATGGTAAGTATACGATTAAAATCTAACCATTCTAGACAAACGACTAGAAAGAAATTAAGGCGACGAACCGAAACTAAATTAAATATCGATGCTTTATAGCCAAGGTAGGATCCCACCACAGGAATAGATAGCGTTGATGCTAATCCATTGGGAAATCATCCTACATCCATTGGCATGGGCAATAGTAGGGGGAAGCAAATCAAGTTTAGATTTCTCGATGGAAGTAATGTCACATTGAATAGAAGAAATGTGTTGAGAGATAGCTTCTTGTTTGTTGTAGCTACCCAAACCATGAATATTCCAAGATACATTATTCATAATGGTCTATTTTCACACCAGCTCTAGAAAATTCAGAAGTACGTATAGAGTCAATGAGCTAAGGATAGGCTGGGTTAAAGATAAAACCCATGCGAGAAACAAGTTCTAGCAAGTCATGATTCGATAGAGAATCAAATTGAATTTGATAAACGAACCCAGGAGGTTCGTTGGGGTTAAGATCCAAAAGGTATAGGAGGAATTCCGAACTCTAAATTTTAGTCATGTTGTTAGAAGTTGCATTTGAATCAACAATGCAATCGTTCCAAATTCATGAATATCTTTTTTTAATCCAATTTTGTAAGTTGTCTGTAGGGAATGTGATTGTAATTGCCTTTTTGTTACTAGAATTGGTAAAGTTCTAGAGACCAATTGTTGTTTTCTTGATTTATTTGTTCCCTATGCATTGAATATCAGCTTATGCGTCGAAAAGTAATCTGGGGCCAAACTGTCATCTTCAGAGCATCTGTAGTAGTTGAAGTTAAAATTTGTGTATTTGGCAAATAGAAATAGGAAATTTAGGAAGTGAGTTGTAGCATCTAAACTCAAAATTTGACCTTTCTTCCTAAAGAAGAAACAGACGGAAGATCATGTCCTATTGGAGCAATTTATTTTAATAATTAAAAATAATGGATCATATCCCGTCCAGAGCAAAGAAATCTGAATTAAAGAGTGAATGGACCCATAATTTAAAATATATGCCTAAATGTATAGGATTTTAAAAAAAAATTGGAGAAGAACTATCCTCAGACGGTGTATGATCTCCCTTTCTTTGGATTTTGTTTTAAATTTTGTAAGATAATCGAACAGGATATCATATTTTGTCTGATCTGTTTAATTACAAAAATTGTCATCGGACGGAATATGATATCGCAATTGCCAAATTTTGACTTTTGTCATTTCATCTCTCAAATTTGATCAGCGAATGTTCACCTCAGACCCAAAAATGAAAATTTGGCCAAGACTATAACATATTTTTGGCCAAATGTGTTAAAATTTGGAAATTTGGCCAATAACTCAAGTGCGCTCCGTATATGCAAAATTTGGCCTGTATTTGACAGTACCAACATTCTGCACAAAATTCAAATGCATTAATTGATGATAGTGAAATTTTTACGGGTAGAAATTTGACTGGGAAAAACATGCACTTTTTGGAATTACACTGCAGCATAAATCTCGTTTGTTTTATTGTATATATTTCTACTTCAGCTGTTGGTTTGAGCGTTCGTATCACGTTAAACAATTTATAGGACAGTTTTAGAGAGTTGATTGAAGTTTAAAATTTAAATGGATATGTTCTTCAGAGTGTAAATCACCAAGGGGTGAATCGAATGATGGTGTGAAAATTAAGAACTTAAAATAAATACGAAATAAAGAAATAGAGTTAGAGAAAGCAAACAGAGTAAGTATCTAGGACACAGTAATATAACTTGATTTGATCCCCTAGGTCTATGTCCACACCTCCTACTTGTAGCAATTCTTCCGCTATAAGTATTCCACTATACATAAAACATTGTACAGTGAGTTCTCGGTATTCAGACCGAGAGTCCTATTACACCCACATGACTTCTATGTATAGCCCTGTAAAAAACGCCTCTTATCAAAGCGAAAGAAAATGCAAGAATGATGTCATGACTAAGAAAGCAATAAAAACGCACACTCACAGATCGTTGATTGAAGATTAAGTTCAGAAGAATTATTGTTGAAAGATGTAAAGAATACTCAGGTGAATTCACCACTATTTATATGGTGAAGAATTATATCTTTCCGAAAAAGTGAAAAGATATTACAAAATATATATTCTGTGCAAGTTTTGGTCGACTGCACTTTATAAGTAGTCGACCGTCCATCTTAGTCCAAAGACAAAGAGGTGGGCGGTCGCCTGTCTCACTTTTTGGATTCAAAGTGTGGTTGACTGAGGTGACAGTCGACCGTTCCGAAGTGTGCTTGACCATAATCTGCCATCTCAGTCGACCGTTTCGGAGTGCGATCGACCATAATCTGCCATACACAATTATTTTGTGAATTCACTTATATAATCTTTTCATAACTAATTATTCAATCAACGATTCTTTACATAATAATTCGTCACTTTAACAGAAACTAACAAAATAAGTCTTGCTGGCTTCTTGAGGAATTTAGCACATGTTTCCTGTGTGAAAAGTCTTTTTGATATTTTGCCATCTTCTTTAATAGTTTCCTTTTTAGTTTGATCTCAAATCTCTTTTTATACCTTCGTTTGAATTTTGAATCCCTTGTCAAACCTGTACTACTTAACTTGTGAATTCACTTTTATAATCTTTTCATAACTAATTATTCAATCATCGATCCTTTATTCCTCACATTAACAGAAGTTAATAAATTAAGTCTTGCTGCCTTCTTGAAAAATTTAGCACATGTTTCTTGTGTGAGTTTTCTTAACATTTTGCAATCTTCTTTAATAATTTTCTCTTTAGTTTGATATCAAATCTCTTTTTAAATCTTCGTTTGAATTTTAAATCCCTGTCGAACATGTACTACTCAACTGAAAATATTAGTCTCAATAATACGTATTGTATACACCGAACTTAGGGTCAATACAGAATGTTATATCAGAATGCGTAATGTAATACCACAGTATTCCCATTGCATTTTGATTGAAGTTTCTCTTTGTTTTTGGATTATTTTATTTTTCCTAGAACATTTTTTTTGTCTGCAGCGTTTGGATGGATGTTTAGATCGTCTTTACCCAGTGATATTCCAAATTTCTTTCGGTATTGAACATTCTTGTTTAAGATATTTGATGGATTATGCCCTCTCTAAGCCTTTTTAGGAGATCACTCAAAACTTTTATGATAATTGGAAAACAAACCTATATACAACTACTCTGTAAAATAACTAGTACCATATGCATTGGCAGATGCTAGGCTGATCAGCTCTCTTGAAAAATCTGTAAGAGCATCCGCTATCGTTGCTACTAAAATATGCATATTTGGCATTCGGTAAATAACAATGAAGGGGGAGCTTTGCTATCGTTCGTGCCAAATTTGTATTAAAAAAAGAAAAAAAAAATAAGACGGAAGATCTTCCTCCGTCTATACCTTTAAAAAGAAAAAAAAAAATTAAAATGACTTTTTTGTAATTAATTAATGACATTTTGGTAATATTTGAAAGAAAAAAATTGAAGATATATTTTATTTTATTTTTTAAAATGGCAATTTCGTAATATATGAATGACATTTTCGTAATATTTGAATGAAATTTTTGTAAATTTTGTGGAAAAAATCCTGAATATGTTGGTGGACGGAAGATCATCTTCCTTTCGTCCATATTAAAATAAAAAAAATTTATAAGATGGAAGAAGATCCTCGGTCTCCTATATTTAGCAATTGCTAAAGCGCCCTGCTATATTTGGAAGTCCACTGTTCACTTCTAGTACTAAATATGCATATATAACAAACGATAGTGGGGTGTCGTTTGCTAAAAAATGCATATATTTAGCAAACGATAGTGGATGCTCTAAGCTGCACTATATCTGTCTGCTCCATATGACAAAAGTTAGCTACTAAGTTGCTCTTTGTGATGAATATGTGGCACCTTTGTGCTAGGAAAATTTGGCTAGCAAGCTCTTAGTATCCAAGAAAAGATTGTCGACCCCCTGTACAACATTTATGAAAGTTGTTAGATTCAGAAATAGAAAAGAATACTTTATGAATTTTATTGCAACTGAATACAATGTCTTTTATAAATAAAAGAGAAGCAAAGATTAAACTAATACATTTTTTGATATGGGACTAAACTGAGTAATATAAAATCTCACATCTAACACTCTCTCTCAAACTCAAGTTTGTTGACCACTGTGAGTTTGCATACTAGGTATCAGAATCTCTCGGGATGAAGCGGGAGTACTTGTAGTAGTAATGTGCTTTCGGCATTAGTAGTGCTCTTCGGCCTGGGAGTAGTGCTCTTCGGTGGGAGTAGTGCTCTTCGGCAGGAGGAGTAATAGTGGTAGTAGTAGGTTGGGATGGCCCTTGGCAGACATGAACCGCCAAGAAGGATGTCGGGATGGACTTCTGGATGGCCCTGAGCAAAGGCGATGGACATCGGGATGGCCTCGAGCGAACGAGATTGACGTCAGGATGGCCTTGGGTGAATGGGATGGACGTCGAAAGATGTCAAGATTGGATCCGGCTCTTGGATCTGGGATGGATTTGGGATTGAATCCGACTCTTGGATTTAGGATGGCTTTGTAGAGGGACTTGTTGAGCCGACAAACAGTGTTCTCCCTCTGTCGGCGAAGACGGGATACAAATTTGGGATTTGTATTAGATTTTGGATTTGTATGAACTTTGATTTGGATTTGGATGTGGAATAGGATTAGGATTTGGGAGTTGTATTTCGGATCTGGATGGAATTGGATTTTTTTAAAATCTTTTTTTTGGTGGGTGGGGGGGGGGGGGGACTGCGGGTTAGGGTTAGTGGTTTAGGTTTTGGGATTTCGGGTTGTGGGTTTTGGGTATAGGGAAAGTAGGTAGAAGATTATGGTTTAAATAGATATTTTGGAGTTTAGGGTTTTGAGAAGGAAGGGAAACAAAGGCTATGGTTAGGCTTTTGTGTAGACTGCAGTTAGGGTTTGTGAGGAAGTTTGATGTAGTTTTGGATTTTAGGGTTTGAGAGGGAGGTCGATAGGATGGATGAAGACATGCTAACCAAAAGTTTGGGATCTTGATAAGACATCGGGAGTTTTTGTCGGGTACAGTTGTTGGGAGGTCGAGAACTGGAGTTGACTTCGGGAACGAGAAGGAGCGACCGACAGGGATCATTCAGGAGGTGGTGTTGACATCAAGATTGACTTAATGTTTCCTTCCTTTTCTTGTTGTAGGGTTTGGCCGAAGCTCAAGAAGGAAGATGGGAAGATTCCAATTAGAGAAGAAGATTACGGATTAGGGTTTCTGGTTTGCAGTTTGGAATGAGGGTATAAGATTTTGTGGTTGGGTATCTGGTATGGATTTGGGTGCATAAGATACAGGTGTGGGTTTTGGGCAGGGTTTTGGAAATAGGTTAATAATGGCGGCTTTTAATTTTTTGTTTGTTTTGGAGTGGGCTGGGTATGGGAAATATATAGGGGAGTTTGAGGTAAGGGTTTGGTGGAAGATGAGTGGGGCGGCAGCTAGGGGTAGAGGGACGAGGGTATGGGGGAGGATGGAGGTCCAGGGGTTTGGGGAGGTCGGGAAGTAGAGGAGTATTGAGATTTGTAGAAGGCCGACGGCGAGGGAGGACGACGAGTTCATCATGGACTTGGGTTGTTAAACTATTTTTGTGCATTGCATTGTTATGAATTCCAAAAGCATCCCTCACTAAAGTTTGCATCTCATTGGAAACACTATCGTCGTTGTTCTCTAAGGGTTCGTCTTCATCTTCTAACAGAACCGGTCCAATCGAAATCACCGGGGCACGCTCTCCATGGCAAAACCATTGTGTATACCCTTGTAGGAAACCATTGATTACCAAATGAGTTTGTACTTCGTCAAATGGAATCAAATGATAGTTTACGCACCGACAATATGGACACAAGAGCAAGTTGGGATCACGAGAGTTTAAACTGGCAAAGATAATGAAATCTTTTCCACCATCCCGATACTTCTTGGATAATCGTGACTTACTCATCCATCTTTTATCCATTTAAAAAATATCGCTCAATCTGAGAATTAAATTTCATAAATTAAAATTTTAATTTGTTGTCTCATTTAAGCGTGTATCTCACTAGCTAAGTCAATTGAAAAAACTTCATTCATAATAAAACAAACTGCAACTACCAATTCAAACAATATATGTCACTCAAATCAAACATAACTCATCAAGATCATATAACACTTAATTAGGAACAATCAACTCTAAAACAAATAATTATTAACACAATTAATTATTTTAATTCCCTAAACAATGAAATCTATTATTACAACACAAAATCAGTTAATCAACTTTAATCAATCTACAAACATAAATCTAATTCGTGCACAAACCTTAATCAAACATAACAAATTAACAAATTACCAAACTAAAACCCTAATCAATCCTAATTAATCCAAATTAACGAATTCAATTGTCCAAATTAACAAATTAACATAATAAATTTACAAATTATTAACAAATTCAAACATAACCCTATTTAGTCTACAAATCCAAATCAATCCACAATCTCACATCCAAATACTCCACATCAACTAATTATTACTCACCATATCACAAATAATGACAAAACTAGCTAATTGAAAATTTTATCATAATCATAGCAAAATTTATCACAATCCACATACCATATGCTAAAAATAATCGATCAACCCCATAGTTATCCATCATTAAACCAAATGATCAAACTTCAATTTTGATCAACACCATAATTCTCCACATACCCTATGCCCTAAAACCCTAAAATATTAATGCCCTAATATATCAATCAAAAATATATTAACACCCACAATAAACTCTTTTTGTTTAGCCCTAAATTTAAAATAATCTATACTTGAAGAGTCGCCGGAGGTCATCAACGGCGGGTGATAGCGAGGACAATGGTGAGGGATGATGAAGGCGACGGCGATGGGGTACGACAATGGGAGAGCGGGTGATAAAAACGGAAAACAATGATGGGGTACGGCTTCGGTGTAGTGGGAGAGAGAGATTGGGGGATGACGACGACTGGCGGGAGAGAGAGAAAGAGAGGGAGAGAGAGAGAGAGAGAGAGAGAGAGAGAGACGGGGACGACGAAGACGGGGAATGAGAGAGAGTGAGCAACGACGATGACGGGAGACAACGATGGTGAACGGCGGGAGTTTATAACACCCTATAATTTTTAAATAATGTTTTTGAGATTCATAAATGAGTTAAAGAAATTTTTGGTGATTTAATAAATATTTTTCTAAAATTTATCTTTTTGCACGTGTTTACACGTGCAAATACTTTCTTGGAAATTTCAAAGTCAAAAAATATTTTGGGAAAACCTAATATTTATTAGTAGGTATTATTTATGAATTTTCTAGGTTTTTCTTATATGTATTTGGCATATTTGCAAATATTACAAAAAGAAGGGCTTTTGTGCAAAATTACCACTTGGAGTTAAAACTCCAGAATTTTATTTTTCTGGGCTGAGAATGATGACTAGCCAACTCAGAGGCAAATATTTTACTTTTTATTCTAATAGATTTGGTTTATTTCGCAAATTTATTAAAGAAGGGTCTTTTTGCAAAATTACCACTTAGAGGCCAAAATCACAAAATTTATTTTTCTGAGTTTGAAACCAGTGCCGGCCAGATCTTGGGAAGTTATTTTCATTTTAAACTCAATTAAATTGGTTAACCTAATTTCCTACTATAAAGACTTATATATGTAAAGATATTTTCTAAAGGGATATTTTTGCAAAATTTTCTTAAAACCCTAATACCCAGATTTCGGCCTGTTATAAGAGCAGTAGTAGCCATCTCTTTGCTGCAAAAAACAAAAGTATATTTTATTATTGGTTTTTTTTGAAGTTTCGAAGAGAGGATCTTGGATTTTTGCGAAAGGATGAGCTTTTCTTATTCTTTATTATTTCGGTTGATTCTTCAATAAGGTGAGTGACATATGTTTGATTTCTTGTTGTTCTATGCATGTTATACATGATGATTTTTCTGTTAGAATGTATGTTAGATGATTGTATGATGATATAATGAGATATTGATAGATGGATGAATAAAAATAGAACATATCATGGAAACTAAGCAATTGATGATTAAAATTCTATATAGATGACTTGAGATTGTTAAGAACCTAATAGAAATCATGGGTATGAAGTTTTCTTTCCTATTTTTGCTGTTTTGATTGTATGTGATGAGATTACATGATTGAGATGAATATGAACACTTACTATTAAGGATTTGTATGATCTGTTTTTGATATTTGATAAGAAGAACTTGACTAAATGAATGATGTGGATGCTTGTAATCATGAAAAAATTAATCTAACTAATTGTAGATGTGTATAACACTGTTGCAAAGGGGTTCTTAGATAAAAAAGACTAAGTTTTGAAAGGTTTTCATTGAATTTTGTTTCTGATCTGACTTGTTCAGCCGAAATTGATTTTTTGGATGTTTTGTGAAGTTTTTGATTGAATCTTGAATTTTATTGATATTAAGATTGAAATAAACTTTATACTACTCTTATACAATTGTTTCTTGAAGCTTTAAACTGATATATAAACACGTATATGCACATATACACTTCTTTATTCCTGTTTTGAAGAAGTTTAATGAAAAATTGCTCTTTTATGAACTTGATGAGATTTTGATATGTTTTATAAACTCTAGTATGTTAGACAAGTTGTATTTGATCATCAAAGGATTTCTGTTTTTACAAATTTATGCTTTTAAAGATTATAATCGAAGTATCAATTAAAGTGCACGAATTTTAAAGTTGTCTGAGTATTAGCCGACAGTCGACCGTCCACTTTTTACACTAAAATGACAGTCGACTGTCAATTGCGAGATTTTGGATTTTTAGCATGCCGGTCGACCATTGTATTTTTGAACATGTTTATTTGTTTTCTGTTTTCCTACACTTGACACTTAGCCTAGCTTTACTTGATGTTTTCATGCTTTATTTATTGTTATTTCATTATCCATGTAATTCTATTGTGGAAATGTGTTGATTATGAATCTATTCTTATTGCTTCATTTATATTGTATTTCTTTTTATGTCACTCACAGCGTTATGGCTGATCCCTGTAGTTTTGGGGATTGGGGCTATCTCTAGCCTCATGTTTTACAGGTAGGTACCTATAGCTTGGGATTTGGATGCATGGGTAGAATGATAATGTGGCTTATGCAAATTGTAAAAGAATGTGTTGTAAAAGAAATTGTAATTCTAGGTGTTTAATTTTCGCTGTGCTATGTAAAGATTTGATGGAATAAAAGTTGAAAAAATATCTGCGTTTGGCTATGTTTACTATTACATTGAGGTAGATGCTGGGAATTGTGCCACGTATTTCTGATATATTATATTGGAAATTCGGGGCGCTACAGAGATTGATATCAGAGCATGCTTCAATAGTACTGATAAACATGTTATAAGAATAAACCCAGGTGGACATTAGACCGTGAGTACCTAGGTATGGATATTAGAGTGTGAGTATCACATAGAATTAAAACAAGATGTTATGGTTTGGGGTCTGATTGAGACTTTTGCCATAAGGTATTGATGTGAATATGAATTGTATTGTGATGCTCTAATTTTTTCCTCATTTTGAAGTATTCAGTATAATGACAGTGCCTAGGACTAGGAATGGTGGAAATGGTGATGGGGCTGAGGGTTCCCTTGGGGCTAGACTTGATCTTGAGACAGAAATTGCCAGGGTGTATCAGACTGTAACCCCTGTTTTTCATTTTGTGTATTTTTGGGTGTATTTTTTTTCGTTTTGGTGTATTTTTCTCTCTTGTATTCTTTCTGAACCGTATATTGGAGTTGTTTTCAATATATATTTTCATTTTGTGGCTCAATCTTGATCTTTTGAGAGCATATTTCTGTTTCTTGATTGGTTCTTGATTATTGTCGTTGTTTTCGCTCTCCAATTGTATTTCGTTCTCTTTACTGTTGTCTCTTGGTGCTAGTGGTGTGTGGGTGGTTCATTCCCTTTTTCAATCCCATTATTTTTATCCCAGTTTGTTCACCAAAGCCTAATTAAGCCAAAATCCTATTTGTATTCCTATTTGTTTTGACCCAAATCCACAACCCATTGGTATACCCTATTAATACTCCCAATACCCATTAACCCATTTACCCAATAACCCTAATCCTCTCTCTATATATAATCCTCTCTAATCTCTCTCAACCCTAACCCTAATCTCACCCGGCCTCCCTCTCCCTCTCTCCCCGTCCCTTGCTTGCACAGCACACAGAACCCGAAGCCACCCCCAGGCCGCCGACCACTTCTGCGACCCTCCAACCTGCACACGGCCAGCCCAGGCCGAGCCTCACCTCCAGGCCGACCACCCCCTCCCGGCTGCATACCACCCGAGCCCACTTCTCCCCAAACACCCGAGACCTCATCCCCTTGGCCGACTACCTTCGCATCACCTCGCACTACCACATATTCCCTCGTCTCTCTCGTGGTGTTCTCTTGTGGCCACAAGCCACTATTGTCATCATCCCTCTTGGATCACCTCTCGCTTTGAGGAGTTTTGTTCGTGTGGAGATCTTGCTCGAGTTTGCTTAGATTCTTTCATTTGCAGATTTTCGTTCACGGGTTTTGCTCGTTACTCTTGGTTTTCATTGTTCTTCACTCTCAGTTAAGGCAAGTAACTTGTACTCAAATTCATTTGTTTGATACAAGTCAAAAATACCACCTATAGTGTAGTTGGGTCTAGAGATGACTCTTGTTTGTGTTATGTTTGATGGGTTTTGTCTCTATTGTGAAAATTTGACCATAGATGACTCACGACACAATATTGACATGAATTAACCTAGGATTTACCCGTTTTTGATTTTGATCATGTATGTGAGATTTTTGTGAGAATTCGTGATTTGGTTGAGACCCATGTGAAATACTTGGTGTGGACATGCTAGATACCCTAATCTATGATGTTTAGACACTTGGTAGACTCGAATTCATGTTTGGTTGTGTTTTGAACAAGTTTTGTATGATATATGTTGAGTTGTTAAAGGGAAAAATCTGTGTTTGTCGCTGATCTGTTTTGTTTGCTTTTTTGGACTGCCTTGAAGTCGGTATCTTAATTTCGGTATAAAACATAAGTTTTAGATAATTTCGTCTATTTTCAAACCCCTCTGACCTTGCTCAATTTCGTTTTCGTATGAGTGAGTTATGACTGTTTTACTACAGAGGTGTCGATCTTTTCCAGATTTTGTTTTCGATAATTTTGATGACTAAATGATTTTGATTCTGATGCTACCTATATTATTTTGATCCAAAACATTGATCAGTATTTCTTTATCTAGTTAGGGATTATCCTGAATTTTGGTGAATTTTATTGATGCGTTTTATGTATTGTTTCATGCTCGTTTAGGAAAACTATACTTGCTGTATTTTGCTCGCTGTTCTGTAAAGAACCTTATTTTCACTATGATTCCTTTTACTGTATGAGAAATATTTGTGAAATATGAAAGTTATTATATTTTATCTATTTTTATATTCCTTTGGCGGAATTGAATTTCGTTTCACAGGTAGTTTTCGTACAGCAGTGTTGGGAATTCCAGATTTGCCAAACTATGGTTTATTGATGTTTTCTTATTTTTGATGACTGATCTAATTTTACTGAAAAATTATGAAACTTTATATTTAGATACTGGACATATAGGGGAATACCTCGAATTTTTCGTGGATTTATTCAATGTGTTTTCATGTTGTTTTCCTGCTCTTGAATTCGTTTTCCTGATTTCTGGCTGAACCTATTTTCTGTATTAAGATCAGTTTTGAGTATGATTTTGTGAATTAATATATGACTTATTTATATTCACTAGATTTTTGTGGAAGTCTATTTTCTAGATGCTTCGACGGATCCAGATTTGGATTTTGTAACACCGGAAATCACTGTTTTACTACAGTATGGTCTTGTTGTCCTGAACTTGAGATTTATTTATTTTAGTTCATTTATGAGATATCTTGCACACGTACATGTTTATCTTGCAAATTGAACTTGTTACATGATCATGATATGATATACTTGATATGTTTTGCACACCTACATGTTTGTTTGATATTAATAATAAATAACCAAGCTGGGGTTAAGGGAAAGATCTAGTAGTGGATAGTGCAGAAACGTGTACTCAGAAGAATCTAGTGGTTATTGGAGCTTTTTTACATGTGGAGCTTGACACGATATTCATGACACGTACACACATGACACTGGGCTTGTTTGGGTTTTGGAGCTTGTTTACATGATACATGATTACATGATACTTGGAGCTTGTCCCTGAGTACACTGCCCTGTATGGTCCCCTACAAAATCTAAAGCGAAAACTGTTTGTTGTAGCAACTATGTAGTAAAAACCAGGATGCATGAGTGCTACCTAGATTGTAATCACTACAAGACTTAAACATGACACTTGAACATGATACATGCCCACTTGACACTTGACTACATGATACATGAGATTCGATACTTGATACATGCTACATGATTACATGATTCTTGATACTTGTTTACTTGACACTCGATACATGCTATTATACTTGCTCATCTTGCCTTGCTATGATTTATATTCTGTTATCATGATTATACCATGATAGGTTGTTACTTAGAATTACCTATCCCATGTACTTATATCCTACATTATAAGTGGCCCGTAACTTGCAATTGACAGGGTACTTGTTTTTTTCTTCTTCCTTCTCCTGCAAATTTACTAATTGCAGATCATGATGGTCGGCTGCCAGATGGTATTGGCGAAATGATGTATTAGTGCTGGATTTTCTTCTTTATGATCTTTATTATTATTGTTGCTTGAACTTGAATAAGATGTACTTGACTACTTGGATTTTTATCTTGTATTTGAGCGATGTGGCCCAGAATGTTTGACTTGTTTAGAATTTGATTATTTGAGATTATTATATTTGGTTTCAAGTAATTTCTGTTGGTATCTTGTTTCAATTATGCATGCTTGGTTGTATCTTTTGCTTCCGACTCTGATTATCTTGTAAAATATTGAAAAGATTCCTGAACAGCTTATGGATGATGAAAATCATTCACTGGGCTTTTGTCTCGTATCCGTATTCCGTATTCTTTTTGGGAAAGCGGGGCGTGACACAGACCTTGAACATGTTCATGGCAGCTAACACGGCTCAGAATCAGAATCAGAATCAAGGGGCTGGACAAGTACTTGTTAATGCTGATCGGATTAAGCAGGTTGAGTCCTTCAAACAGATGAAGCTGCCCGTTTTTTGTTGGATCCTGTATGTACGGAGAATAACACTACAGCGCGGGGGGGGGGGGGGGGGGGGGGGGGGTTAATAGTGTTGTATAAAAAAACATAATAAATTAAAGTTAACACAACTGTTCAGTCGACTGTTGCGTCAGATAAAAGAAGTAAATCAACTGAAGAGTAGCTAGTCTGTTAAGTCGACTTAAATAGAGAACCAGTTGACTGGACAGACAAGATTTACAAAGAAATGCAGCAAAAAAAAATGCAAGTTAGAGAGTTCAAACCACAGAGAATCAACAATGCTAACACCACGATATATCCTTGCTTCGGTCGTCCCGACCTACATCCAGTCCCCAAGCAACCCACTTGAGATTTTCCACTATTCTTGAAAAAATACAAGAATACTCTACGACCTTTGACAACAACTATGTCAAATTCGTAGACCTCTCTCACCACTAGAGAGAGCAAGACCATACTCTACAACCTAGAGTGGTATTGACTGTACACCAAGAGTCATTCTCTCCAACCAATGGGACCACTCTCACAAATCGAGAGTAAACAACAAAAATGGAAGATTACAATAACCTAAAGCCTTGTTTTTGAGCGCTTTTTGTTTGAGAGGCTAAAGGTCAACTTCTAACTTCAGTCTAGAACGAAATCTTTGTTATACAAGACTAAAATTAGAGAATCAAGTCTTAGAGATTGAGAGTATTAAAAAACTTGAGTTCTTTTTTCACAAAAAGTAAGAAGACTTGTAATCAATTGTGGGAACCTTTTCCAAGTGGATTCTACACTCTATTTATAGAGTTAGAATCTCCAAGACGTTGGGAAATAGTTCCACAACTGCCATAAAATGGCTCTAAAAGATTTGAATTTGAAAAACAAATTTAAACTTCAGAAAACTGTCAAAACTGCTTGAACAGTCGACTGGGTTGCCATAAGAGTCGACTGGTCAGAGCTTAAGTGAGTTCATTCTGTTTCGTACTAGAACAGTCGACTGCTTGCTAGAGTAAGTCGACTGGTACTTGACAGATGAACTTATACAAGCTTCTTTTTGACTTTTTGATTTTAGTAAATGTTATTTTTATTCTTAGGGGATGTGTGAGTGTGTGTGACAAGGATTTTTACAAAGAATTCTAAGACACAAATATTACAAATAGATTACCAGAAACTTGTTCTTTTAGCTAAACACTTTTGAAACTCTAGTATCTTGAACTTGCATCTTGAAGTCGTTCTTGTCTGTGTGGCTTGATCTAGTGCTTTTGAAAGCTTCATCATTGTATTGTGGCCTTGAACACTTTAAGTATACACAGCATAAGATATGTAAGTTAGAACAATTGTGTATTGTGTTGTAGTCATCAAAATCAAGAATTTACATTCTCCCCCTTTTTTATGATGAAAACACAATAACTTTAAATAGTATATAGTAAGAATTTACACAACATGATACTCACACATAATTATACAATAAAGAGCAAGCTCCCCTGAATAAAGTACAACATGCACAATAAAGTAAAGCACAATAAAGTAAAACATGCACAATAATAAGATACATAAGATATCTCTCCCCCTTTGTCATCAACAAAAAACAAACAAACATCCATAGATAAGGACCATAGCATAAATGACAATACAAAGAGAGAAAGTGTATACATGAACATCCAAATAACTTGTGCATAAGACAAAGTACAGAATCAGAAAACATAAAAAAATACAAAAATCAACTCGAAAAATAACATCAATTGTCATCCTCATCTTCATCATCACTGTTTGAGGTAGGTGTATGTTAAGGAAACTGCCTAACAAACATTTGAGTAAGGTTAGCAATACTAGCCTCAAGAGAATTCTGCCGACCTAAGATAAGATCCTGACGATCCATTAGATAGTTGACAGAGGTGTAAAGACTCTCAGGATTAGAAAAATTAGCTCTAGGATGAGAACTAGAGGACGAACTAGACACAGAAGATCGAAGAGGAACAAAAGTAGCTAAAGGAATAGGTGGAGTATTTCTTTGAGGAGAAGTAGGAGGTGTGTGAAGAATTTTCATACGGGCTAGACTCGCACGATCAAATAATTCATACCGAGTCAAAAAACTTAACTCTGAATCGAGATCAATCTGATAGTGATTAAAGATATGGGTAAAAAGTGCACTATAAGGTAGAAAAGAAGTGTGGGCCTTATGGAGACGACTAAAGATAACTCGACTCCAATTAATTTGAATGTTGCCAAAGATAGCATACACCGCCTGTTGTAATTCCAACGAAAATTGATTGTAACTTCCCGTTTTAGGGATAATATTGTACGACAAAATTCGTGCAACTAGTTTGGCAAGTGGAGTAATTCATTTATTTGTTATTGGGGGACCACGATTGGGAAGAAATTTATGGATAGTATGGAGTGATCATCGAGTTCAACTTCCCCTATATGTAACCCTTCATTAGGAATGTTCAGAATTAGCCCTAATTTCTGAACAGTCAATTTCATACGGACATTTTTCACAGAAGTAGTGAAAAATATCTCACTACAATCCTCAGAAGTAGCAACTTTCATATTTGTATAAAACAAATAGATTAGTTGTGGATAGTAGTAGGATTGATTAACTAACGATAGAAGATCAAATAACCCACATTGTTGAAACAATAGTGCAATAGGATATCTATCTAAATCAGGGAAATTGATGAAACGACCCGGAAAAATAAGGATTTGACAGATAATGAAATATTTTTCAACTAGTGAGGGATGCCTCAAATACTGAAGATAATTATGTTGAGATTGTTCATCTTCAACATTTGAAGCTCTTGATCTCTTAGGCTTAGGCATTTCTAAAACCTAGAACACTCTAAGAGAGAAGAGAGAAAAGAAAGTGATATGGCTAAAAATGGGGTTAAATCGGAACCGTTTGAATTGGGCACGAATCTTAAAGTTACAGGATCAAGATGGTAATTTCACCTACAGACGGGTCCGAATTGGGAACCGGGTCTCTTCTCTAGGGAACACTAATCCGTGAACAGATCTGTTCAGCTGAGAGCGGGTCTCAATCCGTTAAGGACTAGTTCAACAGGATATGAGGAAATCCTGGCACGTCCTTATCCACTGGAGGTGGTTTTAAAGTCACACCGGGAAGTAGGGATTCGTTCTTATCCCGAAGCAGATCCCCACGACGACTATAAGTACCCCCTACCTCCTACCGTTACAAGGTGATCACTCTTTGTCTACCTAAGCTCTTTTCCCTTTCTTAATTGAGTATTGACAAAAGCGTCGGAGGGTTTTTCGTCGGGATCTCTTTTTTTTCGAACGTTTGTGCAGGTCTACGGGAGCACCAAGGAGTTAACTTGTCAACAAGGGAAGAAGTCAGATTTGGCCCGTTTGAGTCCCTACGAATCCACAAATTCTATCTTGCCCCCACACCCAATTCAGCGGCAATAGGTTGGCACCGTCTGTGGGAACCTCTCGAATAGCAATCCTGACCTTCCTTCTTCAACCAAAGCTACTCCTAGCAATGCCTCCCAAGAGGAAGTCCGTAAACTCCAATCGAAGAACTACCTCCACTATTCCCCCTCCGCCACCACCGGAGGATCTCCCTCCGCCCATCCAACTGGCCCTACAGCTCGAACACCCGAATCCTCAATCTCTTCAGCTGCCTCTAGGGCCCCAAGTGACTGTGGGGGAGCCTTCTCGGCGAAGCCACCCGAAGAAAACCATGCACCAAGTTCGGGTCTCCATCCACAATGCCTCCACAGATTCCATGGCCTTCCATAGTCCCTCAATGTTGAAGGATCTGCGAGACGTGCTCAATAACCGGCAGAACGAGCCTGAGCCTGACCTTCAGATCCGTCTGGATGAGAAGCAGACCTGCAATGCGAACCCTTACCGAGAGCACCAGAGGGACCGGTCACCCCATCGAATACACCGCAGAGGGTCCAACTCTCCTCGGAGGCGGAGAGAGTCACCCCCACATCGCCCAAGAAGAAGCCGCTCCCCGGCTAGCCGTCCTACACATCGAGCCCAACGGGAGCAGGAGGCCCCCGTCACGAGGGCGGAATTCCAACAATTCTAAGAGGCAATTCTCTGGGTGCTCAACGCCGCCCCCATCAATGCCCAGCAGACTCCCAGTCCTCAGCCGACTCCCAGTCATCGCCGCCCCTCTTTTGATCATTGCCACTGCTCTCGAAGTCCACAGCTAGATCAGAGCCATTGTCGTCGCTCTCTCAGCCTTCGTCCAGCTCCGAGCCATCCCCATCATTCTATTAGTCCACGACCTACTCAGAGCCATCGTCGCCACAGCCCCAGCCCTCCTCTGCGTGAGGATGAGTCTCGAGGCTCAGTGGGGTACGACCGAAGGGAGGACTCGGTCTACCACCGTCTCCACGAGATGGAGAGGCGCCTCGGCTAGCTCGATCGAGATGAAGAGCAACGGGCGAGGAACCTCCGCCCGAGCAGGCCCCCATTCTTCTGCACCATCGTGGAAGCCCCTGTCCTGGACAACTTCAAGCCTCCACACTTCGAGACCTATACCGGGGAGTCGGACCCCGCAGATCACATTGAGAGTTTCAAAACACTCATGATGATCCATCATGCATTCGAAGTGTGGAGAGTTTCAAAACACACATGATGATCCTTCCTGGCCACACTCAAGGGGTCGGCTCGAGAGTGGTATTCTCGACTTGCACCGGCATCTATCTTCTCCTTCAACCAGGTCGAAGGCCTCTTCCTAATGCATTTCGTGAGCAGTCGCCGCTTCGAGAAGACGAGCACCTCACTGCTCTTCCTCAGCCAAAAGAAGGGTGAATGGCTGAGGGACTATGTCAAGCTGTTCATCGCAGAAGCCAGGTCCATCGCCTCCCTGGATCAGTCGGTAGCTTCAGCTGCCTTCCAATCCAATGTCATCAACCCCGACCTCAGGGGTTCCTTGGCTAAGAAGCCTCCTCGAAAATTCTCCGAGCTACTCCTTAGGAGCAAGAAGTACATCCGAGCTGAAGAGGCTCTCAATCACCCCACTCTGGAAGGGTTGTCTTCTAAGAACAAACGGAAGGCTGCAGAGGAAGAAGGAGCTAAGAAGCTCCAAAAGGATAACGGAGGTCAGCGGTGCCCTCTCCCCCGCTTTGAGAAGTTCACTCCACTCAATGCCAGTGTCTCCACCATCCTGACGGAGATTGGGAACGAAGGTCTCCTGCCGCCATCTCTGAAGATGAACACCCCCAGGCTAAAGAGAAACCGGGACAAGTGGTGCCGCTTCCACCGGGACCTTGGGCACGACACTGATGATTGTCGGGCCCTGAAGGACGAGATCGAGGCCCTCATCCAGAGGGGGCAGCTCGCTCGATTCGTAAGAAGGGACAGAGCCGATCCGCCTCCACCACTCAGGGGACCAACATGCGGACAGAACAGCACGTGGAGGCCCCGGATGTCGAAGCAGAGGCCATCTTGCACCTTATACATGGAGGCCCAATGGGAGAGATTCTAACTCCTCTCGAAAAGCCTTCGTTAGGGAAGTCAACTCCGTGCAGAGCCATCCTCCCCCAAAGGGCCTCAGAGTCCCTATCACGTTCTCCGATAAAGACTTGGAAGGCGTCTGCACGTCCCACTACGATGCCCTCGTCATTAACCTCCAGATGGCTAACTTCGACATACGTCGAGTTTTGGTGGATAATGGCAGCTCGGTCAGCATCCTCTTCTTGGAGGTAGTCAAAGGCCTCCAACTATCAAGGGACCTGGCTCGAACCAGCTGGCTACACCCTTCATGGGTTCATCGGGGTACCGGTGATGATCGAGGGAGTTATAACTCTCGACGTCACCAGCTGGCAAAACCCCGGTCACCTGCACAGAGCTGATGGATTTTATGGTGGTGGATGTGAAGGCCGCCTATAATGTTATCCTGGGCCGACCAGGTCTGGCCACCCTCCAAGCTATACCTTCGACCTACCACATGAAAATGAAGTTCCCCACTCCCGCAGGGGTGGGAGAAGTGAGAGGGAGTCAGCAGGCGGCTCGCAAGTGCTATATGACCTCAATGGAAGGCCCGATCCTCTCCCTAGAAGCCCTCGAGCTCCCACCGGAGAGTAGCCAGATCATCTCCGAACCTGTGGACGAACTAGAAGAAGTGGCCTTCTCAGAGGAAGACGCCACCAAGATGTTCCGGGTCAGCAAGGCACTTTTCCCCTCCATCAAAGAAGACATCTCCCAGTGCATAAGGGAGAACCGCGATCTCTTCGCCTAGACCGCGGCCGATATGCATGGGATCTCCGAGGAGCTCCTAATGCACCACTTCAGCGTTGCCCCGGGTGTCAAGCCTATTCAGCAGAAGCGACGCAAGTTCGGTCCCGAGCATCAATAGGCGATCAAAGAAGAAGTCGAAAAGCTCCTCAACGCCTGATTCATCTAGGAGGTGAACTATCCCGAGTGGCTATCCAAAGTGGTGATGGTCAAGAAAGCCAATGGGAGCTGGAGGATATGCATCGATTTTACCGATCTCAATAAGGCGTGCCCGAAGGACCCTTTTCTCCTTCCCAGCATCGATCCTTGATCGATGCGATCTCCGGGCACGAGCTCCTTAGTTTCATGGACGCTTTTCTCGGGTTACAACCAGATTCGGATGTTCCCTCCCGACATCCCAAAGACCTCGTTCGTGACGGATCAGGGCCTGTATTGCTACCGGGTTATGCCGTTCGACGTGAAGAATGCGGGAGCTACTTATCAAGTGCCTCGTGAACAGGGTCTTCCGAGACCAGATTGACCGAAACATGAAAGTCTATGTAGACGACATGTTGGTCAAGAGCACCCGAGGGTAGGAGCATGTTCTCGACCTCCAAGAAGCCTTCGGGGTGCTCAGGAGGCACAATATGAGGCTGAATCCGAACAAGTGTGTGTTCAGAGTCTCATCCGGATAAGTCTTGGGGTTCATGGTCAGCCAGAGGGGCATAGAGGCCAACCCCGAGAAGATCCAGGCCATTCTCAAAATGGCTCCCCCCCCCAGTGTTAAAGATGTACAGAGGCTCACTGGGCGCCTCGCGGCAATTGGGCGATTCCTCTCCAAGTCCAGGGAGAAGTGTCTCCCCTTCTTCAAGGCCCTCAGGGGGGCTAAAGGCTTCGAATGGGGCAACAGAAACAAGAGTCCTTCAACCAGCTCAAGGCATACTTAGCTAACCCCCCACTCTTGAGCAAGCCAGTGCCTGGGGAGGTCCTCTACCTATATCTCGCCGCTTCGGAGCAGACCCTCAGCGCGGTCTTTGTAAGAGAAGATGATAGAACCAGAGGCCCATCTATTATGTGAGTAGGTCCTCTAGGGATGCTGAACTCCGTTACCCGAAGCTGGAGAAGATGGCTCTCGTTTTGGTCATGACGGCCCGAAAACTCCGCCCCTACTTCCAGTCTCATTCGGTGGTCGTTCTTACCGACCAGCTGCTTAAAAAGTTCTCCACAAACCCGAGACCTCTAGGCACCTTATGAAGTGGTCCATCGAGCTAAGCCAGCATGACATCAGCTACCAGCCCAGAACAGCAATCAAGGCCCAAGCTCTGGCAGAATTCATTGTGGAGAGCACCATCCCTGACCCTTGCGATTCATCTGCTGACCCCTGGTCTGGACCGTTTATGTGGATGGATCTTCTTGTGCCGACGGAAGTGGGGCTGGCATCACCCTGACCGGCCCAGATGCCTTTCGTCCTCAAATACTCTCCTCCGCCTAAACTTTCCGGCATCAAACAACAAAGGCAGAGTATGAGGCCCTCATAGTAGGGCTCTGTATGGCTCGCAAAGCAGGGGCCAAGCGCGATAGAGTCTTCAGTGATTCAGCAGTTGGTCATCAACCAAGTGTCAAGGGAATATGAGGCAAGGGACGAGCATATGGCCAAGTACTTGGCGAAGGTTAAAGAGCTACTAGCCTTATTCGAAGATGTTTAACTCCAGCGGGCTTCCTCGTAAGGAAAACGCGTAGGTGGACGCTCTCGCAAAGCTCGCCTCCTCGTTCCTCCATGGTCTAGAACGGACCATCTTGATAGAGGTCCTCCTCAGACCAAGTATTGATGAAGATAGCCTGGAGCCGATGGAAGCCTACCCCCTAACACTTGGGGATAACTGGATGAAGCCCCCCCTCGAGTACCTTAGAGACAGAGTCCTTCCCGAAGATCCGAATGAGGCGAGGAGGATCAGGACACGAGCCGAGCGGTACACACTCCTTGACGGGGTTATGTACAATTGCTCTTACACTCAGATTTACGGCCGACCCTATCTGAGGTGCCTCTACCCGAAGGAAGCGCTCTATGCCCTTAAGGAGGCCCATAACGGTCTATGTGGCACGTACTTGCGAGCGAGATCCCTCGCCCGTAAACTCATAAATTACGGCTACTTCTGGCCCACACTACTGAGCGACTTCGAGGAGTACGTCCGCCAGTGCGACTCCTACCAGAAATTTGCCCCGATCCGACGCATGCCTCAAGCACAACTCACCTCCTTGGCAAGTCCAACCCCCTTCACAATGTAGGGGATGGATTTGCTCGAATCCTTCCCTCCAGCGCCGGGCCAGCTGAAGTTCTTAGTCGTGGTGATAGACTACTTCTCAAAATGGATCGATGCTGAACCTCTGTCAACGATTACCTGAGCACAAGGTCTAGAAGTTCTTTTGGAAGAACATCATTTACCGGTTCGGGGTACCCCGCATCCTCGTAACCTGAGAACGGGACTCAATTCGCGGGAGCAACATTTTGCAACTTCTGCGCCAGCCTCGGCATCCAGCAGCGGTTCTCTTCGATAGCCCACCCTCAGTCCTAATGGCCAAGCGGAGAACGCCAATCGACAGATACTCTCCGGTTTGAAGAAGAGGCTCGACAAGTCCACCAAGGGGTTGTAGGCCGAGCAGCTCTCCAACGTGCTTTGGAACTATCGCACCACCAAGAGAGCTCCGACAGGGTGTCTAAACACCGCTCCAGCAAGTCCACCAAGCGATGAAGTACCAAGATGGTGTCTAAACACCGCTCCAAGCAACTTCCTCAAGAGCGCTCCATAAAACATGTCAAAAGTTTTATTTTGTATTTTCTTTATCAAAGTGTAAGAGCGGCTCGCAACTTAGAAGCGGCCACCTAATTGTTTTCAATAAAAGCCATCTTTCCCTGCAAGTTCTCTATTTTTTGAGCAGTCTAATTCTACTTACAAGAAAAATTGCATTAAAACGGCACGCTCGAAGTCCAACACTTGGTTCGACTCCGCTTCAAATACTTGCTTTTAAGCAAGTACAAAGTGGTTCACCATTTGGAATTGCTCCCATAGCTACTAAAATTCTTCAAACGACACGCTTGGAGTCCAACACTTGGTTCGACTCCGCTTCAACTACTTGCTTCTAAGCGAGTATGAAGCGGATCACCATTCGGAATTGCTCTTACAGCTGTTGATATTTTCTAAACGACGTACTTGGAGTCCAACACTTGGTTCGACTCCGCTTCAACTACTTGCTTCTAAGCGAGCACGAAGTGGATCACCATTCGAATTGCTCCTATAGTTGTTGATATTCTCTAAACGGCAAGTTCGGAGTCCAACACTTGGCTCGGCACAACTTTTGCTACTTGTGAACGAGTGAGTACAAAGCGTCCCACCATTCGGAATTGCTTCTACAACTGTTGACAATTGCAAATGCTAGCAAAAAACACAAGTTCACGAAACAAGTACTATTTCATTAAAGTTTGAGATACAAGTCTAACTACAGACCAACAACTCATCTTTACATCGAGATACAAAACTTTTGAAACCAAGATTACAAGATTATAGAATGCTACTTCAGTGCCTCCTAGGGGTGGGGATACTTCTGTTAAGAGACACACATGGGTGACGAATGTCGTGCTGCCGATGCCCTACTTCGACGGACATCCCTAGGTCGGCGAGCCGAGAAGCATCGTCTGCACCCTATCTAACGGTGGCCCCAACAGATGCTTCGCTCGACGAAGCTGCCACCCTACTTTGCGCATCTCTGGGGTCTCGATGTATAGGGGCGAGCGAAGCGCGAGATCACGGAACGTTATCCCCCTATCATACTCCTCCCGAGTGCAAGAGGTAGTTCTGACGGTGCTTCCCTTAGATCGCCGTTGAAGACGAGCATTCTCCGCCTCAAGCTCGACAATTCGCTCTTTAACCAAGTCGTCTGTCACAGTCATCTTCAAACGTGGCAGTTGCATCGGGCCTGCACCACGAGAGGCGTTGGTGATTGTCCGCCGAAGATGAGCAACCTCCATGCTCTTATCGAGAGTTACCTTCTTCAGTTCGCCCCTCTCCACTGTTGCCTCAGACAGAGAGCGACGAAGGTGCTTAAGTCTCAAGCCGTAAACCCTCCTCATCGCCTTCGGGGGTCATCTCGTTATTCCTTTCCTCTAATCGTCTCCTCTCTATGTCGCGACGAACTAAGATCAATCTCAGATGACCCAACTCCCACTCTGCTTTACGAAGCTCCCATTCCACTTCACGAAGCCGCTCTTAGTTCCTAGTGAGCCCTAACTTAGAGACGCTGAGCTCTGCGCGAAGACGGGTGGTGATGCTATCCTGAAGGAGGTGAACAAAAGAGGAAAATGTCTTAGGACCTAAAAGCAAGTCCACGAAGATAACCAAAACTACGAGGCAACCCAAGAACGGGACAAACATGGTTTTGAAACTTCACCAACACTTGTTCAAAAAAATTCTTTTATTAAGTAATCAAAGAGTACAAGCGGTGGCCAGTCCGCGGTTCGGCACTACGTAATCAAAAAACAAAAAAAAAGAAGCAAAATACAAGACAAATCAAGGGTCGACCTCTTTCGCACGATCCAGCGCTGAAGATGCCTCCTCA
The DNA here is from genome assembly GCA_017893485.1 of Hemerocallis citrina. NCBI lineage: Eukaryota > Viridiplantae > Streptophyta > Magnoliopsida > Asparagales > Asphodelaceae > Hemerocallis > Hemerocallis citrina. Next base: position 154,293,560 of record CM030362.1, read on the forward strand.
GGGGCCACGATAGCCAAGGGTGTAGCCTCCGATGGAGCGCCATCCTCGGCTTCGGCACCTTCGGCCTCGACCTCCTCATCCTCTTCTTCTTTTCCTTCGCCCTCCTCGTCCCCTTTTGAGACATCGTTGAACCCGGGGACGGGGTCCGGAAAGAGACACCAGCCGGCGTAATCCGCTTCAGGGAACTTCTCTGTCACCTGATCGATGGCTCGAGCATATGCCTTTGCCATGTTCAAGATGAGGAACCCCTGTGCCTTCGCCATGGCCTGCTCTTCGGCCATCTTCGCCGCCTCTAGCTTCGCTGCAGGCCACTGCATCTGCCTTGTCCTTAGCCGCCTCCTCGGCAGACCTAAGAAGCCGAGCGTTGTCAGCCTCTAGCTTGGCAACCATGGCTTCGAGGTGCCCCAATCTCGAGTTTTTTCGACTCGGCTTCATGCCTCGCCTGCTCGAGGTCCTTGGTGACCCGGACGCTCTCCGCTCGAACCTTTTCAACCTCGAGCTTCAGCTCCTTCTCCTGCTCGGTCATCTTCTCCATTAGATGACCGAAGTGGCAAGTAATCTATGGGAGTACAACTTGAGTTATAAACTCAAAAGAGGGGGGGGGGCGGGGGATAAAGTGCTCAACAGAAAGGACTATCTTCAAAACTCACCGACATCGCTGAACGAGCGACCTCGAGTGTGTCGTCTCCCACGCTCCCCTGCCTCCATGGCTGCGTTGTCCTTTGGCGTTGCAAGATGCCGAATTGCCTGAATGCACGTCGACGAGTCTCCTAGGAACCCGTCGAGCTTACGGACCTGCCAGTCCGGGACGAATATCTTCTTGTGCTCCTCAGTTAGGAACACCCCGGCGTCGGCGGTTAGCGGCGGGGCCTCCAGACCTAAGGCTGCCGATAGGGGGAAGACCCCCGTGTTGAAAGAGGCCAACACCACCACTGGGGTCAACGGCTTCGGAGCCAATGGCCGCCTCGCCAATTGCTCCGCGACGGTATGATGTGCCTTTACCCCCGGCAAAGTCGCCTTCGAAGCAACTCTCTTCCTCTGCTTCGGGGCTTTGCTGCCCAGGGCACCCCTCATCGAAAACAAGTTATCGAAGTCCATAGACTCTGCAAGAAGATGGAAGGAAAGAAGTTAGAAAGTATGGCCTACTTTGCTACTAGCGCCGACCCAAAATATAAAAATTATATATATATATATATATATATATATATATATATATATATATATATATATATATATATATATATAGAAAAACCATACTGGGGTTTATCGAGCTAAGCCCCCCCGCCCCCTAGAAGAGCACCTCCTCGGTCGAGTCCCTCTAACCAAACTTCGGGCGGTCGAGTAGCGTCCGAACCATGTCCTCTTCCTCGAAACCAAGTGTCGGACACTCCTTGACTCTCTTCGAGGCCGCCTCTACCCAAGTTTAAGGGATCTCCCAAGGGACCGGACTTCGGATTAAGAAGTATTTATCTCTCCAATTTTTTATTGAGTCCAAACAGCTTACCAGCTTCGCCCCATACCTCGGAGAAAGATAGAAATGATACTCCGTCTTGTGTGGTTGGTGAATCCGGTACACTGTCCGAAGAACGCTCAACCTCGGCACAAAGCCGACCGCTTGGCAGTGCAAGATAAATTCGTTGATCAGTCGCCACGCGTTTGGCATGTCCTTAACGGGACTAAGGCGGAACCACCTCAGCACTTCGACGACGAAAGGGTGGAGTGGGAGCCGAACCCCTGCCAAGAACGCGTCGACAGGCCAGAAGCACATGTCAACTGGCATCGGCGAGTTGGCCCACACTCCCGCCCCAGGGAGCATTAGGGCGTACTTCCTCGAAATTTGGAAGCATTCCCGAATCCATCCCAAGTCCTCCTCGGTGAGGATAGAAACTGTTTCATCTGCCTCCGTCGTCTCTCTAGCTTCGTTTTCCTCGAAGCTGCGACCCATCCTGTACATAATCTGCTCCGCCTGATCCTCCAGAATTTCTCGAACCCTCCTACAGTCCGGTTAGCACCCCTGGCAACCTTCCGAAATCTCCCATTCTCTGCTCCTCCTCAACCCTCGTCTCCATAAATACTGAAGCAGGCTCTACTACGATCTTGCCCTTATCTTTTGGGAGGACCTGACTAGAGGAGGCCTCGGTGGTAGAAGGAAGGGAGGGCTTCTCCCTTACAGGGTCGATAAACATTCTCTAAAGGAAGGAAAAAAGCTAAGTATAAAATTACCTTGAATTGACAACAACGGTCGGAAAACACACTGGAGCACCGTAAAAACTTGCCAGAAGATCTCGCTAGTGAAAAGTCTTGCCTGAGTAAAAAACGAGAATTGAGAGCAAATGAGAGCATGGGTGGAGACTTATAGAGATTGGGGTAGTTGGTGCACTACCCAAGAATAAAAGGCCCCCAACCGCGCAAAGGCCTGGCCCATTTAGCAGAAATGACAAGAATATATCTGAGCAACACAAGAGACGTACGAACTGGCCACGTGTTGCTCTCCTATTCATCCCCGAGGTCGATTGCCACCGACGTCCGAACACAAACAATTGCATTGACTGGTCAACGGTGAAAGAGGCCCACTTACCACATGTCGCTCTCCCATTTGTCCCCGAAGTCGTTTGCCACCGACGTCCAAACACAAACAATTGCGTTGACTGGTCAACGGTGAAAGAAACCCACTGGCCATGAGTCACTCTCCTATTCGAGGTCGATTGCCACTGCGTCCAAATGCAAACTATTGTGTTGACTGGTCAACGGTGAAAGGGGCCTACTGACCACGTGTCGCTCTCCCATTCGTTCCCGAGGTCGATTTCCACCGACATCCAAATACAAACAATTGCGTTGACTGGTCAACGGTGAAAGGGGCCTAGTGGCCACGTGTCGCTCTCCCATTCGTCCCCGAAGTCGTTTGCCACCGACGTCCAAATGCAAACAATTGCGTTGACTGGTCAACGGTGAAAGGGACCCACTGGCCACGTGTCACTCTCCTATTCATCCCTGTAACCCCTGTTTCCCCAAATATGTATTTTCTGTATTTTAAAATTTTCGTAAATTATTTTTATTGTTTTAATTCCTTTTGTCAAATTTGTACTATTGGATCTCCTATTAAAATCTTCTTTTTCGTTCAATAATTTTATTTGTAAATATTTCTATGACTTCTATACTGTAATACAAATTACATTTTATTTCAAACAATAATAATTTATTATTTTATTTTAATATAAACGATATTTAAAATCCTATTTTTTCCTATTGGATTTTTCTCCTAAACCCAATTAACCAAACCCACATTACCCTATTACCCAAGCCCATTTATTAATTTAACCCATCAGACCCAACTTTTAACTACCCGAATACCCAAACCCATTAATGCCCCACACGAAACCCATACACCCCATATATTAACCCCCTACATTTCTCCTGTTCACCTTCCCTATCAAAACCCTACCCAGCCGGGTCCATCCTGCTCGACTCTCTCCCTCACCCCGTTCTCCCCCACTCAACATGAGCCGCCTATCTTCTCAACCCGATCTCCTCCCCTTGGCGTCCTGACTTGCGCCGCGATGCCGCGAAGTCGCAGTGCCGCCTTGCACCCCCAGGCCCCCGTCCACCTGCCTCTCCTCGACAACCACAGCGACTGCACCCGACGACCTTCCGTTGTTCCTCCGCAATGCCAGTCTCCGCAACTCGACACCTCTCCCTGTTCTCCCTGTCGCAACACCCCCCGAGCACCCCCGACAGTCGGCGCCCCTGCACATCGTCTCCACCTCTCCCTTATGCTGCGCTCGTCGACGACGTTGCCGACCAGCGACAGCGCACCATGCGCTGCTTCTCCCGATGCCAGCGAAGCCTCGCAGTGCACCCCCCGTGCTCTGCCAGTCGCCGACCTCCTCTTGCTCACCTCGCGACACTGTCGGCAACGCGCCGGCAGCCTGGTCCGCCATCGTCCGCTGTGCCGCGCCACTGCCCTGGCAGCCGTCATCGACCTCCACAGTGCACAGTTTTCCCCCGGCTGTTCTCTTGATGGATTTTGATCAGAGTGATTGTGGGCCGTCTGTTCGATCAGATCTTGATCTCTTGATCCTGGTCGTTTGATCTGCTTGATCTCATCGTGATTGAGATCAGATCAGATCGATCATCAATAGCAGCTCTTGATCACAGCCATCCGATCCTTCATTTGATCATCACCAAGCCATTGGATCTAGGTCGTCCGATCGTCGATCATCGCGATCGTGATCATTGTCTCCATCATCATCAAGATCTTTATCTCGACCGTTGGACCTCTTTTGATCATCACGATCGTGATCACCATCTTGATCTTGATCGTGATCTTGATCTTCGATCTCAGCCGTCCGATCGATCGATCACACTTGATCTCGGCCCTTGATCGTGATCGTCTCGTTCGTCTTCTACTTGGTAAGTAAATCATTTGATCCACTTTTTGTTATCATTCATCAAGTTGTCAATCATGGTAAATTTACTCTTTTTTACTCTTCTAATCCTTATATGTTTTATGTATGTTCGATCTTCACCGTTCGATCGTCATCATCATCGAGATCCGCGCCCGATCGTGATTATCGTGATCGTTTGCTCATTGACGTGTCGTCGGGATCCGTTCCTGTCATCCGTCGGATTCATCGTCTTCTCCCCAGAAGGCAAGTATTCATCTTTTACATATTTTTGTTCTAGTACAAGCGTTCATTTGAAAATACTACAAATAGTTAGAAATTGTGACTCCTCTTTGACTCGTCGTTGTTGATCAAATATTAATCCTCATCAATTTAATAATCTTAAGAGTCACAATAATTTTATTGTATTATATTACAACTACTTGGACTCATTTCATCCCCTAGACACATGGATATATGAAATTAAGGAACCCTAGATTTGTAGATGTGAGTTATATCTTGTATGTGATGAAATTGCACTCTTTTGAGTTGAGGAATAAATATTACTTGCTGTTTTGACAACCATTACCTCGTATTTATATCACACATTAATTTAGACGCCTAATAACCAATTTTCATGTAACCTATACTAGTAAGATACTCCCACATGTTACTGTCCTGAATCTTGTTATGCTATTTTGACCCCTTTAATATTAGAATCCGCACCTGAGCCCTGAATATTAAACGTAGCTCCAGATGTCTAGATGTCGATAGCCTCCAGAATTTTCGAATTCTGAGTTACAGTCTTGGAGATATCACAGTTTTGGTGCAGTAACGTCATGCTGTCCAGATTTGAGATTTTCGTTGTTCTTGATATTTTAATTTGTTTAGACCCTCGAACTTGAATCCTATCTAGCCTAAACTTGTTCCATGTCCATGATTATGATTTCTTGACTTATTTCACACACTTACATGCTTGCTTGATAAAAATTAATAAAAGTAACAAGCCGTGGTTTAAGGAAAAGACCATAGTAGTGGACAATATAGGTAAGTGTACTCGGAAGGGGGCCCGTGTTTCCCAGTACTCGGTTCATGAATGTTGTGAAATCTAGATGATCTAAATAAGTAGATAACTAGACACAAATTAAAAACCTCGCAAGTGCACGAATCGTTTGGAGAAGCGTAGCGGTAAGCAAGGGTCGATCCCACAGAGATTGTAGTACTTAACTCACTAATCAATAAAATAGAAAATAGAATCTTAAGGTGTTGATTTAAAAGTCTAAGGAAAAGAAAAGATAAAAATCTAAATTAAATAGCATCACAAGTTGAGTCACAAATATCTATTAAAGTAGTTGGGTTTAGATCTCCACCAATAGTCAATAATGCTAAGTCACCTTCTGAACTTCTTCTTATTACTCATGTTTGTTCTCTTTAAGGGCATGGTATCTACTCCTTAAAGTTAATGTTTCCCTAAGCCAAGAATTAGGCATGGTATCTACTCTAATTCGTTTCTTTCATTAAGTATTTAGCATGGTATCTACTAAGTTGCACTTAAAGAAAACATAAGAACAGTGGAAACGAACAAACACTCAAGGTTCTAGAAATTGATATCAGATCTAGATCCCTCAAGTTGATTAAACCAAGAATCCCTAGAGATTCCCTTGTTACAAGTTATGAGCACGAGATACTGGTCGTCTCAATATGCCCATATAACAGATTCAGATTTATAATACCCAAACTTGATAAACTCAGATTCCGTACGTCAGTCGACTGGCTGTCACCACAGTCGACTGCTCCTAAGAATTCTGAACAAGTTTGATTATCATAAATCCATCTCAATTCAATCAGGTTCAACCAATAAGTAATAGAGAAGAATATAGCATTACACAACTACGGTTTCAATCTACCCAACTATGAAATTAGTTGCACATAATACAACCTTTATTGATTAATAAAATAGAATTCATGACTACAATAAAATAAAAGTAAAAAGAAGAATAAAAGAACACTGATTTTTATGATATTGAACTTGAGCCCAATCAGTAGTCGTCTTGTTCTCCTTCTTTGATGCTTGCTGTCGATGGCCTTTCTTGATCGGTCCAGCCTCTTCCAGATATTCCGCATCTCCCAGAATAATGCCTCTTGGTTGGTATTTATAGAATACGGCTAGAGATTTAGGGTTTGACTCTTTTGCATAAAAGCCCTCTTCTTTTATTTATTTCCCTCCGTCTTTTATGCTGCGTTTTATTTCCTTCTCTTTTCTTCTTTTCTTCCTTTTTTTTGCTTTGATTTGTATTTGGATTTGGACGAATCTTTAAATATCTTATCTTTTAACTCTGCCGCCTACCAGTCGACTTGTCTTCGAACCAGTCGACTGTATCGAGACATATGTAAATTTCATAATTGATCAGCCCAGTCGACTGGTGTTTGAGTAAGTCGACTGTGCCGAGACATCTGCGTACTTGATTTCTCTGTCTAGTCGCCTGTGTGGAAGACTCAGTCGACTGATGCTCTGTAATATTCTGAGTATCATCCTTAAAATCCTGAATATGCTTCGTTTCGCTGTTTTAGGCTGTTTCCTATGGAAAAGAGAAAATAAGCGTAAGTACCACATATAGAGCATTTAATTGTTCAATTGCCTTAAGATTATTGCTCCTAAAAGTGAATAATATTGTGTTCATCAAATACCCTCAAACTTAGATTTTGCTTGTCCTCAAGCAAACTAGAATTATGAACAAGGAGAATAATAATAATAATAGGCTCAACTACCAGACCAAGAATTCTTATTATGCAATCATCAAAGTTGTAATTAAAGGTATAAACAATTTCAGACAAAGTAAAACTCAACATACCCACTTTCTCCAGTGCAACTGTTTAGTCATAATCCCCAAACTTAATCATATTTGTCATGCAATTAATGTAGTTATAGTATGCAACTACTCAATCTGTGATTATCCCTTTTCTCTACTACAAACCGAGTAGCAAACTAGAGTTTTTTTTTTTTTTTTTTTTTTTTACAGTCTCTTCTTTAAGTTGTCACTTGCCTTTTTACGCGAATGCGAAACATTTGTGGTGAATCCACCCGGTTACTCAACAAGTCACAAACTTTAAAGTGCTTTGCATACTCATATTTCAAGTTGCCGTTTGACGTAAAGGTAAACATTGGTGATGAATACCCCTAGTTACTAAGCACTCAAAACATTAGAGTAGATTGACTTTATTCAAGTATATATATATATATATTTTATCACTCTATTTACTTAAACTCAATTTAGGACTAGATCTAAAAGGAATAATCACCAGAAAAAGCATCACATTTGTTTATTATGTATAATCGCATGACTCATACAATTCTGTAAGGAATTATGAAACTCAACAATCCTAAAGTAAATAAGTATTGCCTACTCTTGCTTTATAAGAAATTGTTTATCAGTTTAAAATTAAAAGACTCCCTAACTACCCCCAAACTTAGATGGAACATTGTCCTCAATGTTCGAAAGAAAAATTTAAAATAGGCATGTGTCACCATCTAGTATGAAGGAGATAGTGAAAATAAAAGATAAATAACGAAAAGAAATAAAAATAAAATATAATAAATGAAGGGAAAGTGTAAATACTCCCCTGAAAAATTGGGTTGCCTCCCAATGAGCGCTGTGTTTCCTGTCTTCAGCTAGACTCGATGAGTTTGTGCAATGTATTGAATGGGTTGCGGCTCAAAACTCATCTTCTTATAAGGTTTCCCCCTATGTCCATTCACCTTGAACGTTTGATTTTTCTCCAACGCTCCATATGGGGGAAACCTGTGCAACAATTCATGGACCGTACCATCTTGACATTAGTTTATCAGCAATGGTCCATCTTAATGCACCATTGTACTTTGGAAAGACTCCCTGTAGCCTCTCTTCTTCCTGCATCCTGAAATTTGTAGCAACTGTCACAGGTAATGTGTGGTTCATCCCAAAATATTTATACTTCAATTGTTCCTGCAGTGGCTTCATCTCCATGTCTGGTTGCCTGGTAGCAGTCGACTTATTCCACTCATCAGTCGACTTGTCCTGTTCATCAGTCGACTTGTCCGAGAAAACACAAGTGTTATCAGATATCAACTTTTCAATTGCAGGTGCAAGCTTATCTGAATATGACTTTGGAGTTTCAAGGTGATGTACTGTCTCTGCAATCCCCCAGTCATCGTATTCCATTTCCACCTGAGATAGTAGTGGAGGGTGTGTAATTGTTTCTTGTAATGGATCAACACTATGTTCCTGCAATGTTTGGTCACAAATTTCCTGAACCACATCAACATTATAACATTCTTGATCATCGTGTGGAAATTGTGGTGCATCAAACATTTTAAACTCAATCTCTTCCTCTAGTGTTGTCCTTGATTGGAGCTGTTCTTGTCCTCTAGGGTTGGGTATGGTTTGTGATGGAAATTCTCCTGTCTTTCTTTCACTTAACTCCGTAGCAATTTGACCAATTTGAAATTCCAATTTTTGAATGGCATGTCCTTGTTGATTGCTTGTTTGCTGTTGCTGTTGGAGTAATTGAAGAATGGTTGATTCGAAATCCAACTTCTTTTGTTCTTGTGCTGGCTCCTCATACCCATTCCCACCCTGGAATTGCTGCGTATCCCCTGGTGCAAATTGATTGTCTTGATGGTTTTGCCACCCTGGGTTATACGTGTTTGAAAAATTGTTCTGGGGCGGGTACATTCCCTGTTCTACATAGTTTGTGTGCTCCTGGTCTGCGAAAGAAAACATGGGACATGAATTAGTTGTATGATTAGAATGAAAACAATTCGTACAAATTTCTTTTGGTTGGCTTTTTATGCCTCCAAACGTTGAATTCACAAGCATATCAATCTTTTTGTTCATGGTTTCCATTTCTAATTGCATGTTATTATGAGAAATTTCGTATACTCCCTGTTTTTTCGAAAGACCCCTCCTTGTTGAGAATTGTTGTGAGTTCTCGCTGAGTTCTTCAAATAACTCTATGGCCTCCTCAACACTCTTCCTCATCAACATTCCATTGCAACCTGCATCTACAATTGCTTTGTTAGCGTCATTCAAACCCTCATAAAATGATTGTACCTGATCATCCTTAGGTATGTTATGCATAGAACACTTGAAAAGCTTGTTCTTAAAGTCCTTCCATGCCTCGAAAAACAAATCGTCATCTTTTTGTTGGAAGAGTAGAATCTCCCTTTTTAGTTGTCTTGCTTTCTGGGCTGGAAAGAACTCCTTCAAGAATTTTGTTGCCAATTGCTCCCATGATTGAATTGATCCTGGTTCCAAAGAATTATACCACAATTTAGCATTAAGTTTTAAAGAAAATGGAAACAAGATTAACCTGATTTGTTCAGGGGTAAGCCCTTGGACTTTTTGTGTTCTGCAAAGATCGAAGAAGTCTTGCAGATGTAGGTGTGGATCCTCGTCTGTTCTGCCACTGAAGTGGGGAACCATACTGAGTAATTGAGGTGATAGATGCATATTCCCTGTGACTTTGGGTTGAAAAGCTATGCAAGACGGTTGCTCAATATTCTTTGGAATGAATTTGTCTTGCATTGGTACACGATTTGATATATTTTCACCCATTGTTGCTTGCTGAATTCTTTGCTGTACAGTCGACTGGTCTTTGGAGACAGTCGACTGGTCTGCACCTGTTTGTGCAGAAAGTAGTCTAAAAGAAAATGTTATAAAAGAAAAAGAAGAAATTAAAATAAAATAAACAGAAAAAGATTTTACTGATTTGTAAGTTAAAATACTAAACAATCCCCGGCAACGGCGCCAAAAACTTGTTGTGAAATCTAGATGATCTAAATAAGTAGATAACTAGACACAAATTAAAAACCTCGCAAGTGCACGAATCGTTTGGAGAAGCGTAGCGGTAAGCAAGGGTCGATCCCACAGAGATTGTAGTACTTAACTCACTAATCAATAAAATAGAAAATAGAATCTTAAGGTGTTGATTTAAAAGTCTAAGGAAAAGAAAAGATAAAAATCTAAATTAAATAGCATCACAAGTTGAGTCACAAATATCTATTAAAGTAGTTGGGTTTAGATCTCCACCAATAGTCAATAATGTTAAGTCACCTTCTGAACTTCTTCTTATTACTCATGTTTGTTCTCTTTAAGGGCATGGTATCTACTCCTTAAAGTTAATGTTTCCCTAAGCCAAGAATTAGGCATGGTATCTACTCTAATTCGTTTCTTTCATTAAGTATTTAGCATGGTATCTACTAAGTTGCACTTAAAGAAAACATAAGAACAGTGGAAACGAACAAACACTCAAGGTTCTAGAAATTGGTATCAGATCTAGATCCCTCAAGTTGATTAAACCAAGAACCCCTAGAGATTCCCTTGTTACAAGTTATGAGCACGAGATACTGGTCGTCTCAATATGCCCATATAACAGATTCAGATTTATAATACCCAAACTTGATAAACTCAGATTCCGTACGTCAGTCGACTGGCTGTCACCACAGTCGACTGCTCCTAAGAATTCTGAACAAGTTTGATTATCATAAATCCATCTCAATTCAATCAGGTTCAACCAATAAGTAATAGAGAAGAATATAGCATTACACAACTACGGTTTCAATCTACCCAACTATGAAATTAGTTGCACATAATACAACCTTTATTGATTAATAAAATAGAATTCATGACTACAATAAAATAAAAGTAAAAAGAAGAATAGAAGAACACTGATTTTTATGATATTGAACTTGAGCCCAATCAGTAGTCGTCTTGTTCTCCTTCTTTGATGCTTGCTGTCGATGGCCTTTCTTGATCGGTCCAGCCTCTTCCAGATATTCCGCATCTCCCAGAATAATGCCTCTTGGTTGGTATTTATAGAATACGGCTAGAGATTTAGGGTTTGCACTCTTTTGCATAAAAGCCCTCTTCTTTTATTTATTTCCCTCCGTCTTTTATGCTGTGTTTTATTTCCTTCTCTTTTCTTCTTTTCTTCCTTTTTTTGCTTTGATTTGTATTTGGATTTGGACGAATCTTTAAATATCTTATCTTTTAACTCTGCCGCCTACCAGTCGACTTGTCTTCGAACCAGTCGACTGTATCGAGACATATGTAAATTTCATAATTGATCAGCCCAGTCGACTGGTGTTTGAGTAAGTCGACTGTGCCGAGACATCTGCGTACTTGATTTCTCTGTCCAGTCGCCTGTGTGGAAGACTCAGTCGACTGATGCTCTGTAATATTCTGAGTATCATCCTTAAAATCCTGAATCTGCTTCGTTTCGCTGTTTTAGGCTGTTTCCTATGGAAAAGAGAAAATAAGCGTAAGTACCACATATAGAGCATTTAATTGTTCAATTGCCTTAAGATTATTGCTCCTAAAAGTGAATAATATTGTGTTCATCAATGAACTTGTTGCACTTGATGTATTCATGGAGTCAGTTACTTGGCTCATGAACTTGTTGTATTCATGAACCCACTGTGTGGTTCTTGAACTTGTTAGTATTCACGGACTCGCTTCGTGAACTTATTATTTATTTTCTTATTCATGAACCATGCTTGCTTGATACTTGATACCTGAGTACGCTGCCCTATAAAATTCATTACTAGGTCTAAACGTAACTGATTTGACTGTAGCAACCATGTAGTAAAAGAATGGATGCATGAAGTGCTACTTAGATAGTAATAACTATAAGACTTGAACATGATACATGATTACACGATACATGAGACTTGAAACATGAAACTTTAACTTGATACATGTTACTTGATACTTGATGACATGTTACATGAGACTTGATACTTGAATAATAATACTTGACATTTATAACTTGATACTTGTGACCTGACAACTTGACACTAGACTTGAGACTTGTTACCTGACACTTGTACTTGATACCTGTCACTTGAGGTTAGATGCCCAATGTGTTCACTTGTCACTTGTTTCACCACTAGTATTTGTTATCCAGCCTGTTTACTAAGATGTCCCTCTTGCTCGCTAGTTCTTGGATTTCCACTACTTGTTGTATCCCTGTTACATTCTTGATTCCAATTCTTGTTTCCCCATTACTTGTACCCGTTTTTACTATTTGTGGCCCTAACTTGCGCTAAGGGCATTTTCTCTTGTTGTCCCTACTTTTTCCTTATTATATTTATTAAGCAGACTTTGGAGACGAGCTACCTGCTGGGATTGATGAGTAGAAATTTTAGCTTTCAAGTGGAGATTGGATTTGATTAGAATACTTGTTTTCTTGAATTATTTGTTTTGCTTGAATTATTATTTCTTGCTATTTAAGAACTTGTAACGGGCTGATGTTCTCAAGTTTTAACTTGATCCAGACTCGAAACTATTTGGATGTTATTATTGTGTTTTCAGTTGTTTCTGTTGCTAATAAATTATTCATGCATGCTTGGTTATATATATATATATATATATATATATATATATATATATATATATATATATATATATATATCTTGTTATATTCTTGTTGTGATGCTGAGTCGATCCTACAGCTTATGAATGATGTTAAGATCATTCGCTAGGCTTCGTCATGCACTCGTATTCTTTATTTTGGGAAGCGGGGTGTGACAGTCCCCGAGGTCGATTGCCACCGATGTCCAAATGCAAACAATTGCATTGACTGGTCAATGGTGAAAGGGGCCCACATGCCACGTGTCGCTCTCCCATTCGTCCCTGAAGTCGCTTGCCACCGACGTCCAAACGCAAACAATTGCGTTGACTGGTCAACGGTGAAAGGGACCCACTTGCCATTTGACGCTCTCCCATTCGTCCCCGAAGTCGTTTGCCATCGACATCCAAACGCAAACAATTGCGTTGACTGGTCAACGGTGAAAGGGACCCACTAGCCACATGCCACTCTCCTATTCGTCCCCAAGGTCGATTGCCACCGACGTCTAAACGCAAACAATTGCGTTGACTGGTCAACGGTGAAAGTAGCCCACATGCCACGTGTCTCCCATTCGTCCCCGAAGTCGCTTGCCACCGACGGCCAAAATGCGAAGAAGCCGGGGCCCACAAGCCACGTGTCGATCCCCTAGAATTCGACAAGCTTTCCGAAGTCGTTTGCCACCGACGGCCAAAACGCGAAGAAGTCGGGGCCCACAGGCCACGTGTCGATCCCCTAGACTTCAGCAAGCTTTCCGAAGTCGTTTGCCACCGATGTCCAAATCACGAAGAAGCCCGGGCCTACAAGCCACGTATCGCTCCCCTAAACTTCGGCAAAGCGTCCCAAGGTCGGTTGCCATCGACCTTCAAACGGGCAAAATTTGCCCTCTTCACAGTCGTCAGATCACTCCGAAAAGCGCGCCACAGTATGATCAACGTCTCAGATTATGCCACGTCGATTTTGTTTGATAAATCCTTTTATTTTAATTAAAAATTTGGATTAATTATTTAAAAATTGCAAAAAAAAAATTTAAAATTCAGAAAAATTAATTAAAAATTCAAAAAAATAATTATAAATTCGGGAAAAATATTTTGGAGATCTTGAGTAAATAATTATTTATTAGATTAATTAATTGATATTTCTTGGAGACAAATTATTGCTTCGCAAAATTAAATAACTGATCCGAAAAATAGTTAAAAAATTGGTGAAAATCTCCGAAAAATCCAAAAGAGCCTAATAACAATCTTGAGCGCATTACCAGCTTAGGAAAGCACCATCACCCTTCAAACAAGATTCGAACACCCTTTGAGAACTCCGATAAAGCCCTATACACCATTAAGACAACAAAACTGCTCCCCAAAGGCCATGGCACACAGTCTTTGGGATTAGGGGGCTCGTGATATGGCTAAAAATGGGGTTAAATCAGAACCGTTCGAATTGAGCACGAATCTTAAAGTTACAGGGTCAAGATGGTAATTTCACCTACAGACGGGTCCAAATTATGAACCGGATCTCTCCTCTAGGGCCCACTAACCCGTGAACGGATCTGTTCAGTTGAGAGCAGGTCTCAATCTGTTAAGGACTAGTTCAACAAAATATGAGAAAATCCTGGCTCGTCCTTATCCACTGGAGGTGGTTTTAACCACTCTATCCAGTCACACCGGGAAGTAGGGATTCGTTCTTATCCCGAAGCAGATCCCCACGGTGACTATAAGTATCCCTTACCTCCTACCATTACAAGGTGATCACTCTTTGTCTACCTAAGCTCTTTCCCCTTTCTTTATTGAGTATTGACAAAAGCGTCGGAGGGTTCGTCGCTGGGATCCATCCCGGTGTTTCGAACGTTTGTGCAGGTCCACGGGAGTACCAAGGAGTCACCTTGTCAACAAGGAAAGAAGTCAAATTTGGCCTGTTCGAGTCCCTGCGAATCCACAAATTATATCTATTTCCCTCACACCTGATTCAGCGACAACAGAAAGGATTACCCAAAAAAAGATCAAGAAATCCCAAGACTCCAAAGAAAGAGACTGCAGAATCGACTAGCAAGGAGCAGATCAGGACTTGAGAGAAATCAAAATTTAAGATCAGCAAAACCAGAGAGCCAGAGAACCCAAATAGCAGCCGACTGGATTGAAGAGGAAAGGTAAAAAGTGAAAAGGGGTAGTGATGAAAACTAGGGTTTTTACCTTGAACGGAGGGCTACGATTAGAGAAAGAGTTGAATCAAGGGTGCTGATTTGAAGAGGGTAAAAGACAGAAAGAGTCGGATCTCAAGGAGTAACCTCAATTTGTGAGGATTCAGAATAAAAAAAAACAAAAATATAGTCGCGATAGTCGACTGGTTTATATAACAGTCGACTAAGTCGAGAGCAAAATAAAACTAAACACTTAAGTTTAAGAAAGTCATCTTCAGTCGACTGGAGAAATCAGTACAGTCGACTTGTCAAGAGACAAAAATTGAGAAACAAAACACAACACAAAAACATTGTATAATTCGACTTAGAGACTACAAATGCTAGAAAATATCATGATATGAGCAAATTCCTAGTTCTCTTCTAAATTTGATAAAAATATCTTCTTTTAATGGGTCGGTAAAGATATCTGCTACTTGTTTATCAGTTGAAATAAAATCCAATAGTGTATCTCCTTTAAGACATGATCACGTAGAAAATGATGTCGAATATCAATATGTTTCGTACGTGAATGTTGAACCGGATTTTTAGATAGATTAATGGCACTGGTATTGTTACACATTATAGAGTGTTTTGAAAAAGAAATACCATAATCTAATAGAGTTTGTTTCATCCACAAAATTTGAGCACAAGCCAAACTTGCAGCAATATATTCAGACTATGTAGTAGATAGAGATACCGAATTTTGTTTTTTACTACACCAAGATAAGAGTGAATGTCCCAAAAAGTGACAAGTTCCACTAGTAATTTTGCGGTCAGTTTTACTACCAACAAAATCAGCGTCACTATACGACAATAGCTAAAAATTATTTGTATATGGATAAAATAAACCATATTCAGATGTGCCTTTAATATATCTTAAAATTTGTTTCACTGCTTTTAAGTGAGATTCTTTTGGATCAGACTGATATCTAGCACACAAACATATGCTAAACATTATATCTGGTCTACTAGCAGTTATATATAAGAGTGAGCCAATCATACCTTGATAGAGCTTTTGATCGACACTCTTACCTAATTCATCTTTGTCAAGTGTAGTAGTAGTAGCCTTAGGTGTAGTCTTACTACTATTGCCATCCATGCCAAATCGTTTGAATAATTCCTTAACATATTTTTCTTGATTAATAAATATGCCATTTTGAGACCGTTTTATCTGTAGTCCAAGGAAATAATTGAGTTCACCCGTGTGACTCATCTCAAACTCATTTTTCATGGTAGTAGCAAACTCTCGACATAGATTACTGTTAGTTGATCCAAAAATTATGTCATCTACGTAAATTTGTATGATTAATATGTTGGTTTTTATTTTCTTAATAAACAAAGTAGTATCTACTTTACCAATTTCAAAACTTGTTTCTAAAAGAAAATTTTAAACGATCATACCAAGCACGAGGTACTTGTTTAACACCATATAAAGCCTTTTTCAATTTAAAAACATGGTTAGGGAATTGTTCATATTCGAAACCAGGTAACATAAACATCTTCCTTAATGAAACCATTTAAGAAAGCACTTTTAACATCCATTTGGAAAAGTGTGAAATTCATAAAACACGCAAAAGATAATAAAATTCTAATTGATTCTAGTCTAGCAACAAGAAAATATGTTTCATCAAAATCAATTCATTCTTCTTGATTATATCCTTGAGCAACTAATCTAGCTTTGTTCCTAACAACTTGTCCAAATTCATCTAACTTATTTTTAAATACCCATTTGGTACCAATAATAGTATGATCAGGAGGTCGTGGAACTAAATTCCATACATCATTTCATACAAATTGGTTAAGTTCATCTTGCATAGCATTCAACCAAAATTCATTCTTACATGCTTCAGAATATTTTTTGGTTCAACATCCGATAAGAAGGCAGTATGAGAAATCATATTGAAATGTGACCTTGTTTGAATGCCATGTGAGATGTCACCAATAATTAAGACATGAGGATGATCTCGAACTTCAACAAATGACTTTGGTAAAGTTGGAGTTATCTCTACAGGATCTGTCGACTTAATAAACCCATCAGCCGACTGATGCAACACAGCAGTCTACTTATCTAGGGTAGTTTGCTCAAGTGATTTAACTATGTTATCTAGTGGTGATGATTCAATTTCATCATCTTCAATAACATTAGATGAAGGTAAAGATTCATCAAATGAAACCTGCATAGATTCTTCAATAGTCAAAGATGACTTATTGAAAATTCTATAGGCCTTACTCCTATTTGAGTATCCAATGAAGATACCTTCATTAGATCTAGCATCAAATTTATCTGGATTACCTTTTGTGTTTAATATGAAACACTTACAACCAAATACTTTAAAATAAGATACTTTAAAAATTTGTTCATAAAATAGTTCAAAACAAGTTATCTTAAGCTTTGGCCTAATTAATATCCTATTTAAAACATAACATGCTGTAGAAACAGCTTTAGCCCAGAAGAATTTAGGCAAATTACTTTCAACAAGCATGGTACGTGCACATTCTTGCAATTTCATATTCTTTCTTTCAACCGCTCTATTTTGTGGTGAAGCTCTAGAAAATGCAAAAGTATGTGTTATACCATTCTTGTTGCAATATTCTGAAAATGTTTCATTCACAAATTTTCCACCATGATCACTTCTAGTAGTGACTATGATTAGAGATTTTTGATTTTTAATACATTTGCAAAAATTTTGCAAATTCTTCTAGTAGTGCAAAAACAAATACATTTACAAGAATGTGCAAAACATAAAAATTATCTACTAAAACAAATACATATCTACTTTTACTTAAAGAAGTGACTCTAGTAAGACCAAATAAATCCATATGGATCAATTCGAGAGGCCTACTGGTAGAAATCATTTCTTTTGTCTTAAAAGTAGATTTTACTTGTTTTCCTAGTTGACATGCATCACACATTTTATCTTTCTTAATATATAATTTTCGCAGTCCTTTAACTAGGTTATTTTTAGATAAGTTAGCAATGTTTTTCATATTTACATGTCCAAATCTCTTATGCCAAAGCCAAGAATCGTTGTTAGAAGCAACTAAACTAAAATCATTCGAAAACTCATTTGTTTTCAAACATAGTTCACATATATTATTCTTTCTAAAACCTTGAAAGATTACATTTTTCATAGATGAATCATAAATCAAGCATGCATCTTTTTCAAACACTATTTTATAATCCTTATCACATAATTGACTAATACTTAACAAGTTATGCTTTAAACCACTAACTAAGAATACATCTTCAATAATAGGAGTAGTATTCTTACCAACCATGCCTATTCCGATAACTTTTTCTTTGTTATTGTCACAAAATGTAACGGTTCCTCCATCTATCTCTTTTATCGAAGAGAGCAAGTTTGCATGGCTAGTCATGTGTTTAGAACATCCACTGTCAAGTATCCATCGTTCCCTTTTAGGTACATCGCTATTTGCCATGAAGTACACGTTTGCGACTTTATTTGATTCTTCATTTTCTTCTTCTGATGACGAGTCACTATCATCCCAAGTTGCTTAGTAGGCCTTCTTGTTCTTCATGTACTTGTTCTTGTTGAATTTGTCCTTCTCGAAGTTAGAGACTTTCCCTTTAGATTTCGCATTCTCCAATGGACAGTCCTTCTTTATGTGACCTATCTTATTGCACTTGAAACAAGTAGGAGGTTCATTAGTATCCTTAAACATAGAATTAAATTTATCTTTACAAAGAAATTTCTTGAATTTCCTTGTAAACATGGCCATTTCTTCTTCTTCATCATCATCATCTTCTGAATCAAATATGGCCTTGAAAGCATGAGTCTTCTTTTTAGCTTGTTGCGGTTCTAAGTCCTTCTTGCATTCCTCCAGTTGTACTTCATACGCCATTAGATTTCCCACAAGATTCTCAAGCGTGAGTTGTGTTAAATCATTGGCTTCTTTAATTGCGGTGTCTTCTTTTTCCATTCGGGGGTTAGAGCACGAAGAACTCTTCTCACCATCTCTGCTTGCGTATATGTTTTGCCAAGAGCCACAAGAGAGTTTGTGATGTCGGTGAAACTTGTTATCATGTCCGATATATTTTCATTCTCCTTCATACGGAACATCTCGAACCTGTGAATAAGAACAGAAATTTTAGATTCTTTGACCCTATTTGTACCTTCATGTGTTTCCTCAAGAGTATGCCATATTTGGTATGCCGTTGTTGCGTTTGACACATGGTTGAATTCTTCGTTGGTAAGTGCACAAAAGAGAGCATTCATCGCCTTTGCATTGTTCATGGTGTTGTTCTTCATATCATCATTCCATTAGGCATAGGGAAGAGTAGGCACGGTATACTCCGTCTCGGTCTTGTTCCAAATCTCATAGTTGATGGATCGTAAGTAGATATTCATTCTACATTTCTAGTAATTGTAGTTTGTTCCATCAAATATAGGCATCCTTTGTGTGGATTGACCTTCATGGTATTGACTTGCATTTGAAGTAGATGTCATTGCACTTAACCAGGCTCTGATACCAAGTGTTGGATCATGTATGCAAGGCAAATAACACTAGAGGGGGGTGAATAGTGTTGTATAAAAAAAACATAATAAATTAAAGTTAACACAACTGTTCAGTCGACTGTAAACAAGAGGTCAGTCGACTGTTGTGTCAGATAAAAGAAGTAAATCAACTAAAGAGTAGCAAATCTGTTAAGTAGACTTAAATAGAGAACCAGTCGACTAGACCGACACGATTTACAAAGAAATGCAGTGAAAATAAAATTGCAAGTTAGAGAGTTCAAACCACAGAGAATCAACAATACTAACACCACGATATATCCTGGTTCGGTCCTCCCAACCTAAATCCAGTCCCCAAGCAACCCACTTGAGATTTTCCACTAATCTTGAAAAAATACAAGAATAATGTATGACCTTTGACAACAACTATGTCAAATCCGTAGACCTCTCTCACCACTAGAGAGAGCAAGACACCACTCTACAACCTAGAGTGACACAGACTCTACACCAAGAGTCCTCTCTCCAATCGAGAGGACCACTCTCACAAACCGAGAGTAAACAACAAAAATGGAAGATTACAATAACCTAAAGCCTTGTTTTTGAGTGCTTTTTGTTTGAGAGGCTAAAGGTCAACTTCTAACTTCAGGCTAGAACGAAATCTTTGTTATACAAGACTGAAATTAGAGAACCAAGTCTTAGAGATTGAGAGTATTAGAAAACTTGAGTTCTTTTTCCACAAAAAGTAAGAAGACTTGTCATCAATTGTGGGAACCTTTTCCAAGTGGATTCTACACTCTATTTATAGAATTTGAATCTCCAAGATGGTGGGAAACAGTTCCACAACTACCATAAAATGGCTGTAAAAGATATGAATTTGAAAAACACATTTTAAACTTTAGAAAACTGTCAAAATTGCTTGAACAGTCGACTGGGTTGCCAAAGAGTCGACTGGTCAGAGCTTCAGTGAGTTCTTTCTGTTTCGTACTAGAACAGTCGACTGCTTGCTAGAGTAAGTCGACTGGTACTTGACAGCTGAAATTATACAAGCTTCTTTTTGACTTTTTAATTTTAGTAAACGTTATTTTTATTCTTAGGGGATGTGTGAGTGTGTGTGACAAGGCTTTTTACAAAGACTTCTAAGACACAAATATTACAAATAGATTACCAGAAACTTGTTCTTTTAGCTAAACACTTTGAAGCTCTTGTATGTAGTGCTTTTGAAAGCTTCATCATTGTATTATGGCCTTGAACACTTTAAGTATACACTACATAAGATATGTAAGATAGAACAATTGTGTATTGTATTGTAGTCATCAAAATCAAGAATTTACATTTTTTAAGGGCAGTCTGATCCAAATGAGGCTGATGATTGGGTTAGACAAACGGAGATGGTATTCGAAGTTTTGGAAACCCCTGCAGCCAATAAGGTGAAATTGGCTACAATGCAGTTAGAGAAGGATGCTGGCGTCTGGTGGCATTCAGTGAAGAGGACTTTGGGGGTTCAACAGGTGACTTGGGCGGCTTTTCTGGAGGAGTTCAGGAATCGTTTCTTTTCTCTGAATATTCAGGAGAATAAGGCAAAAAAATTCTTGAATCAGTAGCAAGGCAGCATTTCAGTGCACGAATATGAGACTAAGTTCGCCCATCTGTCAAGGTATGCACTGGAACTGATTGTTGATGAAGCGAAGAAGGTCAAGAAATTCGAGCAGGGCTTGAGATCGCGGATGATACCTGTTGGGCCTCAGAATGTTTGATAAGCTGGTCAGGAGAGCAGCAATGATAGAAGAATATATGGATCAGTTCCAGAAGAAGAAGGAGACCTAGAACAGGAACAAGAGGTCAGTAGCAAGTCAGAGTGGGAAGAAGTTCCTAGTGAAGTAGGGCAAGTTCAGTAGGCCAGAGCAGAAGGCACCCGCAATTCAAGGCATGACTTGTTTCAACTGTAAAGAGGCATGCCACTATCAGTCAACATGCACCAAGCCACCTAAGGCACGGTCTTGTTATCAGTGTAGTCGTGAAGGGCATATCAGACCAAACTGTCTGCAGTTGAAGAAGGAAGGTGTAGGCGGAAGCAAATTTCAGAAGCAGGGGCGAGTGTTCGCATTAATTGAGGAGGATGCGGGTAACTCAGAGGATGTGATCCAGTGTTTGCAAGAATTTTAAATTCATTTAATTGATGTATTGAGTAAAACTTTGTTTAAGAATAAATTGAAGATTTGAGTATCATTCTTCATGTAATAGGATCTGCCTTGATTAATAGGATAAAAGCAAAAGTTTTATTTGATACTAGTTCTTCGCATACATTTGTGTCGCCCAATTTTGCTAAAGTTTTAGGTGCGGAACCTAAGGTATTTCAAGGCAGAGTCTTATCAGTGGCAACACCATCGGGAGAGAAATTGATTGCTGATCGATATTATGAGAGCTGTGATATTAAGAATGGTAGGAGATTATTTGGCATTGATTTCAGTGAACTACAAGTCATGGGTGTGGATGTAATCGTGGGCATTGATTGGATGGCAATATATGATACCACAATTGAATGCAAAAAGAAAGAGGTATTGGTGAAAGCACCAGGAGGTTCCGCAGTGACTTTTCAGGGGAAGAAGAAGCACCTGAAAGTGACTGTAATTGTATCTAAGTTGATGATTCCAGATGAAGTCAGAAGCATTCCAGTGGTCATGGATTTTCCTACGGTATTCTTGGAAGATTTACCGGGAATGCCGCCGTAGCGAGATGTTGAGTTCGGTATTAATATTCAGCCGGGGAGTGCTCCGATTTCTAAGGCTTCATACAAGATGGGACCTGTAGAGCAGGATGAAGTTAAGAAGCAGATTGAGAAATTATTGAGTAAGGGATTCATCAGGCCAAGTTTTTCACTGTGGGGAGCACCTGTGTTATTAGTGAAGAAGAAGGATAGGTCAATGAGGATGTGCATTGACTATCGGGATTTGAACAGGGTGACTATTCAGAACAAGTATCTGCTTCCACGGATTGATGATCTGTTTAATAGGCTTCGGGGAGCAACTATGTTTTCAAAGATTGATTTGTGGTCAGGGTATCATCAGGTTCGAGTTAAAAAGGAAGATGTGAGCAAGATAGCTTTCAAGACTCGTTATGGACTCTACGAGTTTTTGGTAATGCCATTCGGAGTCACAAATGCGCCGGCAGTGTTCATGGACATGATGAATCAAATTTTGCAGCCATTTATTGATTCCTTTGTGGTGGTATTCATTGATGATATTCTGGTATATTCAAAGTCGGAGAAAGAGCACTCTAAGCACTTGGCAGAGGTGTTGAAGAAGTTACAGGAGCATAACTTGTATGCCAAGCTGTCGAAGTGTGAGTTTTGAAAGTTTGAGGTAGCTTTCCTTAGTCATATCCTTTCTAAGGAGGGAGTGGCCACCGATCCTCAGAAGGTCGAAGCAATGAAGAATTGGCCCAAACCAACAACAGTGAAGGAAGTCAGGAGTTTCTTGGGTTTGGCTGGATATTACAGGAGACTCATTCAAGGCTATGCACAGATCGAAGTACCTTTGACAGGGTTAACTCGGAAGAATGTGGCATTCACTTGGACTGACAAGTGTTATGCGAGTTTTCTTGAGCTAAAGGAGAGGTTGAAGACTGCACCTATCTTAGCTTTACCACAAACTGGGAAGGATCATGATATCTTCAGCGATGCATCACTCAGAGGTTTGGGGTGCATCTTGATGCAAGAAGGGAAGGTTATTGCATATGGTTCAAGGCAGTTGCGGCCGCATGAGAAGAACTATTCGATGCATGATCTGGAATTGGAAGCTATTATCTTTGCCTTGAAGTAGTGGAAGCATTATGTATATGGAGAGAAGGTCAACATGTATACTGACTAGAAGAGCCTAAAATACATTTATCAACAGAAGGATCTAAATCTTCGGTAGAGAAGGTGGTTGGAAGTGTTGGAAGACATTCATCATGAGATCAAGTATCATCTAGGCAAAGAGAATGTGGTAGCCGATGGTCTTAGTCAGAAGAGCAACCTGTCGAGTTTGATCACTACTCAGAGAGAGTTGGCGGCAGAGTTTGATCATGCAGGTATTGAGGTTGTACTACAGGGTTTGGGGCGTCTTTGGCTCAGTTGAGGTTGTAGCCTTCTTTGAAAGAGAAAAATATGGAGGGTTAGAAATCAGATGCAGAGATTCAGAGGATGTTGTAGCAAGTTTCCGAAGGCAAGTTATCAGAGTTCTGTGTCCAATATGGAGTTCTATGGATGAGTGAAAGGTTGTGTGTACCGGAGAATGCAGATTTGAGGGAGAGTATCTTGCAGGAGGCACACAGTACCTTATTGTCAATACATGTTGGAGGCACAAAGAAGTACAACACTTTTGGTGGTCAGGTATGAAGAGAGATGTAGCAAACTTTGTGGCAAGGTGTCTGACTAGCCAGCAGATCAAAGCAGAGAATCAGAGTCGGGAGGTTTGTTACAGCCATTTCCCATTCCAGAATGGAAGTGGGAGAATATCAGCATGGATTTCATCACAGGGTTACTGAGGAGTCCGAAGGGCAATGACTCAATTTGGGTTATTGTTGACCGTTTGACCAAGTCAGCTCACTCTCTGTCCACGAAGATTACTTGGTCGTTGGAGAAATTGGCAGAGCTGTACATTGATAAGATTGTGAGACTTCATGGGGTTTCTATGTCGATTGTTTCCGACAGGGATGCGAGGTTCACATCGAGGTTTTGGAAGGCTTTGCAAAGGCTTTGGGTACCAGAACCGATTTTAGAACTGCTTTTCATCTGCAGACCGATGGTCAGACTGAAAGGATGAATCGGGTATTGGAGGATATGCTGAGGGCTTGTGTTATAGATTTTGGGGGTAGTTTGGAGAGGTACTTGACATTGGTTGAGTTTGCTTATAACAACAGTTACCATGCGAGTATCGGGATGACACCATATGAAGCTCTGTACGAGAGGAAGTGCAGGACACCCGTTTGTTGGTATGAAGTTGGTGAGATGCAAATGTTTGGGCCTGAGATTGTGCAGCAAATATCGAGAAGATCGAACTGATTCGTAAGAGATTGGTCGAGGCTCAGAGTCGGCAGAAGAGTTATGCAGACACTCGATGAAGGGACTTGGAGTTTGAGGTTGGGGATGCTGTTTTTCTCAAGGTGTCTTCGACTAAAAGAGTGATCAAGTTTGGAAAGGGAGGCAAGTTGGAGGCAAGGTACATTGGTCCATACAAGATTTTGAGGAAGATTGGTAAAACAACATATAAGCTGGAGCTACCGGAGGAATTGGCACAGGTGCATGATGTGTTCCATGTGTCGATGTTGAGGAAGTATGTGCCGGATCAGAATTGTAATACCCTAAAACTTCTTTTTAATAAAAACATTATTTTTCACGTGTTGTGCACGTGCAAACTTCATGTGTATATCATTTATTTATTTTGTATGAAATCTCATTTTTGTATGAACAATTATTTTCTTTTATTTTTCTAAAAAGCCTATTTCTAAAAGCCTTAAACACTAATTAATTGTTTTAGCCCACTTTAATTAATTATTAATTTGCTGTCTTAACCCACAAGCCTAAGCCCACTATTTATGAAGCCCACCAATCTAATTAATTAATTAAATGGTCACACTTGTCATGTAGAGATAGTTGGTGAACATTTTGATTAATAAAATTTTACAACTTTTAAATAGGGGTACTAGGTGGCACGTGCGAAGCACGTAGTGTGCAATGCACACTTTATTTGGGCCGGTTTGTGCTTGGAGAGATGGAGAGAGTGGGTTGTGTGCATGGGTAGTTATTTGTGTGTGGGTGTTTGCTATAACTCCTACTCCTATCCTAGCCCTTTATTCTATAACCATCCAATAAATCCTAGCCCTCCAATCTACTCTAAAATTAGTATAAATACCCCTCCTATTTGTTTGTATTTTACACTAGTAATCTATTAAAAGAAGAGAACAATTACATAGGAGATTTATATTAGTGTGAGTTGAGTGTGAGTGTTCCCCCATTGGAGGCCGGCCATCCCTACAAGAAGAAGCTCTCGGTTTTGGCAAGGAGAAGGAGTTCGTTGCACTGCAATCTAGGAGGCTCTAAGAGATTTTCTTAATTGGTTTTCTTCAAAAGGTGGGTGTTTCTCATGACTTCTAAAGTAGAAATCATGCTAGGGAATGAAATTGAATTGTTATTATGAATTACTAGTTGAAATGAAATGCATGCTTGCCTAAATAGAAGGGAATTGAGAAATTAGCAAATATGTGTTGATTGATTACTATATTTATTAATTATGAGTAAGGTGAATGTTCTCGTTATTTCTAATGTTAGTATGCAAAATATGTCCTAAATGTGAACTATGTGGTTTAACAAGTAAAAGACTAACATTATGTTTATGGATTAAAGTGCGAATGTAGAATGGTGTGTTAAAGATGAATTGATAGAATAAATTATTAAGAAATGATTGGTAATAGATGTCATGAAATTCCTCATTTCTATTTATGCCATTAGAAAAAAAAATGAAAAGGAATGTATTTTTGCAAACAAATGATCGAATGCATCATGTGTAATTAATAAATCAGAAGTTCTTATAAAGCAAATGATCATTGTGAAATACGGGTTTACTGTAAATTTTTAAGTAGATTGTGATCTGGAAAGTTATGTTTCAAAAAGAGAAGAAAATATATATTTTTTATTTCATAGCGGAACAGCCGACTGATCACATTTAACAGTCGACTGGCCTGATCGTTTATTTTATTTTTTTTTCATAGCGGAACAGCCGACTGTCCATATAAGACAGTCGACTCCTCTGAGTATTTTATTCTCGAGCTTTAGAAACTCGCAGAACAACCGACTGGTCATGGTTAACAGTCGAATGCCCTGGACATTTTTACTTTTGAGTTTAAAAAACATCGTAGAACAGCCGACTGGTGATCTGTGACAGTCGACTTCCCCGAAGTTTTAAGTAAATCTGTATTCTCTTTGTGAGATAATTTCTATGACCTATGTCTTAGTATAAATGAGATTTGAGATGGTTTTTACAAAGGGAAACTTATTTTGATTATTAACTTTTTATATAAAGGAAATCGAAGGAATTGTTTAAGAAATTTAAGATGAAATTTTGGTAATGAGTAATTTGAAAGGTATGAATTGTGAAACCTATTGAAAATGCGAACTGTGGAATTAGAATGGATTGAAATAGAATTATGTGAGTTTATAAACTAGTGAATGTGACATGTTTGAAGAATTTCTGGTCGGGTCTGTTTGGTTTGTTGTTTTTTTCTTTTTTTTGTTTTCCAAAACCTCAAAACACGTTTGGTTTGATTGTTTTGTGAAAACAGTTTTCACAAAACTCCACTTCAACTATTTTCTGTTTTTCTACATCCTCTCTCTAAAAATATTTATATATATTATTATTATTATTATATTTATATTTATATTATATTATTGTTACATATATATTATTATTATTATTATTATTATTATTATTATTATTAATATATATATACACTATTATTATAATATATATTATTATTATTATATATTACTATTATATATTATTATATATATTATTATATAATTTTTTATTATTATAATAAAGTATTTAATATATTATTATAATATATTATTATTACATATATATTATTATAATTATTATATGTTATTATATATATGTATATAATTAAATATTTTTATTATAATAAATAATTTTATATTATTATATAATATAAAATTATTACAATATATTATTATTTTATATATACTATTTTATATACTATTATTATTATTATATTATTATTATATATATTATTATTTTATTTATACTATTTTATATATACTATTACTATATTATATTATTATTATATATATTATTACTATTATATATTATTATATATATTATTACTATTGTATATTATATATTATTATATATATTATTATTATTATTATTATTATTATTATATAAATTATTTTTATTATTATGTATATTATTATTATTATTATTATTATTATTATTATTATTATTATTATATTATTATTATTATATATTATTATTATTATTATTATTATTATTATTATTATTATTATTATTATTATTATTATTATTATTATTATTATTATTATTATTATTATTATTATTATTATATATATATACTATTATTATAATATATATTTTTTTCATATATACTATTTTATATATACTATTATAATACTCTATTATTATTATAATATATATTATTATTATTATGTATTACTATTATATATTATTATATATATTATTATATAATTTATTTATTTTGTAATAAATTGTTTAATATATAATTATAATAGATTATTATTACATATATATTATTATAATTATTATATGTTATTATATATGTATATAAATAAATATGTTTATTATAATAAATTATTTCATATTATTATATAATATACAATTATTATAATATATTATTATTTTATGTATACTATTTTTTATACTATTATTATATTATATTATTATTATATATATTATTATTTTATATATACTATTTTATATATACTATTATTATATTATATTATTATTATATATACTATTATTTTATTATATTATTTTAATATATATTATTATTATTATTATATGTTACTATTATATATTATTATATATATTTTTATATAATTTATTATTATTATAATAAATTGTTTAATATATAATTTGAATATATTATTATTATATATATTTATAATTATTATATATTATTATTATATATATGTATATTATTAAATATGTTTATTATAATAAAATATTTTATATTATTATATATCAGTATGTATGTATATGTATACAACTATGTATGTATATGTATACAACATGTATGTATCAGAGTATTTATACTGTATACAGTATATAAATACAACCAAACCTATACATACATAATACTCACATTTTCAAAAAACTGTTTTCATCAAAAAATATTACCAAACAGCTTTTACACTCTCATTTTCAGAAAACTGTTTTCAGAAACTCTTTTCAGAAAACTGTTTTCAGAAAACTGTTTTCAAAACAACAAACCAAACGCAACCCTTTCTAAGTATATGTGCATTGAATTATTGATTGTGATGAGGTATGAAAAATGTGAATACATGAATACTATGCTTTTGAAACATAAATGGTGGTTAATCATGAAAAGCTCTTATGGGTATGACATTGTAATTATGAGTTGAAATTGAGAATTAGGGTATAGCCAAGCCTTATATCGGCAGAGAAATGAATTGAAATGGAATTTGAAATGAAAAGACCAAGATTTGGGTCATGTTGAATAAATGGTTAAGACCGGTATAGTGGAAGTGCTACATTCTAAGAGATTAATTTTATTGATGATTCAATTAAACTAAGGATTAGATACATAGTGAAGATGTGATGAAAGTCAGAGAAAAACATTGAGTATGAGGGCCATTGGATTGGCGGCGTGAGAGTATTCACAGGCTGTCTTCACGATGCGTCGTGACATGACGTGGATACTGCTCCAGAGTACCGTCTCGGTGGCAACGCTCGTGGGATGTTTGGTGACTGCGGGTGGTGTCATGTCCCATGACGGAGGCTGAATTGACCACAGGTTGTCTTCACAATGCGTCGTGACATGATATGGGATTCCCCTCCAGGCTGTCTGGACATGAGCTTGTAACTCATAGAGCATCTAGGATACTTACCGTAGTTACAGTAGTAGATTAAGTCATGGCGAGGGATTGAACCCTATAAGATGAAGAACGATTAAGGGCTTGCCCTCGGAACTATGTAGTATGGGATGCATAGAATCCGAACAAGTGCGCATTAGTGTCATATAGTATAAATAATTGTATTAAGGACTAAGTGTACATTCACAACACGACAACAATAGGATAGTCCCTTTAGCTTTGTTTGTGACAAGTTTGTGTTTGTTAAGAAATGAGAATCGTTATACTATTTCCGGCATAGAGAGGATGGCCGTGTATAATATTTCGTCAGTTGAATGAACTGACGTGCCCACAGTTTTATATGCAGGGTAAAGATGATTGACAATTGAAGTATACATGCTGCACAAGACTGATTCAAATGTTGTTTCATGTAATTTATTGTAATATTACTTCCGCTGTGATAATGTACAAGTGTAAATGTAACTTTGATGAAAGAAAAGTTTTTTTTTCCTTGTAAAATTGTAAGAAAGAAGTGTAAAGATACGGTGGAACTTGAATTCAGTTGTATTTTGGAATTCGGGGTGTTACAGAGTGGTATCAGAGCCACGCTTCTAAGTAGTACAAATTTATAAGGAACGACACCCTAGAAGTGGACATTAAAGAGTGTGTTGAGTCTGGAGATTTAAATGTAAGTCACTTACATTTGTGTTGCTCTATGACTTATGCTTCTCCCTCCCTAACTTTAAGATGGCGGACCACTTCGACCTAGCTGGAGATGATCATTGCATATTATTGAGGAAGATTACTACCCCGGGCAAGCTGATTCAGACGAGGAAGATCCCGAAGAATTGGAAGAGGAATGGCCTGAGTCCCGAGAGATCACCCCACCTCCGATTCATCTGATGATTCTTCTGATGAAGAAGAAGAACCAGTTCCAAGTAGTCTTATGATATCTCTTCAGAGACAGGTAGAAACACTGTGGGAGAGAGTTGGACTATTGGAGGCTCAGTTGGCGAAGCGCAAGGATGATTTTGCAGTTCTCTGTCATCGTGTATGGGAACTCGAGAAGAGGAAAAACATGACCTATGTACTGAAGGAGAAAGCAGAAGAACTACGGGGAGAGCTCCGTGATGCCAAGAGAAACCGTAGGAGTTAGACCGTTGTGTCATCTTCTTTTTTCATTTTGATGTCAGAAATGTTTTAAATTCGAATGTATAAAGTTTGAAATTCAATGAAATAAAAGGTTGACTTAAAAGTTCATGTTTTATACTTCGAATTTAATGGATCTTTTGCATCAGAATATGGCTGGAAGACGAGCTTGAAATGGTGAAGGTCTGGACTTGGAAACGGAACTAGCAAGGGTCTATCAGACACTCAATGTCGTGGCCATGAATCAAAATCAAGGAAGGGTGCCTGTGAATCCAGTACCCGAAGCTATCAAACTCGTGGAATCGTTCAAGCGGATGAAACCACCGGTGTTTGAGGGAAAGTCAGACCCTGACGCGGCTGACAATTGGATCCGACAGGTAGAGACTATCTTCGAAGTTCTGGAGACCCCGGAAGGCAGCAAGGTGAAGTTGGCGACTCTGCAACTCGAGAAGGATGTGGCTGTGTGGTGGCAGTCGATGAAGCGGACGATGGGAGGTATTGTTCTTGGCAAGGAGGAATTTTTGGAGGAATTCTACAGTCATTATTTCCCTTCAGACGTCCACGAGAAGAAGGCCATGGAGTTTCTATCACTGCAGCAGGGCGGCATGTCGGTTAGGGAGTATGAAACCAGATTCACTCAGCTCTCAAGGTATGTGCCCGAATTGGTGATGGATGAGGCGAAGAAGGCTCGTAAGTTCGAGCATGGATTGAGGCCGAGCTTGAGGTCCAAGATGATACCCCTCGGTATCAGGAGGTTTGACAAGCTGGTCAAACAAGCGGCAGCCACGGAGGCCGACATGGAGCAATTCCACGCTGTTCAGAATAGGAAGAACAACGGGAATGCGGGAAAGAGGCCCGCAGTTGCTGGAAGTGTCAGGGTACAGCCACCGGCTTAAAGGTTCAAGCCTACGGGTGCGAACGCTGTTCAAGTGGCAGGAAGACCCGAGAATACTTGGTTGAGACCTCCTATGGTGACTTGTTACAACTGTGGAGAGACAGGACACTACAACTCTCATTGCCCCAAACTGCAGGATGTCGTCCGTAATGGACCAACTCAGCAGACCGGGAAGAAGTCATACCAGCAGGGGCGAGTATTTGCCTTGACTGAAGCTGACGCTGATGAGGTGGATCACGTCATCACTGGTACGAGGGAGGATGTTTAGGAGTGTTTTCTGTTGATTCTCTTTTCCCATTATTTAGTGAACTATTATGTAACGAGTATATGTTGTGTAACAGGAGAATTTATTTTGAATAGAAAGAAAGTTGTTGTTTTGTTCGATACTGGGTCCTCTCATACTTTTGTATCACCTAAATTTGCTAAAGTGTTGGGAGTTAAACCAAAGATTTTTCCAGACAAGGTTTTAGCGGTAGCTACTCCGTAGGGGAGACTCTAACCACTGATCGGTACTATGCTGACTGCGAGATTGTGATTGGAGATCGAATTTTCGGGATCGACCTAATCGAGCTGAATGTTTTGGGAGTCGATGTTATCATTGACATTGATTGGATGTCGGTGTACAGTGCGAACATCGAATGTAAGAACAAGACAGTAATAGTAAAGGCTCCAGGAGGACCTAAAGTCACTTTCCAAGGGGAGAGAGGATGTTCAGATTTGGTTGTTGCTATCAGCTAGAAGAGAGGGATTCTTGCAAAGGTGCAGCAGATTCCTGTGGTTCGGGATTATTCGATTGTGTTCTTGGAAGATTTGCCTGGGTTACCCCCACAGCATGATGTAGAGTTCAGCATCACTATTCAACCAGGGAGTGCACCTATTTCCGAGGCACCGTAGAGGATGGAACCTGTGGAACAGGATGAGATCAAATGGCAGATTGGAGAACTATTGGCGAAAGGCTTTATTCAACCGAGTGCGTCACCTTGGGAAGCGTCGGTGCTTTTGGTAAAGAAGAAGGATGGTTTGATGAGGATGTGCATCGATTACCGAGAGCTGAATAAGGTCACTGTTCAGAATAAATATCCGATTCCATGAATTAATGACTTGTTCGATCGTTTACAAGGAGCTGCAGTTTTCTCCAAAATAGATCTTCGATCAAGATATCATCAAGTTCGAGTGAAAGCTGAAGACGTGCATAAAATTGCATTCAGAACTCGACACGGGCATTATGAATTCTTAGTTATGCCGTTTGGAGTGACAAATGAGCCTGCAATCTTCATGGACATGATGAATAGAGTTCTGAGGCCGTTCATTGATCTTTTGTCGTGGTGTTTATCGACGATATTCTTGTGTACTCCAAGTCGGAGGAGGAGCACACGGAGCATTTGGCAGTAGTTTTGAGGAAGCTTCAGGAGCAGGAGTTGTATGCCAAGTTATCCAAGTGTGGTTTCTGGAAATCTGAAGTGGCATTCCTAGGTCACATCCTTTCTAAGGAGGGAGTGGCAACTGATCCTCAGAAGATAAAGGCAGTGAGAGATTGGGCAAGACCCACTACAGTGAAGGAAATCAGGAGTTTCCTTGGCCTAACTGGATATTATAGGAGGATTATCCAGGGCTACACTCAGATAGCCGTGCCGCTCACTGGTCTGACCAAGAAGAATGTGAACTTCAAGTGGACTGAGCAGTGCGAAGCAAGCTTTCAGGAGTTGAAAGAGAGGCTGACTACTGCACCCATTTTGGCTTTACCTAGAGCAGGTGTTGAATATGATGTCTACAACGATGCTTCACATCGTGGGCTTGGTTGTGTCTT
Organism: Hemerocallis citrina; assembly: GCA_017893485.1. Classification (NCBI taxonomy): domain Eukaryota; kingdom Viridiplantae; phylum Streptophyta; class Magnoliopsida; order Asparagales; family Asphodelaceae; genus Hemerocallis; species Hemerocallis citrina. The sequence goes on from CM030362.1 coordinate 154,326,454, forward strand.
AATGCAAGAAGGAAAAGTAATCGCTTATGGGTCTAGGCAACTAAGACCGCATGAGAAGAATTATCTGACTCATGATCTGGAGTTGGCTGCGATTATCTTCGCCTTAAAGCAGTGGAGGCATTATGTGTATGGTGAAAAGCTGAACATGTACACAGACCATAAAAGCTTGCAGTACATCTATCAGCAGAAGGATCTGAACCTGAGGCAAAGGAGATGGCTGGAGGTACTTGAGGACATTCGTCCGGAGATTAAGTATCACCCTGGAAAGGCTAATATTATTGCTGATGCACTTATCCTCAAGAGCAGTCTGGCGAGTTTGATTACAACTCAGAGGTAGCTGGCAGAAAAGCTATGCAGACAACCGGAGAAGGGACCTTGAGTTTGAGGTTGGTGACTTTGTCTTTCTGAAGGTATCGCCCAGCAAAGGTATGATTAGATTCAGCAAAGGTGGATAGTTAGCCCCGAGGTTCATAGGCCCATATAAGATATTGAAAAGGATCGGAAAAGCTGCTTACCGGCTTGAGTTACCGGAAGAGTTGTCTCAGGTGCACAATGTCTTTCATGTGTCTATGCTGAGAGGTTACATTTCAGATCCAAGTCATCATTTACCCGAAGTTCCAGAAGGTTTACAATTGGATCTAAGTTACATTGAGTTCCCAGTTGAGATTGTTGATCGTCAGGAGAAAGTCTTGAGGAATAAGACGATACCGATGGTCAAGGTAGTCTGGAGAAACCAGTTGGTTGAAGAGGCTACTTGGGAATCTGAGGAGAGGATGATGAAGGATCATCCTGAGCTTTTTATTTGATTTTCTTTTTGTGTTTTGTTTTCTCACTCTTTAATTGTAGTTCCGGAGATGGAACTATTTTAAGGATGGAGTGTTGTAATACCCTAAAACTTCTTTTTAATAAAAACATTATTTTTCACGTGTTGTGCACGTGCAAACTTCATGTGTATATCATTTATTTATTTTGTATTAAATCTCATTTTTGTATGAATAATTATTTTCCTTTATTTTTCTAAAAATCCTATTTCCAAAAGCCTAAAACACTAATTAATTGTTTTAGCCCACTTTAATTAATTATTAATTTGCTGTCTTGGCCCACAAGCCTAAGCCCATTATTTATGAAGCCCACCAATCTAATTAATTAATTAAATAGTCACACTTGTCAAGTAGAGATAATTGGTGAACTTTTTGATTAATTAAATTGTACAACTTTCAAATAGGGGTACTAGGTGGCACGTGCAAAGCACGTAGTGTGCAATGGACACTTTATTTGGGCCGGTTTGTGCTTGGAGAGATGGAGAGAGTGGGTTGTGTGCATGGGTAGTTATTTGGGTGTGGGTGGTTGCTATAACTCCTACTCCTATCCTAGCCCTTCATTCTATAACCATCCAATAAATCCTAGCCCTCCAATCTACTCTAAAATTAGTATAAATACCCCTCCCATTTGTTTGTATTTTACACTAGTAATCTATTGAAAGAAGAGAACAATTACATAGGAGATTTATATTAGTGTGAGTTGAGTGTGAGTGTTCCCCCATTGGAGGCCGGCCAACCCTACAAGAAGAAGCTCTCGGTTTTGGCAAGGAGAAGGAGTTCGTTGCACTGTAATCTAGGAGGAGAAGGCACTCGCTCGCAATCTAGGAGGCTCTAAGGGATTTTCTTAATTGGTTTTCTTCAAAAGGTAGGTGTTTCTCATGACTTCTAAAGTAGAAATCATGCTAGGGAATGAAATTAAATTGTTATTATGAATTACTAGTTGAAATGAAATGCATGCTTGCCTAAATAGAAGGGAATTGAGAAATTAGCAAATATGTGTTGATTGATTACTATATTTATTAATTATGAGTAAGGTGAATGTTCTCGTTATTTCTAATGTTAGTATGCAAAATATGTCCTAAATGTGAACTATGTGGTTTAACAAGTAAAAGACTAACATCATGTTAATAGATTAAAGTGCGAATGTAGAATGGTGTGTTAAAGATGAATTGATAGAATAAATTATTAAGAAATGATTGGTAATAGATGTCATGAAATTCCTCATTGCTATTTATGCCATTAGAAAAAAAAATGAAAAGGAATGTATTTTTGTAAACAAATGATCGAATGCATCATGTGTAATTAATAAATCAGAAGTTCTTATAAAGCAAATGATCATTGTGAAATACGGGTTTACTGTAAATTTTTAAGTAGATTGTGATCTGGAAAGTTATGTTTCAAAAAGAGAAGAAAATATATTTTTTGAAATCATAGCAGAGAAAGCCGACTGATCACATTTAACAGTCGACTGGCCTGATCGTTTATTTTTTTTATTTTCATAGCGGAACAGCCGACTGTCCATATAAGACAGTCGACTCCTCTGAGTATTTTATTCTCGAGCTTTAGAAACTTGCAGAACAGCCGACTGGTCATGGTTAACAGTCGACTGCCCTGGAAATTTTTACTTTTGAGTTTAAAAAATATCGTAGAACAGCCGACTGGTGATCTGTGACAGTCGACTTCCCCGAAGTTTTAAGTAAGTCTGTATTCTCTTTGTGAGATAATTTCTATGACCTATGTCTTAGTATAAATGAGATTTGAGACGGTTTTTACAAAGGGGAACTTATTTTGATTATTAACTTTTTATATAAAGGAAATCGAAGGAATTGTTTAAGAAATTTAAGATGAAATTTTGGTAATGAGTAATTTGAAAGGTATGAATTGTGAAACCTATTGAAAATGCGAACTATGGAATTAGAATGGATTGAAATAGAATTATGTAAGTTTATAAACTAGTGAATGTGACATGTTTGAAGAATTTCAGTTTTCCAAGTATATATGCATTGAATTATTGATTGTGATGAGTTATGAAAAATGTGAATACATGAATACTATGCTTTTGAAACATGAATGGTGGTTAATCATGAAAAGCTCTTATGGGTATGACATTGTAATTATGAGTTGAAATTGAGAATTAGGGTATAGCCAAGCCTTATAGCGGCAGAGAAATGAATTGAAATGGAATTTGAAATGAAAAGACCAAGATTTGGGTCATGTTGAATAAATGGTTAAGACCGGTATAGTGGAAGTGCTACATTCTAAGAGATTAATTTTATTCATGATTCAATTAAACTAAGGATTAGATACATAGTGAAGATGTGATGAAAGTAAGAGAAAAACATTGAGTATGAGGGCCATTGGATTGGCGGCGTGAGAGTATTCACAGGCTGTCTTCACGATGCGTCGTGACATGACGTGGATACTGCTCCAGAGTACCGTCCCGGTTGTGACGCTCGTGGGATGTTTGGTGACTGCGGGTGGTGTCATGTCCCATGACGGAGGCTGAATTGACCACAGGATGTCTTCACGATGCATCGTGACATGACGTGGGATTCCCCTCCAGGCTGTCTGGACATGAGCTCGTAACTCATAGAACATCTAGGATACTTACCGTAGTTACAGTAGTAGATTAAGTCATGGCGAGGGATTGAACTCTATAAGATGAAGAACGATTAAGGGCTTGCCCTCGGACCTATGTAGTATGGGATGCATAGAATCCGAACAAGCGTGCATTAGTGTCACATAATATAAATAATTGCATTATGGACTAAGTGCACATTCACAACACGACAACAATAGGATAGTCCCTTTAGCTTTGTTTGTGACAAGTTTGTGTTTGTTAAGAAATGAGAATCGTTATACTGTTTCCGGCATAGAAAGGATGGCCGTGTATAATATTTCGTCAGTTGAATGAACTGACGTGCCTACAGTTTTATATGTAGGGTAATGAAGATTGACAATTGAAGTATACATGCTGTGCAAGACTGATTCAAATGTTGTTTCATGTAATTTATTGTAATATTGCTTCCACTGTGATAATGTACAAGTGTAAATGTAACTCTGATGAAAGAAAAGTTTTTTTTTCCTTGTAAAATTGTACGAAAGAAGTGTAAAGATCCTGTGGAACTCGAATTCAGTTGTATTTTGGAATTCGGGATGTTACAAGAATCATCAGTTGGCAGAAGTGCCTGAAGGTCTACAGCTGAACTTGAGTTACAAGGAGCAGCCTGTAGAAATTGTTGACTGTCGGGAGAAGATGTTAAGGAATAAAGTGATACCTATGGTCAAGGTATTATGGAGGAACCAACTGTTTGAGGAAGCTACTTGGGAGCTGGAGGATCGCATGCAGAAGAATTTTTCTGAGCTCTTTGTATGATTGTATTATTTTGATTAAATTGTATTCACTTGTGTAATTGTATTCTGTAAACTATATTTCCATTTATGTGATTGCATTTTTCTTTTTGCTTATATCGTTTGGTCCCTATTAGTAGTAATTCTGAGGACAGAACTATTCTAAGGAGGGAGTGATGTAACACCGTATTTTTTTAAAATAATTTTTTTGAGATTAATAAATGAATTAAAGTGATTTTTGGTGATTTAATAAATATTTTTCTGAAACTTATCTTTTTGCACATGCAAAACACGTGCAAATATTTTCTTGGGAAGTTCAAAGTCAGAAATTATTTTAGGAAAACCTAATATTTATTAGTAGGTGTTGCCACTGAATTCGGTGTGGGGGTAATCAGATGAATTTGTGGATTCTTAAGAACTCGAATGGGTCAAATATGCCCTCTTCCACTGCTGTTCAGCTGGCTCCTCGCAGTTGCACGGACCTGCACAAAGTACGAAACACCGGGCTAGATCCCGGGAACGCACCCTCCGACGCTCTTGTCAATACTCAGAAAAGAATATCAAAGAAGTTTTAGGTAGGCAAAGAGTGATCACCTTGTAACGGTAGGAGGTAAGAGGGTATTTATAGTCGTCGTGGGGATCTGCTTCGGGATAAGAACGAATCCCTACTCCTCGGCGTGAATGGATAGAAGTGGTTAAAACCACCTCCCTTAGATAAGGATGAGCCAGGAATTCTTCATATCCTGCTGAACTGGTCCTCAATGGGTTGGAACCCTGTACTCAGTCAAATGGATCTGTTTATGGGTTATCGGGCTTCGGAAGAGAAGCTCGGTTTCCATTTCGGACCTGTCTGTAGGTGAAATTATCGTTTTTCCCCTGTAAACTTTAAGATTCGTGCCCTGATCTGAACGATCCCGATTTAATCCTATTTTTAGCCATATCACGAGCCTCCCACTCCCAATGACTGTTAGCCACAACCTTTGGGGAGTAGTTTTGTCGTTTCAAGGGCGTACGAGATTTTTTTTGAAGTTCTTATAGGGTGGTCGAATCTTTGTTTGAGGAGTAAGAGCATTTTCTCTGAGCTGGCGATGCGCCCAAGATTGTTCTTAGGCTCTTCTGGACTCTTGGGGACTTTTCCCGATTTTTTAATTATTTTTCGAATCGTTTATTCAATTTTGCAAAGCGATGATTTATTTTCCGAGAGCACCAATTAATTACTGTAACCAATAATTATTTACCCAGGGGCTCAAAAAATATTTACCCTAATTCATAATTATTTTTTAGAATTTTTAATTAATTTTCCTAAATTTTTAATCTTTTTTTTCCAATTTTTAAATAAATAATTCGAATTAATAAATCAAAAAAAGATTTAATCACTGTATTTATGATGTGGCACGATCGGGGGCATCCATCAACCATCAGCACAAATATCTGAACGATCAGACGATAGATCAGTGCTTGGCGACGTGGCTGAATCTTGGATGTTGATCAGATTGTGACGCGAATGTTGAGGCTATCTTACGGCATACGTGGGCTTCCAGTCCCCCCCTTTTCGTTCGGGACCACGTTTATTCAACGAGCGGCGAGGCGAACGTGTCGAACGTGGCGACGAACGTGGCGAACGTGGCGAACGTGACGTCGAACGTGTCAAACGTGACGTCGAATGTGGCGAACGTGTCGAACGTGGTGAACAACAGGGGAGCGACACGTTTCACTGGGGCCGTTGACTGGTCAACGTCTTTCGCTCACAATACGTTCAGAACCACGTCTGTTCGACGACCAGCAGCGAACGTGCCAAACGATCCGTCGAACGTGGCGAACGACTGGGGAATGGCACGTGGCATTGGTAGAGTTGACTGGTCAACACGTTTGGCTCCTTTTTCGTTCGGAAACACTACTGTTTGACGACCAGCGGCGAACATGTCGAAAGAGGCGTCCAAAGTGTCGAACGACCAGGGGAAGACACGTGGCGCTGGCAGCGTTGACTGGTCAACGCATTTTGCTCATTTTTTCGATCGGAATCACGTCTGTTCGACGACCGACGGAGAACGTGTCGGACGAGGTGTCAAACGTGTCGAACGACCAGGGGGACGACGCATGGCGCTGGCAGCATTGACTGATCAATGTATTTTGCTCATTTTTTGATCGGAATCACGTCTGTTCGACGACCAGCGGCGAACCTGTCGGACGAGGCATCGAATGTGTCGAACGACCAGGGGACGACAGATGGCGCTGGCAGAGTTGATTAGTTAACGCATTTTGCTCATTTTTTATCGGAATCATGTCTGTTTGACGACCAGTGGCGAACGTGTCGAACGAGGCATCGAACGTGTCGAACGACCAAGGGACGTTTGTAGTCTTGGACGGTTGGACTTCCTGACGGTTTGACTTCTTAGTGATTTGACCATCGCCTTTTGGTATTTCTAACCATTAGGGCTTCACATCTTTTAGGATTTCCCAAAGGCCTCTTGAGCTTCCGGGCCAGGCCCACTAGGGGCAACTATAAATCCCCCCCCCTTTCATTTTCACCCCACTCTTTCACTTTCATCACCTGAAGAAAAATTCACTCTCCCCCTAGAGCAAGATTCCGGTGTTATTCCGAATTCCGGCGATCTTTCCGACCATGCACGTCACATCAGAGGTAATTTATTTTTGTTTTAAAGAGATGTCTAGGGTTTTGTCTGGCGAAGAGACCTCTCCCTCAGATCGTGTCGAAGCGAATCCTCCGACAGCAACTCCTAGGGTCGACAGGGGGAGGGTTTGTTGGTCGAGCCATCGCCTGTGGTAGAAACAATCGTGGAGAGAGAGAGAAGGATGGGCGAGTTTGGGAGGCACTCCATAGATGTATCTTGCTTGGGGGGATTCGGCAGTACAACGCCGAAGAGCTGGCAAGCATCGAGCATGGCATGGTGGGGCACTACGAAGAGAACAAACCATGAGATCGTACTGAGGTGAACGAAATTGTCTCCGTGCTTAGCGAGGAGGACCTTCGTACTATCAGAACGTGTTTCATGATCCCTGAAGAGTTCAAGATGCTCCTCCATGTTCCTGGCATGAGGTCTTGTTCTTCTTTCTCTCCTGATGTATGTGTGTTTCCGTATGATGCTTTGAATGTGGGTCTCCAACTTCCCCTACACCCGTTCGTAAGGGAAGTGCTGCGGTGGTTTGGCATGGGCCCAATCCAATTGATGCCGAATATGTGGAGACACGTAACGGGATTCGTACTTCACTGCCAGACTGCTAGGATCAAGCCTTGCCTCAACGTGCTCCGTAGGTTATACAGGATTCACCAGAAGATGAGACGGAGTACCGGCTCTATCTCAATGCTCGTAAGGACGTCGCACTAGTCGACAAATCCCGACTTTGTGAAATCTTGGAGGTACAAATACTTTTTGATTCAAAGTAGTGTGCCGTGAGATATCCCGACCGTTTGGAGGGACGATGTGCCGAGGAGGGCGAAAGTAGAACCGTCCCTTAGCTCGGAAGAAGATAGGATGGTGGGGATTCTCTTGGATCGACCCACGTTGAGTTGGAAAGAGATCTCAGAGGAGAGTTCTTTGGAGGGGGTCTAAGCCTGATGAACCCTAGTACGCATTTTGCTTGTGTTTCTCTATCTCCTAGCTTGTAAGCGTTATGATTTTTAAGATTCGATTTATTTTATTTGTAGGAGACCTGAGCATGGACTTCGACGCCATTATGAGCAAGCATTCGTCATTGAGTGCTAGGCAGGTCGATGAGAAGAAGAGGAAGCGAACGGTCGTTAGACTGTTGCCGTCTAAGGCCACTAGAAGCGAGAGTTTTGCCACACCCGTCTTGGACTTAGAGTCTGTGGCTGTAGCACCCACTGCTCCCTCATCTAGTGGTCTCCCCCTCTTCGCGACGCTTGCACTCGAGGCTCCTCCTCTCACAATGGCTGCTGAGTCGATTTTGACCGACGAGCTGAAGAGGATTTTCATCCCCGACTGGCTTGTTCGGAGGCACTGCGGCTTCTTAGGGGATTCGACGAGCTTTATGGACGTTGTTCGTCATTTGGCCACCCCCAAAGACAAGGCTGCCATGGAGCATGAGACTGTAGGGCGACTCTGCTTTGGAGATTTCCAAGGCGAAGATGACGGTAACTGAATTCTTGTTTTTCTTTTGCAAGATTGTCGACTTTCTTATTCTCACCCTTGAGTCCTTTCTTGCAGGAGGTCTGCCACTTCAGCCACCTGCTAAGGCAAATGGCGGAGCAAGAGAAGGAATTGAAGGCAGCCCTCGACAAGGAGAAGGTCCAGTGGTCGCGGTCGAAGAAAGAGTCCGAAGCAGCTGCTTTTGCTGGCCGAATCTCAGGCCATCCAGATAACTCTGTTAGAGGCAGCGTTGGCGAAGGCGAAGGAGAGTGCCACTTTGGAGAAGGCTGAGGCTGCTCGGGAGAGGGCAGCTGAGATGGAGAAGGTGGCCCTAGAGCAAGACAGGGCTGTGTGTGAGGCTGTTCGAGAGGCGGAGGCTATCGCAGAAAAGAATGCCATTGGCTTTCTGGATAACAACATGCGGAAGGCATACGACACGGCCTTGAAAGACGTCAGCGAACGAGTTTTAGGATTCGATCGCATGGGGTACTACCTGTTTCCCGATGAGGCGAGAAGAAACACTGAGGCGGATCTCGAGGAGGGGGAAGAGGTTGATGAGGAGGGGGGTGACGAAGAGGGACTCGTTGTGGGGGACCCTGCAACGGCTTTAGTGAGCTTGCCAGAGGAAGCTGAGAGGAGTGGTCGGGAGCTTGGACCCACTGAGGTGGACCCCTGATTCCCTTAGTAGCTTTTATTTTTTTTCTAGTAACTTTTCTTTTGTTTCTAGTAGTAGGTTTGATTGTAGTAATGCCTAATAGTGGACTGGCCACCGCTCTTGTATCTCTAATAAGTAATGAAAGTTGCTTTGATATTTCAACATTTGTGTCCCTGACTTAGCATAAAACTATCTTGTAGCTTTAGGTATAGTCTGCTTCTAAGAGATTTATATCTCTTTTGTTCCCCTCCAGGATAGCGAGGCGTTCTGTCTCCGCTCCGAGCTAGGCGTCTATAAGTTGGGATTCGTTCGAAATCGGGAGAGGCTTTATAAAGCTGAGTTGGAGTTGAACCATCTGAAGCTAATCTTGGCCCGCAGTGATAAAGAGATGAAGCGGTTAGAAGAGAGAATCGATGAAGTGGCACCAGAAGGTGAGGAGGCGTGCCCGTCGATTGCTGTCAACCAAGGTTTGAGGCTCAAATTCCTTCGGCACTCCCTGTTCGAAGCGAATTCTGTGAGGGAAGAACTTAAGAACATGGTTCTTGAGAAAAGCATGGAGGCGGCTCATCTTCGGAGAACAATTTCTGATGCCTCGCGCGGAGCTAGTTCAGCTCAACTACCTCGGTTGAAGATAAGAGTCACCGATGATGTGCTTAAGGAGCGAGTCGTAGAGCTGTAGGCGTAGAACGCTCTTTTGCAACGGTTGTTCGAAGGAAGCAACGTTAGGAGCACCTCCTGCCCTCGGGATGAGTATGCTCAGGGAAAGTCGTTCCATGAGCTAGCACTTCGCTCGCCCTGTATACCGAGATGTCCCGAGGATGCACAAAGTGGCGTGGCCGGTTCGTTGAGCGGAGCATCCGTTGGGGCCACAGTTAGAGTGGGTGCCGACGATGCCACTCGACTCGTTGGCCTGGGGACATCTGCGGAAAGAGGTCGCCAGCAGCATGGTGCTTGCTGTCCTCGTGTGTCGCTCAACAAGACAATCCCGCTCCCTAGGAGGGGTTAGGGTGGCCTCTCGATGTAACACCTCGTGTTAAAATATAAAATAATATATATATATATATATAATATGATGGTGGATTAGTAATAATGGCCAAATGGCAAAGTTGTAATAATTGGAATTGAATTAAAATGGGATTTGAATGAAATGTTGACAGCACATGGGGGTGCTGGTGTTGTGCCTTTGGGCGATGACGTGGTGCCCATGATAGGGGGCCCATGGTAAATGAAATGCAAGTGCATGCTACTGTGCACTCTCGGATGAGAGAGAGAACAAGAGAGAAGGTAAGTGAATAATCCCACATTTGTAATTACAATTAATAAATTAATATATAAATATAATAGCCTACGATCAAGAGTCACCAATTCGGTTAACCACCTTTTGAGAGGCAGCCTGTGGTAGGCAGTTGTACTACATAGTATCTAATTTGTCTTATAAATTGTATAAATTGTCTGAGCTAGGGGCAGGGGCGTTACACTCGATGCCTTGTAGTCTTGTAGTCTCTTGTTGTGGATTTTGGTCTAGTGTGAGACTTGCATCTAGAATAAGATTTGTATCTTTTAACTTTGATGAAATAAAGTAAAGCAATTTTTGACACTCTTGCACTTGGGCACGGATTTGAGAGAGTTCTCATTCTTTGCGCGAACGTGGCAAACGATAGGCGAGCGACACGTGGCTCTTAAGCCGTTGACTTGTCAACAGTGTTTTGCCCATTTTACGTTCGGAATCACATCTGTTCGACGACCAGCGACGAACGTGTCAAACATGGCGAATGACTGGAGAACGACACGTGGCACTGGCGGCGTTGACTGGTCAATGCACTTTGCCCATTTTTCGTTCTGAAACACGTCTTTTCAGCGCTTGCTAGCGAACATGGCAAACGCGGCAAACGACAAGCATTGTCTGGTTAACGGTTGAGTTGAGCTTTGTATGACTCTTGGGAAGACCCATTCTTGGAGGCGGGTTTGAGGAGAAACTCTAAGGGATAGTTATGCTCTGAACTTACCGTTAAAGCTAGTTTCAACAGTTGTGGGAGAAATTTCGAATGGCGAAACGCTTCGTACTCGCTTATAAGCGAGTAGTTAAAGCAGAATCGAACCAAGTGTTGGACTCGAACTGTCGTTTAGAGAATATCAACAGCTATGGGAGCAATTCCGAATGGTGAACCACTTTGTTCTCGCTTAAGAGCAAGTAGTTGAAGCGGAATCGAACCAATTGTTGGACTCCGAGCGTATCGTTCAAAGAATATCAACAGCTGTGGGAGCAATTCCGAATGGTGAACCACCTCGTACTAGCTTAAAAGCAAGTAGTTGAAGCAGAACTGAACCAAGTGTTGGACTACGAGCGTGTCGTTTAATGTTTTTTTGTAAGCACCAAAGTAGTACATTTAGAATGCTCAAAATAGAGAAGTTGCAGGGATAGATTGCTTTTATTGAAACAATTAGGCGACTGCTTCTAAGTTGTGATCCGCACTTACACTTTGATAAGGAAAATAAAAAACTTTGACATGTTTTATGGAGCGTTCTTGGAGAAGTTTCTTGGAGCGGTGTTCAGACACCCTCTTGGTACTTCATTAAGTGTTCCGCATTGACAAGAGTGTCGGAGGGTGCGTCGACCGGGATCCATCCTGGTGTTTCGTACTTTGTGCAGGTCTGTGCAGCTGCGAGCAGCCAGCTGAACAGCAGTGGAAGAGGTCAGATTTGACCCATTCGAGTTCTTGCGAACCTACAAATTTATCTGATTGCCCCCACACCGAATTTAGCGGCAACAGATTGGCGCCGTTTGTGGGAACTCTAATAGCTATTCGACCCTCGTCCTTCAACCAAAGCCACCCCTAGCTATGCCTCCCAAGAAGGGGAAGTCCGCTGGCCTCCAACCGTAGAACAACGTTCATTCTCCCTCCTCCTCCAGAGGGTCTCCCTCTGCCTATCCAATCGGCCCCGCAGCTCGAACAGCCAATTCCACAATCCGTTCAGCAGCCTCTAGGGCCTCAAGTGGCCGTTGGGGAGCCCTCTCAGTGAAGTCGCCAGAAGCAACCCCTTGCATCAAGTTCATATCTCTGTACACAACCCTTCCAATAACTCCATGGCCTCCCATAGCCCTCCAATGCCAAAAGATATATGAGATGTTCTCAACCACCGGTAGAACGATATAGATCTTCAAATCCGCTTGGACGAGAGGCAGACTCGTGAAGGGAACCCTCGCCTGGGAGCACCAGAGGGACCGGTCACCCTGCAGGACAGATCGCAGATGGTCCAACTCTCCCAGGAGGCGGAAAGAGTCACCCCAGCATCGCCAGAGAAGAAGCCGCTCCCCGGCTGGCCGTTCTGCGCCTCAAGCTCAACTGGAGCAGGAGGCCCCCGTTACGAGGGCAGAGTTTCAATAGTTCCAGGAGGCAGGTCCTGCGGGACTGAATGTCGCCCCCAACAACAACCAGTGGGATCCAGTCCTCAGCCCGCTCCCAATCATCGCCACCGCTCTCCCAGTCCTCGGCCAGCTCCAAGCCACTGCGGCCACTCTCCCAGTCCTCAACCGGCTTCGAGCCATCGTCGTCACTCTCCCAGTCCTTGGCCAGCTCTGAGCCATCGTCGTCGTACCCCCGGTCCACGACCTACTCCAAGCTACCGCCGCCGCAGCCTCATCCCTCTTCAATATGAAGACGAGTCTCGGGGCTCAGCAAGGCATGACTGAAGGGAGGACTCGGTCTACTGCCGTCTCCATGAGATGGAGAGGTGCCTCGGCCAGCTAGACAGAAATGAAGAACAATGGGCAAGGAACCTCTGCCCAAGCAAGCCCCCGTTCTCCCACACAATCATGGAGGCTCCCCTCCCAGATAACTTCAAGCCTCTACACTTTGATCCTGCACTGGGGAGTTGGACCCCGCTGATCATATTGAGAGTTTCAAAACTCTCATGATGATCCATCATGCCTCCGACGCCCTTCTCTACAAGACCTTCCCGGCCACACTCAAGGGGCCAGTTTGGGAGTGGTATTCCAGACTTGCTCCGGCATCTATCTTCTCTTTCAACAAGTTCAAAGGCCTCTTCCTCACACATTTCGTGAGCAGCCGCTGCTCCGAGAAGACGAGCACCTCATTGCTCTTCCTCAGCCAAAAAAAGGGCGAACGGCTGAGGGATTACATCAAGCGGTTCACCGCGGAGGCCAGTCCATCACCTCCGTGGATCAGTCAGTAATTTCGGTTGCTTTCAAATCCAATGTCTTCAACCATGATCTCAGGGCATCCCTGGCCAAGAAGCCTCCTCGGGACTTCTTCGAGCTCCTCTTCAGGAGTGAGAAGTATATCCGAGCTGAAGAGGCTCTCAATTGCCCCACTCTAGAGGGATCGTCTTCTGGGAACAAATGGAAGACTACTAAGGAAGAAGGAGCTAAGAAGCTCCAAACAGGCAACGGAGGTCAACGGCGCCCTCTCCCCCGCTTCAAAAAGTTCACTCCGCTCAATGCGAGTGTCTCCACCATCTTGATGGAAATTGGGAAAGTGGGTATTCTACCGCCACGTCCGAAGATGAACATCCCTGGGAAGAAGAGAAACTGGGATAAGTGGTGCCGCTTCCACCTGGATCACGGGCACGACACAGACGACTGTCGGGCCCTGAAGGACGAGATCGAGGCCCTCATCCAGAGGGGGCAGCTCACTAGGTTCATAAGGAGGGACAGGGCCAATCCACCTTCGCCCTTCAGGGGGGCTAACAGGTAAGCCGAACAACACGCGGAAACCCCAGATGTCGAAGTGAAGGCCGTCCTACACCTTATACACGGAGGCCCAATGGGGAGAGATTCCAACTCCTCCCGAAAAGCCTTTGTTCGGGAAGTGAACGCCGTGCAGAGCCATCCCCCTCTGAAGGATCTTGGGGTCCCTGTTACGTTCTCCGATAGAGAATTGGAGGGCGTCTGCACGCCCCATTGCGATGCCCTTATTATTAACCTTCAAATGGGCAACTTTGACGTTCGCCCGGTCTTGGTGGACAATGGCAGCTCGGTTAATATTCTTTTCTTGGAAGCTTTCAAGGGCCTCCAGCTATCGAGAGATCGGCTCAAGCCCGCTGGCTACACTCTTTATGGATTCACCGGGGTGCCGGTGACGATCGAGGGAGTTATAACCCTCGACGTCACCGCTGGAAAAACCCTGGTCACACGCACGGAGCTGATGGACTTCACGGTGGTGGATGTGAAAGCTGCCTATAATGTTATCCTGGGTCGACCAGGTCTGGCTGCACTCCAGGCTATCCCTTCGGCCTATCACATGAAGATGAAGTTTCCCACCCTCACAGGAGTGGAAGAAGTGAGAGGAAGCCAGGAGGCAGCATGCAAGTGCTACGTGACCTCGATGGGAGGCCCGATCCTCTCCCTGGAAGCCCTCGAACTCCCACGGGAAAGCAGCTAGACTATCTCCGAGTCGGTGGACAAGCTGGAGGAAGTGGCCTTCTCAGACGAAGATGCCACCAAGACCTTCCAGATCAGCAAGGCTCTTTCCCCCTCCATCAAGAAAGACATCTCCCAATGCATAAGGGAGAATCGCGATCTCTTCGCTTGGACCGCGGTGGATATGCCTAGGATCTCAGAGGACCTCTTCATGCACCACCTCAGCGTTTCCCCGGGAGTTAAGCCCGTCCAACAGAAGCGACGCAAGTTCGCTCCCGAGCGTCAACAAGTGATCAAAGAAGAGATCGAGAAGCTCCTGAACGCCCGATTTATCCAGGAGATGAACTATCCCGAATGGCTGTCCAATGTGGTGATGGTTAAGAAAGCCTACGGGAGCTAGAGGATATGCATCGATTTTACCGACCTTAACAAGGCGTGCCCAAAGGATCCATTCCCCCTTCCGAGCATCGATGCTCTAATCGATGCGACCTCTGGCCATGAGATCCTCAGCTTCATGGATGCCTTCTCAGGGTACAACCAGATCCGGATGTTCCCCCCAAACATCTCGAAGACCTCATTTGTGACTGATCAAGGCTTGTACTACTACCGTGTCATACCGTTCAATTTGAAGAATGCGGGAGCTACATACCAGTCCCTAGTCAACAGGGTCTTCTGAGACCAGATTGGCCGGAACATGGAAGTCTATATGAACGACATGTTGGTCAAGAGCATCCTAGGGCAGGAGCATGTCCTCGACCTCCAAGAAGCCTTCGAGGTGTTGAGGAGGCACAACATGAGGCTGAATCCGAGCAAGTGCGCGTTCGGAGTCTCATCCGGCAAGTTCTTAGGGTTCATGGTCAGCTAGAAGGGCATAGAGGCCAACCTCGAGAATATCCAGACCATACTCAAAATGGCTCCCCCTCTAATGTTAAAGATGTACAGAAACTCACCGGGTGCCTTGCGGCGATTGGGCGCTTCCTTTCAAAATCCGGAGAGAAATGCCTCCCATTCTTCAAGGCCCTCAGGAGGGCCAAAGGCTTTGAATGGGGGCAACAGCAACAAAAGTCCTTCGACCAGCTCAAGGCGTACTTAGCCAACCCCCCACTCCTGAGCAAGCCAAGGACCGGGGAGGTCCTCTACCTATACCTCGCCGCTTCAGAGCAGACCCTCAGTGCTGTCTTGGTAAGAGAAGAAGACAAGATGCAGAAGCCCATCTACTACGTGAGTAAGGTCCTCCAAGGACATTGAACTCCGTTACCTGAAGCTAGAGAAGATGGGTTTTTCCTTGGTTATGGTGGCCCGAAAGCTTCGCCCCTACTTTCAGTCTCATTCGGTGGTCCTTCTTACCGACCAACCGCTGAAGCAAGTTCTCAACAAGCCCAAGACATTGGGACGCTTGATGAAATGGTCCATAGAGCTGAGCCAGCATGACATCAGCTACCAACCCAGAACCGCTATCAAGGCCCAAGCTCTAGCAAAATTTATTATGGAGAGCACCATTCCGGACCCCTGCGAGTCGGCTGTCGAACCCCTGGTCTGGACTGTCTATGTTGACGGGTCCTCGTGTGCCGACGGAAGTGGGGCCGGCATCATCTTGACCGGTCCAGATGCTTTCGTTCTGCAATACTCCCTCTGCTTAAACTTTTGAGCGTCGAACAACGAGGCTGAATACGAGGCCCTCATAGCGGGACTTTGCATGGCCCGCAAAGCAGGGGCCAAGCATGTCCAGGTCTTCAGTGATTCACAGCTGGTCGTGAATCAAGTGTCCGGGGAGTACGAAGCAAGGGATGAGCACATGGCCAAGTACTTGGCAAAGATAAAGGGACTACTGGCCGTATTTGAAGATGCTCGACTCCAGCGAGTTCCCTGAGAGGAAAACACACAGGCGGATGCCCTCTCAAGGCTCGCCTCTTCCTCCCTCCAGGGTTTGGAGCGAACCGTACTGATAGAGGTACTCCTGAGACCGAGTATTGAGGAAGACAACTTGGAGCCAATAGAGACTATGCCCCTCACACTTAGGGAGAATTGGATGAAGCCCTTACTCGAGTACCTTAGAGATGGAGTTCTTCCAGAAGACCCAAAAGAGGCAAGAAGGATCAGGACCAGAGCCGAGCGGTACACACTTCTTGATGGAGTCATGTACAAACACTCCTACACTCAGATTGACGGTCGACCCTACCTGAGGTGTCTCTCCTCTGAGGAAGCGCTCTATGCCCTGAAAGAGGCCCATGACGGTATGTGTGGCGTGCACTAGGGAGCGAGATCCCTCGCCCGTAAACTCATAAATTACTGCTACTTCTTGCCCACACTACTTAGTGACTCCGAAGAGTACGTTCGCCAGTGCGACTCCTGCCAGAGATTCTCTCTAATCCGTCTCCTACCACAAACCAAACTCTCCTCCCTGGAAAGTCCAAGCCCTTTTGCAATGTGGGGGATGGACTTGCTCGAACCGTTCTCTTCAGTGCCGGGCCAGCTGAAGTTCTTGGTCGTGGCGATAGACTACTTCTCCAAGTAGATTGAGGCCGAACCCCTTGCAACGATCACTGAGAATAAGGTTCAAAAGTTCTTTTGGAAGAACATTATTTGTCGGTTCGGTGTACCCCGTACCCTCGTAACCGATAACGAAACCCATTTTGCAGGGGCGACCTTCCGCAACTTTTGTGCCGACCTCGGCATCCAGCAGCAGTTCTCCTCAATATCCCATCCCCAGTCCAACGGCCAAGCGGAGAATGCCAATCGACAAATACTCTCCGGCCTGAAGAAGAGGCTCGATAAATCCACCAAGGGATTATGGGTTGAACATCTGCCCAATGTGCTATGGAGCTACCACACCACAAAGAGAACTCCAACGGGAGAATCCCCCTTCAATCTTACTTATGGATCCAAAGCCATTATCCCTCTCGAGGTCGGCCTACCCTCGCCGCGACTGATCGCTTACAATGAAGAGCAGAACGCAAAACAGCTTCGCAACAGTTTGGACCTCATCGATGAGATCCGTGAGAGAGCTTCCATCAGACAGGTGACGTATCGACGTAGGATCACTCAGTCCTACAACAAGAAGGTTTGGCCAGATAACCTTAAAGAGGGGGACCTAGTACTTCTGAAGCTGTCGATCTCCATTTCGAGCAAAAAGGGCAAGCAAGCACCCAATTGGGAATGTCCGTATAGGGTCTCCAAAGTTATTCGTCCAGGCGCGTATCAACTCGAAGACCTGGGCGACAGGATAATACCGAGGACATAGAATGCGGAGCACTTGATGAAGTATCAAGAGGGAGTCTGAACACCGCTCCAAGCAACTTCCCCAAGAGCGCTCCATAAAACTTATCAAAGGTTTTTTTTCCTTATCAAAGTGTAAGGGTGGCTCGCAACTTTGAAGTGGCTGCCTAATTGTTTTCAATAAAAGCAATCTATCCCTGCAAGTTCTCTATTTTGAGCATTCTAATTGTACTACTTCGGCGCTTACAAAAAAAAACTTTCCCACAGACGGCGCCAATCTGTTGCCGCTGAATTTGGTGTGGGGGCAATCAGATGAATTTGTGGATTTGCAAGAACTTGAATGGGTCAAATCTGACCTCTTCCACTGCTGTTCAGCTGGCTCCTCACAGCTGCACGGACCTGCACAAAGTACGAAATACCGGGATGGATCCCGGCAACGCACCCTCTGACGCTCTTGTCAATACTCAGAAAAAAATATCAAAAGAAGCTTTAGGTAGGCAAAGAGTGATAACCTTGTAATGGTAGGAGGTAGGGGGTATTTATAGTCGCCATGGGGATCTGCTTCGGGATAAGAACGAATCCCTACTCCCCGACGTGAATGGATAGAAGTGGTTAAAACCACCTCCCGTAGATAAGGACGAGCCAGGATTTCTTTATATCCTCTTGAACTGGTCCTTAACAGGTTGGAACCCGTACCCAATCAAATGGATCCGTTTATGGGTTATCGGGCTTCAGAAGAGAAGCCCATTTCCTATTTTGGACCCGTCTGTAGGTGAAATTACCATTTTGCCCCTGTAAACATTAAGATTCGTGCCCGATCTGAACGATCCCAATTTAATTCCATTTTTATCCATATTAATAGGTATTACTTATGACTTTTCTGGATTTTTCTGATATTTATTTGGCATATTTGCAAATATTACAAAAAGATGGGCTTTTGTGCAAAATTACTACTTGGAGTGAAAACTCCAGAATTTCATTTTTCTGGGCTGAGCATGATGGCTAGCCAACTCAGAGGTAAAGAGTTTACTTTTTATTCTAATAGATTTGGTTTGTTTCACAAATTTATTAAAGAAGAGTCTTTTCACAAAATTGCCACTTAGAGGCCAAAATCACAAAATTTATTTTTCTGAGTTTGAAACCAGTGCCGGCCAGATCTGGGGAAGTTATTTTCATTTTAAACTCAATTAAATTGGTTAACCTAATTTCCTAGTATAAAGACTTATATATGTAAAGATATTTTCTAAAGGGATATTTTGCAAAATCTTCTCAAAACCCTAATACCCAGATTTCAGCCTGTTATAAGAGCGTTAGCAACCGTCGCTTTGCTGCACAAAACAAAAGTATATTTTATTATTGGTTTTCTTGGAGTTTCGAAGCGAGGATCTTGGATTTTTGTGAAAGGATGAGTTTTTTCTTATTCTTTATTATTTCGGTTGATTTTTCAATATAGTGAGTGACATATGTTTGATTCTTGTTGTTCTATGCATGTTATATATGATGATTTGTCTAGTAGAATGCATGTTAGATGATTGTATGATGATATAATGAGATATTGATGGATGGATGAATAAAAATAGAACATTTCATGTAAACTAAGCAATTGGTTATTAAAATTCTATATTGATGACTTGAGATTGTTAAGAACCTAATAGAAATCATGGGTATGATGTTTTCTTTCCTATTCTTGTTGTTTTGATTGTATGTGATGAGATTACATGATTGAGATGCATAAAAACTTAATAAGGATGAACACTTTACGATTAAGGGTTTGTATGATCTGTTTTTGATATTTGATAAGAAGAACGTAACTAAATGAATGATGTGGATGCTTGTAATCATGGAAAAATTAAACTAACTAATTGTAGATGTGTATAACACTGTTACAAAGGGGTTCTTGGATGAAAAAGATCATGTTTTGAAGGGTTTTCATTGAACTTTGTTTCGGATCTAACTTGTTCAGCCAAAATTGATTTTTTGGATGTTTTGTGAAGTTTTCGATTGAATCTTGATTTGTATTGATATTAAGATCGAGATAAACTTTATACTACTCTTATACAATGTTTCTTGAAGCTTTAAACTGATATATAAACACATATATGCACATATACACTTCTTTATTCCTGTTTTGAAGAAGTTTAATGAAAAATTGCTCTTTTATGAACTTGATGAAATTTTGATATGTTTTATGAACTCCAGTATGTTACACAAGTTGTATTTGATCATCTCAGGATTTTTTTAAATACAAATTTATGCTTTTAAAGATTATAATCATAGTATCAATTAAAGTGCACGAATTTTAAAGTTGTCTGAGTATCAGCCGACAGTCGGCTGTCCACTTTTTACACTAAAATGGCAGTCGACTGTCAATTGCGAGATTTTGGATTTTTAGCATGTCGGTTGACCGTCGTATTTTTGAACTGTTTTGACAGTCGATCGACAACTGCTGTGTGGGCTGTTTTGTTGAGTTTTCATCGTTTTCTTGAATGATTATTTCCTCAAACTTATGGATTGTTGATCAACTATTTTGGGTGATGTTTTTACTACAAATTGCTGTATTTTACAGAGAGTTATATTTTGATTATAATAGAGTTTAATTTTTTATTTATATGACTTTAAGAAGAGAAATATATATGGATGTTTTGTGATTTTTCGATGACTTCAAAATACGAAGCTCAGTTATTTAGTGGATTTAATTTCAGATTTCATTCTAGAAATTTGTGGGTATTTCCATAGAGTTAGATTTGCTTGATTTAAAGAAGTTTTCTTAATATAAACGTTTTGATAATGGAATTAAGAGTTTTATTGAAGGATTTTGTGTTGATATTCGAATTGTGAGTCTCTAGAAGTTGAGTGGGATTCCTGTAAACCGGCAGATGAGATTTTGTGGATTTTAACCAGTTGGGTCTTGGGATTGTTTTGTTGGAATTATGTCCGGCGGGATACACTAACTCTAGAGAAGGGGAAATTGTGTTTTGTTAATAATAACCAACTTAAAGACATGCACTAGTGGACATGTGATAGAACTTGGGAAACTTAAGTATATGCTCTAGGGGTTAGTCCAACGGATGAGTTCCAGGACTGTGTTTTGTTTTTTTTCCCGAAAGGACAGTTGGTACGTTTGCGTGTCGAGGGTCGGCATGCCTATTCACGGAACATACGGTGCATTCGCGTGTCATGGGTTGGCGGACCTATTCACGGGATGTACTGTGTATCTGCACGTTGATGGTCGGCAGGCCTATTCGTGGGGTATACGGCAGGGAGGTGATTCTTCGATTTTTGAGCTAATGATACTTGCGCGTCGAGGGTTGTTAGGCCTATTCATTGAGTAATCTGGATCTTGTTTCTATCATCGTAGTAGGATTAGTTGTATAACAAGTGATCTAACCCTATAAAGTGGAGAACGATAAGAGCTTGCATCGGACCTATGTAGTATGGAATGCATAGGATCCGACAAGTATCCATTAGAGAGTCATCATATTGCATTTGTGTTTTCTTGACTTGGTTTTATGCATGTTTATTTTCTGTGTTTCTTCACTTGACACTTAGCCTAGCTTCACTTGATGTTTTCATGCTTTATTTATTGTTATTTCATTATCCATGTATTTCTATTGTGGGAATGTGTTCATTATGAATTTATTCTTATTGCTTCATTTATATTGTATTTCTTTTGATGTCACTCACACCGTTATGGCTGATCCCTGTAGTTTTGGGGGTTAGGGTTATCTCTAGTCTCATGTTTTACAGGAGGTACCTATAGCTTGGGATTTGGATGCATGTGGTAGAATGAAATGTGGCTTATTCAAATTGTAAAAGAATATGTTGTAAAAGAAATTGTAATTCAAGGTGTTTAATTTCCGTTGTGCTATGTAAAGATTTGATGTAATAAAAGTTGAAAAAAATATGTGTGTTTGGCTATGTTTACTATTACATTGAGGTATATGCTGGGAATTGTGCCACGTATTTCTGAGATATTATATTTGAAATTTGGGGCAGCTACAGAGTGAGTGGGAAAGAAAGAAAGAATGTGAAAAATTGGAGATTGGGGGAAATATGGTTCAACGATTTGGGTATTTAATATCTGAATACCCCAGTGTTTGAAATGCCAGAGTAAACCAACCTACCCCGGCATTTTCTAATCGTGGAGCTTTTAAAAAAAACACCGGGCATCCTGGCGAAACTTGCCCCAAACACCGGGAAAAGCCCCCCGTTTGTAGTGTCTTCTTGCTACTCAAGAAAAAGAGAGTTTAAGGAGGATCGATACGCTCTGATACCATGTTATATTCAGAGATAGAAAAAATACTTTATTGGATTTTATTATAACTAAGTACAATGTCTCATATATATAGGAGAGAAGTAAAGATTAAATTAACCCACTTTTCGATAGGTGACTAAACTGAGTAATATAAAATCTCACATCTAACGTGTTGATAACATAGAGAGTCGCCTTCCACCCACCATGCAAGCACCTCTGGGCTGATAGCAGGAACATACGAACTCCTTCCCACATAGCCCTAACCTCCATAACACCTAACGGCTCCCTGATCGTGTTCCTAACAACAAAATGTTGTTGTTGTGTAGTACCCAATGAACCAATGAACTGTGAAAGTTCCTTTTCACCCATCCTCTAGCTAGAATAGCACCGAAAGAGCTTGCCCTCTCCTTTGCTTAAACTCAACTCCCTTTTCAACGTCTACCGACAGAAGCTCTCTTCCACCACTGCGTCCATTGTCACACTGCACCTTCCACTACATCAGTCATATACATATCGATATTTTTGAATGTCACAGCATTTCATTGGCCATAACATCCATCAGGTGTAAGCAATTACAGATCTCCTCCTCCCTCTATCCTTATTAACCTCTTTGCAGCCACCAGACTTCCTTAGATGTTGCACAATCAACAATGATTTGAAAAATGTCTTTCACAACGAGCACACCGCAACTCATGGATCAAACCTGAGGAACTGAACTGAAGAATGCTTTTGTAGGGGCACATTGCTAGCCAATTATCCAAACAAATATTTTGACTCTGTTGGATGTTCCTAACCTCCATACCCGCAGACCGCTTGGCCTTCAAATGGTCTCTATCAACTAATTTAGGTTGGAGGAGACACTACAAAAAATAGTGGAATACCCGGCGAAACAACCCCGGCATTTGAGTGTTTCGCCTGGACATTTCTCGGTGCTTTATAAAAAAATGCCAGCAGGTCGAAAGATTCCCCGACATTTTATAAAAAAATTCCGGGGAATGTTCCTGTCTAAAGTAAAACCCACGCTCCCCACTTCCCTCTCTCTATTTCCCTATTCGCGCCTTATCTCTCCGAAACCCTAGCTATTTCTCTTTTTTCGATTTCGCACCGACAGATCGCCGTTCGCTCTCACCGCTGTCGCTCGCTGAACGCCGTGCCGCACGTCGCCCGCCGCTGTTCGCTCTCATCGCCGTTGCCACTCGTCGAACGCCGCCCGCTGCCACCGCTGTTCGCTCTCATCGCCGCCGCCGCTTGCCGCTCGCCTCCCGCCTCCCGTCTCTGTTCCGCTTCTTCCTCTCCTGCGATATCAACTTGCTTGTCACCTTCAGGATCGAACACCTCGAAGGCGATCTCCCCCAATCCCCGCCCAAATCTAGTACGGTTCCTCACCCCCTTCTCCAATTAAGGTTCTATAGCTTAGTTTTGTTCTAATGTCCACTCGATCGCTCTAATTAGGGTTTATGAGCTCCTTTCAATAATTGACTAGGTGAATTGTAGTTGAAAGGGAGAGGTGAGGTGAATTTGGAAGGAATTGAATGACTGTGGTATGAAAAGTGGGGAATCTAAGCGCATTAGATGAAAGACACAATTAGCAGTGGAAGAAGTGATATAGCTTTTGGGAAAGGAAGATAATTGTAAAGAGATTTGTTGAGAAATGAATGTTTTTGATATGTGTGATGGCTGTCAACCAATGTGTGTTGATGGTAGCTCTTTTAAAAAGATTATTGTAGCAACTTTAAAGATAAGTCGTAATGGACTAAAGTTGATAACTCCTAGAAATTGGGATTAGGGCTTTACTATTGGTATCCATTTGGGTTAATTACTATGTATTGGGGAATTTGGGCCAATTATCTAAACTTAAGTGTGTAACTATTAGTGTGAAAAACTGTGATAAAGAGTTGCGAGAGGTACGTTTCTATACTATATGACTGCAGAAAGTAAGAAGTTGTGTATTTGGCAGAAGCTTGAGTGACTGGTACAAATGTTTGAATGATCATGTATAACATGTGTAAGCTGTAGATACAGAGATGGATGTTCGTATGAAGATGAAAGGGGCATACTATAATAGGAAGGGGGGCTGTTGAGAACATAGATGTTTCCAATATGCTTGATTAGTTGCTTTAAAAAGACAAAGCTTAATGTATTTTTCTGACCATCTTGATGAAGAATAGAAGCTGCTGATCATATCATGCATATGCATCATTTTCAAGTGAACATTTTCATGCTTCATGAGTTACATATTTTGCCATCAATTAATGATCTTAGCATCAGGTAACCACCCACTTGCACCCTAAAAAGGAATTGATTAATTGCGTGTACAGGCTAGCATTGCCAAATGTCAATGCATTCTTGAAGATCATGAGTGACTATTCTGATGCTGAACAGCAGCTGGGAGAGGGGGAGGTTGAATGAGAAGTTGGAGAAGGAGAGGATGAAGAGGAGTTTAATGGGGTGAGTAGTAGTAGTAGTAGTAGGTCTTCTCTGATGCCTCATATGTTCTGCCAAACCCTGACGGCTTCCGATACCAGTACATCACGCTGCTGAAGACTGCTTCCCTCTCCTGGTAATGTCATTCCTTGGATGAGATTACAACTATTAAAGCTGGAATTGAGTTCATTAATATACTGAGATCTTGACTAATGTTTTTTATTCTCTCTTTCTCACTTAATTGGTAGGATTATAACATGCAGAGGACATCGCATGAGCTTATTGCAAAAGATTTGCATGGCACTGAGTGGAAGTTTCGGCATATCTATCGAGGTAACTCATGGATCATCTAATATTGAACTACATTTTCTTGTTAAAGTACCCTTGAGTGAACTTAAGAATTAGGCAATTTCATAGTTTAGTAAATGGTAACGGCACATGTTTTTGTAGCAGTGGTTGTGATTTTTCTGATCATGGAGTTGTGGGGACGTAGAGAAAGTTGATTATGAAAACCAAGTGAATTATGAGTTAAGTGAAGCAAATAATAGTTTTGTTTCCTTCAACACCGAGATCTACTCATCTTTGTAGAAAGGCTTAATGCTTCTTTTAATGGCATTGGTGGACGTTTAAGAGAGGTGTCTACATGTTTGGTTTTTTTTTGTCTGAACAATACATGCATACGAGTTATTTGATAGTTCTAACTTCTAAAAGTAATCTTCTTGATTGAATAATACTTGCATGTCCAATGCTTATGATTTGTGCTCTGTCAAAATTTTCAAATCGAGTGTCATAATGAAGATACATTAAGGGTTTTTTAAATCACTGATGAAAAACCTGTTGAACACTTATAGTTAGGTGTGTTCTAATTGAAATTTACGCCTATATATTATCTTATATAGTTTTTGCTTGTGAGAAGTCAGCGTGCCATCACATTTTTTGTTTTGAAGCTGGTATCTACCATTGCATCTATCGCTAGTTAGTTATATAAATGACGGATTGGGTGGTTTGGGGTAGCAGGTTGAGGGAACAGTAAGCTAAAATGAATTTCGTCTCAAACCTCAAATGCTGAAACTTTTATGTTCGTAGAAATGGTTCTCTATCAACTAAAATTGTATTCTCTAAGAGTAACAAGTGAGTGAGTGAGTGCTTTTTTATTGCTTTGGGAAAAAAATGTTGATTCCTAAGGTTCTGCTGATTCACTGGCAGTTAAGCACAAATTCCAGAACATTTCTTGTTAAAAGTAAAATGGATGGTACCACTTTGTTTCTTTATGTTTTCCCCCCTTGTATGTATCCACCAAATAGATGTCGTTTCTTTATGTTTTCCTTGAGCGAGAGAGGATCATAGACTATAGCCTTTTGGTTGGTGTTCATTTTAAGGAATCATTACCACCAGAAGGTATGCCCACTTTGGTCGTTGATTTAACTTAAAACAGTTACTCCTGTAAATTGTCTTCGTGTGTGTCGTTAATATTTTTCTTTGATATCAGAAAATGCGGAAACTGATAACAGAGTTAAAGCAACTCCTCACCTTTCGAGAACAGAGTGTGATTCAAAACGGTAAAACTAAGACAACCTTTTGCTTTCTAACTTAGTTTTTTCCCCTTCTGTAGTTAAGATAATCTCTTATTGGGCAGTGGTACATTTTTCCGTGTTGAGATTTGGTCTTGAGGATTATTGGGATCTAAATTTATAAATTGTTGCGATAGTTGGCGAGTAGTTGAATTATGTACAAAAAAGAACAAATTAGTTGATATGCTGTATATATGATTGTATATAGGTTGTTGTAGATTGAATGCTTTGTAGATAAAGCCATATTGAGTGCTAAGTCAATTGCCTAAAAACATGTTTTACCTGTTTCAGTAAGTGCATCATTGATCATTTTGTCAAGTAAGATTTTTTGTGTATGCTAGTACTGATTACAACGCATATAAAGATGTCAACTGAACTTCCCATTTTGTTCTTTGGACTCTTGAAAAAGACCAGAAAACATGTGTTAAGTACATTATGTAATTGGATACAAATTTCAAATTATATAAATTAAGTACATTTCTGAGGTGTCATGAATACTACAGTTTTCTTCAACAAATTGAGTACATCTTATAAGTTATTCAAAACTTTCCAAACAGTGAAGTGAAATAATTATTGTCGATATTTTGTTTGCAGGCAACTGCAAGGGGGGGAGAAGGAATGGCACCGTTCTTTGTCTGCTGTAACCTGAGTTGTGGTCATAGACGGAGAGATTAAACAGCAGCTATTTTCTATTGTAGCTAACTGCAGCCCAAACTTGAATTAGTTTTTCATTTTCGGTTCCACCAGCTTAGTTAACTTGAAACTTTTGTTGTTTAGATGATAGTTTTTAATAGCTATGTGAATTTGATTTGGATGATATGTAGAACGTTAGCTGATTTGGATGATGTTTCGTGAATAGCTATGTGACATTGTTTTGGAAGCAACATCTTTGTGTTTGGATGATGTCTTGAACGGTGCATTTTGATTTTGAAATTCTTCATTTAAAATTTTTATTCAGATTGTCATTGTTGGAAGCTATTCAAAGCTATTGTCATTGTTGGAAGTTTTAAATTTTTTATTCAGATTTTAAAATTCTTCATTTAATATAATAATAATAAAAAAAAAAACAACCCCGACATTTTAAAACGCCGGGAAAGGTCTTTTAATGGAAAAAAATTTTAAATAAATAAAATTAACATACCCCGGCATTTCCAAAACGCCGGTATATACCCCGGCATTTGAAAACACCGGGAAAAGTGTTCCGCAACCCCGGCGGGGGAAAGCACGGCGCTTGCGGCGGCACTTTTCGAAGTGTCGGGGGTCCATCCCCGGCGTTTATAAACGTCGGGAATGGTCAAAACAAACGCCGGGGATTGACTTCTTTTTTGTAGTGAGAGAAGCAGCAACACCAGTTGAAAATTGTAACACCGGCTAACTCATCCACAGAAGACTATCAAGTGGTGGGTTTTGTAGAAAACCACTAACTTGTTATATTAAGTGCCGTACCTTTTTTTTTGCAAGTATTACTGTGGTCCATTGGTAAGCCTCTTCGTTGGTGAGCAAGATATTACGAGTTTGAATTTCGCTTGCACAAAAAACTCTCCAATTAACATATGTTCGGGATAAAAGTGTGGGTATGTGTGGGCCATGTGGCTATAACCTTATTTAATCAATAATAATAATAATGATAATAATAATAATAATAATAACAAAAATGTCTCCATTCTTTTTTGTTGAACAAGACCATAATTAGACACTGTCACTTTTTTCTCCATAAAGGTGAATGATGCAAGTAAAATTTGAATTTGTGACCTCTCATTTACTGGTGGACATGCTAACCACTAGATTATCCTAATGGCACCTGCATCTAACTAACTTGGTTTATGTAGTTAGTGTGAAGGAGGATATTGGGTTTACTTATGTAGTTGACTTGTTTGTTTCCTTACAACATGAAACGCCTTCCTTGGCGCTTATTTTCGGCTTCCCTAGCATTTTTAAATGCCGGCGTATCCCCTACCGGCGATTTTGAAAACATCGGTTGAAATGCCGCCGAAGCTCGCGTCGCGGTAGGAGAGGGGTCTACCCCGACATTTTTTACAAACGCAGGTATAGCCAAACATCTTCACCGGCGTTTGTAAAACACTGGGGTAGGGTTACTTTAATATGGTTTAGTTTTTGTGTTAGGGGTAGTCCGGTATTTTCAAAACGTCGAGGTAGGGTTTTTTTTAATGTTTTTATTTTTTGGGTAATAACTGCACCGGCGTTTTGAAAATGCCGGGGTAGGGTGTTGAACTTTTTCCCCTCTTTTGCATTAAAATTTTCAAAAATCGATAATACAATTAATTTCACAAATTATTTCAACAAATTTGTAATATAATTCACAACCAATTCCACAAATTTCAGGCTAATCAAGCTTAATAATACAGTTCACAATCATGGACAATAATTAAGCATAATAAAATAATTAAATATTCCATTAATTATCCACGAATTCAACAGATTACAGAAATAACATATATATATTCGAATAAACTATTTTTAAAAAAAAGTACATGTTACAACAAACGTGCATTAACCACCACAAAAGAAGACTTCACCGGGTTGCTACTACGTATGCCTCCTACAAGCGGAGTTGCTTCCATTCTCATCGGAAGTATCATTTGGATTTGCACGACTTGCACCCGATGGAATTATTTGGCCTTCCTGTATAATGTAATGAAATGTCGAAAATTAATTAAACAATCTTTCTAGATAGACTAATATTTTCGAAGGTAAAAAGCAAGCTAGGAAGTCACAAATAAATTGCGCACTCAAGATATATAATCTATATCAAATCCAAACCCCATTAGGTGCTTACATTGATCATAATGACATCTAAGATGCTTGGGTATGCTCATAAAAGATTAATCTGGAACTTCCTTCATCTGCATCTTTATAAAAATGAAAACTTAATACATGAAAGTTATTGTGAGAGTTGGAAGATTATTTCATTAAACTGGTGTGTTATAAAGATTGGATGTCATCACTCAATCCCCTTTACTAACATCTTGTTATAGCGCTTTAGCCTACAACTAACTTCCAGATTATCGCATATGATCCTATGTGCAGGCAGGATAATAGGGACCCCTAAACATTGTTCTAATATTTACCCCAATTTCGTAAAGTAATATGCGTGTATATCGGTTAATGTGTAAAGAGAAAAGCGACGTCACTTGAATCATCACAAACTGCAACATTCAGAAATAGTGTTGTATGTGAAGATATGTGAAGATATGCACCAATCACAAATTTCACCATTCAAAAATGTGTAAAGAGGAAAGCAACGTTAATATTTACATAATTGAAATATTGGTGACCAGATCTACTAGCATAAGG
The DNA here is from genome assembly GCA_017893485.1 of Hemerocallis citrina. Taxonomy (NCBI): domain Eukaryota; kingdom Viridiplantae; phylum Streptophyta; class Magnoliopsida; order Asparagales; family Asphodelaceae; genus Hemerocallis; species Hemerocallis citrina. Next base: position 154,355,551 of record CM030362.1, read on the forward strand.
AGAATTGTCTTGTGGACAACAATCTACTTATAATCAGAAAATTGAGTCTGTTTAAATGAATCTTGAATACTAATTTACTTACAATCAGAAAAGGATCTTGATTACCAATTTCCAATTGAGTTGAACGAAGACCTTAATTGCAAGCTTGTGGCCTAAGGAATTTGATGCTACTAGATCATATAATGTCACGCCCCGCTTCCTAATATACGGAAACACGAGCACGTAACTGAGATCCAGTGAATGATATAAGTATGCAAACTCATACCATCCATAAGTTGTACAATGCCAGTAAGCTCAACAAAATAATAATGACCACAGGAACAAGAATAGCAATACAATAACCAATATCTGAGATACAAGAACTTACAATATACTAGAGAATATACAATGCGATAACAGTCTGCCGAGTTCTTCTAGTATCTCATCGTTGTACCTGTATAACATTAACTCAAAAGAAAGATAGATGATACCCGTTAGAGCAAGTTACTGGCCGCAAGTAGTACAAGCAAAATGGGAATAGAAATAAGGCATAACAGGAAAGTCAAAAGAACTGGCAATTCAAATATGGAACAAACATGATAACGAGAAACAATATCCATAACAAGAAGGAAACAAGAACTAAACAAGTCTCACAATATAACCAATCGGTAACAAGGAATCATGTAACTGGAAACATATCGTATAAACAAGAATCTTGTAACTTATAAATATGTAACATGTAACTTATAAACATGAATCATGTAATTTTGTAAACAGGTATCATGTAAACTTGTAAGCCGGAATCATGTAAACTTGTCAACCGGAATCATGTAATCTTGTAACAGGTAACAGGTAACTGGTAAACATGAGTCATGCATGTGTTTAGTGTTAATCTCAAGTCTGACAATCTTTTATAAGTCCTAACTAATGCACGCAATCCTGCATCCCATACCACAGGTTCGGGTGTAAACAAACAAGTTAATGTTTAGACTCTAATGGTGAATTCTGTAAGGTAATTTACTCGGGTCTTGCAGTGAAACTAACAGGAATCATATCATATCATGTAACCAGGAATCAAATCATGTCATGTAATCATGTAATGAAGTCTAGAGGTGGCCCCCATCGGCTCTAGATGTAGCACTTAGTTCCATATAACTTGTAAACAGAAAAATAGGTAATCATGTAATCAGTAGTCACTATTACGAGAAATACGAGCCTCCTTCCGAGTACACTTTCCTATATTTTTCACTACTAGATTTTTTCCCTTATTACCCCGACTTGTTATACTTTTTACAATATTCATGAACAATGCAACAATGCGAATGGGTATCAGGAAAGGATCAAGGAGTATCAAGGCTATGCAATGTATGATCTGCAAGTTCAATTAATTAAATGCAAGAAATAAATATATTTACAACCAAGGACATGCAGTTACAATTCTGGACAGCAATACGTTGTTGTACAGAACACTACTTTCCTGTTACTACAAGAAAGAGAATCAGGTGCCGTTAGAGATTCCAGAAAATATACTTCATGCCGGTTCCAACGAATATTCACACTACATATAATAAATACAGTAGCTAAATCTACCAGATAGTTCTTTACTGAACTACTGTTCAGGCAGCAGACCAGGGTCAAATTCTTATATGTATAAATTGAATGTAAAATTATTTTAAAATCTCATAAAAAATCATAAATAAATTCTTAATCATGTTTAATAACATACTGGTAAATATCAGGTCCCAATTATACTTTTAGCATGATATTTAAATTAGTTAAATGAAAAGGCACGCTTCAAAATAAGTACTTCAAAGAACACCTTAGAAGCACTTCACTGGAACATTTAAAAAGTGGAATATTTTAGTAAGTAGTTTCTCTAAATAGCACTTCACTAGAACAATTTGAAGAGTTTCAATTTGTGAAACTGAAAGCATAAACCTTTGCATCCTCCTTTGTTTCACTTTCCACTTCCTATAACATTGCATTGAATTTAATATCCATAGTTGAAATTGTAAAATAAAATGCATCAATGTTCACGGCCATGGTGACATATGTAAAATAAAACACATTTTCTAATACCGTTAACTCATCTTCTAGCTACTGCAAAAGGAGATCAACCAAGCCATTGAGAAACTATATTGTTAAAACTAGGTCATCTTGTTCTAGGAAAACAATAATGAAGAGTACAAATAATGAAAAAATCCATCATCTCCAACTATTTCACAATCTCAACCCTTGACTATTTTTCTCACGAACCCAAATTCAAAATTCACAAATTAACAAGTTCTCAAGTTCTCAAATTCATACATAGGGTTTGAGAGATGGAGGAAGATGATGGTGATCGGAGTGACAGCACAGGAACGACGACGAAAACTACAACGGCAACATGGGGCATGGTGTTCGGGGCTAAGTTTTGTGAGAGAGAGAGACGTGGGTGCTAGGATGGTCGGGGGCGACATGAAAGGAGGGGCACGGGGGGCACAGCCATGCGGGGCGGCTACCGAAGACGGCGGGGGACGGGGAAGATGACGTCGAGGTGGGGGGATTGGGTTCGTGAGCGGGAGAGAGAGAGAGAGAGAGTGAGAATGAAAATAAATCGGGAGGGCAAATGAAAATTTGGGGATACGAGATATTAGAATTTTGTACCAAAATGACCCACTTTTTGAAAGTATTTACCAAACTAACCCACTTTCGAAAGTATTTACCAAAATAACCCACTCGCTATCTCGAATAACGAGCTTGGTAAAAATGCTAGCGCTATTTGAGATAGCGAGTGTAGGAATAGGTATTTTCCCAAAACTTGGCGAAAAAAACTTTTCAAACTAAGACTCGTCTGAAATAGCGAGCGTAATTGTACCAAACAACGAGTCTTACTTTGATTTTTTTTTGTATGTTAATCAAAATTGGTGCGAAAAATAATTCCTGCACGGGGTGGGGTTCAGATGGTCCAGCATGCATGTCCGCAGGATGTGCGGGCGTACACAAGCACTTATTTTTTGCACCAGTTCTGATTAAAAGACACAAAAAATTTCAAAGTAAGACTCGCTGTCTGAAACAACGAGTCTGGTACAATTACGCCCGTTATTTCAGACAGCGAGTCTTACTTTGACAAGTTTTTTTGCCAAGTTTTGGGAAAAAACCTATGTCTACACTCGCTATCTCAAACTGCGTGGACATTTTCACCAAGGTCATTTTTGATAAATACTTTAGAAAGTGGGTTAGTTTGGTAAATATTTTCAAAAAGTGGGTCATTTAGGTACAAAAATCGAGATATTAAGCACTCTATTCTGACATCTTTTATAATAAACGCCGGTATATCCCTGCACTACCCCGGCGGTATATAAGAAACGCCAGGCTATACATAAGAAGTTGTTTAATTTTTTTTTAAATTCTATGTTCTATTCGGTGTTTCTACCCAAACAACGGGATAGATACGGCAAGGTAGCCTATTTTTCTATTTTTCTTGTGTTGTTTGGTTAACAAATAGTCATTGACTTGGATTTTGTTTAGGTAAACAGTAAGTGACTTGTTCACGTACATTTGGGGGTGTTTGGATAGCATGAATATAAATCTTATGGTGGAAGAGTACCTTTTTTTTTATTTAAAGAAAAGGTGGAATATGGCCACCCTGTTATATTAATAATCAATTAGCCAAACAAACCCAGCGTACTTGACCAAATTACAAACTACAAACAGGAAAATAAAACATGAAGCGACATGACCAGTACATACAATTAGAGCCCACTCCAACATCCTTAAACGGTGAGTCGACCAAAAAACCCAACAAAAACCAGCAACCCACAGTCAGCTAGATGGAACCGTCCACAGCTTGACCTCCACCAATATTGTACTAGACTTCATCTTGGGCCCAGTCACAAAGTAAGGACCAACTAATTGTATGTACGTCAAATAAGCTTCGTGCACCGCCTCTCCGGCACGTGCACACCCACCTGAAGCGAATCACGCGGGATTTAGAAGTTCGCCGCTCCCCTCCTTCTTCCCAACTCCCATAACCTCTCCAAATCGCTCTCACATTCGCCCAGTCAAAGTCACAACCAAAAAGAGAGCCGTGGAAAGGGTACATTCACCTCTCTCACGCTTTTGCTCTCTAAAGCGATTTCTCAACAAACAAAACTCTCACTCACCCTAACCACAGGCACTGTCAAAGAGAGAGCCGTGGAGAGGATACCTTTTCCTCTCTCACGCTTTTACTCTCTCAAGTGATTTCTCACAAACGCTAACATACACCTGCATAGAGTAGTGAGAAGCAACATCTTCACTATCTCACTCTCTCACTCTCTCTCACGCAAAAAAATCCCGTAATAAATCACAACTAACTGAAGCATCACCTTCTCCTCTCACCCCTGCGGGCGGTGGACATTGTAGATTTCAGGTTCATTGATGAGGGCGTAGTGGCAGTACTGTTGCGGAGCCTTTGGCAGTTGGTTAAAGGAGGTCAAATTCAGGGTGTGACTTACACACTAACAACCAAAAATCCCTAACACCTCCAATACTACATTACCACTCAACTCACCTCATGGGGGGACCCCGTCTGCGAGCCCAAGCCTCACAACTGTGCTGCAACAAGTGGGCGCATCTCATGGGGGGACCCCGTCTTCAGGCCCTAGCCCCACTACCGTGCTGCACATCAACAATCTCTCATCTCATCTCCAACTGCCAAACACTAATCAACTCCTCCATCTCATCTCATTCACTTCCCCTCACAATCAAACACTCACACAATCAAAACAGTGTGGGTGAACATTGCGGCGACGTTGGCTGGTCCCTCCAGCATCGCTCGACCGACGCTTGGAGGAGCACACCGGAAGGAGCTCAGCAGGAGCTTGAAGGCCTCGGCTGGGCGGAGCAGGCGGAAGAGTCTCAATCGTCGAGCGTTCGAACTGCTCGACGGGACGATGCAGGCAACTTAGGCCCTCCATCATGGCTCGACTGGAGGAGCACACCGACAGTTGCTCGATGGAATACTGGAGGTTCTCGACTGGACGGAGCGGCGTCCAGTCCAGTCGATCGTCGTCTTCGACGGGACTGGAGGTCCTCGATGGGACGTTGCGACAGCGAGAGGGGAGGGGTGACCGGAGAGGGGGCGACGAAATTCTAGCTGCTACCCCCTCCAAACTCAGATCTAGATCTAGGGTTTTCTTTTTTGGGTTTTTTTGGAGGAGTTTCCCTGTCTAGAAAATTTAGAGAGAAACTCAATACAGTATATGAGTAAAAAAATGGTGGAAGAGTACTGTTGAGAATCAAAAAAATCAATAAAAAAGAATACATTAAAACTGGTTTGGTTGAAGGGTAATTCAACTATAGCATGAATAGTTAGATAACTCACGTTATTTAAATAAATGGCTATAGTGTTCCTCCTTCAACTTCCTCTCTCAAACCTCCGAAATTAAAAAGAGAAAAAATTGACAATAAAAGCTACTGTGCTGAAATTGTTGGAAAAGAAATCAAACTCAATGCATAAGAGCATCTGTGGTTGTTAAAGCTAAATTTTGAATATTTGACAAATAGCAAATAGCAAAAATAGCTTTGGTCTGTAGTCGTTGTTGGCTAAAATTTAACTTTTTCGATATCCAAATAGGACGGACGGTAAATAATTTTACGTCGGATATTTAGCAAATAGCAAAAATAGCTTTGGTCTATAGTCGTTGTTGGCTAAAATTTGACTTTTTCGATATCCAAACAGGACGGACGGTAAATAATTTTACGTTTGACTTTAAAAAAAAAATTAAAATGGTTTAAATCATTTGAGATGGTGACGTTTCAACACAAAAAGAAATTTCAAAAAGCATCCTTGATCCTAGGACGGGAGATAATGTGTTGTTTGAGAAGTTTTTGTTTTTTTCAAATGGAAGTCCGACCGTTTTTTTTTAAAAAAAATAAAATTAAGGGACGAGGAATAACCTCTCGTCAGATGAGTACGCGTGAAAAAAAAATCTCTCGGACGAAAAATAATCTTTCGAACGGACGAAAGATTATCTTTCGTTTGCTAAATTTTGGCAATTGCCATTTGGTCTTCCATATTTGGCCAAGCACTGTTTATGCCAGACCCAAAATTTGGATAAATGGCCAACGACTAGAACGTTTTTTTTTCTTATTTTTTCTTTAAAATCGGTAAATGACAAACGACTACAGATGCTAGATGCTCTGACCGCCAGACAAGTTTTAACGGTACTCTCCTCAGGATTTCTTTTCAAACAGTAATTTTCTTGCTATCCAAACATCTCGTACTTAGGCTTGAATACTATGAGAATTTGGTGACGTGCAGGTAGCTGTGACCTTTAAGTGGGTAAAGCATCTTAATTGGAAGAATATGTACATATCGAAAAATGGGTAAAGCATCTTAATTGGAAGAATATGTATATATCGAAAAATAGGTAAATCTTGCTTAATACAACAGTTTTCGGTTTTCAGGTTTTAAAATGGGTATAGGAAAATGAGAAATGGTGCGTTTGGATCGGGTTTTAAAAACAGTTTTCAGTTTTTAAAATCAAAACATAGGATAACTTTGTTTGGATACAAATTTTTTGAAAACTCATTTTAAAGTTTCACACTCAAAACCTATGTTTAAAATAAGTTTTTTGAAAACAGCAAACCTGTTTTATGAGATAAGTTTTTCATTTCTCAACCAACATACTGTATTCGTATATGTATATGTACTAGGTTTGCCCGTTGACACGTGCCTATGGCACGTCTTCGGAATGGTGCACCTGGTTTGATTATATAAAATAGTTTTGAAGGTCCAGCAAATTAATTGAAGTAGTAAACATATTATATGAGGAAACAGTATATCTACCATTAAGCTCAATTATCGTCTTCCTGATCATTAGCTTGAACTTACCTGAAATGCATATAGTTTGTTAGAAACACTGCATAGAGTTTTTTTTAACTTCAGCATCAATTTTAGATGCTTGTAATAGTTATGCAAGGACATTATCATATAGGTTTTATAGAGCTTACTCTAATCGCATAACCACTATGAGCATGTCTAAATACAATGGTAAAGTAAGTGCAGGTGTGAAGATATCTACAATACCAATAATCTAAACATTTTTTTAAAAAAAATTTAAAGTTTTATTTCTAAAAGTTCAAAAAAAATTAAAAATTTATTACTTTTTTAAATTTTAAATTAAGATTTTTAATTTTAAAAAAATTAAATCTTTTTTAAAAAAAATTTTATAAGTTTTTGATTTTTTTTTAATTTTTTTTAAATTAAAGTTTTTAAAATTTTAAATTTTTTGGTTTTAAATTTTTTTTTAAAAATTTTAAAAAAAATTTTCTGTATTTTTTGAATAGATGAGAGAGAGAGGGAAAGAAATAATTAAATAAATAAACGAGTTGTTTTGGGTGGGGGATTTAAATTTGAATTTTTGGGAGAAACTTTTGGGGGGAAAATATGTTTTTTAATGTTAGATCTGGGCCTTTGATTTTTGGGGGGATTGAAGGAGAACCACTGGATAGCTTTCTTTGTGTTTTATTATATAGATACATTATGTATGTGTATAGTATGTATACAGTATGTATGTATATATATGAATATATAATAGTATGTATATATTATTATTATTATTATTATTATTATTATTATTATTATTATTATTGTTATATATAATTATTATTTATATAATAATATATTTATTATTATATATATATATTACTATATATATAATTATTATTATTATTATTATTATTATTATTATTATTATTATTATTATTATTATTATTATTATTATTATTATATATATTTTCATATATACTATTTTATATATACTATTATTATAATATATTATTATTTTATATATACTATTATTTTTATTATTATATTATTATTATTATTATTATTATTATTATTATTATTATTATTATTATTATTATTATTATTTATATATAGTATAATTATAATATATTATTATTTTATATATATTATATTATATATACTATTATTATAATATATCACTACAAAATAAAATGTCTATCCCGACGATTCTATCCCGGCGTTTGGTAGCAGCGCCGGGATAGACATTTAGAAATAAAGCAAAAAAATATACCCCCTTCTATACCGGCGTTCATAGAAAATGCCGAGATAGAAATAGGATATAACTGCATTTTATTGCATAAACGCCGCAATAGGCCTAAAAATTTCCAACCTACGCTCCCCCCCCCCCCTCCCCCCAATTTTCATTTCCCTCTCTAATGTACTCTCTCTCTCTCTCTCAATCTCGCTCTCTCACAAAACCCTATCTCAAATCCGTCGCCAATTCCTTGCCGTCGTCGTGCCCCCCCTCTGTCGTCGTCCCCTCGCCTCCAGCCGCACGCCTCCCTTGCTCTTTGATTCCCGAGCCCGACCACCCATCATCACCATTATCACCATCGTCTTCTCCCCCTTCCACCGAAACCCAACTCAAACTCCATCATCCTCACCTCCATCGCCAGCTCCGACCTCCATTCCAAACCCTCCCTCTTATTCTCGAACCCTAACCCATTCACTTCATCAATTTCATTTATGGTAAGTTTTCACCTCCTCTTTAATTCATGTTTTTGGATTTACCCGAAAAATGGGTGGGGATTGGTTTAGGTGCAAGGTAAGTGTTTGATATAATGTCTCTATGGATCTATCATGCATTTTGTTGTGGTCTATCGTCCATTTTTTCTTTTCTTCGACTTTTTGACAAAAATGTGATTCTTTATATGCTTGTGTGCTAATGAAATATAGTCTAAAAATGTGATTCTTGATATCCATTTTTTCATTATTTGATAACTTTCTCCCAGTGGTTGTAACTTTATCTCTTAACTTTTAAAAATAATTGGTCCTTGAAAACCATTATCAGACCTGTGGATGCTAAGATGCCTTCATGAGTTGTCATCTGATAAACCCTATAGGTGAAACTGATTGTTAGACACACATCTCTTAAGATGCTCTGTTAGACACCATTATGTTTTTCTGCAAATTATGTGAACATGTTTTTCTGCAAATTAACAGTGTTTTCTACTAATATGTGGTGTCTTTTGGTTTGAAGATATCAGGTATATGGCGAGGAACCATACTTAAGGTCTGTAGAAGATATTGCTTTTGCTGTTGCGTTGTTCATAGCAAAGAAAGGAAGATTTGTAAATTACTATATGGTGTGCTTTCTCTTAGTTTTTCAGCTCTTATGAAAGCATCTCGGTTTAAAACAAAAATATGTCTAACCTTCGAAAAATAATTGTTATCATTGTGTAATTACTTTGTTATGAGTATGGTTGGGGTTAGTACAATAAGAATAGAACGTACAGACTTTTATATGAAACAATTAATAGCCTTCTTTATAAGAAAACTAATAAAATATTTAATTGTTATCATTGTGCAATTACTTTGTTATGACTAAGGGTATGGTTAGGGTTAGTACAATAAGCATAGAACGTACAGACTTTTATATTGGTTGTTTAAATTATATGAAACTTACTAATCATTCAATCAATGACTTTGTAGAACAACGAGCTTGTTTAAATTTCTAGATAATAGCTAAATAAATCTCATTTATATTGGTTATCTTCTTTCTTGTTATTGTGTTGCATAATCTTTAGGAAACTCAACTTTGTAATTCAAATGCCGAAGTTTCCATCACTCAAATTTGATAAGAATCTTATGAAATTGTTCTTTGGCATTCGAATGTAGTATAGACTTATGAGAAAGGTGTTTATATTTACTATCTTGCCCACCATAAATTGATCTAGAAGATTAAAATTATGCATATTCAGGAAAGCAGCAGTTACCTCAATATTTCTATATATTTTATTTACTTATGTAGAAGAACTCATCAATGAAGCACACGTCATGTATTTGTTGATAGTTAGGTAAATTATATTCGTAAATCTCACATTTGGCTTATTATGTAGTACCATGGAGGAACAAATTTTGGAAGATCTGCCTCTTCATACGTAATAACAAGCTATTATGATCAAGCACCACTCGATGAATATGGTTTATAATATCAGCTTGATCAGGCTACCAACTGTCACAGCCTCGCAGAGCAAGTGAGTTAAAGTTTATAAATTTTATGTTATTCCATATTATCATCTTCGATTTATTCGTAGATATGATTTCCATCTTCTAATAGGTGAGAAGGGAGAAGATTAGCGAAAGGATGAGGCTACTTTAGGACCTTGTTCCAGGATGCAATAAGGTAATTTAGTCTCTATGTTTGTCTTTTATTCCCTCGAAAAAAATAAATCTATTTCATTAATATTGTTAATATAATTCTAATCTGATAGATCACTGGCAAGGCCGCTATGCTTGATGAAATTATAAACTATGTGCAGTCACTCCAAAGACAAGTAGAGGTATGTTATAAACTTTTCCTGTAAATTTCAAGGAGACTCATCTAATTGTGATGTTAATGATATTCAATTATGCAGTTTTTGTCCATGAAGCTTGTGACCATGAACTCTGAGATGAACTTGGACATCAATCAAATAATTCGAAAAGAAGTAAGAAAGATCAATGCACATTAATTGAGTGGTGTTTTTTTTTTCTTTATGATTAATGATTCTATTCATTTGATTTACAGAATCTTCACTCTCATTATAGTGGAAGTTCACAAATTCTTGGTTACTTCCCAGAACTGGTTTCCTCTCTACCTCAGTTGCAAACTGGAATTGCAGTGCCAAGTTTACCCAGTTCTAGGGATCTCATTAGAACTGCAAACAACCTACAGATTTCATCTATGGCTTAGGTAGTTGAGGGTTTTTTTAATCAATTCTATTTAAATTGTGACTATTTTTTACTGATATCAATTATCAGGCTGTAGATTTCAAGTCTGTGGGATAATGAATTTCAGAACGCACTTCAGATGAGTTTCATCCCCAACCTTCCTCATAATGGAATGGAGCTGAATGGTAATGGTGAGTTTTTCTGTTGGTTGTTTCCAAAAAATACTCTGTGAGGCTGTGACTGTTGGGCTATTTCTTAAGTATAAGATATGTTGTAGACAAGAGGCAAGTCATACAATGCGAGTCAAGGTGGAGCCACTCAACGGGCAGAAAGCGTTGGCAGCCTTAAACTCTGCATTTAATCCTTCGAACAATGTATATTTTCCTCTACTTGTTATTTAAGACCTACTACTAGCAGTAAGATTTCAATGTATTCACATGCCATGATATGTTGCAGTCGAAGAGAAAGTCATACAATTTGAGTCAAAGTGGACATACTCAAAGAGCAGAAGCATTATCAGCCTTAACTTTTGCTTTCAACCCTTCATCTAAAGAAACCAAAGCCACCACCAATTCGATTAACCGAGGGGTCACAGAGGGCAGCTGATGTTGCTGCATTGTCTAATGTAATGGCTGCGGAACAAATGTAGGAACAATCTGAAGTTGCAAAAGCTCAATTAAGCTGAGGCTCATCCATGAGAAATCTTTCAGGTTAAATACTTATTTTTATATATCATAATACGAAGTTTATTTCTTCTTGTTTCTTATGATTCCATCATTAGACACATATTTAAGAATGTATAATAGGTTTATGTTTACAATCAATTAGTTTTTTCTTTATCTTTTTCCTTTTGTTGAACATTATGTGATCATTGTTATTAAATGGTTCTGCTAGTTAAGTAGACAATATATGATAGGGTTTAGTTATATTACACTTGTGAGATTGGTTAATAATAGAATTGAGATTGGTTAGAGCAGATGTATGTTCTCATCTCTCTCATGCATGTCTCCTTTTATTTTCTCCTTTTCAAAGTATTTGGAAACTAGAAGGGATGGTTGCATTCTTATAATTGTCACCCCTCTTCCACAAATTCATGTTAAGAATCTTGCACATCCGTTCATTATCTGTTTTTTTGTAACATTGTTACTGGGATCACCAGTTTTTTTATAGATATATTGGCGAAAATTGTTCTTTGGGCTTGATATAGGTACATGTGTTTTGCCGTATAGCTTTTTTAACCTAAAAGAAACATTAATTCCAATTAGGGCCATGATCCAAATATGTATATAGTATAGTGTACAGTTTTTTAGTGGAAGAGGATGCGTTATTTATATAGTACCTATTGGAAATCTTTATTTATGCGTTATTTATATAGTATAGTGTACAGTTTTTATTTTTTTAGTTCACTGTTTATGTCTTATTGGAAACTGCTCTTTTGTATCTTTATTTATATAGTAAACTGAAAATTCGAGTGACTCCCAGCTTCTATTGGGACATCATTTGTATTATAAAACAGAGAGATGATGCATCATGTTAAGCGTAATACACGCATTATAAATACAGTATGGAAGTAGTTGGCTTTACATATGTTAAGCAAGACTTTCAATTTTTGTCGAGGGCTTCATTTTTTTTTCATATTCTACAATCAAATCAGACTGATAATATGGTTTTGTCAAGTTTTAAGATTATTCGAATAGCATTATTTAATGTAACATCTTAATCTTACTTACAAGCACTTAAAAGAACTTAGAAATCAAACTTAACAGATAACTTAAATGAGTAGGTAATTGACGAAGCTCATGCTCTTGATTAATAGAACAGTTGAAAGAACTTGATGAGAGGATGGTCAAGCTAATCTATCTGACAGCTTTTAATGGAAAAATAATATATCTAATTCCTTTGGCTAATAATTAATCAATTTTTGAACCAATTACAATAATAAAATTATATGTAAAGAGAATAGATATTGGCCTGAAATCGTTGAGCTTACTGATGCATCCATTGAAGTTATAGTCAGTTGGATTTGTGCTCTTTTTCTTCTTTTGTTTGACAAATTGAAGATGAAACATTTATATTTTTTTACAGGGCCAGCAGATTCCATCGGTTTCCAGTCACGCACATACACTAGGGCAAAATAACGATGGAATTGGAAGCAACACCGGGCCACACGAGGAGACTCCCCTGTCCTAGTTTGTTGGATTTGGACTTTTTTAATAAATTGTTTTGCAGGAATCATATCTATGTTTTGTAATAACTAAGTGTTGTACAACCTATACATTTGACACTCGTTGTATATCAGTTAATATGTGTTAGATATTTTGTTTCTATTGAATTATTGTTTTTTGTTATATGTGATGTGACTTTTGGTTGTTGATTATGATGTTATTATTGATTTTAAGATTTAAGCATTTAAATTTAATATGATTACAGGTATTTGTAATATGCGATTAATTATAGGTTTTTTCAATTCGAAATTTTATAATAAAATGCAAAAAAAAAAAAAGTAGAGCTATCCCGGCATTTAATAGAAAACGGTGGCATAGGTACAGATTCTATGAATAATTCTCTCTATTGCGACGCTGGAAAAGCGCCGCTGTACAGTATGCCAATATTTCAGTACAGGCTATCCCGGCGTTTTTGAAGCGCCAGCTATAGCTCATCCTTTTTTTAAAAATAAAACGGAAATCTACCTATAACGATGTTGGGGAAACGCCATTATAGGTTGACCCCCTGTAGCAGCGACGTCGGTAAACGCCGCGATAGCCCATATAGCTATAACGACGCACGCTGCAACGGTGCTTTCGGCGACAATTTCAGAAGCGTCTTTATGTGCTATAACGGCGCCAAAAAATGCCGCTATAGCCGTGTAAAAGCGCCGCTAAAGCCTTTGCGTTTTGTAGTGTATTATTATTATTATTATATATTACTATTATATATAAGTCCCCTTCGGTTGCACACTACTTTTGGTGAGCACTCATGAAATAAAGACCCTATAAAAAATTCGAACCGCTCATATTGTTCTATATACCTAAGATAGCCTAACAATAAAAAATCAAGTAATTTGAAGTTCATTTGCCCATCCATCATGCTGTTCGAATTTTCAGCCATACAATTTTGTGATGTTGTAAATCATGGACAAATGAATTTCAAATTAATTGATTTTTTATTGTTAGGCTATCTAAGGTATATAGAACAATATGAGCGGTTCAGATTTGTCATAGGTGCTCTATTTCGTGAGTGCTCACGGAGTGCTCACCAAAGTTGTGTGCAACCGAAGATTTCTCATTATATATTATTATATATATTATTACATAATATATTATTATTATAATAAATTTATATATATATATAATTATAATATATTATTATTGCATATATATTATTATAAATATTCTATATTATACATATATGTATATTAGTAAATATGTTTATTATAATAAATTATTTTATATTATTATATATCAGTATGTATGTATCAATATGTATGTATGTATGTATTTGTATACAACGTGTATGTAATAGAGTATATATACTGTATATACATACAACCTAACTCATACATTCATTATACTAGTATAATGCACGTGCGATGCACGTGGAGGGAGAATGAAAAGGACAAAAAAGAAAAAAATCTTGTATAATGCACGTGCGATGCACGTGGAGGGGGAATGAAAAGGACAAAAAAAACTACTAACACGTGCGCTGCACGTGTTGACACACATACACCAAAGAATAAAAAATTGTTTATTTGTTTGTGAACCCCAACTCTCCCATTATAATAGTTATAGATATAATGGTATACAATATATAGTATTATGTATATACATATATACATAACATGGATTATATATACATACATACTGTATACAGTTTACCAAACGCCTTTTATACTTTAATTATGAAAAAACTATTTTATGAAAAAAAATTACCAAACAATACTCTGTTTTCGAAAATTACAAAAAAAAAAAGTTTTGTAAATTTTTTTTTCAAAAACTATGTTTAAAATAAATTTTCAAAACAACCGAACCAAACACAGCCTTTTCTCTAAATATAAAAACTAACTCTTCTTGGACTTTTCTATTATCATAATACCAAACAGTCAGCTGTTCCATAATTTCGGCATAGTGACATCTTCGTGAATTAAAGTTATATACAGCTCACACAATCTAACAATCAACATTAGATACGGTATGAAAATGTGGGCAAATATCAAACACTTTGGGCATTGTATGTTTTCTCAAGGGTAGCTGGTTTCGTATGCAGTCATCCCTTGCTTTATATATACTAGCATCATACACGTGCACACGTGCACGTGGAAAAAATTGAAGGGATAATGGAAACTGGAAAGGACAAAAAGAAAATAATTTCCAAACTGATCCACCTCCGACAATATTTACCAAACTGGTCCACTTTCGAAAATATTTACCAAAGTTAGTCCATAACCCAACACGTGCGTTGTACGGGTTGGGTTAAGGACTAAGGGGTTCTCCCATTATAGTAGTAGAGACTAGTATGATGCACGTGCGATGCACGTGGAGGAGGAAGGAAAAGGACAAAAAAAAGTATGATGCACGTGCGATGCACGTGGAGGAGGAAGGAAAAGGACAAAAAAAACCTACCAACACGTGCGCTGCACGTGTTTGCACACATACAAAAAAAAATAAAAAATTGTTTATTTGTTTACCTACCCCATCTCTCCCATTATAATAGTTATAGATATACTAGATTTGCCCGTGGCCACGTGCCTACGACACGTCTTCAGAATGATACAGTATATGAAAAGTCTTGTAAACAGCAAATCAACAATTATGTAGCTGAAGTTTGAATAGTATGACAATAATTAGTTGTAAATAAAAGTCCATGTTTCCATTGGTATATGGTGAAAAATAATTATAAATTGGGATATAAAAGTCCATGTTTCCATATATATATATATATATATATATATATATATATAGAGAGAGAGAGAGAGAGAGAGAGAGAGAGAGAGAGAGAGAGAGAGAGAGAGAGAGAAATAATTAAATAAATAAATGAGTTGTTTTGGAGGGGGAATTTGAATTTGAGTTTTGGGGGGGAACTTTTGGGGCGAAAATGTGTTTTGTGAGGTTAAATCTGGGCCATTAGTTTTAGGAGAGATTGAATGAGAGCCACTTGATAACTTTCTTTGTAATTTATTATATAGATACTAAATTTGCCTGTGGCCACGTGCCTACGGCACGTCTTCAGAACGATACAACATATGAAAAATCTTGTAAACAGTAAATTAACAATTATGTAGCTAAAATTTGAATAGTATGACAATAATCAGTTATAAATAAAAGTCAATATTTTCATTAGTATATGGTGAAAAATAATTATAAATTGGGATATAAAAGTCCATGTTTCCATATATATATATATATATATATATATATATATATATATATATATATAGAGAGAGAGAGAGAGAGAGAGAGAGAGAGAGAGAGAGATAAATAAATGAGTAATGCTAGAGCCACTACCAATTTCACTACATTTCTCTTCACTACTTTAGGTGGCACACTCCAATAGGTAGGGGATGATAGAGTAGATGGGAGAACTCTCCAATAGGAGTATGCCACCTAAGGTAGTGAAGGAAATGGTAGTGAAATTGGTAGTGGCTAAAGCATTACTCTAAATAAATAAACGAGTTGTTTTGGGGGGGGGGGGGGGGGGGGGGGGGGGAGGAAATGTGTTTTGTGAGGTTAGATCTGAGTCTTTGATTTTGGGGGATTGAAGGAGAGCCACTTGATAGCTTTCTTTGTATTTTATTATATATATATATATATATATATATATATATATATATATATAGAGAGAGAGAGAGAGAGAGAGAGAGGAGTGATCCAATGAGAAACATCTTAAAATGAGAAAATGAGAAACATTAATTCTAACCATTGGATTTGAGAGGATTGAGATGAATGGCTCTAATTCATTTGGATTAGTAATTAAAAAAAAACGGTTTATTTTAACTAATCTATAAAAAAAAACCTACACTTATTATCAGACTTCTAATTTCCAAAGCTACAAAACATGGAATAGAGAAGATACTGAGACTATTCCATGCCATGAAATGACTCACTCATTCCAATCTGGGTGGAGATCTCATTGTCATGAGTTTGATTGAACAATACTGACACAGAGCTGCTATACCATGTAGAAAGAGTAGAAAAAGATTAGACTGGACATCGTGGAAGGATCTAACACAGTAACCTAAAATTAATATTGGCACGATGGACCAGCGAGTAGAAAGAGATTGGGAATCCTTCTCCATCGCCGTCCTTCTTGTTAGGGTTGGGGAACAAATCGTGTTGTTTATTTTTTTTAATTTTTTTTTTTTTGGTTTGATTTTTGTGTATAAGATGGGGAAGTGATGTTTGGGTTTTTGTTTGGTGGTTTTTTTTATAGATTAGTTAAAATAAACCGGTTTTTTTAATTATTAATCCAAATGAATTAGAGTCATTCATCTCAATCCTCTCAAATCCAATGGTTAGAATTAATGTTTCTCATTTTCTCATTTTAAGATGTTTCTCATTGGATCACTCATATATATATATATATATATATATATATATATATATATATATAGTCCCATTCGGTTGCTCACTATTTTTGTGAGCACTCCGTAAGCACTCATGAAATAACGACCCTATGAATAATCCGAACCGTTCATATTGTTCTATATGCCTAAGATAGTCTAACAATAAAAAATCAAGTAATTTGAAGTTCCTGAATATACCATTCTGCCAGACTCTCAGTGGACTGACCCACTCTAAATGGGATGAAGTGGGCACTCTTCGTCAAATAAATATATATATATATATATATATATATATATATATATATATATATATATATATATATATATATATATATATAACCATACAATTTTATGATGATGTAAATCATGGACAAATGAATTTCAAATTAATTAATTTTTTATTATTAGGCTATCTTAGGCATATACAACAATATGAGCGGTTCGGATTTATCATAAGTGCTCTATTTCGTGAGTGCTCATGGAGTGCTCACCAAAGTAGTGAGCAACCGAAGATTTCTATACATATAGTCCCCTTCGGTTGCTCACTACTTTTGGAGAGCACCCCGTGAGCACTCATGAAATAATGACTCTATGAATAATCCGAACCGCTCATATTGTTCTATATGCCTAAGATAGGCTAACAATAAAAAATCAAGTAATTTGAAGTTCATTTGCCCATCCATCATACTGTTAGAATTTTCAGCAATACAATTTTATGATGATGTAAATCATGGATAAATAAATTTCAAATTAATATATGTATATGTATGTATATATATATATATATATATATATATATATATATATAGGGGTCGGTTCGGGGGAGAACCAACCCTGGGGTGAGAACCTAAGGGCCTCTCCCAACCACTCATATGTTTGATCTTAACGGTCAAGATTTTTTTCAATTAAACAATAAGATTAATTAATATTTGCATTAAGATGGGAATCCCTTTAATTAAGGGATGTTGGTCGCGAAATAAAAGGAATAATTATAAATTGCCTTTTTTTGTGTGCGACGGTTAAGGCAAATTTGGTCAAACTGGAGAGAGAAATAATTTATTCCCGTAAAATATTGGAGAAGATTTTGTTTCCCAAATTAATAGCAACTGCAGAATCATTCACCATTTCGTTCCTTACAGTTACTGTTTATTACAGTTGCTATTTATAATTATTACAGTTGCTGTTTAAGTGGTCAGGTATTGCTGTATAATTATTTCAGTTGCTATTTATAATTATTACAGTTGCTATTCGAGAAGATTTTGTATCCCAAATTAATAGCAACTGCAGAATCATCACCAATTCGTTCCTTCACCAATTCGTTCACTATATAGCAACTGACTGTATTGTAAGTAGATACAACTAGTGCATATTTTAGCAGGAATATATATATATATATATATATATATATATATATATATATATATATATTGTTTGTTTATCATTTTGCAAACTTATGTTGTACATGCTGTCAGTTTCCATATAGCAACTGAATATTTTTTGAATAGCAACTAACTGCATTGTACGTAGCAACAAAAATTTAATATTTAGCAACAGTGTACGTAGCAACAAATGTTGTTCATCCCGATGAAGATTGTGGTTCGGCTGAAAATAAAATTAAAAAGGCAATATATGTTGCCTAATAATCTGTGATCTTCATTCCTTTTAAATAAAAATAAAAAAGGCAATATATGTTGCCTAATAATCTGTGATCTTCATTCCTTTTATTTCGCGATCTTCAATCCTTAATTAAAGGGATTCCCATCTTAATGCAAATATTAATTAATATTATTGTTTAATTGACAAAATCTTGACCGTTAAGATTAAGCAGATGAGTGGCTGGGATAGGCCCTTAGGTTCTCACCCCAGGACATGGTTCTCACCCGAACCTTTCTATATATATATATATATATATATATATATCTATATATCATTCAGGGTAAAATCACAAAATTTCAATCAGTGTACAGATCGTAAAGAAACTGAAGAAGCATATACAAATAGAACTCTAACCAAAGAAACTGAAGCACACAATTCCATAAAGATTCGAGAGTAGCTACATAGGTAAATTGCAAGATGATATAAGTTTGACCGACAGAAATCCGGTTTAGCTGCATACTACTACTACTAAACTTGCAACCAACTGTTTGGGCTGAACATGTAATCATTTGCTTCAAATCGTGTGGTGTTGGAACTCATCATTGTTATATGAGTAATGCTTCAGCCAATACCAATTTCACAATCATGCTCATCACTATTTTAGGTGGCATACTTCTATTGGAGAGTTCCCCCACCTACTCTATCTTTTCCTACCTATTGGAGTGTGCCACCTAAGGTAGTAAAGAGAAATGTAGTGATATTGGTAGTGGATGTAGCATTATTCTCACAATATATATAACAAGAGTAATGCTACATTCACTACCAATATCACTACATTTCTCTTCACTACCTTAGGTGGCACACTCCAATAGGTAGGAAAAGATAGAGTGGGTGGGGGAACTCTCCAATAGGAGTATGCCACCTAAGGTAGTGATGAGAATGATAGTTCGAGAGCGTTACGTGGTGTCTGTGTGAACACTCTACGTCATTGCATCCTGGGAGAAAGAAGCTTCAACTAGCTCTAGCACCCGAACGAGGCTAAAACTGCTTTAAGGAGATTGTGTGCTACACAAGCCTCGATGCTCCTCTGCCTTAATAATCATCTGGATTGTTATTTTATTATTTTCATTTTCATTTCGTTTTATTGGTTTTATTACTCTCCTCATTCTCTGATTTTTGTGCATCTCAATTATTTTGATTTATGCCAAACATTTTGTAACCAAGGTTGTAACAAACAGAATAAATTTCTCGAAGTTAGTTTTATTGTAAACAAATTTTGTAACAGGGAACACTTGTATTGGGGGTTCTCTCTCTTTTTTTTTGCGGAGAATGAGCATTATGTTCTACCCTGTTGGATAGCATGAACTTCATACACGCTTATTTTGATTTTATGTTTCATTATACTCTTATTAGTGAAACGCGAGGAGGATTTTAGTCCCACCGTTTATGATAAATATATATATATATATAGGGATATGATCATGTGAGAACTCCTTCGGTGACAACCAAGTGTGCACTAGGCCTTCCCGCCTTCATATCGACGATCCGAACCGTTCAACTTGATCTACACATATAAATTAGTCTAAATATGTAAAATCAAATTATTTGAAATTCATTTGTCTATCCACTGAAGTGTTACAAAATTGAATGGCTGAAAATCGTTGTTTTTTATAGGATGAGAAAATAAATTTCAAATAATTTGATTTTACATATTTAGACTAATTTAGACATATAAATCAATGTAAACTGTTCGGATCGTCGATACGAAAACAGAAAGGCTGAGTGTACATGAGTACACACGGAGGTCTAGTGCACAACGGAACGTTAATCTTAGACAAAAAAATTCGGTTTCAGCTTCATATTAAAAGCGTATTAACCTTTTGTTTCTTTAACGTTTAGACTACATTCTTTACTAAGTTCCATAACTGTCACCATCAGTATAAAAGATATGGAGTATGTAGTAGATGATTGATATGCATTTGTTATTGCACAAGTCATTCGAATTAATTAAACATATTAAACTCCAAGAATATCCCCTCTTGATCTTGCATGCATAATAATTCTGTTCGTTAGATAATATTATACCTTAAATCATCAACTTGAAAGAACGAAAGTGTTTTATATTTTTTGGTGTGAGTGTGAAACCAAGCGAGAATTTTGCCGTACTACCCCACTTTTTCAAAATATTTAGCGCTCTGCCTCACTTCCCAAAACAATTAGCGATATGTCCTTATTTAGGACACGTCAGCAAGAAACGTTATTGAGAAAAACGGCATAGGTTATTTCCATGCCGTTCTTCCCAATAACGGCATATGTTTGGAAAAAAAATTGCATGCCGTTATTTGGAATAACGGCATAGGTTATTTTGTTTTTCGAGAGCTTGTAGTCTCCACTTAGAGGAAAAATTGCAAGTATGAAAAACCTTATAACAGATGCCGTTATTTCAAATAACGGCATTCTCAATACTGATGCCGTTATTTGGAATAACGGCATCAGTTATAAATTTTTTTAATAAAAAAATAACTTATTATTCATCCTCTCTGATGAATAAGTAAAAAAAAAAAAAAAAAAAACTGATGCCGTTATTCCGAATAACGGCATCAGTTATAATTTTTTTTTTTTTAAACTTTTTATTAATTCTTTCTGTTTCCAAACAACGGCAAGAGTGTATATTGATATATAACTGATGCCGTTATCTCCAATAACGGCATCAGTCATTCGAATGCCGTTATTCAGGATAACAGCATTGTTTATAAGTTTTTTTCACACTTAGAACTTTTTAAACTTAGAAGATTCACACTTGTAAGACAAATATACTGATGCCGTTATTCCAAATACCGGCATGTAATTTTTTTTTCAAACAGATGCTGTTATTGGGAAGAACGGCATCGAAATAACCTATGCCGTTTTTCCCAATAACGTTTCTTGCTGACGTGGCTTAAATAAGGGCATATCGCTAATTGTTTTGAGAAGTAAGGCAGACCGCTAAATATTTTCAAAAAGTGGGGCAGTGCGGCAAAATTTTCAAACGAAGCAGCAGATGCGTCGGGAGTGTGTCAACTGTATGACTTGCCAGATTCCATCCCTCTACTTTTCAAATTGAGATTCTTCCATGTTACAATAATAATAATAATAATAATAATAATAATAATAATAATAATAATGATAAAACTTGTAGACTTAGACTTTTTAACGAAATTTGGATCCCATCCCCATCCATCCAGCTTTCATGCTCTTCTCCTGTTTCACACCTATATATGATGTATCCTTTGACTATAATTAAGATTTTTGTTCATACATAAAATACCAGCGAGTGCATTCCCATCATTAAACACGCATCAGAAATCACAAGCCCAAAACCACATGCATTTGGGTGGATTCGTGCCAAAGATTTAGAAGAAGAAAAAGAAAAAAAAAAAAAAAAAAAAAAAACTAACAAAAGCCGTGTTAACATGACAGACTGATTGAGTCAAGGCACCTAGCCGGTGATCAGTACCCCTCTTATATGCCTACAAAAATGGCCTTATGATTCATGATTCAACTCTCTTGTAACCTCTACTTGGAGACATTCATAAGCTAACTTTTCATGCTCTCACCGCTGAGCTAATTTTTGAAAAGGTAATTTTTCAGATGGTGAAATAGTTTTGCGATGCTTAACCAGAGGACTCAGATTTGAGACCAAACTATATTTTTGTTCTGTAGTTAAAAACAAACAATAACTTTTAGAACCCCCCTAGTCGAACAATCTTGTAGGGATGGCATCGGGGCCGGGCTGGCCCGGGACCGGCCCGGCCCGGGCCCCCTCCAAACCGGGCTAGCCCCTGAACCGGCCCCCATAGACCAGGTTCAGGTCCGGTCCCATTATTTGCCAAGGTAGCCCGGTCAAGCCCGGCCCGCTTGAGGCCCGGGACCGGTTGAACCGGCCCGCCCGGGCTCGGGCCGGGCCGGGCCGACCGTTGGCTGCCTTTTTTTTTCTTTTTTTTTCAGAAAATAAAAAAAAATTAAATTACGAAACTACCCCCCAACGGATTTATAACGGCTAGTTTTGGGGGGGTACTTTAGGAAATCAAAAAAATTGCATTTTCTATAAATACAATACCATTCCTTTCATTTTTCTTCACCAATTCACTCAACTATCTTTCTCTCTACTATTTCTTTCTCCAATCAACAACCACAATTTGGTGATCAATCTTTCAAGTGATCAAGATCAAATTTGAAGGAAGGAAATCAACAACTCAAGTCTCAACTTTCTCAACAACAACAACTCAAGTCTCAACTTTCTCAACAACAACTACTCAAGTCTCTACTTTCTTACGATATTTTAGTATAATTTTAATTTGTAGAATTAACATAGCATACTATTTCATTATTCTCATATAATTTGTGTTTTCTTGATCTTCTTTCTCTCATTTTTTTTATATTTTATTTTTAATTTTGGTAAAGTGGTTAAAAAACAAACACTACTCACTCACTACTTCATTTTTAGTTTTTCATAGTTAAATGGCCTCTAATCGATCACGCGGTGGTGGTAGGAGGCATACTAGTCAAGAATCTACTAGTCATCACATCCCTTCCATCCCTAACCAATATATAGATAGTGAAGAAACATTTATGAATTATGATAGTTTTCCCGATTTGAATGAAACACACTCAAATCCTATAGAAATAGAAGATCGTGTAGAACCACAACCGTTGGAACAAGGTCCTTCTCTAAACTCAAGAAAAACAAGAGGGACTACTTCGGAAGTACACAATTTTTTCAATTTTGTCCCTTCACAAAATGATAAGAGTGTAGGACTTAAAATATGTAAGAAGTGCCAAACCCCATATAAGTTTAAAGTAGGATCGGGCACGGGTACACTTCAACGTCACTTAAACAAATGTCAACCACAATTTTCGAAAGATAACCTCACACAACAAAAAATACATCCTAAAACCGGTCAAGTAGATAGTCATACATATGATCACGATCACGTTCGTAAGGGAATCGCTAAATTAGTAATTAGGGGTGAATTGCCATATTCGTTTGGTGAACAAAAATATGTAGAGGATTTTGTACAAACCACATTCAACCCCCATTTTAAAAAAAATTGCTAGGAATGTTTTTGTTAAGGGTGATTGTAAATTAGTTTACAATGAGAGTAAGGATTTTTTGATAGCAACACTAAAATCACTAAACACTAGAGTTTCATTGACATCGGATGGGTGGGTAGGAGTAAACGGGGTTCCAATGATGTGTGTAACATGTCATTGGATAGATTCGGATTGGTTACTTCAAAAGAGAATAGTTTCTTTTGGATATGTTAGATACCCACATAAGGGTGAAATTATAGCCACACACATTATGGAAGCATGCAATAATTTTTTTATTCATGATAAAGTGTTTGCTATTGGTTTTGATAATGCATCCAATAACACTAAGGCAATTGAGAGTTTAAAAATTACTTTAGATCCTGTGGAACCTGAAATTTTTCATGTTAGGTGTGCTTGTCACATTTTAAATCTTTGTGTGTAAGATGCACTAAAATATGAAAATGATAAACTAGAAGCTATGAGAGATTGTGTTCATTATATTATATTGAGTGGTCCAATTTATCAAGCTTTTCATGATTGGTGTAAACTTAGGAGTATTGTATGTAGACGTTTTCCTAAAGATGTACGACATCGTTGGAATTCTACCTTTGAATTATTAGGTGTTGTTCTTCATTATCGTTTTAATCTTAGAGATTTTTGTGTCGCAATGGGTATGCAAAATTGTATGTTAGATGATGATTTTTGGTTTTTTGCCAATAGTTTATATAATTTTTTACAACCTTTTAACGATGCAACTTTGCAATTTTCGAAAACATATACATCTACATCTAGTGGTATTTTACTTGAAATTGTGACTATGATGACAACAATTAAAGATTTGCAAAATGACCCTTTTATTGGAGATATGGTTAATGCGGCAAATGTTAAGTTTTTGAAATACTTTCATCCAATTCCTATGTTATATTGTGTAGCTAGTGTAATGAATCCTATGATTAAATTAGAAGGTACAAAAAATTTAATTGAAATTTTCTACACTTATGCCCCACACGATGCAATACTAGATTTTGATCATGTTGCTTTTACTCGTAAATTTGAGAATGTTTTGACTAGGTTATATGATTCTTATGATAGGATTTATTCAACTAACACTATTCAAACACAAACACAAAATGTTGAATCTTCTTCTTCTTCCTCCTCCATATTAGCAAAAGGAAAGAGTCAAGCTAGTATTGGTGTTTTAAATCTTATTAAATCGAAAAAGGCAAGAACCAATTCACCTAATGAGTTGAATTGGTATAATGCACAAAGTGCAGTTGAAGATGTAGAAGATGTGTTACAATTTTGGAAGACTAATGAAGCAATTTTTAATATTCTTTCTCGTATGGCTAAAGATCTACTAACAACACCGGTGTCAACTGTTGCATCGGAAAGTGCTTTTTCTCTTGGTGGCAGGATAATGAGCCCGAGCAGGAACCGATTGACAGCCAAAAATTTGGAGATGCTAGTATGCGCTGAAGATTGGATGAAAGCGGAAGAGATGACCCAAGACTTACTTGAAGCAAAAGCTGGAGGTGGATCAACAAGTAGCGATGAATGAACGATTATATTTAGTTAATTTACATTAAAATGTTGTTCAATTAATTGTAATTAATTGGAAAATTTAGAGTGATGAGATTCTATATTTAGATTAAGTTGAAGTGCACGACAATAGTCCAATGCCTTCTCTTCAATCTAAGTAGAGGCCATCTCGATCTTTAAATTCAAGTAATTCCCTTAATTTGTAATTTGATGATTTGAGCCAAATAGACAAATTTGTATGAATTTTATTCATGTACTTAATTTTATTCAAGAAGTTCAAATTTATTAAATCATGTACTTTATTTATTCATGTACTTCAATTACTTATGAAATTTTATTCTTTGCAATTTTTATAAAATTACAAATCCATATACTTGATCTTAAATAATACTTTACAACAAAAAAAAATATTCCTCATACACGGGCCAGGCCCGGCCCGGCCCGGTCCGGCCCCCACACTAGGGGCCAGGGGCCAGGTCCGGGCCAAGGTTTCTTACCTTGAGCCCGGCCCGCGTAATGGAGGAGCCCGGCCCGGGTGGCCCGGGACCGGTCAAAACCCGGTCAAACCCGGCTCGGCCCGGCCCGAGTGGCCCGAATGCCATCCCTACAATCTTGTCTCAATAAGAATAATTAGTACTCCTTCTATTTCAAAATATAAGTCGTTTACGCTTTTCAACACAATGTGTTTACACTCTTAATCTCACTTTACACTCTTAATCTCTTACCATTTAATTTTTTAACAAAACTACTAATTTTACCATTGAGAACACAATTTTAGAAAAAATAATCATAATAATCAAATAAGAGGGTATTTTCGTTGTATACTATTAATAAGTTAATTAATATGTTTAATTAAGAGATATATTTATTTTCAAAAATACTAATCTAAGCATTTATTTTATAAAAAAAAGTAGGGGTGGCGAGCAGGTCGGGCCAGGCTCAAACCTGTCGGGTTTGCCCAGGTAGGGGGCGGGCTCGGGCTAGATTGGGTCAAGACTCAGTCCAAGCCGGGTTGGGAAATTTAAAAGTCGACCTGGTGGACCCGCGTGAATCCGATTCAGACCGGACCGAGTCGCAGGTTGGCCCGGATCTGTTGGGTTAATTTTTATTTTTTTTTAACTCCATTTTTTTTAAAAGAAATGTACAACAAGTATAAGAGTGAAACAAAATTGTATATATTATTCATTTCAACTTCTATTAAGTTTTTACAACTTTTTTACATACAAATACATGAAATAAAAACCTTAAAAAGCATACAAATTTATTGAATTACATGTTTAAGGGGATAATCTAGAGTTCGAGATAGCCTAGACTTAGACTGAAGAAATGGCATTGGACTACTGTAGTGCATCTCTACTTAACCTAAACGTAGGATCGCCCTAAATTCCCTACTATTGTTGTTGATTTTCAGGCGAGTTGCTTCCACTTGTTGAGGTGTCAACTGCTTTTCCATGAGTCTTGTCTTCAGCTTTCATCCAATCTTCGGTGCACACCAGCATCTCTAATGAATCCGGCTTCAAGCAATTCTTGCAATCGGTTAAAGCTCGACAAATTGTAGAAAAAGTACTTTCTGATGCAACTGTAGACACATGAGGGGTTAGTAGATCTCTAGTCATATGTAAAAGAATTGAAAAAAGAGTTTCATGTTCTTTCCACCATTGTAACACTTCAATCTTAGAACTAGAACTCTCACTATTTTGCTGATTATACTAGTTCAATTCATTAAGTGCATTAGTCCTAGGTTTTTAAAATTGAATACGAGCAAGTAAATTAGCACTGACATCTTCTAATGTACTCTTACCCTTACCTTTAGAAGTATAAGAAGTTGATATACTAGTTTGGTGTGTTCTACTACTAGTTGAATAAATTCTATCATAATAATCATACAAGTTATTTGTCACACCCCGCTTCCCAAAATACAGAATACGAGTACGTAACGTAGGCCCAGCGAATGATGTAAACATCATTCATAAGCTGTACCAGACCAACTCAGCAATATGAACAATAAACACAGCCACACAAAAAAGATATAATCACATGATCAAAGATAAACTTCAATAATAATAAAATAATCCAAATAATATCCAACATAATGTCTAATATCTGAGAAATATAAATAAACGACGGGACAAAGCCCAAAAAAAAGTATAATGTCATGACAATGTTCAGAGGAAACAAATCTTGCAATAAAGTAAACTAAGCAGCGCAATCTTTGGTTCCATCGTCTAGAATCGTTGCTCACCAATTCTGTTGGCGGAGATCCTACGGTACCTGTAAATTCTTGATCTAAAAAGAAAGAAAATAATGTCCTTAGAGTAAGTCATGGACATCAAGTAGAGAAAACAGGGAGTAACGGGAACATAGTATATCAAAGAAAGGATGGGATCAAAGTCAATAACAAAGTCAAACATTAGCAATAATATCATAAGTCTACATTTAAGCATGCATTTGATTACTAATGTCAATGAAAGTTCTATATTGATGACGATATACAGGATCCAGCATGCAAATGTCAAATACGGGTTATTAATCATTTTATTTATCTATCTAGCGTACTATTGTGTCCCATATGTTCCATACCACAGGTTCGGTGTAAGCAAACAGTGAACGTTTAGACTGATGGTGAATTTATAGATCGTGTACTCGGTATCAAGATGACAAGATATCATGATAGCGTGATCACACAATGATAAGTATTTCTCCACCTTCTATGTAATAAATCATGCAAGCAAGAAGACCTTTACCGAGTATATTTTCCGATTGTTCGCTACCAAGTCAACCCATAATACTCCGGCTTGTTAACATTTCATTTCATCCTATGTGAGCATGCAAGAGGGTGTCAGGGTTGTATTATTCTAGGTGTGACTAATTCTACTCGTTACATACAAATCAAGAAGCAAACATATTAATTATACACAAATTACACAATCTGGACAACACGACGTTGTTGTACAAAATTACATATTACCGTTACTATAGAAAGGAAAATCTGGATCCGTCAGAAATTCTAGAAACTAGGCTCTCTGCCGATTCCAGCGAATATATACACGACATATAAAAGTTACAGAAACTATGTCGAAATTCCTATTCTTTCCAGAATTTATGTTCAGGCAACAGGTTATAGATTGTATAAACACATATGAAACAGGTCAGAAAAACTCATCAATTAAATCTACAAAAATTTGGGATGATTCCTACACATGTCTAGTCACAGCCAAATTAATCTCATATTTTTATTTTACTGTTATCATGTTCTATTTATTTATGAAAGAGAAAGATACACATGAATTTGTGAATCTATAAATTCAGACACAGTTGGACTAAAAATCGGGTATCTCACAATTTATAACTCGGAATTCAGATCCATCAAAAAATTATGGAAAATAGACTCATGTGGCTATAAATCATATTCAGAAAATTATTTCAGATTACAACAGTAACAGGGTCGAAATCTGATACAAAAAGACACAAATAGCAGGCTAGAAAATAGTTTGATACGAATAGGCAATTTCATCATACAAACATATAATTCATGATAATCAATAAACAAAGTGCTATTAGATGTTTAACACGCATAATTCTAGGTTTAAGATGCAATTTTACAGTTATGGTAATCAATTCATTAAATCAAATTCAATCGACATATTCAATTCATCAAATAATCCTATAATATGGATCTAGTTATTTTTCATGTAAATGTGCATATGCAATATTGTGCAAGAGGGACTAGGTTTTATATCAAATATGTAGGCACAATGTTAAGAATATATTGGGTTAGCTCGTGTAAACCCTCAATCCACTTAACGGAATTCAAATAGCAATATGATAAAAAGATTGGGATCTACTTGCAGAGATCAAAGAATCTTGAACACAAACAATAAAGGGTTTCAAGAAGAGACTTGTCTGTTAGACGATAGATTCGAATATATAGAATAACGGAAAGAGAATCCTGGGTGACGAACAACGAATACGAAACACGAAAACACGTGCGAACTACGTGCAATACACGCCCACAAAACGGCAAACACCGAATCCTCCTTCACAAAGCAGCAACACAACAAACAAATCCCTTCCTCCTACAACAGCAAACACCAAATACGGATCCTCCTTACCCGAACACCAAACAGCGATCGAAGAAGGGAAGGAAAGCAGTGGCGAGGATCGCCGGCGACTGTGGTGACTCAAGGGGCTCAAGGGGCATTCAGGGGTGGCGGACGACAGGGCGCTCGCGCTCGAGGAGCGATGGCAGAAACGAAGGATGGCTAGGGGTATGGTAATTTGTTTCTTATCCGAAACAGAGGAGGAGACGGAGACGGCGACGGAACTGGACGTCGACAAAGAGGGGTCACCGGTGGTTGCGAGGTGAAGGTTGCAGACGTGGGCGAGGAAATGCGGCAATGGAGGTCATCGGGGTGATGGGTTCGAGCGGGAGGCATCGATGGGTTCGTTTGGCATGAAGATGACGGGAATAAGGTGTCGACGGGGATGGAAGGTAGTCGGGGATGGGGGTGATGATGAGGGCGATCGAGGCGGTCGGAGCGACGGGAGAGGAGAACGGGGGTGCAGGCGATGGGTTTGGAAACAGGGGTCGGGGTGAGGAGAGATGAGAGCGGCGGAGGAGAGAGAGGGATATTAGATATTAAATTAGGATTTTTAAAGGGGTATTTAAATATGGGATTAAGATGTGGGGGTTTGGGTTGCGGGTTAATGGATTTAGGGTATGAGTTTAGGCTCCAAAAAGAGACGAATAAATAGAAGACGATGAGATAAACATATAGCGGATCAATTCAAACTCAAAACACAAAAGCAAAAATTTGCAGTGAGCCAAAATAGCAGAATTCAAGCCAAAAAAGTACAGAACAATCAAAAGAGAATAAATGAGCCCAAAGAAAAGTAAGATTTATTATTCAAAGAAAATTCAGATACAATAATCAAGAAAAGAAAAAGAAAATACAATAAAATCCAAAATAGAAAAATAGGGATTACATTATTCGATGTCGACTCAAAGCTAATTAAAAATTTATTACAATCATATTCAGATTCATCTCCAAGTAAAGTAAAAAATATTTCAATTAAACTCTTCATACTTGCTAATTTGATATGATGATCCATAACAGTAGAAATACAATACAGTACAGGAGGATAATTAAAATACTTCAAAATTTTAGTATAAGCGGGAATAACAATATGGATAATGTAAGAGTCTGAAATCATGTCTTGAAAAGTTTGCATCATAGTAATTATTGAAATAAAAATACTACTAGAAGTAGAATAATAAGATTTTGAAAATTTCACAGTTGTGGTTTTAAAAGGTTCCAAAAATTTTAACAAAGCTTCAGCAAAAAACCAAGATTGGGGAGTCCTTTCAAAAAAATTATATTTTTTTGCAATACAAAAATCATTTATAACCGCTTTGTATTGTGTAACAATATTTAATAAGTCGAAAGTAGAATTCTATCTGTATTTAACATCTCTAGAAAATTTTCTAAAATGTATTTTCTTAAGATTACACCATTCTTTAAATTGTTGAAGCATAATTCCACTTAAAATGGTGAAATATACACAATTTCTAATTGCATTCACATATGGATCGGCTACTATCAAAGCATCTTGAACATATAAATTTAAAACATGACATGCACATCTAACATGAAAAATTTAAAGACATGGACGAGCTAATTGTTCTTTTAATGCATTAATCAAACTATTATTGTTGGAGACATTATCAAAACTAATAATAAAATTTCTATTACGAATTTGAAAAAAACCACAAACTTCTAAAATACATGTTGCGATAACCATAACACTATGAGGATACGACAAAGCAGCAAGTGATATGACTCTCTTTTGAATCATCCAATCACTATCGATCCTATGACAAGTTATACACATCATCGGAATATCGTTACAACTTTTTCAACAATCGAAAGTTAACGATATTCTACAAGTTAAAGAAAATAAAAGTACAATTAAAGTCTCTCATTTCGTTGTAAAGTTTAAAACAATCATCCTTGAGTGTGTTTCTATGAATTCTTTTTAAAATGTGGATTTAGTTCATTTTGATTAAATGTCTCTACGTTTCTACTCTCGGAATAGGAAAAATGTAACTCATCCTTAATAACTAGTTTGGACATTTTTCGACAAACAATTTTTGGATCATATAGATGGTTATCTATTTGCCCGGTCCTATAGTTAATTTTTTGTTGTGTTTGTTAGTCTTGTACTAGTGCAGGGTGTACAAAGGTAATGTGTTGTCTAATTGTACCAGTCCCCTCACCCTTCTTCCATTTGTAACTTTTGTTACAGGCTTTACAAATCTTATGTCATATACTAGGATTCTCCTCGTCTGCGATAAAATCATAATATTTATGTCAATCACTAATTTCTCCTCTATGTTCTACTAGAAGTGGGTTGTAAGGATTCGGTTTCATGTATTTATGTGTCACTAGTATGCATTTCTTGTTGTGTGTCAAGATCATAATCGTGTGGAGAAACATCTTCATAACCTATGTTAAGGTTATGGTTATATTCGGTCTCTAATTGTGAAATTTTTGGAGGCCAACAAAAAGAACTAGTGGAATCTTGTCTACTTTGGCTTCGGCCACTACCTCGTGATCGTGACATGATAAATAGTTTGTAGTAGTAGTGTATATAAAAAAACTATTTCTAGTATTTTAGTAGTGTATGTGAAAAAATAAAAAAACAACATAAGAGGTATATGTGATAGAAAAAATCTAAAAAACTATAAAAGGTTTGAGAGAGAAAGAGAGTAGCGAAAAATCAACAAACAAATATGATCAAAAAAAAAATTAAAGCTACAACAATAATAAAGAGTTAAGAGAGTTGAAATTTTTTTATACCGTACTTCACGAATAATCGTATATAGAGTTGAGAGAGAAAAGAATAGTAGAGAGGCTCTAGAAGTAGACATAGTCAAGGGAGTTTGTAGTAGACGTAGTCGTAGAGAGAGTGGGCTTCTTTATTGAGAGAGTTTGTAGTTGTCATAGTCGAGTCGACACGATCGAACGTGTTCACTTCTTTGTTGCTTCTTTGTTGAAGTAGGTTAAGAGTAGCAGTAGTAGTGGTAGATAAAGTGTGGTAGATAAAGTAAGAGAGTAAGAGTTGATAGATGGAGGTGTGGAAAAATTTGTGTGAAATTATGGGGTTTTATAGCCCCCCCCCCCCCCCCCCCCCCCCCTACCCCCTAATAATAAATAAATAAATAAATAATAAATAAAAATTAAAAAAAATGGCCTGCTTGCCGCTGAACGTTGGCAATCTGCCGGGTTGGTGGGTCAAGTTCGGATGAGTTTGGATCGGGTTGCGGGTTATTCAGGCAAGGTCGAGCGAGTTGTCTTCACTCAAATGCGGACCCCGTTTGATCCGCTAACGTTAACGGGTTTGACCCGAACCACCCGGACCGCTTGATGGTGGTTTGGGTAGAAGCGGCCAGGTCATGGGTTAACCTGACTCGGATGCCATCCATACAAAAAAAATGAAAACCTTAAACAACTTATATTTTAAAATCAAGAAAGTATAAAATTGAAGCTTATGAAATAATAATTAATCACATATTAATTACTTGTTTGATCTTCCACTCCTTTTAACAAAAGTTCTTCTAGATGTATGCATATTGGATTCTCTTGAAAGTCAAAAGTGTCTACCATAGATGCAGAATTTTACTGAGATTGATGTTAGTTTAACCTAGATATAGTTCAGAGCAAATTGAGGAATCAGAATCTTCCAATAACGAAAGTTTCTACTAGTTTGTATTTGGCCTACTGTATTTTTGGATTAGACCCACCCCTCAGAATTTTGTTGGGAATTTATGTTTTATTTTCTACACTGTACTTTATTTCCTGCATTGTACTTTTGTATTTCTCCCAATACACCGGAATTGTTTTATTAATTTCTTATTAATGAAACAGGGTGGCACTATTCCACCTTTTACCTCAAAAAAAAATCTTCCAATAAAAATGTTGAGAAGTCTAGCACTCTAAATCTTCTGTGAATACTGCCAATTGTATAGGAGCCCACATCTCTAATTAATTAAGATACGAATGGTGGACAAGGTTAGGGAATCTTTCTCGAGAACTTTGTGTACGTTTTACGCCTTTCTTTTGCTACTCTGCTGTTTGTTTTTTAATGTATCTTCCAAACTATACTTTGTTTAAAATATATCGAGGAAAATATTAATTGTACATACTTTTATATCTATACTATCTCCATCTCTGGTCCTATAATTCAAGAAATAGACTTAGATAATTTGTAAACAAGAAGAATTTAGTTATTTTAATTTCAACCATATATTCTTAAGGGCTAAATTTGAAAAAACTCCACTAAAATATTAGTCATTTCAAAAAACTCCCACTAAACTTTTTTATTTTAAAAAAAAGTACTCAACTATGTTACCAAAAAACTCACAATGACGGAATTAGGTTTCCATTAAGGTTTATGTCAAATAACCACGTTCGTCTTTCAATTGTGTTGACTCCTAGTTTGGTGAGTACAAAACGTACTTACAAATACTAATAAGTTTCAATTAAGATGTTCAGATTTTCAGGAATGAATAAAGTCAATAAGAGATTCAAAGATATTCAAAAATAAGCAAAGAAGAAAAGCAATAAAGAAAGATTACAAAATCAAACAAAAGGATTGCAAAATAAAGCAAAAGAAGAAGTCATTCAAAAAAAGCACATGTTGTTTAGTGCCCAAGCAGGCCATCAAGATCAGTTTTTGTTATTCCATATATGTGAGATTATATATGTATCTGATTGATTATTGATTGATTAGTATATGGTAAGAATATAAAGTGGTTTCGTCAGCATCAGTATGATTGCGATCGACCGTACTACACTGTCGGTTGACCGCACCACAGTCGACCGCTCATCGCAATTAAAATGATGAGACAGTCGACCATTCATCTTTCGACTTTTCGATTAAAAGATGAACGGTCGACTGTCCCTTTTTGCTGTCGACCATATCTCGTGCAGATTTCTTTTTTGGAATGTATCGTTTCTATTTTTTGGAGATACACTTCCCAAGTCTATATATTTGGACGAACCCACTGTGTATTCTTTACCAATTGCTCTGAGAAAAATCTTCCGAACTAATCAATTCAATAATCAATCCGAGTGTGTGTGATACTTATTTGTTTTATTCAGTTATGATCATTAAGGATCTTGAGTTTTTCTTTTCTTCCACTTCGGTGAGATTGAAGGGGCTTGTCTTAAAAGTCCTGTGGTATAATAGGTCTCTCGGCCTAAATATGGGAATCACTGTACAAGAGTTTGAGTATAGTGGCATGCTTGTGGCGGAGAATTGCTACAAGTAGGTGGTGTGGACGTGACCTGGGGGTCGAACCACGTTATATCGCTGCGTTACTTGTGCTTGTTGTGTTTACTTTTTCTATCTCTTTTCATTTACTTTGCAACTTAATTTTAATTTTTTTTAATTCCGCACAATCACCATATTCACCCCCTAGGGTGATTTACAGTGTTATCAGAGCGAGGTGCTTAATAAAAGCTTAAAAGCAAAAGGTCCAATGGCCGAAATCCTAATATACATATACATTGTTATTGTTATCTTTTTCATACATAGTTATTGTTATATTTGTTAACCTATACTATTAGTATCATTATATACTATTAGTATTGCTATGATGACTTTTTTTAGCCTTAAAGCCCAACATTATTTACAAAAAAAAAGCCCAACTCAACATAACAATTCTCAATTGGGGGTTAAAAGCAATTAGTTAAAACCTAGGGGGTTTAATTCAAAAGGGGGGCACACCTAAGCCTTTTCTACACCTTTCCACACTCCACTACCTCTCTCTTTCTCTCTCTTTACAGACGACAGCCCCCTCCACCCTTTTTCTCTATATATATGTCTACCTACTACTACTACTACTCCTACTACTGCAGCTACTGCTGTTCACTACTACTGCTACTGCTATTTACTACTGCTGCTACTGTCTATTACTCCTACTACTACTGTTACTACTACTACTGTTGCTGATTACTTCTACTACTGCTGTTTACCAATACTAATACTACTGTTTACTTCTACTACTGCTGTTTACTTCTACTACTACTGCTGTTTATCACTACTACTACTCCTACTACTACTTCTATTGCTGTTTACTACTACGACTACTGCTTGCTAATACTTCTACTACCACTACTGCCTATTACTACTACTACTACTGCTTACTACTACTTCTACTACTTTACTACTACTACTATTATACTACTACTATTGGAGCAAGAAGTCAAGGAAGAATGAAGGGGTGCAAGGAGGAGAAAATAGCAACTTGAAGCAACCAATAGATTGAAGCTTACAAACAAATCAAAGTGGGTATTTTCCTTTACCTCTTGTTTATTTTTATATGACTTTTGACATAGAAAGTGATGCTTGATTGTAGTTATGCTTGCTAGAAAATATGCTTATTAGAAGCTATGATTGATAAGATGTTAATTGAAAGTATTGAATATTTTAGTTCATATGAAGTAAGCTTAGCAAGATAATGCAAGATGATGGTCTAAATAAAAAAAATAGTAGATGATGCATGCTTACTCACAATCCATGTTTTACTATTTAGGAAAATTAACTAATTGTTTATATACGTATAATGAGATGAAGTGATTATGTGAATTTTATATGCATAAATATACTAGTGAACAAATAAAGATTCAATCTTTGTGTTCAGAATGGTAGTAAAAGTGTGAAGGATGAATCTTTTATGCAAGATTATGAATACAAACCTTGGCTTGGGCATGAAGATTGTGTTATTAACTATTAAACATAAGTGGTGATTAATGAAGAAATTAAGCGGATGAGAATTTGACCTAAGTTGTATAACTTAGTAAAGGCATTGGTCCTAAGTAGTGTGGCTCGTGATTGGTAAGGACAGACACTAGTTAGGCGTGTACTCACCTGTCAAGGGGACATGTGCAGCGTCGTCTTGTCTGGGACACGTGCGGCGTGATCTCGACTGTTAATTTCTGGGATTTAGTGTTAAGAACGGGATGCAGACGTAAGTCACAAGTCCTGTCGGAACTTAGGAGATAGACTCTTAAGTTTCCGTCTATGTTCTGGGTTATCAATACGAACAAGGAGTAAGAGTGTAACTCTAAGTCTCTTGGAAGAGTAGGGATGACCCTATCGATTCGCATTATGTTCATGAAAACTTTGGTAGGGGCAGGAGTGGAGAATGACCATGATTCCGGCAGAACTAATGATCACCGACCTGACCGGGAATGGAGAGGGACCACAATTCTGTCGGAGTGGAGAAGGACCATGATCTGAACGAATAGAGTGATCACAGTCATTCGGAGTGGAGAAGGACCACGATCCGACTACAGGAGCGGGAATGGACCCCATGTACTGCAGACTCTACCAATCACTAGATGAATATCAGAAACAGGAAAGAGTACAAGAGTAGGATGCATGGCGAGGGATTGAACCCTATCATCTGGAGAATACGAACTCGATTTGAGGAGTATGCAGTATGAGATGCATACATTTTCAAATCAAGTTTGCATTAGATTAAGTGCATGGTGTGCATATGAGTTGTGC
This sequence comes from Hemerocallis citrina, assembly GCA_017893485.1. Lineage (NCBI taxonomy): Eukaryota > Viridiplantae > Streptophyta > Magnoliopsida > Asparagales > Asphodelaceae > Hemerocallis > Hemerocallis citrina. The sequence goes on from CM030362.1 coordinate 154,392,582, forward strand.
ATTAGAATGTAGATCATGACATACACCGACATTTATGTTTGTTTGAATTTCACGTTTCTTTTCTCCTGTATCAAATATTGATTGTTGAGGATTTTGGAGATTGCGGGTTTCATCTGCATTGCGTCAGTTGTATTCAACTGACATGCCCACAGTTTTCTAATTGCAGGATTGCTGATCGTTGAGCAGGGGACTCGAGCTGTGGAAAAGCATCCAAGTGGAGGATATAGTTTCCTTGTGTAATGTATGTTTTTAATTTCCTGTGATTTCTGTGTTGTGTACTCATTGAAGTAAAGATTTTGGGTAAGTATCACGAACTGTCAGTGTGTGGAACTCGGGGCACTACAAATTGGTATCAGAGTTAAACTTCAAATTGTGGTACCAACACAGCAGGAAATTAGACTTGGATGCCCCAGTTAGAGTCAAGTTTAGTTTGGATAGTAGGATGGTCGTAATTTATATTGTTGTATGTCTAGCCTATGTTTATAATCTCCTTATATCCAGAACTAACCCCTGTGTATGTTTTCTTATTTTTTAAGGATGTCAGGAAGAAACGAGGGTGGCAGTAACGGAAGGACCGATGGTGAAGGTAGAGTCTATCAACGAAACAGAGGTAGCAACAACATGAGGACTGAAGGTAAAGGCAGTAGAGTGAATCCCTCCAATCTCAATATCAAAGCAGAAATTGCTCGGGTATATCAAACAATAGGAACTTTTATGGAGGCCAGTCAAAATTTCGCACCACTACCAGGAACCCAAGGAAGGAATGCACGCGATGCCATTGCTAACCACGTCAAGATGGTAGAATCCTTTAAGAGAATGAAACCACCAGTATTTGAAGGCCAAGCAGATCCAACAGCAGTCGATGATTAGATTTGTCAGGTGGAGACTGTGTTTTAAGTACTTAAAACACCAAAAGAAAGCAAAGTTACATTGGCAACTATCCTTTTGGAAAAAGACGCAAGAGTGTGATGGCAATCAGTCAAGCGGGGTATGGGTGATGGACCAATTGTATGGGAGGACTTCCTAGAAGAATTCAGACAATATTACTTCCCTCTAAACGTCCGAGAAGAAAAAGCTATGGAGTTTATCAATTTGAGGCAGGGCAGTATGACAGTTCGAGAATATGAAACCAAGTTTATGCAGCTATCTCGTTATGCCCCAAAGATGGTGCAGGACGAGGTAAAGAAGGCAAAGAGGTTTGAGCAAGGATTGAGGCCTGGATTGAGATCGAGAATGGTGCCATTGTGCATTCAGAGGTTTGATAAGCTACTTCGACAGGCAGCTGTAACGGAGATGGATATGAACCAAAACAAGTAGCCGCAAGAGAAGAACGGGAATCAGAACGAAGGAAAGCAGTCTGTTCCAGCCACAGATTTCATGGAGCAAGGCCCGAACCAGAAGTTCCAGAAACCTAATACTAGTACAGAAGTCATCAAGGCAGTGAAGTGTTCCCTCTGTGGAGAGCAAGGACATGTTAAATCCCAACGCCCAAGGAATAAGTTTCAGGATTGTGAACGAACATGTTTCAATTGTGGAAAGGTTGAGCACGTCAGGCCAAAATGCCTACAACTGCAAAAGAACAAAAGTGGTCCAGGGCAGAAGAATAATGATCAAGGGAAGAAGCCCTTTCGTCAAGGACGTGTTTTCGCACTGACTGAAGTGGATGCTGAAAAGGAAGATGTGGGTCATCACGGGTACTGAAGGATGTAATGTAATTTGTTGTGTAGCTAAAAATGATATGTTTTGGTAGTGACTAGAAGTATGAAAGTTTCCGTATGTACTCCGTATGTAGTTGGATTGTTAAATTAAATATAATGTTGTGTTTTGAAATGGGTATGTTATAATATTTTTCTGGGCATCTGATTCACTCCACTAGTATAGTTCCGAGGATGGAACTATTCTAAGGGGGGAGTGATGTAATACCCCTAGTCTGCATGGTTAATAACATTTTTCTTTAAAAAACAAAAATATACATATACATTGTTATTGTTATCTTTATCATACATAGTTATTGTTATAATTGTTAGCCTATACTATTAGTATCATTATATACTAATAGTATTGCTATGATTTTTTTTAGCCTTAAAGCCCAAAATTGTTTACAAAAAAAAAAAAAAAAAAAGCCCAGCCCAACAAAATAATTCTCAATTGGGGGTTAAAAAGCAATTAGTTAAAACCTAGGGGGTTTAATGCAAAAATGGGGAACACCTAAGCATTTTCTACACTTTTCCACACTCCATTACATCTCTTTTTCTCTCTTTACAGCCGGCAGCCCCCTCCACCCCTTTTCTCTATATATATGTCAACCTACTACTACTACTCCTCCTACTACTGCTGCTACTACTGTTCACTACTGCTGCTACTGCTATTTACTGCTGGTACTACTGTTGTTTACTACTGCTGCTGCTGTCTAGTACTTCTACTACTGCTGTTACTACTACTACTACTACTGATTACTTCTACTACTGTTATTTACCACTACTACTACTGCTGATTACTTCTACTACTGCAGTTTACTTCTACTACTGCTGCTGTTTATTACTACTACTACTCCTACTACTACTTCTACTGCTGTTTACTACTACTACTGCTTGCTAATACTTCTACTACCACTACTGCCTATTACTACTACTACTACTTACTACTACTACTACTTTACTACTACTACTATTATACTACTACTATTGGAGAAAGAAGTTAAGGAAGAATCAAGGGGTGCAAGGAGGAGAAGATAGCAACTTGAAGTAACCAATAGATTGAAGCTTACAAACAAATCAAAGAGGGTATTTTCCTTTACCTCTTGTTTATTTTTATATGATTTTTGACATAGAAAGTGATGCTTGATTGTAGTTATGCTTGCTAGAAAATATGCTTATTAGAAGCTATGATTGATAAGATGTTAATTGAAAGTATTGAATATTTTAGTTCATATGAAGTAAGCTTAGCAAGATAATGCAAGATGATGGTCTAAATAAAAAAAATAGTAGATGATGCATGTTTACTCACAATCCATGCTTATTATTATTAAATGGTGTTCAACTTAATGTTCAATTTGGGTTTGTTTTGAGCTGGGAAGCTGAAATTATTTGACACTTCACCCTTTTGTTCAATAAAAGTTGTTCTGAGCTTACCCATTTTCAACTTCATTTTCAAATGCATTTGTACTGAGTTTACAAATTTTGAGGTTCATGGTGGTGTTATTCTGAGCCGGCATGATTTTTGCATCTGAGTCTACAGTTTTCTTTTTTTGTTGTACTTGTTCTGAGCCTACAAGTTTTAACCATGTTCAACATACACTCTCCAGGAACATACCACATATGTACTTGCATTTTTTCTATTTGATGAATCATTTTGTGCAGGAATTCAAGAGGAAGAACAAGAAGGTCGTTAGCGAAGAACCGGAGATCCCTTCAGAACAGTCTCCAACAAATGGAATTCTTTATTGTGTAACCAATGTATGGACTGTAATGAAAATAGTTGAAACAAAATTTGATGTGTCATACTCTGTCTCTGTTTGTTTCATGTTTTTTCTGAGCTAACAAAATTGGATACTTCATGATGTGTTGCTGTTTGTTCTGAGAATACAAAATTTGATACTTCATGCTCTGTCTCTGATTATTCTGAGCTTACAAAATATGATACTTCATGCTGTGTTTCTTGTTTGTTCTGAGCTAACAAAATTGGATACTTCATGATGTGTTTCTGTTTGTTCTGAGAATACAAAATTTGATACTTCATGCTCTGTGTGTGTTAGTTCTGAGCTTACAAAATTTGTTACTTCATGCTCTGTCTCTGATTGTTCTGAGCTTACAAAATTTGATACTTCATGCCGTGTTTCCGTTTGATCTGAGCTAACAAAATTGGATACTTCATGATGTGTTTCTGTTTGTTCTGAAAATACAAAATTTGATACTTCATGCTCTGTTTGTGTTAGTTCTAAGCTTACAAAATTTGTTACTTCATGCTCTGTCTCTGATTGTTCTGAGCTTACAAAATTTGATACTTCATGCTGTGTTTCTGTTTGTTCTGAGCTAACAAAATTGGATACTTCATGAAGTGTTTTTGTTTGTTCTGAGAATACAAAATTTGATACTTAATGCTCTGTCTCTGATTGTTCTGAGCTTACAAAATATGATACTTCATGCTGTGTTTCTTGTTTGTTCTGAGCTAACAAAATTGGATACTTCATGATGTGTTTCTGTTTGTTCTGAGAATATAAAATTTGATACTTCATGCTTTGTTTGTGTTAGTTCTGAGCTTACAAAATTTGTTACTTCATGCTCTGTTTCTAATTGTTCTGAGCTTACAAAATATGATACTTCATGCTGTGTTTCTTGTTTCATCTGAGCTAACAAAATTGGATACTTCATGATGTGTTTCTGTTTGTTCTGAGAATACAAAATTTGATACTTCATGATCTGTTTGTGTTAGTTCTGAGCTTACAAAATTTGATACTTCATGCTCTGTTTGTGTTAGTTCTGAGCTTACAAAATTTGATACTTCATGATCTGTTTGTGTTAGTTCTGAGCTTACAAAATTTGATACTTCATGATCTGTTTGTGTTAGTTCTGAGCTTACAAAATTTGATACTTCATGATCTGTTTGTGTTAGTTCTAAGCTTACAAAATTTGATACTTCATGATCTGTTTGTGTTAGTCCTAAGCTTACAAAATTTGATACTTCATGCTCTGTTTGTGTTAGTTTTGAGCTTACAAAATTTGATACTTCATGCTCTGTTTGTGTTAGTTCTGAGCTTACAAAATTTGATACTTCATGCTGCGTAATACACCAAAACAATCACAGAATTTCGATCATGACACCAAAACAATAATGAACTAAATATGTGGAAGAATTTTGATCTTCATAGAATTGTAAGGTAATATTTTACAAAAACTTTACAACGTAACAAATGTTCTTGACATCTGACACTTTACAAAAAACTGAAACTTAACAAAAACTTTACAACGTAATACAATGTTCAATAACGCACAGGTACATGAAAAACTTTACAAATACTGAAAGTATACAACTTTTTGTTGCTCCTAATATATAGTTTTTTGTATAGTGTCAACAAAAACACAATTTTTTTTTGCTCCATATATCAACTTTTCGCGTAGTCCAGTATTCAATAGCTCCAAGAAGTACTTCATGCTGAAATCAACCTGAAATCAAAATTAAACATAGCTCATTTAACCTGGAAAAGACAAAATAATTACAAAATATAGTCGGCTTAGAACACAAAATATCATTCAGCAAATATAGTAGGCTCAGAACAACAGAGGCTGAACATGAAGTTCAAAATTTGTTAGCTCAGAAAAACCAGAAACTGAGAAACAAGTATCTGGTGTTGTTAGCTCAGAACAAACAGAAACAGATAATGAAGTATCAAATGTTTGTAAGCTCATAACAAACAGAGACAGAGCATGAAGTGTCAATGTTTGTAAGCTCAGAACTAACACAAACAGATCATGAAGTATAAAATTTTGTAAGCTCAGTACAAACACAAACAGAGCATGTAGTGTCAAATTTTGTTAGCTCAGAACAAACAGAAACAGAGCATGAAGTGTGTAATTTTGTAAGCTCATAAATAACACAAACAGAGTCTGAAGTATCAAATTTTGTAAGCTCATAACAAACACAAACAGAGCATGTAGTATCAAATTTGGTAAACCCAGAACAAACAGAAACACATCATGAAGTATCAAATTTTGTTAACTCAGAACAAACAGAAAATGAACAGGAGAAACTGAACATGAAGTATCAAATTGTGTATGCTCAAGACAAACAGAAGCTGAGCATGAAGTTTCAAATTTTGTAAGCTCAGAACAACAGACACTGAACATGTGGTTTAAAAAAACCAGTAGGCTCAGAACACACTATTCATAACTAGGGCTGCATTGGGGTGCCGTGCCAACAAGGATATGATAGATATATAATCAAGAATAAATACAACAAGCTTGAAATAATTATTCAGATCATAAAGTGTTTTGCATCACGGCCTACACCAACAAACAATTGGAGAGAATCAAACACCAAAAGGCTTAGATGAGTACCCAACACATACGCATCCAACGTCAGTTACTATAAAATCTAATTTTCTGTTGTTTGGAGCTTACAAAATTTGATACTTCATGCTCTGTTTCTGTTGTTTTGAGCTTATCATCAACTGTCTTATATAAATAGAGTAAGTCTATTAAGAGTTTAGGAGCTGAAATCCTTATCCTGAGCCGGGGTTTTTAACCATTCGTTTGTGACTGATCGCGATCGAACAACTCATCTTCGATCCCGCTTATCTTGAGAATGTTTCGGGGTAAAAGGGGTAAAATCAAAAACCCCTATCTCTCTTTCTTACTCACGATCAATCGACCTCCTCTCATAATAGACTTACTCATGAATATATATAGACTAAAAAAAACCAGTAGGCTCAGAACACACTATTCATAACTAGGGCTGCATTGGGGTGCCGTGCCAACTAGGATATGATAGATATATAATCAAGAATAAATACAACAAATTGAAATAATTATTCAGATCATAAAGTGTTTTGCATCACTGCCTACACCAACACACCACAGGAGAGAATCAACCACCAAAAGGCTTAAATGAGTATCCAACACATACGCATCCTACATTAGTTACCAAAAATATATAGTTTCTGTTTGTTCTGAGTTGACAAAATTTGATACTTCATGTTCTGTTTGTGTTGTTCGGAGCTTATCATCAACTGTCTTATATATATAGAGTAAGTCTATTAAGAGCTTGGGAGCTGAAATCCTTATCCAGAGTGGGGGTTTTTAGCCATTCGTTCACGATTGATCGCGATGGAACGACTCATATTCGATCCCACTTATCTTCAGAATGTTTGGGGGTAAAAGGGGTAAAATCAAAAACCCCTATCTCTTATCTTCTTACAATCAATTGACCAAGCACACATAATAGACTTACTCATGAATATATATAGACTAAAAAAAAACCAGTAGGCTCAGAACACACTATTCATAAGTAGGGCTGCATTGGAGTGTCGTGCCAACTAGGATATGATAGATATATAATCAAGAATACTTAAAACAGGATTGAAATAATTATTCAGATCATAAAGTGTTTTGCATCACTGCCTAAACCAACACACCGAAGGAGAGAATCAAACACCAAAAGGCTTAAATGAGTATCCAACACATATGTATCCAACGTCAGTTACAAAAATTATACTGATACTATCAATCATTGTGTGTCATCGGTGCCCAAAAATTTGATGAATTGAGCTAGTCTCAAATCACATAAATGTAAGGTAAGTGTTGAGGGTATTGGACATTCAAACACCTTTATTTCATTTCTTCACCATCTACTCGCCCGCTCATACCCCAATCTCTATTCAACTTTGAATAATTATCATGGCACACAACCAAATACCCTTGAAAACAATAATTTCAATGCCCAAAAATTTTGTAACCAACTTATATCAAAATCAATCTCATCATTGCCTATACACAAAACCGAATGAAAATGCAAGAAATTAAACAGAAATCATAAAAGCATTTATGAGAGTCAAACACTTCCCTCCGGAAGCTGAGAGAGGCAGAACCCAATGAGCTGAGAAATCGAAACCCTTATCGCGGTTTGGGTTTTCCATCGGAGAGAGAGAACGAACTTATGAGAGCTCTTCTTTGGTCGTGAGACGACAAGGGAGATAGGGGTTGATCGATTATACCCCTTTTACCACTCAACAGATCTGAAGATAAGCGGCTGGAGATTTCGTTGATCGTGGAGTTGGGTTTACACAGGTGACGAAGAAAGAGAGCGGGAAAGAGAGCTCCACTTCGCTCTCTTTGATTAGGGTTTCGAAGAGAGGTGGATTAGGGTTTCGAAGATAGAGATTGGGAGAGAGAGCGTGAGAAGAGAAGAGATAGGGATTAGGGTTTCGAAGAGAGCGGGACGATCTTCGAGAGCGGGAGAGAGAGCGCGAGAAGATAAGAGCTGAGATTAGGGTTTCGATAGATAGAGAGCGGGAGAGAGGAGAGCGTGAGAAGATAAAAGATAGAGGGGAATTCGATTATACCCCTTTTACCCCTGATTCTATCTGAAGATAAGCGGCTGTCGATCTCAGCCGTCCGATCGCGATCAAGATCGATCGGATGGCTGAGATCTCCAGCTCCCGATAAGGATTCCAGCTTCCCAGCTCTTAATAGACTTACTCTGTGTGTATATATATATATATATATATATATATATATATATATATATATATATATATAAAGTGTATAATATTAATATATACAATCAACTTTACAAGAGGTAAAATCGATAGCGAAGAAAATAACGAACATCATAGAACACGGCGGAATAGGATACAATAAATAAGAAATTTACTATAAACTCATACAAAATCAGACAAGAGGATTGCCGCTAGTCACCGCATCGCAGCAATGAAAGAGGATATCAACCAAACAAAATCCAGAGGTAGCAGAAGGCACCGGGGAAGCAACCACTAGATTGAAAGACATAGCAGATCTCCCCAAAACAGGACCAAAGAAGGAAGACAATAACATGCTGACATAAGAAACCGCAAGAGCACCCAGCATGCCATAAGAAACCGCAATAACATCCAGAGGAAGTAGGTGGAAATGCAATAGAAAATAATAAGAAGGTAGCGAAGAAGATATAAAAAAATGTGTAACTTATAAAACTCAACAAGCACAAATATCAGCATGAATAATAACGAGAGCGCAACACAAATAAGCCCCTCAAAACACAATAAGACAGGCGACACAATACAGCCAGCAAACTAAAAGGAGACAACAACAATGCTAAAGTAGCGAGACATAAAATGGAGAGATAGAAGAGCTCTTAGATAGAATGAAATAAGAAAAGATATATATTGCAACATAGTACTACAAGCTATGCAGTGAACTAGGTTAAGAAAAAGAGAAAAGAGAAGTACAGTAGGATATTTAAGAGTTAGATTCTAGTACAATAAAACGATAAAGCATAACATGAAAAGAGGATAAAATAGAGCAACAGGTTAAAGGCGAGTTAAACCCAACAGAATGTAAAAGTAGGAGAGTCCCAAGCCTGGGGACATCAAAATGAGCACAAAAAGGAAAGCAGAATCGTCATAGTGACCACAATAATCACCACCTTGGACTAGATATGCAAGAAGTAAATAAACTCATCAAACAAGTGAAACAACAATAGAGAAATGAGGATTAATAAAAGAGAAGCCAAATACAATAGAAAAATAAAGAGGCGAGTTAACCTAGGATTAATAACGTCGTCTACAGTTATATCAAGATAGGATAATTTAAGCTTGAATTTTTTGCCATGAGGAAGAGTATTAGCCCAGAAGTTAGAGTAGAATACAAGATCATCAATTAAGCACCTAATAAGCGAAAATTATTAGAGAAGATTCTATTATTCATTTCATTCCAAATAACTAAAACCAGAGCCATCATGGATAAATCCCATGATGCTCGGAAGGAACGCTTGACACGTCATGTCCTTCCATTTATCCCACCAAGACCTGATAAAACCAGGTTTACTATCACGCCCCGCTTTTCAAAAATACAGAATACGAGCACATGACATTGGTCCAGTGAATGACTAACGTCACCTACAAGTTGTTTATCTGATTAACTCAACAATATAATCAATACAGAATAATTGTGCAGGCAATAATAATAATCTCATGAACAATAATACTTGGAATGAAGCAATATAAAATATCCAAATACAATAATAATCCAACATCCGGAAATAATAATAAAATCCGGGTCATAAGCCCAATATAATAATAATCCAATCACAAACAGATAATAAGTCTCAATACATTAAGTTCAATAAAATGATAAGCAATTAGAAAGCATTAAAATCTTTAGAGTCTTTGTTCTCCAATCCCAGCAAGCAATTCTCCTTCATTACCTGCGAATACTTCATCTAAAAAGAGGAGAAAAATTATCCTTAGAGTAAGTCATGGACAGTAAGTAGAGAAAGCAGGGAACAATGAAAACGATATAGCAATGAATTCAATTGATCAATAGGAATCAGTAACATGGCACGCTAGCAATAATCAATATCATAATAGTCGATGCAATGGTGTAACAATGAATCAATGTTCAGTAACAATATCAATGGTCAATAACAATAACACTTAGCCAATATTCGATATCAATAGAAATAATGAGGAACAATATGCAATGTCGATATTATGTGATTCTTAAGTCTATTAATCATTTTAATCCTAACTAATGCATGTACTACTGCATTCCATACTACAGGTTCGATGCAAATAATCAATTTCGTTTAGACTTAAGTGGTATACTTGGTAGATCATGTACTTGGCAACGGTAAATACTATTCACCCTTCGGTGCACGGTACGGTCTTCGGCAACGATACAATACACGATAGATTGGGTTACCGTCGTAAGCCACAATCACACGATAAAACAATAGCCGGAACATTATTTAGGGAAACACGGGCCCCTCCTCCAAGTACAGTCTCTACTTTGTCCACTACTTAAATCACCCTTTAAATCCCGACTTGTTAATTATTTTATCGATGCAACAATACAATATGCAATTAAGGGATATTTCGATGAACGATAGTATCAATAGGAGAACAATAGGATGGTAACATGAAGTAAGACAATTAGAATAATGATAATAACTCATTGGAATTATGCAATGCAATATACATACATTAATTCATGCAATATTACGATATATGAATTATTAATCTATTAAAATCTGGATCATAAAATTCTGGACAGCAAGAGTAGTCTGTACAAAAAAGCAGTTTTCTGCTGTTTCAGAAATCGAAAACCTGAATCCGTCAGAAATTCTAGAAACTAGACTTCACACGGTTCCAATGCATATTTAAAGTTCAAATTCCGACAATAGTAGCTAGGTCAAACACAACATTCATTACAGATTATATGTTCAGGCAGAATCTCGATATCATGTTGTTATAATTTTAGAAACAGTAAAAAATAGATAATAAATTCAATAAAAATATTTCTTAGACTCCGAAACATGATCACTAACAATATGAAAATTTTCAGAGCAATATTTTAACATTTGATCAGCCTTTTAACAGTTTAAATATCAAATATACAAGTATTTGAAAATATGAAAGTAAAAACACAGTTGCAGTAAAATGAGTATAACTTTTGCTACATAACTCGAATTGAGAAATTCAAGATGTTCTGGAAACTAGAAAGATAAGGCTACAATTCTTATTCAGAAATTCATTTTAATATCATTTACTGGGTCAAAAATAGCAGACAACATACATCCAGCAAGCAAGATTCAGGTTTTAGGGTATTTTTCATGAAATAATTTAATTAGGCATGATGGGTATCAATTATATTAGTCAATAAACTTCTCAATCAGCATGAAGGGTATAAAAACATGGTAAATAAGATTAGGAACACATACATACATCAATTTATCATCAACAAACATCAATCGAGTGGGGGGAGCAGTACAGGGCAGCTGCTCGCGACTGGGAGCGGAGGAGGATGGCGAGGCTGGGGGATAAGGGTGACGGGGATCGGAGGAGAGATGGGTTCTGTAGGTTCCGGAGAGGGAAATAGGGGTGGAGAGGTGGGGGATGTACAGTAAGGATAGGGGGTAGCACTGTAGGGGGCGGCTTTATAGTGATTAGGTTAGGGTTAGGTTAGGTTTAATAGGGTAGAATAGTATTTATAGGGGGGGTAGGATCCAATAAGAGAATTGGCCTGGGTTTTGGGTTAAAAATCAATTAGTGGGTATAAATTCAATAGGGGAAAATAATTAGCATTATAGGATTTATAAATTAAAATAATAATAATAATAGTATTAACAATAAAAATAACAATAATGCAATTAACAAGAAAATAATACTGATAATGATAATAACAACAGTAATAATAGTATTAACAATAATAACGATAACAATAACAATAATAATAATCATAATAACAACAACAACAATAATAATAATAATAACAATAATAATGATAATAACCGCAATTAAAGTAATAACAATAATAATAACAATAACAACAATAATAACAATAACAATAATAATAATAGGTAACAATAATAATAATACGAATACCAAAATAAGATTTGAGTTCAACAGATTCATTTAAATCTAAATAGTAATAACATATTAGATTTGGGCTATAATGTAAATATTCGATCAATTGGAAATAGAAAATAAGATCAAAATATACCATTATTCGAAATGAATAAAATTTTCGATTAGAAAATACTTTAATTAAAGATCCAAAACGAATTTAGTACAAAATAAATTTATAAAAGTTAAACTATAGAAAATACACGGAAAATACTTATTGTCGGGAATGGGGGTTACATTTACCGTGAACTTGCCATGCTTTTAAGCAAATTGACCATAATGGGCTAATGAAAGAGCAACTGATAAATAAATGTTTAGCATCCTCCTGATGAGAGAGGCATAAAGCACATTTTTTACCAATAGCAAGGTTTCTCTTGTTAAGGTTATCAATAGTAAGAAGTTCGTTATGAGCAGTTAACCAAGACAGAATGCGAATTTTAAGCGGAGCATAACAATTCCAGATAGTGTTGGAGAACAGGGAGATAATTCCCCCGGAGTTAAGAAATTTATAATAGGATTTAACTTAATAGAAACCAAAGGAGTTCAATCTCCACCGAATATCATTTTTCGGATGTCACTGATCGGAACATAATAACTGAATAAGTCTAAAAAAATGAGGATATAAGGCAATTGAGAGATTCCTACGAAAAGGAATGTGCCAATCACGCTCATTGTTCTGTCTAATAAGATAATCCGCCACTGTAGCATTAGGATTGCCAGGGAGGTGAAAAAGATCGAGGAAATTCGGAGCAAGAGAGATATGACAAATCCACAGGGCCCGACCAGAATTTAACAGTGGAACCATCACCACAAATTTTGAATAAATTGAATTTGAAAGGTTCCACTACTTTCCAAACTCCTTTCCAGAAAGGAGAAGTCCTAGGTGAGAGAGTGAGATGGTGCTCCCAAACTTTATGGTGAGGGTGAGATTTATTAATTACAAGGCGTTTCCAAGGCACTTCGGCCGGTTTAAGGATATTTCACAACCATTTGTCAAGAAGGGCAAATGTATCCATTTTAAGTACTTAATTAATCATTCCCTGCACAAAATAATTCTCTTTTATTATATGATGACCTCTATTAGCTTAAATCATCAGTGTGAATGAAAATTTCTGTTTTTATATGGTTGGGTGTGAAAGAAAGTTAGCTGATGCGTTCGTAGTGTGGAAAATAGAATTGCCAGATTCCTTCACCTCCATTTCAATTGGAATTTCAAGTAAGATTCTTAAATCTTATATGCATAACAGTCAAACTCTTCTAAGTTTTTTTGAAATTGCTTTCACACCTATTCTATATTATACTTCCTATGATTAACTAAGATTCGTCGATTTCATCAAAACATAAAATACGGACAGGGACATTTTTTGTCACGAGGCACCCGCAAGCAGCTATGGGCATTGCAACATATGAAAACACTTGCATCGAAGGGACACAAAGATCTATGGGAACACTGGTGCCCGACCCTGTCAAAGATCTTAAAAAACCTTAGAACTGTATGTCTCTTTGATCATTTGAGTAAGTCAAAGTAATTAACACGACTGTATTTCATATCCATGTCTATAAACAGTCATATGTTTAACAATCTATGAATCATTTTTTTGGCTCCCCCTATCAAATTCTATATGACACAAGAAAATTATAATTTCTTTTTCTAATTTTTTTTAATCAGCAGCCACACAGACTCACCCACTCACTCTGAATCCATATATATATAGAGAGAGAGAGAGACTCAGAAGTTTTTTTTTTTGAAAAAACTAATATATTACTGTGTCTCTGACAATCTTAGTTATCAAAAGTTTTGAGTACCAACGGAATTGAAAATTTTAAAATAAAACTATTCCCAAGCGTAAAATATGCAAATATCACTTTTGATGCAGCTATGTTTAGAGTTGTAGCCGGGAAGAAAAAAAAATGCAGCTACTTTTTAAAATTTTGCCGTACTACCCCACTTTATGAAAATATTTAGCGTTCTGCCCCACTTCCCAAAACAATTAGCAATATGCCCTTGTTTAGGACACGTCAGCAAGAAACGTTATTGGAAAAAACGGCATAGGTTATTTCGATGACGTTCTTCCCAATAACGGCATCTGTTTGAAAAAAAGTGTCATGCCGTTATTTGGAATAACGGCATAGGTTGTTTTGTTTTTCGACAGCTTGCAATATCCGCTTAGAGAAAAAATTGCAAGTGTGAAAACCTTATAACAGATGCCGTTATTTCAAATAACGGCATTCTCAATATTGATGCCGTTATTTGGAATAACTGCATCAGTTACAAATTTTTTATATAAAAAAATAATTTATTATTCATCCTCTCTGACGAATAAGTTATAAAGAAAAGAAAAAAAATTATAACAGTTATAATTTTTTTTTTTTTAACTTTTTATTCGTTCTCTCTGTTTCCAAACAATGGCAAGAGTTCATATTTATATATAACTCCAATAACGACATCAGTCATTCGAATGCCGTTATTCAGGATAACGGCATTATTTATAAGTTTTTTTCACACTTAGAACTTTTTAAAGTTAGAAGATTCACAAATGTAAGAGAAATATACTGATGCCGTTATTCCAAATAACGGCATGAAAAAAAAAGTAAAGTAGATGCTGTTATTGGAAATAACGGCACGTAAATAACCTATGCCGTTATTTTCAATAACGGTTTATGCTGACTTGTTTTAAACAGGGACAGATCACTAATTATTTTGAAAAGTGGGGCAGAGCGCTAAATATTTTCAAAAAGTAGGGCAGTAGGGCAAAATTTTCGCTATTTTTAGAGTCAAATATATATATTAAGAGGACCACTTGCAATCCTGAATTCGTGAGTCAAAGAACAGTTTTTTTATCTTCAAAATAACTAGGAAACTTTAAAAATAAATAAATAAAAGATATAATTTCTTCTTCTGATAAGGCCTTGGATGTGAAAACATCAACTTACTAACAAAGGGACTTGTTGTGATGGTAATAGAGGGACCCTACCACATATAGTAGTCTGGTAAGCATAGTAACATTATTCACAATTTTTTCAAAAAAAATTGCGAAGAACACATCTGATGTATATGTTCTCAAATAATGCAAGGATTCATGTTTATTTGAATTTTTTTTAGGTGTATGTCTCTTTTCTAAAATATTTTGAGAAATATGATCATCCTCAAAATATTTAAGAATTTAGGCTTCCTACCAAATTTTGAGCTAACTCTAATATCTGACCTACTTTCACTCGTTATTTAGCCAAACGACCCACTTTCAAAAAGATTTAGCCAAACGACCAATTTTTATAAAATATTATATCTAACTAACTCTATTAATATAATAATCATAAAACAAATTTTATATAGAACCCTACTTTAGAAGTTATAAACTATAATATATTTTATCCTTATAAAAGCTGGAAAATTCACAGAAAATAAAGAAACTAAAATAAAAAAATCTTTTCAAAATTCAAGATTAGATACATCGATAAAAGATTAACAGAAAGGAAGCATATTGCTAGTAAAGAAATATTAAAATACTTGTTACTAACAAGAAAAGTAACTAATAAACTACCTAAAGAAATACAAAAAGAGATAGCATACAGAGTATTAGATTACAGAAACGAAGAAGCAAGTTGGTATTACCAATAACTATTAGCATACAAAATAACAGGCTAAGTATGGCCAATAAAGCAGTTGCATTAAATCCTAACATAACCCCAAAAATTTATATGATAAACATACAAGAGTTAGAAGAAGATTACAATGGTCCTGAAATTGTAGGAGATGTAAGAAAAGATTTTTAAATCATAAATAAAAATATAAAAGAATTAGCTAGATATATAACTGACTACACAGAAGAAGAATTAGGCATAACGGAAGAAGGTATGAAGGAGTTAGAAGCAATAACAAAACTTAATATAAATATTTTGGAAATAGAAGATTTAATGGTAAATCCTAACCCAATAGAAGTAGAAAAAGCCTTGAAAATTCTAGACATAACAAATGAAGAAGTAAAAATGGACCAAGATAAGATTATAGCAAAACCTTCAGAAATTCCAAATGACATGTACGAAACCTTAAGGCCACCACCTAACAAAAAACCTTACCAATTACCATGAAAATGGCAAAACACAAAAAGAAGAATGCAGCTAGAAAAAGACAAAGAAAAGGAAATCCCAAAATATGAACCTACAGAACACTACGAAAAAGGAATAGCAGGGAATGGAGAATAGTTAGACCTAGATTGCATAAAAGACGTAGATAGGACAATTGAAGAATGGGTAAAAGCCTTAATAATAGTAGGGTTTAGGCAGAAACTTACCGGAAACTCATTTGAGAAATTTATAGAAGCCACCTTTATTGGTGTAGTAGCAAAATGGTGGAATGGATTAAAGGAAGAAGAAAGAAATACTATAAGAAAACCAAGACCAGTTGATGATAATGGAACTGAAGATATCTCAGCCCAACGAACCTTAGGTCAAAAAGAAATAATTATGAATTACAAGATAGCAATAAGAACAGAATTCAGCGTATACGACAAAGGAGAAAAATACACTATATACAAAAGAATAAAGCAAGATGGAGACTAAGCAACTTAGAAATATGCGACATGTGTTATTTTGACAACTATGCTTGTGAATTTAGAGAATATTTTCAAGATAGTTATTACATAAAAGAAGAAAGGAGTCCAATCCTGGATTCATTCTTTCTAAAACTACCTGATCCATGGAGTATAAACATATATAGCGCATACATAGGTGAGAAAGTAAAACCAGAAGTAGACACTTTAGGGTATAGAACACAATTCGTAAAAGATTATAGAGACAAAGTATGCCAAGATGCTAGAGCAACAATGAAATGTTATAGAATATATAAACAAAGAATTTGTTGTGAAGATGCAAGACCGAATCATTGGAGATGCAATAATAACTATAATTATACAAAGAAGAATAATCACAAATTTCAAAAATATAAACCAAAATATAGAAAAACTTTTAAGAGATATAGAAAATCCTATAAAAAATACTTTAGAAGAATAAATAAAAATAAAAATAAACAGTATACGAAAAACCCTAAGAAATGTAATTATTACATATGTGGAGAAGTAGGACATATATCACTAAATTGCCCTAAAAGAATGAAAAAAGAAAATGTAAAATACATAGAAGAAATTGAAGAAATGAACAACATAAACTATGAACCCATAGAATATGATGAAGAATGGTCAGAAGTAAGTGAAGATGAAGAAATAATGGTAATGAAAGAAGATAGTGACAGTAGTAAAGGTGAAACAGAAGAATATGAAACATGATGACAGAAATAACAGAAATAGGAGAACCTTTAGAAAGAGAAGAAAATAATGAAGAAGTAAGAGAAAGAATGTGCTTTGACATACAAAAATATGATAAAATAAGAGCGACCAAATTAGATATAAATCCAAAAGAAATTTTTAAACTACCAATATTCGAAAGAAAGAAAAGTACCATCATAATAGCTAGAAATAATGAACAACCTATAGACATTGAACAAGCACAAGGGAAAATCATAATCCCATTAATAACCAAAAGAATAATAAGACAAGAGATGGAAAAAATAAATGAGAAAACCAGAAAAACATTAAAACACATACATTTAGGAGCAGTACAAATAATAATAAAAGCCTATTTTAAGGAAGAGATAAATACACCCCTAGAAATATACCTAATGGATGATAGGATAATATCAAGTACACAAAATGCCTTAATAGGAATAGTACAAGGAAACCTAATGTACCAAAAGATAAAATTTACAATAAAACATAATTTCTCTATAAGCATGGCAGAAGAAAATAAAGACAGAAGTCTAGTCATGTATCATAGGTTATCAAAAATAGAAATGATAGAAAAAAGCAAAGTTATGAGTACACAAATAAGAAATATTTATGCTTTCACTAGCAAATATGAAGTAAAAAATAGAAATACAGATAATTTTAAAATAGAGCCGCTATTAAGCAAAATTATAAGATACAAACCAGCTAGAGAAAACCCTGAAATGACTATACCAAATTATATAGAATTTGACTTTAATAAAGCAAACGAAACTTGAAAAGGAAAAAGCACCACAAATAATGTTCGGAAAGAGATCACTATCAATAAGAAATAAGCAACAAGCATTGGAAATAATAGCAATAAAAAATACAGTAGAACACCAAAACAATAACCAATTTTAAATAGAAATAGAATATTATGACAATGGAGAATGAAATAAACAAGTAGCCTTAGTAGATACGGGAGCTACTAATTTACATATTAAACAAACAAATGTAAAACCCACTGAATTAATAACATTAGAAAACCCATATTACTACCTAGACTATTATAATAATAGACATCCAATTGTACATAAAATTATACTACCACTAAGGATAAATGGTAAAAAGGAAATATTTTTACACTTACACGTAGACCCAGAACACAATGTTAATGAAATGCTATTGGGAACTGACTTCCTTACATCAGTACAATCTTACTCAATTCAAGAAGAAAAAATCACAATAACAGTAAACAATGAAAGTATGATAATAAATAGAATATTAGATAAATGAAGCCATTAAGAGCAACAAAAAATACAATATACATACTAAAAGAATTTGTTTACGAAGGATACAAATCAAGAAACTACCATAGTCTAATAGACGCCGAAGCAGGCACTAGCCTATGCCGCTAAAATATACTACCAAAATAGAAACAAGATGGATACAATAAAAAAGAAATAACTGGATTAACTGGACAAACTATCATACTTGATAAGTATCAACAAAATGTTAATGTACAAATAGAAAGTTACATACTAAGAATACCAATAATATTCCAGTTTGATGATATGAATAATGATGTGCTCTTAGAAAATGACTTTTTCCAACAATACTATCCTATAACCATATCACATAAATCGGTTGTATTTACGACATCTTGTCAACACCAAGCAATAGCAATTAGAATAACCCAACCTTATTCTAGAACCGACCTAGCACACATCAGAGTTTCTTCAACCAAGCATGGTGAATATCAATATTTACCAAACAAAACTAGAATACAACAAGTCCAAAAAATAACTACAAAAGAAATTTTACAAAAATAATTAGTAAACCCACAACACACATAGAGTTAATAGATAAGAACAAAATAATAAAAATTAAACCTATAAGACATACTCCAACAGATCTAGAAGAGTTCAAAATACATATAAAATAATTAATAGAAAATAATTACATAAGAAAATCACAAAGCCCACATTCATCACCATCATTCATAGTAAGAAAGTATTCAGAAGAAAAAAGAGGTAAATCTCGAATGGTAGTAAATTATAAGGAACTAAATAAAAATACTAAGAGATTTGAATACCCACTACTAGACATGCAAATACTACTTAACATAGTAAGAACAAGAAAAATATATTCGAAATTTGATTATAAATCAGGATTTTATCATATAAAACTAACAGAAGATTCAAAACCTTTAACAGCATTTAGCACACCTCAAGGATTCTATGAATGGAATGTATTACCATTCAGTTATAAAAACAGCCCAGGAATATTCAAGAATATATGGATAAAATTTTTGAAAAATACGACAATTTTATATTAGTATATGTAGACGATATTCTAATAGGATCCGAAAATGAGGAACAACATAAAGAACATCTACTAAAATTCATAGAAATAGTGAAAATGCAGATATTATACTATCAAAAAAGAAGATGAAATTATTCAAAACTGAAATAGAATTTTTAGAAACAAAATTATCACATGAAGGAATAAAATTACAGACACATATAGCAGAAAAAATAAAGACATTTCCTAATGTCCTAAAAGAAAAAAGAGAAGTACAATCAATAATAGGGTTACTAAATTAAACAAGAGGTTACATACCAAATTTATCAGCAAAAGCAAATTGGTTACAACAAAAACTGAAAAAGTTTACGAAATGGGAATGGACCCAAGAGGATGAAAAAGACTCAAAATATTAAAACAATAAACTTCAGAATTACATAAGCTAAGATTACCTATTAAAGAATGTTCATGGATAATAGAAACAGATACGTGTGAAAATAATTGGGAAGAAGTATTAAAATTCATTGAAATAGGAGAAAAAGAAGAAAGACTAGCCAGATATACTAGTGGATCGTTCACACAGACCCAACAAAATTACCACATAAATGAAAAAGAACTACTAGCAATCTTAAAAGCGATAAAAAAGTTTGAGTTATTCATAATACATACAAAATTCACAGTAAGAACAGATATTACACAAGCAAAAATTTGGATTAACAAGATAATAGACTCAACTATAGCAAATAAAAGGTTGATAAGATGGCAAATGAAGTTAGTACATTATGACTTCTTAATAGAAAATATAAAAGGAAAAGATAACATCCTAGCAGATTTCTTGTCAAGAAGCTAACAATTTCGTTTTTACAGGATGGAAAATATAGTGCAACATATAGAGGTCATTTTACAAGACCAAAATAACATGATCTAGTCTACCTAAAGAAGACAGTGAAGCAATTAAAAGGAGCATTTAACCAACTACAACTGCAAATATGTGGTCTTCAAAGTATATTTTACCAACATATAAATACAGATCGTATTGAAAAAATGAGTGAAGGGAGTAAACCTATTAACTCACAAAATACAAGTGGGATCACAAAAATAGCCACACAAGAGGAAAAATCCACATCCATACTACCTACTACCTACAAAGAGAGTTTGCTCTCAGATCCTCTAAAATACTCCAAGAAGATTTATTTTTACAATATATTGAGAAATTATGCCAGACCACTCAGGTCAACCAATTTATCAAAACTATTTCTCAACAACATATGAACAAAGCGATCATACTACCAGGAGCAAATCCAAAAACAGTGAGGGTATTGTTCGAAAGAGGACTTATCCACTGCATCTATCCATCTCGAGAATGTGAAGAACTTAGCCAGTTACCAAAAGAAGTATATAAAGCTGCTAAAAGTTATTTTGGCCTCACGAAGGCATCCAAAATATACGTGTATTTTCAGCTATTCCAGAATTCCTTGAAGATAATGAAGAACTACCAGCTGAACATATTATAAAGATAGGGATGACTACACAAATTATGTTTGGAGCAACCAGTATTATACCATATCAGAATGAAGAATTTGAAAAACTGATCCCAGAAAGAAGAGCTACGGGATTCAGAATAATGTATTGTGAACTGAAGGACATACAAAATAGAGACGGTAACATATGGATCTATGATAGCCCCGACCCACAAAAATTAATGATCTATAGCATAGCAAAAATTAAACAACCACAGTCAAAGAAAGAATTCTTTGACAGCTAGTACCGAATCCTGCATAAAGGTGACATGACAATGACAGAAGAGACAACTGTCCACTACTGTAGATTGATGAGGATGGAACCACAACATTCATGTGACTATTGCAGAAAAGAACAAGAGAAGGCTGACGAAGAGCTGTTTCTGATGTGAAGCACGTGAAGATGTCTTCAACGTAAGCATTGACGTAATTAGCTCAATTATTTATCTATGATGTAAGCAATGATGTAAGGAGAATAATAATTGTATCTGGTGTAAAGTCATCCCTTCTTCTATAAAAGGAAATGTAGGGTAAGGGAGAGAAAAAATTCCACAAAATCTTGAAGAGTCTCTGTTTGTAACAATTTTGAAGGAAATAAAAATTATCTTTTATGAGTTCATGCATCTACCAGATCTTGTAGAAAACAAGGTATGAATAACTAAATCTTTTTTCCTTAGGGAGAGTTTTGTAAGGCTCTGCCGGAATGATCTTGTAAAAAGTCCCATTTGCAACCTTCTATAGTTAGACTATACACCTAGCGGAAAGAAACGAGCTAGGTTGTGGTTGTCTGTACGGAAGTGCTACTAGTTGTTCCAGACGTATTTCTCGGATGAAGCTCTCTTGAGGGCATAGTAATCCTGAGATGGGAGGAACATAAAAGGAGCACAAAAATCGGGGTGCATACCAGAGAATTTTATCCACTAGTAGTAACTGGTATAGAGCAGCTCAAAGAGGTTTAACTAGGTGTCACGCTCCGCTTTCCAAAAACACGGAATACGAGCGCGTGACAAAGCCCTAGCG
This sequence comes from Hemerocallis citrina, assembly GCA_017893485.1. Taxonomy (NCBI): domain Eukaryota; kingdom Viridiplantae; phylum Streptophyta; class Magnoliopsida; order Asparagales; family Asphodelaceae; genus Hemerocallis; species Hemerocallis citrina. Next base: position 154,414,799 of record CM030362.1, read on the forward strand.
AATGATTTTCATCATTCATGAGTTGTAGGATCGACTCAGCATCATAACAAGAATATAACAAAATATATATACAACCACGCATGCATGAATAATTAATCAAACAACAGAAACAATTGAACAAATAATAGTGTCCCAAATAATTCTCAAATCTGGATCAAATGTAAAACTCGGGAGCATAAGCCCGTTACAAATTTTTAAGTAGCAAGAAATATATAACTCAAAGAAAACAAATAATTTAAGCAAGTTCTTTCTCCATGCGAAGCCTAAAATGTCTGCTCACCAATTCCAGCAGGCAATTCGTCTCCAAAGTCTGTTTATAAATATAAAAGGAGAAAATAGAGAAAACAAGAGAAATGCCCTTAGTACAAGTAGGGCCACAAATAGTAAAAACAAGTACAAGAAATATGGAACAAGAATTGGAATCAAGAATGTATTAGAGATGCAACAAGTAGTGGGATTTAAGAAATTAGCTAGCAAGGAAGACAACTCGAGTGACAAGATTGGGTAACAAATACTAGTAATAGAACAAATGGCTAGTAAACATGTAATGGACATCAAGCATCAAGTAACAAGTGTCAAGTACAAGTGTCAAGTAACAAGTCTCAAGTCTAGTATCAAGTTGTCAAGTACAAGTATCAAGTCTCATGTATCATGTCATCAAGTATCAAGTGAACATGTATCATGTTCATTTATCATCTATCAAGTCTTGTAGTTATTACTATCTCGGTAGCACTTCATGTGCCATCCTTTTATCACATGGTTGTTACAGTCAATGCAATTTCATTTAGGCCTAGTAATGGAGTTTATAAGGTGGTGTACTCAGGTATCAAGTATCAAGCAAGTCATGCTCATGAATCGGGTAATCATATAACTAGTTCATGTGTCAAGTCATAACAAGACAAACCATGAATCATATATATACTAGTCCATGAATCGATTAATAATATACTAGTCCATGAATCGATTAATAATATACTAGTTCATGAATCAAATAATATACTAGTTCATAAATCGAATAATAATATACTAGTTTATGCGATATGTATCAAGTGGGAAACACGGCCCCCTTCCGAGTACACTTACCTATATTGTCCACTACTATGGTCTTTCCCTTAAACCCCGGCTTATTATTCATTATTATCATCAAACAAGCATGAAAGTGTGCGGAAGTATACATAATCATGAACATGGAACAAGTTTAAGATAATTATATAGCATATTTGAGGATCAACACGAATCATAATATCAAGAACAATGAAAATATAAAATCTGGACAGCACGACGTTGCTGTACCAAAACTGTGATTCTCGTTGCTACAAGATAGCACATGTGGATCCGTTAGAAGTTCTAGAAAAGAATCCTGCCCGGTTCCAACACATATAATTAAGGTAAATAAAAGTTGTGGTAACATGCGTCAAAACAGCAAACTATACAGCTTTTATGTTCAGCCAGAATTGGTAAAACTGAGTTTGTACATATGAAACAGGGTTGAAACATCATTAATTAATTTTGAAAAAATTAGAAAATGTTCTCTAGGGTGTCCAGTAATAGCATGCAAAATTTCAAGTCATTTACTTCCTGGTAACATAGTTAAAATAATTGTAAACTAAAGAGCTGCAGCAGTTTTTGTGAATCTGTGACTACTGACATAGCAGCAGTAAAACTGCGATATCTCCTAGACCATAACTCGGAATTCAAAAATTCTGGATGTTATTGACAACTAGACATTTAGGGCTACATTTCATATTCAGGGCTCAAGTTCCGATTTTAGTTTTATAGGGGTCGAAACAGCAAGTAAAGTCAAAAACAGCAGCAAGTGTGAATTTCTTATATATACAAGTTGCATGATAATTGGTTATTATGAGTCTAGATTAGTGTGTGATACAAATACGGATGCTTTGGGGATCAAATCAGCAAGCCATAGGTATTTCTCAACTCTAAAGGATACAAGATCAACATAATACATCACACAACATACGTCCACAAGTCAAGGGTTCATGATCAAATAATTAGGTGATAAAAAGGGGTTCAACCAGTTTTGTAAATATATCAACGAAAGGGTTGTGACTCTTAAGATTATGGAAGCTCCAATGGGTTTTTTTTCTTCGATTGAGAGCGGAGGAAGAAGACGGGAAGTGAGAGAGAGGCGGCTGAGAGAAAAGGTTTAAATAGTATTAAGGGTTAGGTTAGGGTTAAGAGAAGGTTTAGGTTTATATAGGGGGGTATTGGGTTATTGGGTATTTGGATAGCAGGTTTGAGGGGGATCCAACTAGAGATTGACCCAAAATTCAATATAATTAGGGGAAATGAATTAGATGAGATGAAGCAGTCCATTCTTCATGAAGAACGACAAACAGAGCAGATACGAACAATACAATTGAAATAAATATTGGCACCAAAATTGAGTTGAAACAAATGAAATGATTTTATTCGAACTGAAACAAAAATACAGGTCTCAAATTGAATACAATACAATGAATGAAAAATACAGTAGAAAAATACAGATACGGGAAATAGGAGTTACACTAGGTCGGAAGCATGATGGGCCGTTTTGTTTTTGATTTTTTAGGCATCCTTAGAAACCTCTCTCTACTCTTGATTTTATAATTAATTATTGTTTAAATTCAGAAGAACTAATGGATAATAATAATTTTGGTATTGCCTCAACGATTTTTGAATTAATGGTTAATTACCAAGGAAGTGATAGAATGCTAGTTTTTTATGTTTATTATTCTCATAGAGAAATAAGCATGAATGATTGCTATGAATTCAAATTATTCTTTTTTAGTGTACAACGAGTAATTATCATAACAATAAACCAAATAAATCCTGGAGAAACTAGTAATATAAATCTTGAAATAATTGACGACCTAACTTATCATGAAAGATCTTTATTATTTTATGAAAATAGTATATTTAGTAGTTATGTTTGGAGTCCTACAACTGCATACGGACAATTTCTAGAAGAAAATGAACAGAATGGAGGAGAAAATAGACATATGGATGAACTCGAAGAACCCCCGTATGATAGTAATAGTGAAGGATATGAGACAGAATCAGAATATATGAGAGAACTTGAAGACGATATTCCCGACATACCTTATTACTTTTGCATAATAGACAATATCCATTATTTCGATGTATATTATTTTACACCAAACTATCATCTTTAGAATTTTAAAGTTTTTTATATCTCTTCCTTTTGATTTTCAGGTCTTCAGGTGATTACACGCTTCGCACACACAGTTGGTATCAGAGCCAAGGTTAAGTAAGTAATTTTTACATAATTTTTGTAATTTTTATTAAATTAATTACTAATTTATAAGCTATAGAATAGAAAATAAAAATTTAATAATAAAAACATAAATTATTTTAAAACCCAAAAACTTTTAGAATTTAAAGAAAAGTCACACATCCTATAGAAATTACTATAGAAAGTATACTATAAAAATTCAAATAGTAACTAGATCATTTAGCTAAATAGTTTTCAAATTAGGTCATTTGAACAAATAAAATCAAAAGGTGGGGCATTCCACTAAATAGCTCCCAAATTTTAGCACCCTGGAAGTAAGGATAGGTGGAATGATTTACATATACACCTCTACGTACTACTTTATTCATAAAATAGCCTTTGTATTACCTTTTAACCCTTACTCTCCAGTCGTTTGCTATTTTGGTAAAATAGCAAACAAAATAGCAAAATGCAGCTGCAATCGGTTTGCTATTTTGCCAAATTTTAGCAAATAATGAACAGTGCGTTGCCAAATTCGAAAACGAGTTGGGCAATTGCTAAATATAGCAGACGAAACATGATGTTTCGTCTTAATTTTTTTTATAATTTTTTTCAGCCATCGGACGAGTTATGTTGTTCCGTCTGAACGGGTTTTTAGAATTCTTTTTATTAATCGATCAGACGGTACATCATGTACCATCCAAAAAGGAAAAAAAAAAGTATCAGACAGAACATCTCGTTCTGTCCGAAACATTTTTGCTTGGACGGGACAACATGTCCCATCCCACCATATCACTAATTTAATCCATGGCTTAATTCATGGTTTAAGTAATAACTAATTGAATAATCACTAATTTAACAATATTTTAATAACTAATTATCATTTAATCCTTAATTAAATCATCTTAAACATTCATATATAAAAAATTCAAACGGAACAACAACATGTCCAATTTTGCTTTTTTGTTAAATTATAACAAACGATGATTGGAGCAAAATACTCTTTTAGCCATTTACTATTTTGCCAAATCGGTAAAATAGCAAAAACGATTGGAGATGCTCTTACCACATTGAAAAGTTGAAGATTGGAGTTGCTCTTACCACAATGAAAAGTTGAAGTTTTGGTTATTGCCATATAGCCCCCTTAAATCCTTTTTGAGCGAACCGTAAAGAAATTCTCATGCTGGTTTCATGGGAAATAATGTGCAAAATTAAAATATTACTAGTATTACTACTAAAAAGATATTTTTGTAGCTAATTGATAAACACAGACAAAAAATAGATCCAACTAAACAGACCAGTAATTTACACGTGCAATGCATGTCTTAAGAAAAAAAACTTTAAATAAAAACTCTAACGTAGTGAGGACTCGAACCTAAAATCTCCTTCATATTAGTTATGTATGTGCGTCACACATGTTAAAAAATGACATTAAAGCCTTCTTCCATTATAACTAGTAATATGCACGTGCGATGCACGTTTTTTTTTTTTTTTTTTTAATTTAAAAAATATGTAGGAACAGATTAGGTTCCACTGGCAACCTCTTTTTTGAACAACTCCAAAGCAGTGATGGGTGAGTCTAAAGTAACAAAGCTCTCCAATTCTCTACTCCAGTTCATTAGCATGTCAGTCATATTCTGAATAAATGCAAGGCACTTCTCCGGTCTTTACCTCACCCCTGTGTTATATATTGAACCCATTCCCCCGATACCATTGTGCATGATCTACCATCTAGTGCTGCTTCATTTTATAAGTTTCTTAGTGTTTGCAACTTATATCAAATTCCTAGTTGTTAATTCAACTGTATATTCTGTATGGATATTAATGCAATTGGCACATATGACCCTAACATAGTAACATTACATAACTATAAACGTTCGTGATGCATACGTAGATATAACTAAAAACATAAATGAAATATTGTAGCAATATTCATGCATTCAGTCTAAATAATTGCGATATAAACTTGTCACCTAAACTTAAATAAGATTACAAAATTCAACTTAAAAACCCCATAAATTCATTGCTAAAGAAGAGTCAGGAAGATACCTGAAGTATCATCGAAAGGAAGAGTAGTGAAGATATTGTGGTGAAGATACCTGAAAATGAATTCACGACAAATACCTATCAAGTTCCTTCACCTATTAAAGAACACGACAAATACCCAACTCTATTCTTATTTACATATGCTACCATTCTCATCTAATAAATTGAAATTTAAAGAAGAAAAAGAAGAAGAAAAAAACCTATGTTTAAATTCTAGAAATTAATTGTAATTTGGTGAAGTCCTAACCTGTTAATCCTGGAAGGAACATTCTCAGATGACATGATGACAACAGGTATATCTTTGAGGGACTGTAACTCCTGATTCAATTATCAAACCATCCCCATAAATCTCTTGAAAAAAATAATTACCACACAAAATACAACCCAATAAGATTATGTTTCCTCACTTGAAATTATATAAGATAATTTTAAAAAAAAATTAAATATACGTTAATCTTCTTTAGCAGATCATACCCAGTCATTACAGGCATGCAATAGTCTGTGATGACCAAATTCACCACAATTTCCTGAAAAATTCATTCCACAACTAAACAATCCAAAAACTAAAAGTTAAAAAAAAAATGGAAACAGAGGAGTTTGCAAGAGTTTGTCGTTCCAAGGTCCAAGGTCGATTCCAATTGCTTGGCCCTCGTTGCCATTTCTTGCCATCTCCTTTGCTTTCTCTTCTATTTCTATCCAACTATTAGATGTGCAAACTGAAATGTGGTTCCATGGTTCTACTTATACTTCTAAAGTGACTTATCCTCTTCCATGTATAATCAAAATGCAATTATAGCAGCCTTTCCCAATACAAAAATAAGTACTTTCAACTCTCTCCCTCTCTTAACTGTTCAAAAATGAATGAACTCACAGTCTTCCCCGTGTAATAAATTAACACATGCATGCAAGGGAAAATAATTAACACTTCCAAAGTCTTCTTATGAATATCAATACATGCAAATTACAATTTATGGATTCATGCAATTACATGCATGTGTTAATTATTTTTTCAATACATGCAAATTACATTTCTGACCTCCGATATTAACCCTATATTTTTTTAGCCTTATATGTTTATGGGAGCATGATAGTAAAAAGCCGACAAAATAAGGCTTTGCTTAATAATAGTATAGATAGATAGATAGATGAAAATGGCAATTCAAATAGCAACCCGTTGTTGTGGATGTTATTACTCATTCATCTTTTAGTCACTCGCTCCACAGCTCCACTATAGCCAAGGCTGGGCCTACCACAGCCATATCAATAATTATCATCCCTACAGCCGCCGCTTTATTACACCAATATCTTCTCAAAAATATTATAAAATAATCAGAGTTCTTTCGATTCTGATCGAAACTACTTGCAAAATAGGACTATACAAACGGACGGTCCAGATCCATCCAAAACAGAAAGAAATTAAATAAACAAAAAATGAGAAAAATTTGCAAAAAATTGTTCTAAACTCTCCCTTCTGAATACAAACAAATCAAGATCGTGATCTAGAAAGCAACATAAACGACAAATCAAGAAAGTTGTTTTTTCATTCTTCAAACTTCTCCTGATTCGAGTATGTACAAACGGACGGTCCAGATCTACCAACGACCTTCGGTCGCAGATATTGATACAACTTTTCTTAATTATAAAAATTAAAAAAAACTAAACTAAACTAAACTAAACAGTCAAAAAATTCTTTTTAGAGAAAAAGAGAACGAAAAATTGTTCTAAATTCCACCTCCATCAAGATTCGATCTAATCAAGCACCCGACATGATCGAGAGCCGACTCGGCTTCACCTGAAACTCAGCCCTCCGTTTCTGCTTGTGCGAGGTCAGCCGTATCAGTGCCGCCAGCATCCTCCTCACCATCTCCCCCTCCACCATCCCGATCCTCACAACCTGCCTCCGTCATAGCCGATCGCCTCATACTCATCCGATTCGAAGTCGACGACGACGATGAGGCTGCCTCTTTCCTCGATCTGACGTCATCCCATTGTGGAGACTACAATGGAAGGATCCAGGGTGCGTCATCGGCGTGCACATGCAAGGTCCGCTTTCTAGCAACGGTAGAGGAGTTGGTGGTGACGTGGCCGCCGAAAAGGTTGACACGTGTCATTGATGAGGATCGGAAGAAAGAGGTGGAGGAGCAGCCGTCACGGGGTTCCATGGTTCTGCTTATACTTCTAAAGTGACTTATCCTCTTCCATGTATAATCAAAATGCAATTATAGCAGCCTTTCCCAATACAACAATAACTACTTTCAACTCTGTCCCTCTCTTCAATGTTCAAAAATGAATGAACTCTTAGTCTTCCCCGTGTAATAAATTAACACATGCATGCATGGGAAAATAATTAACACTTCGAAAGTCTTCTTATGAATATCAATACATGCAAATCTGTACTATTATTAAGCAACGCCCCATTTTGACGGCTTTTTACTATCATGCCCTCATAAACATAACACACCTACAAAATAATGCAGGGTTAATTCTGTCAAATTTTATCCCTGGTCCCTACACAATCAAAGGGCACAAGCATAATTTTCCCTCAAATCAAGCTTTCTCTCTCTAAAAAAAATCCCCCCATCCCGTCGATTCCTCTCACTCTCTCTCAAAATACCCAACACCTCTCTCTCTCCTCATCCATAAGCCATGACCATCTTGGACTGCATATTCCCCCCTTCTGCAGCGAAACTATGATACAAGAACCCTTTTCCCTAACTCTGCTTTCTCGCAATCCCAGATCCGTACAGAAACCCTAGTGCCGACTGCGCATGAGCATACCCCCCCACCGCCGCCACCTCCTGTAACGCCCCGAATCCCAAAACAACTGAATTCGAGATGTTCTACAGGATCTTTTCACTTCTTTCGTACAATTTTACAAGGAATTTAAAACTTTTATTTCAACAATAATTAATCAGAGTCTTTTACATCAATACGCAGTGGAATCAATAAAATACAACAATAATGAATGTACAATTGTTACAACTTTAACATTTAAGTAATCAACAGCATCAAATCATCTTTATATCTTCATGTAACTCCAAATCCTGCATATAAAACTGTGGGCGCGTCAGTTGCTTACAACTAACGAAATATTATACACGGCCATCCTCTCTATGCCGGAAACAGTATAACGATTCTTAAATACTTTAGCAAACACAAACTTGATCACAAACAAAGCTACAAAGGGACTATCCTGTTGATGTCGTGTTGTGCGGTGCACTTAGTCCTTAATGCAATTATTTATATTACATGACACTAATGCGCACTTGTTCGGATTCTATGCATCCCATACTACATAGGTCCGAGGGCAAGCCCTTAATCGTTCTTCATCTTTGTAGGGTTCAATCCCTCGTCATGACTTAATCTACTACTGTAACTACGATAAGTATCCTAGATGTTCTATGAGTACGAGCTCATGTACAGAAAACCTGAAGGGGAATCCCACGTCATGTCACCACGCATCGTGAAGAACCTATGGACAATTCAGCCTCCTTCGTGGCATATGACATCACCCGCAGTCACCAAACATCCCATGAGCGTCGCCACCGGGACGGTACTCTGGAGCAGTATCCACGTCATGTCACGACGCATCGTGAAGAACCTGTGAATACTCTCACGCCGCCAATCCAATGGCCCTCATACTCATGTTTTTCTCCTACTTTCATCACATCTCCACTATGTATCTATCTGTAATTTCGGTAAGTATCATAGATGTTCTATGATTACAAGCACGTGTACAGAAAACCTGGAGAAAAATCCCACGTCATGTCACGACGCATCGTGAAGAACCTATGGACAATTCAGCCTCCTTCATGGCACACGATCCTCTTGCATCCACCAAACATCCCACAAGCATCGCTACCAGGATGGTACTCTAGAGTAGTATCCACGTCATGTCACGACGCATCGTGAAGACAGCCTGTGCATACCCTCAATAGCACCCATCCAATGGCCCTCAACTCGTGTTTTTCTCTCACTTCCATCACAGCCTTACAAAATTTGTTTTAAAAGAAAATCATCACAACCTAGAGCTAGCTTACCCTACCGGACTTAAATCAGCAACAAAGACAGTCAGCCTACCTGGCTACTTCTCAAGAGACACTCAACCCTCAATGGTTAGCTCTCAAAATCATAAATAAAACTGCCGGTCACTAGGGTCTTGCCTAGCCTCTAGATTCCAACAACTATCTCTTTCTAGAGATCAACAATAATTCATAATCAGTCTCAATAATCATTCCATTTCTTTTGTTCACAAATTCTTTCTCAAAACATTTCTTTTATAATCTCATAACAAGAGAACAATTCAATTTGATATCTTTATCAATTTCATCTTTTACATCCTTGTGTGCATTTCATTATAAAACTCAATCAAATCTTAATAATCATAAAGTCTCGTATTCAACTTATTTAACTTTCATTTGTCAAAATCAAATCCAAACTCAAAACCAAAATAAACAGTTCGGTTCAGTCGACTGGTGACAGTATCAGTCGACTGTTCAGCGAACATCAAAACATCTCAGTCGGTATCAGTCGACTGTTCTGCTAATATCAATACATCACAGTCGGTCCAGTCGACTGGTGACAATATCAGTCGACTGTTCTGCGAATACCTTGAAAACCCAAACACCAGCAGCAGTCGACTGTGAAGTGGACAGTCGACTGTCCTGCCGACGAAAAACCAATTTCTTATACTTATCAGTCGACTGTGGAAAGTAAACAGTCGACTGTCGATCACACAAATTGCAGCCTGCATATATTTTTCGACCTTTTAATTGATTTGTACTCCCATAAAAATATAGATCATTTCCAGAATATATTCCTTTTAAAAACAATATCGTATATGTTATCCAATTCTCAAGTTTCTCATTTTTCAAAGAAATCCTTAAAATGCATCAAAACATATATTCAATTAATTTTTTCCAAATAAACTGTTTTCTTTTATCAAAATTATTTTATAACATCTCTATATTCACATAAATAAATATTTGATGTTAGAATCACACTTCTTTGTCACATTCTCAACAAACAACATATTTGCATTATTCTAATCATGTCTCAACATGCATCAATTTCATATAAATCATTTCAATTCTAGCATCTCAACTAACAATCATTTAGAAAATAGAATAGCAATTTGCATCTACCACACCAATCAAGATTTAATGATTCATTTCTACATTAATTTCCATGCAATCAATTCAATTTCAACCAAATAAATTTATATATCATCTATCATGCAAATTTATATTCCTAAATTAGAAAGCATTTAAGAAACATCCACCTAAAGTTGAAGAATTGGTACCCAAATGAACTCCTAGAATTAGGAGCTCCTAAAGAAACTCCATTTGCAACTCCTCGAAATCCGCGCCTCCAAGCAAGCCTCCCACATCCTTCCGGTCAGCAATAGTGAGTATTCCCATCTCCATTTGGCAACATCAAGAACAACTCCCATCTTCTTTCATATACACATACTATGTATGTACATATATATACATTAGTATATGTATATAGGCAAGTGGAAATAGGTGATTAGGTGGGAAAATGGACAAGGCTATACTGGTTTGTTTGGAACTTTGCTTTCGGAATGGGCAGGAGAGAGGGAGGAGAAGAGATGAGAGAATGAGAGACTAAGGGGGTATTTTTATAAGGGAGTAGTAGGGTAGTTAGTATAACTACCTCCCACATGAACACCACTAACCCCATATTCTACAATTCAAAAACTTGCTTTCCCTCTTTCTTTCAAAATCAAACTCCAGATTTTTCCCTCTTCTAAAACAGCCCGGCCCCAAAATTTATGCACATCGCACGTATGCACGTGCACGTGCTTTGCGTACAAAATAATTTATTTAATTAATTCTTTTAAACAACTATTTATATATGTAATAAATATGTAAAATTAACTTTAAAATCATACTTTTCATGCACTATAAAATGGAAAGAAACATTTCATGAAAATTTATTTTGAAGGAAGAACGCGCTTAAACACGTGCACCAAAAACACGTGCGTCGCCCGTAAAATCTCAAAAATACAAAATTGACTTTATCATCCTGAAAAATATTTATAATTAATCGGGATCCAACATAAGAATATATTTAATATACATATATGATAATGTACTCAAACATACAGAAAGCACGTGTATTGCACGTAAAAATTTATTTTAATTATAATAGACAAAAATTGAACTCTTTTTACAAAAAATAAATTTAAAAATATTTATAAAAATAAATAATTGAAACCCATCGAAAACTTTGCACGTAACGGTGGAATATCCGAAATCGACACGTGCATCGATAATACGTAAAAAGCACGTAAAACCCAAAGATTGAAATTTAGCATTTGAGTTGTCTCAAATGCGATTTTAAGAATACGGGATTGCATAAATAATTGGAATTCAAAATACATATCAAAATGCGTTATGGATATAATCAATAATAGTACAAAATGCACGTGCGTAACACCCGATGGCAAAATTGTCATTTAAATTTTGCGGGGTGTTACACCTCCATCTCCGCCGCCGCATTCTCCATCACCCCAGTGTCTCCCCCGGCTGCCGCCGCAATCATGTTCTGTACGCCGGAGGAGTAGAGGTCGGCATTGGTTAGAGAATCGGAAGAGGTGGATGTGAAGGAGTTGGTGAGGGGGGATTCGAAGATGGGGTGCCAAGAGCCGGGGTCGTGATCGTTGTCGAGGTCACCGAAGTCCTCCCATGAGGATTCGGAGGAGGAATCTTTGTCGGAGGAATCTTTTGGGGTTTCGGGGGGAATCTTTGATGTCATCGTTGGTGATGATGAGAAGGTAGGGGCGGAGGGAGAGGGAAGGGGGGATGAGTAAGAGGAGGAAGAAGAATAAGTTAAGATGCATTGAGATGCGAGCTGGGTGTGATGGGATCTGAGAGGGAGAGAAAGTGGGGTGATCGTGATTGGGAGTTTGGGGACGAAGATGCTGGAAAGTGCAAGGGGAAAGGTTTTGTTTTATTTTCTAAGGGCGGCGTTGTTTGAATGTGAAATTTATAGGGGATTACTTTTTTTTTCTTTTTTAAAGAATCGAAATAATTATTTTTCTTAAAAATAAAATAGTATTATCTATCTATACTATTATTAAGCAAAACCCTTTATGAGGGCATGATAGGAAAATGCCGCCAAAATGGGCTTTGCTTAATAATAGTATAGATAGATGTGTGTGTGTGATTTGTGTAGGGGAGTCAGTACTGGGGAGTGATGCATATGAGTTCGTATAAGTATGGGTATTCGGGGCCTGTTAGTGTGTCGTATTATAGTTTTGGTGGGTCGTATGAGGTGCCGAGAGTGGATGCGGGGAGGGGGGTATGGGAGGATGCGGTGGCGGAGCAGAGTGTGGAGGTGCCGTGGGTGGGTGTGTAGCATGGGGAGGGAGAAGATGAGGGGGGTGGGGGTGCTAATGTCAACGACGAGGAATGTAAGTTTTATCTAATATCTAACACAGAATTATATTTGAAAAAATATTGTTACGACTAGGAGTTCGTGTTATCTGAATGGTTTTTGCGTTCTCTTCACACAATTAGCTTAACTTTTTTTTATATGACTATTCAATTGTTAGTAAACAATTAGATGCCTATGGATTAAAACCTGTTACTAAGCAATTAGAGGCATATGGAGTCTGATAGTTATATGCTCTTGGTGAAAAGAATTTAGTAAGTTGAGTTTATTATAGCTGCAGGATGGCAAGTTTACTTTATAGATGAGAGGAGTGTGTATTGTTGTTTATTTTTTAAACAACACTTTCTTTTAATTTTAGTATGGCATCTGAATTGTAGATACTATCAACTTTCCTAGAAACATCTATTGTTAGTAGTACAAACTTAATTTTGTTTTCCAGTTACATATAGACCCAGACGATGCATAATTTTATTTACCTAGTACAAATGGAAAGTCTTTAGCTTTAATAAATTAATATTTAGGAATGAGATTATCACATTTTCATATTTGCACAGAATCTGATGTTGCTGATTGTTGTTGTCATGGAAACGAGTTAATTATCATTTAGATAGTGATGGATTCACAAAAAATAGTTCTTCAAAGTCCATGTATCTTCCATGTATCACTTAGAAAAGGGAAAATGACCTATCAGCTAAGTTTTGTCTTTGTTTTTGACAGGTTATTATATCTGGAGGATACCATAAATGCTGATCAAATTCAAAGCTTGCTGTGATATAGTAAGTGGCCTGAGCTCACTTCCTTTGGTTTCAATATTTCGATGAACTATATCTCTCAACTCATTAATTGAGCATGGCCACTCCTTTTATGGAAGTTGGGTCATATCGTAGATGTATCAGATACATATCCGACACAACAGATCTTATTAATAAATATAATATTTGAGAAATATTTTAGATCTTTGGTAGTGTAGGTTCTGATTGAGTGTAATATTGTTAGAATTAGGGTCAATCCTTTTTTTTAATTCTTTGTTGGATTTTTGCTACTTGCTCTACTTAATTCAAACCTCTAAATGTTGAATGCTCGAAATATCTCGTTCATATTTTATTGAATCATAGTACGACTGATACAAATTAATCTAGGGCTCAATTCAGATGTTAAAGCTGTGGCGTATCTTGCATTAGCGTTAAATTTATTGTGTACTGTAATGCAAATGTTAGAATACCAGAATTTTGAATATTATACCTTTCATGTCCTATTCTTATCTTGACTTTCTTTTCTTTGGTGTTAAAATTTAAGTGAGTTTACATGGGATGATATAATTTCTCAGTTTCGGTGTTGGCAATTGTTTTAATAATAATACTCAATCAGAGTGATTGCATCCGTTTGCAGGTTTACTTGCAGTTTACTGAGACAAGGCATGCACCATATATGTTTATCTGCAGTAAGCACGTGCCTAACAGTTGAAGATTCAAAGGAGGTACATTTCAATAACATATCATCCTATATTGTTCTTTTGTATATGACTGTTATTTTTTTTTGTTGCTAATCGTGATGACTGGTTAGGCTATAAGGGAGGACATATTGAACCAAATCATAAATGCTTCTCAAATGGTCAAATTCAAGAAGGATCCCCATGCAGCATATGCTTTAATTATTGATGGCAAGGCTCTAGCACGTACCTTTTTTTTTCCATTTAGCATTACCTTCTAATATTAATTTTTGATGCCTTGCATTTGTGGAGATTTTAAGATTGTGAGTTATTACGAGTAGTCACCCACTGTCATAGGCTACTTAGTATACATGTTTTTCGTACGCGTGCATCACACGTGCATTATACTAGTTACAATTTATGGATTCATGCAATTACATGCATGTGTTAATTATTTTTTCAATACATGCAAATTACATTTCTGACCTCCGATATTAACTCTATATTTTTTTTAGCCTTTTATGTTTATAGGGACATGATAGTAAAAAGCCTCCAAAATGAGGCTTTGCTTAATAATAGTATTGATAAGCAAGCAAACAAGTTTTAGAACTCTAATCGAACAACAAATATTGTTGTGGTAAGAGTAAGACCTGGCAATTGTGACGATGCAATGATATATCTAAAAAACTGATATCATGTTTAAAACTCAATTCATATTTAATACGATCTAATATGAATATGTATAGATGAGCACACATGAATGTAAGTTCTCTGGTAGAAATTTAATGTTATATAAAAGTAATAAAACTCATAATTTTTTTTAAAAAAGTTGTAATAGATAATTTTGGCTTTGCACATACGATGCATTTTTCTGCTCGATAATTTTTGACTGCTAGGACTGCAGTATTGGGGTTGTAATAAAACTTAGATCTTTATTATTTATACTGTTCTAAGATTAATACATGCAATGTACACAATTATCTTTTAAAGTTGTAGTAATTAACGTTTTCAATTATTTTCTCAATACATCTCTACTATTTTAATGAAAAAGTTTGTCACCAAACAAACTCCATTTGTAACCAAACAAACACGTGCAATGCACATACATAATTAAATAAAGAAGATCTCAGATTCGATGTCAGTCAGATTTTTTTAAAAATATATACATTTATAAATACGTGCATCGCACATGTAAATTACTAGTGTAAATTACTAGTATCAATAATGATACTAAAATCTACATTAATTTTATGCATTTCTTTTTTACTTTTATAAAAAAATAGATAATTTATAATTATATTTTATTTGAAATTTTTGGTATTGTTTACAATTTAACAAAAATTTTGAAGGGTTTAATTACAATAGAACTATTTACTCTGTCACAGCTAAACCTTAAAAAGAGTTAATGCAAAATGTGAAGGGCATATATGTAAGAAACTTAATGATTCTATAAAATTTGTTCTATGATACAAACTAGTAACTACTATAACAATAATTAGACAACCCCTTAAAAAAGTGGAGTTAATTTGTCTCTTAAAAGAAAATTTCCGTCATTTACATTTTAAAACAGTCTGAAAATTGTGCACTCACTAATTGTGTCAGTTTTGTTCATTTTGGATTAAATCTTCTAAATAAAATATCCATATTATTTGATATATAAGATAACAAGAACCACTTGATCGTCTAGAAAAGTGTGTCAAGATGTAATTCATGTGATATCGTGATTCTTTTTTAAAAAATTTCCTCAATCCATCTTCTTCCTCTTCAACTTATCACGTCCCTGCCATCCATACTCGAGTTCACCGTCATCATCATCGTCTCCGTCTACTATGTCGCCGTCATCGGCCTGTCCTTGACCTCATTTATCTTATCCACGCGGCATCTCTTGAGAGCTACCAGATTTTGCGGCGGCGGCGACTCGTCGGGGAAGTTGAGCTTCGCCTTCGAGCCGTGGATCTAACGTGCGGCTACATCATACACACGTGCGGCGTCCTCCGGTGTGTTGTACGTTACGAGCAACACTCGAACGCCCTTCCTCAGGTCGCGAATTTCAGCCACCCATTTCCCCCCGGACGGCGCCTGATCCCTTGGTAAAGGTTCTTCCTCTCTTTAGATTCGTTGGATCCCTTCGATGTCTTTCTCATCTTTTCCTGTGCTTTTCCGAGAGATGGAATCTGTATGCATATCTCAGTCTTCAAAACTAAAACATTACTCGCTTTCCTTTGCAATCAGTAACTTTACACCTACAACAAATTAACCACAAACATAAATCCTATAATTTCTCTTTATTTACAAGAATGCCATTGAGTGGTCTTGAAATAGGAAATGATAATCTAACGGCTGAGAGTAAAAGTAGCATTAGTAAGAAATTAATTTATTTGTTAATGTTACTTATGGGAGTTAGGAGTTTGCATCATAAAATTTTCCAAATTTGTTAAGCAAAAAAAGGGCCATCTTCGTCATTCGAAATATTTCTCCCTAATTTTTCTCTCATGTTTCTTTTCCATCAATCTCTACTAGTAATTTACACGTGTGATGCATGTCATAATATATTATTGTTATAAAGTAAATACTAACATGTAATCTGGCCTCGAACCTATGACCTCTTTTTAGTCATCACAAATTATTTATAAATTATCCCTAGTGGCACAAGCTTTTATTTTATATGAGTGACATTTGTGTAAATAATTATGTTGTAAATAAATTTGAACTTTAAGGGTATTATGATAACTAATAACAGTTGAGTGAATGAATGGTTAATATAACTCTCACTTAAAATGAATGGTTGAGATTAGATGGTTGAATGCATATAAATTAGAGGTTGTCTACAAATGACACCCCTAACTCTCCCATTATAATATTAAAGATTAGAGATTAGAGTTTTCTAATCAAATAAAATCGAATTAAAAATAAAACCTTTTTTCCTATCAATTTAGGCTTTCATATTTGGGACTACATTTGGCTCCAATATAAAGTCATCGTAGATTTCTTTATTTATATTTTAAATATGTTTTTCTTCTTTATTTCGCGAAATTGAGTTTGAAATAAAATAGAAAAAATTAAGATCAATCAACAGGAGGGGATCCCAAAAAAAAAACCCATATATTGTATGAATTGCATAGATCGATTTTTTTATATAGATGCAATGGTTATTGCTTCTTTCAATATCATATCATATACTTTTTTAATCATAAGATTATTTTTTTGCCTAATAAATTAAATTGTCATAAATGTGGTGTTAATGGATTCTTAATTTGTGGACCATTTGTTAGAGTAAAAGATTAAAATAACTTTAAGGGATATTTTAGCAAATGCCCTCATTCAAAATGTGGAAACTAGTATATACCCCCACTATTTTTAAAAACTAAGAAATACCCCTAGTTTGGACGGAATCGTTAAAATTCCGTTAAGTTAACTTACGTGCATCACACGTGACACAGTAAAATGACCAAAATACCCCCAATAAAATTATTTTAGCAAATACCCCTATTCAGAATATAAAAACTAGCATATACCCCCACTATTTAAAAAAACTAAGATATAGCCTCAGTTTGTTGCTAACTTTGTAGGTATAGGGATTGGGTTGATGAGAAATTTGTTGTCTATGTAGGGTGGTAGGTACAGATTCAATGAAGAAGTACCATACTTGTCTTGTGAATGCTCTATGTAGATGTTCATTGTTCATGGTTGGGGAGTGCAATTCGTTTGATAGCAGTGTGGTTCGGGAATTTTGCCTAAAAACTCTGACTGAGTGCTTGCAATCTTCTTCCACTGTGAATCTCTTCCACAGTGTATGCTGTAGTCATATTTTCCCACTTTTGTTGCAATATTTATTATACTTATTTGTTTGGACTAAATTTGAATGGTTGTACATGATGTTCTGAGTTTCAACATCCAAATTGCAGATGTCAAGGAATATAGGCAAGTCTGTTGACAAGAGCTGGGAGAGCAGAGCCCTTCTTATTCTAGATGTACTAAACATCACTTTAGAAAGTTCTCTATGTGAATGCAAGGTAATGACTGATGAACTAATTTTCTGATAGTATTTATGCAATTTTTTGAAATGCCATCTTTGTATATCAGAATGGCACTCACCAACGAAAGCACTGTTGATATGATACCTATGTGCCATACATAGTGTTTTTTTCTATAGCATAATATTTTCCCCTTTACTTTGCAATTTTTAGATAGTCAATTATACTTGGTGGTTTTGCTTCTTTTTTTTTCTCAGTGTAAATTTGATGGACGACAAAGGTGTTATATGTTCCTAGTTATTACCTGTTGGAACCAATAGATAAACTTGGCGATTTCTCTATAGACAAATGTGTTATATGCATATGCTGATATTACATATGAGATTTCATATAGAAGTGTATGTGCTTTGTTGCTAGCTATAGAACTATTCCACACATTTCCCAGTAGATTGCATTCTACTAATCTACAAGAATATAAATGTGCAATTTAAGATTATTGTAAGTCATTTCCCTTTGGGTCATAGTTCGGTTGTAGCTCCCCATTTAGTCATTATTGTAGCTCCTTTCTAAGTATTTATCTGCAGAAGCAAGTTCGGTTGTAAATTCTTCAATTTAAAGTAGTGATGGCATAATTATACATTGTAACGCCCCGAATCCCAAAACACTGAATTCGATATGTTCTACAGGATCTTTACACTTCTTTCGTACAATTTTACAAGGAATTTAAAACTTTTATTTCAACAATAATTACATCAGAGTCTTTTACATCAATAAGCAGCGAAATTAATAAAATACAACAATAATGAATGTACAATTGTTACAACTTTAACATTTAAGTAATCAACAGCATCAAATCATCTTTATATCTTCATGTAACTCCACATCCTGCATATAAAACTGTGGGCGCGTCAGTTGCTTACAACTGACGAAATATTATACACGGCCATCCTCTCTATGCCGGAAACAGTATAACGATTCTTAAATACTTTAGCAAACACAAACTTGATCACAAACAAAGCTACAAAAGGACTATCCTATTGATGTCGTGTTGTGCGGTGCACTTAGTCCTTAATGCAGTTGTTTATATTACATGACACTAATGCATACTTGTTCGGATTCTATGCATCCCATACTACATAGGTCCGAGGGCAAGCCCTTAATCGTTCTTCATTGTTGTAGGGTTTAATCCCTCGCCATGACTTAATCTACTACTGTAATTACGGTGAGTATCCTAGATGATCTATGAGTACAAGCACGTGCACCGGACCCTGGAGGGGAATCCCACGCCATGTCTTGACTCATCAAGCATGCATTCTATGGTAATTCAGCCTCCTCCCTGAACACGATCCTCTTGCAGTCACCAAACACCCCACAAGCGTGGCTAGAGTCCGATCATTACTGAGTTGTGCCCACGCCATGTCTTGACTCATCAAGCATGCATTATGTGGCTCACACACCCGCACCGTAAACCCTAGTTCTCATACTCGTGTTTTTCTCTCACTTTCATCACATCTTCACTATGTATCTTTCTATAAATTCGATAAGTATCATAGATGATTTATGAATACAAGCATGTGTACAGAAAACCTGGAGGGGAATCCCGCGCCATGTCTTGACTCATCAAGCATGCATTCTGCAGTAATTCAGCCTCCTTCATGGCACACGGTCCTCTTGCAGTCATCAAACATCCCACAAGCGTCGCCAAGATCCCGATCATTCTGGAGTATTGCCCACGCCATGTCTTGACTCATCAAGCATGCATTCTGTGGATCACATCCGCATCGTAGACTCGAGGCTCTCATACTTATGTTTTTCTCTTACTTTCATCACAGCCTTACAAAATTTGTTTTAAAAGAAAATCATCACAACCTAGAGCTAGCTTACCCTACCGGACTTAAATCAAAACCATAGAGACAGTCAGCCTACCTGGCTACTTCTCAAGAGACGCTCAACCCTCAGCGGTTAGCTCTCAACATCATAAATAATACTGCCAGTCACTAGGGTCTCGCCTAGCCTCTAGATTCCAACAACTATCTCTTTCTAGAGATCAATAATATTTCATAATCAATCTCCAATAACATTTCCATTTCTTTTGTTCACAAATTCTTTCTCAAAACATTTCTTTTATAATCTCATAACATGAGAACAATTCAATCTGATTTCTTTATCAATTTCATCTTCCACCTCCTGGTGTGCATTTCACAATAAAACTCCATCAAATATTAATAACCATAAAATCTCATATTTGACTTATTTAACTTTCATTTGTCAAAATCAATTTCAAACTCAAGAACCAGAAAATAGTTCGGTTCAGTCGACTGGTGGCAGTATCAGTCGACTGTTCCGTGAATACTTTGAACATCAAAAACAACAGTCAGCTCGATCCAGTCGACTGTGAAAGCAGACAGTCGACTGCTCTACGAGACTTGAAACTTCAGTAATAACACAGTCGGTTCAGTCGACTGTCGACTGTTCCGTGAATACTTTGAAAACTCAAACATCAGAATTCAGGATAGCAGCAGTCGACTGTGGAAGTAGACAGTCGAATGCCCTGCCGATGAAAACCAATTTCTTATACTTGCCAGTCGACTGTAGAAGGTACACAGTCGACTGTTAATTACATCAATTACAGCCTGCATATAATTTTCAACCTTTTTAAAAAAATATAAATCCTTTCCCGAATGTATTCCTTTAAAAATAATTTCGTATGTGTCCACAAATCCACGAGTTTCTCATTTTTCAATGAAATCTTTACAATTGTATCAAAAACATGTTTTCCAATCAACTTTCCAAATAAATTGTGTCTTTTATCAAAATCGCTTTATAAAATCTCTATACTCACAAGATAGATATTTTAGAACCGCACTTCTTTGCCACATTGACAATAAACAATTCTTTTATACATATTTGCATCATTTTAAATACTATTTCAACCATGCATCATGCAATCAAAAACTTGCCAAATGGCACATATTCTTACATACAAATATTCGAACAATCATCATAACACATTTAACAATTCACATCAATCGCATTAATTAGAATTTAGCCATTAAACTCTACAACAACTAGCATGTAATCTCATCATACCAATTAAATTTCAAAATAAAATATATATCATCTATCATGCATTTTCTATTCCTAAATTAGAAAGTATTTAAGAAACACCCACCTAAAGTTGAAGAATTGATACCCAAATGAACTCCTAGAATTAGGAGCTCCTAAAGAAAGCTCCAATTGCAACTCCTTGAAATCCGCACACCAAAGCCAAGCCTTCAATCCATATTTCGGCAAGCATCCATCATCAAGAGCATCTCCATCCCCACTCCATTCGGCAACAACAAGGACAAACTCCCATCTTCTTTCATATACACATACTATGTATGTACATATATATACATTAGTATATGTATATAGGCAAGTGGAATGATGATTAGGTGGAGAAATGGACAAGGCTTGCTGGTTTGGGGTTGCTTTCGGTATAGGCAGGAGAGAAGAAAGAAAAGAGATGAGAGAATGAGGGACTAAGGGGGGTATTTTTATAAGGGAGTAGTAGGGTAGTTAGAATAACCAATTGCCCACTTCTCCACTAACTCCACCTCTAAAACTTGTTTTCCCTCCTTCTTTTCATAATCAAACTTCAGAATTTTAGTTTTTTCCCTCCTCTCTAAAACAGCCCGGTCCCCAAAATTGTGCACATCGCACGTGTGCACGTGCACGTGCTTTGTGTACAAAATAATTTGTTTATTTAATCTCTTTAAAACAACTTATTTAAATATGTAATAAATATACAAAATTAACTTTAAATTATACTTTTCATGCACAATTAAAATAGAAAGAAACATTTCATGAAAATTTATTTTGAAGGAAGAACGCGCTTAAACACGTGCACCAAAACACGCGCGTCGCCCGTAAAATCTCAAAATACAAAAAATTTATTTTATGAACCGAAAAATATTTATAATCAATTGGAATGCAACATAAAGTATATTTAATATACATTTTCTATGATATACTCAAACATACAGAAAACACGTGTATTGCACGTAAAAATTTATTTTAACTAAAATAGACAAAATTTGAATTTTATTTACAACAATGGATTGAAACATGTTTATAAAAATAAATAATTGAAACCCATCGAAAACTTTGCACGTAACGGTGGAATACCCTAAATCGATTTATACGTAAAAAGCACGTAAAATTCAAAGATTGAAATTTAGCATTTGAGATGTCTCAAATAGGATTTTAAGAATACAAGATTGTATAAGTAATCAGAATTCAAAATACATATCAAAATGCGTTATTGATATAATCAATAACAGTACAAAATGCACGTGCGTAACACCCGAGGGCAAAATTGTCATTTAAATTTTGCGGGGTGTTACATACATAGCACTTTTGGGAAATTTTCGAGCTTACATGATGGCATAATTATACATACAAATTTTTCCTTTTCCAAACTGAGGGTATATCTTAGTTTTTTTAAATAGTGGGGGTATATGCTAGTTTTTATATTCTGAATAAGGATATTTGCTAAAATAATTTTATTGGGGGTATTTTGGTTATTTTACTGTGTCACATGTGATGCACGTAGGTTAACTTAACGGAATTTTAACGATTCCGTCCAAACTAGGGGTATTTCTTAGTTTTTAAAAATAGTGGGGGTATATGCTAGTTTCCATATTTTGAATGGGGGCATTTGCTAAAATATCCCTAACTTTAATAAAAAAATAAATAAATAAATAAAAAAAACCAAGCCTACTTTTTAAGAGGTTGTCCAAATGTTGTTATGCAAGTTACTAGTTTGCAACTTTGCATCATAGAAGGTCTTTGTTTGTTTTGTGAATTAAAACTTACTTATGTTGGTCAGTCAACCGAAAAAATGGGTCAAAACAAGCCAAGCGTCATGGATAACTAATTTTTTTGAAAATAAGCATAAATCTCAAAATAATTTCAGAAATAAGCATATTTTTTTTTAAAAATCTTGTTTAATTCATGATGCACGTGAATTATCCACAAAAATTAGGAATTATGCATCCTTTTCTCGAATTATGTATAGAGAACTAAAGTTCAATTTCTTCTCTAAGTTAGATCGTACAACATGGTTATCTCTTCAGGATATATCAGACGATTATTGTATCAAGAATACAATATAGGGTTTCTCTAGATCTCTATATATTTCAATCTAACAGCTCAATGAATGAATACGTGCCAAAAAAAAAACATCTGAGAGGTTGAAAGAATTCTCCATAGTAAAAAACAACAATTTTTAGTGAGGCTTGTGAGAGAGACAAGATCGTGGTGAGAGTTGTAACTCTTGTATCTTTCTCTAATTGAATAATATCTCGGTTTTCTCCCTCGGATAAGGATTCGCCCAAACCAGAACAAAATTGTGTGCTTTGGTGTGTTTGGTTTGATGTACTATTTGTTTGGTGATTCCTTATTGACCGTATCGCATAATTCAACAAAATCCGGCACAGAATTACTAACATCGGGAAGCTCGTAAATTGACATTAAATATGTTGGCACAGTACTAAAAACCGAGTTAAAAAGGGTAATTCTACCGCCCAGAGATTGAAATTTCTCTTTCCATCCCGCAAGTCTCTTTTCCACTTTTTCCACCAAAGGAATCAAATCTTATCTCAGCATCTTTCCAGGTCTGATTGGAGATCCAAGCTACTTGAAGGGGAAATCTCCTTTCCCACAACCCATACATGTAGTGATCAATTCAATTGGGGTCGAGGTAATTTCACTCAGGGCGACCACATAGCTCGTGTGTAGATTAACCAAGAGTCCAGACCAATATTCAAGACATTTTAATACGATTCTTAAGGATATAATTTCGTCCAACTAAGCCACTCCAAAAAAAAAGGGTATCGTCTACGTATGTTTGGGAATTCTTGGGGTTCTAAAAGAAAATAAAGTAATATTGCTTGGGGATTTCTGGGGTTTTGAGATAGAGAGATTTTGTAAACATGGAAACTGCCAATTTGTTACCTTGTGGGAAGAGATCAGTGAGTTTTGTGTTGAGGAAATTGTTATTCTCCATTGTTAGAGAGAACAATTGTTCTCCGATTTTTATTATTCTCCTTGATAAGAAATTTTCTCTGGTTGTCTTTCCAAATATTGTGTTAGATCTATTTGTTTGTTTGATTTATCATCTTTATGTCAATCACCCTAAGGGGGGTGAATAGGGTGATTGTGCGGAATTAAAAAAAAACTAAAATAAAGTGCAGAGTAAATAAAAAGTGTTAGGAAGAGCAAACACAAATAGCACAAGTGACGCAGCGATGTAACGTGGTTCGACCTCCAAGTCTACGTCCACACCTCCTACTTGTAGCAATTCTCTGCCACAAGCATTTCCCTATACTCAAAAATCATGTTCAGTGATTCTCGAATTCAGGCTGAGAGACCTATTACACCCACAGGACTTCTAACACAAGTCACATCAATCTCACTAAAGTGGAAGAAAAAAAAAGCTCAAGATCTTTAATGATCCTGACTGAAGAATACAAAATAGTTATCACACACATTCGGATTGATTGTTGAAAGCTTAGTTCACAAGATTTTTCTCAGAAGTAATAGGTGAAGAATACATAGTGGTTTAGTCCAATTAAATAGATTGGGAAGTGTATCGATCAAAATTAGAAACGATACATTCCAAAAATGTGAACAGCGCAAAGTACGGTCGACCGCAATCTCGGTGCAGTCGAACATTCATCTCTCCGACATAAAGTAGAGAGATGAAGGGTCGACTGCTTCTTACATACTTGGGAGTTGCAGTCGACTGCGATGCGGTCGACCGTCATGAGGTGCGGTCGACCGGTATCGCAATGTTCATACCGAATCCACTTTATATTCTTACCAAAAACTAATCAATCAATCAATCAATTTTATACAGATTAAATCTCACAAATATAGAATGATAGCAACTGGTCTTGATAGCTTTCTTGGACACTAATCAATCAACTTCTCTTTTTGAATATCTTCTTCTTTTGCTTGATTTCTCAATCTTTCTTTATTACTTTCTTTCTTTGAATATTCTTGAATCTCTCCTGGATCTCTTATGGATATTGTTGCCGCTAAATTCGGTGTGGGGGCAAACAGATGAATTTGTGAGTTCTTGGGGAAACTGAATAGGAGAACCTGTGTACCTGTTCCGTCGAACTCTGACCGTCGCTCCCGCCGTTCACCTGCAAAAAGTGCGAGACACCGGAGTTGTTCCCGGCGACGCACCCTCCGACGCTCAAGTCAGTAATCTAGAGAAGATTATGAAAGAGCGTTTAACTAGAAAAGATTGATTACCTCTTAATGGAGATGGGTGGGGGGTATTTATAGGCGTCTTAGGGAACGGATTAGGAATGTAATCCTTGTGATCTGATATGGAATATCCTTCCTGTGAACAGATTAGGAATGTCATCTGATAAGGTATATTCCCTGTAATCAGATAAAGAATTTAATCCCAAATCCCGGTGAAAGGATAGATACGAATCAGGGCCGTTGATTAATATTAATCAGGAACCCTAATTCTATCCCTTCTGAGCCGGGCTTGCTGCGGGTTGGAACTCGCACCCGATTAAGGTGGATCCGTTCGCGGGTAAGGGGATTTTCGGGGAAGATAACCAGTACCCGTTTCAAACCCGTCAGAAGGTGAAGTTACCGCTCTACCCCTGTGCCTCAAGATTCGTGATTCATCTGGACGGTTCCGATTTAACCCCATTTTTAGCCATATCACGAGCCCCCCACTCCTAAAGACTGAGTTCGATCAGTCTTTGAGGAGTAGTTTAACTGTTCTAATGGTTGGTGGAGCTGTATCGGAGTCCAAACGGAGGGTTTCGAATCTTAAAGGGGGTAGTAGCGTGTTTTTTTTTTGGAAGTTGCAATTTGTTTTTAAGCATCTCTGAGTGCCCAATGGTCTTTATCTATTTTTTCGGATTATTTATTTAATTTTGCGATGTGTTAACCAGCCGTCCGGGGGCCCTCATGATACATTCTAGGCAATAATTGTTTGTTCAGGGGTTCGAAAATGTTGCCCCGAATTTATAATTATTTTCTAGATTTTCCAGTGAATTTTCCCGAATTTTTGGTGATTTTTTCGCAATTTTCAAATAAATAAAACGATTAAAATTGATTTTAAATACCCATTTATGACGTGGCGTCATCAGAACCCTTGATCAGAGCGCAGCGTGATTTTCGGAGAGATCGAGTGGCTCCTGTTCTTCGGCTCGCTTTTTCGCCGTATGTGAGGTTCGGTACTCCGGCACTCCGGCTCGGCGTCTCGGCACCTCGGTTCGAACGGCTCGGCGCTTCGGCTCGGCGGTTCCGAAGTACGTGGCATCATCTGAGCCGTCTATCTCAGCGCGGATCCCCGTAAAGCGCTATCTTGTCGTTTAGTGGACGTGGCCAAATCTGGACCGTCCATCATGACGAGCGCGCATTTTGACAAGATCCAACGGCTGATACGGGTCGGAACGATTTTTTGCCATATACGAGGGTCGGTACCCCGGTACCCCGGCTCGACGCCTCGGCACCTCGGTTCGTATGGCTCGGTGCTTCGGCTCGGCGTTTCCGAAGTACGTGGCATCATCTGAGCCGTCCATCATGACGAGCGCGCTTTTTGGCAAGATCCAACGGCTGATGCGGGTCGGAATGATTTTTCGCCATATACGAGGGTCGGTACCTCGGTACTCCGGCTCGGCGTCTCGGCACCCCGGTTCGTTGGGTCGGTACCTCGGCTCGGATGGTTCGGCGGTTCCGAGGTACGTGGCATCATCTGAGCCGTCTATCTCAGCGTGGATCCCCAAAAAACGTTATCTTGTCGTTTAGTGGACGTGGCCAGATCTGGACCGTCCATCATTACGAGCGCGCTTTTTGGCGAGATCCAACGGCTGATACGCCTCGGAGCGGATTTTTGCCATATACGAGTGTCGGTAACCCGGTATCCCGGCTCGGCGCATCGGGGCTGATAGGCCGAGGCACGAAATTGTGTGTCTTGGAGGCACTTCCTGAGCGGTACCTTCCTCGGCGCTTAGTGGCTCGGTGGCTCGGCTGAGCTGTTCGGTAGCTCGGCTGGGCGAACCGATGGCATTCAGCAAGAAGGGACGCGTGGCTGGATCAGGGCGGTCCATCATGGCGCGCATCTCGAGGATGGGGTTCAGATCACGAGAAAACGCTATCTTGTCGTTTTGTGGGCGTGGCACGATCTGAACCGTCCATCAGATTCTGTCGCGAACTTTAAGGAGATCCGACGGTGACTTCGCCTCGGAGCGATTTTTTGCCATATACGAGGGTCGGTACTCCGGTATCTCGACTGAGCTGTTCGGTAGCTCGGCTGGGCGAACCGATGGCATTCAGCAAGGAGGGACGCGTGGCTGGATCAGGGCGGTCCATCATGGCGCGCATCTCGAGGATGGGGTTCAGATCACGAGAAAACGCTATCTTGTCGTTTTGTGGGCGTGGCACGATCTGAACCGTCCATCAGATTCTGTCGCGAACTTTAAGGAGATCCGACGGTGACTTCGCCTCGGAGCGATTTTTTGCCATATACGAGGGTCGGTACCCCGGTATCTCGGCTCGGCGCATCGAAGTTGAAAGGCCGAGGCACAAAGTTGCGTGTTCTGGAGGTACTTCCTGAGCGGTACCTTCCTCGGCGCTTAGTGGCTCGGTGGCTCGGCTGAGCTGTTTGGTAGCTCGGCTGGGCGAACCGATGGCATCCTCGTAGGTGGCCGAGGCGTTGACTTGGTATTTTGAAGAGTTTCTTGCTTTGAGTGAGCTTCGTATCTTTTCCGCTTGTCGCTTTCGCTTCCTATTGGGCTTTTTGCGTTTCCCAAGGAGGCCCAACTTGCTAGGGGTTAAAAGCTCTCACCCTTACTCTCAAAGCTCATTTCTCACTTTTTTACTCAAGATCTTTACTTTCAATTTCTAAGTTCTCTGCTAGCGGCGATTTTCTCTCTGAGGCGTTTCCGTTAGCTGTCGCGTGGGCCAGGCGATTTCCGGCAGAGCATTCCGACCGTAGACGTCACTTCAAAAGGTCAGTTTACTTAGTCTGAATAATTTTCCTTGAGATGTCTCGAGTAGACTCGGGGAGTGGGGCCTCGTCTTCGGGCGACGAGAGTGCCGAGGAGAGGAGGAGGTCGGAGATTAGGAGGAAGGGTAAGCAAGCCGCCGAACCGTCTGTAGTCGAGACGGAGAAGGGGAAGAAGAAGAGGAGGGTAGAGAGCCAGTCCCCTATTGTGGAGGTGATTGTGGAGAATCCGAAGCAGGCACCCGAGATAGGACGGTACCCTTCCGTTCTGTCCGGTCACTCAGGGGTCAGGCAGTACGAGGGCGACTTGCTGGAGAAGGCGATCTATGGGAAGTCCAAAATCGTCGAAGAACCTAATCCCGAACTCGCCACCGAAGCGGATGAGCTCATCACCTTGGTATCCGAGGAGGACCTGCTCCGGGTTAGAAGGGCTTTCGCTATCCCTCCGGAGTACAAACTGATTGTTCCAGGTCCTGGGATGCGAGCGAACTCTAGGTTGCTGTCTTCGGACATGTGCATGTTCGACGTTGACTCTTTTCATGCCGGGTTGCGTTTCCCTCTGCACCCATTCATCCTCGAGATTCTCGGCCGGTATTGCCTCGCGCCGACCCAGTTCACGCCGAACACATGGCGCCACGTGAACGCCTTTATGCTCCAGTGCTATCGAGCCGAGGTGAAGCCGGATCTCACGGTCTTCCGAGGGTTGTATCGAGTAAATCGTCAGCACAAGACGGAGTACCGATACTTCTTGGGGCCGAGGAGGGGAGTTAAGATTGTCGAAAATCCTGACTCGATTAAGGGTTGGAAGGAGAAGTTTTTTATAGTAAGGGGCGAGGCGATTAGGCCCATTCCGACCCGTTGGAAGGTGGAGGTGCCGAATTTCGCGCGTGCCGACCCTGTACTATCTGATGCCGAGGAAGAGGTGGCGAGGAAGATAATGGCCCTTCCGATACTGAGTTGGAGGGATTTGTCGGAGGAGGTGTTGTTCGGGTCCGGCCTAAGCCCCATCGACCCGAGTATGCTCCTGACATCTCGTTTTTGATTATTATTATTATTTTTTTTTTTAAGTTTTTGGTTTGGCCTGCTAACTTGTCCCCCCCCTCTCTCCCCCCTTTTTTTTTTGATCCGCTGCAGAAGGCATGAAGATCGACTTCAACTCCATGATGGCGGACAGATCTAAGCTGGCCGGGGGGAAGAAGAGGAAGAGGGCGGCCGCGACTGTTTCGTCGACCCCGGCACCTACCGTCGCTTCGTCCATCCCTCCGCCTCCTCCGACCGTGGTGGCGCCCTCGGAGGTGGTCGTCGCCGAGGTGCCCCCGTCTTCTTCGGTCCCTGGCGTGATCGAGGGAGTCTTTGATGTGAACGCGGCGTTGTCGATCGAGGCACCGCCCCTGACCCAGGCCGCCGAAGAGATCTTGACAGAGCAGCACAAGCAGCTGTTCGTGCCGAATTGGCGAGTGAAGAACCATGATGGGTTCCTCGGCAATTCGCAGATGTCAGTGCAGGTCGTCAAACACTTGGCGACCCCGAAGGACGTTGCTGCGCTGAACGCGGGGACGGTCGGTGACGACACCTTCGAAATCGCGCGGTCACTCGTTTCGGTAAGTGTATTGCCAATTTCTCTAAGTCTGCAGCTCGGCATGTGTTTTACTGGTTGTTGTCTTTGTAGGCCACTTGCCACTTCGGCCACCTCCTCGAGACGTTCGCCGCACAGGAGAAGGATCTGAAGTCTGCCAGCGACAAGGACAGGCTGGCGAAGGTCAGGGCGGTCAAAGAGCTTGAGGCCGAGCAGAGGAGGGCTGAGGCCTTGGAAGTCCGGGTCGCGGATCTCGGGTCGGATTTGGAGAAGGCCAAGGAGCGGCTCGACGCGGAGTCTGCCAAGGCCGCCAAGGCTGCCGAGGACTTAGCAGCGGCGCTGAAGTCCTTGGCCGAGGAGAGAGCAGAGAAGGAGGCTCTGGCGACGAAGATCCGAGCCGAGGTGGAGAAGGAGGTCGAGGAGGAGGCAAAGCGGCACATGGCCGAAAACATGGAGAAGTCTTATCAGTTGGCCCTCGACCACGTGCAGGAACGCGTCCCCGGCTTCGAGCGGGTCGGCTACCAACTGTTTCCAACGCCGACCTCGGATGATGAAGGGGAGGAAGGCGAGGATGACGAGGCCGAAGGCGAAGGCGAGGAAGGACGGGATGGAGAGACTGCGGCGGACGGGCAGGTCAATGGGCCCTCCGCCGATGCGCCCGTGGCCGACGCGGCGACGAAGGTGGACCCTTGATCCCCTCACTAAGTTTTTGTAGTTTTTTGGTGTTTCTTCTTCCGATCATTGTAATGCCTTTTTGCGGACTGGCCACCGCCTATTAATGAATGAAAAGTATTTTGACTCCGGAATTTGTCTAAGTGTTTGGCTCGGTGGTGTGGTATTCCAATGCTATCTCTTTCTTATTTCAGATTGCCGAGCCGACTTGTAACACCTCGGCTGAACAGCGCCGAGCGGAGTTGTTTAAGCGATCTCGGGAGGATCGTCTCGAGGGTGAGGTTGACCTGACGAGGAGAATACTTCATAACTTGGAGATTAGGCACGGCGAGGCTTTAGTTGAACTACACGACCTACAGATAGTCGAGGCTGAGCTATCTGCTAAGGAAGAAGAGCTTGCTCGAGTTTTGGCCGAGTGGGATGGCTTAGCGAGGAAGGTGGAAGAGTTGCAGAGGGTGACTGTAGACAAGAGTATCGAAGTGACTCACTTGCGTCGCGTTATCTCCGACAGCGCCGAATACCCCGGTTCGGCGAAACTTCCTCGGTTTAAGGTGATAGTAAAGGATAACACTTTGAAAGACCGCATCGTCGAACTGGAGGAAGAAGTTGCTCGGCTCAAACCTCAGCCGGTGAGGCCAAACATCCGGAGCACCTCGTGCACTCGTGAAGAGATCGAGCGAGGGATCACGTTCTATCAAGCGGCGAGCCGGACTCCTATCGTAGGTAGGTCGGCCGCCGATGCCCAGAGCGGTGTGGCGGTGTCTTCAAGCGGTGCTTCGGTAGGAGCGACCGTCAGGGCTAGTGGTGAGGAGGCGTCCCGGTTCGTCGGCTTGGATTCGAGCTCGGAGGTGAAGAAGCATCGACCCAAAGTGTCTCTAAAACGGAGTATTCCCCTTCCTCGGAAGTAACGGGCTGATCGTGTCACTGTGTTGTAATCCTACTTGCAAGTTCGAGTTGTAATCCTACTTGCAAGTTTTTGCTGTTGTAATCCGCTTTGTAACTTTTACCCAACTTATGAATGGAATTGGAGTTGTTTTATCCGAATTATCCTTGGCTGTCTTCTTATCTGTGCTATGGTTGTCAGCTAGAGTAGGTTTAAGACGAACCATGAGGTTGGTGTCCGATTCGCCGAACTCCTCATCCTCGAATTTTCCTTTTTCGCTGCGTTTGTGAACCATAGGGTTGGTTTGGCTGCTTAAGGCGTTCTTGCTTCCCGACCGCGCCCACGTGGCCTAATCAGGGACGTCTGATGTTTGCACGGATCTTGAGGCGGGTCCAGTTTCCAAGAAAACACTATCTTGTCGTTTTGTGGACACGTGGCTGAACGAGATCCGCCCATCAGGTCCTGGCGCACTTTCTGAGGCGATCTGACGGTGGCTTCGCCTCGGAGCGATTTTTTGCCATATACGAGGGTCGGTAACCCGGTACCTCGGTTCGGCAGGCGAGGGCTGTGATTTGCACCTAATCCCGACCCGACTGAGGGTGAGTCGGCAAGATTGAGCAGAGGCGTCGGAGAGATCCGAGCGTTATACTGGTTTTAGGGATGCAGGAGCAGTTTCGGATGGCGAGCTACTTCTAGTCCGCTTAGGAGCGAACTTGCGAAGCAGAATCGAGCCAAGTGTTGGACTCCGATCCATTCAACGGCTGCAGGAGCAATTTCGAACGGCGATCTACCCCCGGCTCGTCTATAGACGTGCCGAGGAGGGAGAGTCGAGCCGAGTGCTGGACTCCGAACCATCGTGTGGGTAGTTTAAGAGATGCAGGAGCAGTTTCGAATGGCGAGCTGCTTCTAGTCCGCTTAGGAGCGAGCTTGCGAAGCAAAATCGAGCCAAGTGTTGGACTCCGATCCATTCAACGGCTGCAGGAGCAATTTCGAACGGCGATCTACCCCCGGCTCGTCTAT
This sequence comes from Hemerocallis citrina, assembly GCA_017893485.1. Taxonomy (NCBI): domain Eukaryota; kingdom Viridiplantae; phylum Streptophyta; class Magnoliopsida; order Asparagales; family Asphodelaceae; genus Hemerocallis; species Hemerocallis citrina. The sequence goes on from CM030362.1 coordinate 154,447,077, forward strand.
AGACGTGCCGAGGAGGGAGAGTCGAGCCGAGTGCTGGACTCCGAACCATCGTGTGGGTAGTTTAAGAGATGCAGGAGCAGTTTCGAATGGCGAGCTGCTTCTAGTCCGCTTAGGAGCGAACTTGCGAAGCAAAATCGAGCCAAGTGTTGGACTCCGATCCATTCAACGGCTGCAGGAGCAATTTCGAACGGCGATCTACCCTCGGCCCGTCTATAGACGTGCCGAGGAGGGAGAGTCGAGCCGAGTGCTGGACTCCGAACCATCGTGTGGTTAGAAAATTTAAGGCTGATAGTACCAAAAACATGAAAAACTTTATTTATTAATATCTAATGGTCGGCTGCTTCTAAAGTTGCAAGCCGTTATTACAATGAAAAAAGAACAAAGGAAAAATTACTACTAGCAGCAGGAGAGGAGTGGTCCGACATCTCGAGTTACTTAGATAGGCGTAGCTGCCTTCTCTTGGTATTTCAAAAGATGGTCGGCGTTCCAAGTCCTGGGAATTTCTCTGCCTTCAGGGTCTTCTAGCTTGTATGCACCGGGGCAGATCACTTTGGAGATTTTGTATGGTCCCTCCCAATTTGGGGCCAGTTTGCTTTTCTGTCCGGGGAACGAGATGGCCAATTTTCGGAGGACCAGATCCCCTTCTTTGAGGTCTGTTGGGCGGACCCGTTTGTTGTAGGCGAGCTCAATTCTTCTCCGGTAACTTTGTTGCCGTATGGCTGCTCTCTCCCGGATTTCGTCTATCAGATCCAGGCTTGCTCTGAGCTCCCTGGCATTCTGTTCTTCTTCGAAAGCTATCAAGCGAGGAGAGGGTATCCCAACCTCTAGCGGGATGAGGGCTTCGGACCCATAGGTGAGGTTAAACGGACTCTCGCCTGTTGGGGTCCGTTTCGTGGTGCGGTAATTCCACAGTACATTGGGCAGCTGATCGACCCACAATCCCTTTGAGCATTTGTCAAGCCTCTTCTTCATGCCGGAGAGGATCTGTCGGTTGGCATTCTCGGCCTGGCCATTTGACTGGGGATGAGAGACAGAGGAGAAGCGGTGCTGTATGGTCAAGTCTTCACATAAGGCTCGGAAAGCGGCTCCAGTGAACTGCGTGCCGTTGTCTGTAACTATGACCCGAGGAACGCCAAATCGGCAGATCACATTTTTCCAAAAGAATTGAACAACTCTATGTTCGGTGATTGTAGCCAGGGGCTCGGCTTCTATCCATTTTGTGAAATAGTCCACCGCCACGACTAGGAACTTTAACTGTCCGGGGGCTGGTGGAAATGGCCCCAGTAAATCCATCCCCCACATTGCGAAGGGGATAGGACTTGATAGGGAGGCGAGCGGTGCTTGTGGAAGGCGTCGGATATCCGCATACTTTTGACAGGAGCTGCATTGCCGAACGTGTCGTTCGGCGTCCCGTAGGAGACTGGGCCAGTAATACCCGTAGTTCAATACTTTGCGCGCTAAGGCCCTGGAGCCGGAGTGGGCTCCGCCGATGCCTTCATGGAGTTCTTGCAAGGCATAGTCGGCTTGTCCAGGGGAGAGGCACCTTAGGTAGGGTCGGCCATCTACCTGGGTGAAGGAGCGTTTGTATAGAATTCCTTCGACCAATATGTAGCGCTCGGCTCGGGTCCTTATCCTTCGGGCTTCCTTCGGATCCTGGGGGAGGAGTCCGTCTCTTAAAAACTCGACGAGGGGCTTCATCCAATTGTCTTCGAGGAGGACTGGCAGTGTTTCGACGGAGTTGGGAGCCTCGTCCTCTATGCTCGGCTTGAGGAGGACTTCTATCAGAACTGTTTGTTCGAGGCCTTGAAGGGAAGAGGAAGCTAGTTTAGACAGGGCGTCGGCCTGGGCATTTTCCTCTCTGGGGATTCTTCGGATGAGGGCCTCCTCGAAGAGCGCCATGAGGCTCTTAACTTTAGCCAAGTATTTTACCATTCTGTCATCACGGGCTTCGTACTCGCCGAGGACCTGGTTGACGACCAACTGAGAGTCGCTGAAGATCTGTAGGCGTCGGGCCCCTGCATTTCGGACCAATCCGAGTCCGGCTATGAGTGCCTCGTACTCGGCTTCGTTGTTCGAGGCTTTGAAGTTTATACGGAGGGAATACTGGAGGACAAAGTTGTCCGGGCCCGCAAGGATGACACCCGCCCCGCTTCCCTCGTTGCAAGAGGATCCATCGACATAGACCGACCAGATAGGCGGTCCCTTTGTTGTTTCCCCGGAGTCGGGAATAGTTGTTTCAACTATGAACTCGGCCAGCGCCTGCGCCTTGATTGCGGTCCGAGGCTGGTAAGTTATATCATGTTGGCTCAGCTCGATCGACCACTTCATGAGGCGGCCGGAAGTCTCGGGCTTGTAAAGGATCTGTTTCAGCGGCTGGTCGGTTAGAACGACCACCGAATGGGACTGGAAGTAGGGCCGAAGCTTTCTCGCGGCCATTATCAGGGCGTAGGCTATTTTCTCAATTTTCGGGTACCGAAGCTCGGCGTCCCGAAGCACTTTGCTGACGTAGTAAATTGGTTTCTGAGCCCTCTCTTCTTCTCTGACTAAGACCGCACTAAGCGTCTGTTCGGAAGCTGCCAAGTAGAGGTAGAGCGGCTCGCCTGGTATGGGTTTGCTAAGAAGAGGCGGATTGACGAGGTAAGCCTTGAGCTGGTCGAAGGAGTCTTGTTGCTGCTGTCCCCATTCGAATCCTTTAGCCCCCCGGAGGGCTTTGAAGAACGGGAGGCACTTCTCCCCGGACTTCGACAGGAAGCGCCCAATGGCGGCTAGGCGGCCAGTCAATCTTTGAACTTCCTTGACGTTTCTAGGGGGGGTCATGTCCAGTATGGCCTTGATCTTCTCCGGATTTGCCTCTATTCCTCGTTGGCTAACCATGAAGCCGAGGAACTTGCCTGATGAGACGCCGAACGCACACTTGTTCGGGTTGAGTCTCATATCGTGCTTTCTCAAGACATCAAATGCTTCTTGGAGGTTGGTTACATGATCAACACCTCGGATGCTTTTCACAAGCATGTCATCGACGTACACTTCCATGTTCCGGCCGATCTGGGCCTGGAATACTTTGTTGACGAGACGCTGATATGTCGCCCCTGCGTTCTTTAGGCCGAACGGCATGACTCGGTAGCAATAGAGTCCTTGGTCTGTTACAAAAGACGTCTTCAGAATATCCGGGGGGAACATCCTTATCTGATTGTAACCCGAGAAAGCGTCCATGAAGCTGAGGAGCTCATGTCCCGAGGTTGCGTCAATCAGAGTGTCGATGCTTGGCAGAGGGAAGGGATCTTTAGGGCAGGCCTTGTTGAGGTCAGTGAAATCAATACAGATTCTCCATGTTCCGTTAGATTTCTTCACCATTACTACGTTTGACAGCCATTCAGGATAATTCACCTCCTGTATGAATCGGGCCTTTAACAATTTGTCTACCTCCTCTTTGATAGCGAGCTGCCGCTCGGGGGCGAACTTGCGCCTCTTCTGTTGGACCGGCTTGGACCCCGGATCCACACTGAGGCGGTGGACCAAGAGTTCTTCGGATATACCGGGCATGTCTGCCGCTGACCAGGCGAAGAGGTCTTGGTTGGCTCGGATGCATTTTACAATATCAGAGTATAGGGCGGATGGAAGGGCCTTACTGACGAAGAACTTACGGGTCGGCTCCTGCTCCGAGAAGAGCACCTCCTCCAACTCGTCCACCGGCTCGGAAGTTGGCCGAGCGGCATCTTGAGGGATCTCGAGTGTTTCCAAGGAGAGGACGGGTCCGAGGGTGGAGGTCATATAACACTTCCGGGCCTGCTCCTGATTGCCCCTTACTTCTCCCACTCCGGCCCGAGTGGGGAACTTCATTTTGAGATGGTAGGCAGAGGGGACGGCTTCAAGGGCGGCTAGGCCGGGCCGACCCAAGATGACATTGTAAGCTGCTGGTACGTCCACGACCATGAAATCCATTGACTCCGTGCGGGTAGTAGGAGTTTTGCCCGCCGTGACATCGAGGGTAATCACCCCTTCAATGGTCACCGGCACTCCCGTGAACCCATGGAGCGTGTATCCGGCGGGCTTGAGCCTGTCTCGGGAGAGCTTCAGGCCCTTAAAAGCATCAAGGAATAGGATGTTTACGGAGGAACCGTTATCTACTAAGATCCTTTCGACTTTGAAATTGGCCATGTGAAGGTTGATTACGAGCGCGTCACAATGAGGGGTGCGGACACCCTCGAGATCGTCGTCAGAGAAGGTGACGGGCACTCCGAGGCCTTTGGGGGGAGGGGTTGCTCGGACCGAGTTGACTTCTCTTATAAATGCTTTTCGAGAGGAGTTCGAGGAGCCCCCCATTGGACCCCCGTGGATGAGGTGGAGGACTCGCTCTTCCTCGAATTCTGGCGTCTCTTCTCGTTCCGGACGCTTGTTAGCCCCCCGAGGCTGGGGAGGAAGTTCGGCTCCATCCTTTCTTACAAACTTCGCCAGCTGCCCCCTCTGGATGAGGGCTTCGATCTCGTTTCTCAGGGCACGACAGTCGTTGGTATCATGCCCGTGGTCCCGGTGATAGCGGCACCATTTCTCTTTATCTCTTCTTTTGGCAGGGGTGTTCATCTTTGGAGCTGGAGGCAAGATCCCTTCTTTTTCGACTTCCAAGAAGATGGCGGAGATGTTTGTGGCGAGGGGAGTGAATTTGTCGAACCTAGGGGGAGGTCGGCGCTGGCCGGCATTATCCTTCTGGAGCTTCCTCGGTCCCTCTTCTTCCGTTCCCTTCCTTTTAAACCCGGAAGCAGACCCTTCCCAGTGGGGTTGTTCTTCGGCCTCTTCAGCCCGGATGTACTTTTCGGTGCGGAGGAGAAGGTCGGAAAAGTCATATGGTGGTTTCTTGGCGAGGGAGGATCGGAGGTTGGAGTTGAGGACATTGGACTGGAATGCTACCGTAGCGACCGACTGGTCGAGAGATGCTATGGATCTGGCCTCGGCCGTGAACCTTTTCACGTAGTCCCTCAATTTTTCCCCTTTCTTCTGGTGGAGGTGTAATAGGGAGATGCTGGTCTTTTCAGCCCTTCGACTACTAACGAAGTGGGTGATGAATAGGGTCTCAAACTGGTCGAAGGAAAATATTGAGGCCGGGGCGAGGCGAGAGTACCATTCTCGAGCTGGCCCTTTCAGTGTTGCGGGGAAAGTTTTGCAGAGGAGGGCGTCGGAGGCTTGATGGAGGAGCATCAAAGTCTTAAAACTTTCAATATGGTCAGTCTCCCCGGTATAGTTCTCAAATTGGGGAGGTTTGAAGCCGAACGGCACAGGCGTATCCACTATGGTCCGGGAGAAGGGTGGTTGGCTAGGACGCAGGGTCCTTCCCCTAAGTTCTTCTTCTCTATGTATTTGGCCCAGGCGTCTTTCCACTTCATGGAGACGGCGGTTCATAGTGTCATCTTTCCGACGGTAATCTGCCGAGGCTCGAGACTCGTCTTCGTAAGAGGGAGATCGGGGGCTGCGGCGACGGTGGCTTCGGGAACGACGAGGACTCGGGGTATGCTGGGAGTTGGTTGGTGCGGGACGAGGAGAAGGGGACCGTTGGCGAGGGCTTCGGACCGGAGGAGGGGACGGGGCCTTCGGCTCATTAGGGCCTCGACGCAAGTTGAGAGCCTGTTGTACCATTGCTTGGAACTGCTGGAACTCGGCACGGGTAATTGGTGCCTCATTGTTCCTGGGCTACTGCCGACCTGCGGGAGAGTGCCTCCTTCGGTAACGGTCGGGGGAGTCCTTTCTCCCTCTTCGGATGGGGGACCTCCTGTGCTCTCGGCGACGGGGGGATCGCTCTTGCTGGCGGGAGGCTTCCCCCCGAGCCCGCTTTTCATCCAGATGATAACGGAGGTCCTGATCTTCCGGACGCTTGGGATGGGCATTGTGGCGACCAGAGGCTCGGGGATGATGGGAGGCCATGGAGCCACTGGAGGCGTTGTGGAAGGAGAGGTTCTCTTGGTGAAGAGGCTGTTTCTGAGGGTTAGGACCCTTTGGATCTGGAGGTGGAGGGTTCCGTTGGAGCGGCTGTTCTGCGGTAGGGGGAAGTTGTCCTTGTTGCTGTGCGGGATCAGGAAGGACTTCTTGCTGGTCAGGGTTGGGCGCTCGGTTGGAGCCCCTAGATCTAACTTTGCGAGGCGGCATGGCGGAAGAAAGCCTATTCACTGGAAGGAGGAAAGGTCTCTATTCGTTAGTTTCCCACAGACGGCGCCAATCTGTTGCCGCTAAATTCGGTGTGGGGGCAAACAGATGAATTTGTGAGTTCTTGGGGAAACTGAATAGGAGAACCTGTGTACCTGTTCCGTCGAACTCTGACCGTCGCTCCCGCCGTTCACCTGCAAAAAGTGCGAGACACCGGGGTTGTTCCCGGCGACGCACCCTCCGACGCTCAAGTCAGTAATCTAGAGAAGATTATGAAAGAGCGTTTAACTAGAAAAGATTGATTACCTCTTAATGGAGATGGGTGGGGGGTATTTATAGGCGTCTTAGGGAACGGATTAGGAATGTAATCCTTGTGATCTGATATGGAATATCCTTCCTGTGAACAGATTAGGAATGTCATCTGATAAGGTATATTCCCTGTAATCAGATAAAGAATTTAATCCCAAATCCCGGTGAAAGGATAGATACGAATCAGGGCCGTTGATTAATATTAATCAGGAACCCTAATTCTATCCCTTCTGAGCCGGGCTTGCTGCGGGTTGGAACTCGCACCCGATTAAGGTGGATCCGTTCGCGGGTAAGGGGATTTTCGGGGAAGATAACCAGTACCCGTTTCAAACCCATCAGAAGGTGAAGTTACCGCTCTACCCCTGTGCCTCAAGATTCGTGATTCATCTGGACGGTTCCGATTTAACCCCATTTTTAGCCATATCAGATATTATTTGATCCTAAAAATCTGAATAACTCAATTTAAACTTATTAGTATTTATAAACACGTTATCTGCACACCAAACTAAAAGTCAACAATCTCCCCCTTTTGGTGTGAACAAAACATGCCTTTAAATATTGAAAGTAAAAAATTAAACAATTTGGCATAAAAATACTCTCCCTGAATTCAGTACTTCCTCTGTAACACAGATTTTCATAGGTAAAGATAGATTTGTAAATACTCCCCCCTAATTCAATATTTCATAGTAAATAAAAAAATATTTACTTTCATTCATTCATAAGATTCATAAATATTCTCCCCCTTTTTGGAACACACCAATAGGGGGCAAAAGATAAGTATAAATAAAATATAATATACTCCCCCGAAAACTATTTGTAAATGAAAAGAACTTTCGTTAAGCAAAACCCAAGAGATGAAGTTTGGAAATATAATAATTTTTCTAAAAGCGGAGGCAAATCTACATACATGATACCGTTGATAGCGAGACTCTTTGATATAAATGGAGAGATCTTCATAGTGTCATAGATTTGAGATTTTTTCAATACAGATGCGATGCATGGATAAGAAGAAGAAGTGAAGAATGAATTTCAAGAAACCAATAGTATAGGAAAAAATGAGTAGATAGTTCTCAAAAGTCACCACGTGCAACCAGAAAAGGAACCGGTCGACCGCAAAACAAATCAAGCATGTAAGTCAAAAAAAAATCTCCCGGGAGCAAACCGGTCGACCGCACACCTATTTCAAAACCACAGCAAATCCCAGAGGATGAACCAGTCGACCGTTCGGTCGACCGCAACTACTGAAGACTAAAGAGTTTTGAAAGCAGAGTGTTCCGAAGTGTAGATACAGGTTTAAGAGTCCAAGAGAGCGACCGGTCGACCACACGGTCGACCGAAATAGTAAAACAGATAATCAAGATAAGTAACTAGATATGGAGGTATTCTTTCATAGCAAATTATAGTAGGTTACATAACTTTTAAAGAGCATACATTACAATTAGAAATTACAATAAGATATCTATTCCTTATCATCTCCGCCATCATCTTCATCACCGTCATCATCTTCATCATCTTCCTAATCATCTTCCTCATTATTCGGAGGAGAAAGAATTTCCCAATCTTCTTTTCCTTGCAGGTATTCAATTGTGTTAACATAATATCCATACATTTGCATTTGTTGAGCAGCAAACTGCTCATGAGTCATGAATGGCGAGGAAGAGGGAGAGGCATTCTTGCGACGTGATGAGGAAGGTGCTTGTTCGGCTCGGCGTGCTTGTTGTTGGGCTTGACGACGACGAGCCCACTGATCAAATGGTACATCAATGCCCATTTGTTGAGGGAGGATGGGCATAGGGTTTTTGCTTAGCAAGAAGTTCCCGACATCAATACGGAAATCAATGGCAAGGTTGTATATGAGAGAACTGAAAGGGAGACCACGATTTGTAGAGGTTGTATAATTCATCGTGCGAATGATGAATGTAGCAAGATCGAACTTGTATTCCCCAAGAATGAAAAAAATAATAAATGATTGATCGACCCGAATATCTGTTTAGTCATTCTTTTTGGGCCGAATATCAGCATTGAAAATTTTATTTAGAACCCGAGCTGTATCAGTAAAATTTGTGGGAGCAGGATGAGGAAGACAAGAGAATTCGGGTTGGACGATCATAGATTTGATAGTATTTTGGTCATGACCAGGTTTATAATTAAGGGTTTTAAAATCTAGATGGTATGCATCAAATTCCCCTTTGGGAAATTCATATCTCCCACAGAGATATTCAGGAGTGACTCTAACTCTTCTCCCAAGAATGATAGATGAGAGGGTGACATCATCATCTTGAAGACCCTCAAGGTTTGCATAGAATTGACGAGTTAGAGACACAGAGTGGGTGATAAGGGTAGCAAGATAGTTTTTCCACCCAAAATCTCTAAGGATTCTAACCATGACAAAAGTTGACCCCCCAAGGATGATAGGTTAATTACCCGATTGGCAACAATGGGGGCATTATAAAGAGAAGAGAAGTAAATATCAGCACAATGAGAGTTTCGAAAGATTATACCATCTCTAGTGACTGATTTAGATGCAATGGCTTTCTTGCTCTTCAATTTGTGTGACGAGGATGCCATTAAGACGGAGGGAGAGAAAGACTATAGATATTTGAGGAGAATGTTGAGAGATGAAAGATTTATTTGATGGGTTAGTATTTGGAGGCTAGGGCTTTTGAGAGGTTAGGGGTGAAGAGGTATTTATATTAGAAGGGGAACAAGCAAGTCAGCCGACTTGGTCGGTCGACCGGTTCACAGATAGGGTCGACCGCATAATACGAAATAGGGAGTTTTAATTTGGTGATTTGTGGCAGAGGGGTGGACGGTCGACCGTACGGTCAAACGGTCCATTCTCGACTGATCAAGGAAAAATGGGTAGTACGGTCGACCGGTCAGTCGACCGATCATTCAATTTTTGCAGAGTGATTTTAAGTTTGGATATTGTAAAGTTAACACATTTCATACAGTTCAGAAATAGTTAACAGATGCACATTTAATATAGGTTCAAGCAAATGTAGATTTTACCCAGTGCTATACTTATTTGAATGACCAAGATCCTTCTCCTTTTTCCTTGATAGGGATGTTGGTTGCTAGTATAACTTGCTGAGCCTCTCGAGCATCTACTATCAAGGTGTCTGCGATCTTCTAAGTTGAGAGCATCAAACCACCTACATGAAATTTTGTAGGAGTCCAAGTGGGTTTTGAGCCTGCATTAACATTCTTTCTTACCCAGACAAAATTAGTATTCCTTTTTAATGGACAGTTATAAGAAATATGTCCTAATCTACAACAGTAATGACATGTGATACGACCATGTCTTGAGTCATGCACACTTGCATAGTTTTGAGTTGGTTTGTGATTATATTGGTGATTGTGCAAGTTTGTATGAGATGATGATTTAACTTTTTGATGATGTATTGGCTCTTCGTAACCAAGACCTCGATTATCATGATAGGATCTTGAATTTCTTGTAATAAGGTAACTGAGCCCTTCATATTTTTCTTCAATTTTTTCAAGCTCAATTACTGTTTTACAAAGTCTTTTCCTAGTCATTTCATCGTCTTTTGTGTTCCAACGAAAGGTGTCTAGTGTAGCATCAAGAATCCTATTTTGTTCAAGAGCTTCATTACAGCCTTCCACTACCTCATCAAATTTTCTTTTGCATTCTTTTAAATAATCTGTGAGTTTGGCGATATAAACAGATTTCTCATGAATTTCTCTTAAGTGATCATCATGTGTTTCTAAGGATTCTCGAATTTGTTGTTTTAAAAGTTCATTTTTCTCCAGCAATACATCATGATCTTTTCTAAATGACTCAAATTTTTCCATGATCAAGGCATTCTTATTTTTTAGTTTTTGATTTATTGTAATACAAGAGTCATGTGTTTCATTTGGAATTTTTTTATATTGCCTAAGTTCACGACTTAGTTTCTTAGCATAGTCTTTTAAACCATTACACATGTCTACTAGCTCATCATAAGTGGGTTCTTCGATTACCTCTTCTTGAGATGGTGATTGCACCTCACCATTCCCAAGAGCAATGAAGCAGACGCCATCGTAGCTTTGCTCTCCCTCACTTGAATCGGAGTCTAACCATATTGCCATCACCGCTTTCTTTTTCAGACCTGGGTTTGGGCGGTACTAGTCCCTATTCCTGTCTTGTGAGATGAGACAGTTTGTACGGATGTGTCCAGGTTTCTTGCACTTATAGAACACGTCATCTTTATCTTTCTCTCTTTCTCCTTGGTTCCTGCCATATTTTTTATGTTTGAGGTACTTACGAAATTGCTTGGTCAATAAGGCAATGTCTTCGTCTGACTCCTCACGGTCTGAATCTGCTTTTGATGATCAGGATTTTTTCTCTTTCATTGCAATGGTTTTCTCTTCGGTTTTTTGTTCAACCCCGATGTTTTGTCTGTATCTTTTGGTTTCCGTCATTTCCATCTCGTATGTCTTCAACTTCCCTTGGAATGTGTAGTAGTCGAATCCCTTCTCTTCAAGGGTCTTCCTCATTGCAGCAACCTTTACATCCTACTCTGACGTGAGACAGCTTATGAGTTTTCCGACCTTTCAGTCATCATCCAACCCCTTACCTAAGCTCTCAAGTTCGTGGGCAATGATATCGAAGCGGGCGAGCATTTTATCCACATTTTCTCTCCTGGTAACATACGAAATGCATCAAACTTATAAAAACGTAAATTAACTTTAGCTTTTACCTCAGAAGCGGTTCCCTCATGCCGCTTCAGCATGTTGTTCCAGATCTCGTATGCTGTCTTACAGTTTCACCGTGCATCGCATTAGTTCTTCGTTATTCAATCCTGCATAGAGAGTTGTCATGGCTTTGGAATTTTCCATCTTGAGAGCTACCTCCGCTTTTGTGAAAGCTTTCTTTCCGTCGCTGACCGGAATATCTGTTTTATTGATGCACACATTCCATACTTCTTCTCCAAGCATCTGTAGAAAATGAGACATACGAACTTTCCAAACATCATAGCATTTTCCATCAAAAAATGGTGAGCGTGTAAGACTTGTCCCATTGGAGACGAATGGCTCCGATGAGTACAAGTTTTTGGGAGGAGGGATTTCCGCCATTGGACCTTTTGCTTAAGCTTTTAAGCTTTTGATAAGCACCTCGCTCTGATACCACTGTAAAATCACCCTAAAGGGGGTGAATAGGGTGATTGTGCAGAATTTAAAAAAACTAAAATAAATTGCTGAGTAAATAAAAAGAGTTAAGAAGTGCAAACGCAGATAGAACAAGTGACGCAGCGATGTAACGTGGTTCGACCCCCAGCTCTACGTCCACACCTCCTACTTCTAGCAATTCTCCGCCACAAGCGTTCCACTATACTCAAAACTCTTGTACAGTGATTCTCAGATTCAGGCTGAGAGACCTATTACACCCACAGGACTTCTAACGCATGTCCCGTTAATCTCACCGAAGTGGAAGAAAAAGAAAAAGCTCAAGATCTTTAATGATCCTGACTGAAGAATACAAAATAGTTATCACACACACTCGGATTGATTGTTGAAAGATTAGTTCAGAAGATTTTTCTTAGAAGTAATAGGTGAAGAATATATAGTGGGTTCGTCCAATTAAATAGACTGGGAAGTGTATCGATCAAAATTAGAAATGATATATTCCAAAAATGTGACAACGCAAAGTACGGTCGACCGTAATCTCGGTGCAGTCGGCCGTTCATCTCCCTAACGTAAAGTAGAGAGATGAAGGGTCGACTGCTTCTTACATGCTTGGGAGTTGCGGTCGACCGGTATCGCAGTGTTCATACCGAATCCACTTTATATTCTTACCAAAAACTAATCAATCAATCAATCAATCAATTTTATATAGATTAAATCTCACAAATATAGAATGAGAGCAACTAGTCTTGATAGCTTTCTTGGACACTAATCAATCAACTTCTCTTTTTGAATATCTTCTTCTTTTGCTTGATTTCTCAATCTTTCTTTATTACTTTCCTTATTTGAATATTCTTGAATCTCTCTTGGATCTCTTATGGATATTATTTGATCCTGAAAATCTGAATAACTCAATTTAAACTTATTAGTATTTATAGACACGTTTTGTGCACACCAAACTAAGAGTCAACACTTTATTCATTGTTCGGGAAACTATAGTCTCTACATCGTCTCTGCTCGTTGCGTTGTGCATCAAAGGAAAAAAAACGTCTCCCCTTTTTCCCCAACAATATATATATGTAAAATTTGTATATCTTATTTCTCGAACAATTCGAAATTCCTCGAATCTATCAAATATTTGCGGAATCTATCAAATTCATCGAATCTATCCAATATTTGCGGAATGTCGAATGAATTATCTCTGGTTTTTTATGAATAATTTGCATGGGTCATGAATTAAACGTGAACCCTTGTACTATTTGCAAGTATGCATGGCAGATGCGTTGTCGTAATCTTATCTTAAATATTGTGACTCATGTGCTTAATTACCACTAGGGCCGGCCCCACCCTTGAGGTCAGTGAGGCGGCCACCTCAGGCTCCAGGATAATTTATAATAGGGTCCCCAAATTTGTACTCCCCTTGTAAATATAGACACATATTTTGCGCACAAATTTTTTTTTGTTATTAGGGGCCCCTAAAAATAAATATTTGGGTCTTTAGAATTTTGTTTAAATTATTTGAGTTTGGACTTGATTGAATTTGAGGCTTTGGTTGATTTAAAAACAAATCCACATTTAAATCAATAGAAACTCAAACTCGAAACCCACATTCAAATTCAAACCCGAAACCCATATTTAAAACAAACCCTCTTTGGCTCTTTCTTCTAAGTTATTCGATGATATATATTTTGCTTTGAACAATGTGAATATTTTTTTTGTTTACATTTGTTTCCACTTTATTTAATGTATGGGGCCCCCCATTTTGGGAGTTTGCCTCGCACCCCCGGAAACTCATGGCCGGCCCTGATTACCACTGGACAGTACTGGCCCTCACACAAAAAAAACAGATGTTAGAAGAATTATTTGTAGGACATTCCCCATCACTTGAATCCTCGAAGCTCAATGGAATATCTGATTTTTGGTTCTTCAAAAATCTTAAAATAAAAACAATTCATTAAATGCCTTCGAAAAAAAATCAAATAAAACAATTTGAATATATATATATATATATATATATATATATATATGAGAAAAGTGAGCCTCATATAGAGTATGAGGAAATTTTTCTCATACAAAGTGATTATACTCACATGGTGGGGCCATTATGGAAGATCCACTCCGTCCATCATGTTTATCATGCTAATGGATGTATGTGTAGAAAAAATCAAGTGGTTTGGAGGTCATTCACCCATGCATCATGTGGTTGAAAAATGAACGATTTTAGCAGTAATATAAATCGAACCACAAATTAGACCCACATGATGCATTGGTGAATGACCTCAAACAACTTGATTTTTTCTACACTTACATCTATTAGCATGATAAATATGATGGACGGAGTGGATCTTTCATAATGGCCATACCAAGTGAGTATAATCACTTTGTATGAGGAAAATTTCCTCACACAAATATGAGGCTCACATTACTCTCTCTCTCTCTCTCTCTCTCTATATATATATATATATATATATATATATATATATATATATATATATATATATATATATATATATATATATTCGTGCAATTATTTTAGGAAACCAAGCTGTCATTTTGATTTGCTAAAATATTGCATTACAGTTTGTGGTAAATAAAACTCTGTTTGGTATTTTTTTTCGAAAAAAATGTGACATCATTACCGCTTTATTAATCAATAATTAACGAAACAAGTAGTACAATAATATATATCTATTTAATCCTAAAACGGAATAGTGAAGAACAATTACAAAACTAAGTCTACATTCCGAATTAGTCTCTCTCCTAGTTAAACTTATAGATGAGGTCTTTGCACCCTGTTATCCCACTCAACCCTTCCAGATGTAATTTGAATTTTCAAAAATCTAATCTGAAATTCAAAATCCATCAAAATATCTATCCACCCCAGAGACTCCCTTCACATTCCTGCAAACGTCCACCATGAAAAGAACCACAACCACTATCCCTTACTGACATTCTTACTGACATACTTAATCCTCTCCCAACTGACATTGCCGTCGTGTATCTGCCAAACCATCCCCACCACGATCTCATTTTTCAATTGCGTCAAATACGGCCATCAACAAAAGTCGTTGTTCTCAACCGACAGGGCGGTGCTGCTGACAAACTTCTCCGCCAACTAACACCACCGCCTAACAATTGTGATGCTTATACTCGCCGATCTCTCCATAAATATAATTTGAATTCAAACAAAATCTGGTTCGAAATTCAGGTTACATAAAGATAATCTCTCCCTACTCCTTAATCTACAATTTGAATTTCAAAAATCTATATTGAAATTCAAATTTCATTAAATTCTCCACCTCCACTCTCCAAAAAAAATTTGAATTTGAATTTCAAAATCCAACAACAAGCACTCTCCCCAACATGTTTTGAATTTTAAAAATCTAAATTAAAATTCAAACATGATCCAAATCCTCCCCCCCCCCCCCCCCAAACTCATCCCCAAATATAATTTGAATATCAAACCCTAATTTGAAATTCAAATATAAAAAAACAATCATTCAATCTCAAAATTTTCCCCTTCCCCTAATTTATTTTCTGGCCAACCCTGACCACCCCAGCCAGCCTAGCCACTTTCAGCCATCACCACACCATCCCCCTTCTCGACGCCCCCTCGAGCTCGACCACCTCACCACCCGTCGATGCCAACAACACCACCAATCGCTTGCCGACATCCTCACCACCTCCTCACCACCTCCTCACAAGCCAACAACCGCCTACCGACCACCGAGAACACTACCGAACCATCTCGTTCGTCGGTAGACCACACCGCTAACAACCCGACAATCACCTCTGTCGCCAGCATCACTAATCATTGATGAAAGCTACTCCCTTCGACGGCAACCATTAAAGCTCCCTCAACATCGTCACCTCGATGATCCACCTCATTCGCCAACACCACCAATTGTCGACGACATCAACTCCTGTCGATGATAGCCATCAAGGGTGCCTCAATGTCGCCTCCACATCAATCAATGATGCAACAACCACCTTCGACGCCAGCCACTTAACGTCGCTATCATTCATCACGGCCAACCGCCTCTAAAAAAAATCAGAAGCCCTAGTCGGAACCTCAGATGACATCTATACCGCTCCGGTAGCAGGATGGGGTTGTGGGGGGAAGGAGGAGGGGGAAAGGTGGCGATGGAGTCCTCCCCCCTCCCCGATCGGCGCCTCTTTAATGGTGTTTTGTTTGTTGGGTTTTTTGGGGGCTAAATTTGAAAAAAACCCCCTTAAACTATGGCCTATATGCAGAAACCTCCCCTGACCTTTTTTTATGCAGAAACCCACCTGAACTATTATTGCAAAAAATTCACCCCGCCAACGTGAGACTTCTGCTAAAGTTGAGGGAGGTTTTTGACAATAATGCGAAAGATAGATGATATATTTTGAAACAACTTGCAAAGATGAATGGGGTTATCTGATACAGGTAGATAAGTTAGATGTGGTTTTTTGAAATACTTCAGGCAGATTTTTTGCAACAACCATACTTCAGGGGGGTTTTATGCAAAAAAAGGTTATGGGGGGTTTTCTGCATAAAGGCCATAGTTCAAGGTTTTTTTTTTCTTTCAAATTTAGCCTTTTGGGGGAGAGATTCTCTCTTTAGAGTTTCTAGAGAGAGAAACTTGTTTATCAATATGGGCTTTGTTGACTTTGTTTGGTATTGTTGTGACTAAAAAGTGTTTTCACTAAAAAAATGCTTAGTAGCAAAAGTACTGTTAGAAAGAATTTGTTTAACTTCAATTTTTCTAGTAATTAAAAACACTTTTTCAGAAGCTAAATGCACCATTTTTTTTACTTTGGGAAAAATAATAAAAATATTTTAGAAAAAATAGTTTTGATTAAGCATACTATTAGTTAAACTAGTAATATGCACGTGCGATGCACGTTTTTTTTTTTTTTTTTTTTATAATAAAAATATGTAGGAACAGAACAAGTTCTACTGGCAACCTCTTTTTTGAACAACTCCAAAGCAGTGGTGGGTGAGTCTAAAGTAACAAAGCTCTCCAATTCTCTACTCCAGTTCATTAGCAGGTCAGTCATATTCTGAATAAATGCAAGGCACTTCTCCGGTCTTTACCTCACCCCTGTGTTATATATTGAACCCATTCCCCCGATACCATTGTGCATGACCTGCCATCTAGTGCTGCTTCATTTTATAAGTTTCTTGGTGTTTGCAACTATATCAAATTCCTAGTTGTTAATTCAACTGTATATTCTGTTTGGATATTAATGCAATTGGCACATATGACTCTAACATAGTAACATTACATAACTATAAACATTCGTGATGCATACGTAGATATAACTAAAAACATGAATGAAATATTGTAGCAATATTCATGCATTCAGTCTAAATAATTGCAATATAAACTTGTCACCTAAACTTAAATAAGATTACAAAATTCAACTTAAAAACCCCATAAATTCATTGCTAAAGAAGAGTCGGGAAGATACTTGAAGTACCATCGAAAGGAAGAGTCGTGAAGATATTGTGGTGAAGATACCTGAAAAATGAATTCACGACAAATACCTATCAAGTTCCTTCACCTATTAAAGAACACGACAAATGCCGATCTCTATTCTTATGTACATATGCTACCATTCTCATCTAATAAATTGAAATTTAAAGAAGAAAAAGAAGAAGAAAAAAACCTTGTTTAAATTCTAGAAATTAATTGTAATTTAGTGAAGTCCTAACCTGTTAATCCTGGAAGGAACATTCTCAGATGACATGATGACAACAGGTATATCTTTGAGGGACTGTGACTCCTGATTCAATTATCAAACCATCCCCATTAATCTCTTGAAAAAAATAATTACCACACAAAATACAACCCAATAAGATTATGTTTCCTCACTTGAAATTATATAATATAATTAAAAAAAATAAATAAATGTACTTTAATCTTCTTTAGCAGATCATACCCAGTCATTCCAGGCATGCAGTAGTTTGTGATGACCAAATTCACCACAATTTCCTGAAAAATTCATTCCACAACTAAACAATCCAAAAACTGAAAGTTTAAAAAAAAAGAAATGGGAAACAGAGGAGTTTGCAAGAGTTTGTCGTTCCAAGGTCCAAGGTCGATTCCAATCGCTTGGCCCTCGTTGCCATTTCCTGCCATCTCCTTTGCTTTCTCTTCTATTTCTATCCAACTATTGGATGTGCAAAATGAAATGTGGTTCCATAGTTCTACTTATACTTCTAAAGTGACTTATCCTCTTCCATGTATAATCAAAATGCAATTATAGCAGCCTTTCCCAATACAACAATAACTACTTTCAACTCTCTACCTCTCTTAACTGTTCAAAAATGAATGAAGTCACAGTCTTCTCCGTGTAATAAATTAACACATGCATGCATGGGAAAATAATTAACACTTCCAAAGTCTTCTTATGAATATGAATACATGCAAATTACAATTTATGGATTCATGCAATTACATGCATGTGTTAATTATTTTTTCAATACATGCAAATTACATTTCTGACCTCCGATATTAACCCTATATTTTTTTAGCCTTATATGTTTATGGGAGCATGATAGTAAAAAGCCACCAAAATAAGGCTTTGCTTAATAATAGTATAGATAGATAGATAGATGAAAATGGCAATTCAAATAGCAACCCGTTGTTGTGGATGTTATTACTCATTCGTCTTGTAGTCACTCGCTCCACTGCTCCACTATAGCCAAGGCTGGGCCTACCACAGCCATATCAATAATTATCATCCCCACAGCTGCCGCTTTATTCCACCAATATCTTCTCAAAAATATTATAAAATAATCAGAGTTCTTTCGATTCTGATCGAAACTACTTGCAAAATAGGACTATACAAACGGACGGTCCAGATCCATCCAAAACAGAAAGAAATTAAATAAACAAAAAATGAGGAAAATTCGCGAAAAAATTGTTCTAAACTCTCCCTTCTGAATACAAACAAATCAAGATCGCGATCTAGAAAGCAACATAAACGACAAATCAAGAAAGTTGTTTTTTCATTCTTCAAACTTCTCCTGATTCGAGTATGTACAAACGGACGGTCCAGATCTACCAACGACCTTCGGTCGCAGATATTGATACAACTTTTCTTGATTATAAAAATTTTAAAAAAAACTAAACTAAACTAAACTAAACTAAACTAAACAGTCAAAAAATTCTTTTTAGAGAAAAAGAGAACGAAAAATTGTTCTAAATTCCTCCTCCATCAAGATTCGATCTAATCAAGCACCCGACATGATCGAGAGCCGACTTGGCTTCACCTGAAACCCGGCCCTCCATTTCTGCTGGTTCGAGGTCGGCCGTATCAGTGCCGCCAGCATCCTCCTCACCATCTCCCCCTTCCACCGTCCCGATCCTTACAACCGCCTTCGTCATAGCCGATCGCCTCATACTCATCCGATTCGAAGTCGACGACGACGATGAGGCCGCCTCTTTCCTCTGATCTGACGTCATCCCTTTGTAGAGACTGCAACGGAAGGATCCAGGGTGCGTCGTCGGTGAGCACATGCAGGTCCGCTTTCTAGCAACGGTAGAGGAGTTGGTGGTGACGTGGTCGCCGTGAAGGTTGACACGTGTCATTGATGAGGATCGGAAGAAAGAGGTGGAGGAGTGGCCGTCACGGGGTTCCATGGTTCTGCTTATACTTCTAAAGTGACTTATCCTCTTCCATGTATAATCAAAATGCAATTATAGTAGCCTTTCCCAATACAACAATAACTACTTTCAACTCTCTCCCTCTCTTCACTGTTCAAAAATGAATGAACTCTCAGTCTTCCCGTGTAATAAATTAACACATGCATGCATGGGAAAATAATTAACACTTCGAAAGTCTTCTTATGAATATCAATACATGCAAATTACAATTTATAGATTCATGCAATTACATGCATGTGTTAATTATTTTTTCAATACATGCAAATTACATTGCTGACCTCCGATATTAACTCTATATTTTTTTTTAGCCTTTTATGTTTAGGGAGGTATGATAGTAAAAAGCTGCCGAAATGAAGCTTTGCTTAATAATAGTATAGATAGATAGATTTGTCAACCACCTAGTTTGAAGTTTGAACCTTAGTTCTTACGTAAGTATTATCAATCAAATATATATATAATTAATTCTGTGTGCATAAAAAATTTCTAAACTAATTAATGTACAAGATGAAGTGTGAGTGTGTGCAGTGCAGCTATGGGTTTGTTCCTAAAAAAAAAAAAATTAATTGTATAATTGCTCCAAAGCCCTGATCCTATTCTATCAGAGCATCCACTACGGTTCATGCTATATTTTAGCTATTTGGATATTTGCTTTTAGAAGATAATCGCTTTCGCCACTATGGTAAAAGCTATAATTTGCAAAAAAAAAAATATTAAAATATATAGACGGAAGAAGATCATCCGTCTACTCTCCATTTTTTTTTTTTGCTTTTAAAAACAACCCAGCCGGAAGAAGATCTTCCGTCTGGGTTTTTTATTTTTTTTAAAAATGTTTTAAAACACCACAGCCGGAAGAAGCTCCTCCGTTTGGCATTTTTTGATTTTTTTTTTTTTTTTTTTTGTTGTCTTTTAGGAAAAGGACAAGAAAGAATAGGACGAAAAAAAAAAGAAAAAAAAAATGAAAGGGACGGATGTTCATCCTCCGTCTCTTTCAATTTTTTTAAAAAATAATTAAATAAATATAAAGACGAAAGATCTTCTTCCGTCTATACAATTTTGACCGGTCAAATTGTATAGACGGAAGATCTTCTACCGTCTATTAGATTTTTTAATTCGAAAGAAATTAAACTTTTTGGTAGACGGAAGATCGTTTACCGTCTTCTATAATTTCCAAATGCTATTCTGCCCTGCTATATATGGCCGACTAATGTTCACTGGTCTGCTATAAACTAGGTTTATAGCAGACCGTAGTGGGGTAAAAATTGCCAAAATTTGTATTTTTTAGGTAAATAGCCAACCATAGTGGATGCTCTCATGGTGGCCACACGACTGAGACTTTTTTTTGTTTGTTCCCTCTGTCCTAGTAGATAATAGTGTGAATACGATTTGAGGTTTGAAATTTCATTTATTACTCATTTAATAACTTATATTTGAGTTCTTTTAAAAAGAAAAAAAAGGGAAAAGGGAAAGTTTTGACAATTCAGTCAATTTATTGCCACTCATAATTCTTAGCACCGGAATGTATGGTGCAGTTTTAAAAATCTTTATTATTTTAATGGGAGAGTTGGGATTGCAAACAAACAAATCCTAATTTTGTAACTGAGTAAACATGTACAATATACGACAAACTAAATCCACCAAACATACCCGTGTGATGCACGTGCAGCTCCTAAAAAAGGAATATTTTAGCAAATGCCCCCATTTAAAATGTGAAAATTAGCATATACCCCACTATTTTTAAAAACTAAGAAATACTCCTATTTCTAATATTATAATGGGAGAAGACCTTAGTGTCATTTGTAAATGTTTTGTCAATCTACCAATCCGTGCAATACACGTGCATAACTATTACAAAGGAGGTTTTAAGTTCAAATCCAGATTATATCTAAATTTTTATTTTAAAAAACTATATTTATTAAGACGTGCATCGCACGTGCAAATTACTGGTCTAAAATGAAAGCCACACATTGACTGACATAGACGTAAGATAATGGAAAGAAAAAAAAAAAATGAATGAAAGGGAAAGTTGCAAATTATTTCTCTTATATTTCAAAAATTAATATATAGAAAATTTGCATGTGCTCTTCTGAGATGCATGTATAATCAGATTCCGATAATCTTAATAAATGCCCCTAAATATTTCTTATATCCCACATATACATCTTCTCAAACTTTATTAATAGGGTAACAAATAAGTAGAAATGCACGTTTCAGATATCCCAATTTTAATTACTCAAATTTTAAAAATTAAAAATTAAAAATTTTAATTTTGGAGAGAAGGTTGAGGACAAGATTATGTCATCAAAGGAGGCGAGGAAGAAGAGATAGTGCATTGGTCAATTTAAAATTTATATATGTGAGTGTTATGGGATCTACTGCTAAATATTTCTTACACTAATTCAAATGTAAATATCATCATTATGCAGTAATTTTTAGTAAAAGGCAAGCTGTCTTTTTGATCCAGTTATTAATAGGGGTAATGTTACACCTACAACCTATTCTTACAACCTTTCTTTTACAACTTTAGGTGGCACAATTTTATTGGAATGTATTGTAGAGTAGGTGGAAGTGGGTTGTACACATCTCCAATGAGATTGAGCCACCTAAGATTGTAAGGTTGTAAAGGTTGTAGGTGTAGCATTACCCTATTAATAAATACCGCTGTTGTAACCTATCAACCAATCGCAGACTGTGATAAACTGTATCTTCAACCGTTGGCCACATAATTCATTGAATCTCACACATCCCAAAGCACCCATCATCCCGTCCAACGGCTCTTATGCACTCAACCGAGCGCGCATCGCAAAGCATCCCCCAACCGTTGACCCCGAATAAGGCAAGTCCTTCCAGTTTTCAATCAATCAATTAAATCATTTTCATAAAAGTCCCTCAACTTTCCAAATAATTACCGATCCAACCCCCCCCCCCCCTCCTTGTATAAATACCCCCGCCCCCAACCTCTCACTCACCCAAAAAACAAAAAAAACAAAAAAACACCAAAAAATGGGAAGCATCAACGATCAAGAAATGGTCGAAGCCGGCCACCTCCGCCGCCGATCAAAAGAAGAAATCGTTGAAACCAACCACACCGACTCCAATCCCGACGCTGCCGTTCGTCTATCGATCGAAAAAGTTTTCGAAGGGAAGCACGTGCCTACATGGAGGGAGCAGCTGACATTCCGCGCATTCGTGGTGAGCTTCTTTCTATCGATCATGTTCAGCATCATCGTCATGAAGCTCAACCTGACGACGGGGGTGATCCCGTCTCTCAACGTCTCGGCGGGTCTGCTCGGCTTCTTCTTCGTCAAGACGTGGACTAAGATATTGGAAAAAGGAGGGTTCTTGAAGCAGCCCTTCACGAGGCAGGAGAACACCGTTATCCAGACCTGCGTCGTGGCGTCCTACGGGATCTCGTTTAGCGGTAAGGTTACCGCAGTTTGAATTTCTATCGGGAACGATTTTTCTCTAGTTTGGTTTGTTCCGGTTTTTGGTTAGCTCGTTGAGTGAGGGGTTTGATATCAAAGTTTTTTGGTTTTTGTTTTGTTTTTGTTTTGTTTTTTTTTTTTTGGTTTTTTGTGTGTGTGTGTTGGGTGGGGGGGGGGGGGGGGGGGATTTAAGAGTGATCGTTCAAAAAATTTCTATGTGCTCTTTAAAAAATAGAAAGATTATTTTATACTGTAGATTTTTTAAAAAGTAAATTTTCCAATAAAATCTCTGATATTTCAAGTTTTGACAGATAATCTATTACTTGCATTTTTTTTTTTAAAAAAAATTTATAAAAAGACATTCAGAATATTTTCTTCTATAAATCCATTATGGGCAGGGCCGGCCTGAGTTCCTAGGAGCCCACGGTGAAAGACCCAAACAATTATTTTTGGGACCCTTAATTACAATATAATTTTTTATGTCCAAAATATATGTCTATATTTAGAAAAAGAATACAAATTTTGGGCAACTAAAATTGTAAAAAAATCGGCCGCCTTGCCTTATCTACCTCAAGGTGGGAGCAGGCCCTGATTATTGGTGTAGGGAAAAGTGTTATTGTCCTTGTGGAGTTTGATGAGGATGTTTATGTAGAAATTTTGATTTTGCAGGAAGTCTTCGCAATTTTTGGGAAAAAGAAAAATCGATCTTGACAAACTCGACATTAAATTGTCTTAATGGGCAAATTAGATTTTTTTTTAAATATATTTGAAATAATAAGTTTGTAGCATAAAGTTATTTTTAAGAGATTTAGTAGTTACCCTTATGTGTCGGATTGAAATTACATGTCAAAGTTAGGGGGGGATTGAAATTGACCCTTTCAAAAATATAGAAAGATTAGATTATATGCATTTTACATTAAAATTTTAAAGAAAAATATTTTTTAGGTGCCTGGTAGAGGGGACATGAATGTTGCATGTGCAACTGACTAATATATATATGCTGCTGGGGAGGTTTTTTTAAGGGTTATTTCTGCATAACTTATTCACAAATTGTTATTTCCATATCACTCGCTCACAATATGGGTACTTTCCAAACAATTACTTCTGTTAGTTTTATTGATTTTAATTTGGATTAAGCATTAATTTGAGTATGAAAAAAAGACCATTTCCCCTAGTTATAATTAACCTTATCTTATATTATAGTTGTAGAAATGGGTAGATATGTCATTTTACCTGAATTACTCTTTAGTTTATACTTACTTATAACTAGGAGTAGTTTTTTGTGAAGAACTTAACATTGTCACTGGTTAAAATGGTGATTTGTATGTGAGTTATATGGAAATAACCAAAATAGTAAATAATTAGAGGTGTGTATTTTGTTTGTTCTGTTTGGATTGTAAAATAGTGAGACGTTTGTACTATTTTAAATTTTGGGAAAATGTCCCTAGCTTTTCAGCTAAATCGAGTTTTCTTTGTTTACTTTTGTTGAACAATTTTTTTAGTTGGATCTTGTTTGATAGTTCGCCTCCTGAAAATTTGTTTTCACATGAAAAAGTCCTTGATCACATACAATGATACTATAATCGCTAGTTATGAATGTTACCTTCTTTTAGGTCTCTTGTACTTCACATCACAAGAGAGCTTTTTGAATGCTTATAACTATATCAGACTTCCAAACGAAAAGGTCCAAAAAGTAAATTATCTTTGGCTAAAAATGAGGGATTTACATAAATCTTAGCCTCCATGCAATTCGAAGTTCTTTGATTCCAATGTGTATTAGATAATGTAGATACACTTTAGAATCAGGCCTTCAAAATTGCATGAAAGATAAATTTGAGGAAAAACCCTAATTTTTAAGTAGAGACAAGTACTCCTTGACTTTTCTTTTGAGAGGGAAGAATAGTTATGAGCATTAAAAAGTTAAGAGAGGGAAGAATAGTTATGAGCATTAAAAAGTTCATGTCTTTGTTATGTGCAATGTTAGAGACCGAAGGGAAGGTTAAAATTCATAATTAGCTAAAATTATAGTGCTCAACCATTGCAGATGATGCGAACCAATTTTAAGCAGACGAGCTATCAAACAAAATTGGGCCTAAAAAAAAAAACAAAAACAAAAACAAAAATCAAACAAAACTGCACTTGCAAGTTGCAAGCTACCATGTGGAAAAGCCTAATTTTCCAACTGGAAAAGTCTATTTAATTATTTTTCCACAAATGTTCCATTTCTTTTAATCATTGCTAATTTGTGATATTTGTTTAGTCTTTCTAGTAGACAATGTACTTGTCGCAAGATCAGTTTACTTCACAATAATAGCGTGAAAAGTTGATTTAGAGTCAGCTAACTTTCCACTGGCCGTCTGGGCGATATGCTAACTTTCCCACTGGGCCTCTGGGTGATATATAGATTGACCCTATTTATGATTATTGAGTTTTCTAATTGATCAAATGGTATGTTCATGGCACGTGTACTGTACATATACATTTAGTTTGTCTGTTTTGGTTGGTTGATAATATATCACATAGTATATGCTTATTGACAGAACCGGGCCACACCTTGAGGCCGGTGAGGAGGCCGCCTCAGGCCCCCGATTTTCTTTGCACTTTTAAGGCCTCAAATTTGTATCCTCCTTATAAACATAGGCACGTATTTTACGCGTAAAAAAAATTATAATTAGGGGTCCCAAAAATAATTATTTGGGTCTTTCGCCTTGGGCCTCCTGGAAACTCAGAGCCGGCCCTGCTTATAATATAACCCCAAATTTTGCTTTGTTCCTTTAAGGCGAATGATACAATAAGTAATTCTTTCTGAATCTATTGACCAGAACGAGTAGATTAGCTTATAATTATTGACAATATCCATTCTCTTCAACAAAAATTCACTTTTTGAATAGTCTCTTTTATTGAGTAGCACCAAAACCACTCTGCTCCTCATAAAATGCAAAATACATGATTTAGTTTCTCAATTTCTAGTAACTTTTGGGTTTATTTGCAATGTGGATAAATGCATCGGAATCTTGAGTTTAATGGTCCCAACTTTTGGTTTAACGTCTCTATCACATTGTATTCATTCAAAGAGAACTGGATTGGGTTGGAATTTGGGACTGGTAATAAGTCCAATAGTGTCACTCTAAATACAAATTTTTTTCTCAAAATTTTCGCAATGACATGACGATATTATCATCTTTTGATGGTCACATTGTTGGCTCTTTTTACTAGGGGAAATATTTGGTATGCGCTTAGATTAACTTATATTGGAAGGTCTGGGAACCTCACGATCGAGTCAGGAATATGCTTCAAGATTCGCTCTCCAATAAAATATTCAGCACATAGATTGTAGGATTCTTGCTTAAACGTAGATGATTATCGTGTGCCTTACACCTACTCCCCCCCCCCCCCCCCCCCCCTCCCTCAATGCCCTCATAGAGCCATTAGTGTTTGCATTCATCCTTTTGATGTACAATAATCATTATAATGTGAAGTTACAAGCATCACTAAAAATCTTTACCTATCCACAACTCTAATTCTCCAGTATGTTAGAGAAGGTTTTTTAGATTTTTCTTTCCTTCCGAATCTAGTGGTTTTGAAGCACATTCCATCTATCAATGTCTTTCATGTTGTCAGAAAAGCATATATGAATGTTTTTTCTTTTATTTTTTTATTTTTTTTAATACACAGAGGAGAGCCTCCACACTCTTTCTCCATCCAATTTTTGAACTGGAATCCTAGTATCCTACCCCTTAATCAAACCTAAAAAAATATGCAATATAGTATAGATGTCATTAGATGAAATTTTTCAAAAAAATAGTTTTTTTATTTTTTCATTTTATTTATAAAAATTCCATGTAATATTGCACGGGGTTATGCCGGTTTCTTTTAAGGAGAGAGGGTTCAAGACTTGAAATCGAGAATCTATAACCAACTATGGAGATTACAAGATGGGAATGATCAAGGATCTTACTTATATAGAATCATGGTTTAAATTATTGGTTGTAAATTCAAATCCTAATATCTAATAGAAGTTCTTCTCTCCTATGAAGGGTGTGTTTGGAAAAAAAGTTAGGCTAACTGAAGTTTATTTTTAAGTGGAGGTAGAAGTTTGCAAACTTTAGTTATCGCACCTCTACCCCCCACTCAGAAGTTATCTTAACTTCATTTTTTTGTGATGTTTGGTAAGCCAACTAAAGTTTAGTTAAACCCATACTCTAGAGAGGAAGAAAGCAAATATTAGCAAACTTTTGAAAAATGAGGTTTTAGTGGTGTAGATAACTAGAATTTCAACTTTTGGGCTTAAAAAAGTTGAGATAAGTAAAGTTATCTCAACTCCAAAATGGCTCCCAAACAATGTAAAGTTATGATAACTAAAGTTTGAGAGATAACACTAAAAAACTCTAGTTATCCTAACTTAACTCCATTTACAAACACACACTTAAAGTAGATAATATTGCAAGTGTGAGATCTAAGGAATCAAGTTAAACAGAGACTTAATGGTTAAGTTTGTGATCATTTGGACCTGTTGAAGATCCATAATATGCAAAGTTTGAAGTCAACTTCCTGGAAGCAATTAGCTGTCCAAAATCCTCTTCAGAAATTGCAGATTTTTGTGAATCCTTTTTCTGATCTATCTCAATCAGTTTGTACAATATATGCCATGCTATATTGGGCTTACAAACAATGGACCCAATGGACCCAATATACTAATAAAAGGACAATGTAATATATAATATCCAACACCCCCCCTCAAGTTGGAGCATGGAGGTCACAAATGCCCAACTTGTGAAGTATGGGATCAAACTGCTGCCACCCCAGTGGCTTAGTGAAGATATCAGCCAATTGGGAAGTAGTCGAGACATGAGAAGCCACTATAGTGCCATCCAATATGGTATCCCTGATAAAATGCAAATCCACCTCAATGTGCTTACTGCGCTCGTGAAAAACTGGGTTATGTGCCAGATGCAATGCAGACTGACTGTCGCAATAAACCTGCATTGGACCCTCCTGCTGTATCCCAAAACAAGACAATAAACCCCTCAACCACTTCAGCTCACAGATAACAGCTGCAAGTGATCGATACTCAGCCTCAGCGGAAGAACGTGCAACAGTCGGTTGTCTCTTGGTCTTCCAAGAGATAGGAGAAGAACCAAGAAAAACCAACCACCCAGTAGTAGACCTCCTAGTAGTGGGGCAGCTCGCCCAATCAGAATCACACCAGCCAGTAAGACCAAGCTCCGAATCAGATCTCAGAAGAATCCCCTGCCCTGGAGAATTCTTCAAATACCGTACCACCCTCAAAGCGGCCTGCCAATGATCCTCAAGTGGATGCTGTAAAAACTGAGATAAAATGTGGACTGCATAAGCCAAATCAGGTCGAGTAAAAGACAAATAAATCAATCTCCCAACCAATCGACGATAAGCCTCGCCATCTGCCAAAGGAGAACTGCTGGACTTTGCTAACTTATGATTAGGCTCCATAGGAAAACTAGCAGGTCTAGACCCCAACAATCCACACTCAGAAATGATATCCAAAGCATACTTCCTCTGACACAAAGAAATACCCTCAGGTCCTCGAGCAACCTCAATCCCAAGAAAATACTTTAGCACCCCAAGATCCTTCATGTGAAAACATGAGCTCAGATATGTCTTGAAGCTAGCCAAAGCATCTGAATCACTCCCAGATATAATGAGATCATCCACATAAATCAACACATGCAACTCAACTTTCTCTTTTCGATAGGAAAAGAGAGAATAATCTGAATGGGACTGAGAAAAACCATAAGACAATAGGGCAGAAGTAAGTTTGGCAAACCAACAACGTGGTGCCTGTTTCAGTCCATATAGGGACTTACGCAAGCGACACACCTTGTTGGGTTTACCAGACTCAAAACCTGGAGGCATCCTCATATACACCTCCTCTGTCAAATCCCCGTGAAGAAAGGCATTGTGCACATCCATCTGATGCAACATCCATCCCCTGACAGCTGCAACAGCTAAGAAAGTACGAACAGAAGTCATCTTAGCTACAGGTGCAAAGGTCTCAGAGTAATCAATACCTTCCACCTGGTGGTTACCAAATACAACCAGTCTGGCCTTTAGTCGCTCAACACTGCCATCCGAATTGTACTTGATCTTATAAACCCACCTGCTGCCCAACGCCTTCTTCCCGGGCGGCAAGTCTGAAAGAGTCCAAGTCCCACTATCCTCCAGTGCCTGAATCTCTCTCTGCATGGCCTGTCGCCACCCCTCATCCTGAGAAGCCTGGCGATAAGAGGTGGGCTCAACACCTGCAGTAACAGCTGCAAGAAAGTCTCGATGTCCAGTAGAAAACAGATCATAACTCAGATAGCGTGAAATAGGATACGGAGTACCTGAGGAAGTCGAGGAGCTAGGTGAACAGAGGCGAAGAGGGGTAATGTAATCATCAAGACGTGTCGGGCGAGCTTTGGTCCTCAAACCTCTACCCAAAACAGGCGGTGCAGAGACTACAGGGGTCGATGTAGCAACATCCAAAACTCCAGTGCCCGAAACAGAAGAGCCCGAAACAGAAGATCCCGAAACATCAGGGGCCGAGTGTGCAATATCGGGACCGCTGACGTCACTACTGCCAGGTATGATGTCATTGCTGACGTCAGCAGTGACGTCGGCAGCTTGGTCAGCTGTGACATCGGCAGCAATGACGTGGGTAGGCCGTGCAACCTCAACATCCTCATCTCCAAAATAATCTACAAATGGACCCCTAATGTTTCCACCAGTTTCTAATTGCACCCCCGGAAATTCATTTTCATAAAATTTCACATCCCGAGACACAAAAAGTTCACGAGACTCAACGTCCAACAATTTCCATCCTTTCTTATCTAAGGGGTAACCCACAAAAATACATTTTCTGCTCCTACTAGCAAATTTATCCCGCTTAGATTGTAGATCAAAAGAGTAACATAAACATCCAAAAGCTCGCAAATTATCATATGAAGGTGGCTTCCCATACAACATCTCATAGGGCGACTTAAATGACACAATTCGGGAAGGCAATCTATTAATCAAGTAGCATGCAGCCAGTACACATTCACCCCAATAATTCACAGGCAAACCACTTTGGAACAATAAAGCACGAGCTATATTCAAAATATGCCTATGTTTGCGTTCGACCCTTCCATTTTGTTGCGGTGTACCCACACATGAAGTCTGAAAAACTATCCCATGCTCAGAAAAATAAGGTTTCATACAATTAAACTCAGTTCCATTATCACTCCTAACACGACAAATATCAACACCAAATTGTCGTTTCACCATAGAAATAAATTTAATAAACATGGAACACACTTCAGTTTTGTCAGATAATAAAATAACCCAAACAGCTCTACTATAGTCATCAACCAATGTCAAAAAATACCGAGCCCGAGAAACAGAGGTAACTCGATACGGACCCCAGAGATCACAATGTATCAATTCAAACATGCGAGCAGCTCGGCTATCACTATCAATAAAAATATCCCTAGTCTGCTTTGCCTTGTGGCAAATGTCACAAGCATTAGGTAAAGACAAACTAGTACCACTAGCGAAAGGTAAATGTCGCATAACTCCATCAGAAGGGTGCCCCAATCTGCTGTGCCAAACACCGAAATCTGCTCCTCTCAAAGCTTGCAATCTCTGATGAAATGTCTCTGAAATGGCACGCCAGATGTACAAACCCCCTTTGCGTTCACCAGCTCCAATCGCTTTCCTCGTACTTCGGTCCCGTATAACACACAAATCACGAGTAAAGGTAATATCACAGGTCCGATCATCCACCAAATGTGCAACAGAAATCAGATTGCATGTCAAATTAGGTACATATAGCACATCCTTCAACACCATATCACCAGATAAAACCACTCTACCACGAATACGGGAATCAATAATAGTTCCATCAGGCAAAATCACAGGATTCGAATCACCCACAAAGCAATCTACTAAAAATGGTAAATGACCAGTAGCATGTATAGAAGCACCCGAATCAATAATCCAATCAACAGGAAAAGACTTACCCATCAAGCGATCAGAATTAAGGGGAGAAATAAGGGAGGTAGTAGGAACATTGCCACCACCAGTGCGGAATCCACTGCCCTGGTCATTAGCATAGTTCACGCGTACCACGCGACCATGAAGTTCCTTTCCATCCATAGCATTAATAGCAGCGGAGGCATGATCAGCAGATGTGTAGGTCACAAAACCAAAACCTCTTGACCTGCCCGAATCTCGGTCTGTAATTATTTTAGCTTCAACAACTTCACCATAGCTCTCAAATGCTTCTTTAAGACTATAATCATCAGTACTATAAGAGATCCCTCCAACAAAGAGTTTTGAAGAGGACATGCATCGTACTGACTGATATATTGATGGAGTAGAATTTACAGCATTCTTTAAAATGCTGCCTAGTCTATTGGCAAAAGCCATTGTTCAAAACCAAATCGTCGCCCTCTTTCTTCTTCCTCGCAAGAACCCTACTCGGATCAAAGGGGTTTTAGGGTTCTGGGCGACGAGGTAGGGGGGGCGGTGCTACAGGGGTTGGGAGCGCCGGAGGAGATGAAGGGGGCGGCGCTACAGTCGAGGACAGAGAAGGGGGTGGAGGAATTCGATCTGGGTGTTGGGTCGACGGGAGAGGAAGCAAGGGGTTTTGGTTTTTTGGGGGAAATTTAGATTAGGGTAAAGGAGTCTTACCCATTTTCGATTCGATTCGATGGATCCGAGCGGCTAGGGTTTGAGAGCAAATGTGGAGAAGAAAGGAGGCTCTGATACCATGTAGATTTTTGTGAATCCTTTTTCTGATCTATCTCAATCAGTTTGTACAATATATGCCATGCTATATTGGGCTTACAAACAATGGACCCAATGGACCCAATATACTAATAAAAGGACAATGTAATATATAATATCCAACAGAAATATCCTTTAGATTCTCCTCTTCTTATTATTCTCTTGTGAGTGTATGACTTGTATAGTTTGACTTCTGATCCTTATCTTTCATCTGAGAGACAAGCAATGCTAGCTAAGAAATATGACTAGGCTGGCAGTTCTTGTGATAAGTGGAGCAAAAACTGTGGGAAGAGATCAAAAGAGACTTTGACTAAGATAACTAAGACTATGGGTAGAGATCTATTTCTCCACTGAGGAAACCGTCCTGAACATAGTTAAGTGGAGAAATAGAATTACATGGGTATAGAATA
This sequence comes from Hemerocallis citrina, assembly GCA_017893485.1. Lineage (NCBI taxonomy): Eukaryota > Viridiplantae > Streptophyta > Magnoliopsida > Asparagales > Asphodelaceae > Hemerocallis > Hemerocallis citrina. The sequence goes on from CM030362.1 coordinate 154,478,922, forward strand.
TAAGGTATCCTAATGTAATCTGCATTGCCCAACATATTAATTGCGAGTATAATTATATATTGATGATCTATGTGTTAATAATAAGTTCTGAGTCATATTGTAGAAAATGGAATCACCTATGTATTGTTCTTTATTGAGGCATATCATTTTTGAAAAATTCAATTTCATGTATGAATTCAATAAATTCATTAATAATCATGCCCTAGCATATTGCAGCATTAGAAAAACCTTTTATCCTAAGGATTTTTTGCTGGCTACACGAATCTTGTCTTGTACCAGCATGCAGCAGTATCATTTTTTCAACTTATTAGTTTTGGTATGTGTTTAACACTATATCTAGCAGAATCCTCCATTCTTATACTGGCTTGCTGATCCAAAATCTAGAGAGGCGAGTTTCTTTAGTCAGATTACTCATCTTGTATAAAGGATAAAGTGAATTGTGTTTTAGAACCATTAGGCAGTTCTGGGTGCTCATGGTGGTGTGTGTCAGCCCAAGGCTCATGTAGGCATCGGCCTATGCTGCCTATGTGCGTGCTTGTGCAATTTGCCGGGAACCCCTCTAGACCAATTTCTTTACAATACTGAAAGGAAAGATAAATGGTAAATTTTAACGACATATGAAATATTACAAGTTGGGGGTCTTCTCTTCTGTCTGTAAATCAAATCCCAGTTGCTCCATTGGAAAATCTCCTTCTCTTCTAGATTTTGTGAGGCATCTTCTTCATACTTTCTATTGTTGCTCTGATATTCTCCTCGATCTGCTTGTCAAAGACAATGAGCACCGTTCTAAGCATTGAAAATTAGTATGTTTCCAAGGGTTTCCAAGTAAAGTCTAATCTTTTGCTTGATGTGCTTATGCACAATTTACAGAACTTATTTTGGAATATAACTTATCTGTTAGGTGTGCATCTGATATTGGTTTCACTCTATCAGATTTGGCTATTAATGAATACATCATTTAATTGTCGCCTAATCACTATTATGTAGATTTTATGAGATAATGATTGCATAAGATGTCTACTCTCAGGAAAGTGATTAGTTTCTACATTATTGATTGGAATTAGTACGATATTATTGTTGACAGGGTAAAGTAGTTGTAGTAATGACAACTTGTAAGAATAGATATTCCAATTATAAACCTAAGGTTTTACTGGAGTAGCAGCCAGTCACTGACAATACTTCACACTGTTGAGAGTTATAACTGTGCTTCTGTTGCTAAAATCTGCTTAATAATTAGTCAGATTCGTTAATAGGTAGCTCGTGTCCTAAGTTTGATTATAGAAATTGGTTAGGAGCAAAATGAAATTAATCTCATGAGACTACTTATAGAAAAGTACTAGGTTTTCTTTCATTTCTCATTTGATTCCCTTTCTTCATTTAACAATCAGTAACTCTCATCGTGTTGCTGATTTCTTAAGTGTCTTAACTGCACTTGCTATATTTAATTACACAGGGGGCTTTGGTAGCTACCTTTTTGGCATGAGTGAAACAATTGCGAAGCAAACAACAGAAGCTGACAGTTCACAAGATACCAAAAACCCACATCTGGGATGGATGATTGCTTTCCTGTTCGTCGTCAGTTTTCTTGGACTCTTCTCCGTTGTGGCGCTCAGAAAGGTACGTATACTTAAATTAAATATACAGCTTTTAGAAAGTAATAGCAGCACCTGTGACTTAAAAGATGATTATAGTATTCCTATTCTTTAGATTATACAAACTCTCAGAACCTTTATAATCTTCTCTTGCAACAGACCATCTGCATTTTTAATTACAGATGGTTTGCTCATTAATATTATCCCGTGAACCTTTGATTTCAGATTATGATCATTGACTACAAACTGATCTATCCTAGTGGCACTGCAACAGCTCACCTTATCAATGGCTTTCACACACCTGAGGGTGCCAAGCTTGCAAAGTATATAACTCAAAAGTCTTTTGTGAATTTTATGTGAATGTTCTGTTATCATTATAATTGCAAAATGCTCACTTCTGAAAAAAAATATCCAGGAAACAAGTGAAAGCACTGGGCAAGTTCTTGGTTATGAGCTTCTTCTGGGGATTTTTCCAGTGGTTCTACACTGGCGGTGATAACTGTGGGTTTTCGAGTTTCCCTACATTAGGTCTTCAAGCTTTTAAAAAAAGGTAATAATTATGAAGAAAACATTTTCTCTCTTTTTGCATTGTGAAAACTATAAGTCATGGTCTAAAACCATATTGCCGTTTGTTCTTCCTCAGATTCTACTTCGACTTTTCTACTACTTATGTTGGAGTCGGAATGATTTGCCCGTACATTGTGAACATATCTGTCCTTTTAGGTGGCATTCTTTCATGGGGAGTCATGTGGCCTCTGATAGGCAATCAAAAGGGAAATTGGTACCCAGCAGCTCTTCCAGATTCTAGCCTTCATGGCTTGCAGGGTTACAGGGTAAACTTCCAAACTTCTTCCGTCTTTCCTTACATATGTGTATAGCTTTCCTTTTAAAAAACGTGTGTGTGTATATATATATATATATATATATATATATATATATACACACACACACACACACACACACACACACACACACACACTCTGCCAGTGCTAAGTTACCGTACTTAATTATCAAAGATATGGTACAGTAAAAGACCAGAACTGATTTCCTTCTCGTTTTCCATTGTTTGAAATGAAAAAATCGCTACTGCTATGGTTGAGGAAGCCATTTCACCTTGTCTAAGAATAAATTTGGTTAATTTACCAGCTAAATTGTTGAGTTCTAATGATTTTACTAATTCATATCCTTCTAGAAAATAGAGAGGTTTTAAAGAGGAGGAAAATTAAAATTTGGAGAATGCTAATGTGGCTAGTGTAGAATAAGCAGATCCATCGTGTTGACCAACTCCTAACCAACATGTCAATTTTTTAGATCTTCATAGGAATTGCATTGATTCTTGGGGATGGCCTGTACAATTTCATCAAAGTCTTGGGTCGAACCATTCTTGCTATAGCTGCGCAAATTCGGAGCAAAGGAAACGCTACCCTTCCTGTCTCAGAGGACGGCCAACGCGTGGAGGCTACTTCGACCATTTCCTTTGACGACAAACGCCGAACTGAACTCTTCCTCACAGATCAGATCCCACCCACAGTGGCATTAGCAGGCTATGTTATTGTTGCTGCCATCTCCATTGTCACTCTACCCCACATTTTCCATCAGCTGAAATGGTACTATATCTTCGTTGCCTACATTTTTGCTCCAATCCTGGCCTTCTGCAATGCCTACGGATGTGGACTCACCGATTGGTCTCTTGCTTCTACTTATGGAAAACTTGCCATATTCACCATAGGAGCTTGGGCAGGAGCTTCCCATGGTGGAGTTCTCGCTGGCCTTGCAGCTTGTGGTGTCATGATGAGCATTGTGTCAACTGCTTCTGATTTGATGCAGGATTTCAAGACAGGGTATCTTACCCTTGCCTCTCCTAGATCCATGTTTTTTAGCCAAGTTATTGGAACGGCGATGGGCTGCGTGATTGCTCCTTGTGTCTTCTGGCTCTTCTACAAGGCTTTCACTGACTTGGGTCTTCCTGGTACTGAGTATCCTGCTCCCTACGCTCTTATATACAGAAACATGGCAATTCTCGGAGTTGAAGGTTTTGGCTCGCTGCCAAAGCACTGCCTCACTCTCTGCTATATCTTCTTTGCTCTAGCTTGTGCTGTCAATTTGTTTAAAGATCTTGTACCAGAGAAGGTGGGGAAGTTTGTGCCACTGCCAATGGCGATGGCGATTCCTTTCTATTTAGGATCATACTTTGCGATCGATATGTGTGTGGGGAGCTTGATACTGTTTATATGGCAGATGGTGAACAAGGCAAAAGCAGATGCTTTTGCTCCAGCAGTAGCTTCTGGTTTGATATGTGGGGATGGGATATGGACTCTGCCTCAGTCAGTGCTTGCACTGGCAAAGGTGAATCCTCCGATTTGCATGAAGTTTTTGAAGAGGAGCGTCAACACCCAAGTGGATACTTTCCTCGAGACCTTGACATAGTCTCTGCATTGCAGAAAATATCCAAACTGCATGATCTTCCACAATGGTAGAGATTGGAGGTGTTAGTGGATATATATCTTAGATTGGATTTCTGTAACTATGGATCAAATCTTCAGCTCTTTTCAGTTTGCTTTATAGCCGTCTATAGTTGAGGTTAAGAAAATGTTAATATTAATTGGGTTTCATATAATATTTTTTTAATATTTCGGGTGATGATACATCGTGTTTCTACAAATTCTGAATAAAAAGTTTTATGTTAGAAAATATTTGCTGAACACCCTTTATGTTTGCCTATTGCTCTTCTCTATTCGTGTTGTTTACTCGACAACTGAATGGCAATCAAATCGTTTGTTGTGATGAGCATGAAAACATCTAGCCAAAGTATGTCCCTAATCATTCCTCATTTAGCCAAATCATGGTCGTACTCGGCCCAAATTTCAGCCCTACTTCTTGCTCTGCTTGATGAATCTCCTAATCTAAAAGCTTGTCAAATGTCCAAATCACTTTTTAAAATTTTCCTCTCTGCACAGGATCACAGATTCACAATGATGATTGATGCTTTCAAGAATGCTTTTCTTCTTTTTCTTGTATCAAATGTCTTTAGAATTCATAATGCCCAGTAACTCAAAAAGTTAAGCTGAACGCTTCTTCTGTTCTGAATGCTAAACATTCTCCTTATCAATTTCTTCCTGAATTTAACCAAAAAAGTTACCAACTCCTCTGTTGAGTGGTAGATAGACACTGAAAGAGTGCAGTCATCAAATTTATTTTTTATTTTTTATTTTATAAAAAGTGTCACCTGTTTCATTAATGAAAAGTTAACGAAACAAAGAAATACAGTTACATATACCACACCCAGTACACTCAGCTTCCAACAAGTGGACAAAATACATCTAGAAACACAGAAATAGCATTTACATACTCCAGTACCACCATACTCATACGTAAGCAAGTGGACAAAATATATCTACCAGAACCAAAATTCCCCAACATTCGCCAGATAACCCAAACGAAGAAGAACCCCCTCCTTCACAACCATCGCAAGCTGTAGACAATGTGAATGTTGCCACCTGCAGCAATCCAACACTGTTCTACTCTGCACTATCCATGCGAAGCCTCTTCCTTGCCCCTGTCGTACCTGACCAGTGATTGAAAAGAGACCAAATTTTATTCAACAACATACGAAAAGTACAGTTTGTGCTAAGAAAGCAAGAATCATTTCTATCTAGCCATAGACTCCAAACACTAGCCGCAACCGCACTATCCCACATTTGTCGCTCATCTGTTCGAATAAACTTTAGTCTCCAACTACCCCATAGGTCGTCAATACATTTGGGTACCTCTACCGTACCAAAATCCAATCCCACCGTTTTCCAGGTAAGTCTCGCCTTAGGACATGCAATGAAAATAAGAGTAACATCCTCTTCCCCTAAGTGTTGGGGTTTGTGGATCCAATACACGATAATGGGGTTGAAGAAGTCAGATGAGAAGGAGAGTCAAAATGGGAGCAAGAGGTCAAGAGTAGTTGGAGGCTGCAGCAAAGTTGCGGTCAACCGCACCCCCCGACCGCACCCAGGCAAGACGACCGGTCGACCGCGCAGTCGACTGTCCCGCTTTCTGATTCAGCCAGTATCTTGAAGGAGTGACCGGTCGATCCCGCAGTCGACCGACCTGCTCTCTGTTGGAACTTGTGTAGTCGAAGGAAAAGACCGGTCGACCGTCATGATGTTGCGGTCGACCGTCCCGACGCTGATTGAAGAGCGGCTAAGATGAAAAGTTGTGGAATCCTATATATATTGTATTGTGTACGATTTTAGGGTTAAGTGAAAAGAAAATAGTGATCTACCAACCGTCATTAAGAGAGAGGTAGATAGAGAGAAATCCTACACCTTGGTGGTGAGTTCTTGAGAGATTTGCAAACCTAATCTTCATATTTCTAGTGAAAATCACAGGAGTGCCTCTGCGCGGAGAAATAGCCATTGTTTTGGGTGAACCTCGAAAAAATCTTGTGTGTTCTTATGTGTTACTTTTGCTTGTTCTTTGTTCTCTTGTTTTGATTATATAATTCTTGCATATCGTCGTCATTGTTGAGTTTATTCCGCAGTTAGAATTCAACAAAGTGGTATCAGAGCTACAGGTTGGTAGTATTGATTGAGATGGGGGACAAGAGGAGAGTCAAGGAGTTCGTTGGAACGGATTTCACAATGTGGAAGATCCAAATGATTGCGTATCTCCGACAGAAGGATCTAGATGATTCGTTGTTTGGTGTGAAGCCAGAGGGGGCAGAAGTCGATCCGGTTGCGTTGGCGGCCTGGAATAGATTGGATCAGAAAGTGCTTGGGCAGATTCAGTTGTCGCTGAGCAGGAAGGAGCTATTTCATATTTAGAAGGCAAGAACCGCAAAGGAGGCAATGGAGATATTGACAGACATGTTTGAGAAGCCGAATGCAGCGAATCAGATCTTACACCTAAAGAAGTTGGTTAACTTGAAGTTGTCAGAAAGGGGTTCGGTTACTGAGCACATCAACAATTTCTGTATGGTTTACAATCAAATGGAATCGTCGAGTTTAAAGTTTGAGGAGAGGGAACAATCATTGTTGTGCTATGCAGTCTTCCCGATAGTTACGGCACAGTAGAGCAGACTATTATAGCACCATGACTGATACGACAACCCTAAAAGATGTTATAAGCAGCATTATGAATGAGGATGCAAGGACGAAAAGACATGGAGAGACTTCAGTGTCATATCCTAGCAATAGCGCACTGTCAGTTGATAACCGTGGTAGAAGTAACAACAGAGAGATGTCGCAGAGCAGGAATCATAGATCCAAGTCAAGAACCAGATATCGCAAAGGTGAGTGTTGGTACTGCAAGAAGCCAGAACATAGGAGAGACCAATGCGAGGAGTATAAGAAAGCACAAGCAGGGTCACATGTAGCCAATGTGGTAAGTATTGAATCCCGTCTAGATGAATTGTGTTTATCTGCTGAATTTAATATTTTGCAAGATGATTGGTGTATAGACTCATGTGCTTCTTACTATTGTACCCCCATGAGGAATGTTTTTGAGGATTACAGGACAGGTAATTTTGGTGCAGTTTCAGTTGGTAATTGGCAGATATGTCCAGTTGTAGGCAAAGGCACTGTGAGAGTGAAGGCTTGCAATGGTGGATAATTGATCTTGTATGATACAAGACATATTCCGAGCTTGAAGAAAAACTTGATCTTAACTAGCAAACTAGACAAAGAAGGGTTTACAATAACTTTTGGGCATGGAGAATGGAAGGTGACTATAGGTTCCAGGTTGGTGGCAAAAGAAAAGCGTGGTGACACGTTGTACTTACTCAGGAGAGGTGATTCAGGTGATATCATTGCTACAACATCAGTAGGTAGTTTCTCTTCAATTCTATGGCATGTCAGGTTGGGGTATCTTGGTGAAAAGGGTGTTAAGCAGCTTTGTTCTAGGGATCTTTTGCCGGGGCTGAAGAAGGTTGAGATGGATTTTTGTGAGAATTGTGTGATGGGCAAACAGAAGACAGTCAGCTTTCAGTTGGGTGGGCGTGAGAAAAAGCTTGCGAAGCTAGAGTTGGTACATACAGATGTGTGGGGTCCAGCTTAGGAATTCTCTTATGGTGGTAAGAGATACTTCGTCACATTCATCGATGATGCTACAAGAAAGTTTTGAGTTTATGCAATTCGTGAGAAATCAGAAGTTTTTGAGGCATTCAAAGCTTGGAAGGCCAGGGTTGAGAATGAGATGGGTTGCAAGGTGAAAGCAATAAAGTCAGACAACGGAGGTGAGTACATAAGCAAAGAGTTTTTTAACTATTTGGCAAAGGAAGGTATCAGAGGAATTAAGACAGTTCCTAAGACTCCATAGGAGAATGGTGTAGTAAAAAGAATGAACCGCACGACACTCGAAAGGGCGAGATGCATGAGACTTCATGCGGGTCTTCCGGTCCATCTTTGGGCCGCTACAGTTGATATGGTAGGGTATTTGATTAACTGTTGCCCGTCTAGTGCCCTTGATGGGGCCATTCCAGAAGAACTATGGTCAGGTAAAACTGCTAATTTTTCGCATTTGAAAGTTTATGGTTGTATGGCATATGCACTAATTGACAGGAAAGAAAGAAAGAAGTTGGACTCTAAGTTCAGGAGGTGTGTCTTCATTGGCTACGGTGGCGATGAGTATGGTTACAGGCTTTGGGATTTTGTGGATAACAAAGTCATTCGCAGTAGGAATGTAGTGTTCAATGAAGAGGTTCTATACAAGGACATGCACACAGGTCAAGATAGTACAACCAGTTCAGAATCAGATTGGGGTTCAGACTCAGACTCAGATTCAGACTCTGAAGGCGGCCCTAGTGGTGGGGGCCCTACAGTGCAGCAACAGGTATAGGTACCACATGCAGCACAGGAGGCTCATGGTGAGCCTATTGGGAATGAGCAGGTTATCCAAGACGAACAGGTACAACCAGAATAGTTTGGGGAACCTGAACTGGTTGGTGAACCCGTACCCATATTGAGGAGATCGATACGAGAGAGGAGGCCAACCAGGATATTTGATCCATCAGCTAGTGTTGTTCACGAGCATGTTCTGCACACGGATTCAGGAAAGCTAGAGACTCATGAGGAGGCATTGAGGGATAAGGCTCGAATTAAGTGGGAGTTAGCCGTGAAGGACGAGATGAGCTCCTTGGAACATAACCAAACTCGGGAGTTGACCAAGTTACCTGCAGGGAAGCGCACTCTTATGAACAAATGAGTTTTCAGAGTCAAAGATGAGGCAGATGGTAGTAAGAGGTACAAGGCAAGGCTTGTTGTGAAAGGATTCTCTCAAAGAGAAGGTGTTGATTATAGTGAGATCTTTGCACCGGTTGTGAAGATGGCTTCTATTAGGGTTCTGCTCAGTATTGTGGCAGTTGAAGACTTGCACTCAGAGCAGTTGGATGTGAAGACCGCATTTCTCCATGGTGATGTCGAAGAAGAGCTGTACATGAGACAACCCACAGGTTTTGAAGCTAAAAGAAAGGAAGACATGGTGTGTCGATTGAAGAAGAGTCTTTATAGGCTCAAATAAGCACCGCGACAATGGTACTTGAAGTTTGATTGCTTCATGAGAGGAAAATGTTTCGATAGGTGCGAAACAGATCATTGTGTGTATGTTCATAGATATGAGGACAATAATATAGTTACCTTGGCATTGTATGTGGACGACATGTTGTTAGCAGGTTCATGTATAGAGAAGATCAAGGAAGTGAAAAAGGTGCTAGCTTCGGAGTTTTCAATGAAGGACTTAGGTGAAGCAAAGCAAATCCTCGGCATGAAGATCAATAGAGACAGGAGTAGCAAGAAGCTTTGGTTATCACAAGCGGACTATGTGAAGAAGGTGTTGAAGAGATTCAATATGGATGGCGCGAGGCCAGTCACTTGTCTCTTGGCTGCTCACTTCAAGTTATCAATGGACTTGTGTCCTAAGACAGAGGCAGAGATAGAGAAAATGGCTGCTATTCCTTATGCCTCAGCCATTGGGAGTTTGATGTACACGATGGTGTCTACAAGACCAGACATCGCACAAGCAGTGGGAGCTGTCAGCCGTTACATGAAGAATCCAGGTAAACAGCATTGGGATGCAGTAAGGTGGATTCTTAGATATCTAGCAGGTACTTCAATTCATTCTCTTTGTTTTGAGGGAGATTCTTTGCATATACATGGTTATGTGGATGCAGATTTTTTAGGCGATCGTGATGGTTGCAGAAGTACTACAGGGTATGTTTTTACAGTTGGTGGAACAACTGTTAGTTGGGCTTCGCAGTTACTAAAGGTTGTAGCACAGCCAACCACGGAGTCAGAGTATATGGCACTTACAGAAGCGACGAAAGACTTGTTGTGGATTTCGGAGCTTATGAAATAGTTGGGTAGGAAGCAATCTATAGGTGAACTATGGTGTGACAGTCAAAGTGCAGTTTTCTTAGCGAAAAACTCGGCATATCACTCTAGGACTCGACACATTCAAATGAGGTATCATTTTATCAGAATGGCGGTTGAGAAGAAATAGTTGAAGCTAACTAAGGTTCTTGGCACTAAGAATTCAGCGGACATGCTCACTAAGGTGGTGGATAGCATGAAACATCAGTTTTGCTATACCGCTATCGGATTGTCTCTAGGTTAATTATTGAGGAGACTCGCAGAGGCACAGGCCTAGACTAGGTTAATGGAAGAATGAAGAATAGGTTAGACACTTCGTGTATATGTCTCAAAGTGGGAGATTGTTGGGGTTTGTGGATCCAATACACGATAATGGGATTGAAGAAGTCAGATGAGAAGGAGAGTCGAAGTGGGAGCAAGAGGTCAAGAGTAGTTGGAGGCAACAGCAGAGTTGCGGTCGACCGCAAACCCCCCGACCGCACCCAGGCAAGACGACCAGTCGACCGCACAATCGACCGTCCTGCTCTCTGATTCAACCAGTATCTTGAAGGAGTGACCAATCGACCGCACAGTCGACCGACCTGCTCTCTGTTGGAACTCGTGCAGTCGAAGGAGAAGACCGATCGACCGTCATGATGTTGCGGTCGACCATCCCGACGCTGATTGATGAGCGACTGAGATGGAAAGTTGTGGAATCTGTATATATTGTATTGTTTACGATTTTAGGGTTAAGTAAAAAGAAAATAGTGATCTACCAGCCGTCATTAAGAGAGGGAGATAGAGAGAAACCCTACACATTGGTGGTGAGTTCTTGAGAGATTTGTAAACTTAATCTTCATATTTCTAGTGAAAATCGCAGGAGTGCCTTTGCGCGGGGAAGTAGCCATTGGTTTGGGTGAACCTCAAAAAAATCTTGTGCGTTCGTGTGTGTTGCTTTTGCTTGTTCTTTGTTCTCTTGTTTTCATTCTATAGTTCTTGCATCTCGTCATCGTTGTTGAGTTTATTCCGCAGTTAGAATTCAACACTAAGTTTCATCGTTGGCACATCACATCAATCGGGATGTTATGTTTCCTGATGTTAGTTTTGGAGAGAATCGCGTTATTAAGCACCAACCATAGGAATGCCTTTACCTTAAGTGGGCAATTCGTCTTCCAGATAATATCCGCTCTTGAGTTTCTTACCCCTCCATCATTAAGGAACTCATACATAGAACTGACAGAAAACATAGAAGATGTGCCTAGCTACCACTCTCTTACGTCCTCATTGGCATCATTGCCATCACATTCTAGACAACTTGATGACAAGCATTCATTTCTTCATTCATTCATTCATTTACCTATTTATTCTATCAAAATGTACACTTTAACCTTAGCACAACTTACCAAAGTTACAAAACCAGGCAAACAAGAAATAGATGAAGAGAAAGAGGAATCAAAAGTGAGGGAGAAAAAGACAGGATGGAGTTGAGCAATGCAATGTTCAGAGAGATAGAGAGAGAGAGAGAGAGAGAGAGAGAGAGAGAGAGATCCATAGGCTGTTAAATGTTTTTTTTATCGTTAAACGGTGGGTAAAAAACTCACTGCTTTTCATTAAAGAGAATTTAACAAAACATACAATAAAAAATAAGGTTAATGAAGTTCAGATCCCAACAGGCTGGGTTCTGGAACTCATACACCCCAACCAACAAACAAAAAATACAACGAAATCTAATCCTACTGATCGGCCGCCCTTGCCAGAATAAATTTCTCGTGCCAATTTGGGCTCACTCTCTCACTCAGTCCCTCGCTTGTACACCATTTATCCTCTCCAACTATCGTACGCTCTCCCTCGTCGCCCCCATCAGTGACCAAAACAACAAGTGTAAGCACCATATTAGAGACACCGCAGGCACTCCGCCAATCTAACAACTCCATGTCAAGATTGAGTCATCGATCTCATTCCCTCGCTTCACCCTCGATGGATCTCACCGCAACCTCGCAACGATGGTAGACATCGCACCTGACCCCTGCGAGCCCTCTGACATGAAAGAAACCAAAGGCACCCCTCACTTTGACCAACCAAGGTCAAAGTAGAGCCCAAACTATAAATTTTCCTAACAACCGTTGCCCACACCACTAGGTACATTTCATTGCTAGTTGTGAATCGGTTGTAATTTGGATATTAGGGACGAGTTTGGAACTTAGAAGCTCCTTATCGTTTACTCGAATTTCACAACTCGACTTGAAATTCAAATCTCCCCCTACGACATGACTTCCCAGATCAAAATCAAATTTCAAAATCAAAATTTGAAATTCAAAAATCTCCCACACTCTACTCTCTCACTGACCTCCCCTACATGCCTCCATGCCAATCCCGACTACCCCAAGTTCGTCGATGCCACCCAATGCTGTTGCTTGGCAGCACTCCCGCTGCAAGCCCCGACGCAACCAACTCGAGCCCCGAATGTGAGCGCGTCGCCATCCCCGATGTCGCCAGCGCTAGTCAGCAACTCCTACACCCATGACCAAGATCGGCCCTGCCAAATGGTTGTCTCCAATGTTGACCGATCGCCACGATCCCCGGCTGATCTCTTCCATCGTTGACCGATCTCTAGTCCCTGCCACCCCTGATCACGCCAGCGCTGCCCTAAGCACAGTCTTTCCTCCAATCATCGCCGACCCTGGTCGTGCCCTACTCCAGCACCGGAGTTTGCCCCCCGCTGGTGGCCGCAACCACCAGACCTCGTCCATCCCGCCTTGCAGAAGGAGGCCAACACCCGTCGAACCCACTCAGCAGCCAAAGTAAGGATTTGGAGAGACAAGGAGAGGGTTAGAGATAATGAGATCTGGAAGAGAGAAGAAGTGGGGAAGAAGGGAGCATGAGCGGGGGAGGGGGGGCACAACCCTAGTCGACGCCCCCAAACTCAGATCTAGGTTTAGGGTTTTTAGTTTTTTGGGTTTTGGGGGAGAGCTTCTCTCTCTAGAAATTCTAGAGAGAGAATCCGAAAGGATCTAAGTCGTAGGCTGTTAAATGTTAATAGAAAGGGAAAGTACATAAGGTGATGGGGTCATGGTTGGGCCAAAACCAGCACATATGAACCATCCTCTTAGCTATAAGGGCCAACCAACCCACACTACCACACCACCATGCCTTTTCCCTGTATAGGGCTCTCTACTAATTCCCTCTCTTTTGCTCCCTCTATTTTGTACCTCCTACATTCCCCCCCCCCCCCCCCCCCCCCCCAATCGCTCTCTCATTCTTACTAGTCTTACCCTGTGCAAATTGCACAGACTAAAATAATTTTTAGAGTCATAAAATTATATGGAACAAAAAAATTTAGAGATGCCCCTTAATTATTTTGATCATAATATAATTAAAAGATGAAAAATCTATAAATTAACCGATTCGCATATCCAAATCAACCAACATAATTCTATATTTCTATTCAATTTAAAGGAAAGAAAAAAATTTGAATAATTACCGAAGATGGGATGTGACTCTTCTCAGACTCCTTGATGTACTCCGCTATCTACTTCTTGACCGTGTGCTTCTCAACTGCCTTCCCTCTTAAATCAAGAATTCCCTATCAAATTATATAAAATCAATATCAGAAACATATGGAGGGAACAATAATTAATAATTAGCTATATCAAAAGAAGACAAACGTTTAGATTACAAATTCACGTTTCCAAACCAACGTCATTCTATATTTTCTATTAAGTTGAAAGGAAACCCCAAAATTCTCGATGTGTGTAACTTTTCAACAATTCCAGTACTAAACATTGGTAAACCCTAGGTCCCTAAATTTAGGGATACCAAAAAATAGGTATTTTCAAAAATCACTTGCAATCTTGTCAACTTTCTCAATTCTAAAGCTTGCTTGCAGAGACTCATATTGTCTACGAAGTTCCTCAATATTTACCTCAAATTATTCTATATTACTCTTTATTTGTGCATCTACAAAATGATTAAACCATTAAACACACATACAATACAACAATTAACCAAAACTTTTCAAACAAAATAAAATATGACATTGACCCTCTACCATTCAAAAACTAAAACCATCACTTTTCATTTCCTACAAAAGGTAAAACAAATCTCATTTACCATATAGAGCCACAATTCTTGAAATTTATACTTACATAGATTACAAAACTCCACAAAATTATTTAATTTCAAACAATAATGTAACTAACATAAAATCAAAGAAGAATTACATAAATATACATGAAAAGAGTAACCCTTTTCGAATCATATTGCATAAAGTTTTCAAAGACTTAATTTTCCCCAAATTCTATAACAATCACGTGCTTCAATCACTTGAAATTTTAAAACCTAAACCCTAAAAATCAAATCAAACACAGAAAAACAATTAACAAAAAATACTGCGAAATTTGAAGAAAAATAAAAAGACTCACCGAATCGTGCGCCAAGTAAGTATGTCAGTAGTCGCAATATTACCTGCAAAAATCACAAACACAATAATTTTTAACAAAAAAAACTGATAAAAATTCGAATCTTTCTAATAAAAATTATGATCATTGATTTGATTATAAAAAGAAAGGTGGGATCTTTGGATTGTTACCTCGGCATAGTTGCGTGAATTGGATGAAGAAATCAGATTCGAAATTAGAGGGTTTTATGAACGTGGAATGAGAAGAGGATGAAGATGACCAGTTTTTGAAAGTGGATGAGAAGAGTAGGATGAGAAGATGAGGGTTTTTTTTCTCTTTCTTCTTTATTTACTCTAATTTTTCTATACGTGCTGAGCATGTGTTAGGGCCTACTTTTGCTCTCTTTTCTCTATTTCAAAATAGTGAATGAAGAGAGAGGGTAGGCCTATTAGCTTAAGATAAAGTATAATTCAAACATTCACTCTCTCTCTTGTATGTTTTGGAATCGTACCATTACTTCCCTCCCCTCCCCTCATTGCCGTAAACTTTTTGAAATCTTTTTCCGGCAGTGCTGCATCTGAGTCAGTATAAGCTGACCAGGAAGAAAGAGAACAATCCAATGTATCCCCATTATTCATTATCTATGATTCTTGATTGCACATGATGTTAGTCACTAAGAACAAATAACGTTGATATTAAGATGTGTTGATGTCTCTGTGATTCCAATCAAAGTATAAGTGTATTTTATACATTTTTTAAGTGTGCGTGATACTAAAGGAGAAGGGTTTTTCAATGAGTTGCAAAATGCTTAAAAAATCTTGATCTTGATATTGATAATGTTTCCAATATAAAAGGGAAACACTAAGGAGTATAGAAAAAGATCTTGGACATAAATCCTAGAGCATTGTACACCCCCTGTGATTAGCACAATTTGAACTTGATATTTTGTGATATGGCGAATCATCTTGTAAAGTAGAAGAGTTTTTTTCAGTGTTACAACACATTTTTACAATGTTTGCAAATTCTACAAATAGACATAGAACTAAGTGCCACATGGAGCTAAGTGCCACGTAGAACTAAGTGCTACATCGTAGAACCGACGGGGTCACCTCTAGAATCGTGGGGGTGACCTCTAGAATCTATGGGGGCCACCTTTAGAATCCATTGCATGATTACATGGTTCCTGTTACATAATTTCTTATTCCCGATTGGTTATATCTTAAGACTGATTCCAATACTTCTTATTCCCCAAGAAATACAAAGATTACAAAGAGATTACAACTCTCAATATCTCTCTCTCACCTTTGAAACACTCGACACACACCACTCTTGAAGTTGAACAATGATAACGGTTCACCAATTCTCTTCTCTCTTCTCTTGAGATTGATACAAACGCTAGAGTCTACAGCCACTTATATAGCTCCCAAGTAAACCCTAAAATATAAACACAAATACAGCATATTGGACCCAAAACCCGAAAGCCCAATTAACATACAACGCCGAAGTTGGTCGATCGCAATGTATCAAGTCCACACCTGAAGCATGATCGGTCGACTGCACGGTCAACTGTCCCGCTATCTATTGGAACCATGTACACTCGAAGAACTCTCAGCAGCTTGGGTCGGTCGATTGCATACCCGGTCGGTCGATCGCAACTCTTCAGCTGCACTTCTTCTACTTGCTGATGTCTTCTCTTGCTGCTTTCATCTTCTCCTATTATTCTCCAACTTCAAGTACTCTGTGCCTACGTGTATTTGAGGTCACAATCCTAACAGAAGATTGATCCAGTGTTCTGTGAAAAGAGACAACCTCAAAGAAAAAAAAAACATTTTGATGAGGATGCTTGTGATACACAGGAGAGACCTCACAATTTGTTGCTGAATCGCCTGAAGATTCTTTTAGTATCAATTACTTCTTGTATATAGAAGATCATGCTATTGGGTCACTGAAGAAAATGTTCGAACAATATCAAAACTATGAGAATATTTTTTGTTTTTTGTTAAGTTAGGAGAAGTTGAATTCATTATATAAAAATGGTTTGAAAGCTTATTATAGTCATCTAGAAAGCACTTTGAGACATGGTGATTGCTCTGATTTGATGAAGATGATTTGTTTGAGGACCTTGAAATTTTACGAGATCGTCTACAAAAAAACATCCAGACAATTTAGGTATTAAATTTCATGAAAAAATTTAATTCTTTTCCGACTGCAAGCATTTCCTATAGGATTTTATCGACAATAATAGTGACTGTTGCATCTGCAGAAAGGAGTTTTTTCAAGTTGAAGTTATTGAAATCTAACAAGTGATCAACCATGTCGCAAGAAAGATTAAATGGGCTAGATCTAATTTCCATTGAAAATGACTTGCTGGAAGGTGTTTGATTATGAACGATTGGTTGATGATTTAGCAACTAGGAATGATTAGAAGATCGTTCTTAATGTGAAAATGGCTAAAGATGCTTGTTTGATTTGCTTTACTTTTTTTCTTTTAGTCGAGTATTATTTCATTTGAAAGTTATTGTAGTTAAATGTTTTTTTTCCTTAATTGATGTTATTTTTGGATAATTTAATTTCTATATTTTTTTATTAAAAAAAGTTAAATGAAAATAGGCCTCTATTTATTTTTTTGCACCGGCGTCGTCATCCTTGACGAATCTCAGCTCTGGGCCTGCATGTCATCCTAATATATTAAACTCCAAATGTATCCTTCTTATGTACATAATCATTCTCTGCACAAATAATTATCTCTTATTATTTGCTGGCTCTATTCAAGGTTGGCTTGACAGCTTCAAAACTAAGTCACTTACTGCCAGAAGGCCCAAACCCAAGAGTTGATCCAGCTCCGCCTCAATCTCCCCTGGATTTGAGGAAGTTGCAGCCAAGTGCCACAAGAGGTGTTGATCAACATCCAAAGGCCAAAGCATAAGGCCTTTCATGAAACACTTGGCCACATCCCTCAAAGTAGCTTCCACTCGCATAAATGGAGGTACCTCTTCTTCTATTGCTTCAGTTACAAATGCATTTATCAATCCTTTTGCACTATTGTCTAAAAAGGATATTCTTGAGGTAATTGAATCAATAGGAGTGGAGGCTAAAGGGCCACACTCTATTGATAGAATCAAGCAATCAGAGAATGTTGGTGTTGATTCCCCATATCAACAACGACAATCTAACTGATTGTTTGTTATTCTTATTGTGGTTCTAGATTTTTCTTGTTTGTGCTTGATATTTTATGTTTAAATGAAGATAACTACTTGGAATGTTAGAGGGTTAGGGAACTCTAATAAATGTTGGCTCGTCAAAGAAAATATTAGAAGCTCAAGCAGTTTTCCAGTAGAAAGCTTTCATTTATTGGAGGAAATCTCATCAACAAGTTGTTTCAACTTGATGCATTGGATAGTTGTGGAGGGGTCCTCATAGGCTGGGATGATAATACTCTGGATTGTATCTACACTGTAGTAGACATTTTCTCCCTCTCTGCATCATTCAGGAACAAAGACTATGGCTAGGAATGGTCACTCACTTCAGTGTATGCCCCATTTGAGCTTGAAGATCGAACACTTTATTCTTATGAAATTAGCTGATGAAGAGGAATGCTATGTGATGTATGGGTGCTATGTGGAGATTTCACAATTTCTAACTCAAAGAGGAGCGGGAGGAAGAGTTCCAACAGAGATATGTGTAATATCCCGATTTACTATTAATAATATTATTTTATTAGCGTTCGACTACTTGATTATTTTATTTTTCTTTCACCATTGTGTTATCTTTTAGCCATGACAACCTAATGAATAATTAGGAATTGTTGTAGCTAAACCTAGGGTTACAAAGACATAAGGGTTAAGAATTCTTCTAGAACACTCTCTCCTCCACATCACCCTCCACCTCACCAAAAGAACCATACCCTCACCATACCTCCACCTCACCACCCCCTCCACTAGATGAAACCGGCCACAAAAGGGGGAAGGGCTCAAGTGCAAATATGTGAGTGCACATTTGCAATATCCACCCTTCTCTCCTCCTATAAATTCTCCCTTCCTTCTCCATAATCTCACTTTAGAAATATCAAAGAAAAAAAAAGAGAAAGGAAAAGAATGAGTGAACTAACTTGAGAGTTTTTATTTGTAGGTTGGTAGGAGTTCTAGGAGAAAGAAGGAGAGTAGTCTAGTCTTCCATCAAGAAAAGAAACAAGGTGGGGGTTTCTCTAGGTTTGTGTTTGTTTAATTGTTTGTTTGTTTGTTCATTTGAATGATGGTTTTGATGTTCTTCTTCTTACCCTCTTGTTTACTTTTCTTTTTGGTGTGGTTATTAAGTGAATTTTTATGTTGTATGTTAAACCACCTAAAAAGAGTCTTATATTGTATGTTGTTGTATGATAAAGAATTAACTACTTGGACTAAAAGGATACATGCACATAAACTTTTACATACAACCATGTAAGGTTGTAGGACTTGAATGTGAACCCATACATAAGGCATATGAATTTGTTTACAATCATTTTGGTTGTAGGACCTATGTTGAACCTTGGACTAAAAGAGAGCATATGTTGAAAAATGAAGTGTTCTTACTTGTTGTATTATTGTTTAGTTTTAAATCTTAAAGTATGAAAAAGAAACTAGCTAAATCACTAGTTGTAGAATAAATAAATAAAAAGATCTTTTCTTTTCTAAACACTAGTTGTAAAAAGATCAAAAAGATCTCTTTTATGTCCACTAGTAAGAAACCTATGCTAATAAAGATCTTTTTGTAGTAATTTAGTTGTAGATATTTATGCTAATTTTTAGTAGATGCTTATGGTAGTAGTAGTAGATATATATGTTCAAATAAAGTTGTTGTAGTAGTAAATGTGTATGCTTCAATTAAAATAGCAATAGTAGATGTGTATGTTTCAATTAAAGTGGTAATAGTAGATGTGGAATTTATTATATCGTATTTAGGAATGAGATTTATGCTTCAAATGTTGTAGGATTCCTTCTAAAATTACTTAGAATGTTGTAGGATTCCTTCTAAAATTACTTAGAATGTTGTAGGATTCCTTCTAAAATTACTTATCATGTTTTATTCATACTTAGAATGTTGTAGGATTCATTTTAAAAATCCTACCATGTTTAGATTAATGTAATTGTGCTTAGAATATTGTAGGATCCATTCTAAAAATCCTACCATGTTTAGACTACTTTGTTTATGCTTAGAATGTTGTAGGATTCATTCTAAAAATACCTACCATGCTTAGGTTAATTTATTTGTGTTTAGAATGTTGTAGGATTCATTCTAAAAATACCTACCATGCTTAGATTAATTTATTGTGTTTAGAATGTTGTAGGATTCATTCTAAAAATACCTACCATGCTTAGGTTAATTTATTTGTGTTTAGAATGTTGTAGGATTCATTCTAAAAAATACCTACCATGCTTAGATTAATTTATTTGTGTTTAGAATGTTGTAGGATTCATTCTAAAAATACCTACCATGCTTAGATTAATTTATTGTGTTTAGAATGTTGTAGGATTCATTCTAAAAATACCTACCATGCTTAGGTTAATTTATTTGTGTTTAGAATGTTGTAGGATTCATTCTAAAAATACCTACCATGCTTAGATTAATTTATTGTGTTTAGAATGTTGTAGGATTCATTCTAAAAATACCTACCATGCTTAGATTAATTTATTGTGTTTAGAATGTTGTAGGATTCATTCTAAAAATACCTACCACGCTTAGATTAATCTATCTATGCTTAGAATGTTAAAGGATTCATTCTAAAATTCCTATCATGTTTTAGGAAGGATATTTATGCTTAGAATGTTGTAGGATTTATTCTAAAAATATCTATCATGTTAGGAATGATATATATATGCTTAGAATGTTGTAGGATTGATGTAAAGTTACTTACCATATTTTAGGGATGATGTAGAAGTATATAGGCATGCTTGAGAATGTTGTATGTCCATACTAGTTATATGTATGCATGCTTGGGAATGTTATATGTTCATACTAGTTATATATGTATCCATGCTTGGGATCGCTACAAGTGCATGCTAAATCACATTCACAATCAAGAGTGTTATAAGTTGATGGTTATGTCATATATACCATGTTTTAGTGGTGGTAGGTTGATGCTTGAAATTGCATACCATGATCGAATTGCCATAGGTTAAGTAATAAGAAAGAGCCATGTGGAAATTGTAGGAGTAACTACCTTGTTGTAGTTAATGTTAGTATGGAACCATAGCATATGAGCACCCTTCATTCATAGCAATAAGGGTTGAGAAGTGCTAATAGTTGTAGCTTGAGAAAAAGCTAGTTTAGGGTCTTCAAGTACCCTAAGGGTCATCGACCATCAAGACCACATCCTACCCCCTTAGAGTAAAATGGATAGATCTCACCTCGGGCGTCGACGGATCTTAACCAATGTAGGTTGAGCGTGGGCCGAGAGTGTTGGTAGAATCCAAGTTAGGGGTAGGAATGAGTGAGAGAGATATTATTACCAGAGTCTTGGATCGAGGAACCACGAGTTGGACCATGATTGGAAACTATGCAAGATTGCATAGGAATAATAACCTCATTAGGATAGTGACTTATAAAATCATTCCTTAACCTTTTGCCCGAAAGAAAGGGAGTTGGTAGTAGGGTGCACCGTACGACCAAACCTTTCTTTAGGGCCGATCTTAGGTGGTGTTATTGGGTTGTACCTTTCCGTCAAAGGGATACGTACGGTGCCGTCTCACAGGTTGAGGACACGGGCTGCGTATCTCGCTCTGTTAATTCCTGAAATACCGTGGCTGGGGTGCCACAGGATGCATTTGGGCAGTCCTGCGCTTGCGATACCCCAGAGGGTGCCACAGGGTAGGCTTCGTGCTACCCTGCGCTTGCAAAATCCTATGGTTTGATTTTGGAACGATGCCCGATATACTGGGATCGAGTGAGGTCCGGCATGCCGGGTAGTAGTGGAAAACGGGGACACCATAAGCAGACTGCATAGGGGGACTTGACCCCTTCTGCAACCTCACAGAGTCATGGAGTATTGTCAGGAACAGGTTGTGTACAATTAGAATTCATAACGCGGGTTCAATCCCTATATATGGAGAAACGGCTTGAGATGGGGTCGCATGTAGTATGGGCTGCATGTTGCTTTCGGAGACTTGCTGGCATTAGAATATGAGCATCCTGGTTTAGTTGACATGGCATTAGGATATGAGCATCCTGGTTTAGTTGACATGGCATTAGAATATGAGCATCTTGGTTTAGTTGACATGGCATTAGGATATGAGCATCCTGGTTTAGTTGACATGGCATTAGAATATGAGCATCCTGGTTTAGTTGACATGGCATTAGGATATGAGCATCCTGGTTTAGTTGACATGGCATTGGGATATGAGCATCCTAGTTTAGTTGACATGGCATTAGTGTCCTAGCTTTAGTTGACAGTGCATTGGTATTCCAGTTTGATTGACATTGGTTAGATTCTAATCATTGCACTCACGAACACTTAAACTACACCGACATATTTTACTATGTTTGTATATATTGTTTTGGAGATCCGCTGCTATATGATCAGCCTTTAAGCGTCAGTGAATACTGACGTCCCCACTTCAATAGGTTGTGGATACAAGATCGCGAACCAGAAGGACTCTAGCCGAGGCATGATCTACAAGTGAAAAAGCAATGATTATCTTTTATTCATGTACACTCTGATGTAACTTATTGTATTAGTAGAAACACTCGGCCTGTAATATTATGTTAATAAAAAGTTTTTAAATTTTCCTGTTTCTGTGTATTGTGACTAATTGAATGAAAAGGTCCTGGTTCGTGTCTCGGTTTCCCAGTATATGGAAAACGGGGCGCTACAATATGAGAGAGTTTAGAGACTTCATTCAGAATCTTGAGTTGATTGATCTCTCCCTAGCAGGTAGAAAGTTCAGTTGGTCCAACTTGAGAGCTGACCCTGCACTGACAAGACTTGACAGGTTCCTGATATCAAGTGAATGAGAGAAATTACATCCCCAATGCGTCCAACACTCTCTCCCAAGAATATTCTCAGATCACTGCCCAATTGTCCTTGATACACAAGCAATAGTGCACAAGATACAATACTTCAAATTTGAGAAAGCACGGTTCTCAAATGAAAGTTTCATTCCTACTATCATTGACAGGTGGAAAGGCTTTGTTTGTATAGGATCTAGTGTTGATATATTTTCACAAAAGCTCATTCTATTAAATGGAAGAATCAAGAGATGAAGGAATGAAGATTTTGGGCACAGTGCAATGAAAACGAACTCTTTTGGACAAGATGCTCCAACCAGAGAATGAGGCAGAGGAAAGCACAACCAATGCAGATGAACTCATAGCAACACAACAAGAGTTCAGCAACTAGTGAAATCAGAGGTGATATATTGGAGGCAGAGATCATGAGTAACATGGATCATGGAGGGTGACGCAAACACCAGATTCTTTCACTCCATTGTCAATGGTCGAAGAAGAAGGAACTACATCTACTCTCTTATACACAATGGAAGACTACTAACCTTACAAGCTGATATCAGATTCAGATTTGAAGCTCACTTTGAAGACATTTGTGGTTCAAATCATCAAGTTGACTTAAACATTGACTAGCATGCCTTATATCCAAATCGAAGTGCTTTCCTACACACCTAGATCCGTTCAGTCTAGAAGAAATGAAGAAGACAGTTTTTGACATGAGTGGAGATAAAGCACCAGAGCCAGATGGTTTCTTTGTGAGTATCTACCATAACTTCTAAGAGGTTATCAAAGAAGATTTACTTCGCATGATCGTAGCAATTCAGAGAGGAGAAGCTGGCCTGGGTAGGCTTAATTACTGAAGCATTGTGCTTCTTCCAAAGTGTGAAGTTGATAACACTATCACTGAATATAGGACAATCAGTCTGATTAACTATTCCTTCAAGATATTTACTAAGATCTTGGCCAACATACTGACTCCTCTGCTTGACTCCCTTGTCTCATCTTCCCAAAGTGTTTTTTTTCGAGGCAAAACTACTGTGGATTGCTTTCTGGTGGCCCATGAAGCTATCAACATGTGCAGCTTCACGCACTCTCATGCTGAAAAATGATTTCAAGAAAGCTTTTATTTCAATTAGCTGGGAATTCATTAACCAACTGCTAGAAGCTAGAGGATTTGGGCTAAGTGGTGCAGGTGGATTCACGTGATACTGAGAACTACAAAGTCTTCTTAGCTGGTTAATGAAGTCAGCGGTAAGATTATTATCTCCAAGAGGGGCATGAAATAAGGAGATCCTCTGTCATCATTGTTGTTGATTCTTGCTGTAGATGTTCTGGCTCAAATTCTTCTCAATGGAAGAAGAAATAGCTCCTTCTCCCCCATCAACCTCATCTCTCTCCTCTTTATTTGTCTTTCAATTTGCAGATGATACTATGCTATTCTGCAAGGAGATGAACAAGAGCTGATCAATCTAATACTACTCCTTCACATCTTTGCAAATGTCTCAGGGCTAGACATCAACTTCACCAAATCTTCCATATTCTACTTTGAAAGGTCTAAAGCAAAGTTATAGGCTTTCTCCACTATTATGGATGCAAGCAGGAATCACTACCTTTCAGTTACTTAGGGCTGCCTTTGGCGAAGCAGAAGTTAAGGAAGGCAGAGTGACATCCTCTCCTCCTCAAATTTGAAAGAAGACTCTCAACATGGAAAGGAAAAATGTTATTAAGAGGTGATAGGTTTGTTCTTATCAACTTTGTTCTCAGTGCATTGCCTGTCTATTATGCCTCCTTTATTAAGCTTCCTGTATGGGTGATCACGAGGATTGATTAGATCATAAGCATATTTTTCTGGGTGGGCTATGACACAAATTCTAGGGGCAGTGCTTGCATGAATTGGAAATGATTTGCCAGCCTAAAAAGCAAGGAGGACTGGGGGTTCTTGACATCAAAACCTTCAATGAAGCTTTGCTTATAAAGTGGTGGTGGAAGATTATTACAACAAACTCTAAAGTAAGCCAGACACTATTATCAGTATACTATAATGAATGCACTAATAGTCTTATATGCCCAATCTAGACTTCACACTTATGGAAGGGAATTCATCATCTCAATAACCAATTCATGCAACAACTAACTTGGCGGTGTGGTGATGGGAGATTTATCAAATTTTGTTCTTCTAATTGTATAGTGGGAAATAACATCTTAGCACTTTTTCCTTCTCTGTTCTTAGCATCATTGAATAATGAAGCTACTCTCTTATCTCAAGGGGATTGGGCAGATGGTACATGAATTTCGAGACCCCGACTATACAGCAACTCCAACACAATTATCAATGCAGAAAAGAACCAGTTGTTGCAACTCATAGCCCACATTTATCCATTAGTTATTGTTAATACTCCAACTTGGAGGCACTCACCAACAGGTTGTTTCCCAGTCAAATCAGCCTATAACTTCATGATCACCTCAGGGCTCCTATCTCCATTCCACAAAGCTACCTGGAACACCATTACCTTTCTTAAGCGCAAGATCTTTATCTGGTTGCTGAGATGGGAGAAGCTCAACTCCAAGGACATGCTTCATGCTAGAGGATGTGATGGTGTTCTAACATGCACAGCTTGTGCATGTTAGATGTTCAACATCACTTCCACATATTTTTTGAATGCCCAGTAGCACTTAGCATTTGGCACCACTTCACAGCAATGTTCAACATCACACACACCTTCTTGGCTCCATTTATGATTGATTCACAACTTTGTGTTTTGCTCAACATAGACACCGATACTCATGCACTTGGCACTTGGTTACTATTACTGTTTGCTGGACTTTATGGATTTGTAGAAATGATAGAGTTTTTTCAAATGTGTTGCACTCAAAGGAAAATCTTATCGCTAATGTTAAATTCTGGTTCTCTCATTACCTAGATGGATGTGAAAGCTCGAAGCAAAAGGAGAAGATCTTGAATGGGCTAGAGGATGTCCAAGCAAGTGTAATGTTTACAGGAGGCAGGCCACCAACAACATTTCGGTAGGCAAGTGAAGCAGCAAGTACCGCTCGTTGAGTCAGAGATGAAGAAGAACTCAGACTGCATTTTAATTTAATCACTTTTTGGTTGAGATCAAACTAACATATGTCGTTCCCTATTTTATCCAACCGTCTGTAACTATATTTAGAAACTGCTTTGTTGTAACTCATAGACTTAAGGCAAGTTGGGGTGCATGACAGACGTGCGCTGCCCTCTCTTCGACTCAAGGATATGTAGCTTCAAATCCTAGTCTAAAACCAACTTCAAACCCTATCTGATCCCCCATCCCTTAGATGTCTTGTAATAGACACTAACTTTCCCTTTATATATATATATGCTAACGTGAGGTAGGATGTTCTCCTACATTTGGCCAGTAAAAAAAAAGGCTTTTATTAGCTTAAATCATCAATGTGAAAGAAAAGATCTGTTTTTATAGGGTTGAGTGTGAAAGAAAGTAAGCTGAGGCATTCATAGTGTGGAAATTGGAATTGGCAGATTCCTTCACTTCCTTTTCAATTGAAATTTTGAGTAAGGTTCTTACATCTTTATATGCATATATAATAATCAAACTCTTCTAAGTTTCATTAATCTTGAAAATTCTTTCGCACCTATTCTATATTATACTTCATATGATTTAACTAAGATTTGTTGATACATAAATACCGACAAGGACATTTTTGTCACGAGATACCTTAGGCCATCTCCAACCCGACAAAATGGTGCAACTTTTATTGTAAAATAGAGTAAATGTCACATCAAACACTAACTTCATCTATAACTCATAACTCTATTTCTAACTCAAAAAAAGAATATTCTCTGCATATTCTACTATATCTACTTTTTATATAATTTTTTTTTCTTCTAATTCACCATATTTGTTTCACCAATTGGCCACATACAATAAAATTTATGTATTGATCCAATAACATGCTTCATTATTTAACGTAAAAAATATCGGATCAATAAATTATTTTTTATTAACTAAACCAATCTAAAAGTAATATAATTTTGGGTTTTTTTTCCAAAAAGGGGGGGGGGGGGGGGGGAATGGAATTGGATGAACAGTAGCATGCCAAATATGGTGAACTACTGTGCATCCAACTCCTTCAACTCCATTTTGCTGCAATTTTGGAGTGGGGTTGGAGTTGGATACCAACTCCAAACCACTTTTCCACTCCAAAATGGAATGGGTTAGAGTTGGTCTTAGTGTGCAGCTATGGGCATTGCAACATGAAAACACTTGCATCGAAGGGACACAAAGATCTATGGGAACACTCATGCTGACTGTCAAAGATCTAAAAAACCTAAAGACAGTATGTCTGTTAAATAATTTGATTAAGTCAAAGTACTTAACATGACTGTATTTCTTATCCATGTCTATAATCGGTCATATTTTTTTAATCAATGAATCATTTTTTGGCTCCCCCTATCAATTTCTATGACACAAGAAAATTATAATTGTTACGAAAATAGAGAGATGGAGAGATGTAGCTGCAAAATCCATGACATATGGCTCTTTATTAATAATATATATATGGAGAAAGTTTGGGTTACGGTGTGGTAGTGGGCTTGGGCCGTCACCTAAATAGGTGGGCTTGGGTAGCCATCTTAATAGATGGGCATCTACCTAATAGGTGGGCTTGGGTAGTCCTCCTTGGATGACCACTTTTAAATGTTGCCTCATTAAAAACTTCCCTTAAGAAAAACCCTCATTTGGGAAAAAAAATTTCGCGAAAGAAAAGAGTACAACTATTTCTTCAGGAATATGATTCTTCAGGAACGTGATTCTTCAGGAACTTAAGTGGGTGCGACTTACACTGACTCATTAAAACCTTTCGAAGGAAAAACCAGTGGAAAAAAACATCATCAAAGGAAAAGAGTACAATGCGCAAAGACATTCTTCAGAATATCTCCATCAGCATCTTCAGGACGCTCTCCCTCAAAACACTAAAAACTATTACATTTAGTTTTTACATCAACTTGAATGAAAAATCACCCCCCAAAAATACATTTGGTAATTACATCCCAGCCCAAAAAAATTATCAGCCTATACATTTATGTCTATCTGCTGTAATCTTGTTATGCCAATCTGCTGTACTAACTATTGAAATCTGAACTTTGGGAGGGATTTTATAAAGAAATTTACAAGGTTCTCTGAAGACTTGGCCCGCATCTTTTCTTCTTGAAGCTAGTGGGTGAAGAAAAATTATGGTAAGATGTGCTTTGTCCTGCCACCTTTGATGAAGCTTTCTTGAATTTGCTTTATACATGCTGCATTATTCTCATAAATGATTGTAGGCTTGTTTGTGATTTCTGGGAGCTCGCAACTCCCCCTGATATGCTGAACTAGAGACCTTGAACACACACATTCTCTACTTGCTTCATGAAGTACCAGTATCTCAGAATGATTTGTCGATGTTACTGCAATCATTTATTTGACTGATCTCCATGAAAGAGTTGCACAACTATTAAGAAAAACATATTCTGTTTGTGATCTCCCCTTAGAAAAATATCATGTGTCTGTATATCCAACAATATCAGAACATTCACATGAATATAAACTAAGATCTAGTGCATTGTGCTAAATAAAAGAGTGTGCCTATTGCACTCAAATGAGGTCCTTCACGACCCAGAATATATTCATTTTATTTTTTCGTCCGATATGGATCCTCGGTCAACTTCTAGTGACCTTACCACCATAGGTGGGTTGAGTAAACGCCAATCACTCATATTGAATCTCTTCAGAAGATTTTAGCATATTTGGCTTGTGGTAAAATTTCAGTTTTACTCTGCCAATCTACAAGCCGAGACAAAATCTCAAATTCTTCTTTAGGAAAGCTAGTATCATTTTCAATCTCTTCAGGAGATCCGTTCAAGTTTATAGCCTTCCCTAGACATATATTTTCTGAGTCTATTGGACCACATTCTTCCGGATTGTTTTAGTCCATAGGGGCTCATTTTAATCTAATACCGTGCGTATTTCTAGGTTTAAATCATTCGGGGATTTTCATTTATATCTTACTGTCTAGGTTACCATATAGGTATGCTGTCATCACATCCATGAGTCTCATATCGAGTTTTTCAGAAACATCGAGAATTATCTAAATGGGACGATGTCCATGACCGAGGAATATGTTTCTTCATAATCTATTCCTGGTCTTCGTGAGCATCCTTAAGAAACTAATCGTGCTTTATACCGTTGGATCTTATTCTTTACTTTTTTTTTGTAAAAACCCCCATTTAAAACTTACAAGGTTTTATTCCTCTTGGGGTTTGTACTATAGTACCAAACATTCAACGCTGTGCGAGGAAACCTAGTTCCGCTTGAATCGCATCCTTCCATTATGGTCAATCTTGTCTCTTTCGACATTCAAGGATTGTTCGTGGTTCAGGTTATCCTTATTTTCATTTCAAGTTTCTCCTGAGTATGTGTAAAACACAGATTTCTCATTATTATTGGGTACCGGTACATCTTTCTCAGTCTCTTCTGGGAACTAAGGCATATCCTCGACCGAAGTGATATGCTTTGTTTTAAGAAATTAAAATTTTGGTTCAAGATATCTTCCAGGCCGTCATGAATTCTTTACAGGAGATGTTACTTCAGGAGTTCTTCTTCAGGAGAATCATGAACTCTCTCTATAGGAGATGCTACTTCAGGAGCTGCTTCTTCAGGAGCATTATGAACTTTCTCTACAGGAGATGCTACGTCAGGAGCTACTTCTTCAGGAGCATTATGAACTTTCTCTACAAGAGATGCTACTTCAGGAGCTGCTTCATCAAGAGCATTATGGGCTCTTCCATGTTTTTTATGTGAAGTTGTTTCATTTGTTATGGGTATTTCGATATTTCATGACGTTCATCTGGAACAAGGTACTTTTCTTCCTTTTTATCTCCCCCTAACGGTGGGAATATTGTCTAATCGAAATAATACCATTAACTTCTAATTGAAGCATACTAGAAAAATGAGTTCTAATTGAAGCATCAAGTAATACCATAAAATGTCTAAACATGCAATATGTAATCAGTAGGGGCAAATAAAAAAATAATTATGCATCAATAAATTCGAAAGAAATATTATTTCCAAATCATAAGTGCTAAAACATAGTTCGAAAAATACTAACATGTTTTAATGTCAAGTAATGCAATGTTAAATGAAAATATGCTACTGATAATCCCCCAAAAATTCTGCAGATGTCAAGTTTGTGTTTTCTTGTATCTCAATATTCTAGTCAAGGAGGTCATTATTGTCTATGTCAAGGGTAGTAGCATTTACTGCAATCTTCTGGATTTTCTGATATGTGGCCACCGCTTCCGTTGATGCACGACAGGTGTGGGACTAATGACCTTCATTCCCACACTTGGTCCTCTATCACTTGAAGGCAGCTGATGTTGTCCTTGATAAGGAGTGAGCTGCTGGCTCAAAATGGTATGTGACTCAACTACCTCAATGTAAGAGAAGTAGATCCCTAATGTTAAGCTGGAGAATTTCTCTAGAATGAACTTCTGGTTCCCTATACTAGAGGTTAAACAAAGGTATTAGTTATTTTCCTTGCTCATGTTTTCAATATGATACTCGTTTGCCCTTATGTCCTTAAAACTCAGTAAATTTCTTCTGAAATTTTGAGAGTATAAGGCATTTTGAATAAGTTGTTGGCTCATAGTAGATTGATTCCATTGGGTAAAATTAAATGTGCTCTGCCAGAGCCTTCAATAGTGTGAGCGGAACCAGCTATCGTGGATACTACGTTCGAACTAGAAATAATATTGGGGAAAAAAGTTATATTCTTTAGAATGGTGTGAGTAGTAGTACTATCAATCAAACATGAGCTGTCTTTGTCTAGTTTTCCCATGTTCTCCATTTTAGCACAAATTTATCCTTCAAACATGTTTCACAAATAATCAAAGGTTTCATGCAATTTGTAAATATTCTGGACTTTATGGCACAATATACTATTATATGAGAACATGAGTAGTAAAAATATTATTTGCTGGGACTTAATGGCAAAAGATAGTCTTATGTGAGAACATGAATTAATGGAACAATGCAAAATTATGAATAACATGGTCTTAATAGCATACTGAACATGATTGATGTCATATAAATTCACTTTGGTGGGAATATTTACAAAAAATATTAATTTCGGGACTGCATTGCATAATATGAATATAGAAAATCAAAATTAGAATTAACTCTTAAATCCGAAGTTGGATCGGATTTTGGGTGTGCCAAGGATCTGAAAATATAAAGTGCCAAATATTCTACAAATATCCTAAATCCCTTTAATACAATTTTAGTTTTCTGATTGTTAGGTCCACTGAAAACTCCAAAGTAAAAACAGAATACTACCATGTCCATCAGTTATGTTGATCTATACTTCAGGATAGATTATTACATCTATTTTGGAAAGAAGTAAAACTCTAACTTACCGCACTTTAGTAAAAGAGTTCCCAGGCTACATCTATAGTGCGATCCTCTTCCCCATTCCAAAATTATTTGAAACTAATGGAAAGTCTTGATCTAGACAAGCATTTTCATAGAACAATACACTGACATAGACAATAATATTCGATTTCTACAACCTAAAGGACTTATTCACATAGAGTCTTGATATTAAGTTATCATTAACAATAAACAAGCCTCAGTTAGATGAATGCTTTAGAAGTTTCCAGCCTGCACAACTGAAGATTTTGACATATGGAATTGAAAAGATTGGCAAACAAACATACCGAGAAACCTAGATGGTGATAAGGTTAAGCTCATGTTGTTCTAATGTGAGAGCAGTGCCTACCAGTTCCAGTACCACTTGAACATTTCATTGGTGCCAACATTTTATCCAGTAAAAAGTACATGTTCATAATTTTAAATCAGCAGACATAAATGAGATCTGTTTAAATTATTAGATAATAATGTAGATATGGCTAAAAATATGGTTAAATCGGGTCCGTTCAAATCGGGCATGAATCATGAACCCTCAGGGGCAAAATGGTAATTTCCACCACAAATGGATCCGAAATAGGGACTGGGTCTTTTTTCAGGCCCAATAACCCAAAAATGGATATGTCCTATTGGGTAAGGGTGGCGGCCCATCACAAACTAGCCCAAGATATTTAAAGAGTAATTCAAATTCGTGATTATCTTTAAGAGGCGGTTTAAACCGCTCCTCTAATTATGAAACGATTTAAACTCTCTTCCTTATCCAAAAACACCGGATATAGAGATAAATGATTATCTCTAAACAGGTCTCACAGGAGACTATAAATACCCCTTCCCCCCCACTATAAAGGAGGTAATCAATATTTTTTCCCACAAAACGCTCTTTCATAATCTTCCTGATTACTGATTTGAGCATCGGAGGGTTCGTCGCCGGGATCCATCCCGGTGTTTCGAACGTTTTACAGGTCAACGACAGCGGCGAGAAACAGTCAAGCACCGGTAAGAAGTCAACATGTTCGCCTTTACTGTTTCCGTAAGAATTCACAAATCATCTATTTGCTCCCACACCGAAATTAGCAGCAACAGATTGGCACCGTCTGTGGGAACAGAAAAAGCAATCCAGTCACATATCGCCGGTGAAGGAAGTTTCTAAGTAAGGGTGGGCATCGGTTGGTATCCGATCTAATATGGACCATCCACCACCGATCCAAAGAATATCGGTTTTTTAAGTTCATCCGCAACCAATCCGAAACCTTAATTGGATCAGTTTCCTTCCAAGCCAATTAAGCTCGGTTTGGGTTGAATTGGATGGTCGGTTTGGCCTGCTACTTTTCAACTTCATCATTCACAATTTTGTTGAAATTTAAAAGATCAACTTCA
Organism: Hemerocallis citrina; assembly: GCA_017893485.1. Lineage (NCBI taxonomy): Eukaryota > Viridiplantae > Streptophyta > Magnoliopsida > Asparagales > Asphodelaceae > Hemerocallis > Hemerocallis citrina. The sequence continues at coordinate 154,511,057 of CM030362.1, forward strand.
ATCAAACTTAAGAAACAACCTGCTATTCGTTATTCGAAAATGAATTTAAAATGAAGATTCATAAAACCACAAGTTGTTAATGAATTTTGTACTAATTGTTTGAGATGATGACGTTTAAATGGGTGAGATAAACTGCTTTTTCACTTGCATACTTCTGTAATCTTAGTTTGTTATCATGAAAGAAATATCAATAACCATAGCTAATTGAATTTCAGGTACTATAAAAAAAGATTTAGGAAACAATTTCTGCTTGACGTGATTAAAGTAACTACTAAATGTTACATCAACTTTGATTCTATTAAGTTGGGCCACACTGTAAATCAAGAACTTCTCAACAAAATAACACACAGGATTATAGAGAATCGTAATATAGGTAGAACAACTGCTCGGTTTGTATTAAAGAAAATAAAGAAGACTGTTTGAATCTTCAGGAAAATGAGAAATGACTATTTGTAAATTCAAGAAATTAAAGGAGAACAAGATTTTTTATGGACTTATGCATAAAGGTATGGTTGGTTCAGTTTCATCGGTTATTTGAAAGCCCCATCCAACAACCGAATCGATCCGGTTGGTTATTGGAGATCAAGAACCGGGTCAACCCAAACCCCCAATTGGTTCGGTTAAAAATCGGTGGGTTCAGGTTGGACTGGGTCAGATTGGTCGGTTCGGATAATAGTTGTCCACCCCTATTTCTAAGCCATGCCTCCAAAAGGAAAAGGGAAGGCAATGACGTCCAGCCGAAGAGCCACTACTCTTCCTCCTCCTCCACCACTCCAAGATCTTCCTCCTCAACTCGACCAACAAGTTCAGCAACCGCAGCCTGAACAACCTCCTCTCAGGTCTGGGGGGGGGGGGGGGCTGCCCCGGGGGCCTCCCGTCGAAGCCGTCAGGGACAACACTCCTACCATGACCACATCTCAGTCCACAACCCTTCAACCGACTCCATGGCCTCTCAAACTACTCTAGGGCCGGATCTCCATCAAGTAATTGTTAACCGTCGGCAGGGGATAGACCTCCGAACTCGCTTGAATGAAAGGCGAGTCCTTGAGGAAGTCCCTCACCCCGAGCGCCAAAGGGCCCCTAAAGTCCGGTCCCCTACCGGCCAAGGCCTAAAAGAACCCCCTCCCCGAGGAGGCGAAGAGAGTTCCATCCACATCATCGGTGGAGAAGCCTCACCCCGACCATCCTATCAGCACCTAGGGACTGCCGAGCTGGAAAAGAATCGGTCACTCAAGCAGAGTTCCAGAACTTCAAAGAAGACATCCTGCGAGCTCTCAATATTGCCACGAGTTACGATCAGTGTGCGCCTATCCCTCCCCATGCCCCGAGTCATGACCAGCATGCACCTAGCCCTCGCCTATACCGCCACTCATGAAGGAGAGTCTCAAGGGTCGACTAGATTCGACCGGAGGGATGACTCGGTCCATTGTCGTCTCCACGAGATGGAGAGGTGCCTCAGCAGGCTCGATCTGGAAGAAGAACAGCAGGTGAGGAATTTCTGCCCAAGTAGGCCTCCCTTCTCTAGGGCCATCATGGAGGCCCTGATCCTTGAGACCTCAAGCCCCTTCACTTCGAGTCCTACAATGGGGAGACAGACCCAGCTGACCATATCGAGAGTTTTAAAACTCTCATGATGATTCACCATGCCTCATATGCACTTCTTTGCAAAACCTTCCTTGCCACGTTGAAGGGACCTGCGAGAGAATGGTACTCCCAACTGTCCCCCGCCTCCATCTTCTCATTCGATCAGTTTGAGGAACTCTTCCTCACCCACTTTGTTAGTATCCGCAGAATAGAGAAAATGAGTGCATCCTTATTGGCCCTCAGTTAGAGGAAGGGAGAGCGCCTAAGAGACTATGTCCAATACTTCACAACCGAGGCTCGGTCTATTGCCTCTCTTGATCATTCGATGGCCTCTGCAGCATTCTGACACAACATCAATCATGCCGAACTAAAAGCATCCCTCGCCAAGAAGCCACCTCGGGACTTATCGGAGCTCTTGTTCAGGAGTGAGAAATATATCCGAGCAGAAGAAGCCCTTCATCCTCAAGAACAGAAGGAGCCCCTATCCGGGAATAAACAGAAGGGTGCAGAAGAAGAAGGCTTTAAAAAGCTTCAGGAAGGACAATAGCGGTCAGTGCCGCCCCCCTCCCCGCTTCGAAAATTTTACTCCTTTAAATGCTAGTGTCTCAGCCATCCTCATAGAAGTTGGAAAAGAGGGCTTGCTCCAACCTCCCCCAAAGATGAATACACCTGGCAAAAAGAGGAACAGAGACAAGTGGTGCCGCTTCCACAGGGACTATGGCCATGACACAGATGATTGCCGGGCCCTGAAGGACGAAATTGAGGCCCTCATCCAGAGAGGGCAACTCGCCAAGTTCATGAGGAAGGATAGAGCTGATCCTCTACCCCCCGGGGGGCTAATAAGCGAACCAAGAAGCCAGCAAAATCCCAAGACTCCGAGCCAAGGGCAGTTCTGTACTCTATACACGGAGGACCTTTGAGGGGAGAGTCTAACTCATCCCTCAAAGCCTTCGTCTGGGAGGTCAACTCCGTAGAAAACTTTCCTCCTTCCAAGAGTTTTGGTGTCCGAGTTACCTTCTTCGATAAGGACTTGGAAGGCATCTGAACGCCCCACTACGATGCACTTGTAATCAGCCTTCAAATGGCCAATCATGAGGTACGATGGATACTTGTAGATAACAGGGAGCTCTGTTAACATCCTCTTCTTAGATGCGTTCCAAGGTCTTGGCCTATGCCGAGACCGCCTTAAACCAGCAGGATACACTCTGTCTGGATTCTCAGTGGCCCCAATTTCGATCGAAGGGGTGCTCACCATGGATGTGACCGCGGGAAGAGCCCCAACAAGCCGAACAGAAATAATGGACTTCATGGTAGTAGATGTGAAAGCTGCGTACAATGCCACTCTCGGCAGACCAGGCCTAACTGCATTGTAGGCTGTCCCCTCTGCTTTCCACATGAAAATGAAGTTCCCGACCCCTACAGGGGTAGGAGAAGTCAAAGAAAATCAAGAGATGGACCAAAGGTGCTACACTATGGCTACAGGAGGGACAATTCTCTCCCTTGACTCGTTAGAGGTCCCTCAGATGGGTCGGTAGATCATCTCGGAACCAGTCGACGAGTTAGAAGATGTCCCATTTTCTGAAGAAGACCCTTTTAAGACCTTCCGAGTGAGTAGAGTCCTCCTGCAAGTGGTCAAGAAATAGATCATCGAGTGCATCAGAGACAACAAAGACCTATTTGCATAGACAGCAGCTGACACGGCTGGTATATTGGAAGACCTCATCACCCACTGTCTCAGCGTCAATCCCGAAGCTAAGCCCGTTCAACAAAAGCATCGAAAGTTTGCCCCCGATCGCCAGGTAGCCATCAAAGAGGAGGTGGATAAACTCCTCGCGGCTCGCTTCATCCAAGAAGTCAACTATCCCGAGTGGCTTGCTAACGTAGTAGTGGTAAAGAAAGCTAATGGATAGTGGAGGATGTGTATTGACTTCACGAATTTGAACAAGGCTTGTCCTGAAAGACCGATTCCCTCTCCCTAGCATTGATGCCCTTATCGACACTATATCTGGTTATCAGCTCCTTAGTTTCATGGATGCCTACTCCAGATATAACCAAATCAGAATGTTCCCTCCTAATATCCTGAAGACCTGTTACTGACCAAGGCCTATATTGTTACCGAGTCATGCCCTTCGGGCTGAAGAACGCTGGGGCTACATATCAGAGCCTTGACAACAAGCATCCAAGAGCAGATCGACAGAAATATGGAGGTTTACGTAGATGACATGCTGGTGAAAATCCTCACCCAAGCGGACCATGCCCGTGACCTACAGGAAGCCTTCGTCATTCTACGGAAGCACAAGATGCAACTCAATCCATCCAAATGTGCTTTCGGAGTATTGTTAGGAAAATTCTCGGGTTTCATGGTTAGCCACAGGGGGATAAAGGCCAACCCCGAGAAGATCCGAGCCATTCTCGACATGCCACCTCCCTCCTGTGTTAAAAAAGTTTAGAGGCTCACGGGTCGCCTCGCAGCCATCGGACGCTTCCTCTCTAGGTTGGGAGAGAAATGCCTCCTTTTTTCAAAGCTCTTCGAGGAGCTAAAAGTTTTGAGTGGGGACAATTGCAACAAGAGACCTTTGAACAGCTCAAAGCCTATCTAGTTAACCCCCTGTTATTGAGCAAGCCAGAGCCAGGGGAACTACTCTACCTCTATCTTGCTACTTCAGAACAGACTTTAAGTGCAGTTCTTGTAAGAGAAGAGAACAAAGCGCATAAGCCCATCTATTACATCAGCAAAGTCCTCCAAGACGCCGAACTCCACTACTCAAAAGTGGAGAAGATGGATTATGCTCTGATCATGGCCACCCGCAAACTCCGACCTTACTTCCAAGCCCACTCCGTCACCGTTCTCACCGATCAACGGATGAAGCATGTATTGCACAAACCGGAGAGCTCGGGAAGACTAATGAAATGTTCTATCGAGCTGAGCCAACATGACATAAGTTACCAGCCGCGAACAGCCATCAAAGCCCAAACCCTGGCAAAGTTCTTAGTTGAAAGCATAATTCCGGACCCAGGAAGACAGAGACCCCCCATTCTGGAGCGTCTATGTCGACGGATCCTCATGTCTCGAGGGAAGTGGGGTAGCTATTATTCTATTGGGACCAAATGATTTTATCCTCCAGTACTCTCTTCGTATAAATTTTCGAGCCTCAAATAACAGAAGCTGAGTACGAGGCCCTAATAGCCAGCTTGCTCTTAGCCCGAAAAGTAGGGGCTCGCCGCGTAAAAGTATACAACAAGCTCTCAGTTAGTAGTTAATAAGGTCATCGGGGAATACGAGGCTAGAGAAGATTGGATGGTTAAATATCTTGCTCGGGTCAAGCAGCTTCTAAGCGCGTTCCAAGGGTCGGAAGTTATCCGCATACCATGAGAGGAGAATGTGCAAGCAGATGCACTGTCCAAGTTAGCCTCTTTGTCTTTTGAAGGACTCGATCATATTGTCCTTATTGAAGTTCTCCTCCGCCCCAGCATCAAGGAAGAACATTATGAACTCATGATGATTCCTCCTCCACCGCTCAGAGAGAATTGGATGAAACCATTGTTCGAATTCCTCGAGGGAGGCATACTTCCAGCAGATCAGAAAGAAGCAAGAAAAATCCGAACAAGGGCAGAGCGCTACACTATCATCGAAGGGGTCTTGTACAAATGCTCGTATACTCTAGCGGATGGCCGGCCATATCTTCGATGCTTATCCCTTGAAGATGCCCAGTACGCCCTTAAGGAAGTCCATGAAGGGATTGGAGGAGCTCATATTGGAGCGAGATCTCTGGCCCGAAAGATCCTCTATCATGGCTACTATTGGTCCACACTCCTCAGAGATGCTCATAAACATGTCCACCACTGCACTTCTTGTCAGAAGTTTGCATCCATCAAATGGGTGCCCCAAGCCGAGCTTCGTTCCTTAGCTAGTACAATCCCCTTCGCTATGCGGGGGATGGATCTCCTCGGACCCTTCCCACCGGCTACCTGGCAAAGGAAATTTCTCATAGTAGTAATCAACTATTTTACTAAGTAGGTTAAAGTTGAACCACTTACTACGATTACTGAGAACAAGGTCCAGCAGTTCCTATGGAGAAACATCATTTGCCGATTCGGTATCCCCCGAATCCTAGTTACAGATAATGGAATGCAATTCACTGGGGCAACCTTTCATCAGTTCTGCGCCGACATGGGCATTCAGTAGCGATTCTCTTCTATCTCCCACCCGCAAACCAACGGTCAAGTGAAAAATGCAAATAAGCAAATCTAAATAGGCCTCTGCCCAAGGCTCGATAAAGCATCCAAAGGCTTGTGGGTCGAGCAGCTCTCGAATGTGCTATGGTCCTACAAGACCACTAAGAGAACCCCCATAGGAGAATCTCTTTCAACCTCACCTACGACTCCGAAGCCGTTATTCCTATTGAAGTTGGCCTACCCTCCGCTCGTCTGATCGCGTTTGACGAAGAACAAAGCTCCAACAATCTCAGAGGCATTTTTGATCTTATAGACGAGGTCCACGAGCATTCCTTCATACGACAGCAGGCATACAAATAGCGAGTTGAAAAGTTCAACAACCAGAAAGTACGCCCTACCAATCTGAAGGAAGGAGATCTAGTTCTGTGAAACCTAGCAATCTCAGCTCCTCGTGACAAGGAAAAACTCTCTCCAAATTAGGAAGGACCATATAAGATCTCCAAAGTGGTTCGTCCGAGAACTTACCGACTTGCAGATCCGAGAGGCCGGGAGATACCAAGAACTTGGAATGCAGAGCATCTGAGGAAGTACCAAGAGGGTGTTCAAACACCGCTCGAAGCAACTACTTCCTAAAGCATTTCTCAATGTTTTTCCTTTCACGTAGTCGCATTTTCCATGTAATAAAGACTTTCAACATAAAAGTAGCCACTTAATTCTCTTTTATCAAAGCAGTTTACTTTTCGAAAAGCTATTGTCAAACCTGATTGTTTTGCCTAAAAACATATGCTACAAGTACGAAAACTTGCCTCAAAACGTACACTCTAAGTTCGAACTCTCAAACGAAAAGTTCAGAGTCCAATACTTAGTTCGATGCCACTTTAGCCGCTTGCAAACGAGCAAGTGCGAAGTAGCTCGCCATTCAGAATTGCTCCCACAACTGTTGAAAACTTTCAAATGACAAGTTCAGAGTCCAACACTTGGTTCGATGCCACTTTAGCTACTTGCAAACGAGCAAGTACAAAGTAGCTCGCCATTCGGAATTGCTCCCACAACTGTTAAAAACTCTCAAACGACATGTTCGAAGTCCAACACTTGGTTCGATGCCACTTTAGCCGCTTGCAAACGAGCAAGTACAAAGTAGCTCGCCATTTCGGAATTACCCCCACAACTGTTGAAATTCTTAAAATGACAAGTTCGGAATCAAACACTTGGTTTGATGTCACTTTAGCAGCTTGCAAACGAGCAAGTACAAAGTAGCTCACCATTCGGAATTGCTCCCACAACTGTTGAAGTTCTTAAAACGACAAGTTCGGAGTCCAACACTTGGTTGAATGCCGCTTTAGCCACTTTTTAATGAGCAAGTGCAAAGTAGCTCGCCATTCCAAATTGCTACCACAACTGTTGAAACCTCTTAGACGATAAGTGTTATCGAAATCTTAGAAAAACAAAATCTTATTTCACAAATGCAAATTACAAGTTTTATTGGGCAGGCAAGGCCGTTACATGAAGATAGCACTCTAACACTTAGTCAAAAATCTTTGATAAAAAGATGACAAGCGAGGCTGTTACAAGCGGACAGTGGGACAAAACTTTATCAAAAATTTGACAAAAAAGGTTACAATAACTATTGGACGAACAAAGCCATTGCGAGGCTGCAAAAGTTAACTACCAACAATTCATGTCACGCCCCGCTTCCCAAAAGGAAATACGGAATACGGATACGTGACTAATTCCAGCGAATAGCTCTCACCATTCATGACCTGTAAAGATCTTTTCAACATTTTGCAAGAATAGACAAGGAATAAGCAGGAAGTAATCAACCACACATGCATGAATAAATTGATATAACCAATAGAATTTACTTGAAACAAAATAGATAAATCTCAAATAAACCAGATCTGAAAACAAGTTATAAATTCTGGGTTAAACTGCCCAATACAAAATTCATGTAACAATTACTTTTTTTTTCTCAAAATGATAGGAAATAAATATAGCAAGAACTCCAGCCGACTAGAAAGTTTGGTCACCTACTCCATCGGGCAGCTGGTCACCAAAGTCTGCAATTTAACAAATTGCAGGAAGAGGGAAAAGAAACAAAATGCTCGTCAATACAAGTTACGTGCCGCTTGTAGTACAGAAAACAAGTACAGAAAAGATAGATATGTATAGAGTAACAACAGAAGCAAGTATAGCATGGAATAAATATGACAGCAAAATATAATAACTAGCATAAATCATGAACAGAATCAAGTAATATGGTGAGATAACAGGTGCATGTGACATGTAACAGGTAACAGGTATCATGCAAGCAAGTAAACATGTAACAAGTGTCAGGTAGCACATACAGGTAAACATGTAATAGGAATATGTAGGTGATCATGTTATTTCAAATCTTGTACTTATCTAGGTAGCACTTCATGCGTCCCAAATTTTTACCACATGGTTTCTACATACATGCAATTTACGTTTAGATATAGTGGTGGGTTTCTATAGGGCCGTGTACTCAGGAATCATGTAACAGAAACAAGCACAAATCACGTAATCATGAAATTGCGGCATCATGTAATCAGAAACGGGCATGAATCATGTAGTCATGAAACATGGCATCATATAATCATATATTAGTAACAGACATGAATCATGTAATCATGAATCATGACATAATATAATCAGGTAGTAATAACAGGCATGAATGATGTAATCATGAACATGGCATCAAGTAATGGGAAACACAGTCCCCCTTCTGAGTACACATACCTATATTGTCCACTACTAAGGTCTTTCCCTTAACCCCGGCTTAGTTACTTGTTATTATTATCAAACAAGCATATATGTGCACAGAACAGGGTAAGAATAATATGGCATGAACAAGGGACAGGTTCAGGTCGGAACATAAACATGCTCAGGTGACAAATAACTCATAAAAGGCTAGGATAACGAAACTTTTAGTTTTGGACAGCAAAACACGACCGCACCAAATCTGAGATTCCCGTTGCCACAGACATGCAAATCTGGATCCGTCAGAAAATTTAGAAAATAGACTCTCGGCCGAATCCAGCACATATATATAAGTCATATAATAATTGCAGGAACATGGCTCAAAACATCATTATATACAGGAATCATGTTTAGCCAGAAATCGCATGGATGTATTCATAACATGAAATTGGCATAAAATCTTACTGATTAAATCCAAGAAAAATCTGGAGTATTACCTAGTTTGTCCAGTATTAGAAAATAAAGTTTCAATACATGCCAACTTAGGTAGCATAGTCAAATAAGATCATAAACAGCAAGATACAGCAAGTTTGTAAATCTGAAACCTCAAACACAGCAGTACTAAAATAGTGATAGATTCCAAAGTATTAATCGAAATCAAATCTGTCAAAAGGGTAATAAAATAGATACAGTAGGCTACATTTCATATTCACAGAGTTTTTATCAATAGCAACTAAAATCAGGCTGAAATTAAGGTTCTTTACTGAACAACATAAAAATTCTGGAAGTATGGTAGTTGTTTGCAAGCATAGAATAGTTTGTAAAAGTCATTGAATAAATCTACAAAAATTTGGGGTCAATCCCAGTTAAGTCTAGTCATGTCCAGAAAAATATTAGATCAAAATCTTATCTTTAACATCAGTATTAAAATAAATAACTCTACAGAATCCACTTAAAACCAAATCAAAACTGAAAACCAAATCATAACTCTACAGAGTCCACATAAAATCTGAAATCTTCTACACATCTGTAGTAAAACAGTAATAACTTTCAGCTCACAAATCAAAACTGAGATCTGTCAGAAATTCTAGAAAATAAACAACAATATCTATGATTCATATTCACAAATAATTTTCATTTACTGACCTCAACAGGGTCTAAAATACTGAACAAAAATGGGACAACAGCAAAAACAGAAATCCTCTTATGCATTAAGTCACTAGTTCATATGCGACCAATCCAAATTAAAACGAAACACCAAGCATGGTATAATAGATGTCCAAGCAACATGGTATAGGGTATTTAACGAGTCTACAACAAGATATACTACCACTAACACCTCAAGCATGCAAGATCATACGACACATCATGAATCACGAACAACACGGATGCATACATCAAGGATCTAGATTATTTCTAAGTTATTTTATGTCGTGTATGTAACAAGGGACGTCTACGGATGGATAAACAAAAAGAGACAAGATCTAACAAGGGTTTTCATGAGAATGAATCTAGAAATAAATGCCACACTACAGGCAATATTTAGTACTTGTATATACAACAAAATTAATACAAGTAACCTACCTTGAGGACGACGATGAATCTGATGGAAAGATGAGAATAACGAGAACGGATTCCCGGCAACGAACACAAACACACGGATCTTGATGTTGATGATCAAACAACGATCGTACGGATCGGCATGGTTCTTGATGATGATCAAGATCAAGATGATCAAATGTAGATCAGACGACTCTGATTCCAAGATCATGGTGATCAAGTTCAGATCTGATGATGGTCACGATCACGATGAAAGATCAAATGGCCCAGATCTCCCTGAAAATGAAGATGATGATCGGATGGTCCACATCTGATCTATCAGTTCAGATCCCAAATCATGATTAGATCGGACGGCCTGGATTTGAAGCCATGATCAAGGAGCTCCATGATGATGATGATGCATTGGCGGCGGTCGGTTGATGGTGCACAAGGGTAGCACTGGCAAGGGTGGCGCGAGGCAGGCGGTGGAGCTTCGAGGAGTGGTAGGGGATGCGATGGTCGACTGGATGGTGATTGCTGGCTGTCGACTATGGGGAGAGGAGCTCGAAGCCATGGCAGGAGGGTGATGACGAGGTGTAGGCTCGACTGGCTGTGTTGGCGATGGCTTGCAGGCGGGGGTGGTGCGACTGGTGGTCGAGGGCAGGGCAGAGACGGGATTAGGGTGAAGCAGCGATTTGACTGGAGGCGACGAGGCAATGGCGAGCGGGGGCAGGGGATGATGATATTGCGATGGAGGGCTAACGACAGGGTGGTGGAAAGGCGGGAGGACGGCAACGTGAAGGGAGGTCATCAAAGCTCGACAGCGATGATGACTGCGGGGTGTAGCGGCGAGTGCAGGGAGGCACGACTTGATTTCGACGAGCAGGATGGGTTGGCGGGGGACTTGATAGAGAAGACGACAGGGATGGTGTCGACGAGGAAGGCGACAGTGCTTGATGTGGAGGGGAAGGCGAGGAGCTTGAGCTCTCTATTTTGTTTGGGAATAGGGCTGCAATCGAGCCGAGCCGAGCCAAATACCTTCAGGCTCGAGCTCGGCTCGTTTACGAAACGAGCTCATTTTTGAGCTCGAGCTCGGCTCGAGCTCAGTTCGAGCCGAGCTTTGGCCGAGCTTTGACTGTATTCGAGCCGAATAGCTCACGAGCTTAGCCTAAAAAAAATGAAGCTCGAGCTCGACTCGTTTACGAAACAAGCTCGGTTCGAGCCGAGCTTTGACCGAGCTCGAGCCGAATATCTCGCGAATAGCTCGATTCGTTTGCAGCCCTATTTGGGAAACAAAGGGGATAGAGAGTATGGTGCGGGGGGGGGGGGGGGGGATGAACATGCGGCTAGGGTAATAGTAGGGGGTAGGGTTTCTGGGGTTAGGACTTAGTTGTAACGCCCCGATTTCCATATACTAGGAAACCGTGACATAAGCCAGAATCTTTCCTTCAATTAGCCACAAATACACAATAAAAAGGAAAATTTAAAACATTTTATTCAACACAAATGTATTACAAGTCCGAATATTATAAAACTGCAATACATTACATCAGTGTTACAATAATATCTTTAAAAGACCAAGTGTTACAACTTTCAATAAATTTACATCAGAGTATAATGAATAAGGAACAACACTTGTTACTTCACTTGGATGCTTCACTTGGATGCTTCCCAACAAATAAATGAATTACAACAATTGTTGTAAATGGAACAGTAGTAAACAATATATATTACAGCGGAAAATAAAATCGACTCTTGCTTCTCTCGCCTTGAGTCATCCTGAATCCTGTACCTGTACTTCTGCAATCCAGCACCTATTGAAATGGGGACGTCAGTACATATACTGACGCTTTAGAGCTGATGACTAGCAGCGATTCTCCACTTAAGCAAACAGGATTGATGTAAAGAGAAACGTGTATATATAATTGATGTGTCAGTGTATGCTATGACTTAGACTCTAATGCAAGATCAACTAAGCAATGATGCACTTATTCTAATGCAAGCAAGACTCTAGGATAGTATGCAGCCCATACTACATACGCCCCATATAAAGTTGTTTCTTCATATATAGGGATTCGAACCCGCACCATGAATTCTACTTTTTTGTATTCGACTTGTTTCTGAAGATACGACATGACTGATGAGGTTTCCCTGAAACGGTCTAATCCTGCCAGGCGCACCGGACCTCACTCAAATATCGGACGAATCTTTGGAGTTTCCGTAGTCGTAGGTTAGCTCGAAGCAGCCCCTACCGCCCCCTAGCCAGACCGTAGTCTATGGCTTCTCGCCCTTAGATAAATGACCAGACGGAGTTCCGAGGGTCCATCCCCTAGCTCCGACAGGAATTGCTCCCACTTATCAAGGCACTTCAAAATTTAACAGACGAGATATGGATCCCGTGCTCCCAACTCATGAGAAGGAACAGACCGTATCCCTTTGACAAGAAGGGTACAACCCAATAACACCGCCTAGTGTCGGCCTATAGAATAGGTCGGATCATAAGGTATCATCCTTAACACCAACTCTTCCCTTCAATGAAAATGATAATAAGTAAAGGTTAAGTAGTAATAGTCATAAGTTACTACCCTAACGATGTCACTAAACCCCAACAATCTCACGGGTTTTCAATAAGAACTTTCTTAAGATTATTCTGATCCAACTCATGGCCTATCGATCCAAGACACCGGTGACGGGATCTCCCTCGCTCATCACTACCCCTAACTCGGATCTCGTCGACATACTCGGCCCGCAATCAACCTACATCAGTTAAGATCCGTCGGTGCTCAAGGTGTGATTTATCCATAGTTTCCAAGGTGGTAAGATGCGAGTCTTGATGGTCGATGACCCTTAGGGTAACTATAAGACCCTAGACGAGCTTTTATCAAGCTAACAATCCTAGCGACTTTCCCAACCATTATTTCCCATATATTGAAGATGTAGCATGTTCACATCATATGGTCCAATTTCAATTAGAACCACATACAACTAGAATTCATGAGTTCTTTTTCCCAAATTTGAACTAGGAAAACGTGCGACTAGGTTCGTGGGTTCTTTCTCAAGATTGAGCTAGAACCACCTAGAACCTAAATGCATGAGTTCCTCGCCAATTCGAGCTAGAACTATCATGGAGCTAGTTTCTTGGGTTTCTTCTTAAAAATCGAACTAAAACAACTATGGAGCATGGGTTCATTTCCATAGTTCAATTGGATTAGCATGCAAGCTAAACTCATGGGTTCCCTTTAGAATTTAATAAAAAACATTACAACATATAACTTAAACATGCATGGATTCTTTTGAATCTAAAACAACCATACAAACTCAAGCGTGGGTTCTTACTACAACAACTCAAGCGTGGGTTCTTACTACAACAACTCAAGCATGGGTTTCTTACTACAATCAACTCAAGCATGAGTTTCTTACTATAATCAACTCAAGAATGAACAACCTACATTGATTTAAGCATGGGTTTCTTTCTACAACAACTCAAGCATGAATTCTTTACTACAACAACTTACAACAGTTTAAGCATGGGTTTCTTTCTACAACAACTCAAGCATGGTATACAACTTAAGCATGAGTTTCTTTACTACATCAACCTACAACAACTTAAGCATGGTATACAACTTAAGCATGGGTTTCTTTACTACATCAACCTAAAACAACTCAAGCATGATATACAACTTAAGCATGGGTTTCTTTACTACATCAACCTATAACAACTCAAGCATGGTATACAACTTAAGCATGGGTTTCTTTAGTACATCAACCTATAACAACTCAAGCATGGTATACAACTTAAGCATGGGTTTCTTTACTACAACAACCTACAACAACTTAAACATGGTATACAACTTAAGCATGGGTTTCTTTACTACATCACAAGCATGATGGGTTTCTTTAGCAACATATAACTTAAGCATAGGTTTCTTTTAGCATATACAACTCAAGCATGGTATAACTCATAAAGCTACTAAGGACTTATCTAGATTATTACATAAACTACATCTTTTATGAATTACAAGTCCTACTTATTACAAAAATCTAATTTTATCAAATCTACAAGTTCCTACATATTAAAAAACTATATTTATTGAATCTACAAATCCTACATATTACAAAACCTACCTTTTATTTAGTCTACAAATCCTACATAATACAAAAACTTACTTTTATTGAGTCTACAAATTTCTAAATGCTACAATCCACTTTTCTTCAATCCTACAAGTTCCTACATACAATAAGATCAACTTTTTATGAACTAGGGTTAGTAAAGATTGATCTTTTAACAAAGTAGAGAGAAACATACAATCAAAGACTTATCTTTAAATAGCTAGATGAGTTCTACAACCCCAAAATGGGTATGTAAGTATTCTCACCTTACTAATCTTATGTGCACATAGTGTAGGCCCAAGTTGCCATTTTTGTGTTAATCAAAACAACCATAATAACAACAATAAACATAACAAGGTTAAATGTTCAACCTTTATGTGTTTTATTCAAGCTCCATCATCCATCTTTTTCATGGGATCATTTTGATCCCTACAACCTCTTTATGCTTAATGATTTAGTCCAAGTTATTTTTAGAACGCACACACAACAAAAGAGGATAATAATCCACACAAATAAAATAGAAAAACCCCACCTTGATTTTCAACCATTTTTATGCACAAATTTTAGTCCAAGTAGTTCAAAATAATTATAATAACAACAATAACCATACAAGGTTCAAGGTTCTATCTTTATGTGATTTTGTTGAGTTCTGCCATTCCATCTTTCTCATGGGATCATTTTGATCCCTACCATCATGCTTATACTTAGGATTTAGTCCAAGTTGTTAGAAACACACACATACAGCAACCACTCATCTTAAAGATGAGTTCTTTTTAACCTACAACAACAAAACATCCCAAGTTGGGTTCTTTTTCACATACAACACATAGCCAACCCTAAAGATGAGTTCTTTTCTACATACACAAAATAAATAACCCTAAAGATGAGTTCTTTTTCACATACACAAAATAAAAATGGAAAGAAACACATAAAGAGAGTAGAGAACCCCCACCTTTTGATTCTTTATAGGAAGGACTAGCTAGCTTTCCTTCTCCTTCCTCCTTGCTTCTACTACAACTTCTATGAAGAACTCTTACGAAAAAACCCCAAATGAAGAACACTTAGGGTTCCTTCTCTTTCTTTTCCTCTCTTTTTTTTTCTTGTAAAATGAGACAAAGAGTGAGAGAGAGGGAGAGGGGGGGTTATAGGACAAAAGAGAGGTGGGGAGTGCAAAATACACCAACACATTTGCAATAAACCCCTTGGGGTTCATTTTGGCCAGCCAAGATGTGTATGAGGTGGAGGGTGAGGTAGAGGGGTGAGGTGGAGAAAAGGGTTCTAGTAGAAACACCTATTAATACTCTTATGTATCTCCAATTAATCCTAACCCTAGGTTTAAGCCTCCAAACAAATCCTAGCCATAAGATATTTTTGTCCAAAACACATACTACATGATTTGTACAAACGTACGAAATCGGTACAATACGCATACGTATGTATATATATATATATATATATATACCGTTAATTTCCGTTTGTAAAACCACACAATCTGCATAAAAATAGTTTAATTTCGAAAATAATAATAAAATAAATTTTATTATCAGCTCGGAAGCTTCCAGTATCAATTTGATACAATACATACTATACAGACTAGTATATATACACAGATAATGTTTATTAAAAAACTGGGAAATATCCAGCAAAAATATTTCAATTTTGAGGATAAAAATAAAATATTAATAAAATAATAATTTTAAATATCTGTCCGGGATTTTCCAGACATTTTCTTAAAAACGCATTTTACAGGGTTTTGTACAAGTGCACAAAACTGATACAGTACCTGTATATACTCACTAGTATATATATCCAGATAACTTTTTATTTAGGAAAACCAAGAAATTTCCATTAAAATATTTTAATTTAAAAATAATAATTATTATAAATATAATATCCGTCCGGGATATTACAATAGTAGGGTTGAGTAGTATATATTGGGTAGTGAATGGGTTTTGGGCCATTGGGTACGAGTTGGATCCAATAAGAAAACGGGTTTGGGTTTTTGGGTTTAAAATCTAATAAGAAGATAATTAAACAGAATAGGCTTTATAAAACACATATATATATATATATATATATATATACACGCACACACACACACACACACACACACACACATACACACACATACACATTAAATCATGAACAATCAAAACTAATAATAGTGACAATAATAATAATCATAATATGTATCAAAGTCATAATAATAAAAATAATAAGATTCGTATTACAATATAAAAATTATTGGAAGCTAGTTACAAATAAAATCATTGATTAAAAATAGACTTTAATAGAAGATCCAACAATACATTTTTTCTTGATGAACCGGATAGGGTCCTAACGACCCCAACCAAGAGAATATTATTATATCAAAGCAATAAACCGTCATATACACACAATTTTACAAGCTGTAAAATGAACACAACAAACATATAAGAAAGAGCAGCACAAAACAAAGCTAACAACGATAAAGCAAAGGAAGCAACATAGAGGAACTAAAATGCCAGAAGCGGAGAAGTGCCCCAGTCCCAGACAAATGAGCTGAACTCCCATCGAGCATCACATCCTCAAGAACTGAGTCCCAGAACGATCCTGCAAACCCTGACCTGATGGAGCTTTCCGGTAGCCCAAAGATGGGGGAGCAGCGCAGAAGACTAAACTCCAGCAGCTGGGAAAGAGCCTGACCATGCAGTACAAGACAATCAAAGCAGAGCAACCTCCATACAAAAACATCCCCAATGGGCCATCGAAGCACGGCAGTGATATAGGGGCAGCAGAAGCAATACAGAATCAGTGCACTCAATCAAAAAGATCGATAGATTATGTTGTCGAGCAAGAAAATGCAGAGCTGGAAAAGCAACTAAATGCAGTAATCATTCCATCTAGAGTCAATAGCACAAAGAAAGCCAATAGCACACACCCAACAAACATAACAAGAGAAGCACAGAAAATTAGCAAAGCAACCAAATCTAAGTCACACAAAAGATAAGAACCTGGAGAGGATACACACATCAGATATAAAACCATACATTTAAAGTGAGAACAAAGATTAGGCTTCCATAAAAGCACCCACAAACTGATGATAGAAAGCTTCAGTAACCACAAAAGAACTTCATAACTTAACATAGATAGAAAGGAAATAAACCAAAGTCAGAGCAAGCAAGCACCAGTCGCAAAGGCTCACAAAAGGAGTTCCCAACAGGTCGCAAAAATCACCGAGAGTGATAAAAAAGTTATCTGGCTTCTGCTCATTAAAGCAGGATTCAAGTCTGCAAAATAGTGAGGGAAAGGAGAAGATAAGAATAAACACAAATAACAAGAAAGAGCAGGCGAGCTATAAACTTTGAAGAGTACTAAGACAATTGAAAGCTTCTACTAAAATTTGATATGCTGGAACACTTAAATCAGCAGATTTCAACTTCGTCGACCACAAGTTGAAAAGAAACAACAAATCATCAATCATAGAGAGCCTAGAGTGTCTGGATTCTGAAATAAGATGGCATTCCTCTCTTTCCAAATAATCCATAAAATGATGTGAATCGTCAGTATCCAGACTTTACGGAACTGAGGGTTCGAAGGCTTAGTATTCCAAACAGAGGATAAATCCGGGGGAATAGCACCTGTGCCCCAAGCCAACGAACTTATCTTCCACAACAGAAGGACGCTAGCGCATTGAGTAAAAAGATGATCCGCATCTTCAGGATGTTGGGTGCACATAGCACAAAGTTGACCCCAAGCTAGATTCCTTTTGTTAAGGATATCGACCGTGGGTAACTTATAATTAAAAGCAAGCCAAGAGTTGATGATCACTTTTAGAGGCGCAGAAATATCCCAGAAAAATTTAGCTACTGGAGATCTAATACCTTTAGAGTTAAGGAATTTATAAAAGGATTTAACAGAAAACGAGCCCGAGGTTGACCACCGCCAACCGATGCCCTCTGAAGATTTCCAAACGAAATTATTTAGTAAAAAGATGAGCTCATCAAAGGCCTCAGCCAGCGGTTGGGGAAGATCAATCAAGAAGGGAATAAACCAGAAACGATGATTGTCGATAAGGACAAAAGAATCCTCTATAGTCGCCAACGGGAAAACTGCCAAATTAAAGAGAGAGGAAAAGGCCGTGGCTAACGAGGTGTTCCCAATCCAAAGGTCAGACCAAAATTTAGCTCTGGACCCATCATGGCAGATACGGTAAATACCGCATTGAAAAGCGGACGCTGCCTTCCAAATACCCTTCCAAAAAGGGGAAGCAGTGCGACAAGTGGACTCGGGAAATTCCCACCATTGGATGTTGTTGGAGCGATAACCTCTAACAATCCTAATCCAAGGCAAGTGATCATGATTATGGAATTTCCACAACCATTTACCTAAAAGCGCAATGTTGTGATCGCGAATATTCAAAACCCCGAGTCCCCCTTCCTCTTTGGAGGAGCAGATCAGTTTCCACTGACAAAGATGGGACCCTGGTTTAAAGGAAGAGGAACCGTTCCAAAAAAAGTTACTACGAATCTGATCAATCCTTTTGATCACCCAGGAAGGTAAATAGAAGAAAGACATAAGATAAAGAGGCATGGCTGAAATCACAGAATTAATAAGAATCAGTCTACCAGCTCTAGACAGGAGCTTACTGGACCAAACATTAAGTCTAGACTCAACCCTGTCTACCAAAGGAATCCAATTCGATCTATGAAGCTTACCCCAGCGAAGTGGGACGCCCAGATAAGTAATAGGGAAGGAGGCTACTGGGCAATTAAAAAAGTTGGAAACTTCCTCTTGGCGATTGGGAGATCCACCTAACCAGAGCACGGAAGATTTTTGGAAATTAATCGATAAACCAGAAGCCATCTCAAAACAGTAGAGGAGAAGCTTGAGATTACGAAGAGAGTGAGAATTAGGTTTGGAGAAGATAATCGTGTCATCCGCATATTGAAGGTTGAGCACTCCCTCAAAGGATGGGGAGCTTCCCAAACCTTCAATCATGTTAAGATTCCAAGCGTTCCTGAGAAGTCTGCTAAAAATGTCCGCGACAAGGGAGAAAAGGAGAGAAGATAGGGGATCTCCTTGGCGGAGACCGCATCTGAGTTTGAATTTATGACCTTCCGTCCCATTGATAAAAATTGATGATGTGCCTGAGAATAAACTAGATTTGATCCAAGCAATCCATTTAGGACCGAATCCACGAAAGATTAAAATGTCTAATAGGAAGTCCCAATTAACATTGTCGTAAGCTTTATGGAAATCAAGCTTAAGGAGGATGCCCTCCTCATGAGTTCTATGACAATGGGAAATAATTTCCTGAGCCGAGGCTACACTATCAAGGATAAACCGATCTTTTATAAATCCCGACTGAGCCGAGTCTATCATCGGAGAAATGATTGCACTCAATCTGGAAGAAAGAACTTTCATAATGATTTTGAAAGAAGTGTTAATTAGGCTGATAGGTCTGAACTCAGAGACTAGGTGAGCTCCAATGAACTTAGGAATAAGAACTATGTGAGCATAATTGATACGGTCAAAAGAAAAGGACCCTTGATGAAGGTCCTGAAACATTTTGAGAAGGTCTACCTTAAGCAGGTCCCAAAATTTTTGGAAAAAGAAAGCTGGAAAACCGTCGGGCCCTGGAGCCGAATCGCTTTTTAAGGCAAATACGGCCGATTTGATCTCTTCGAGAGAGAAAGGGGCTTCTAGGGAAGAAAGATCATGCTGTTGGAGACCATAAAGTTGGACCCAATCAAGTTCGATCAAACGATTCTTCTTAGTTCCAATAAGATGCTTATAGAAAGAAAGAAATTCTCGATGAATGGATTCATCAGAAATTAGGTCTACTCCCTGAGCAGAGATAGAAGAGATGCGGTTGCAACGTTGTCTATGGGAAGCAAAGTTATGAAAAAATGCAGTATTAGCATCACCTTCTTTGACCCAGTTAACACGAGCTCTTTGCGCCCATATAAGATGATCCTGATGGAGAATGTCCTCATATTGAAGCTTACAAGATCGGCGTTCCGATCTACAAGACTCCGATATGGGTCCACACTCTTCCATCATATCGATGGAAGAAATAGTTTGCAGAAGGAAATTCTTAAGGAAGTTGGTGTTACTTTGTCTCTCCGATCTCCAAATTTTGCACCCGTGTTTAATAGCGTGAAGCTTGAGCAGGATGTTACCAAGCCCGGAAGATCCGGAAACCGAAGCAAGACATTCAGAGACAAGATTAATGAATAGATGATCTTGAAGCCAGTACTTTTCAAAACGGAATTTATGCTTGAAATTGAAACGGAAATTAGAGTGAAGTAAGATAGGAGTATGATCAGATGAGGGATTAGGAAGCGCCTGGACGAAAGATTGCTGAAATTTCATCAACCAAGAGTGCGAGACCAAAAAACGATCAAGCTTGGCAAGAATAGGGAGATCACGTTGGTTCGACCAAGTGAAGGCCCTACCAGAAATAGGTAAATCCGTTAATTGAAGATTACGGATACAATCATTAAAAAGGCCCGACTGAAAAATGGAAACACCCTGGTTAGATCTTTCAGAAGCAAAACGGGTTACGTTAAAATCCCCGCAAAAGAAACAGAGATCAGATGAAAATTGATGTAAAGAGGCGAATTCATTCCAAAATAATGGTCGCCTATCGGAAGAGGAGGGACCGTAAACCGAAATGACCGTGAGCGGGCAATTGTGCGTGCGACAATGGAGTTTGACAATTAAGAAAAAGTTCAAACGTTGAACTGAAATTAAAGAGAAGAGGCCCTCCTTGAACCCAAAGAGAATACCTCCTCTAAATCCAATAGCATCCAGTGAGATCCATCTAGAGATAATGGATCCCCCTAAGGAGCGAAAGACCGCAGAAGAGGGGGATTCTAGTTTGGATTCTTGGATGGAAATAAGATCGCATCGAGAAGATGAGATCAAATCAAAAACCGCCCTGCGCTTGGAAGGGCAGTGCAAACCACAGATATTCCAGGAGACACTAATCATTGGATGAACTGAACTCCTGAACTCTAGAAAATTCTTTCTCTCTAATGGAGCGAATGCGAGGAGAGTCCAAAGGATCTAAAAGAAACCCAAGATCATGAGCTGAATTAGCAAGCTCCGAGTCGGAGAGGGAGTCGAAGATTGGAACAAAAATGGATCCTAATTGGTCGGAAGAGATGAGAGAGGGGTGGACCGGCTGCACCTGATGCAGCTTGACTCCGGGGGGGCTATTGAAAACTGGCAATCCCGATGAGACAAGAAGCCAAGACTTTTTAGCCATAATACGTGCGCTCGATCTAATAAAGCGAGGTATAGGACGAGAGGAGCGGGAGCTAATAGATGGAGAAACCTCCTCCTCCTGAGAGGTAGGGAGTCTCCCAGAGCACTCCTCCAATGCCAAAGACGAAGGAGAGAGAGCTGAACCGTTAGCTTTACTAACAGAAAAAGAAGAGAGAAGATTAACCGGCTGAGGAAGATAGGGGGAGAGGAAACCAATAATACTCGGGCTTTCGCCTCGAGATCTTTGGAAGTCCAATTAAGAGAGACGAAAGAGAAAGATGTTACCCCGCAAGAGACCCGAGTGCAAAGGAAACAATAACAATCTAAACTCCAAAAAAAAGAATGAAACAATTTGAAAGCCACCACCGCAACTAAATAAACACAATCAACAGAAAGCTGAAAATAAAAGACATTGAATACCTTTTGTGAAGGGCCACTTGCCAGTTCCGCCTCTTCCTCCGATAAGAGGGAGTCCTGCTCAATCCAAGCTGACTCTTTGGAAGGCTTGGAAGATGAAGGCTTGGATAAAGAGAAAGCAGGGTCCGACTTCTTCGGAGTGGGAAAATGCGCAAGCTGTTGGAAAAGCTCCCAGTCAGACTTAAAGTTTGGGTTAATATCCCAAGCGGGCCACGGAGAAGAGGATTTCTTATCTTTAGAAATAAGAGCAGGCGACTCCACCACTGGGGCAGAAGAAGAGAAGATAGGCTGAGTGGCGGGAGGGCGAGAGGGAGTGACTGCAGACGAGGCATTAGAACCAGACTTAGGGAGCTTTGGATCAGGATTGATCCAAACTAAATTGGGGGATTTGGATGGTGAAATTTTGGGGATGGAGGGATGAGAAGGGGGCTTGTAGGGTGAAGGACGTCTGCTGCGAGACACTCCAGTACCACTAGGTTTCACAATAGGAGCTTTGGGTTTAGATGACGAAGAGGCCCCTGGGTGGAATGATGATGAGAGATCAGCTTCAAGAGGCACTGATATAGAATTGGGAAGAGGAGTAGATGGTCCCAGCCTACCAGACTTGACGTCCTGATAAAGAACCGAAACGGGAAAAGAAGAAACCCCGTCCGTGAGGCAGAACGCTTCAATACGCTCCGCAGAGCAGTGTCATCGAAAAATGGCCTCAATTTGAAGACTGCCAGAGGCCAATCTGGACTTAGATGAGATGCTAACGATCTCTCCCACACATTTGGCCATCTCTCCAACCAGACGGAGGGAATCGCAGAATGGAGGAAGACCCACCAGCGAGACCTTAGATTCAGGAATACCAAGTTCTTTAGAAGAAGAAGGAGGAATCTTAACCCATTGTCGAACCGCTAAGGAAATGGTGCCAATAGACAGCACTTGATTCGAGATAAGATCCTCTAGGATCTTAGAAGAGGGGCAATGAATGAACAAGTCGCCATTAGAACAGTTATAGAGCACCCAGTCCCAATCCGAAACATTACAATAGTTGCTAAGAAACGAATTGACAGTGTAGAAAGGAACCGTTCCTCCTGAAAAAGCAATCGCACCAAAGGTACCAAAATAAGCCAGGCGGTCAGATAATTCAGATTTGGGAAGGAACACCTGAGTAATAGGACGCTTGGCAGGGCGAGAAAGCTGAGGCGACAAATCCGAAGGGGGGGAAGGACTGACAGTCTTTAGCACCTCCAAAGAGGGAGTGGGAAGCAAGGGGGGATTGGAACGAGACGGCTGCTTCTGAGATTTGGGGGGTTTGGAGGAAGGCAATTGACTGCGGAGAGAAGCGAGGTCCAATGCATTAACAACATGCTCCGCAATAGGTACTCTTATGGGGAGGCCAAGAATCTTTTGGAGAGCAAAACAGCGCTGTTTGGCATGGCCAGACTTGTTACAAAAGAGACACCTCATCTTATTGGGGCAGTCAAGCTTCACATGACCTCTCAGGAGACACCGAAAGCAAACCGGTAAGAAACCACGGTGCTGGGAGGGAGATATGTGAGAACTAGAAGGTGAAAATAGGGAAGATGAGCGGGAAAGAGTAGGTGATAAGGACGGTGGAAGCTTCGAGAGCACAGGCTTGAAAACAGCCAGGTTCGAAGGCCCAGTAAAGGGCAATAACGGACTGAAGAATTTTTGGGGAAGAATATTGTTATTTTCTTTTTTTTTAACTACCTCAACCCACGTAAGATCCATGGGCCCACAATAATAAAGGCCCACCTACTAGAGACCAGAGAGAGGCGAACGCGGAGAGATGAAATCCTAGAGAAGAAAAGAATCAAGAATCCTGCAACGCCGATGGGAATCGACGGAAATCAATAGCGAAAAGATCGGGGAAATAACAAAATACCATAAAACCGAAAGAGGGCGATCTCAAAGAAAGGGAGAATCAACCCCGAGGAAGAATATCGCAACCACTAGATAGCAACCAAAAGAGTTCACGGTGGTGCAGATAGAAGATCTGCACACAAGAAACTCAATAGGGGAAAGGGAACCCAGATCGAAGACTAGCCCTGAACAGAGAGGAGAGAGCAAAATACTATCCAGACTAACGGCGAAGAAAGAATAGCGCCTTAATAAACGAACACAATCCAAGTCTCCAAACATACAGCAGAGAAAGTAAACACCAACAGAAAAAAAGGAAGTAGAGAGAATTTACAGTGCTTTGGGGGCCAATACCTGTTAGCAGATCTACTTACGTTGACAGGAACGGAGAGAAAAGGACAGGAAACGCCGCCCGGCTGAAAGAGGATCAGAAGGATCTACCGACGAGAGGAAGCAGACGATGCCAGCGGCGAGGAACCCACCTCAAAACCAGATGCCACGGAAGAAAAGGCAGCCGCTGGGCTCGCTCCAAAGCGAAACGAAGATAGCAAAAGGAGCCAAAGGGTGAACAAGAACCAAAACCAAAACCACTAAGAGGGTCTGTGGAGAAGAGCAAGAGGAAACGGTTTAATGAAAGGGAGGGGGGGATGGATCGATCAATGGCGCAGATCTGAGCGAAGAAGGAGCTGGGGGAGAGCCGTTTTTTTCGGTTTTGAGAAATTCTTAAATTTCAGTATTTCTGCCTCATTTAGCTACCAACAATACAACAATACAACAATACTGATCCAACAATACATTTTAACAAAAAGAATTTGAAAGCGGAAAAATAATTTTAAAAAAATCAAAATACCAAAAATACACAGAAAATACGTATTAGTGAAAACAGGGGTTACAATTCAGCTTTCCCGAGGCAGAGGGATATTTCTCTTCAAGGACACGCACTTTTCGACCTCCAACGGAGGTTCCTGTACTAAGTCTCCCTCTCGAGCCACCCGAAGTGACGTCCAAACCCATGGAATGTGTCAATCTGTCAGGGCCTGTGACTCACTCTGTTCCACCTATCGACGCCCCTTTAGTAGAGCGGCCATAACGCTTTGAGCATCACTGGGATTCCTCGGTGCCTCTGGCAAGCGCCGAGCCAGCTCGTGGAAAGACTTGCCCTGAGCGTGCTCTTCGCGAGAACACGAGGTGCACCTAACATTTCCGCCCTCGGTGAGCTGCTTTAGATGAAGGTTTTCTGCCTCTAACTCGATGAGCCGCTCCTTGAGAGAGTCATCTGTCACCTAAACTTCAAACGAGGCACCCCGCTCATACTACCCCCCTTCGAGAGCCCAAAGATAGTCCTCCTGAGATGAGCCGCTTCTAAACTCTTCTCAAACACTACGTTCTTCAGCTCGTCCCTCTCGGCTTTCATGTCGTATAAGGAGCATCGAAGGAATTTATGTCTCGTAGCTTTGTCAGGGGACATTAAGGCACAGACTTCATCATTACGTCTCATCTCGACGTCCCAACGAACCAAGACTCTTCTCAAGTGGCCGAGCTCCACCTCAGCTTTAGAAAGTCTTTCTCGCGAGCAAGTGAGCCCTAACTCTGTCACCTGAAGCTTGGAGCGGAGACGAGCCACTTCACCTTCCCCATGCTCAGCAACCTGTTTACGAAGCAAACCAACTCACAAGGCGTGAAAAGGGAAATTGTGAAAAATTACAAGTCTTATGGGTCAGAACAAAAACTGTTTTTATTGCTGAAGAAGATATACAAAAGCAGTGGTCAGTCCGCTATTAGGCATCGACGCGAAACGACTTAGACTAAAAGGAAAGAAAGTTTACAACAACAAAAAAGTCAAATGCAACCTATTTTGAAGGATCCGTGGCCGTAGAGGGCTCGGCCCCGACCGCTTTATTGGAAACCTGTGCCTCGATGGCGATCACTAGGGGCAAGGTCCTCGAGGGTGTGTCTGCCTCTGCCTTGCCACCCTCATCCCCCTCCTCTCCATCCTCTTCTTCATCCTCTTCGCCGCCCTCTTCTCCACCTTCCTCGATGATGTCGTCGAACCCGAGAACTGGATCTGGGAACAGACGAAACCCAGTACAATCAAAGTCAGGAAATTTCGCCTTGGCATCGTTTATGGCTTTGGTGTAAGCCTTCAACATATTCACGAACAAGAACCCCTGGGCCTTCTCCATCGACTGGGCTTCGGCCTCCTTCGTTGCGACTATCTTCGCAGCAGCGATCGCCTCCTCCTTCTCCTTCACGGCAAGCTCCTTCTCCTTTGCCAGCCTGGCATTGTCTGCCTCCAGTTTGGCAACAACGGCCACGAGGTGCTCAACCCTTGAGGACTTCATCTCCGGTTCTATCCTCGATTGCTCAAGGTCTTTCGTGATCCTAGCCTTATCAGCCTGAGCTCTCTCGCACTCGAGCTTAAGCACCTTCTCTTGTTCGGCTATCTGCTGCATCAAATGGCCGAAGTGACAAGTGATCTGCGGGAGAAGAAGAAACTCAGGCATTCTGTAACCCCTGTGGCTCATTTTTTGTATTTTATTTGTATTCAATTAAATTTCTGGTTATTTTATTTTATTTTCTAACTGTATCTCTTTTCGTCCATTTTGATTGTGTGTTGTTGTTCTCCTTGTGATTCATTTTTGCTTGATTCAGCCTTATATTCTCATTTGATTGATCTTGACCTTCTTTATTGTCTAAACCCAATTCATGGCCTATTTGTCTCATATTAGACTTTTTTCTTCCTATTGGATACTACCCAGTTGATCCAAACCCGCTCTAATTCTATATAAACCCTCCTAATTACACCAAAATCATAATTAACAAACCCTAATATCCCTACTCACTACCTACAGCCGTTCCCCTACCCTACCCCGGTCTATCTCTCTCCCGATCTTCCTTCCTTGCTGTCGTCGTCTTGATCCCCGACGCCGGCAGACCCCACAACCCCCCATGCTTCCCCTCTCCTATTCCCCCCATCCGCTGCACACCCCGTGCCGCCCTATCCCCGATCGAGCTGCAGCGACCCTAGCCCCTCGTCGATGTCGTCTTCCTCTCTTTCTTCGTCTTCTGCTGTGGTCGACAACTGCCGAGCGCCGCCTGCCGTGCTGTCGCCGCCCATTGCTGTGCTGTCGCTAGCCACTGTCGTCCCCCTTGTTGCTGTCGACACTCTTGTTGTTTGCTGCTGCTTGTGTGTGTGCGTGTGAACACGTGCATTACCGTGTTGTGTTGGTTTTGGTTCGTGCTGTCTCTTGTTCGTGTTGTGTTCATCGTTCGGGATCCGTTCCTGTTATTCTGTTCTTCATCTTAGATGTCGTTTTCAGGCAAGTGGCTTGTATGTAATTTTTGTCATACAAGTTAAATACCGTAACTAGTCTTGCATGCATTTGTTTTGTACCCTCATGATGATCATATATTTTGTTTGTCGATCCGTTCCTTCATCTCTTGATCATGATTAGTTCACAGTAGTTGTCACCCGTTGCATGAAATAATTTAGATTAGATGGACATCTTGATGTTTATGTTTGTTGTAGCATATCGTATGTTGTAGATGACTGCTTCATGGATGTTTGTATGATGTGCAGTCTTATTATAGATTGTTTATTCACGTGCCATGCTGATTTGAGTTGCCTATATACCATGCTTTGTATGCCATCTTAGATTGGACCGTTTGTAATTAAACTATTTGATAAAATGTATAAAAGAACTTTTGTTTCACTACTGCCCTATTTTTGTACAGTAATTTAGACCCTGTTAACATCAGTAGAATAAAAAAATTTGTGAACATGATTTTGTAGGTTTTGTTTTCTAGTTTTCATAACTTTCGACGGATCTGAATTCCGATTTTCGAAGCATGAGTTATTGCTATTTTACTGCAGTCATACCGTATATTCCAGATTCTGAACTATGTGATTTCTGAATGAAATATTATTTTAAAACTGATGTTAAAAGTAGAATTTGAACTCTATATTTTGCTGAGTATGTTTTGACATGACTGGGATCAATCCCTAATTCTTGTGGAATAAATTAATGACTTTTTTTTATCTCATTTCTACCTTATGAAACCAATCGATATATCTCCAAACTGCATGCTGTTCAGTTAAGAATTATATTTCCAACCCGATTCTATTCATTTTTGATGAAAATTTTGTGAATATAAACCGTAGACTAATTTGTCTAGTTTTTTTTCCCTTTTGACGGATCTGGATTTCAAATTGTATTTTTTGTATTATCTTTGTTTTGGTATTGCTATGTCTGAACTTTCAGAATTGAGATTTTGTTGCATTACTTTGTTTTCCCAATTTTATTGACTTTACTATCTGTAATACAATTTCATGATATTTTATATGTTGAGACTAGATATACTAGGGATTCTTATAGATTTTTTTCAGAATTAATTATGATGTTTTCAAATCCTTTTTATGTTTATAAACAAGATTTTGCATTTTTCTGGCTGAACATAACCTCTGTATTAAATGATGTTTTCAACCCTATTTCTATGGCTGATGTATGATTTGTATATATGAACTGCATTCGGTAGAGAGTCTAGTTTCCATATTTTCTGAGGGATAGATTTGCAGTTCTATAGCAACGGAAATCTCAGATTTGGTACAGTAGTGTCTTGTTGTCCAGAACTAGAAGTTTTGTTATTTTGACTGTTATAGGTTGTTTTTGTCATCCGTTTGTGTTTCTTATTCATCTTAGACTTGTCCTTTGTTCTTGCCATGTCCTTAGCCCTGTTTGTGTTTGTTCACACCGGTTTAATAATAATAAAAACTAATCAAGCCGGGATTTTAAGGGATAGATCTTGTAGTGGACAATATAGAAATGTGTATTCAGAAGAGAACTCGTTTCCCCACTGTTTACTGTGGTACCGACTGTTTTCTCTGTATGCATGAGGACATGACCCATGACACCATTACTGTTTGCTATTACTGTTACTGTTACTATTTGTCTGAATATACGATCCTATAGGTTCCACTACAAAATCTTAAAATGAAACTATTTGATGTAGCAACCATGTGGTATAATTTGGGACACGTGAAGTGTTACCTAGATAGCAATGAACATTATACATAAGAATAACTTTTTCACTGTCACACCCTGTTACTGGTACTGTTGACTTCATTGTTACTGTTACTATTATACTCTTCACTGTTCACCACTGTTTTCTGTTATCTGTAGACTGTCTCTATTGTTACTTTTCCTCCATGTCAGTACTTCCTGTTTTTGTTTTATTATTTTCCATTTCCTTTTCCTGCTTGTACTACTTGCGGCCCGGAACTTGTATCTAACGGTTTTTATAGTTTTCTGTCTTTATTTTTCCTTATAATTGCTATATGACCAGGTTTTGGTGATCACTTGCCTAATGGAGTTGGTGAGCAAAAGTTTTGAGCTGCGCATTGAAATTTTGCTTAATGTTCTGTTTGAACTATTTTATTCATGTACTGTATTGAGACTTGTATTTGGGCTTATAGTCCCAGGATATTATTTTGTTTCAGAACTCATATTTGTTTGGAATATTCATTACCGTTGCAAATGAATACTTTTGATTTATACTAGTTTATGCATGCCTGGTTGAGTATATTGTTATATTTACCGTTCTGCTGAGTCAAGTAGATCCGTACAGCTTAAGGATGGTGAAAACTATCCGCTGGGCTTAGTCACGTACCGTATTCCGTATTCCTTTGGGGAAGCGGGGCGTGATAAGATTTTGTGTGGTATCAGTGCTTCAAGTTTGGCTAATGTGTTAGTCTGACTAATACATTAGACAGGCTTGACTCGGTCAGGATTTACTTAACCACTAACAGGCCATGTATTGAACGAAACTTTAATAATCAACTTGATCTGAATGCTATTGTTTTGGGTTTTGTGCAGACTATGGCTTGTGGGAACACTTCGACTTCTCGCTCGCAAGAAGACCATCCTGAGTTGGCATCTGTTACTCCGGTGCTCCAGCAGATTGCTCAGATGCAGCAGGAGCACAACGAACTGGTTAAGGACGCATTGGAGGCTGCTAACCGAAATGCTATTCTGACTCCCGTTGTGCCTGCCCCGGTAGTTTTGCCCCTTCGTTCGGGTACCATTGCGAATTTCATGAGGTTGCACCCTGATAAGTTTGCTGGTACTGAGATGCCACTAGAGGCTGAGCAGTGGCTGATACGAATGGAGAGTCTGCTACAGGAAGCTAGGGTCGTTGATGCCGACCGTGTGGATGTGGTATGCGTCTAGTCAGTGGATTTGGCCTACATCTGGTGGAGGGCAGAATCCGAGAGACTAGAGCGGCCTATTTCTTGGGCTACTTTCACTTACAGCTTCCTGGAGAAATTCTTCCCCCGCATAATCCAGGAAGAAATGGAGCATCAGTTTCTTGCCCTGAAGCAGGTTGGTTGGTTGGTTGTCTGGTTGATTTATTAGTGTCGTGTTTTGAGATTTTGTTACATATTATATATGTAGTATTGTAACACCAAGTTTTTCTTGGAATAGGGCTCTAGATTCGTGGACGAGTATGCTGCTGAGTTCACCAGGCTTAGCCGCTTCGCTACTACCTTGGTGACAAATAAGGAGGATCATGCTCGGAGGTTCTTTTTGGTTCTTGATCAGGTGCACTTGGCCGCCCATCGTCTCCCTACTTATGCGGATGCTTTGGAGGCAGCTCGAGCGACAGAGCAGACTCGAGCTCGAGAGACCCCATTTCAGCAGGTTGTGTAGTACCTCGCTGCTATTGCTACAGGCCCACTAGAGGCCCGACCAGGAGGCCAGCTCCGGTCCATGCTATCAGGACAGCTCCCTACCATCCTGCTCATCCACGGAGGGATGTTGTTTACGACTTTTGCCAAACCCCCGGGCACTTGTGCAAGGATTGCTGGAAGGCCAACCGTTGGTGTCTCAGTTGTAGTGCTACCGACCACTTGGTTCGAGATTTTCCTCAGAGGAGGCACGACCAGGACGCAGTTGCGCCAGTTCGTAGTCAGGTCAGACTGCCAGTTCCCCCTCAGCGTCAGATCGTTGGTCAGAAGACCGCTGCCACAGGGAGATGTCAGGCTTTTAACTTGACAACAAAGGAAGCTGAGACCACGGAAGAAGTCGTTGCAAGTATTCTTTTGTATTTTCTTTTGTTTTTCTGTTATTTGTTCCTTTTTTTATTTATTTCCCTTGCATCTTTCTTTTATGTTGTTTTCTTGCATCATTTTCCATATTCCTTGGTTATCTTTTATCTGTTCATCTTTTCCCTTGTTTTGACTCTATCTTAGGTGTCATTCTTGTTCATTCTGTTCCTGCTCGTGTTCTTTTTGATTCTGTGGCAACCCATTCCTTCGTCTCCTCTCGCTTTGTGGATCAGCATCAGTTGGAGTGCAGTGTTATGCCGGTGGCTTGGAACATCACCATAGGTGGCGATATTGTCGTCTGTTCCCGGGAGTGCAAGTAGAGTCCCGTGGTGATTGGAAGTGCTGATTTTAGAGCAAATCTGATTGTGATTGGTAGTTCAGGGTTTGATGTGATTCTCGGCATGGATTGGCTGGGTGAGACCCACGCGATCATTGATTACCGAGCGAAGAAGGTTGTTTTCAAGATGCCGGCCGTGCGGAGTTTAAGTTCCATGTTGGGGAGTTACCCCTTGGGCATGGTTAGGAAGTAGTTGTCGATGCAGGTTGTGCAATGGAGTTGCACTCAAGCTGTGAGGCTGTGCCTCTTGTAGTGCGGGAATTTCTGGATGTGTTTCCAGAGGAGTTGCCGGGACTATCCCCAGATATGGAAGTGGAATTCAGTATTGAGGTTCAGCTAGGTACTGCACCGATATCGAAGAGTCCCTATCGGATGGCAACAGTTGAGCTAGCAGAGCTGAAGGTGCAGGTCCAAGGATTGCTGGATTTGGGTTTCACCAGGCCCAGTGTTTCCCCGTGGGGCGCTTCTATCTTGTTTTTCAGCAAGAAGGGCCGGAGTCGTCGACTGTGCATGGATTACCGTGAGCTGAATAGTTTTACAATGAAGAACCGGTATTCGCTACCCAGGATCGATGATTTGTTTGATCAGCTGGGTGGAGCTGCTTTCTTTTCAAAGTTGGACCTTCGCTCTGGTTATCATCAAGTTAAGGTGATGGCAGCTGATGTGTAGAAGACTATGTTCAGGACCAGATACGGGCACTATGAGTTCCTAGTGATGCCTTTCGGAGTCACGAATGCGCCACCAGTATTCATGAGTCTGATGAACAGAGTCTTCTCTCCATTTCTGGACAGATTCATGGTGGTCTTCATAAATGACATTCTGGTGTATTCTCAGAACCGAAAGGATCATGCTGATCATCTAAGGTTGGTTCTGCAAACCTTGAGGGAGAATAAGCTCTATGGGAAACTCAGCAAGTGATTTCTGGCTTGATCGAGTTGCCTTTTTGGGGCACATTATCTCAGGCGATGGTATCTCTGTTGATCCAACCAAGATTTCTGCGGTCAAGGATTGGCCTTTCCCTAAGTCAGTTTTAGAGATGAGAAGTTTCCTTGGTTTGGCCGGGTATTATTGGAAGTTTGTCCAAGTCTTTTCGAAGATAGCTGGTCCGTTGACTAAGCTGACAGGGAAGGATCAGAAGTTCGTCTGGGATGGAGCTTGTAGTGGAGCTTTTGCAGAGTTGAAGAGTCGGTTGACATCAGTGCCAGTGTTGACTATTCCGGATGGTTCGGGTGGTTTTGTGGTTCACTATGACGCTTCTGGCAAGGGCCTAGGTGCAGTGTTGATGCAGAAGGGTCGAGTTGTTGCTTATGAGTCCAGACAGTTGAGGCCGCACGAGAAGAACTACCCTACCCATGATTTGGAGTTGGCTGCGGTTATCTTTGCTTTGAAGTTATGGAGACACTATCTGCTTGTTGACCGAGTGGAAATCTTTACCGACCTCAAAAGTCTCAAGTATTTATTCACTCAGAAAGAACTGAACATGAGGCAGAGGCGATGGTTGGAGTTGATAGCTGACTATGACATCAGTTTGCAATACCATCTTTGTAGAGTGAACTTGGTGCCAGATGCTTTGAGTTGGAGACCAGTCGCCATGTTCCTAACTAAGCAGAAAGAGCTTGTTGAGCAGATGAGGAGGTTGGATTTGGATGTGATATTGCCAGGTTCTGACCAGAGTTGCATGATGCTTCAGTTGCAGTTGTCTCTTGCTGAGCAGATTAAGGAGGCTCACGCAGATGATGAGCAATTGCAAGGGTTCAGAGCCGAAGTTGAAGCGGGTACGAGGATCGATATGGTTGTTCACTCAGATGGATCGCTTCGTTATAGATCCAGATTGTGTGTTCGGAAGGGTGAGGTTCGTCAGAAGTTGCTTGAGGAAGTCTACCAATCGTCGTACTCTATTCATCCTGGAGGCACTAAGATGTATCGAGACTTGAAGCTTCACTTTTGGTGGCATGGTATGAAGAGGGCCGTGGCGAGATTTGTGTTGCAGTGCTTGATCTGCCAGCAGGTAAAGGCAGAGCATCAGAGGACCGGTGGACTTCTTCAGCCTCTTCCCATTCCGGAGTGGAAATGGGTGCATATCACCATGCATTTTGTGACCGCTTTGCCAAGGAGTCCTAAGGGTCACATTGCCATTTTGGTGATTGTGGACAAGTTAATGAAGAGTGCTCACTTTGTTCCCTTCAAAGTTGGACAGTCTACTGAGAGCCTAGCCAAGAAGTACATGCAAGAGATTGTCAGACTTCATGGGGTTCCAGTCATTATTGTATCCGACAGGGATACGAGGTTCCAATCGCAGTTTTGGGAGAGTCTTTAGAGTAGTCTGGGGAGTAAGTTGAAGTACAACACAGCTTTTCACACTCAGTTAGATGGACAGTCAGCGAGGACCATCTAGACTCTAGAGGACATGTTGAGGTCCTGTGAGCTGCAATTTGGAGTTTCTTAGGAGGATCACTTGCATCTTGTAGAATTCTCGTACAAAAACTGTTTTCAGGTCAGTCTTAAAGCTGTTCCGTTCGAGGCACTCTATGGTCGGAAGTGCAGGTTGCCAGTGTGCTGGGATGACATTGGCGAGAGGAAGTTGTTGGGCTCGGATTTGATCACCAGGATGATGGATACTATGAGTCAGATCAGGAAGCATCTTCAAGCCACGCAAGACAGATAGAAGAGATGGGCTGATGTCCATAGGAGAGCCTTAGAGTTTGATGTGGGAAACCATGTTTTCCTTAAGATATCACCGTGGAGAGGTGTCATTCGTTTTGGTGGCGGAGGCAAGTTGAGCCCTAGGTTCATCGGACCGTTTGTCATCGTGGAACGAGTAGGCAAGGTGGCCCATCGTCTTGCATTGCCACTGGCTTTATCTGGAGTGCACGACATCTTCAATGTCTCGCAAATGAGGAAGTATATCCATGATGAGAGCCACATGATTGCCTACTCGGAGTTATTCGTGAGGCCGGATTTGTCTTGTAAAATTCTGTCAGTTGCTATTTTGGACCAGCGGGAAAAGGTTTTGAAGAACAAGGTGATCAATCCTGTTCGTGTTTCTTGGAATTCTCATTCGCCGGGTGAGTCGACTTGGGAACTGGAGGAGGATATCAAGCGGAGGTATCCTCATTTGTTGTGTAGCTCTTGTTTTGCTGTTTTTGTTTTGTTTTTGTTTTCTTTCTTCTTTTGGGGTTACCCTATGTACTTCTTGTTGAATTTCGATGAAGAAATTCTTCTCGTTAGGTGGGTAGGATTTGTAACCCCTGTGACTCATTTTTGTATTTTATTTGTATTCAATTAAATTTCTGGTTATTTTATTTTATTTTTGACTGTATCTCTTTTCGTCCCTTTTGATTGTGTGTTTTTCTCCTTGTGATTCATTTTTTCTTGTTTCAGCCTTATATTCTCATTTGATTGATCTACAACTTGTTCTTGACCTTTTTATTGTCTAAACCTAATTCATAGCCTATTTGTCTCATATTGGACTCTTTTCTTCCTATTGGATACTACCCAGTTGATCCAAACCCTCTCTAATTCTATATAAACCCTCCTAATTACACCAAAACCCTAATTACCGAACCCTAATATCCCTACTCACTTCCTACAGCCGTTCCCCTACCCTACCCCGATCTCTCTCTCCCGATCTCCCTTCCTTGTTGTCGTCGTCTTGATCCCCGATGCCGGTAGACCACACAACCCCCCATGCTTCCCCTCTGCTATTCCCCTCATCCGCTGCACACCCCATGCCACCCTGTCCCCGTTCGAGCAGCAGCAACCCCAGCCCCTCGTCGTTATCGTCTTCCTCTCTGTCTTCATCTTCTACTGTGGTCGACAACAGCCGAGCGCCGCCCACCGTGCTGTCGCCGCCCGTTGCTGTGCTGTCGCTAGCCGCCATCGTCCCTCTTATTGCTGTCGACACTCTTGATGTTTGCTATTGCCCGTGTGTTCGCGTGTGAAAACGTGCACCACCGTGTTGTGTTGGTGTTGGTTCGTGCTGTCTCTTTTTTGTGTTGTGTTCGTTGTTCGGGATCTGATATGGCTAAAAATGGGGTTAAAACGGAACCGTCCAAATCAGGAACGAATCTTAAAGCCTAGGGGTAAAATGCTAATTTCACCTACCAATGGGTCTGAAGCGGGTACTGGTTCTCCTCCTCAAATATCCATTAACCCGCGAACGGATCCACCTCAACTGGGTGCGGGTTTCAACCCGCATTAAACCCGGTCCACTAGGATAGAATTAGGGTTTCTGATTAACACTAATCAACAGCCTTGATTCACATCTATCCTTTCACCAGGGGATTAGGGATTACATTCCTTATCTAAACCACAAGGATTACATTCCTAATCTGACCCCCAACAACGCCTATAAATACCCCCCATCCATCTCCATTAAGAGGTAATCAATATTTTTCCAGTTTTACGCTCTTTCATAATCACTTCTGATTACTGACTTGAGCGTCGGAGGGTGGGTTGCCGGGAACAACCCCGGTGTCTCGCACTTTTTGCAGGTGAACGGCAGGAGCAACGGTCAAACTCCGGTAGAACAGGTAACAGGTTTGCTATTCAAAGTTTCCTAAGAATCCACAAATACTATCTGTTTGCCCCCACACCAGATTCAGCGGCAACAGATTGACACCGTCTGTGGGAAACAAACGAATAGCTGTCTCCCCTCTTCCCGTTGGTCAGATCTTCTCCAGCCATGCCTCCTAGGAAAGTAAGATCTAGAGGGTCCAACCGCGGACCCAACCCCGATCAGCAACAAGAAGTCCCCATCCAGCCCGCTCAGCAGCAGGGGCAACTTCCTCCTCAAGCAGAGGACCCTCTCCAACAGGACTTGCCTCCTCCTCAGAATCAATAACCTCCTAAGGGTCCCAACCCGCAGAAACAACCTCTCCATCCGGACCACGTCTCCATCCACAATGCCTCTTCGGATTCTATGGCCTCCCACAATCCCCGAGCTTCCGACCTTCGCAACACCGTCCTCAATCGACAGAAGGATGAGGATCTTCGCCGCCATCTGGATGAAAAGCGGGCCCGAGAGGGAGCCTCCCGCCAGCAACGTCCGGATGAGCGATCTCCTCACCGCCGAGACTACAGAAGGTCCCCTATCCGAAGGGGGCGGAGAGAGTCCCCCGAGCATCACAGGAGAAGACCCCATTCCCCTGCCGGTCGGCAACATCCTAGGAACGATGAGGCACCCATCACCCGTGCCGAGTTCCAGCAGTTCCAAGCAACCGTCCTACAAGCTCTCAATCTCCGTCCCAACAACACCAATGCTCCAAGGATTCCCACTCCTCCTCCGGTCCGAAGTCCTCGCCGACGGTCCCTAACTCCTCCCCCAGCTCCTAGCAACCCCCGGCACATGCCAAGTCCTCACCGCTCCAGGAGCTACCGTCATCGTAGCCCCCGCTCTCCCTCGTACGAAGACGAGTCTAGAGGCTCGGTTGATTATCGTCGAAGGGATGATGTTGTCTACTGCCGTCTCCATGAAATGGAGAGGCGCTTGGATCAGTTAGACCGAGAAGAAGAGCTTAGAGGAAGGACCCTTCGTCCTAGTCGACCTCCTTTTTCCCGAACCATAATGGATGCACCCGTACCAATCGGCTTTAAGCCTCCTCAATTCGAGACTTATTCCGGGGAGACTGACCCCGTCGATCACATTGAAAGCTTCAAGACCCTCATGCTCATCCATCAAGCTTCCGATGCTCTGCTCTGCAAAACCTTCTCCGCAACTCTCAAGGGTCCAGCTCGAGAATGGTACTCTCGCCTTGCCCCATCCTCAATATTCTCCTTCGAGCAATTTGAGACCCTCTTCGTCACCCACTTCGTGAGTAGCCGCCGAACTGAGAAGACCAGTATTTCACTACTCTACCTCAACCAGAAGAAGGGTGAGAAGCTGAGAGACTATGTGAAAAGGTTCACAACTGAAGCCAGGTCCATAGCATCCCTCAACCAGTCGGTCGCTGCAGCAGCATTTCAATCCAATGTCCTCAACTCCAGCCTCCGCTCGTCCCTCGCCAAGAAGCCCCCATAGAACTTCTCTGACCTCCTCCTCCGGAGCGAGAAGTATATTCGGGCCGAAGAAGCTGAGCATCGCCCCAACTTGGAGGGGTTTTCCTCCGGGTCTAAGAGAAAGGGAACAGAAGAGGAAGGGGCCAAGAAGATCCAAAAGGATAATGGCGGCCAGCGCCGACCTCCCCCCAGATTTGAAAAATTTACTCCCCTTAATGCCAACATCTCCACAATTCTTATGGAAGTTGAGAAGGAGGGGGTGATACCTCCTGCACCAAAAATGAACACCCCCGGCAAGAAGAGGGATAAAGAGAAGTGGTGTCGTTATCACCGGGACCATGGCCATGACACCAATGATTATCGGGCCTTAAAGAATGAGATAGAAGCCCTCATCCAGAGGGGGCAGCTGACCAGGTTCGTGAGAAAGGACCGAGCCGACCTTCCTCCCCCGCCTCGGGGGGGCTAATAAGCGTCCTGAACGCGATGAAATGCCCGACTTCGAAGAGGAGCGTGTCCTGCACCTCATCCATGGGGGCCCAATGGGGGGCTCCTCCAACTCCTCTCGAAAGGCGTTTATAAGGGAAGTCAATTCGGTTCGCGCCACCCTTCCTCCTAAAGGCCTCGGAGTGCTCGTCACATTCTCAGATGAAGACCTTGAGGGTGTCCGAACGCCCCATTGTGACGCACTCGTCATCAGCCTCCACATGGCGAACTTCAAAGTGGAGAGGATCCTAGTGGACAATGGCAGCTCCGTTAACATCCTCTTCCTCGCCGCTTTCAAGGGCCTCAAACTATCCCGAGACAGACTCAAGCCCGCCGGCTATACGCTCCATGGGTTCACGGGAGTGCCAGTGACTATTGAAGGGGTGATCACCCTGGACGTAACCGCTGGCAAAACTCCTACCACCCGAACGGAGCCGATGGACTTTATGGTCGTGGATGTCCCTGCAGCTTACAACGTCATTTTGGGTCGGCCCGGCCTAGCTGCCCTTGAAGCCATCCCTTCCGCCTATCACCTCAAGATGAAATTCCCCACCCGGACAGGAGTAGGGGAGGTAAAAGGCAATCAGGAAACGGCTCGCAAGTGCTACATGACCTTTACCCTCGGTCCAGTCCTCTCCCTCGAAACTCTGGAAATCCCCCAGATGTTGCCCGACCAACGTCCGAGCCGGTGGATGAGTTGGAGGAAGTGCTCTTCTCTGAGCAGGATCCAACCCGAAAGTTCTTTGTTAGCAAGACCCTCCCATCTGCCCTATGCTCCGACATAGTCCAGTGCATTCGAAGGAACCGAGACCTCTTTACTTGGTCAGCTGCAGACATGCCTGGAATTTCTGAAGAGCTCTTGGTCCACCACCTCAGCGTTGCTCCGGGGTCCAAACCGGTCCAACAGAAGAGGCACAAGTTCGCCCCCGAGCGCCAGCTAGCTATAAAAGAGGAGGTGGACAAGCTCTTGAAGGCCCGGTTCATACAAGAGGTAAACTATCCCGAATGGCTGTCGAATGTAGTAATGGTGAAGAAGTCCAATGGGACCTGGAG
Source organism: Hemerocallis citrina (assembly GCA_017893485.1). Classification (NCBI taxonomy): domain Eukaryota; kingdom Viridiplantae; phylum Streptophyta; class Magnoliopsida; order Asparagales; family Asphodelaceae; genus Hemerocallis; species Hemerocallis citrina. The sequence goes on from CM030362.1 coordinate 154,549,699, forward strand.
GATTTGTATCAATTTTACCGATCTCAACAAGGCTTGCCCCAAGGACCCCTTCCCTCTTCCAAGTATTGACACTTTGATTGACACCACTTCGGGTCATCAACTCCTCAGCTTCATGGATGCCTTCTCAGGCTACAATCAGATCCGGATGTTCCCCCCAGATATCCCGAAGACCTCATTTGTGACCGACCAGGGCCTCTACTGCTACAGGGTTATGCCCTTCGGTTTGAAGAATGCAGGCGCCACATATCAATGCCTCGTCAACAAGGTTTTCCAAGCTCAAATCGGCCGAAATATGGAGGTATATGTAGACGATATGCTTGTAAAGAGCATCCACGGGGCCGATCATGTGGTCGATCTGCAGGAGGCATTCGACGTACTCAGGAAACACAATATGAGGCTCAATCCGAACAAATGTGCGTTCAGAGTCTCGTCGGGGAAATTTCTAGGCTTTATGGTCAGCCAAAGAGGAATTGAAGCGAACCCCGAAAAGATCAAGGCCATATTAGACATGGCCCCTCCGAAGAATGTCAAAGAGGTTCAAAGGCTAACGGGTCGCCTGGCAGCCATAGGGCGTTTCCTTTCCAAATCAGGGGAGAAGTGCCTCCCCTTCTTCAAGGCTCTCAGGGGGGCTAAAGGCTTCGAGTGGGGTCAGCAGCAACAAGATTCATTCGACCAACTCAAGGCTTACCTCGTCAATCCTCCTCTCCTCAGCAAACCAATTCCTGGTGAACCCCTCTACCTCTACCTGGCAGCCTCCGAGCAGACCCTCAGCGCCATCCTCGTGAAAGAAGAAGATAAGACCCAAAGGCCCATATATTACGTGAGCAAGGTACTTCGGGATGCCGAGCTCCGCTACCCGAGGATAGAAAAGATGGCTTATGCCCTAGTGATGGCCACAAGGAAGCTTTGCCCATATTTTCAGTCCCATTCGGTGGTCGTTCTTACCGACCAACCGCTGAAGCAAGTGCTCCAGAAGCCAGAGACCTCCGGTCGCCTTATGAAGTGGTCTATCGAGCTGAGCCAGCATGATATAACGTATCAGCCTCAGACCGCGATCAAGGCTCAAGCCTTAGCAGAATTCATAGTTGAAAGTACCATCCCCGAGTTCAGCCAAGCAATGAAAGGACCACCTGTCTGGTTGGTTTATGTGGATGGCTCCTCTTGTAACGAGGGAAGCGGAGCCGGGGTCATTCTGGCCGGCCCAGATGATTTCATCCTCCAATACTCCCTCCGCATCAACTTCAAGGCCTCGAAAAATAAAGCAGAGTACGAAGCACTCATAGCCGGCCTCGGAATGGCTCGCAATGCAGGGGCGCAGTACCTCCGGATCTTTAGCGACTCTCAGCTGGTCGTGAATCAGGTCCGGGGCGAGTATGAGGCACGAGATGACCGAATGATTAAGTACCTAGCCAAGGTCAGGAATCTCATGGCCCTATTTGAAGAAGCCCTCATCCAGCGAATCCCCCGAGAAGAGAATGCCCAGGCCGATGCCCTCTCCAAGCTAGCCTCCTCCTCCCTCCAAGGTCTCGAGCAGACCGTCTTAATTGAGGTACTCCTGAAGCCAAGTATAGAAGACGAAACTTCTGATTCAATGGAGTCTCTACCTGTCCTGCTTCAAGATAACTGGATGAAACCCCTAGTTGAGTTCCTGAGGGATGGGCTCCTCCCCGAAGATCCAAAGGAAGCTCGCCGAGTAAGAACCCGAGCAGAGCGATACACACTTATCGAGGGCATCCTATACAAGCGCTCCTTCACACAGGTAGACGGCAGGCCTTATTTGAGATGCCTCTCCCCCGAACAAGCCGACTACGCCCTACAAGAACTTCACGAAGGCATCGGCGGGGCACATTCAGGGTCCAGATCCCTAGCCCGCAAAGTGTTGAATTACGGGTATTTCTGGCCCACTCTCCTACAAGACGCCGAATGACACGTTCGGCAATGCAGCTCTTGTCAGAGGTACTCCAACATCCGTCGCCTCCCACAAGCTCCACTCGCTTCCCTATCAAGTCCTATCCCTTTCGCAATGTGGGGGATGGATTTACTAGGGCCTTTCCCACCAGCTCCCGGCCAGTTCAAATTCTTAGTCGTGGCAATCGACTACATCTCAAAGTGGATAGAGGCCGAGCCCTTGGCCACAATCACGGAGAACAAAATACTTCAGTTCTTCTGGAAGAACGTAATCTGCCGATTTGGTGTCCTGTGGGTCCTCATTACAGACAACGGAACCCAGTTCACCGGGGCTACCTTCCGAGCTCTATGTGAAGACCTCACCATCCAACAACATTTCTCCTCCGTCTCCCATCCACAGTCGAATGGCCAAGTGGAGAATGCTAACCGACAAATCCTCTCTGGTATTAAGAAGAGGTTGGATAAATGCTCCAAAGGCTTATGGGTTGATTAGCTCCCCAACGTGCTGTGGAACTACCGCACCACAAAATGGACCCCCACAGGAGAGTCCCCATTCAATCTCACCTACGGGTCCGAAGCTATGATCCCCCTAGAAGTTGGTATACCCTCTCCTCGTCTAATGGCTTATGAAGAAGAACAAAATGCCAAAGAGCTTCGAGCAAATCTAGATTTAATTGATGAGATCCGTGAAAGAGCTGTCATTCGTCAACAAAGCTACCGGAGAAGGATCGAGTTGGCATACAATAAGAGAGTCCATCCTACCGACCTCAAAGAAGGGGACTTGGTCCTCAGAAAGTTAGCCATCTGTTTTCCTGGTCAGAAGAGCAAACTTGCTCCAAATTGGGAGGGACCCTATAAGATCGCCAAAGTAGTTCGGCCCGGAACATATAGACTACAAGACCTCGAAGGCAGGGAGATCCCCAGGACTTGGAATGCCGACCATCTTTTGAAATACCAAGAGAGAGCACTAATGCCTCTCTAAGTATTCTGGGATGTCGAACCGTTCCTCTCCTTTTACATGTATTTTTTCTCTCTTGTAATAACGGCTCGCAACTTTAGAAGCAGCCAACAATTAGTCATTAATAAAGAAAGTTTTTTCACATTATTACTTGTAAAATTGCTTGCATCTCTCTGCCTTTACTCTTCACCCTAACGACGAGTTCGGAGTCCAACACTTGGTTCGATTCCACTCCACAAGCTCGCTCTTAAGCGGGCTAGGAGTGGGTCACCATTCGGAATTGCTCCCACAATCGTTGAACAAACTCTAACGACGAGTTCGGAGTCCAACACTTGGTTCGATTCCACTCCACAAGCTCGCTCTTAAGCGGGCTAGGAATGGGTCACCATTCGGAATTGCTCCCACAACCGTTGAACAAACTCTAATGACGAGTTCGGAGTCCAACACTTGGTTTGATTCCACTTCGCAAGCTCGCTCTTAAGCGGGCTTGGAGTGGGTCACCATTCGGAATTGCTCCCACAACCGTTGAACAAACTCCAACGACGAGTTCGGAGTCCAACACTTGGTTCGATTCCACTCCGCAAGCTCGCTCTTAAGCGGGGCTAGGAGTGGATCACCATTCGGAATTGCTCCCACAACCGTTGAACAAACTCTAGCGACGAGTTCAAAGTCCAACACTTGGCTCGACTCCACTTCTCAAGCTCTATCAAGCAAGCCAGAAGTGGGTTGCCCATAAGAAAGGAGTTTTGCTTCTAATTTTGAGTAGTTGTCAAAAGTTAGAAGAGTTATACTTAAACTAATACCAGCCAATGCAATATTCGAACAACAGAAGCAAAACAAACTTTTTTATTAAGAACCCGGACAAGGCTGACACTACAACAAATTTTTACAATAACTTGAAGAGCATAATACAACTTATTTTAACGCTTCTTTGGTAGGTGAATGCTTCGGTTCAAAGACACACGAGGGCGGCGTCGCCTTACCTCTAAGCTCGACTCTAAACCAGCGAAGCGAGACCCCCCTTCGCCGCTAATTCTAGCTGAGGCAACAACCGAGGCGCCACTAGACGAAACGGCTACACCACTCTGAGCGTCAGCTGGGCTCCGCCTAACTACAGGCAAACGAGTCGCAAGTTCGTAGAAGGAGATACCTCTTTCGCTCTCTTCACGGGTACACGACGTGCTGCGAACATTGGCTCTAACGGGCTGAGGTTTCAGCGTTGCGATCTCCTCCTTTAGCTCGACGATCCGATCTCTTAGAATATCGTCTTCTACCGATGCTTTGAGACGGGGAAGTTTGGACGAGCTTGTGACGTTTGTGCTATCGGCCACAATACGGCGGAGATGAGTCACTTCGATACCTCGGTCGATCGTGATCCTCCTCAGTTTGTCAATTCTTGTCGACAACTCATCGCACTCGGACATCAACTTCCCCACCTTCGAAGCTAACTCCTCTTCCTCTGCCGAATGCTCTTTCACCGTTACCTCTAGATGACGAACCTCTGCCAGTAGTTCGCTATTCTTTTGGTCGACATCAAAGAGATCCTTACGGAGCAACTCTATCTCGCATTCGAGACGAAGTTTGTCGAGGTTGTTTTCGCAGTTCCCTTAACTCGCGAAAATACCCTCTCGCAGTTGCTTTTATGTCCTCCAACTTCAAGAAGTCATAAAACGTCTTATCCCAACTATGAGAAAGGGCATCCTTTGTTTTCTCCAACTAAGTACGGAGATAGGAGACTTCAGTAATCGGACCAATCTCGACCTGAAAAGCGGAGAAAGATCAAAAGAAGTCTTCGACACTCGTAGACACAATCCGAGCAAAAAGAATTGAATAAATTTGCGAAATTTTTTAATGTTCAGCCAAAACGAAATCACTTCATTAAAAGTCAAAAGTTTACAAAATGCGGTGGCCAGTCCGCAGTTAGGCATTACAAAAAGAAGAAGAAGAACGGAAAAAGAGAAGAGACGACAAAGTCAGGGGTCGACCTCATCGTCGCTCGGCATAGCCACGATTGCACCCTCGGCTTCGGGGTCTTCACCCTCCAGCCTCGGATCGAACTCGGCCAAGGGCAGCTCTTCCTTACCCTCCACAGAGTCGTAGAAGTAATAGGACGAGACGTCGAACCCGGGGTTCCGAGCGACGACATGCTTCAGTGCTTGGCCGTACGCCTCCTCCATGTTCGTCAGCATGTGGGCTTCGACCTCGTCCCGAACAGCTTTCTCTGCGGCCGCCACCTTCGCCGCTTGCTCGGTCAGGGCCTCCTCCGTCGCCTTCTGAGACTGAGTCAGCTCTCCCTCAAGCCGAGCCCTCTCCTTCTCAAGGGTCTCGACCTTAGAAGCCTCGGTGGCAGAACTCCTCAATGCCTCGACGAGCTGAGCCTTTAAGTCGGCGACCTCGGCCTTGAGCGAAGTAGAACGCAACTTTTCGGCCTCCAGCTCCTTCACCGCTTTAGACCGCTCCAACCGTTCCTGGTCGTTCTGAACGGTCATCTCCTTCTCCTTGCTCACGAATTCCTCGAGCAAATAGTTGAAGTGGCAGAGGGTCTACAAGCAACAAAAGAAATAGTCAAGAACGAGCACAAAAACTTAGAAAAATTCTCAAAGTAATCTACTACTTACCGACATAGTGTTCCGAGCGATCTGCATCGCGGTGTCACCAACTTCACGCACCTTAAGCGCTGCTCAGTCTTTGGGGGTCGGCAGGTGCTTCACCGCCTGCATGCAAATGTTACCGTCTCCCAAAAATCCGTCGACCTTCATGACCCGCCAGTCGGGGACAAAGATGCGTTTATGCTCCTCGGTCAGAATCTTCTCCGCCTCGGCTGTGAGAGGCGGGACATCGAGAGACAACGCCGCACTGATGTTGAACGCTCCGCGGGGAGATCTTGGAGCATCTGTTTGCACCGTCAGGGTCGGCGCGTCCGAGGCAGGTGGGGCAGTCGGAACGACAATGCTTTGATCAGGCTCGACCAAAGTAGCCTCGACAACCTGCCGCTCGGGGGTCGGAGAGACCGAGGGTATCTTGGCCGCTCGGCCGCCTTGAGGTCCGGACATGGTCCTCTTCCTCTTCCTCGTCTCCTGCTCCCTAGCCGCTCGGGCCTTACCCATCAGGCCTTTGTAGTCCATGCCGGAGGATTCTGCACAAACCGAGTGAAAAAAGTTAGAAAATTTTTCCAAAACCTCAAAGACAAAACAAAGAAATGAGAGGCGTACTAGGGTCGATCGGACTGAGACCCTCTCGGAACAACGCCTCCTCGGTGATGTCTTTCCAACTGAAGGTCGGAAGCCCGAGCAACTTCTCCATGATCTCCGCCTCCTCGTTGCTGAGAATGGGCTCTTTCTTCGCCCGCTTCGGCAGACCGTCCCTTGACCACACCGTCGGGATCACCCATGGCTCGGGAGCTCGGACGAGGAAGTATTTCTCCTTCCAATGCTTGATCGAGTCCGGGTTCTCGATCAGCTTCACTCCCTTCCTCGGCGAGAGATAGTATCTCTGCTCATTTTTGCTTGGCTGGTAGGGTCGGTAGAGGCTCCGAAAGATGAACATGTTGGGCTCTGCGCCGACCTCCTGGCATTGAAGAACGAATGCCATGACGTGTCGCCAGGTGTTCGGCATTAGCTGAGCCGGACACAAGCCATACCACTACAGCACCTCGACCACGAAAGGGTGCAGCAGCAGCCGAAGACCAGCACTCAGGGAGTCGGCGGGAAATACGCATATGTCGGCCGAGGACGAGGTGCACGCTCGGAAATCGGGGCCAGAGAGAAGGAGCCCATACTCCGTAGGGATTTGGAACCCGCTCCGGATCCGATGCAGATCTGCCTCGGTCAGCACCGAAGAGATCTGATCCACCTCGGACGTTTCCCTCGGCTCGTTCTCCTCGATCGACTTGACGGTGCCCTGCGTCACTTTCTCCAACAGTTCTTCGGAGTAGCTCCGCACACCGCCAACGCTCGATAGAATGATCGGCTGCCGACCAAACTCCCCTGCAGCCTTCGGGTGCTCAATTATCATTTCCACCCCCTTGCCCTTGCTGGCTCGAACCAACACCTCCTGGAGAGGCTCGGCAACCTCCACATCCGTACTCGGCCGGACCGTAGTCTCTTCGGTAGGCTCCACTACCTCCTTCCCCTTATCCTTGCTCGGCCTGACCGCGCGGCTGATGCCTAGGTCCGAGGAGGGGGTCTCATCCGCGGAAGAAATCTTAACCATTTTACAAAGTTGAGAAGAAGGACTGACCTCGAAATGAATAGTATGGCCGAAAAAGATCGCCGGAGTTTGAAACGCCTCGCCGCGACAGCTAGCAGCGCCACTCGAAAGCTAAAAACTTCGCTAAGAAGTAAAAACCAAGAGTGAGAAAGTGAAAGTGAAAAATGAGGTGAAATGATGTGGGGGTGAAAACTTATAGTGAAGAAGATGCCTCTTGGGCTTTGTAACGTAAGGGCGCAACTCTTGGGCCTCAATTGAAGCGTTACAAAAGCCCAAACGGCTAAGTAACGAAGAACCACAACTGTTGGGAAAGGAAGCGACGTTTCAACCCAAGTAAAGAAGCTCGGTACTTCACATCCAACGGCCAAGATCGCCCCACGTACCCTCGGATCTAACACCTGAGCAACAGGCGATCCGAGCCATGTCGCTCGGATTCCGAGCAAGTGCCAATCCGACCTACGAAATGGAGAAAAACAACTTTCCCCTCTAAATTCGTGTAGGATCTCAATCAGACGGCTCAGATCTTGCCAGCGCCATAATACGACAAGATAGTGTTTTCTTGGAAACTGAGCCAACATCGAGATCTGTGCCATCATCCAACGGCCAAGATCGCCCCACGTCTCTCGGATCCAACACCTGAGCGACAGGAAATCCGAACCATTTTGCTTGGGTTCCGAGCAAGTGCCAATCCGAGCTATGAAATGGAGAAAAACGACTTTTTCCTCAAGATTCGCGTAAGATCTCGATCGGACGGCCCAGATTGTGCCACGTCCACTAAACGACAAGATAGTATTTTCTTGGGAAATGTGCCACCTCGAGATTCGCGCCAAGATCCGACGGCTCGGATCGCTCCACATCAAGCAGAAGTCCGAGCCGAGCGACTAGCATTCCGAGCAACTCGCACGAGGGTAAAACCGAGCCATTTCGCTCGGATTCCGAGCAAGTGCCAATCCGAGCTACGAAATGGAGAAAAATGACTTTCTCGTCAGGATTCGCATAAGATTTCGATCAGACGGCTCAGATTACGTCACGTCCACTAAACGACAAGATAGCATTTTCTTGGGAACCGTGTCTGCCTCTAGATTCGCGCCGCAATCCAACGGTCCAGATCGCTCCACGTCGCTCGGAATTCCGAACTGAGTGACTAGCTATCCGAGCCACTCGCACGAGGGAAAATCCGAGCCATATCGCTCGGATTCCGAGCAAGTGCCAAATGTTGGATCATTACGAAATTCACGCCTGAGATGAGGGACGGCCCAGATTGCGCCACATCCACTAAACGACAAGATAGTGTTTTCTTGGGAACCGTGCCTGCCTCAAGATTCGTGCCAAGATCCAATGACTCAGATCGCTCCACGTCACTCGGTATTCCGAGCCGAGCGACTATCGATCCGAGCTACTTGCGCAAGGGAAGAACCGAGCCACCTCGCTCGGATTCCGAGCAACTGCCCATCCGACCCACAAAAGCGAGAAAATTACTGCCGAGCGACTCGGTTCATTCGATCTTTCAGAAATTCGCGCTCGCTCAGGATCAACGGTCCAGATCGCGCCACGTCATAATTCGGTATTTTATTTATTAAAATCGTTTTATTTATTTAAAAATTGCGAAAAATTGATTAAAAATTCGGGAAAATTAATTAAAAATCCTGAAAAATAATTATGAAGTTGGGGAAATATTTTTGAACCCCCAACTAAGCAATTATTGTCTAGGACCATTTATTAAGACCCCCGAACAACAAATCGACATTTCGCAAAATTAAGTAAATATTCCGAAAAAATAGATAAAAATCACCAAATGTCCAGGAGAGTTCAAGAATAACTCGGAGCATGCAACTAACTTGGAAAATCACCATACTGCCTCTCGTGAAGATTCGAAACCTTCTATTTGGACTCCGATACAACTCCGCCAGCCATTAAAACAGTAAAACTACTCCTCAAAGGCTGATCAAGCTCAGTCTTCCGGAGTGGGAGACTCGTGATATGGCTAAAAATGGGGTTAAATCGGAACCGTCCAAATCAGGAACGAATCTTAAAGCCTAGAGGTAAAATGGTAATTTCACCTACCAATGGGTCAGAAGCGGGTACTGATTCTCCTCCTCAAATATCCATTAATTCGCGAACGGATCCACCTCAACTGGGTGCGGGTTTCAACCCGCATTAAACCCGATCCACCAGGATAGAATTAGGGTTTCTGATTAACACTAATCAACGGCCTTGATTCACATCTATCCTTTCACCAGGGGATTAGGGATTACATTCCTTATCTAAACCACAAGGATTACATTCCTAATCTGACCCCCAACGATGCCTATAAATACCCTCCATCCATCTCCATTAAGAGGTAATCAATCTTTTGCCAGTTTTACGCTCTTTCATAATCACTTCTGATTACTGACTTGAGCGTCGGAGGGTGCGTCGCCGGGAACAACCCCGGTGACTCGCACTTTTTGTAGGTGAACGGCAGGAGCAATGGTCAAACTCCGACAGAACAGGTAACAGGTTTGCTATTCAAAGTTTCCTAAGAATCCACAAATACTATCTGTTTGCCCCCACACTAGATTCAGCGGCAACAGGATCCATTCCCGTTATTCTTTTCTTTATCTTCGCAGTCGTTTTAAGGCAAGTAGCTTGTATGTAATTTATTTCATACAAGTTAAATACCGTAAGTAGTCTTACATGCATTTGTTTTGTACCCTCATGATGATCATATATTTTGTTTGTCGATCCGTTCCTTCATCTCTTGATCATGATTAGTTCACAGTAGTTGTCACCAGTTGCATGAAACAATTTAGATTAGATGGACATCTTGATGTTGTGACAGATCGTATGTTCTTGATGATTGCTTCATGGATGTTTGTATGATGTGCTATCTTATTATAGATTGTTTATTCACGTGCCATGCTGATTTGAGTGGCCTATATACAATGCTTTGTATGCCATCTTAGTTTGGACCATTTGTAATTATACTATTTGATAAAATGCATAAAAATACTTTTGTTTCACTACTGTCCTATTTTTGTACAGTAATTTCGACCCTATTAACATCAGTAGAATAAATAAATTTGTGAACATGATTTGTAGGTTTTGTTTTCTACTTTTCAGAACTTTCTACCGGTCTGAATTCCGATTATCGATGCATGAGTTATTGCTATTTTACTACAGTCATACCGTATATTCCAGAATCTGAACTATGTGATTTCTGAATGAAATATTATTTTAAAACTGATATTAAAAGTAGAATTTGAACTCTATATTTTGCTGAGTATGTTTTGACATGACTGGGATCAATCCCTAATTCTTGTATGTGTATTCAGAAGGGAACTCGTTTCCCCACTATTTACTGTGGTACTGATTGTTTTCTTTGGATGCATGAGGGCATGATCCATGACACCGTTACTATTTGCTTTTACTGTTACTATTATTGTTTGTCTGAATATACGGCCATATAGGTTCCATTACGAAATCTTAAAACAAAACTGTTTGATGTAGCATTAATGAGGTATAATTTGGGACGCATGAAATGCTACCTAGATAGTAATGAACATTAGACATAAGAATAACCGTTTCACTGTTACACCCTGTTACTGCTACTGTTAACCTGTTACTGTTACTATTGATTTCACTGTTACTGTTACTGCTATACTCTTCAATGTTCACCACTGTTTCCTGTTATCTGTAGAGTGTCTCTACTGTTGCTTTTCCTCCATTCAGTACTTCCTGTTTTTGTTTTATTATTTTCCCTTTCCTTTTCCTGCTTGTTCTACTTGCGGCCCGGAACTTACATCTAACGGGCACTATGTTTTCCTGTCTTCATTTTTCCTTGTAATTGCTATATGACCAGGTTTTGGTGATCGCTTGCCTACTGGAGTTGGTGAGCAAAAATTTTGAGCTGCACATTGGAAATTTTGCTTAATGTTCTGTTTGAACTATTTTATCCATTTACTATATTGAGACTTGTATTTGGGCTTGTAGGCCCAGGATATTGTTTTGTTTCTGATCTCGTATTTGTTAGAATATTCATTATTGTTGCGAATGAATACTGTTGATTTATAATTGTTTATGCATGCCTGGTTGAGTATATTGTTATATTTACCGTTATGCTAAGTCAAGTAGATCCGTACAGCTTATGGATGGTGAAAACTATCCACTAGGCTTAGTCACGTACCGTATTCCGTATTCCTTTTGGGAAGCGGTGTAACTCCCCGAATCCCAAATACACTGAATTCGAGATGTTCTACAGGATCTTTTCACTTTCTTTAGTACAATTTTACAAGAAAATTTAAACTTTTCACTTTACATCAGAGTTTACATCAATATTACACTTTACATTTTGCACAGCGGAAGTAAAATTTTACAACAATTAAATAAATGTACAACAACATGGTACAATCTTAAAGCGTCCTTTCCTCTTTAATCTTTTAACATGCCATTTACCTGCATATAAGACTGTGGGTACGTCCGTTTATTCAACCGACGATCATTATACACGGCCATCCTCTCTATGCCGGAAATAGTATAACTCAATTTTCCATATTTAACAAACACAAACTTGTCACATTCCAAATAAAGGGAAATACCCTAATGATGTCGTGTTGTGATGGTGCACTTAATCCTTAATGTATTTATTTATGTTACATGACACTAATGCGCACTTGTTCGGATTCTATGCATCCCATACTACATAGGTCCGAGGGCAAGCCCTTAATCGTTCTTCAGCTTTATAGGGTTCAATCCCTCGTTATGACTTACTCTACTACTGTAACTACGGTAAGTATCCTAGATGTCTTCTGACCTACGAACTCATGTCTAGGCACTCTGGAGGGAATCCCATCGCTGACATGACTCATCATGCAGACATCCTGTGGTAATTCAGCTCTCACCGTAGACATGACACCACCCGTAGTCTTCGAACATCCCACGAGCGTCACCACCGGGACGGTACTCTGGAGCAGCATCCTCACCCAGACTCATCATGGGAATTCCTGGGATACGCTCTCGCCGCTATCCAATGGCTCTCACTCATGTTTTTCTCCTACTTTCATCACATCTCCACTATGTGCTAAATCCTTAGTTTATATTAGAATCATGAATAAAATCAAAGCTCTAGAGTTAGCCTCTCCACTCAACCGGACTTATACATTTATTCAACATGACCAACCTTGGTCTTTCATTCCAATTTTTCATTTCATTTCTTTCAATTGCCGGGGAGACTTAGCTACTCTTTCATTTCAATTCCAATTCATAATTACTAAAATCTGAGCATTTCCACTCATGAGTTCAATTCATAATCTTAATAGATTTTCTTTTCATGTCATAACTTCCATATTCATTTAATTCTCATAATTCACAATAAATGATTCACTTCATGTACATTCATGCAAGAGCAAAAGAATTTACCAATGTCCATATTCACAGTCTTTACCACAACACAAATTATAAGATTTCCGAAATATCAAAAGAACACTCTGGACAGTCGACTTGGAACTCCACCAGTCGACCCATCCAGTCAAAAATAGTTCATCAATAACGCTCGGAGGAGTCGACTGCTGCACATGGCCAGTCGGCTGTTCCGCAGTTTTCTTTCTAAAAATATCATACAGTTAACAGTCGACTGTTTCTCAAATCAGTCGTCTGTACTGGGGTTCAGTCATATACTTATCATGCTCGGTACAGTCGACTGCTTCAAGCATTTGGTTGACTGAACCGGTTAAAACTTCATTTACACATATCACATTATATTCGTGCCAACATAGCATGTAATTTCTTATCTATTTATTAACATCATAATGTAGTTTCGATTGAGAGTAAAGTTCGCATAACTAATGTTTCTTTTCTCCAAAGAAAATACTGAGCATGCACTTCATTTACTTATCATTTACTTGCATACAATAACATCAAATTAAAATATGTTGTGCCATAGAACTCTGAACGGTACATGTTTCATTTCAATAAGCCAGTCGACTGCTCACATTCCCAGTCGACTGTATGTGTTATTTCTAGTTCCCCAATTATCACTAGTTCTTTTTCAATCATTCATATTTTCTAGATTGTATACCACATGGAGAATATTGATTTAGCAATTGTTCTACCGCTGTGGTTTGCATACGTATACACAAATAAATCTTTAGTCTCAATAAGGATTCTAATTTAAAAATCATGAAAACATTCGCCTCGTATCAGTCGACTCGTCCCCCTTGACAGTCGACTACACAGACCATTTTCAATTCTTTTTACAATGTCATTTACCAGTAGAGTCGCATACAATTTCTCATTCATACATTAATCAATCAATAGATCATTTTCCAATTAAATGTATACTCTTATTAATCATTTTTCATGCATCATTATTCGATTCAATACTAGCATATCTCCTAGTTAGAAATAAAGAAAATTAAACCCACCTTATTGACGAAAATAATCGAAATCCAGAAAACTCCTTAATGTAAAGGACGGCTCCTTGCTCCTTGCTCCACGCCGAAACCTCCAGAAAAATAATGCCCGGCCTCCACAAAACAGTCACACACAATTCTCTCACAATATACCCCTTTTACAATATGATCTTAGTTGTAAAAGAAACAATGGATGAGAGGGGGTATTTATACACCAAATGGAGTGAGACGGAGGGCTAGGATTCAATAGATGGTTATTGGATCAAAGACTAGGATGCACTAGGGAGTTGTAAAAACCACCCACACCCTAAATAACCACCCACAACTCACCCCCACTTCTCTACCCAATCCGGCTAAGATAGTATGCTTATGCACGTGTACATGGAGTGCACGTACAAGCACAAACCACCCTACAAGAAATTTGTACACCAACTAACAAGTCTCTTTTTTTTTTTTAAAAGAAATGTCACACATTGCAAGTTGTAGAAAAATAAGAAAGATTAAATTCATGGGCTTAAATTAATTGGGCCAAAATAATTATTTTAAAAGAAGGATAAGTAAATTAACATTTGGACTTTATAAAAACAATATTCTTATTCATCATGTTGAAAAATATAGCAAAAACATTACACGTGCACACCACGTGTAAAAATAAAAAAAAATTCATATATTTGAAAAATCAGGGTATTACAAGCGGGGCGTGACACATTCAAGAAAGAGAAACCCCAACACTTAGCCAAACAAAGAAAAAATAAAATTCTCAAAGGTAGAAGAGAACATACCGACATGGTTGCTCGAGCGATTTCGAGCGCGTCGTCACCAACGATCCCCGCCTCTGGAGCAGCCTTGTCCTTTGGCATAGCGAGATGACGAACAGCTTTCATGTAAGCGGTCAAGTCGCTAATGTAACACCCCGCAAAATTGAACTATGATAATTTTGCCCCGTACGTGTTATACATGTATATTTTGTACCGTTACGGATAATATTCGTGATATTATATTCTTTGTATTTTGTATTTCTATTTTTATAAATATCTTTCCGATCTTTTGAATTTATTTTGATCTCTTATTTGAACCAAACCCAAATATTTTTTGATCCATTCAAAAATTTTCGATTAAATTAATTTAGTCTCCTTATCATGCCATGTTTTTTATTCAGTACAAGACCATTTATTTATCGTATTATCGAATATTCAATTTTGCTATCTCTAAATTTCTTGACATTTCACTAAGAATTTGACCTTGTTCTCTTCATTGAAATTGAGAAACTTTATACATAAAAATCGTATCCCATCGAGTCTAGAATCCAGAACATCTTGCGGTTTCTCAATCCAATTTATAAGTTGTAAGTTATTTTAAATCTAAGTTGTCCCTTAATCCTAATTCCTAGTCCTAATTCTCTCCATAACCCCAACCTCATTTAATTCCACCTCCTTCTAAAATCCTAACCTACTCCCTATTAGTTTATTATACTCTTACCTCAACCCTCTCCTCCTTCCCACTCCATAGCACCCACCTCCTCTTCCCTTACTATCCACTACCCTAAAACACACTTCTCTTCTCACTCTGCCGCTCTCTCTCACCCATATATATACTCCTACATCCACGTACAACCCTCACACACACTGCCTATCTTATATATCTCTCTCTCTATATCAGTCGCTCTCTCTCATTCTAATATATATATATATATATATATATATATATATATGGAAAGCTTCATTTGTGCACTCCTCTAGTGCACACGGCGTGTGCACTAGGCCTTCGGGCATTCATATCGACGATCCGAACCGTTCACATTGATCTACACATCTAAAATAGTCTAAATATGTAAAATTAAATCATTTGAAATTCATTTAGCCATCCATTGAAGTGTTACAAAATTGTATGGCTGAAAATCATTGTTTTTTATAGTGACATGATGGATGGGCAAATGAATTTCAAATGATTTGATTTTACATATTTAGACTAATTTAGATGTGTAGATCAATATGAACGGTTCGGATTGTCGATATAAACGCCCGAAGGCCTAGTACACACGGAGGGAGAGTGCACAACCGAAGCTTTCCCTATATATATATATATATATATATATATATATATATATATATATATATATGGGAAAAGGGGTATGAGCAACTTGCTCATTTAGTAAATAAGCAATTGATGATGTGGCATACATGTGATTGGAAAAGCATTAAAAGAGTTCGTTATCCAATGTATCACATGCATGCCACATAATCAATTGCTCATTTACTAAATGAGCAAGTTGCTCATATCCCTTTTACCCTATATATATATATATATATATATATATATATATATATATATATATATATATATATATATATATATATATACAGTAAATCACTCCACCCCAAACATTCTTCTTCTTTCTCCTTCTTCCTCTTTGTTTCTGGCGAAACCCAACACCCGCACCACTCATCACCATTACCCCGTGCTCCTCTTGCCATCGCCATCTCCGCCTCACCCTCACCCTGCACCCCGCCTCGTCACCCGCGCTGCTCTCCACCATCACCGCCACCCCAACTCCCGCCATCGGCAACTCCTGACCACCTTCGAAAACTCGAACCCCATCGTCTGCAAATCCTCTCCACCTCCAACCATCGATGACTGCCTCCACCCCAGTCACCTCCATCGTCTCACCGAACACACACCATCACACCATCGACATTTTCATCATAGCTCCTCGCCATCGTCGTTGCCATCGTCGTTGCCATCGCCAGTACTCCACCTCTACCATCGCCTCGACTGTCGTGCCTCCGAAGCTCATCGATGAAGCTCCGTTGCCATCGTCAACTCTTCGAGCCTCCGCCGTCACCTCAAAGCTCCAATCACCACCTCCACCGCAGCTCTCCCACGCCATCGATCACCACCTCCGAAGCACCTCTACTCCCTTGCCGCTGCACTCGACCCCCAAGCTCCATCCCCATCTCCGATCACCAGTCACTCCCCGCATGTCTCTCTCTCTCTCTCACTCTATCTCTCTCTCTGTTTCTCTGTTTCTCTCTCTCCCCCCATCATTCTTTCTCTCTCTCTAGCTATTTTTCTCTCTCTAGCGCTCTCTCTCTCTTTCCGTCTGTCTATCTCTTTCTTTGTCTATCTCTTTATGTAACCCCTGTTTTCCCAATGTATTTTCTGTATTTAAAAATTTCGTAAATTATTTTTTTTCTGCTTTCAAATTCTTTTGTTAAAAGGTACTCTTGACTCTTCAATTAAAATCTAATTTTCGATAAGTAATTTTATGGTAACTGTTTTCTATAAATTTTACATTTGTAATACAATCTTATTTTTGATATGGTTACTTTGATCACTAGTATTATTATTATTACTGTTATTTTTTATTATTATTACTATTATTGTTATTAATATTTTTATAAAGTCCTAATTGTATATTTTTGTTATTTGGTTATTTTATTTAATCCTATTTTATTTATTTATTTATTTATATATTTTTCCTATTTCCTTACTGGATTTATTCAACCCATATACCCATTTAATCCCTGATACCCAAACCCAATATACTTTAACCCATTTATTCCTAAACCTATTACCCATTAACTAAACATCCCCAGACCTAATATATTACTAACCTAAACCCGTTTGCACCCCACCCGAAACCCGGTTACCCTTGCACAGCACCCAACCCTACCCTACTCCTACATAAGAATTTTTTCCCAAAATGACCCTCTTTTTGAAAGTTTTTCCAGAACTGACCCGTTTTTTTTAAAAATTCCATAAACGACCCACTCGCTTTTTGAAAAAGCGAGTTTGGTTAAAAATAACTCGCTTTTTCAGAAAGCGAGTGTTAAACTTTTAATTTTCGAAAGGTTAGACTCGCTTTTTGAAAAAGCGAGTTATTTTTAACTAAACCCGCTTTTTCAAAAAGCGCGCATGGTTATTTTGGTAAATATTTTCGAAAGTGGGTCAGCTTGGTAAATACTTTTAGAAAGTGAGTTAGTTTGGTAAATAATTTCAGCAAGTGGGTCAGTTTGATAATAAGTTCTTTCTATATCACATTGTCACTTCATCTTCTTTAGACTACTATATATGAAATCGTTTCTTTAGACTACTATATATGAAATCGTTTGTCAGGACTTTCTATATCACATTGTCACTTCATCTTCTTTGGTAATGATTTTATAAAGTTAGTAACTGTTTAGCAGTAGTCGAGAATATACATAACTTGACATTATTTCAGTATACACATAATTGATGTGTTTTAAGTTTTCGAGAATGAGCCCATAGATACTGTTGGATCCTGTAGGCGAGACAACAAACACTAGAGGGGGGGTGAATAGTGTTAATAATAAACTGCGGAAATTTTCTTCGGTACAGTCGACTTGTTTGTGAACCAGTCGACTGAAGTGATCAAATAACAGTAAATACAATAACTCGGTGCAGTCGACTTATAGATAAGGCAGACGACTGATGATGCAATGACAATACAAGTTATACGAGACTGATCAGTCGACTGATAGTGCAAGGAGTCGACTGTCCAGACAAGTTTTACAGAACTTATGAAAACAAAAGTAAATGCAAGATCAAGACAACCAATCACAGAGTACACAAGATATATTCTGGTTCGGTCCTCCCGACCTACATCCAGTCCCCAAGCAACCCACTTGAGATTTCTATTATTCTTGAAAAAGTTTACAAGAATACCCTACGACGTTAAGACAACAACCTTGTCTAACCCGTAGTCCTTTCTCTCAACCAGAGAAAGCAGACCCACTCTACTACCAAGAGTGAAACAAACCGACTCTACAACCTAGAGTCAAAAACCACTCTCCAACTGAGAGCAAAATGAACAAGAAAAACTTTACAGTCAACCTATAGCCTTGTTGGTGTATTGTGTTGTTGCACGTGGCTAAAAACAAGGTCGACTTCTATACCCAGTCCAGAACAGAATCGTTGTTATACTGGACTGAATGTAGAGAACCAAAGAGTTTGAACTTGAAAGCTTTTTCTCAAATTTTTCACTTAGAATTTTCTCAAAGAGTGCTCGGATCTCAAAAAGTTGTTGTAAGATCTTTTCAGTGAGATCTGAACTCTATTTATAGAGTTAGATCTCCTGGACGTTGGGGGACAGTTATTCCAACTGTCAACCAACGGATCTTTAGCTTTTGATTTTGAAAAATCAAAATTTGAAAACAGAAAACGGTCAAAAGCACTCGAACAGTCGACTGGGTTGCCATATGAGTCGACTGGTCAGAGTTTGAATAAATTTAAACAGTTTTGTACTTGTCAGTCGACTGCCAGAGGTATCAGTCGACTGGTACTCAACAGTTAAATTATATCAAACTGTTTTGACTCTTTTTGTGATTTTTTTGAAAAACACACATTATGAAATTGTGAGTGTATGTGTGTGTGACAAGGCTTTACAATCGGACTAAGACTCAACAAAAGTAAAATACAATGTTTTACAAGACACAACAATTTGACACATTTGAGCTTGAAGTCTTGAGTCTTGAATCTTGATTTGAGTCTTGAGTCTTTGAGCGAAGCTTTGGCCATTGTCTCTTATTTGGAGCTTTTATGCTTGATCATTTGTTCAGCTGTATAGAGGTAAATCCTTTGTGTATAGCACCTGTAAGTTTAGCATAGATACATGTGCAGTGTGTTGTGATCATCAAAATCAAGAATCAACAGATACTCTCAATCTCCGGTATACAAATAATTGGCTTTTGACCTATCAATCATATGCGCTGAGTTCTTGCGCCAAATGTCTCACACTCATTTTCTGAAAAAGCGAGGGTGGTTAAAAGGGTCCATGATTTTTTTTATATATTTCACATTGGCGGAAATGACCAAGTTACCACTTCCTTCATATAACCAGATTATCACCTTAGGGATAAAAGGGTCATGCGGTAGTGATAAAAGGGATATAACCAGATTATCCCTTTTATCACCTTAGGGATAAAAGGGATAAAAGGGTCATATGCGCTGGGTTCTTGCACCAAAAATTCTTCTATTAAAAGGGTGGTTGTAACTTCGTCCATGGCTGCTGTTATACATAATGGTAGACCACAAAAGCCTGATGTGGTAATTGATGAGACATGGTTCTCTAGTTCTGAATATTATCAGCAGACTAAGGTTTGATCATAATATATTGTTTTGTATTTCTTGCACTTATTGGTAGGAGCATCAACATATGCCAATTCAGTATTTGGGTGGATAAATGTTAAAATTGTTGTCGAGACTCATATATGTTAACCATTTAGAAATGTTAGAAATCAGATCCAATGCCCGGGCCTCGACAACAATTTTAACATTTATCCACCCAAATACTGAATTGGCATATGTTGATGCTCCTACCAATAAGTGCAAGAAATACAAAACAATATATTATGATCAAACCTTAGTCTGCTGATAATATTCAGAACTAGAGAACCATGTCTCATCAATTACCACGTCAGGCTTTTGTGGTCTACCATTATGTATAACAGCAGCCATGGACGAAGTTACAACCATCCTTTTAATAGAAGAATTTTTGGTGCAAGAACCCAGCGCATATGACCCTTTTATCCCTTTTATCCCTAAGGTGATAAAAGGGATAATCTGGTTATATCCCTTTTATCACTACCGCATGACCCTTTTATCCCTAAGGTGATAATCTGGTTATATGAAGGAAGGGATAACTTGGTCATTTCCGCCAATGTGAAATATAAAAAAAAAATCATGGACCCTTTTAACCACCTTCGCTTTTTCAGAAAGTGAGTGTGAGACATTTGGCGCAAGAACTCAGCGCATATGATTGATAGGTCAAAAGCCAATTATTTGTATACCGGAGATTGAGAGTATCTATGAGCTCATTCTTGACAACTTAAAACACATCAATTATGTGTATACTGAAATAATGTCAAGTTATGTATATTCTCGACTACTGCTAAACAGTTACTAACTTTATAAAATCATTACCAAAGAAGATGAAGTGACAATGTGATATAGAAAGTCCTGACAAACGATTTCATATATAGTAGTCTAAAGAAACGATTTCATATATAGTAGTCTAAAGAAACGATTTCATATATAGTAGTCTAAAGAAGATGAAGTGACAATGTGATATAGAAAGAACTTATTATCAAACTGACCCACTTGCTGAAATTATTTACCAAACTAACTCACTTTCTAAAAATATTTACCAAATTGACCCACTTTTGAAAATATTTACCAAAATAACTATGCGCGCTTTTTGAAAAAGCGGGTTTAGTTAAAAATAACTCGTTTTTTCAAAAAAAGAGTCTAACCTTTCGAAAATTAAAAGTTTAACACTCGCTTTCTGAAAAAGCGAGTTATTTTTAACCAAACTCGCTTTTTCAAAAAGCGAGTGAGTCGTTTATGGAATTTTAAAAAAAACAGGTCAGTTCTGGAAAAACTTTCAAAAAGTGGGTCATTTTGGGAAAAAATTCCCTACATAACCCACCTGTTAATCTGCGAATCCTCCAAACCCATGCAGCCGCTTTTTTTTCCTGCCGCTTCGTCTTCGCCCTACTCCTGCTCTTCGCTTCCCCCCGTGCACCCTGTCCTCTCCTCCGTGCGACTGCAGCGCGCCAACCCCCGCCGCCTCTTCAACTCCCGTTCTCTCCCTTCCCTCCTGTCGTGCTGCAGCATCTTCTCCCTGCGCCGCGCCCTGCACCTCGACAGCAGCGTCGCGCGACCTCAGCACACCTCCCTGGCCTCCCATATCCCCCGTCCTCCTGCACCATCCCGACCACAGCCGCCCTCTAAGCTGTCTCCCGTTCACCCAGCGCTCCTCCGCCCTACAGCGCCACTCGCTACAACCCCCTGTGCCGCACTGCCTCCAGCCAGCCGGTGTTTCCCCTGTGCTCACCCCCTGTGCCGCTCACCTGCTCCCGCTCCCCCTATTCTCTCTCCCGACCACCTCGACAGCACCCCCCGCAGCTAGCCCCGCCCTTAGGCCGCCGCACTTCCCCTGCTGACTTCCGCCTAAGTCGCAGTGCCTTCTATGGGTCGCGACGCCAGTGTCCCCTCCCTACCGGTGCACCGACAGCCGCGCATGCCTCCATGTGTGCGGGTGTCGAGTGGTGTGTGCGTGTGGATCTCGAGTTGTTCTCGTCGTGGTGGTGCGTGAGTATCGTTCTTTGTTCGTGTAATCTCGAGTTATTTTCGTGGTGCCGTTCGTGTTCGTGTGCTCATTATTGTGTTCGTTGTTGGGCTCTTGTTCGTTTGATTCTTGGTGCACGTGCATCTCGTGCCCATGGAGTTTTGGTTTCCATCGTTCGTTCTTGGCTCGTGATTGTTCGATCGTGCTTGTGCCTCGGGAATCTATTCCCGTTATTCTTATTTGTTGGATCGTCGTTTTCGTCATCTCGCAGGCAAGTAACTTGTACTGCAATTCATTTATTTGATACAAGTCAAACAGTTCACCTATAGTGTAGTTGGATTCTAGAGACGACTCCTGTTTGTATTTTCCTTCATGGGTTTTGTCTCTATTATGAAAACTTGACCATAGATGACTGACGACACAAATCTTGATATGAATTAACTTAGGTTTACCCGTTCTTGATTTTGTTCATGTATGCGAGACTAGTTGTGAGAATTCGTAATTTGGTTGAGACCTGTGTGATATAATTGGCGTGGACATGCTAGATACCCTAATTCATGATGTTTAGACACTTGGTAGACTCTATTTCATGTTTGGATGTGTTTGGATCAATTTTCTTGAATCTATGTTGATTTTGTTTTTAAGGGAAAAATCTGTATTATGTCGCTGTTCTGTTTTGTTTGCTGTTTTCGACGGTATTAAAGTCAGTATCTTAATTTCGGTATAAAACAAGAATTTTTGATAATTTTGTCTATTTTCAAACCCCTCTAACCTTGCTTGATTTTGATTTCGTATGAGTGAGTTATGACTGTTTTAGTACAGAGGTGTCGACCTTTTCAGATTCTATTTTTCGGTAATTTGGATGACAAATCATTTTAAAGAACTATGCTACATATATTATTTTGATCCAAAACTTTGGTCAATGTTTCTTTAACAAGTTAGGGGTTAACCAGAATTTTGGTGAATTTTATTGATGAGTTTTATGTGATGTTTCATGCTCGTTTATGAAATCTATACTTGCTGTATTTTGCTCGCTGTTCTATAAAGAACTTTATTTTCACTATGTTTCCTTGTACTGTATGAAAATGTTTGTGAAATATCAAAGTTAGCTTGTTTTATCTATTTTCATCTCCCTTTGGCCGATTTGGATTTCGTTTCACGGCTTGAGAGATATTTCAGTTTTCGTACAGCATTGTTGGGAATTCTAGATTTGCCAAACTATGTTTTCTTGATACTTTCTTATTTTTGATGAATGCCCTAATTTCACTGGAAAAATTTGAAACTTTATATTTAGATACTGGACATATAGGGGAATACTCCAGATTTTTCATAGATTTATTTATTGAGTTTTCATGTTGTTTTCCTGTTCTTGAATTCGTTTTCCTGATTTCTGGCTGAACCTATTTTTTGTATTCAAACCAGTTTTGAGTTATGTTTTTGTGAATTAATATATGACTTATTTATATTCGCTGGATTTGCGTGGAAGTCTATTTTTCAGATCCTTTGACGGATCCAGTTTTGCTTGTTTGTAATACTGGGAATCGCTGTTTACTACAGTATGATCTTGCTGTCCTGAACTTGAGATTTGTTTATTTTAGTCTTTTATGAGATACCTTGCACACGTACATGTTTACCTTGTAATTTAAACTTGTTAAATGATTCTGACATGATATACTTGATATGTTTTGCACACCTACATGCTTGTTTGACATTAATAATAAAATAACCAAGCTGGGGTTAAGGGAAAGATCTAGTAGTGGATAGTACAGAAACGTGTACTCGGAAGAACCTAGTGGTTATTGGAGCTTGTTTACATGTGGAGCTTGACACGATATACATGACACGTGCACACATGACACTAGAGCTTATTTGGGTTTTGGTGCTTGTTTACGTGATACATGATTACATGATACTTGGAGCTTGTCCTTGAGTACACTGCCCTGTATGGTCTCCTACAAAATCTAAAGCGAAACTGTTTATTGTAGCAACCATGTAGTAAAAACCGGGATGCATGAAGTGCTACCTAGATAGTAATAACTATAATACTTAAACTTGACACTTGAACATGATAAATGCTTACATGACCCTTGAACATGATACATGCCACTTGACACTTTACGACATGATACAGGAGATTTGATACTTGATACATGTTACATGACTTCTTGATTCTTGATACTGGTTATTTGATGCATGACACTTGTTTACTTGACACTTGACACATGCTATTATACTTGCTCATTTTTCCATGCTATGATTTTTATCCTGTATTCATGATTATACCATACTAGTTTGTTATTTAGATTTTCCTATCCCATGTACTTGTATCCTAAATTATAAGTGGCCCGTAACTTACAATTGACGGATACTTGTTTCCTCTTTCCTTCTCCTGTAATTGTTAATTACAGATTTTGGTGATCAGCTGCCCGATGGAGTATGTGATCTAAAGTTCTAGTTGGCTGGAGCTTTTGCTATCTTCAATTATTTCTTGTTGCTGATTTTGAACATTGTATTTGTTACTTGTATTCTTTGTGTTTGGGCAGTATGACCCAGGATATTTTTGTTATTCAGATCATGACTATTTGAGATTAATATATTTTATTTCAAGTATTCTTGTTGGTATTTGGTTCCTATGTGCATGTGGTTGACATTTTCTAGCTTCCGACTCTGATTATATTGTGATATGTTGTAAAGATTCTTGAACAGCTTATGGATGATGAAAATCATTCACTGGGCCAATGTTACGTACTTGTATTCCATATTTTTGGGAAGCAGGGCGTGACACTTTATATATATGTATATATATTATATTGCACATATATATATGTATATCTCTATATATATTAATACAATTTTTATTTCGTTCGCTTCTCGAATTCGACGAATAGTTGCGGTCCGTAGAGCCATTGTCGTTGTTCGTGTTGCTATCGTCTTCAAATTGATTGTAGAATCGATCAAATCTAGAAATGATAAAAAGTGGGTAACAACTTTAACCAACTCTATTTTTATTGAAGAATGTGTGCATGCTAGTTAATTTAATAAATTGAGTAATCGTGCTTAGATTATGTATGAATGTTGTTTGATTATGGGTGTTAATTGGCAATTAATTAATTGGTGAGACTATGATATGATTATCTTAGAAACGTTATTATAATTCTGTCCAGAATTTGATCTCACTTCAGAAAATCATTTCTATTTAAATACATGGATTATGAGACCGAAACTTTTGTATATGTATCATGTATGTGTGTACAACATCCCCTCAAAATTTCATAATTTTTGGATGTCGTTTGGTTTTTTTATAAAATCTGAATACATTACCGGTTTAGAAATGAAATAGAATTTATTTCATAAATTCCTGGCTGAATATCATACTTATTTTCTAAGAAATCTAATTTCCAAGAAGTGTACGTTTTTCCGTGATTTTTTAAAGTCGCAAGAGCTGTGATTTCTAGATTCTGAACCTACTGTCTTATAAATGGTTTTAGATAGATTTAGTTAGGTTGAAACTAGAGGTTCTTAACTACAATGTTGTAGTAGACTCATTGAGATTTCATATGAGAAATCAATTTTCTAACAAGTATTGGAATTTATATAATTATTGAAAGTTGTATTCACCTATCAAGGAGACACGTGCGGCGTCGTCTCGACTGTTAATTTTTGGGATCTAGTGTTAAGAAAGGTCAGAACTTAGGGGATGGACACAAAAGTATCCGTCGATGTTCTATGTTATCAAATACGAATGAAGCGGAGCAGGTAACGCCTGCCAGGGCATCTTATACTCGTGATAACTTTTAGTGAGGTCCGAAAGCGGAGAAAGACCACCAGGGTTGTGCATCGTTATAGATGCTCAGGAGTGGAGAAATACCACAGGGTTCCTGGCATGACCACTACCGACTGCAGTAACGGAATTGGACCTAACAACAGCAACCTTACTAGTCACTAGGTAAATGTCAATAACAGGGTAGAATACATGAGTATGTATTGCATGGATCTAGTGTTAAGAATGAGGGTGCGGATGTATAAGTCAGTAAAATCCTGTCGGAACTTAGGGGATGGATGCATAAGTATCCGTCGATGTTCTATGTTATCAAATACGAATGAGGTGGAGCAGGTAACGCCTGCCAAGGGTGTCTTATACTCATGATAACTTTTGAAAGAGTAACAATAACTAGGTTTTTGAGAGGGGAAAGATTGATTACCTTTTGAAAGGATTGAGGGTCTGGTATTTATAGGCAGTGCCAACTGGGTCTGGACCCGATCGCCCGTGGGCCTGACGTGGTGGAAGCCTAGGCAGTTTAGGGCTGACGTGGTGGAAGCCCAGGCGGTTTAGGTCTGACGTGGCAGATCTGATGATCGAGGGTGTACGCCTTTTGAGGGGATCCTGTGGCCCAGGAGGGGCCACGTCGTCTGACCCATATCAGGAGCCCCTACTCCTAGAGGGCTGGGTGATCCAGCCGTGTAGGAGTAGGTTTTTTACCTCTGTAGGAAGAGCAGGGGTGGTGTGTACGGTGAAGAACGGGATCCGTATCTTCCAGAAGAGGTCAGTGGGGTAGGATGAAGGGGGTCCCCTCTTGGGGTTACGCGGGGCGTCAGGTGCAGAAGAGTCGGAGCTCGGTTCGTCGAGCATCGAGGGTCAGTAGGCGAGCCCCCTCACTGGTTGGAAAGCAAGGGGGCATCGAGACCGGTGGAGTAGGAGCTCTTCTTGCCGAGCATCTAGGGTCGGCAAGCGAGCCCCTCATTTGTTCGGGGATAATTTGGGGTTCGCGATAACATCCGAGCGTCGACCCCGAGGTCGTTTGGCCGAGAGTAGGGGGTCGGTAGGCGAGCCCCCTCACTTGTTGGAAAAGCAAGGGGGCATTGGAGTCTTTGGAGTAGGGTTCCTTCTTGCTGAGCATCTAGGATCGGCAGGCGAGCCCTCATTTATTGGGGGGATAATTTGGGGCTTCGCGGTGATATCCGAGCATCGACCCAGAGGTCGTTTGGTCGAGAGTAGGGGGTCGGTAGGCGAGCCCCCTCACTTGTTGGAAAAGCAAGGCGGCATTGGAGTCTGTGGAGTAGGGGTCCTTCTTGCCGAGCGTCTAGGGTCGGCAGGCGAGCCCCTCATTTGTTAGGGGATAATTTGGGGCTCGCTGGTGATATCCGATCGTCGAGCCCCGAGCAGTTGAGAGAAACTTTTTGGGGCTCGTGGTGACATCTGAGCGTCGACCCTGAAGCCGGTGAGAGAAACTTTTGGGGCTCGCGTTGATATCTGAGCGTCGAGCCCCAAGCAGCTTGGGAAAAACTTTTTGGGGCTCACAGTGACATCCGAGCGTCGAGGTCCAAGCAGTTTGGGAGAAACTTTTTGGGCTCGCGGTGACATCTGAGCGTCGAGGTCCAAGCAGTTTGGGAGAAACTTTTTGGGCTTGCGGTGACATCCGAGCGTCGAGGTCCTAGTAGCTTGGGAGAAACTTTTTGGGCTTGCGGTGACATCCGAGCGTCGAGGTCCAAGCAGTTTGGGAGAAAGTCTTTGGGCTCGCAGTGACATCTGAGCGTCGAGGTCCAAGCAGTTTGGGGGAAACCTTTTGGAGGAAGAACATGGGTGAATAATGGTGAAGTACCCGAGAAGTTGACCCTGCGTGACGAGGCACCGCATTGGTCGACAGAGCCGAGGATAAGAAGGTATTTTTGCGCTCTAGGCTGACGTCATCAAGATCTTAGTGGTCGTTAGATCTTGATGATGAAGATCAGACGGCCAGATCTTTTTGCGAAATTTGAGGAGTCCCGCCTGCGCTTATAAATCCCCCTCCCCCACCTCACTTCTTCACTTTGCTTTCAACTTCTTAATAACAGAAATTTCCCTGCACACCGCCGGCGACCATTTTTCATTGACCTTTGCGTTCTCCGGCAAAAAAGGTTAGTATTTTTGTTTTAAAATGTCACAGTCTCAGTCCGGTTCCGAGGTGGGCACTTCAGGTCGCGGCGAGGAGGAGGTTCATTTGTCTTCAATATCCTTTTCGTCAGGGTGACTTGCATCCGGTAAAGGAGGAGGTTCTGTCAGTAGGAGGGTCGGATAGCGAGGGCGACGTAGCCTTCATCGTAGAGCCCCTGCAATCCCGTAGGCTGGGTAAGGAGCCTGTAAAGGAGGAGCACGAAGAGAGGGATCCCGAGGGAGAGGGGCTTGTGGAGAAGGAGAATGAGTCCGGAGAAGGAGGTCAGGAAGAAGAGGAGCAGGTCGAGGAGGGCGATGATCAGGAGGAGTCCGAGCAAGGGACTGAGAGTGGTAGTGACCATGGCAAGGTCGGAGGGACCGAGGAGGAGGTAGGGGAAGAAGAGGCAGATCCTCCCTACCATTGCCTCCCCTAGCGACCCCTTCCCCTGATAGGAAGGATCGCCCCCGAAGGAGGAAGAGGAAGTGGATACGGCCCGACTATCCGGCCGAGAAGGATAAGTACGAGTATGGCTCCGGGTTCACGTACCCCCTTCTCTCTGGCAAAAATCCAGGGTCGATCAGGATGTACCCTGACGACGTGAAGGATCTTCTGGCGTATACATCGCTGTTAAGGGACGAGGGCTGGTCCATGATCAAGATGGACAGTGTAAAGTGTGCCCTGCCTAGGGACTACTTGCCCATCTTGAGGGCGGCTTACTTCATTCCTCAGGAGTTCGAGCTACTGGTGCCGAACCCAGGAATCCGCCCGACCACTGCTCTCGAACCGAGCTTCTGCATGTTCCCTGAGGATGCTTTTGTCTCAGGGTTGAGGCTTTCGTTGCACCCGTTCATCAAGAGGGTGCTAAACTGGGCGGAGCTGAGTCCGATGCAGTACGGTCCCAACTCTTGGAAACACTTAGTGTGTTTTATTTTGAAGTGTCAGGAGAAGGGGATTATGCCGAGGCTGATCTGCTTCTGAGCCATCCTGGGGATGAGCTCTCTCGGGGACCAGGAGGGGATTTTCTATCTTTCGCACTGCTCCCACAAGAAGGTGATGCACGACCATTTGGGCTCCATCAAGGGTTGGAAAGAAAAGTACTTCGTAGTCTGAAGTGAGAAGCCTTGGGACATCCCCACTGTTTGGAACTTAGAAAAGTCGAACCACAAGCCACCGAAGCGAAGAGACTTGATTGAGAAGGAGTGGGCGAAGGTCAACAAGATCGTGGAGGGTCACATCATTGGGTTGCCTTGCGTCACAGAGCTACACCTCGCCCGAGCTGGACTGAGCTCGACCAACCCTAGTATGTTTTTGTTTCTATTATGTATTTCTTTCTGCCTTCGCGTTAACATGTTTACTTTTCATTTTTTGTAGAAATGTCTGCCAAGGAGCTTGATAACTGCAAGGATGTAGTGGCCCTGGCCTGCCAAGAGGAGGCCACCTCGAGGCAGGGGACTAGCCTAGGCAGCGACTTCAAGGCCCGAGGAGTCGATCCCGAAGAGGGTGAAGAAGCATCATCACCATTCGTCGAGGTCGGCGAAGGATCTGGAGGCGAGCTCCGGTAGTAAAAAGGTTGCTGAGGTCACGAAGGGACCTCTCCCGCCGCTGCGACCGAACGCCGCGAAAATGGTGGGTCAGCAGGGCATAAGGCCATATATCCCCGACTAGGGGGGTCAAGGCGGGGGAGCTCCTCGAAGGCTCAGTTGCGGTAGAGGTGGTGGAGCACCTCGCCACCGAGCGGGATCGTATGGCCCTAGTCGTGGAGACGGCTGATACGTCCTACATGAGGTTCGTTCAGGCCCACCTCGCGGTTAGTCTTCCTTCTAAATTTTGGTTTAGCTTTGCAAAGAATTCTCCTAACTTGATCCTCCTCGGCCAGGTGATGCAACACGCGTAGCACTTTCACGAGTGCCTCGAGAAGGAGATTGTCATCCAGAAGAAGAACACCGAACGCTATTTTTGGGAAGCCACTCAGCTGAAGAACGAGCAGACGGTGGCGGAGACTGCCCTTGCGGTTGCCCTAAGCCCAGCTGGTCTCCAACACGGAGCATCATGCGAAAGAGCTGGCGTAGTTCAAGGTGAAGGCCAAGAAGGCTAGCGAGGAGGCAGGCGATCGCCATGGCAGATACCCTGATCGCCTTGAAGGACGAGGCTTATAACAAAGGCCAGGGAGCACATCCCGCGGATCTATCCGGGCCTTCAGGTCGGGCATCTCCACTATGGGTGGGAGTTCCCAGAGCTTCCGCTGACACCACGTGGCGGGGAGGATGAGGAGCAGGGGAACACTCGATTGGAGGCCGGGGGCGACCAAGGTGACGAAGAGGTGCTGTCCCCCTCCTAAACAATAGTCTAGGAATTTCCTTTTTTTGTAATTGCCGAACGCGAACTAGCCACTGCTTTTTGTAACTAGAAAATTTTTGAATTTATACAAGAGGAATTTTGGCCAATGCTCTATGACTTGTGTTTTTTCGACTCTTTTGTGACCTGTTGTTTTTTTCATCTTTTTGATAGATGCATGAGGTCCTCGGTGCCGACCTTGGCTTTGCCGAGGTCTCCTGGGTACGAGCTGGGCCGGGGGCCATGGAGAGTGTTCTGCCTCGCCAACGTAAGCAGGCTCAGGACCGAGTGGCCGCAGTGAATTACTTTATGAACAAGTCTAGAGAGCTCAGCTTGGAGGTTGCTCGTCTGAAGAAGGCCATAGCAGACCGGGACTGGTGGGCAGTTGAGATGAACTGGTCGATCTCGGATGCCTCGAGTAGGCGGTCGGCTTCTGAGTCTTTTCTTCATAAGGCTGTTATAGAGAAAGAGTTAGAGATCCGTAGGTTGAAGCTAATGCTAGGCATTGGTCTAACCGAGGAGGCGAGCAATTCTGTACTAGGACCTTCTCCGACCTTTTTCTTGGAGGCGGCCCAGCCTGCCGATGCGAAAAGCTCTGTTGCCGGAGTTTCTTCCCCGGTCGGATCGGCTGAGCATGCGAAGGAACCCGTGGGAAGCGCCGAGATTGAGTTTTAAGCCGAGCGATGAGTGATTTGTAAGCTTTTCATTGTATTGGACGGCCGTTTCTGGCACTCTACGAGTAATAAAAAACTTCCGACTTCTTTAACTTTGACGATTCATTGAGTGAGGAGGGCAGGAGTGTAGCTCGAGATTGTTGCCGAGTTCGGCCTTGCAGGGGGTCGCCGCCGAGGCAAAAAGCCGAACCGAAGTTTCTTGCAGGCAACGCCCAATGAGTGACGTTTCGCCTTCTGATAAACATTAATAGCGACATTTTGCCTTCGACTGTTTGGACTTCCCGATGTAATAAATGTGTTGCTTAGGAGGTTATATAATCCTCATATCCCCATTGTTTTTCGTCAGGTATTGTGATTGACTCATCTGCCACCCGCTGACAATTCGGACTTGTCAGCGGGTGAGAGGTGGGTCGACCGTCTATGAGATTTGGGTGCCTGCCGAAGGCGGGCATCCATAAGTAGAACTTTGGTCCGAGAGTTCCGAGTTGGTGGCTCACCAATCACCCTTGAACAATTTGGGGTTTTGGCTTTAAGGGCCATAAACCTCGAGTTGCTCGCGGGTGAGTGGTGGGTTGATCAATTAGTCCGGAGGCTCGGTGAGAGTCTTGGGTCGTTGACCCACCTCTCACCCGCGAACAACTCAGAATTTTGGCTGGTCCGGGGCTCGAGGCATTTGCCGAAGGCGCGCGCACTAAATCTTTAATGAAAATTTTTGAAACGGGCATGGTTATAGGTCATCGCCGAGCGTAAAAGGCATGGCTTGAAAAAGTCAAGGCCTGGCTTGAGATCGACGTCGAGCCCTTATGTGTACGCCTTGACAGATAGTGTGGGTGTAGCCGTAGGTCATTACCGAGCGCATAGGTTGATGGGCCTGAACAAGCCCAAACCATGCTCGAGGCTGATGTCGAGCCTCTACACCTTAGAGAAGCCAGTGATGGGCGTAGCTGTAGGTCATCGCCGAGCGTAAAGGTTGCGTGGCTTTCAAAAAAGCCAAGACCTTGCTCGAGGTCGATGCCGAGTCCCCACACCTATTCTCGAAAAGATAGCACAGGTGTAGCTAGTGGTCATTGCCGAGCGCATAGGTTGATGGGCTTGAACAAGCCCAAACCATACTCGAGGTCGATGCCGAGCCCCCATACCTTAGAGAAGCCAGTGATAGGTGTAGCTGTAGGTCGTTGCCGAGCGTAAAGGTTGCGTGGCTTTGAGAAAAGTTAAGGCCTTGCTCGAGGTCGACGCCGAGCCCCCACACCTATTCTCAGAAAGATAGCACGGGTGTAGCTGGCAGTCATCGCCGAGCGCATAGATTGATGGGCTTGAACAAGCCCAAACCGTGCTTGAGGTCGATGCCGAGCCCCCATATCATAGAGAAGCCAGTGATGGGCGTAGCTGTAGGTCGTCGCCAAGCGTAAAGGTTGCGTGGCTTTGAAAAAGCTAGGGCCTTGCTCAAGGTCGATGCCGAGCCCCCTACACCTGTTCTCGGAATGATAGCATGGGTGTAGCTGGCAGTCATCGCCGAGCACATAGGTTGATGGGTTTGAACAAGCCCAAACCATGCTCGAGGCCGATGCCGGAGCCCCGTGCCTTAGCGGTGATTTTATCTGGCTTGAGGTGCCATCCGAGTGTCGAGCCCCAAGCTTGTAAGGAAAGCTTTTTGTGGCTTGCGGTTCCTTCCGAAGCCCGATCCCTAAGTTTGTAAGGGAAGCTTTTTGTGGCTCGCGGTTTCTTCCGAACGCCGAACCCTAAGCTTGTAACAGAAGCTTTTTGTGGCTCGCGGTTTCTTTTGAACGTCGAGCCCTAAGTTTATAAGAGAAGCTTTTTGTGGCTCACGGTTTCTTTCGAATGTCGAGCCCGGGACATGTTTCTTGAGAAAGTTAATACGAAGCCAAAGCTTGTTTTAAGAAAGCTGGCATAATTACAATGCACTTGGACTTTACAAAATAATGCACGACGTGCCGATTACATTTTTCATAATTTACATTCGCTGAAGAGGCTAATCCTCCCCTTCGAGGAATTTGATGAGGTGCTCTGCGTTTCAAGGGCCTCTTGACAG
Source organism: Hemerocallis citrina (assembly GCA_017893485.1). Classification (NCBI taxonomy): domain Eukaryota; kingdom Viridiplantae; phylum Streptophyta; class Magnoliopsida; order Asparagales; family Asphodelaceae; genus Hemerocallis; species Hemerocallis citrina. The sequence continues at coordinate 154,582,222 of CM030362.1, forward strand.
CCTTTCCCTCTGGGTCGGTGAGGCGGTACGTGCCTAGGCGTACAACCTTAGATACCTTGTACGGGCCTTCCCAGTTTGGGGCCAGTTTCCTCTTTTGGCCGGGGTTAGATATCGCCAGCTTTCAGAGGACGAGGTCCCCCAGCTTGATGTCAGTGGGACGTACCCTTTTATTGTAGAACCTTTCGATCCTCTGTTGGTAGGTGTTTCTTCTGATGGCATACTTCTCCCTAACCTCGTCTATGAGATCCAGGTCGGCACATAGCTGTGCCGAGTTGCTTGCTTCGTCGAAGGCCATGATTCGGTGTGAAGGGAGCCCGGTCTCCTAGAGGAATCATGGCCTCCGTGCCGTATGTCAGATTGAATGGCGACTCTCCCGTGGGGATTCTCTTCGTCGTTCGGTGGGCCCAGAGAACGCTCGGCAGCTCGTCGACCCATAACCCCTTGGAAGAGTTATCAAGTCATTTATTGAGACCGTCAAGAATCTGGCGGTTCACATTCTTGGCCTGGCCGTTTGACTGCGGGTGGCATACAGAAGAAAAGCGCTGCTGGATTTCGAAATCCTCGCAGAACTTTCGGAAATTCTTACCTGCGGATTGAGTCCCATTATCTGTGATGATTACTTGTGGAATCCCGAACCAGAAGACAATGTGTTTTCAGAAAAATTATTAGGTCTGCTACTCGGTGATCGTGGCCAGAGGCTCGACTTCGATCCACTTCGTAAAGTAGTCGATTGCCACTATTAGAAACTTTCTTTGGCCCGTTACCTTCGGAAATGGGCCTACCAGATCCATTCCCTACATAGCAAAGGGGGTAGGACCTGCTAGGGAGCGGAGGTTCGCTTGCAGAGCTCTTTTCACCAAGGAGAACCTTTGATAAGGGCCACACTTCTTTACCAAGGGCCAGGGCATCTTATAGCATTGTGGGACAGTAGTACCCGTGATTCAGAGCCTTTCGTGCAAGCGATTGGCTTCCCATATGGCACTCGCCGATTCCTTCATGGAGCTCCTTGAGAGCGTACCTTGCTTCATCGGGGGTTAAGCAGCAGAGGTAGGGCCTTCCGTCCATCATGGTGTACGACCTTTTGAAGAGGGTCTCGCTGATCATGGCAAACCTCTCTGAACGGACCCTGATCCGCCTTACCTTGGCTTGGTCTTCGGGGAGCTCTCCTTTGATTAGAAACTTTCTGATGGGAGTATTCCAATCGTCCGGATGAGCTCCGTCTTCGATGCAGAGCATCTCGGGGAGGTCGGTACTTAGCTTTAGGAGTACTTCGATCAGGACGGTGCGGTCGAGACCCTCGATGGACGAGGAGGCTAACTTTGACAGAGCGTCAGCCTGGGCGTTCTGCTCTCTGGGGATTCTTAAGACTGCAGATTCGTCAAAGGACACCAAGAGCTACTGGACTACAGCCAAGTACCGGATCATCCGATCGTCACGGGCCTCGTACTCTCTGGTGATCTGATTGACCATGAGCTGAGAGTCACTGAAGGCCCTGATCTGCCTGGCGCCAGCCTGATGTGCCAGGGTAAGCCCGGCGATCATGGCCTTATACTCGGCCTCGTTGTTAGAGGCTGGAAAGTTGAGGCGAAGGCAATACTGAAGAAGTAAACTGTCAGGACCCCGCAGAATGATACCCGCACCACTCCCCACTTCGCAGGAGGAGCCGTCGACGTAAACTTCCTACGTCTGGTCAGCCTCCTCGCTTTCGGGTTGCTTGGAGATGGTGCATTCCATGATGAACTCAGCGAGGGCCTGTCCCTTGATGACCGTTCTTAGCAGATAGCCGATGTCGTATTGACTGAGCTCGATCGACCAATTGACCAGTCATCCGGAGCTCTCAAGTTTGTAAAGTACGACCTTCAGAGGCTGGTCCGTGAGCACCTGAATTGAATGCGCCTGGAAATAGAGACAAAGATTTCGCGTGGCCATGACCAGGGCGTATGCTACCTTCTCCATTTTTGAGTATCTGGTCTCGACAGCGAGCAGAACCTTGCTCACGTAGTATAGCTACTTTTGGATTCCGTCTTCTTCTCGGACGAGAACAGCACTGAGCACATTTTCCGAGGCCAAAAGATAAAGCCAGAGTGGCTCACCTGGTTCGAGCTTGCTGAGGAGAAGAGGGTTGGTAAGGTACTCTTTCAATTAGGCGAACGCCTCTTGCTGCTGAGTACCCCACTCGAAGGATCTGGTTCCACGCAAAGCCTTGAAGAATGGGAGGGGTTTCTCTCCGAACTTAGAGAGGAAATGGTCAATAGCTGCCAGTCTTCCCGTGAGCCTCTGGACTTCATTGATGTTTCTAGGAGGGGCCATGTCTATTATGTCCTGGATCTTCTCGGGGTTCGCCTCGATGCCGCACTGGCTGACGACGAACCCGAGGAATTTCCCTGAGGAGATGCTGAATGCACACTTCGCCGGATTGAGTCTCATATTGTGGGTCCGAAGGACCCCAAAGGCTTTCTCCAGGTCAGCGACGTGGTCCTGTCCCCACTGGCTCTTGACGAGCATGTCTTCGACGTATACCTCCATGTTGTGACCGATTTGATCCTTGAAGACTCGGTTGACGAGCTTGTGATAAGTAGCACCGACATTCTTTAGCTCGAAGGGCATAACCCGGTAGCAATAAAGACCTTGGTCCGTGACGAAGGACGTCTTGCCTATATCAGAGGGGAACATTTGGATCTGGTTGTAGCCTGAACAGGCATCCATGAAAGAAAGGAGCTCGTGACCCGACGTTGCGTCGATCAGAGCGTCAATGCTGGGGAGAGGGAACAGATCTTTGGGGCACGCCTTGTTGAGATCAGTAAAGTCTATGCAGATCTTCCAGCTCCCGCTCGCCTTTTTGACCATCATGACGTTTGCCATCCACTCAGGATAGCTGACCTCCTGTATGAAACGAGCGGACAGAGTTTTTCCACCTCTGCTTTTACTGCCTGCTGCCTCTCCGGGGCGAACTTACGTCGCTTCTGGACGATCGGCTTCGAGTCGGGGATCACGCTGAGTTTGTGCATGATCAAGTCATTGGAAATCCCGGCATATCGAAGGGCTTCCCGGAGAAGAGGTCGACATTCCGGCGAATGCTGTCGATCAGGTCGGTCTTGAGGGTGGGAGCGAGGGAGTAGCTCACGTGGAACAATTTTGACATGTCCCCTATCTCGAACGAGACTTCCTCTAATTCGTCCGCCGGCTCCGGCTCGGGTTGGCTTCTTTCGGGTTGCAGCTCGATGGCGTCCAGGAGAAATACACCGCCCCCGACCGCCGTCATATAGCACGACCGTGCCGCTTCTTGATTTTCTCGAACGACTCCGACACCTGACTTGGTGGGGAATTTCAGCTTTTGGTGGTAGGCCGAGGGAATAGCCTGGAGGGAGCAGAGCCCTGGTCGGCCAAGGATGGCGTTGTAGGCTGCCTTGACGTTTACAACCATGAAGTCCATCGACTCGGTCCGTCTATGAGGGGTCATACCGGCGGTGACGTCCAAGGTCACGATCCCCTCTATTGGTACCAAGATGCCGGAGAACCCGTGCAGGGTGTATTCGGCTGGCTTTAGCTTATCCCAGAAGAGTTTGAGGTTCTCGAATGCTTCTAGGAAGAGGATGTTCACCGAGCTTCCGTTATCCATGAGGATCCGACTGGCCTCATAGTTCGCCATGCTGAGGCTGATGATGAGCGCATCGCAGTATGGAAGCCGGACTTCCTCCAGGTCTTTTCCTGAGAAGGAGACAGGGAGCTGCTGGACCTGGGAGGAAAGGAGACCCTGGATGGCATTTACCTCTCGGACGAATGCCTTGTGGGAAGTACTGGACTCTCCTCCCATGGGCCCCCCATGGATGCAATGCAGGATGGCTTGACCTTCGGTTTCTTCAGGCTCGGGGTTCCGCTCGGGACGTGGTTTGGGGGCACGAGGAGGAGGGGAAGGCCTCCAGTTTCTCGGTCTCTTTGGTCCCGGGCATATTCCCTTGTGAATTCTCGGAGGTATCCTCGTTGGATGAGGGCCTCAATTTCCTTTTTCAGGGCCCGGCAATAGTCAGTGTCGTGCCCGTTGTCCCGGTGGAAGTGGCAGTAGAACTGCTGATCTCTTTTCTTGTTGTTGGTCGGCCGAGGCGGCATCTGGATGAGGTCCCTGTCCTCGATTGCTAGGAGGATAGCTGACACGTTCTGTGTCAGGGGCGTGTACCTCTCGAAGCGCGGAATCGCAGGGACCTTCTTCGTGATGGTTCCATCTTTTGGGACCTTTCTTGATGGCTCCGCCTCGTCGGCCTTGCGCTTCTCCTTTCCCTGAGTCTCCTTGATGTCCTCGGGATTTAGGGCCTCTTCGGCCTGGATGTACTTTTCGACCCGATTGAGCAGGTCAGGGAAATCGAGGGGAGGTTTCTTTGCCAGGGATGCCTTCAGCTGGTCGTGCCGGACGTTGTGTCGGAACGCTGCTGAGGCAACCCCGACGTCGAGGGAGGAGACCGACCTTGCCTCTGTGGTGAACCTCCGGACGAACTGCCGGAGCGATTCCCTTTCCTTCCGTCGAAGGTCCAGTAGGGACGTGCTCGTTTTCTCAGCTTTTCTGCTGGTCACGAAGTGGGCCAGAAAATTGGCCTCCAGCTGATCGAACGAGTAGATGAGCCGGGGACGAGCTTGGAGAACCATTCCCGAGCCGGACCCCGAAGGGTGGCAGGTAAGGCACGGCATAGGAGGGGATCCGAAGCGCTGTGAATCATCATGAGGGTCTTGAAACCCTCCATGTGATCAGTAGGATCACCCTCACCATCATAGGTCTCGAATTGGGGAGGTCGAAAATTTCGGGGTATTTCTGCTTGTAGGATTGCAGCGGAGAAAGGAGGTCGGGTCGGCCTATGACCCTGAGCCGGCCTCGCGCTGCCGTCGCCGAATTGGTCGAGGCGGTTCTCCATTTCTTGGAGGCAGTTTAGGATGTCCTCGTCATACTCTAGCGGGACTGTCAGGCTGCGAGGCGCGCTGGCCCCGACATCCGATCGCGAGTGAGAGCGGTGGAGCGTCTCATTGACAGGGGTCCCTAAGATGGCCTCCATGACCTCTTTTCGGAAGTCTTGGAACTCACGGTGAGTTACTAGAGCCCATTCAGTCGGGTTGCGTTGGGGCGGCGGCCTCCGATCGATGCGGCTGAGCGCCGGCTCCCGCTCTCGGGACGGAGGTCTGGGATGATTCGGGACCGAGTTGGAAGCGGTCCCCTCCCCTAGTCCGACTTGCCTGTCGGTTTTGGATGACCCGACGCAGGTCGGGTACGACCGAGCGAGAGGCGCCCGACTGGGGTCCGAGGTTTTCCCTCGGATTGTTGATCCATGAGTGTCGGCGGGGACGTCCTGACGACGTGTAGAGGTGATAGCTCTCCTGGGCTTGGGTGCCATGTGAGCTCGATTGATGGGATGCCGTTAATGGCTAGGTTCGAACTGATGTCCGTACCGAGGGTTTCCACAGACGGCGCCAACCTGATGCGGTTTGTTTTTGGGGGGTGGCTGCACCAGGTGTGAGTTCTTATCAATTTGTATTTTTGCGAAGCTTTGGTACTGACGGTATGCCCGACCCTCAGCCAGGGGGGACGGCTCGGGAGTAGGTGGGAGCGAGGTGGAGGCAGGATGCTCGGCTCGGATCTAGAGGCTCGGCTCGGATATGGAAGATCGGATCCAGAGGTCTCGTGTACCTGCACTTGGCCTAGGAACAACGGGGTTGATCCCGGTGGTAGGCCCTCTGACGGTGTAGTCAGTCACTGAAGAGTAACAGTAACTAGAGTTTTGAGAGGGGAAAGATTGATTACCTTTTGAAGGGGTAGAGGGCCTGGTATTTATAGGCAGTGCCAACCGGGTCTAGACCCGCTTGGGGCGCTTGGGGCCGGGTCTGGACCCGGTCGCCCGTAGGCCTGACGTAGCGGAAGCCCAGGCGGTTTAGAGCTGACGTGGCAGAAGCGCAGGCGGTTTAGGGCTGACGTGGCATATCTGATGATCGGGGATGAAAGCCTTTTGAGGAGATCCTGTGGCCCAGGAGAGGCCACGTCGTCTGACCCATATCAAGCTTCCATCACTTAAATCAGTTTTACACTGAATAATATTGTTATGTTGAGGGGAAGAAAAAACACCAAAACCAGAACAAGAACAACAAACATATGCACCAGAAGACATGGACCTAACTGAGGTGAATGGAGCAAATGGACTCTTGTAGCAGACCCAAATGCATGAGATGGCCTTTCTCGTTGTTGTACTTACCATCAACGAGAAGAGGATTGACAACATGACAAAACAGTTCCGAAGGACTTAATCCAAAGAAAGCAGACTCCGGCCAAATCAATCTGCAGCTAAACAATTCATAACATCATGAAACAATTTGTAGGTCCTACCAAGTTCAATTTGCTGCTCATCTGGATATATAGATAGTCCAAACTTGTGCCAACTTGAACTTTTGTGATTATTAGAAGTAATGAGTGTGGAGATTTCCTCTAAACTAATCATGATATTCTATGACTTCCTGATCAATAATCCTTCTTCAACCCTGAATCTGAATTTCTTTAACCCCCTTGCATATTTGCATAAACTTAGATCCCTTATTAGCATTCTACCCTTTCAATTTCCAAACAACTATTTTCCTGGTATCTAAACTCTGATTACTGAACCTCATTTCAAAATAAAAGAAAGAAAAAAAAAACACCTGATGCTATCTTTCAGCTTGTTCATTGAATTGTTCCAATTTAAGAATTCCAAGTTGAAGACCAGTTTTGACACAAACCAGATTAATCAAATTCAAAACAAGTAATTCATTGTTACCTCAATTAACTACTGCTTTCAGGAGTTAGGGTTTTGGAGAAGGGAGTGACGATGGTGATGGGCTGGAGACGACGTTGGCGTCGAGGACAACGGATACGGGGGTGTTGGCGACAGGGGAGATCGGGGACGGCGGGAGTTGATTTTCGATTTTGGCTTTTGAGGGAAAGAGAGGCGATCGATTTTCAATTTCCGGATTTGAGAGAGAAAAAGAGAGAGAGGGGGATGGAGAAATGAAAATTTTTGGGATTTAGTGTTTTTTCAGGTCTATACCTGCACTTGTTTTTCAAATTCCGACAATGCTGCTTAGTTTGCGGCAGATTTAACGATGGGTCTATCCCGGCATTTTACGCAGGCACTAGGATAGACCACTTTTTCTTGTAGTGTATCTACCATTTCATCCGATCGCAAGAAATGTATTTTATACTACATACCGAGATCATTACAAAAGTGCAATAGTTTAAGGCACTGTGATATGCAGTAGACCATGCAGTTCTCAAAATCCCTATAAGAGCATCCACAGTCGTGATTGTTAGAAAATGCATAAATGCATATTTTACATATAGAATTTTGACAGTTTGACACGGTCGTCGAATGGTATTTTATAGCAATTTAATAATTTAAAAAATTAAAAAAATTCAGACGGAACTTGACTTTGCGTCCCACGATTTTTAATTTTTTTTAATGATTTTTTATTAATTAAAAACATTTTTTAAGTGTAAAAAAAATTATAAAAAAAGGGTGGGCCCCTCCTTGGATGACACTCCTATTTGCGTCCAAGAGGAGCCCAGATTGGTATATGTTTTTAAATTCCATTCTTAAAATAAAATATGTCGGACGGAACTTCACTTTCCGTCTAACGAATTAAAAAAATATTATTTTCGTCGGACGCAAATTGAAGTTGCGTCTCTTATATTATGCATTTTGTTATATCTTGTGCCATTTATAGCAATGTACTGTTGCTTTTTTATGCAAAAAAAAATGCATAAATAGCAAATGACTGCAGCTCGTCGTTTGCTATAAAATGCATTTTTTGCATAAATAGCACACGACTGTGGATGCTCTAATGTCTGGCTCAGAGCATCTGTAATCGTTCGCTATTTTGCGAAAATTTTCAAATTTTGGCAAAAGTTGCGCTGCAGTCGTTGGCCATTTACCCAAAATTTGGGTTTCGTATAAACAGTGGTCGGCTATATTTGGGAGACGAAATGACAATTGCCAAAATATAGCCAACGAAAGATAATTTACCGTCTGTTTGATCAGACGAAAAATTATCTTTCGTTGCTTTTTTTTTTTCCTTTAATCCATCGGACGGTAAATGAAACCCCGTCCAAAAAATTGCAGATTTCTCGGACGAGGGATTATTTCCCGTCCTTGATTTTTTTTTTTTAATTAGAAAATGGTTGGATAGGAGATAAAACCGGAGCTATCAACCACTCAGCCACCTCTCCCAGGAGCAATCTCTATTTTATTCCTACGAATAGAACATGGCCATATGAGATGATACACTAACTATCTGTAGAAACATCAGAAATGAAGTGGGACGGGAGATGAAGCCCCTGTCCCATACTTTTCTTTCTTAAAAATTTCTATAGAACAACCCTATAATGATTTCTATGGATTAAACTTAGGTTTAAATGTTAATTAATTAATAATTAAGAAATAATTAGGATTAATTTAACAGTTATTAAGGAATTAATTATGATTTAAAGTTTTTTATTTTTTTGAAAATAAGACAGACGGGAAATCATTCCACGTCCTTTCAATTTTTTTCTTTTTTTTTTGCGCGGGGCAAAAAATAATTTTTCGTCTGAGATTTTGAATAGCGAAAAAAATCCAAAATTTGTCTTTCGACAACTGCATTGCAAAGTCATTTTTTTTTTTATTTCAATTTGTCAAATACCCAAAATTTGGTTCTCGATAACTGCAGATGCTCTAATAAGAAAAGCTTTGTTGGCTAGTCCCGAGTAGTGCTAGAGTATCATTTATGAATTTAAATAGAGTAGGACTTAAAAGATGTGAAGCTTTGAAAGCATACCTAATTATCTAACAAGAGCAGTAGGTTAAAAATTCCATGTGCAGTTTAAAATTCCAAACCCTAATATCAAAATCATCGAAAAATCATGAACTAGATTGCTGTCCGAACCCTTAATTGACCACTGGTAGAAATATCAGATCTTGATACAATAATAAACTCCTAGATTATAAAGATGATATTTTTTTGAAAGATTGAGATAATTTTTTCTTGAGCATAAAAGAGAAATTGGTTGCATACCTTTCTTCGAGATGGAATTTTTATTGAAAGATTAAGATGATTCTTTCTTGACAGAAAAAAATGGTTGCATACCTTTCTTCGAGGCATCATGCTGATAACATGTTACGAAAAGAGAGAGATGAAGCGCAAAATCAATGACATATGGCTCTTTATGCATAACATATATATATGGAGAAAGTTAGGGTTAGGATGTGGTAGTGGGCTTGGACAGTCACCTGAATAGGTGAGCTTGGGCTGCCATCTTAATAGATGAGCATCATCCACCTATTAGGTGATTATATATATATATATATATATATATATATATATATATATATATATATATATATGGGAAAAAGGGGTATGAGCAACTTGCTCATTTAGTAAATGAGCAAGTGATGAGGTGGCATGCATGGGATTGGGAAATCATAAAAGTGATTAGATACTCAATGTATCACATGCATGCCACCTCAACAATTGCTCATTTATTAAATGAGCAAGTTGCTCATATCCCTTTTACCCTATATATATATATATGGAGAAAGTTAGAGTTAAGGTGTGGTAATGGGCTTGGGCCGTCGCCTGAATAGGTGGGCTTGGACTGCTAGATAGGCATCCAACTAATAGGTGATCACTATTTCATAACAATAATTTATTTTTCCTTTTTCTTTTTTAATCAGTAGTCACGCATACTCACCCACTCTGAATCCATATAAATACTAACTAGGGAAATTAACAATGCATGTGATCGACTCAGTCTTCCGTGCTATAGGCTTACTATTACATTTTAGTGACACTTGTTGAAAATTTAAATTTATTTAAGAATTTCTATTAGATTTTAGTGACACTTGTTGAAAATTTTAAATTTATTTAAGAATTTCTAAGATGAACAAATATATATTGCTACATGTCATGATGAAAATTGGAAGGAGAATTAGAGGATGGTGGACCAACACTATCTCTTCTTCATCTCTAATACTAAAGGGAGAGTTGGGGTTGTCATTTGTAGACATTTTATAATTTGTACACATTCAAGTATTTAATCTCAACCATTCATTTTTAAGTGTGAGTACCATTCATTTACACAACTGTTGTTAGTTACTATATACCTTCAAAGTTTAATTTTATTTTTACTACATAATTATTTACAAAAGTGAACGCATATGAAATAAATGTTTGTGCCACTAGGGATAATTTGTAAAGAGTATGTGAAGAGTAAAGAGATGTCTCAGATTAGGTCTTATTATTTACTAAATTATATATATATATATATATATATATATATATATATATATATATAATGTGCTTCGCACTTGCAGATTACTAGTTGTAATAATTTTGTTCTCCACCTTTTAGCACATTATATATATATATATATATATATATATATATATATATATATATATATATATATATATATATATATATATATATATATATATATAATGTGCTTCGCACTTGCATTACTAGTTGTAATAATTTTGTTCTCCACCTTCATCCCTTAATTAGGGATTACTTTTTGAAAGAGGAAGGTAAATGAAATTGATGGTATTTCAAACATGCATTTTCTAATTATTACTTAATAACATATCTATCACCGTTAAAGACTGAGATGAGGCTTATACTTAGAAGTACTTATATATTGATTATTCTTGCATCACTAGAGTAGATATGTATAGCTTAGCCAGCTACCACTACAAGGAATTTGCTATATACCAACGGACACCTGTAGTGACGGATCACTAAAACCGTGGGTATAGGCATCATATACCTACAGACGTGTAGTAAACTGTGGGTATAGATATCCTATAGCATTAGAGCTTTTAATCCGTAACTATAAGTTTTACTGACGGGATTAAACACCGTGGGTATAGTCCATAATTTATTTTTCCCAAACTTTTTCATTTTCCCTCCCCCACCCAAAATATTTTATTTATCCCTCTAAAACACCTAAGTCCATCTCTCCCCAAACCCAATCTCGACGTCGACCTCCTAAATCCCTAAACCCAAACTTCTCCCCAAACCCAAGCCAAACAAGTCAAACTCCTAAATCCCTCTCTCCCCAAACTTCTTCCTCGGCGTCGATATCGATGAGATCTCCCCCTGCATCCGCCGCCTCCTCCTCCTCCTCCTCCGCCGCTGGCGTCGGCATTGAGGTTCGCCGATTTTGAATATGTACATCTTCTATTATGAATGATTAGGGTTTCGATTGGGGCAATTAGGGTTTCTGAATACTTTTGTTTTATTTGTGAATTCCACAACATACTTTTGTTTTGTTTGCAAAAGGGCATGATTTTCTTTTGTACAAATTTGTCGATTATCCTTTCAATTTAGGATCGAAAGATTGGAGAAGTAGTCAAGCGTCCGTCGATTAAAAAGGTATTAAATTCGATTACAATTTCAATTTCTAGGGTTTAATACCAAAGCTTTGATTCTAGGGTTTTACTAGAAAGGAAAAATACTGCAAATCATAATATTTTTGTAATTAATCAAGTGGCTTTCTAGGGTTTTAATCTAGTTAAGTGTTCAAAAAAAAAGAAAAAAAATCCTTATTTATTTTGCTAATTTGCACCCTTGTTTGTTGAATTGAGTTATCAAGTGATCTAGGATTATCAATTTAGTGCATATCGATAGATAATAGATGCTCTGATCAAAGTATATTGATTATCTGTTATTAATTTAAGGAGCACAGAAGGTGTTTGTGGAAATGTCGTTGAGATTTTTTTTAGATATAGCGTAATTTGATTAATTGGGATTACTCAAAAGTCAATTATACGAAGTTTGATTTAATTCATTATTATCTTACCTTGTTATGCATTAGTATTGGTAATCCATTATTTTCATTGTCGTTGTCATTATCTTGAATCAATTTGATTATTGAAATTGCAGCTGTAATGACTGAGCTCCAACCATCCCAATCCTGTTGACATGGATGGTAAGAGTCTTGTTAACTCTTTTTATAAAGCATCACTTCACTTGTTTTGTTGTCATAACGAGGATTGTAGCATCAAAGCTTATCTTTCTATCTTTTGAGACAGTGACTCTGTTGATTGATCTAACGAGGATAACCAAGATTACTGATGAGGGGGTGACAATTTCTGAACCATACTCCTTGATCAATTCTGGGGATTCGCTGCCTTCTAAAATGCAACCGATGGTGTTGATTGATCTTGGTAAGTGATTTGTCCTGTCGTGAACACTGCTCGCTTTTTAATCTTTAACTCTGAAGGTGCGAGATAACTTTTACATTAAATATAAGAAAGTATCTTCAGATTTCCTTGGTGGGCAGACACATGATCTTTCTAGTATATGATAAAATGAAAACCATCTCTTACTCTACAAATGATCTTTTGCTATTTTTGTCAGTTAAGCAAAATAAGTGTTGTGTAGGTATTTTCACCTTATGGTCAAGTTGAAGATGTCTATCTTATGAAAGATGAATTAAGGCAAAGTCGAGGTATGTCCTTTCACACCTTTGTATGAAATTAATTACATGGAAACCCTCCCACGCATATTAGTATCAAATCTAAAAAATTATCTTTGCTCTGGTCTACCAGTTTTACTGAAGGTTACTTCTGATCTTAATTATTCTCCTTCTACTTGCACCTTTTCAGCAAATTACATGGCTGTAAGATGCATTTCCTTGATTACATTAAATAATGAAAGAAGATCCTTACTCCTTCAGCATTTCTTGGAGACTGGCCAAGGTGAGTAAAAGATTTATGTGTTCTATCTGGGTGTTATACTGATCATATCGAGTTCTATAGTAATTGAGCATTAATGTTAGGTTTTTGGTTTGTTTTTGTTTGGATAAAGAGCATTTATGTTAGTTGATCTACAGTATGAGTGATAATACTATACATATTTCTTGTCCAACTAGTGGCTGATAATATAAGACAACTACTGCTACAACAAAGCCTTCCCTCCTATATTGGGTTCATTCACATTCTCAACTCTATTAAGAATTGCAAATGCTATTGTAGCAGTAGTAGTTATGAAGAAATCAAGTTAATAATTGATTAAAAAAACATCGGGGATTTCCTTGTCGTTTGTAGTCCAACTTAATTGTACTGTATCATTACATCTTTTTATTGTTGTACATTGTAGCTTACTGGTTGATGTAACTGATTGGAATTAATCTGTAAAGATTAAGCTACCAATTAGTTACATAGGCCAATTGTTTCGACATGACTTCAAGGTAAACTAGTTCAAATAAAATTTATGTATATTTTCTGTAATAATCTTTCAATTTCGAACGAGTATGTATTATCATACAGTTTCTAGATTCTTCTTTTTTGCTGTCATCGATTTATTTTGAAAGAAAAATATGTGCACACATGCACAAACACAAACACATACTAACAATATAACATATGAGGTGTTCTTGTATTTAGATTTTGATAAAGCTCATTCCGAATATTCATATTCATAGCACTGAGTAACACCTGTGTTTGAGTTACTAAAATCATATGTTGGAGTAAACACAATCAATAAAAAGGATAACAAAAATTCTTATGTAGTTGTATAGATGACTCACAAATCAAGTGTTTTTTCAAATTATAATAAGCAAGTTCTTTTAGAGCATTGAAACAGTGACATGAAGAAAGAAGAATGAAGAAAGAAAAAAACTATAATTCTAATCTCTTTCACCTCTTTCAGTTGATTTGTCTAGTCTGTGGGAATACAGATGTTCAACTTTGACTAGTAAGTTAATTATATAAATTCAATATGGTGCCAACTTTACAAACAAGTGCATGATATATCACCATATATTTGTGCTTATACTGTATCATATATGAATTCCTTATTCCATTTTATCATAACTATCGCAAGTAGAGTTACAAAATCAGTTATGTGCTAAAATGCTTGCATATTCCAGATGCTAGTCTATATTTCACAATATGTTAATTTAGTTATCTATCTATAAGTAGTTCGTTATGTGTGCCACCTGCAATTAGATCCAGACTCAAACTCATGTTACAACCATAGTTTTTTGGTTTTGAACTAATGTACAATTTCCTGATTTTTGCAGGCAGTGGTTTGGCTGGTATGAAACAAGCGGATCTTATTGTTTGGTATGTTGAGAAGCAGAATGCCCAAGGGGCATACAGTTCCACTGAAGAAGTGTGCTAAGAGGTCAAATGCATTAGGGCCATAATAGAGGACTTACCAAAAGTCATCTGTGTCGCTGATCTGGTGAGCTAAAATGTGTGAACTTTTGGTGACCTTCTCTTCTTATCACGACAATTCAAGATGGTTGCTGTGTGACTTATAAAATGTTCTGAATTTATATTGGTTATGGTTGCTGTGTGACTTTAAAAACTACAAGATGCAACTGAAAAGGAAGATCTCTTGTAAAGATTTTGGTGGAGCACCTCCCGGGAAAGACACATTCGGTATTGATAATGAAGTTCTCCATCTCACCAAGCTCAGATCAGAACCCGCCGAGAACACAAGAAAGGGCATACCAAATGGGCAAAAGCTGCCTTTATCAACTTTTAAGATGATATTAGGACGGGAAGTAAACTGTTCTAAATGGGTCGGTTTTCATCAGCTGATTGCTCTCATGTCCTTGGACGATATCTTCCTACCAATGGTCCATGGTGTGTTGACGACATGGATAGTCCGACATATGTCTCACAATTCTCTGTAGATGGATCTCGTTTAATTGCAGGATTTCAGGTATAAAGTTTTAAGTTATATGGTTAAAAGGAATTTTGAATTGGAATAATTACTAGGATGGTCATACCACCCATTTTCGAAAGTCTTAAAATAGTGTTATTTTCCCTTGTACTTGAATGTAGTATGATCCAACATGTAAACATTTCTAGGACAACTTGTTCTTACCTAGTCATGCACAAACTAGTCATGGGCTCCTTCAGCTTCTTTCTGCAGATAGTACCTGAAAATTCCTGGAAAGCATCAAAACCGTTCTAGGAAACCTCTGCTACTTCTTTATTCTTTTTCTTCTTCTATTATTACTACTTCTACTACTACTAATTCTTTGCGGAGGGAACTTTATTTTCTTATCTAGTAGAGGGATCTCCATGTTTTTGACTGATTTAGTTCTTAAAGGCATGATCTTTTGTTAATAATAAGAAAAAAATGCTATTCTAATTATTCAAAGTCGTCCTTTTCATGCTTTCCTTTACTGTTTAATTTCGTAAACAGGGAAGCCGCATCAAAATATACAATGTGGATTACGGATGGAAACTGTCGAAGGATATTATTGCTAAAGGTCTGCAGTGGACAGTCACTGACACATCCTTGTCACCAGATCAGCGACTTTTGGTAAGTGCTCACACATTTTAGCTAGTGCTCACACATTTTAGAGGACTTACCAAAGGCCATGATAAGAAGAGAAGGTCATCTGATTATCGTAGATGATGGAACGAGCTCAGCTGCTCCTGCTACTTCCACAAAGGCGGGTGGTGAAGCAAGAAGATCTGATCTTGTATAATGTGGCACTTCCTCCTGCTATCCTCTCGAGATTTGATCTTGTCTATGTTATGATCGATGAGCCTGATGAAAACATTGATTATCACATGAACAGTGATTAGTAATGTGATGTCTTTAATTAGTGAACAGTGATTATCATATGAACAGTGATTAGATCGACAAGCCACACTTACGAAGTTTTCTTGATTAGTAATGTGATGTCTTTAATTTGCAGGACAATGAACAGTGATAATCAAGGATGCACTACTCTGCTTTGAGATTAGAGTCTGATTGATTCATTTTTTTTTGTGTGCCTAAATACACTACTGTCCTGATAGGAAGGGATGAGAAGATGTAATAAGCTGTAAATTTGGCATTCTTTGTTTGTGTCAAAGTTTTAGTTTATCGATCAGTATCAGAATGTAACAACCTGTAAATTTAATTACCTGTATGAAACAATATCCCAATATTTCCAATTCTGAGTTGATTACTGTAATGTTTATGAATCTGTGATTAACATGATCGATGTTGATCTCTTGTAATGATTATATTTGATGATGAAGAACTAAACAAAGACAATAATGAGGCTGGAACATCTCAATCAGCCTAAAATACACAAAAATAACTATACCAACGGAATAAACACAGTGGGTATATATTCAAATAATTGGATGCGAAAACCATCGCTAAAACCTATAGCAATGGAGTTTCAACCGTGGGTATAGGAAAGCAAAAGGTGTCTTTAAAACCTATACCAACGGATACGAAACCGTGGGTATAACACCGAGGTTTTGTCCAACGGGTGAAAAAATCGTCGCTATAGGCTATAGTGACGGCATTTTGCCGTGGGTATAGCTAATTAAAAACGACGGAAAAATATGTCCGTTGGCATAGGTTTTACGGGCTATACCTACGGTTTTTCGCCTTTTACCCACGGATTTTTGCTATCACAATATGTCAAATTCCTTGTAGTGTACACAATTATATATTGATACTTACCTTTTCATTTATTTCTTTCCTCCATAACTGTCAATATTCGTTTGTAACTCTCACCGTTAACGATGGACAAACTTGCTGAGAATAATTAGAATATGCATGCATGTTTGAAATATCATCAATATTTTATTTACTTTCCTTGTAATCCTTAATTATGTAGAGAATGTGTAAGTTTACGACAATGAAGTATCTATATAATAAAATAGAAAGAAAGCTATCAAGTGGTTCTTCTTCAATCTCCCCAAAATTCAAGGTTCAGATCTAACCTTACAAAACACATTCCCCCCCCCCCCCCCCCCCGAAGTTTTCCTCCAAAACTCAAATTCAAATCCCCCAAAAACAACTCCTTTGTTTATTTAATTATCTCTCCCTCTCTCTCTCTCTATATACACACACACACACACACACACACACACACACACACACACACACACACACACATTATCTCTCCCTCTCTCTCTCTCTATATACACACACACACACACACACACACACACACACACACACACACACTAGTAATTTACACGTGCGATGCACATTTTAATAATTTCAAAAAATAAAAATAAAAACTCTGACGTAAGGAGGATTTGAACTGGAAACCTCTTTTATATTAGTTATGTACGTGCATTGTACACGTTGGTAGAATGACAAAATGACAAATGACACTAAGGCCTTCTCCCATTATAATATTAGATTAGATATTATATATATATATATATATATATATATATATATATGGACTTTTATTTACAACTAATTATTGTCATACTATTCAAACTTGAGCTACATAAGTATTGATTTACTGTTTACAAGGCTTTCATATGCTGTATCATTCTGAAGACGTGCCGTAGGCACGTGCCCACGGGCAAATCTAGTATATATATATATCTGAAGACGTGCCGTAGGCACATGCCCACGAGCAAATCAAGTATATATATATATATACACAGGATTATGACAATGAAGTATATATATATATATATGTATATATATATATATATATATATATATATATATATATATATATATATATATATATATATAGCCCTTCCGTTGTGCAGTACCTTCCGTGTGCATTCCGTGTGAACTTTTTACACGGAGTTCACATGGATGATTCGAACCGTTCACATTGATCTACACGTCTAAATTAGTCTAAATATATAAAATCAAGTCATTTGAAATTTATTTGGCCATCCATTAAAGTGTTACAAAATTGTATGGCTGAATATCTTTGTTATCAATTATTTTGGATACCAATGAAATTTTGATTCTTTGAAAATTTTAAAATAAAACTATTCCCAAGGTTAAGATAAGCAAATACTATCACTTTTGATGCAACAACAAAAATAAAAAATAAAAAATAAAAAATAAAAAATAAAAAATAAAAAATAAAAAATAAAAAATAAAAAATAATAATAAATAATAAATAATAAATAAATAAAAATTACATCTTTTTAAGAGGAAAAAATATGACTATTGAGAGGACCGCTTGCCATCCTGACTTCATGTTTCAAACGAACAATTTTTTATCTTTAAAAAAACTAGAAAAATTTAAAAATAATAAATATAATGTCTTCTTTCTTTTGATAAGGTGGTGTAACTAAAAATTTCATCCTACTAACAAAGAGACTCGCTGCAATAGTAATACAGGGAGCCTACCGCGACTATAGTGTTACAAAATTTGTTTACAATAAAATTAACTTCGAGAAATTTCTCTTTGTTACAGTTTTGGTTACAAAAATTTGGCATAAATCCAAATGATTGAGATGCACAAAAAACAAAGAAGGAAGAGAGTAATAAACCAATAAAATAAAATGAAAAAGAAAACAATGAAATCAAACTGATTTGATGTCGAGACTTGTGCAGCACACAATCTCCTTAAAACAGTTTTTGCCTCGTCCAGGTGTTGGACCTAGTTGAGGCGGTTGTCTCCCAGAATGCAACGACGAAGAGTGTTCACGCAGACACCACGTAACGCTCTCGAACTTGTAGCATCAAAACTCTATCACCGACTTACCGAAGAACTTACAAAAACGTAACAGAATAGAGAGGAAGAGAGGAGATTCTGTGCTGGGAAGCAAGTCGATTGGGGGGGGGGGGCTCTATTTATAGGTCCAGGGTTAGAGACTTGTAACAGCAGACAAGACTATAAATGCCTTCAGTGTAACGGCAGAAAAGCTATTGAATACGTACACTTAACGGCAGACAGCAGTCAATGCCTTTGAATGCCTTCAGTGTAACTGCAGACAATCAATTGAATGCGTACACTGTAACGGCAAACAAAATATTTAACACTGCACTGAAATGGCAGACAAAACCGTTTATGCGTTTATAATAGCCGTTCACAAAGGAAAAAAAATCGAAATTGCAGCAAAAAGTAGCTCTGCATGGGGTGGGGTTTTGTTTGTGTCCGCAGAACGTACGGGCGCACACAAGCCGCATGTAATCCGATCCGAGATTTGTACCCCCCTGCGCACCGAGAGAGAGCCCCTTGTCTAGCAATCTTACAACGCTTAGAAAGATGTTATTATATATCCTCTTCAAATTCCTTTGATTTTTCCGATGTGGGACTATGTTCCCTCAACACATTTTCAGAAATGAAAACCTCTCAATTTGAGAGACAATTTCTCATTTACCCTTAACCGTTTTTAGCAAATAAATATTTGATTTTGATCTACTCACGAAGGAGAACACAAATCAATCAAGATCCCTCAAAAATTCATTGAGGATCTTACTCAAAAAGTTTCTCAGAAACTGGTTCGTAAATGGTGTATAAAATACTCATTTTCTAACATTCCCCACATGAATGAAAATTGACGACCATAGACACGACAGACTGACACGACAAATTGACACGACAGACTTGGTGAAAGAATTCAGCGGTTGAGACCTGCATAGGATAAGTAGGTGTTACCTTTGAACATTTCCTTATGAAAATATGTTTACTTTACTAACTAAACAGTAGATGCGATGTCCTTGAACTGTTCTGTCATTTGTGTAAACGATGACATATCTTACACAGGAATCTTCCTAACGCATTTTAGTTCTCACTGTTTTGTTTGTTTTTGTCATGAACATACGCCTGGTTCTGCAAGAGTTTAACAGGAATATTGCCCTTACATTATTCCCTTGGAAGCGTCCCTTCTTCCTTCTTACATAGGTGATTTCTTAGTTAAGAATAACTTGCATTACTCTGCTCGGATATCCGATGCATATGAATCATTAAAAGCCTAGCTTAACCTGTTACCTTACGAGCATCACTGTTTCATCATGGGAACGGACTGGAAAAATCTCCACAGTGATCCAACTTGGTCTTTACAATTTAGTTGTCCCTTTGAACCAAGATCTTGGAATCTCCAATCAGCTAGGTTGGGTGTCCATTGTATCCACTTATTCTTTCATGGGCTTTAGTCCCATTTTCCTAGATTATTTATCAACTAGCTATCTGTTTAACCCTTTGGTTAGAGGATTCGCAATATTATCCTTTGACTTTGCATAGTCCACAAAGATAACTTCAGTAGAGAGTAGTTCTCAATGGTATTATGTCTTCCACGAATGTGTCTAGATTAACCATTATACATATTGCTCTGTGCTCTACAAATTACAGATTGGCTGTCTGAATGTTTGCAGATTGGGGGCACAGGCCTTGTCCACCTAGGAATATCCTCAAGGAAGTGGCGTAACCATTCAGCCTCTTCCCCACATTTGTAGCACCCCTAATTTCCAATATAATATCTCAGAAATACGTGGCACAATTTCCAGCATCTACCGCAATGTAATAGTAAATATAGCCAAAACACAAATAAATTTTCAACTTTTATTTCATCAGTCTTTACAAAATATAGCGGAAAATTAAACACCTTGAATTACAAACTTTCTTTTACAACACACTCTTTTATAATTTACATAAGCCCCATAATCAATCAGCCACATGATCAACACATAGTAACAGTAGTATTAAAAAGAAATGCAACATAAATTAAGTCATGATCAACACATAGTAACAGTAGTAATGAAAGGGATATGAAATAACAATAAATAAAACATGAAAACATCAAGTGAAACTGGACTAAGTGTCAAGTGTAAGAAACAGGAAACAACATGCATAAACCAAGCAAAGAAAACACCAATGCGATATGCTGACTCTCTAATGCACACTTGTTGAATCTATGCTCCCCACTCTACATAGATCCAATGCTAGCCCTTAACGTTCTCCACTTAATAGGGTTAAATCCCTCGTTATGCAACTAATCCTACTATGATGACTACTATGAGATTTAGATAAACTGTGAGTATCTAGCCCATGTCCCGATAATTCCGGAGGTCAATCTCTATCCATAGATAATTCCGGAGACTATTTTACTCACACATGGGAATCTTCGAGAATACCCCACAACGCAAGCTATGGCGTCTCATCATACGAATACCTCATGAGTGTTGCCTTGACCCCTGATAATTCTGGAGATCAATCCCATACCGCAGGTAATTCTGGAGACTGTTTCACTCACACCTCGATAATTCCGGAGATTATCTCACACTGCAGGCCATACTGAGATCCATAACTCATGTTTGCACTCATTTCATCATATCACCATCTCGTGTCTGTTCTTATCTTATTATGTTAATTAATTAATTACGAATCTCTTAGAGTTGGTGTACCCTACTGGACTTAACTCAACTGATTAACAGCAAAGTCATAACTGGACTAACCACAAAAATCTAAACTGCCGGTGTACTAGGGTCCCACTCACCCTCTATAGACTCACAACTCAATCGTCAACACAAAATCTTTTATTAAAACTCTTAACTCTATTATCAATATTCTAATATTAAGAAAACCTCTTAAAATCAACAAATCCAAATTTATTTTATATACTCACAAAATTTCCAGAACTGAAATAAAATATTAAATCCATTAAATAACTAATAATCATATTTTGAAGTCATAGAATATCACAAAACATCAATTTCTTCGAAAACCATATATCTTCCATTTAGTAAAGTCATGGTATTCAATTTAAATTCTATTATAATCAGAAGGTAACTCTCTGTAAAATCTGTAGCAAAAACATCATCTAAAACAGTAGATCAATAATCCATAATATTGAAGAAACAATTGTTCAAGAAAATGAAGAAAATCCAATAAAAATAGTCAGTAAAGCAACTGACGGTCGACCGCTCAAATAGTGCAAAACAGGGCAGTCGACTGTCAAGTGAAAATTCCCAAATTAAAGAATGTCGATCGACCATTCGGTCGACCGGTAGGTGCTATACAGCCAGTTTTAAAATTGTGCACATTTCGACTGATACATTGATTCCACTTCGTAAAACCACAAATTTGTAAAACCAAATTCTTGAGATGATTGAATATAACTTGTATAGCATATAGAAGTTTATAAAACATATCAAAATCACATTAAGATCACAAAGTGTAATTTTTCACAAATTCTTCAAAACACTGAAGTACTATATGTATATATATGTTTAGGGTATTAAAGCATCGGTTATCGCATCAAAATTCAACAAATAAGAGTAGTATATATTCAAATCAACCTTAGTTTCAAAACAACTCAATTCCACTTGTAAACTTCATAAACACTAATTTTTGACAATCCTTCAAAACAGTGTACATGAGTATATATATATATATATGTGTGTGTGTGTGTGTGTGTGTGTGTGTGTGTGTGTGTGTGTGTGTGTGTGTATAGGTGTGTTCTAGTATCAGTTAAAGCATCAAATCTCATCAAATAAAAGTAGTATAATGTTAAGGTTCAGTCTCAGTATCAAAAAAATCAAATCTAAATCGAAAACTTCATAAAGAACACCAATATCAGTTTCGGCAACCCTTCAAAACAGAACATAGGGATCCATGTGTATATATATGCATATATATGTCTATAAGTGTTTAAGCATTAAGAATTTGTATATAGAGGTAGTGTAAGGTTCAATCTAATCTCATTATTAAAAAAAACTCAAGAAAACATCACAAATCCCAAAACTTTAATTTCGGCTGTATGCAAAACAGACCGAAAATTCATCTCCTCTTCAATACTCCAAAGCTTGATCTCTCCGATCCAAAACCCCTCTTTAAAATTTATTAACCACATACACAACCCCTTACATCAGTTGCCCATGAGATAAATGCATTCACAACATGTTTTTAATCAAGTTCTTATTCATCAAAAATTCAAACAGAGCATAAATATGTATACACACACAGTAAGCATGGTTTTTTGTTCATTTTTGCAATAACATCATGCAATCTCATAGTTTCTAGTTCAAATAAGCAAGATTATGCAAGAAACAACCTGCTCATGATTTCTATTAGGTTCTTTAACAATCTCAAATTATCTATATGAAGTTTTGATCATCAATAGTATAATTTTCATGAAAGATTCAATTTTTATACATCCATACATCAGGAATTCATATTATTATCATACCATCCCTAATCATGCTTTATAATGCACAAATTATAACATACAACATGTTTAGAATAATGGGGAAAAAAACATATGTCACCCACCATATTGAAGAATCAATCGAAGATAATAAAGAACAAGAAAAGTCATTCCTTTCGCAAGAAAACAAAGATCCTCGCTGCGAAACTCCAAGAAAATAATAATAAAGAAAACCCTTTGTGTAGTGCAGCAAAGAGACGCCTGCACTCTCTTTTAAATAGGCCGGAAATAGGGTTTCTAGGGTTTTTGAATAGATTTGTAAAATATCTCTTTTGAATATATCTTTACATATATAAATCCTTATGCTTGGAAATTAAATAAAACAATTCAATTTAAATTTAAAACAAAACAAATACTCCAGATCTGGATGGCACTGATCATAAAACCCAGAAAACGAAATTTGTACTTTTGTCCTCTAAGTGGCAATTTTGCAAAAAACCCCTTCTTTAACAAAACTTGCAAAATAAGCCAAATCCATTAAAGTAAAAGGTAAAATCTTTACCTCTGAGTTGACTGGCCATCATGTTCAGCCCAAAAATTCAAAAATCTGGAGTTTTTACTCCAAGTGGTTATTTTGCACAAAAGCCCCTAGAAAATATTTGCACGTGTTTTGCACGTGTAAAAAGGTAAATTTCAGAAAAAATTTGTTAAATCACCAAAAACCATTTTGATTCATTTATAAATCTCAAAATCATCGACCACTCAGGGGCCCACGATAGGAGCCCAGCCTCACCGACCATCTCTTGCATTGAGGGATTCAAGGGCAGGATGCCCTTTGTCAGCAACTCAGCAACCTTAAGGTTGCTGGAGCTCGGTACCGTCTTCATCGACCTCAGGGTTCCTAGTACTGTGGAAACCTTCGACTTCTTGGACTTCGGATCCGAAGTCCCTTCCGAGCCTGCATGGGGTGGCCGCTTCTTGTGCTTCGACTGTTGGGCAGCCTTCTTCTCCAACGGAGCCTTCCTCAGCTCGATCACGGCGTTGTCCATTGCTGCGAAAGAAAATCTAAGTTGTGAGAACAAAGGGAAAAATATGCAAGAAAAAAGAAATGAAAAACATACAAGTATCGGCAGGGCTCAGTCCGATCCGGGCTAGGTGCCTCTCGTGCACGGTTTGCCAACAAATGCTCTTGCCCCCAGCGACCCAATTCACATCTTCCCACTCCTCTTCTGTAAGCTCATTCCCCTTCGGAAGTTTGAGGTTCAGTTTGTAGAATGCCCATGTGGTCGGAATATCTCAAAGAGTTGGACTCCAAATAACAAAGTACTCATTCTTTCATTCTTAATGGAATCTGGGTGACCATGGATGACTCTGTTATGAGGCTGAGAGGAGATGTAATATATGCACTCATGCATCGATGATGAACTCACACTGAAGGTGGCTCTGAAATAATTTAGCTTCAGCGGTACCCCTCTTCTGTCTAAGAAGGATGTAACACACTATCAGCTTCCAAGAATTGGGCCTGAACGACTCGGTTTAGGGTCCGATGAAGCATAACCCTCTTCCTTAATGCCCTTATCCACTTCTCGCCTCCTTAGCTCTCGTTATCCACTTCCCCTCCACCAACCGCTTCCACCTCTTCGACACCTTCCTCAGAGTCGCTCGACACCACTACGAAGGGTTTGCGAATTCAGAGCGGCACAGAATTGTATACTTTCATACTCTCTTCGAATGTCTCTTAGTCTGAGGAGTCGCTGGTATGACCGAAATCGCCCCGATCAGATGTAGAGGCCAAAGCATTGGACTGAGCCCTACGCATAATATTAAATTTACTAACCTGTTTTGCCGGTGCCGAAAAATACGTCAAAGAACCTACTGCTAGTAACTGAACTATATCTAGAGAGAGAATCTTTGGGAGTTCGAGAGAGAGAGAGAGAGCAAGGTGAAAAATGAGATAGGGGGTAGAGGCATAAATAGGCAAGAGAAAATGCCTCAAAATCCACAAAGCCCTATAAACCTTCTGATCTTGATCCAACGATGGATGAGATTTAGACACCTCGATTCCCACAAATCATGATGTCATGAGCCCACGTGCTGGGCACGTGCCAACCATGGCCAAATTTCAACCAACTTTTTTTGACGCCTCGATTTCTACAACCATGACGTAAGCATCACACATACAATACATGTGACCACTACAACCACTGCATTATCCTCAAGCTGGCTACTGGCTTTCTCACAAGTCTATCACGCTCGACGATCGGCATTAACTTCGAGCTGCCTACTAGCTTTCTCACAAAGTCTATCACGCTCGACGCTCGACATTAACTTCAAGCTGCCTACTGGCTTTCTTAGTTTATCACGCCTGATGCTAGATATTAACTTTGAGCTGGCTACTGGCTTTCTCACAAAGTCTATCACGCTCGACGCACATCATTAACTTCGAGCTGGCTACTGGGTCTCTTAGTCTATCACGCTCGACGTTCGGTATTAATTTCGAGCTGGCCACTGGCTTTCTCACAAAGTCTGTCACGCTCGACGCTCAGCATTAACTTCAAGCTGGCAACTGGATTTTTCATAAGGTCTATCACGCTCGACGCTTGACATTAACTTTGAGCTGGCTACTGCCGTTCTCATAAAGTCTATCACACTCGATGCTTGGCATTAACTTCGAGCAGGCTATTGGCTTTCTCACAAAGTCTATCACACTTGACGCTCAACAGTCTATGTAGTGCCCCGAATTTCCAATATAATATATCAGAAATACGTGCCACAATTCTCAGCATCAACTTCAATTGAAATAGTAAACATAGCTAAAAATACAAATAATTTTTATTTCAACTTTTATTACATCACTTGTTTACAAAATACAATGGAATACAATACACCTTGAATTACAAACTTTTTCTTTTACAACACATTCTTTTATAATTTACATAAGCCATAACATCATTTTATCTTAAACATCCAAATCCCAAGCTATAAGTACCTACCTGTAAAATATGAGGCTAGAGATAACCATAACCCCCAAAACTACAGGGGTCAGCCATGACGGTGTGAGTGACATCAAAAGAAAACAACATATATAAAATATAAAACATAGAGTCATAACAACATGTATTAACACAAAGAATAAATGAAATAAGAAATAACAATAAATAAAATATGAAAACATCAAGTGAAACTAGACTAAGTGTCAAGTGTAGAAAAATGGAAACAATATGCATAAAACCAAGTCAAGAAAACATCAATGCTATATGTTGACTCTCTAATGCATACTTGTCATATTCTATGCATCCCACAATACATAGGTCCGGTACAATCCCTTATCGTTCTCCACTTTATAGGGTTAAATCCCTCGTTATGAAACTAATCATACTACGGTGATGGAAACAAGATCCAGAATACTCTGCGAATAGGCATCACAGCGCTCGATGCGCAAGCATCATGTAAGAATAGCTCAACAACCGGAGAATCACCTCCCAACCGTGTACCCCATGAATAGGCTTGCATGGCCCTCGACGTGCAGATACACCGGGTACATCCCGTGAATAGGCCCGCCGATTCTCGACACGCGAATGCACCCTGCATGCCCCATGAATAGGTCTACAGACCCTCGACACGCGAACATACAAATGTCCTCTCGAGATAGAACATCAAACAGTCCTGGAACGCATCTGTTAGAATAACAAACCAAGAGCATATAGTATTGTTTTCCAAGTTCCATCACATCTCCACTAGTGTCTGTCCTTAAGTTGATTATTATTAAAACACAAAAATCCTCATATCTTGAGTTAGTGTATCCTACCGGACTTAATTTCACAACAACAACCCTAAGATCCAACTGGTCTAAATCAACAAAATCTCATCTGCCGATTCACAGGACTCCCACTCAACTCCTAGAGATTGACAGCTCAACCATCAATACTAAGAATTTTAATAAAACTCACAAATCCATCATCAAAACATTTATTTGAAGAAAACTTCATAAATCAACAAAACCAAATTCATTTAGTGCATTCATAAAATTCCAGAATTCAAATAAAATATAAAATCCATTAAATAACAGAGAACCATATTTTAAAGTCATAGAATATCATCAAAGCATCAATTTGTTGAAAAAGACATATAACTTACTTAAATAAGATCATAAGAATACTTTTAAAACTCAATTATAAATCAAATATAATTCTCTGTGAGATACTGTAATTTGTAGTAAAAATATCATTTAAACAGTAGATTAATAATCTATAGTCGAATAAATAATCATTTAAAGAAACATCAGAAAACTCAAGAAATTCATGATTCAGAGCAGTAGCAGTCGACTCCATGAGGTAGTCGGTCGACTGTCCCGCGTAAAATCCAAAACTCAAGGAAAACATCAATCAGAGCAGTGACAATCGAATGCATAAGGTAGTCGGTCGACTGTCCCGCATAAAATCCAAAACTCAAGAAAAATGCTTCAGCCAGGGCATCGACAATCGACTGTCGACATTGGTCGGTCGACTGTCGAACCTACAGACTGCAGTTTAAGGTTATGTGCATGTTTTATCGGTACACCGTTTTATTTCATAACAACAAAAACTTGTAAATGCTAAATTCCTGAGATGTTTGAATATGTCTAGTATGACATGTATGAGTCATCAAGACACTTCAAAACACACCAAGATCTCAAAATATAAATTTTCACAAAAAATCTCTCAAAACAGTCAATGCATATACTAAAATATGTTCAAATAGAGTTTAAGCATCCAATTTAGCATCAAAAATTCATGAAATAAACTGATATGTTGTTTAAACCATCTCAGGACAAAATCCATCGAAAAATCCAACAAAACTCCATCAAAATTCACAAAACTCTTAAAACAGTGGATTAAGAATGTGAAGGTGTGTGCATGTGTGTTTGTGTAATTGTGCATCAGTTAATCATTGTGAATCCATTGTATATATGTAGTATATTGTTCCAAACAACCTCAGTATCAAACAACCCAGATCCAAATCAAGATTTTCGCAAAAATGCATCAAAGCAACCTTCGGCATGCACACTACAGACTCGAAAGGCAAAACCCCGCTTTGGGCTTCAAAACTTGATCATTTAGATCTAATAAATCCTCCTATCACTTTTTATACACATACCCAATTACTTACATCAATTATTCATGAACATATGCACTCACAATATGCAAATAATCAAGTTTTAACCATCGAAACATCCATAACAAAACCACATATGCCTACACATAGTAGGGTTCATCTTTAATCAAATTTTGTTTACTTTTATGCAATAATCAACATACAATCTTCTTATAACAATCAAAACAGCAAGTATATGAAGGAAAATGACATACTCATGATTTCTTTTAGATTCTTAATAAATCTCAAGCCATCTATATGTAATTTAAATCAACAAAGCATAGGTTTCATGAAAAGATTCAATTTTTATTTCATCTACTCATCAAAAATGCATTATATCTTCATCCAAACCGTAATATGTTTTCTAATAGACAAATCATCACATACAACATGCATAGAACAAAAGAAAACAAAAACATGTCACTCACCTCCTTGAAGAATCAACCGAAGAAAAATAAAGAACAAGAAAAATCCTCCTTCGCAAGAAAACCAAGAATCCTCGCTTGAAAACTTCAAGAAAATAATAATAAGAAATCCTTTGTGTAGCACAGCAAGATACGGTTGCACCCCACTCTTAAATAGGCTAGAAATATAGGTTTTAGGGTTTTCTAAATAGATTTGCAAAATACATCTTTTAAATATACCTTTACATATATAAATCTTTATACTTGGAAATTGAGTAAAACTAACTTAATTGAGTTTTAAAAACAAAACAACCACCTTAATACCAGTCGACACTATTTGAAAAACCCAGAAATATGAATTTGTACTTTTGCCCCTTTAAGTGACAATTTTGCAAAAAGACCATTTTTCATCAAAACTTGTAAAATAAACCAAATTTGTTAAAACAAAAAGTAAACTTTTTACCTATGAGTTGGCTAGGCATCAAGTCCAGCCCAAAAATCCAACAATCTGGAGTTTTCATTCCAAGTGGTAATTTTTGCAAATAGGTCAAATAATTATCAAAAAAATCCAGAAAATTCACAAATAATATCTAATAATAAATAATAATTTTACCCACAATATTTTTTGATTTTAAACTTCCCAAGAAATTATTTGCACGTGTAAAAAGGTAAATTTCAGAAAAATATTTTTTAAATCACCAAAAATCATTTAAATTCATTTATTAATCTTAAAAACATTATTTAAAAATCTGGGGTATTACAGTCTATCACGCTCGATGCTTGGCATTAACTGTTAGGGTTATATACTGGAAGCATCACTTTTGTATTAAATTTATTTCTTTTTTTTGAATGAGAATCATATGGGCATATGTTTGCATATTGTGTTTATTATAATATTAATGCAAGTATCTGATATTCTATAAGGTTGATAATATGGTGTGAGGAGACACACAGAAGATCATATTATCAGTTCCCTATGGAATATATAAATAGTTCACAACCTAGACGGACTTGGACAATCCATTGGAAAGGTTGTAGTGTAATCTGGTATTAGTCTATCTTGACTATAGGTTTACACTAGTATACTTTGTGTGTATTGAACAGGACCACTTGAGGTTGTTCTCTTTGTACTGACTACAAAAGAGAACAAACACCTCTGTTATTATGGATGCTTATGCTCTTAATCCAGATATAATAACAGACATGTATATGCAGTGTGCATTACTTTGACTCATAAAAGAGTGAGATTCATTATGGATCAACAACCTCTATGAATTGGGTAATAGCATTGTATGTATGATGGGCTGTTGATTGTAAAAGGAATCCATGTCCCGATACGTCGGGTTGATGATGTCCCCTTAAGGAGCTCATAAGGATTGTCATGTAAACCCTACAGGTGGATTACATCCGACATGACAAATAATGTTGAGTGGTACTACTTAAGGATAAAAGATGTTGATCAATATAGTTGTCAGTAACTTAATTTGAACGACGGACATTCGATATCTTAACATGGGGAGCTGAACGAGCATATAATAAAAGGAGCCCATAAATATAATTTGGGATTAGGAAGGTAATGCAACAATAGCTCTTTAGTGGACCGAGCTATTGTTAATGGGCCTGGGTTGTGTGTTCGGGCTGAACACGAGATACCCAGATTCGTTAGGAGACCTAACCCTAATTTCTCCTCATGGTCCCTGCCGTAGCCTTATATATATATCCTCTATTCTCTGGCCGTCATATCATTATCAGAGATAAGAAGTTTTCTCTAAATTCGTGATTCACGTAAGGAAAGAAAGAGAGGTCAGCCAAGGAGAAGAAAGGTTGGTAGACCGTCGCCCACACGACGTCCAACCCGAGGAAGGAATACGTGCAGAAGATCTTGGGGTCGCTGACGACTCGAGGTTGCTAGAAACTATCGTCTTCTTCTCATCGCAGGTATAATTCATGAACCCTAGATTCCGCTATAAAGGGTTAGATCACGTATTAAATCTGTTAAGCTTTTATGATTGATACGCACACCAATCCGTGGTCCTGGGAATCATCGCAGTTCCATCATTAACTTCAAGCTGACTACTGGCTTTCTCACAAAGACTATCACGTTCGATGCTCGACATTAATTTCGAGCTGGCAACTGGCTTTCTCAGTCTATCACGCTTGATGCTCGACATTAACTTCAAGCTGACTACTGGCTTTCTCACAAAGTCTATCATGCTCGATGCTTGAGATTAACTTTGAGCTGGCTACTAGCTTTCTCATAGTCTATCACGCTCGACACTCGGCATTAACTTCGAGCTGGCTACTGGCTTTTTCAAAAGATCGAACTACTCCTCAATGGCTGGCACGTACAACCCTTTAGGAGTGGGGGGCCTATAATGTGGGTAAAAATCCAGTTCGATCCGAGCCATCTGATCCCCTCAGGAACTGCAAATTCCCAATGATCAGGTCTGGTTATTCCTATGGACTTTCTGTTGATCCAATCTGTGAAGCAAACCCGAGAGAGGGTCAACTCGACCCATTAGGGTTAGCGTTGACCTCTCTCTGCTTATAAACTCCAAACTCCCCTTCCCTTTCAGAAGGTAAGCAACTTTTCTCCACCTGAACCCTATCTTTCATTCTTTCCAATGACTGACTAGATCGTCGGAGGGCCTGTCGCCGGGATCTCTCCCAACATTTTCAGGCGCTTTGCAGGTACTCAGGGTGGCCAGCTACCACCAGCACCCCTTTTCTAGCTCCGCACAAAATATGCATCTCAAATCTATGGCTGAGATCTGTTTTAGACCATGTCTCTACCACTATAAATTATAAGAACTCACATTTGTTACTCCCACCTTAAAATGAGCAGCATCAATGTTTGAAACTCAATTCCTTTTTAATACGATCTAATAAGAATATGTATAGATGAGCACACATGAATGTAAGTTCTCTGGTAAAATTTTAATATTATATAAAAGTAATAAAACTGATAAATTATGTATATATATATATATATATATATATATATATATATATATATATAGAGTAATGCTATTAAGAGCTGGGAAGCTAAATCCCTTATCGGGAGCTGGGAAGCTCAGCCATCCGATCTAGTTTGATTCAGATCGAATGGCTGAGATCAGATCCCGTTCTCCATCTGTTTTGTTGAGGGTAAAATGGTCATTTCCCCCCCTCTCCTTATCTTCTGGCATTCGATCTCTCCCATTTCTCCTTCTATGTCCTCCCTCTTCCTGCTCTCGAATCTCCCTAGCTCCAAAATCCTAGCCGAAGCTCTCACCTCTCAACTCTCATCAATCTCACTCCCGCTGTCTCTTTCTTCGTCGAAACCCTAGCCGAAGCTCTCTCACGTTCTCGTTCTCTCGTCGACGAGAATCCCCCCTACCGTGAGAATCGGTTCTCTCCGACTCTTCGTCGAAACCCAAATCTTCGAATCAGCTCTCCTCATCCCTTACAATCGTTCCGCTCTATCTCTCTCATCGAAGCCCCCAAAAATCGAAACCCTAGTGCCAAATCTTCCCAAAACCTGAAATCGAAATCGAAACCCTAGCTCGAAATCTCTAACTCCGATAGAGGTAAAATTCCAATGTTAAGTTTTTTTTTATAAATTGTTTATATACATCCAAAATCAGTATTGTTCTGAACCTTTTTAGAATCTTCATTAGAAATATATGTTCTTTACGCCTAATTTATTTTAATGTATGGTGTTTGTAGGTATGGAAGGACAAGATGGAAGTGCTAATGCCATGGATAATCCTATATCGATAATATGAATTGAGGGAAGTATTTGGTTTTGTCTAAATTTTTTGAGTTTTCCCTTTCGAATGAGGTGGGGGTTCATTATGCTTTTATGTGTCAATCTATATGAACTTTCTGTTGTTATATGCTTAAGGTACAGCGACTGTTTGTATGCGAATTTTGATTTAAATGTTTCTATCAGATCGAAGGGCTTAAGGAGGTTGGAGTGACAGAGGTGGTCCTAGCTATCAACTATCAACCAGAGGTAAATCTAGCTTTACACATTGTGTTCACATTTTTTGTTTGTTTGAGTTTGTTTAGGGTTAGTATATGTGATTTCTTACTCTTACATGCATTGTCTGTTTGTATAGGTGATGCTTAACTTTTTGAAGGAGTTTGAAACTAAGCTTGACATCAAAATCACCTGTTCTCAAGAGACCGAGCCACTAGGAACAGCTGGTCCATTGGCTCTCGCTAGAGACAACCTCGTAGACGGCTCTGGTGAGCCCTTCTTTGTTCTCAACAGTGATGTCATTAACGAATACCCCTTTGCCCAACTCATCAGCTTCCACAAAGCCCATGGTGGAGAGGCAACTATTATGGTTACAAAGGTAAACACCTAACTATGATTTGATTCTTGTTTAGAATCACTTCCTACAACTACACAACAAGAAGTTTGTATGAATATTGAGACATGAATATCACTGCATTAATCCAGCATTCATATTAGCTTCGAAATAAGAAATAACGAAGTTAAAATTTTAGCAAGGTTAAGTAAGTTCTATTTTCTACTTTTGTTCATAATTATTAGAATAATATTGTTTAATCTTATTGTTTAAAAGTGGAGTAGCTTAATAATCTTAGAACACTATCACCACAGGGATCATCAAAATAAATTTAATGTGTTAGCTTTGTTTCAATCCATTGAACCTAATTCATAGGATCTTCAGTTTTTCCTGGGTTGATGAAGTATATCTAATAAACACTTATATTTCAAACTGATTTCATTTCTCATCATACTCATCTCGCCTCATAGGTCGACGAGCCTTCCAAGTACGGGGTTGTGGTGATGGAAGAGGAAACTGGAAGAGTCGACAGATTTGTGGAGTGGTTCTCCCACACAAAGAGATCAAGTCGAACATCCTCAAGCCTGAGATTGTCATGTGATCATATATCATCATATCAGAGTCTATTTTGGAATCCATTTCATATCAGACATGGCTCTTTCAATTTTTATGTAGTATTTTAGTATATTCTGTGTGTTTGTATCTGCATCTATTAAGTGTCGCTAGAGCTGCTGCTTATCGGGAGTTTGTATGAGTCTGTAGATAGAAGTGTACAACTGTAACAACAAGGGGAAGGGAAGGCTAAGTGGCCTAGTTCGCAGTCGGTGTCTTAAGGGGGTGTATTCTATTTCATTTCATCTTTGTTCTTTTCTTTTGAACAATGGAAACATTTGAATGTGAACTGGCTTATTTCTGTATTTGTCACTCGCTTGCTGTAGCTTGTTTGCTTGGCATGAATTAGGCGAAAACATGATCTCTTCCTGGCACAATTAGCATTACTCCCCTGCTGCTCTGTCTGAGATAATGTTTAGCTTTGTTCATTCCGAAATATACTTTCAGACAAAAGTATCTCTGTCAGTAGTTTTCAGTATAATTGATTATCTAAGGTTTTGAAATGAAATGCTAGTGTTGGTTCCTCCTCTTCAATGAGACTAATAACAGGTGAGGGATAAAGAGTGGCAATTGAGAAGGAAGGAATGATTGGTATGAGAATATTGTGAGTGAGTGATACTAGCTGTTGTTACCTGCCATAACTCTTTTTGTTGTTGTTGCTGAAAATGATATCAATCTGTGAGTTTAGTTAGGTATGAGGTCTACTTATCCTATATGGTTATGTATCATCTCATGTGAGGCTGTGAGCCACCATTAATCAATCAATGTCCCACCTTCCTCACTTTAAGATTCCTCTGACAAACAAAATCATATATTTTTTTTTGATTTACAAAGCATATTTGGCTGTTGCTGGCAAGAACATACATACATATTCTTATGTTTTATGTGATTACAAAGATTACCACAAAGAAGAAATTACATGAGAAGCTCATCATCATCATCATCATCATGCTCTTGTTGATTGAATTTCAGTAATTAAATTACATGAGAAGCTCATCATCATCATCATCATCATCATGCTCTTAATTTCATCTTTATTTCTTTGCAGTTCGAGTCCTATTGTTTAATTTTGCAGCACAGGTAAATAGTTTCCGTTAGACAACCGAAGGTATATATCGTTAGACAAATGTCCTTAATTCTTCTCTGCTGTCCACAAATTAATCACAATACTACAAGAAATTGCTAGAATACGCTGTAGTATCTAAATAATCCATTAAATTTTGCAACCAAAAAGAGAGAGAGAGAGAGAGAGAGAGAGAGAGAGAGAAGAATTATGGGCATCTTCGACGTGGGCTGTACAAAGCTGAGATCTCTAGTAGTCTTAGCAGTTCCAAGCTTTTCATCAGAATATTGATTGATCAGCCATCGAAACAATGATAACTCCGAGAACGAGAACCCCTGCATAATAATAACATGGTGTTAAGTTTTGTCAATGACATCTATAACAATTTCCTTCAATCGAAACTAGAGAATACAGCATGAATTTTTGAAGAGAAAACGCAAGATCTTTTGCTGCAAAATAGAATATATGTAATCAGAAGACAAAGTTGTTTAACTGCTCACAACACACAATCCCTGCATTATCAGGTTTACATCTCACTGTAATTGCGCCACACAGCCCGGAATTCCTCCCGGAATGTGTTTAGTCGTGCTTTCAGATTAGGTGTTCTAAGGGTGGCATGAAGTATTGTTGCTGCTAGAGAGTAATCAGAAACCATTAGAAAACAAATAAAATCCAAAATGAGTAAAAACAGTGTACGTACATAGAAGACCAAATGCAAGTGCCCATAGAACAACAAGGAGACTACAGGAGGTAAGCGACAGGACCCAACTTGCTGCAGAGAACATGTTTTCTTTACTTAGAAACCCAACAAAGGAAGCAACAATTTGCAATCAAAAGAACTTGTAATTGAGTTTAGACAAAATGCAGCTTCATACTAACCAGCAGCGAATATTATAGCAGACACCCAACGAGGCTGTCCACATACATAAATTGGTCTTTTTGAAGGACGACCGCGAAGAACAGGCCTGAGATCGTTTAGAAGGTCTATTTTTGAAAAATTGTGCAAGAAAAGACCGAACTGACTAAAAGGATTAAAAAGTTGAACTAAAAGAAAAATATTAGATTCACTTACGCGACTGGTGGCCTCAGCTAGTTGTGGAAAGAATTGTCGCACGGTCCAGTTCAATTTTCAACTTTGCAGAATTTTGAAGAGTATAGCTCAATTCTCTAGTTGCAATAGAAATTTGAAGAAGAACAAATCTGACATTTTTCTTATCGGTAGAGTGGTCCTGACCAAAAAAAATGGTAAAGAAACAAAATTTTCAAGTAGATTAGATTAAAAAAAAGTTTGTTAAAACCAATCTGAATACGACTGTATGGCTCAGCATCACACAAATCTGAATACGACTGTATGCATAGGATATATACTTAAACCAATGGCAGAAACCCCATTCCAGTGGCAGTGCCTAAAACAAGTAAGGCATAATTCATATTAAAACATGATAAACTATAAACTTCCAAGGAAGAACTAAAATAATCTCTGCCCTTCATCATTTTATATATTCCATGTAGGTATTCCCATAAAATATGAAAAATGGCAGTAGAGCTTCAAGCTCTTTCTGGTTTTCAAATTCTATTTGGAATATGAGCAACCAGTCAACAATACAACAGAATGTCAAAATTCCATAAATAGAAACTATGACCTCATATCAAATGTTCAAAATTGGACACTGGAACATAAAATGAATGTTATATGTAATTACTGTCGCATCCAGAATAACTTCCATTAGACAGTGGTATAATCACCCTAGTAAAATAAGTAATTACTTTAAAACTCACCAGAATGATACTACACGATCTGACATGACATGAACTAAAACAGATAGTATATTGTGGGATGCACATTATGTCTTCCAAAGTGTGTGAATCATAGAAATGATGCTACTATGTACAAAACTTAAAACATATAAAAGTTACGCTTGCACACACCATATCTATAATGAAATACGAAACTCAATTTTAAAGGGTGATCATGATTTTAATGGCTTATTAACAGAAATTTCACAAACCTGAATATGGAAATTCTCCCATATCCTCCTCAATAGAATGAATGTCTTAACCTGAATTTCAAAAAGGTAAACAAGAACGACAGTGTTAGTGAAGTAAAAAAATAGAACTATATATAGAAACTAAGAAACAACAATTGAAATAATAAATGAGGGCCCAAATTGTAGCTAATTCAAAAGAAATTAAAGAAAAGCATAAGAAAAGGGAGGATTAGATTAGCTCACCTTAAATCCATTAGCATAATGAGTGAGATAATCCATACTATCAATTTTCCCTCACTTCACAATAAGCCACATGTATGATGGAAATATTTGACCTAACAATGTATTGGCCATATATTTTGGGCTATACACACGGAGAAGGAAGTAGGGCAAAACAGTCAATTCTAAGCTCAGATCTTTCTCATCTGAGCTACTCTATCCCGTTCTCTCTCTCTCTCCTTGACGAATCCGAAAAAAACTCAGCTTTCCTGAAAAAAACAGTCATTTGAAGTAACAATCGTAAAGCTCAAACAGGATTGTTTCATCACTAGTCGCTCCTATTAATCATTAATTCATAGTGTGCAACTTCAGAAACATAATCCATCTCATCATCACTTATAACCAACGAGGAAAAATAAAGCTCAGATATGATTAATTCATCACTAGTCACTCCTACAAATCATTAAATAAATGATTCATAGTGTGCAACTTCAAAAACATAATCCATCTCATCATCACTTGTAAAACTAGAATCCAAGTTTTCCAACGAGGAAGCAAACTCACAATCACATGAATATAACAGACTAGTAGACTACTATAGCATAATAAAGTTCATCATTGCCTAGTTTCAGAAATTATTCATTCACTAAAATATGAATGAGTTCATCTTTAGCAGAATACTTCCCTCAATTCATATTATCAGAAATATTCTTCAGATTCATATTATCTGAAGAATCCGAAACTTCAGATTGTTGGTTTTCTGTTCCTTTAAACGATTGTATGTTATGACTAATATCTCAGCAGCATAGCCCTTATTTGCTGTTCCCATTGTTTGCATATGTACATGTTCATCCAAAATCACATAAACATAGGATAAATATTGACATAATAATGAAAAGAAGAAAATACAATGAACCACTTACAGTCAATGTATCAGGCTGTCGTCCCATGGCAATCTTTGAAAACGGACCATGAGCCAAGTGGACCCATCTAGGGGGAGTCGTGTCCAAATGAGGTGAATATATCAATGAAGACAAAATGAACATAGTCAAAATTTAATCAGGAAAAATGAGACAAGTCGATTTAAGGGTTTCTCTTCGAATCGCAACCAGAACAAATCGATTTAGGGGCTAACGGCGATTTGGGTTTCTATTCGAAAAGAGAAAGAGAATCCAAGAGAACCGAAATCGAAACCCTAAATGGCAGATGCCCAGTATGGTTTCTTCGTCGAAGGGAGAGAGAGAAAGGGAGAGAGTAGAAATCGAGAGCTGATTCGAAGATTTGGGTTTCGACGAAGAGTCGGAGAGAACCGATTCTCACGGTAGGGGGGGATTCTCGTCGACGAGAGAACGAGAACGTGAGAGAGCTTCGGCTAGGGTTTCGACGAAGAAAGAGACAGCGGGAGTGAGATTGATGAGAGTTGAGAGGTGAGAGCTTCGGCTAGGGTTTTGGAGCTAGGGAGATTCGAGAGCGGGAAGAGGGAGGAGATAGAAGGAGAAAAGGGAGAGATCGAATGCCAGAAGATAAGGAGAGGGGGGGAAATGACCATTTTACCCTCAATAAAACAGATGGAGAACGGGATCTGATCTCAGCCATTCGATCTGAATCAAACTAGATCGGATGGCTGAGCTTCCCAGCTCCCGATAAGGGATTCAGCTTCCCAGCTCTTAATAGCATTACTCTATATATATATATATATATATATATATATATATATATATGGAAAAAGGGGTATGAGCAACTTGCTCATTTAGTAAATGAGCAATTGATTATGTGGCATGCATGTGATACATTGGACAACTAACCCCTTTAAGGATTTGCCAATCACATGTATGCCACATCATCAATTGCTTATTTACTAAATGAGCAAGTTGCTCATACCCCTTTTTCCCATATATATATATATATATATATATGATGCGGTTTGTTTTTGGTCGCAGTGTGGATGCACCAGGTGTGAGTTCGGACTCAATTTGTAATGAGGGAAGAGTGCGGCACGGGACGACGAGCGGGAGGCTCGCTTCGGCGCTTGAGGATCAGCTCGGATCGCCTCGCCTCGGGTACCTGCAGACGGTCCTGGAACACCGAGGTTTATCCCGGCGGCGGACCCTCCGACGATCTAGTCAGTCTCTGTGAGAGAGTAGCAGTAACTAGAGGAATTTTAAGTGGCAAGGATTGATTACCTAAAAATGTGGGTGAGGGTCTGGTATTTATAGGGAATTCCAACCGGGTTTGGATCCGCTTAGGGGCCGGGTCTGAACCCGAAAGCCCATGGGCCTGACGTGGCAGATGGCCCAGGGGGTTTAGGGCTGACGTGGCAGTACCAAGAGTGGTATAGGGCTGACGTGGCAAAGCCCTTGGTGGTATTTGGAGCTGACATGGCGGATCATGAGGCTCCTGTGCTCCTGGGAAAATCTGGTGGCCTAGGTTGTGCCAGGTCATCTTCATTCTTTACCAGGCTGGGCGGATGGCCCGTGGGGCTGTCGTGGATCGGAGGCCGAGGGCTATCGAGACTCGTCAGATACGAGGAGGCCAGGTTTGTGGGGGTGAACTTGAGGTTCGGCGCCGATCCTGTAGTGGCTCGAAGCCGAGCCAGATTGTTGTTTTTCCCATTTTTGAGTGAGAGCTGTCCTGGGCCCTGGTTGGGCCCCAGGCCATTTTTACCCTACCACACAAGCCCCCCACTCCTGCGGGGGTGCGGGAGCTAGCCGTGGAGGAGTGTTTATGGTCGTGGAAATGGGATGGCGAATCGCTGGGCCTTCATGAGGAGGTTGCCTTGATGCTTGACCGAACCTCGAGCTGGCGAGGGTTTATAGGTCGGTAAGGGTGATGGCGAGCCGTTGTTTCTTCCTGAGAAGAGTGCCCTGGTGCGCGACTGAACCTCGAGATGACGAGGGATTACGTGTCGGCAAGGGTGATGGCGAGCCGTTGTTTCTTCCTGAGAAGAGTACCCTGGTGCGCGACCGAACCTCGAGATGACGAGGGATTATGTGTCGGCAAGGGTGATGGCGAGCCGTTGTTTCTTCCTGAGAAGAGTGCCCTGGTGCGCGACCGAACCTCGAGATGACGAGGGATTATGTGTCGGCAAGGTTGATGGCGAGCCGTTGTTTCTTCCTGAGAAGAGTACCCTGGTGCGCGACCGAACCTCGAGATGACGAGGGATTATGTGTCGGCAAGGGTGATGGCGAGCCGTTGTTTCTTCCTGAGAAGAGTACCCTGGTGCGCGACCGAACCTCGAGATGACGAGGGATTATGTGTCGGCAAGGGTGATGGCGAGCCGTTGTTTCTTCCTGAGAAGAGTACCCTGGTGCTCGACCGAACCTCGAGATGACGAGGGATTATGTGTCGGCAAGGGTGATGGCGAGCCGTTGTTTCTTCCTGAGAAGAGTACCCTGGTGCGCGATCGAACCTCGAGATGACGAGGGATTATGTGTCGGCAAGGGTGATGGCGAGCCGTTGTTTCTTCCTGAGAAGAGTACCCTGGTGCTCGACCGAACCTCGAGGTGACGAGGGATTATGTGTCGGCAAGGGTGATGGCGAGCCGTTGTTCCTTAGAAGGATTAAGCGGGGCGGTCTGCTGTTTTGGCGGAGCATTGAAGGCGCTCCGGGATCTGTGCAATGTTCCAATTTCCTAGGGGCATTAATGGCGCCGCCTAATAAATGCACAGCGCTTAGGCTTCCGTCGTTTGGCTTTCCCGATGTTTATAACGGCAGGTCTATGGGGAGGCTATAAATACCCTTCTCCCCTTAGCAGGTTTGATCACAGCAAGGGTGGTCCACTGGCCATCAGAGGTGTCTGCTTCGGCGGACGTCTGTCTTTTGCAAATTTTAACCCTGGTTGTGCCGGAGGGGTGGTTACTCTGCCGCCCGGATCTTCTCTTGGATCTGATGGCCCTGATACGGTAGCCAGATCTAGGGGAGATCAGGGCGAGAGGGATAACGGCCGAAATCCGGCCCGGAGAATGAGGAGCCTCGGATTGGAGGTGACTTTGCCGTCCGGATCCTTTTTCGGGTCAGACGGCCCTAACACGGTTGTTTGGCCCGAGAGAGATCAGGACGGGAGGATGACCAACCATATTCCGGACCTGGAGCTGAAGAGCCTCAGTTAGATGGGTCGTCTCCGAGGGGAGGAGGTCCGATCTGCTTTCCGATAGGGTTCCAGGCGATGGTGGCTTTTCTCCCACCCTCGAACAGTTTGGGGTTTCGGCTGGCGAGGCCGTAAGCCCCGAGCTGCTCGCGGGTGAGAGGGGAGCCGACCGAGCCCTGGAGCCCGGGGCGCAGGCGATGGTGGCTTTCCTTCCACCCTCGAACAATTCGGGGTTTCGGCTGCCGAGGCCGTAAGCCCCGAGCTGTTCGCGGGTGAGAGGGGAGCCGACCGAGCCCTGGAGCCTTAAATCTTGAATGAAAATTTTTCTCTGCCGAACACTTCATCCGAACCAACCCCTGTGTCTGGCTGCCAGCTTGGTACTGGGTGACGTCATCAGCGCACGTTTCGAGGACGTGGCGCGATTTTCCAGGCGGCAGTTACATGTCAATCGGTGAACAGTAATTGCGGAAATCGAGGAGTCGTTTTCATCCTCTATAAATGTCCCCACCTCTCCCCCTATCGCCCACTTCTTTCTCGCTTCTTTCTTTTTCAAAAAATCCTCCAACACTTCAGCGCTCGTCCCCACAATTTGCTGTACCAGGCTCGTTCTTCCGAAGCGACCCCAGGTTAGTTGGTAAGTCTGTTTAGTTTAGGCATGTCTAGGGCTCAGTCGGGTTCGTCTGTGTCGATGTCGAGGGGGGAAGGGAAACCTGCCTCCAAATCGACCTCGTGGGAGGAGCCCGTGTGTGAGGGGGAGTCTGTACATGATGCGGAGCTTTCTGATTCGATTTCGTGGGAGGAGCCGGTAGGCGAGGAGGGGCCAGTGTATAATGTGAAGCCGTTGCGATCTCGGAAGCTTTTTGTGGTGGAGAGCAGCGAATCTGAGGAGGGAAGCGGCGGTTCAGACGAAGTAGAGGTTCTGGAGTTGGCTTCTGGAGAGGAGGGTGACCCCGAAGGGGGTGAAGCCGAAGGGGCTCAGATAGGAGGTCAGGGTGTGGGCTCGAGTTCCATGCCGACCGGTCTGGGGCGATTATCT
Organism: Hemerocallis citrina; assembly: GCA_017893485.1. Lineage (NCBI taxonomy): Eukaryota > Viridiplantae > Streptophyta > Magnoliopsida > Asparagales > Asphodelaceae > Hemerocallis > Hemerocallis citrina. The sequence goes on from CM030362.1 coordinate 154,623,930, forward strand.
ATCCCCTTGCCGGAACGAGCCAAGAAGAAGATGGTTCCGAAGAAGAAGGGGTCGAGGACCGGTGGCTCGAGCTAGGCACCTGTTTATCGTAACTTGATGACAGGGTCGCCCGTACAACCTAAGCCGTTCCGTCGGTACCCCGACGATCTTTCCGATAAGGAGCTGTTTGGGGTCCAGCCGTCGTCGTCGAGCCGGAAGAGGGTGAAGATGGACACACTTCCGACCGTTCTGGAGGCAGGTTACTTGGAGGCTTTGCAGCTGGCGTACCACATAGGGTCCAGCTACGAGCTCATGTTGCCGAACTCTACCCTTCGACCGACCGATCCCCTGCCTGATTGGTATTGCGTCTTCCCCGTGGACGCCTTCATCTCCGGACTGAGGCTGCCAGTCCACCCGTTTGTTCGCGAGGTGCTGAACTGGGCGTCCTTGGCGCCGATGCAATATGGGCCGAACTCTTGGAAGCAGATCATCTGCTTCGTGCTGATGTGCGAGGAGCAGAAGGTACCCCTACGGCTGAATGTGTTCCGAGTGATGTTGATGATCAGCTCGGCGGCTGAGGGTGTCTACTACATTTTGCCCCGGAGTAAGGGGAAGGTCGTCCACAGTCACCCGGACTCCATCACGGATTGGAAGAAAAAATATCTGGTGATCCGGAGTGAGGAGCCCTGGGACATTCCCACTCGATGGAACCACTCCAAGCCGAGCTACAAAACGCCGAGGCCGAGGGACCTGACGGCCGAGGAGTGGAGGTTCGTCGAGCGCCTCCGTCTGTCACACAGTATCAACTGGACGAAGGTGACCGAGGGTCACCTGGCGAGCGTCGGACTGAGCCCAGCCATTATTTGTATGTAGTTGTTTCTTTCTTTTGACTTTGTTGTTCCTCCGTGCTCATTGTCCTTACTGGATCTTCTTGCAGATATGGATCCTGAATCGATCAAGGCAAAGAGGCTCGCCATGAAGAAGGAGAAGGCCGAGAAGAAGGGGGAGGCGACGAAGAGGCCGAGGGAGTCGTCCCTAGCCATCTCGGAGGCCCAGCTCGAGCAGAGGACCAAGAGGACTCGCTCGGAGACAAGCAAGGGGGCGGCTACTTCGAGGGGCCAGGGCCAAGCGAAGGCATCCGATTTTGACAAGGGGAAAGGTCCCTTGGTCGAGGTCGAGGAAGAGGACCCAGTGGTGGAGATGTTGCAGCAACGGTGGGCACCGGATTGGTCGGTTCGGATGGGGGACTGTCTGACCGAGGAAGCCCAGGCTGTTGAGGTGGTGGAGAAGTTGGCAACCCCTCGAGACCGCAAGGAGATGGAGAGCGAGCCCGTGGAGGTGGCGTTCACGCGCCTGGCGCAGGCCACCGCGTTGGTAAGCTCGTCGACCCCATCCCCCTTGTTAATTTTACTGCGGAAGTGCTTTTCTCATCTGCGTTTGTTGGTCGCAGGCTTGCGTGCAGGGGGCTAACGTAAAGAACCTCTACGAAGCGGCCCTGGCGCAAGAGCGAGCTCGGGCGGATAAGAGCGAGCGGGAGATGAAGGAGATGCGGATTGAGCTCGAGGGCTCGCACAAGAGGGAGCAGAAGATGAAGCTCGAGCTCGAGGCCAAGGAGGCGGAGTGGGGGAAGAAGGTGGTCTCCTTGAAGAAGAAGTTCGCCAAGGAGAAGGAGGAGTTGACGAATGCGGGTCAGATGATGGTGATCAAGGCCCAGGACGAGTGTTATGCGAAGACCCTCAGTCATGTGAGGCACTTCTACCCGACCGTCGACCTGTCCAACTTCGAGTATGACATGGAGATCGAGGGGACACCGAAGACCCCCAATGAAGAAGGGCCCGTTGATGACCCGGCTGCCGACCCCCCTGTGAACCCGGCCGATGCTGAGGTGGGAAAATCAGTTGTATAGTTTTGTCTTTCTTTTTCCATTTCTCAATTGTATTTGCCTACCGCGGACTGGCCACCGCATTTTTTGTAAGAAGCAACTCAATTTATAAAAAAGGATTTTTGACTGGCCAAGTGTTTTGACCTCGGATATTTCCGACCCTCCTTGCTTATGTGTTTTGAGTTGGCTGGTTCTCTTGTAGGTTGCGGCTCTCCTTCCCGAGGTGGACCCCCGTCGTTCCGACGTGGCGTGGCTCCGGAGCAAAGTTGAGGCCCTAGAGGCCACGTTGGTTCGCTACCGAAAGGGGGCTCGTGACACTGATGCGGCCTTTAACTATTATCGGAATAAGTCTGAAGCCTTAAGTGAGGAGGCGAGCCGGCTGAGGAGGGCGATGTTGGATCGGGACCTCGGCGGTGTCGGTCTTGGACATGCCATGTCGAGTGCCTCGGTGCAGAGGCCTTCCTCTGAGAGGTTACTTCGCGATGTCATTGTGGAGAAGGAGATGGAGATACACCGTTACAAGACGATGCTGGGTGTCTCGACATCTTCCTCAGTGGGTCGGCGAGCGGAGGGGGTTCCCTCTGCGCTGCTGCTGTTGGAGCGTATGCGACCAGTGGATGCCCAGAGCTCCGGGGCTGGTGTGTCGACCGTGGCTGAGCCTAAGGACCATCATGACGAGGAGAGGGCTCCTAGTCGCTCGGTCGGAGTGGTCCCGCCCTTCGTCGGACCCGAGGGGCCCTAAGATGGCGGCTTCCTCCAGTTTGAGATGAGTGGAGTGGTCCTGTAACGGTCTTTGTTTGTTTTCTCCGAACCAAATAAAAGAGTATGAATAAAGAATTCTTTTCCTTCTTTGCTCTGGTTAGTAGTGTAGCGAATGATGGTGGAGGCGAGGTTCGGCTCGGTCGATCTGTAAGGGATCGACGAGGGGCATTAGGAAGAGTCCCTGGTCTGACGTCGGGTCGGACCTACCGAGACGTTGGGGACGATACCGGAGTGAGGACTCAGGTGCCGATCCCATTGTCCGGTGTTAGGTCAGAGCTGCCGAGGCATTTGGATTTTGACAAAAAGAGATTTCTTCCATACAAGATAGGGAGGGTCGCTAAAATTGCCCTTTACACATGAAAGCTTACAAAAGATTTTATTTACATTAGCCAAGCCAGAACCTATGTTCGCTCTTCTAGGAACTTCATTAGGTGCTCGGCGTTCCAGGGTCGGCTGATGGGCCGGCCGTCCATATCTGCAAGTCGGTATGTACCAGGGCGTACAGCCTCGACGACACGGTATGGGCCTTCCCAGTTGGGAGCCAATTTCCTCTTCTTGGTCGGATCGGAGACGGACAGTTTTCGTAACACGAGGTCCCCCGCCTTGATGTTTGTGGGGCGGACCTTCTTGTTGTAAAACTTCTCGATCCGTTGTTGGTAGATGCTTCTCCGGATTGAAGACTTCTCTCTGACTTCGGCGACGAGGTCCAGGTTGGCCCTCAAGCCGGATGAGTTGTCAGCTTCGTCGAAGGCCATGATACAGGGAGAAGGCAGGCTGACTTCGACGGGGATAACTGCTTCCGTCCCGTAGGTCAAGGTGAACGTCGTTTCTCCCATGGGGATCCTCTTGGTGGTTCGGTACGCCCATAGCACGCTAGGCAGCTCTTCGACCCAAAGCCCTTTGGGGGAACTGTCGAGGCGCTTTTTGAGGCCGTCGAGGATTTTCCTGTTCGCGTTCTCCGCTTGGCCGTTGGACTGAGGGTGGCAAATAGCGGAGAAACGTTGCTGGATACCGATGTCCGCGCAGAAAGTTTGGAAGTTCTGACCTTGGAATTGGGTTCCGTTGTCTGTAACGAGGACCCGAGGGATTCCGAACCGGCAAATGATGTTCTTCCAAAAGAATTGTTGTACCTGGCGCTCGGTGATGCTGGACAGTGGCTCGGCTTCAAGCCACTTGGTGAAGTAGTCGATGGCGACTATCAAGAATTTCTTTTGCCCTACCGCTACGGGGAAGGGGCCCACGAGGTCCATGCCCCACATGGCGAATGGGGTAGGACTAGCCAGGGATCGGAGATTGGCTTGAGGAAGCCTCTTGATAGGGGAGAACCTTTGGCATGGGCCGCACCTCTTGACTAGGTCTTGCGAGTCTTGGAGCATGGTCGGCCAATAGTACCCCTGATTCAGGGCCTTCCGGGCGAGCGTCCTGCTCCCCATGTGGCATCCGCCGATCCCTTCATGAAGATCTCTTAGCGCGTAGCCGGCCTCGTCGCTGGTGAGACAGCGGATGTATGGCTTGCCGTCGGCCAAGGTGTATGAGCGTTTGAAGAGGATGTCATCAATCATGATGAACCTTTCAGCTCGGACCCTGACTCGTCTGACTTCGGCTCGGTCTTCTGGAAGCTCGGCATTGATTAAGAATTTCCGGATGGGAGTGGTCCAGTCGTCTAGACTGGCGCCGTTTTGGACACACATTGCCTCCTGGTCTTGATCGTTGATACTTGGCTTTAGGAGGATTTCTATGAGTACCGTTTGGTCGAGACCCTCGAAGGAGGAGGAGGCGAGTTTTGACAGCGCGTCTGCTTGAGTGTTCTGCTCCCTAGGGACTCGAATGACTGCAGAGTGGCTGAAGGACGCTAGGAGACGTCGGACTACTGCCAAATACCTCACCATGCGTTCATCGCGGGCTTCGTATTCTCCGGTGATCTGATTGACCACGAGCTGAGAATCGCTAAAGGCCCGGATTTGCTTGGCTCCGGCTCGATGTGCTAGGGTCAATCCGGCGATCATGGCCTCGTATTCCGCCTCGTTGTTAGAGGCCGGAAAGTTGAGGCGGAGGGAGTATTGAAGTAAGAATTGGTCGGGGCCACGAAGGATGATGCCAGCCCCACTTCCCGTTTCACACGATGATCCATCGACAAAGACCTCCCAGGTCGGATCCGAGGCCTCAGTACTGGGCTGCTCGGAGACTGTGCACTCAGTTATGAACTCGGCGAGGGCCTGCCCTTTGATGGCCGTCCTTGGCTGATAGCTGATGTCGAACTGACTCAGCTCAATTGACCACTTGACTAAGCGGCCGGAGTTTTCGGGCTTGTGGAGGACAGTCTTCAGTGGCTGGTCGGTCAGTACTTGGACGGAATGGGCCTGGAAGTAAGGACGGAGTTTCCGGGCTGCCATGACCAGAGCATAGGCCACCTTCTCTATCTTTGCGTACCTCGTCTCGGCGGGGAGCAGGACTTTGCTCACATAGTATAATGGCCTCTGGACCCCGTCTTCCTCTCGGACGAGGACGGCGCTGAGTGCGCTATCCGAGGCAGACAGGTAGAGCCATAGTGGTTCGCCCGGCTCGGGCTTGCTGAGGAGAGGAGGGTTGGTGAGGTACTGCTTCAGCTGTTCGAAGGCTTCTTGTTGATGGGTACCCCACTCGAAGCCCCCTTTCCCTCGTAGAGCCTTGAAGAAGGGGAGAGACTTCTCCCCTGACTTGGAGAGGAAACGGCCAATTGCAGCCAACCGGCCTGTGAGCCTTTGAACTTCTTTGACATTCCGGGGTGGGGCCATATCAATAATAGCTTGGATTTTCTCGGGGTTCGCCTCGATGCCATGCTGGCTGACGATGAACCCCAGGAATTTCCCAGTGGAGACGCCGAAGGCGCATTTAGCCGGGTTGAGCCTCATGTTGTGATGCCGGAGGACTCCGAAGGCTTCCTCCAGGTCGGCGACGTGGTCCGGCCCGGCCCGGCTCTTGACGAGCATGTCGTCGACATAGACTTCCACGTTGCGGCCGATCAGGTCTTTGAAGATTCTGTTGACGAGCCGTTGGTAGGTGGCTCCGGCGTTTTTCAGCCCGAAGGGCATAACGCGATAACAGAACAGACCCTGGTCGGTGATGAACGAGGTCTTGGAGATGTCCGGTGGAAATATCCGGATCTGATTGTACCCTGAGAATGCGTCCATGAAGGACAGTAGCTCATGCCCTGAGGTTGCGTCGATTAAAGCGTCGATGCAGGGGAGGGGGAAAGGATCTTTCGGACATGCTTTATTTAGATCCGTGAAGTCGATACAGATCCGCCAGCCCCCGGTTGCCTTCTTCACCATAACGACATTAGCCAACCACTCGGGGTAGCTGACTTCCTGAATGAATCGAGCCGACAAGAGTTTGTCGACTTCTACCTTCACAATTTGCTGCCTCTCCGGTGCGACTTTGCGTCTCTTTTGGACGACCGGCTTAGAGTCTGGAATGACGCTCAGCCGATGCATAATCAAGTCTTCGGATATCCCGGGCATGTCGGAGGGCTTCCAGGCGAAGAGGTCAATGTTGCGGTGGATGCAGGCGATTATACCTGGCTTCAAGTCCTCGGGGAGCGAGCGGCTCACTCGGAACCACTTTGATTCATCCTCGGTGCCGAACGGGACCTCCTCCAGCTCGTCGACAGGCTCGGGAGCGGGTCCGTCCCGCTCGGGCTCGAGCTCAACCGCATCGAGGGGGAACACACCACCTCCGACGGCGGTCATGTAGCACGACCGTGCTGCTTCTTGGCTACCTCGGACGATGCCGACCCCTTGCGTGGTGGGAAATTTAAGTTTCAGATGATAAGCCGAAGGTACCGCTTGAAGGGAGCACAGTCCGGGTCGCCCGAGTATGGCGTTGTAAGCCGCCTTGACGTTTACCACCATGAAGTCCAGGGACTCGGTCCTCTTGACAGAAGCCAATCCCGCGGTGACGTCGAGAGTAACAATCCCTTCGATCACGACAGGGATGCCTGAGAACCCATGCAAGGTGTATCCGGCCGGCTTGAGATTGCCTCTGGGTAGCTTGAGATTCTCGAATGCTTCGAGGAAGAGAATATTTACCGAGCTGCCGTTGTCGACGAGAATTCGTCGAACCTCACAATTAGCCATGTGGAGGCCAATGACGAGGGCGTCGCAATGAGGAAGGCGAACACCTTCGAGGTCCTCTCCGGAGAAGGAGACATGCATCGGTTGTAACTTGGGCGAGGGGTTGTCTTGGACAGCATTCACCTCTCGGATGAAGGCTTTTCGGGAAGTATTTGATTCTCCCCCCATTGGCCCTCCGTGGACACAGTGTAAGATGAATGGCGTATCCGCGGCTCCCTCGGGTTCGGGATCCCGACCCTGGATGCGGTTCGGAGTAGGGTTCGGAGGTGAAGGCCTCCGGTTCCTAGCATCTCGCCGATCCTGTGGGCTTTCTCTGGTGAATTCTCGGAGGTACCCTCGGGAGATGAGGTCCTCAATTTCGTCTTTCAGGGCCCGACATTGGTCGGTTTCGTGCCCATGATCTCTGTGGAAACGGCAGTAGAAGCGCTGATCTCGCTTCTTGTTGTTGTTCGATCGGGGAGGTAGTCGGACAATACCCTTATCCTCGATTTCTAAGAGGATGGCGGACACGTTATGTGTCAAGGGAGTGTACCTTTTGAAGCGAGGGACCGGAGGTGCCCTCTTCGCGCCGACCCCTTCCTTAGCTGTTTTCTTGGCAGGTTCGGCATCATCGACCCTGTGCTTGCCCCTCCCCACGACTTCTTTGCTGCCCTCTGGGTTCAGAGCTTCTTCAGCTCGTATGTACTTCTCGACCCGGTTGAGAAGGTCTGGGAAGTCCAGAGGTGGTCTCTTTGCCAAGGAGACCTTTAGCTGGTCGTGGCGGACATTGTGTCGGAAAGCTGCCGAGGCGACCCCTGCATCGAGGGCAGAGACTGATCTGGCCTCGGTTGTGAACCTCTTGACGAAGTTACGGAGCGACTCCCCCTCCCTCTGACTGAGGTCGAGCAGGGAAGCGCTCGTCTTTTTGCTCTTCCGGCTAGTGATGAAGTGGGCCAGGAAGCTGGCTTCCAGCTGGTCGAACGAGAAGATCGAGCCAAGGGAGAGTTTGGAGAACCAATCCCTGGCCGGACCCCGGAGGGTGGCCGGGAAGGCTCGGCACAGCAGGGGATCCGAGGCACTGTGAATCATCATGAGGGTTTTGAAGCCCTCCATGTGATCAGCTAGATCACCCTCGCCGTTGTAAGTCTCGAACTGCGGAGGTCGGAAGTTCCGGGGGATCTCCGCTTCTATGATGTTGACGGAAAATGGAGGTCGAGAAGGCCCCCGTCCTTGGACTAGGTTAGGATTCCTGTCGCCGATGCGCTCGATTCGATTCTCTATCTCTAGGAGGCATCGGAGAACCTCATCTGTGCGCTCAGGAGGGGCGGTCGGCGCGCGAGTGCGACTCCTCCCCTCGCTCATTTGAAGGGGTCGGCTATAAGTCGCGGACCTCGGCGCCCCATGGATTGCCTCCATGATTTCATCTCTGAAGCTTCTGAATTTGCCCCTAGTGACCTCGCCATGGTCGGCAGGGTTGGGTCGGGGCGTAGGAATTCGGCCGATGCGGCCGAGTGCCAATGGCCTGTCTCCTTGCGCGGGCCTAGAATGGTTCGGGACCGAGTTGGAAGCGGTCCCTCCCCTAGCCTGGCTAGCCCTTCTGTTCACAATGACCCGACGAAGGTCGGGTTCGGCGACGTGCGAAGCGCTTCGTTGGGGTCCGGGGTTTCCACCCGGATTATTGGATGCTTGCCCTCCGTCGAGGGCCCCCTCGGGAGGAGGCCCGTCTGGTCGAGAGGAACGGGCCGATCTTCGGGCTCGAGGAGCCATGGGAGATCGGGTCGGGGGAGAGCGTCGGTGGCGAGGCTCGGACTATCGTCCGTACCGGATAAAGAAGTTCCCACAGACGGTGCCAACCTGATGCGGTTTGTTTTTGGTCGCAGTGTGGATGCACCAGGTGTGAGTTCGGACTCAATTTGTAATGAGGGAAGAGTGCGGCACGGGACGACGAGCGGGAGGCTCGCTTCGGCACTTGAGGATCGGCTCGGATCGCCTCGCCTCGGGTACCTGCAGACGGTCCTGGAACACCGGGGTTTATCCCGGCGGCGGACCCTCCGACGATCTAGTCAGTCTCTGTGAGAGAGTAGCAGTAACTAGAGGAATTTTAAGTGGTAAGGATTGATTACCTAAAAAGGTGGGTGAGGGTCTGGTATTTATAGGGAATTCCAACCGGGTTTGGATCCGCTTGGGGGCCGGGTCTGAACCCGAAAGCCCATGGGCCTGACGTGGCAGATGGCCCAGGGGGTTTAGGGCTGACGTGGCAGTACCAAGAGTGGTATAGGGCTGACGTGGCAAAGCCCTTGGTGGTATTTGGAGCTGACATGGCGGATCATGAGGCTCCTGTGCTCCTGGGAGAATCTGGTGGCCTAGGTTGTGCCAGGTCATCTTCATTCTTTACCAGGCTGGGCGGATGGCCCGTGGGGCTGTCGTGGATCGGAGGCCGAGGGCTATTGAGACTCGTCAGATACGAGGAGGCCAGGTTTGTGGGGGTGAACTTGAGGTTCGGCACCGATCCTGTAGTGGCTCGAAGCCGAGCCAGATTGTTGTTTTTCCCATTTTTGAGTGAGAGCTGTCCTGGGCCTTGGTTGGGCCCCAGGCCATTTTTACCCTACCACACAAGCCCCCCACTCCTGCGGGGGTGCGGGAGCTAGCCGTGGAGGAGTGTTTATGGTCGTGGAAATGGGATGGCGAATCGCTGGGCCTTCATGAGGAGGTTGCCTTGATGCTTGACCGAACCTCGAGCTGGCGAGGGTTTATAGGTCGGTAAGGGTGATGGCGAGCCGTTGTTTTTTCCTGAGAAGAGTACCCTAGTGCTCGACCGAACCTCGAGATGACGAGGGATTATGTGTCAACAAGGGTGATGGCGAGCCGTTGTTTCTTCCTGAGAAGAGTGCCCTGGTGCGCGACTGAACCTCGAGATGACGAGGGATTACGTGTCGGCAAGGGTGATGGCGAGCCGTTGTTTCTTCCTGAGAAGAGTACCCTGGTGCGCGACCGAACCTCGAGATGACGAGGGATTATGTGTCGGCAAGGGTGATGGCGAGCCGTTGTTTCTTCCTGAGAAGAGTGCCCTGGTGCGCGACCGAACCTCGAGATGACGAGGGATTATGTGTCGGCAAGGGTGATGGCGAGCCGTTGTTTCTTCCTGAGAAGAGTACCCTGGTGCGCGACCGAACCTCGAGATGACGAGGGATTATGTGTCGGCAAGGGTGATGGCGAGCCGTTGTTTCTTCCTGAGAAGAGTACCCTGGTGCGCGACCGAACCTCGAGATGACGAGGGATTATGTGTCGGCAAGGGTGATGGCGAGCCGTTGTTTCTTCCTGAGAAGAGTACCCTGGTGCTCGACCGAACCTCGAGATGACGAGGGATTATGTGTCGGCAAGGGTGATGGCGAGCCGTTGTTTCTTCCTGAGAAGAGTACCCTGGTGCGCGATCGAACCTCGAGATGACGAGGGATTATGTGTCGGCAAGGGTGATGGCGAGCCGTTGTTTCTTCCTGAGAAGAGTACCCTGGTGCTCGACCGAACCTCGAGGTGACGAGGGATTATGTGTCGGCAAGGGTGATGGCGAGCCGTTGTTCCTTAGAAGGATTAAGCGGGGCGGTCTGCTGTTTTGGCGGAGCATTGAAGGCGCTCCGGGATCTGTGCAATGTTCCAATTTCCTAGGGGCATTAATGGCGCCGCCTAATAAATGCACGGCGCTTAGGCTTCCGTCGTTTGGCTTTCCCGATGTTTATAACGGCAGGTCTATGGGGGAGGCTATAAATACCCTTCTCCCCTTAGCAGGTTTGATCACAGCAAGGGTGGTCCACTGGCCATCAGAGGTGTCTGCTTCGGCGGACGTCTGTCTTTTGCAAATTTTAACCCTGGTTGTGCCGGAGGGGTGGTTACTCTGCCGCCCGGATCTTCTCTTGGATCTGATGGCCCTGATACGGTAGCCAGATCTAGGGGAGATCAGGGCGAGAGGGATAACGGCCGAAATCCGGCCCGGAGAATGAGGAGCCTCGGATTGGAGGTGACTTTGCCGTCCGGATCCTTTTTCGGGTCAGACGGCCCTGACACGGTTGTTTGGCCCGAGAGAGATCAGGACGGGAGGATGACCAACCATATTCTGGACCTGGAGCTGAAGAGCCTCAGTTAGATGGGTCGTCTCCGAGGGGAGGAGGTCCGATCTGCTTTCCGATAGGGTTCCAGGCGATGGTGGCTTTTCTCCCACCCTCGAACAGTTTGGGGTTTCGGCTGGCGAGGCCGTAAGCCCCGAGCTGCTCGCTGGTGAGAGGGGAGCCGACCGAGCCCTGGAGCCCGGGGCGCAGGCGATGGTGGCTTTCCTTCCACCCTCGAACAATTCGGGGTTTCGGCTGCCGAGGCCGTAAGCCCCGAGCTGTTCGCGGGTGAGAGGGGAGCCGACCGAGCCCTGGAGCCTTAAATCTTGAATGAAAATTTTTCTCTGCCGAACACTTCATCCGAACCAACCCCTGTGTCTGGCTGCCAGCTTGGTACTGGGTGACGTCATCAGCGCACGTTTCGAGGACGTGGCGCGATTTTCCAGGCGGCAGTTACATGTCAATCGGTGAACAGTAATTGCGGAAATCGAGGAGTCGTTTTCATCCTCTATAAATGTCCCCACCTCTCCCCCTATCGCCCACTTCTTTCTCGCTTCTTTCTTTTTCAAAAAATCCTCCAACACTTCAGCGCTCGTCCCCACAATTTGCTGTACCAGGCTCGTTCTTCCGAAGCGACCTCAGGTTAGTTGGTAAGTCTGTTTAGTTTAGGCATGTCTAGGGCTCAGTCGGGTTCGTCTGCGTCGACGTCGAGGGGGGAAGGGAAACCTGCCTCCAAATCGACCTCGTGGGAGGAGCCCGTGTGTGAGGGGGAGTCTGTACATGATGCGGAGCTTTCTGATTTGATTTCGTGGGAGGAGCCGGTAGGCGAGGAGGGGCCAGTGTATAATGTGAAGCCGTTGCGATCTCGGAAGCTTTTTGTGGTGGAGAGCAGCGAATCTGAGGAGGGAAGCGGCGGTTCAGACGAAGTAGAGGTTCTGGAGTTGGCTTCTGGAGAGGAGGGTGACCCCGAAGGGGGTGAAGCCGAAGGGGCTCAGATAGGAGGTCAGGGTGTGGGCTCGAGTTCCATGCCGACCGGTCTGGGGCGATTATCTATCCCCTTGCCGGAACGAGCCAAGAAGAAGATGGTTCCGAAGAAGAAGGGGTCGAGGACCGGTGGCTCGAGCTAGGCGCCTGTTTATCGTAACTTGATGACAGGGTCGCCCGTACAACCTAAGCCGTTCCGTCGGTACCCCGACGATCTTTCCGATAAGGAGCTGTTTGGGGTCCAGCCGTCGTCGTCGAGCCGGAAGAGGGTGAAGATGGACACACTTCCGACCGTTCTGGAGGCAGGTTACTTGGAGGCTTTGCAGCTGGCGTACCACATAGGGTCCAGCTACGAGCTCATGTTGCCGAACTCTACCCTTCGACCGACCGATCCCCTGCCTGATTGGTATTGCGTCTTCCCCGTGGACGCCTTCATCTCCGGACTGAGGCTGCCAGTCCACCCGTTTGTTCGCGAGGTGCTGAACTGGGCGTCCTTGGCGCCGATGCAATATGGGCCGAACTCTTGGAAGCAGATCATCTGCTTCGTGCTGATGTGCGAGGAGCAGAAGGTACCCCTACGGCTGAATGTGTTCCGAGTGATGTTGATGATCAGCTCGGCGGCTGAGGGTGTCTACTACATTTTGCCCCGGAGTAAGGGGAAGGTCGTCCACAGTCACCCGGACTCCATCACGGATTGGAAGAAAAAATATCTGGTGATCCGGAGTGAGGAGCCCTGGGACATTCCCACTCGATGGAACCACTCCAAGCCGAGCTACAAAACGCCGAGGCCGAGGGACCTGACGGCCGAGGAGTGGAGGTTCGTCGAGCGCCTCCGTCTGTCACACAGTATCAACTGGACGAAGGTGACCGAGGGTCACCTGGCGAGCGTCGGACTGAGCCCAGCCATTATTTGTATGTAGTTGTTTCTTTCTTTTGACTTTGTTGTTCCTCCGTGCTCATTGTCCTTACTGGATCTTCTTGCAGATATGGATCCTGAATCGATCAAGGCAAAGCGGCTCGCCATGAAGAAGGAGAAGGCCGAGAAGAAGGGGGAGGCGACGAAGAGGCCGAGGGAGTCGTCCCTAGCCATCTCGGAGGCCCAGCTCGAGCAGAGGACCAAGAGGACTCGCTCGGAGACGAGCAAGGGGGCGGCTACTTCGAGGGGCCAGGGCCAAGCGAAGGCATCCGATTTTGACAAGGGGAAAGGTCCCTTGGTCGAGGTCGAGGAAGAGGACCCAGTGGTGGAGATGTTGCAGCAACGGTGGGCACCGGATTGGTCGGTTCGGATGGGGGACTGTCTGACCGAGGAAGCCCAGGCTGTTGAGGTGGTGGAGAAGTTGGCAACCCCTCGAGACCGCAAGGAGATGGAGAGCGAGCCCGTGGAGGTGGCGTTCACGCGCCTGGCGCAGGCCACCGCGTTGGTAAGCTCGTCGACCCCATCCCCCTTGTTAATTTTACTGCGGAAGTGCTTTTCTCATCTGCGTTTGTTGGTCGCAGGCTTGCGTGCAGGGGGCTAACGTAAAGAACCTCTACGAAGCGGCCCTGGCGCAAGAGCGAGCTCGGGCGGATAAGAGCGAGCGGGAGATGAAGGAGATGCGGATTGAGCTCGAGGGCTCGCACAAGAGGGAGCAGAAGATGAAGCTCGAGCTCGAGGCCAAGGAGGCGGAGTGGGGGAAGAAGGTGGTCTCCTTGAAGAAGAAGTTCGCCAAGGAGAAGGAGGAGTTGACGAATGCGGGTCAGATGATGGTGATCAAGGCCCAGGACGAGTGTTATGCGAAGACCCTCAGTCATGTGAGGCACTTCTACCCGACCGTCGACCTGTCCAACTTCGAGTATGACATGGAGATCGAGGGGACACCGAAGACCCCCAATGAAGAAGGGCCCGTTGATGACCCGGCTGCCGACCCCCCTGTGAACCCGGCCGATGCTGAGGTGGGAAAATCAGTTGTATAGTTTTGTCTTTCTTTTTCCATTTCTCAATTGTATTTGCCTACCGCGGACTGGCCACCGCATTTTTTGTAAGAAGCAACTCAATTTATAAAAAAGGATTTTTGACTGGCCAAGTGTTTTGACCTCGGATATTTCCGACCCTCCTTGCTTATGTGTTTTGAGTTGGCTGGTTCTCTTGTAGGTTGCGGCTCTCCTTCCCGAGGTGGACCCCCGTCGTTCCGACGTGGCGTGGCTCCGGAGCAAAGTTGAGGCCCTAGAGGCCACGTTGGTTCGCTACCGAAAGGGGGCTCGTGACACTGATGCGGCCTTTAACTATTATCGGAATAAGTCTGAAGCCTTAAGTGAGGAGGCGAGCCGGCTGAGGAGGGCGATGTTGGATCGGGACCTCGGCGGTGTCGGTCTTGGACATGCCATGTCGAGTGCCTCGGTGCAGAGGCCTTCCTCTGAGAGGTTACTTCGCGATGTCATTGTGGAGAAGGAGATGGAGATACACCGTTACAAGACGATGCTGGGTGTCTCGACATCTTCCTCAGTGGGTCGGCGAGCGGAGGGGGTTCCCTCTGCGCTGCTGCTGTTGGAGCGTATGCGACCAGTGGATGCCCAGAGCTCCGGGGCTGGTGTGTCGACCGTGGCTGAGCCTAAGGACCATCATGACGAGGAGAGGGCTCCTAGTCGCTCGGTCGGAGTGGTCCCGCCCTTCGTCGGACCCGAGGGGCCCTAAGATGGCGGCTTCCTCCAGTTTGAGATGAGTGGAGTGGTCCTGTAACGGTCTTTGTTTGTTTTCTCCGAACCAAATAAAAGAGTATGAATAAAGAATTCTTTTCCTTCTTTGCTCTGGTTAGTAGTGTAGCGAATGATGGCGGAGGCGAGGTTCGGCTCGGTCGATCTGTAAGGGATCGACGAGGGGCATTAGGAAGAGTCCCTGGTCTGACGTCGGGTCGGACCTACCGAGACGTTGGGGACGATACCGGAGTGAGGACTCAGGTGCCGATCCCATTGTCCGGTGTTAGGTCAGAGCTGCCGAGGCATTTGGATTTTGACAAAAAGAGATTTCTTCCATACAAGATAGGGAGGGTCGCTAAAATTGCCCTTTACACATGAAAGCTTACAAAAGATTTTATTTACATTAGCCAAGCCAGAACCTATGTTCGCTCTTCTAGGAACTTCATTAGGTGCTCGGCGTTCCAGGGTCGGCTGATGGGCCGGCCGTCCATATCTGCAAGTCGGTATGTACCAGGGCGTACAGCCTCGACGACACGGTATGGGCCTTCCCAGTTGGGAGCCAATTTCCTCTTCTTGGTCGGATCGGAGACGGACAGTTTTCGTAACACGAGGTCCCCCGCCTTGATGTTTGTGGGGCGGACCTTCTTGTTGTAAAACTTCTCGATCCGTTGTTGGTAGATGCTTCTCCGGATTGAAGACTTCTCTCTGACTTCGGCGACGAGGTCCAGGTTGGCCCTCAAGCCGGATGAGTTGTCAGCTTCGTCGAAGGCCATGATACAGGGAGAAGGCAGGCTGACTTCGACGGGGATAACTGCTTCCGTCCCGTAGGTCAAGGTGAACGTCGTTTCTCCCATGGGGATCCTCTTGGTGGTTCGGTACGCCCATAGCACGCTAGGCAGCTCTTCGACCCAAAGCCCTTTGGGGGAACTGTCGAGGCGCTTTTTGAGGCCGTCGAGGATTTTCCTGTTCGCGTTCTCCGCTTGGCCGTTGGACTGAGGGTGGCAAATAGCGGAGAAACGTTGCTGGATACCGATGTCCGCGCAGAAAGTTTGGAAGTTCTGACCTTGGAATTGGGTTCCGTTGTCTGTAACGAGGACCCGAGGGATTCCGAACCGGCAAATGATGTTCTTCCAAAAGAATTGTTGTACCTGGCGCTCGGTGATGCTGGACAGTGGCTCGGCTTCAAGCCACTTGGTGAAGTAGTCGATGGCGACTATCAAGAATTTCTTTTGCCCTACCGCTACGGGGAAGGGGCCCACGAGGTCCATGCCCCACATGGCGAATGGGGTAGGACTAGCCAGGGATCGGAGATTGGCTTGAGGAAGCCTCTTGATAGGGGAGAACCTTTGGCATGGGCCGCACCTCTTGACTAGGTCTTGCGAGTCTTGGAGCATGGTCGGCCAATAGTACCCCTGATTCAGGGCCTTCCGGGCGAGCGTCCTGCTCCCCATGTGGCATCCGCCGATCCCTTCATGAAGATCTCTTAGCGCGTAGCCGGCCTCGTCGCTGGTGAGACAGCGGATGTATGGCTTGCCGTCGGCCAAGGTGTATGAGCGTTTGAAGAGGATGTCATCAATCATGATGAGCCTTTCAGCTCGGACCCTAACTCGTCTGACTTCGGCTCGGTCTTCTGGAAGCTCGGCATTGATTAAGAATTTCCGGATGGGAGTGGTCCAGTCGTCTAGACTGGCGCCGTTTTGGACACACATTGCCTCCTGGTCTTGATCGTTGATACTTGGCTTTAGGAGGATTTCTATGAGTACCGTTTGGTCGAGACCCTCGAAGGAGGAGGAGGCGAGTTTTGACAGCGCGTCTGCTTGAGTGTTCTGCTCCCTAGGGACTCGAATGACTGCAGAGTGGCTGAAGGACGCTAGGAGACGTCGGACTACTGCCAAATACCTCACCATGCGTTCATCGCGGGCTTCGTATTCTCCGGTGATCTGATTGACCACGAGCTGAGAATCGCTAAAGGCCCGGATTTGCTTGGCTCCGGCTCGATGTGCTAGGGTCAATCCGGCGATCATGGCCTCGTATTCCGCCTCATTGTTAGAGGCCGGAAAGTTGAGGCGGAGGGAGTATTGAAGTAAGAATTGGTCGGGGCCACGAAGGATGATGCCAGCCCCACTTCCCGTTTCACACGATGATCCATCGACAAAGACCTCCCAGGTCGGATCCGAGGCCTCAGTACTGGGCTGCTCGGAGACTGTGCACTCAGTTATGAACTCGGCGAGGGCCTGCCCTTTGATGGCCGTCCTTGGCTGATAGCTGATGTCGAACTGACTCAGCTCAATTGACCACTTGACTAAGCGGCCGGAGTTTTCGGGCTTGTGGAGGACAGTCTTCAGTGGCTGGTCGGTCAGTACTTGGACGGAATGGGCCTGGAAGTAAGGACGGAGTTTCCGGGCTGCCATGACCAGAGCATAGGCCACCTTCTCTATCTTTGCGTACCTCGTCTCGGCGGGGAGCAGAACTTTGCTCACATAGTATAATGGCCTCTGGACCCCGTCTTCCTCTCGGATGAGGACGGCGCTGAGTGCGCTATCCGAGGCGGACAGGTAGAGCCATAGTGGTTCGCCCGGCTCGGGCTTGCTGAGGAGAGGAGGGTTGGTGAGGTACTGCTTCAGCTGTTCGAAGGCTTCTTGTTGATGGGTACCCCACTCGAAGCCCCCTTTCCCTCGTAGAGCCTTGAAGAAGGGGAGAGACTTCTCCCCTGACTTGGAGAGGAAACGGCCAATTGCAGCCAACCGGCCTGTGAGCCTCTGAACTTCTTTGACATTCCGGGGTGGGGCCATATCAATAATAGCTTGGATTTTCTCGGGGTTCGCCTCGATGCCATGCTGGCTGACGATGAACCCCAGGAATTTCCCAGTGGAGACGCCGAAGGCGCATTTAGCCGGGTTGAGCCTCATGTTGTGATGCCGGAGGACTCCGAAGGCTTCCTCCAGGTCGGCGACGTGGTCCGGCCCGGCCCGGCTCTTGACGAGCATGTCGTCGACATAGACTTCCACGTTGCGGCCGATCAGGTCTTTGAAGATTCTGTTGACGAGCCGTTGGTAGGTGGCTCCGACGTTTTTCAGCCCGAAGGGCATAACGCGATAACAGAACAGACCCTGGTCGGTGATGAACGAGGTCTTGGAGATGTCCGGTGGAAATATCCGGATCTGATTGTACCCTGAGAATGCGTCCATGAAGGACAGTAGCTCATGCCCTGAGGTTGCGTCGATTAAAGCGTCGATGCAGGGGAGGGGGAAAGGATCTTTCGGACATGCTTTATTTAGATCCGTGAAGTCGATACAGATCCGCCAGCCCCCGGTTGCCTTCTTCACCATAACGACATTAGCCAACCACTCGGGGTAGCTGACTTCCTGAATGAATCGAGCCGACAAGAGTTTGTCGACTTCTACCTTCACAATTTGCTGCCTCTCCGGTGCGACTTTGCGTCTCTTTTGGACGACCGGCTTAGAGTCTGGAATGACGCTCAGCCGATGCATAATCAAGTCTTCGGATATCCCGGGCATGTCGGAGGGCTTCCAGGCGAAGAGGTCAATGTTGCGGTGGATGCAGGCGATTATACCTGGCTTCAAGTCCTCGGGGAGCGAGCGGCTCACTCGGAACCACTTTGATTCATCCTCGGCGCCGAACGGGACCTCCTCCAGCTCGTCGACAGGCTCGGGAGCGGGTCCGTCCCGCTCGGGCTCGAGCTCAACCGCATCGAGGGGGAACACACCACCTCCGACGGCGGTCATGTAGCACGACCGTGCTGCTTCTTGGCTACCTCGGACGATGCCGACCCCTTGCGTGGTAGGAAATTTAAGTTTCAGATGATAAGCCGAAGGTACCGCTTGAAGGGAGCACAGTCCGGGTCGCCCGAGTATGGCGTTGTAAGCCGCCTTGACGTTTACCACCATGAAGTCCACGGACTCGGTCCTCTTGACAGAAGCCAATCCCGCGGTGACGTCGAGAGTAACAATCCCTTCGATCACGACAGGGATGCCTGAGAACCCATGCAAGGTGTATCCGGCCGGCTTGAGATTGCCTCTGGGTAGCTTGAGATTCTCGAATGCTTCGAGGAAGAGAATATTTACCGAGCTGCCGTTGTCGACGAGAATTCGTCGAACCTCACAATTAGCCATGTGGAGGCCAATGACGAGGGCGTCGCAATGAGGAAGGCGAACACCTTCGAGGTCCTCTCCGGAGAAGGAGACATGCATCGGTTGTAACTTGGGCGAGGGGTTGTCTTGGACAGCATTCACCTCTCGGATGAAGGCTTTTCGGGAAGTATTTGATTCTCCCCCCATTGGCCCTCCGTGGACACAGTGTAAGATGAATGGCGTATCCGCGGCTCCCTCGGGTTCGGGATCCCGACCCTGGATGCGGTTCGGAGTAGGGTTCGGAGGTGAAGGCCTCCGGTTCCTAGCATCTCGCCGATCCTGTGGGCTTTCTCTGGTGAATTCTCGGAGGTACCCTCAGGAGATGAGGTCCTCAATTTCATCTTTCAGGGCCCGACATTGGTCGGTTTCGTGCCCATGATCTCTGTGGAAACGGCAGTAGAAACGCTGATCTCGCTTCTTGTTGTTGTTCGATCGGGGAGGTAGTCGGACAATACCCTTATCCTCGATTTCTAAGAGGATGGCGGACACGTTATGTGTCAAGGGAGTGTACCTTTTGAAGCGAGGGACCGGAGGTGCCCTCTTCGCGCCGACCCCTTCCTTAGCTGTTTTCTTGGCAGGTTCGGCATCATCGACCCTGTGCTTGCCCTTCCCCACGACTTCTTTGCTGCCCTCTGGGTTCAGAGCTTCTTCAGCTCGTATGTACTTCTCGACCCGGTTGAGAAGGTCTGGGAAGTCCAGAGGTGGTCTCTTTGCCAAGGAGACCTTTAGCTGGTCGTGGCGGACATTGTGTCGGAAAGCTGCCGAGGCGACCCCTGCATCGAGGGCAGAGACTGATCTGGCCTCGGTTGTGAACCTCTTGACGAAGTTACGGAGCGACTCCCCCTCCCTCTGACTGAGGTCGAGCAGGGAAGCGCTCGTCTTTTTGCTCTTCCGGCTAGTGATGAAGTGGGCCAGGAAGCTGGCTTCCAGCTGGTCGAA
Source organism: Hemerocallis citrina (assembly GCA_017893485.1). Classification (NCBI taxonomy): domain Eukaryota; kingdom Viridiplantae; phylum Streptophyta; class Magnoliopsida; order Asparagales; family Asphodelaceae; genus Hemerocallis; species Hemerocallis citrina. The sequence goes on from CM030362.1 coordinate 154,643,491, forward strand.
CGAGAAGATCGAGCCAGGGGAGAGTTTGGAGAACCAATCCCTGGCCGGACTCCGGAGGGTGGCCGGGAAGGCTCGGCACAGCAAGGGATCCGAGGCGCTGTGAATCATCATGAGGGTTTTGAAGCCCTCCATGTGATCAGCTAGATCACCCTCGCCGTTGTAAGTCTCGAACTGCGGAGGTCGGAAGTTCCGGGGGATCTCCGCTTCTATGATGTTGACGGAAAATGGAGGTCGAGAAGGCCCCCGTCCTTGGACTAGGTTAGGATTCCTGTCGCCGATGCGCTCAATTCGATTCTCTATCTCTAGGAGGCGTCGGAGAACCTCATCTGTGCGCTCAGGAGGGGCGGTCGGCGCGCGAGTGCGACTCCTCCCCTCGCTCATTTGAAGGGGTCGGCTATAAGTCGCGGACCTCGGCGCCCCATGGATTGCCTCCATGATTTCATCTCTGAAGCTTCTGAATTTGCCCCTAGTGACCTCGCCTTTGTCGGCAGGGTTGGGTCGGGGCGTAGGAATTCGGCCGATGCGGCTGAGTGCCAATGGCCTGTCTCCTTGCGCGGGCCTAGAATGGTTCGGGGCCGAGTTGGAAGCGGTCCCTCCCCTAGCCTGGCTAGCCCTTCTGTTCACAATGACCCGACGAAGGTCGGGTTCGGCGACGTGCGAAGCGCTTCGTTGGGGTCCGGGGTTTCCACCCGGATTATTGGATGCTTGCCCTCCGTCGAGGGCCCCCTCGGGAGGAGGCCCGTCTGGTCGAGAGGAACGGGCCGATCTTCGGGCTCGAGGAGCCATGGGAGATCGGGTCGGGGGAGAGCGTCGGTGGCGAGGCTCGGACTATCGTCCGTACCGGATAAAGAAGTTCCCACAGACGGCGCCAACCTGATGCGGTTTGTTTTTGGTCGCAGTGTGGATGCACCAGGTGTGAGTTCGGACTCAATTTGTAATGAGGGAAGAGTGCGGCACGGGACGACGAGCGGGAGGCTCGCTTCGGCGCTTGAGGATCGGCTCGGATCGCCTCGCCTCGGGTACCTGCAGACGGTCCTGGAACACCGAGGTTTATCCCGGCGGCGGACCCTCCGACGATCTAGTCAGTCTCTGTGAGAGAGTAGCAGTAACTAGAGGAATTTTAAGTGGCAAGGATTGATTACCTGAAAAGGTGGGTGAGGGACTGGTATTTATAGGGAATTCCAACCGGGTTTGGATCCGCTTGGGGGCCGGGTCTGAACCCGAAAGCCCATGGGCCTGACGTGGCAGAAGGCCCAGGGGGTTTAGGGCTGACGTGGCAGTACCAAGAGTGGTATAGGGCTGACGTGGCAAAGCCCTTGGTGGTATTTGGAGTTGACATGGCAGATCATGGGGCTCCTGTGCTCCTGGGAGAATCTGGTGGCCTAGGTTGTGCCAGGTCATCTTCATTCTTTACCAGGCTGGGCGGACGGCCCGTGGGGCTGTCGTGGATCGGAGGCCGAGGGCCATCGAGACTCGTCGGATACGAGGAGGCCAGGTTTGTGGGGGTGAACTTGAGGTTCGGCGCCGATCCTGTAGTGGCTCGAAGCCGAGCCAGATTGTTGTTTTTCCCATTTTTGAGTGAGAGCTGTCCTGGGCCCTGGTTGGGCCCCAGGCCATTTTTACCCTACCACAATATATATATATATATATATTTGGTCAAAAGTAAATGTAAGGGCATCATAGTGGTTTGCTATTTTGTCATTTTTTTTTCATTTTTTAGCAATCGACGCGCTGCACTGGTTTGCTATTTTTCCATTTTTTGGCAAAATAGCTACAGTAAATTGCTATATCTGGCAAACGATTTGGCCAAATGCATATTATAGGGGACGATAAATGATGCTTCGTCCATTCAATTTTATTATATTTTTAAATTATCATGTTTCGTCCGATGAAATTAGAGGTTTTTTTTAAAAAAAAACCGGAAAATCAAAAATGAGTTATGTCCAAGTTGCACGGACAACATAGATTCAGTCTTCGTACCTGGTCCAGCCTCACAACCCTTCGCAAACATCATGTTTCGTCCAAGGCATTTGAGGACTTTTTTACCAAAAAAAAACAACTTGGAGGCAAGAGATCCTTTTTGCAAAATTTTTGGTGTTTTTTGGGATTCTATGAGGTTGGATTGCATAGGATTTTCCATGTGAATAAGATTTGAATGGTTGAATGAAGGAGATGAGTGGTGAGATATGTTTGTTGTATTTGATTTAACTAAAAAAATTATTTTAAAATGGTTTTTAATGTAATACTCGTATGGTTAGTTATGTTTAATTAGTTATTATAGTTTAGATAAATAATTAATTAGTTAACGATAGTTTGATGCATAACTAGTTTATGAGTTACTGGGTTTTGGCAGCAAAAGTTCGAATGTTTCGTCCATTATTTTTTTTTTCCCGACGAAACATATCATTCAACTTTTGCTCTCATTTGCTATTTAAAATCATCTCACCACTGCAACAAATTAAATAACTTCTATTTCTATTTTGTCATTTTATTATTTTTTAACATGCTCTGCTGTCGATGGTCTAAAGGGGCACATGAAGGAAACTTTTTTTTTGTCTTGTTTTGAGAAGTAAAACTTTCTTGTGTTGGTCACACAAACCGAGACATTGGGTCAAGACAAGCCAAGAGTCATTGATATCTAAAAATATTTTGAGAATAAGCATAAATCTCAAAATAATTTCAAAAATAGGAATAATTTTTTTGAATAAAAATTCCAGTTTAATTCCTAACGCATTAGTATAATCATGTCCTATATTACACAAACTTTTCAAAAATAAAGAAAACATTTTAAAAAATGTTACAATTATTCTCATATATACAAAACTAATAAGTACCATTACTATTAGTGTTCTTCCATATTCATCGTTGATGCGGTTTGTTTTTGGAGGTGTGGATGCACCAGGCATGAGTTCTTCTCGATTTGTATTTTTGCGGAACCTTGCGTGTGGACGGTGGCCCCGACCCTCAGCTGGAGGAACGGCTCGGGGGTAGTCTGGAGTGAGGTGGAGATTGGATGTTCAGCTCGGATCTGAAAGCTCGGCTCGGATCCGAGGTCTTGTGTACCTGCACACGATCTAGAAACACCAGGGTTGGTCCCGGTGGCAGACCCTTTGACGATCTAGTCAGCTACTGAAAGAGAGTAATAGTAACTAGGGTTTGAGAGGGAAAAGATTGATTACCTTTGGAAGGGGTAGAGGGTCTGGTATTTATAGGAGAAGCCAACCGGGTTTGGATCCGTTTGGGGCCGGGTCTGGACCCGGTTGTCTGTGGGTCTGGCGTGGCAGAAGCCCAAGCGGTATAGGGCTGATGTGGCACGGGCCCGGGGTGGTTTAGGGCTGACGTGGTGGAGACCTGAGTGGTTTCCAAGCTGACGTGGCAGACCCGGATGATCTGGCGGTGCACGCTCTTTGAGGGGATCCTGTGGCCCAGGAGGGGCCACGTCATCTACCCATATCAGGAACCCCCCACTCCTGGAGGGCTGGGTGACCTAGCCGTGTAGGAGTGGTTCTTTACCTCTGTAGGAAGAGCAGGGTGGTGTGTACGGTGAGGAATAGGATCTGTATCTTCCAGAAGAGGCCAGGGGGTAGGGTGAAGGGATCCCCTATTGGAGTCGTGCAGGCGCGGAAGAGTCGGAGCTCGGTTTACCGAGCATCGAGGGTCGGTAGACGAGCCCCTAACTTGTTGGAAAAGCAAGGGGACGTCGAGATCTATCGAGTAGGGGGTCTTCTTGCCAAGCGTAGAGGGTCGGTAGATGAGCCCCTCACTTGTTGGAAAAGCAAGGGGTCTTCGAGATCTGTCGAGTAGAGGGTCTTTATGCCGAGCGTCGAGGGTCGGTAGATGAGCCCCTCACTTGTTGGAAAAGCAAGGGGTCGTCGAGATCTGTCGAGTAGGGGGTCTTCTTGCCGAGCGTCGAGGGTCGGTGGATGATCCCCTCGCTTGTTGGAAAAGCAAGGGGGCGTCGAGATCTGTCTAGTAGGGGGTCTTGCCGAGCGTCGAGGGTCGGTAGACGAGCCCCTCACTTGTTGGAAAAGTAAGGGGACGTCGAGATCTGTTGAGTAGAGGTTCTTCTTGCCGAGCATCGAGGGTCGGTAGATGAGCCCCTCACTTGTTGGATAGAGGAGGATTTTGGGGGCTCGGGGTACCATCCGAGCTCCGAGCCTCCTGTGAAATGGAGGAGGTTTTTGGGGCTCGCGGTGCGATCCGAGCTCCGAGCCTCCTGTGAAATAGAGGAGGTTTTTGGGGCTCACGGTGCGATCCGAGCTCCGAGCCTCCTTTGAAATAGAAGAGGTTTTTGGGGCTCGCGATGCGATCCGAGCTCCGAGCCGAATGGAATCGTCGGTGGGACGGTACATTGGTAATGGCGGCTGAATGGAATCTAATGACTTCATTTTATTTAATGCTTAGGGTGTAGAAGCTTCTGTGGCTCGTGGTGACATCCGAGCTTCGAGCCTCCGGCTGAATCGAGGAGGACTTTGGGGCTCTCGGTGTCATCAGAGCTTCGAGCCTCCTGTAAAATAGAGGAGGACTTTGGGGCTCGCGGTGTCATCCGAGCTTCGAGCCTCCTGTGAAATAGAGGAGGACTTTGGGGCTCGCGGTGACATCCGAGCTTCGAGCCTCTGGCTGAATAGAGGAGGACTTTGGGGCTCGCGGTGCGATCCGAGCTCCGAGCCTCCTGTGAAATAGAGGAGGATTTTGGGGCTCGTGGTGCAATCCGAGCTCCGAGCCTCCTGTGAAATAGAGGAAGATTTTGGGGCTCGCGGTGCGATCCGAGCTCCGAGCCGAATGGAATCGTCGGTGGGACGGTACATTGGCAATGGCGACCGAATGGAATCTAATGACTTCAATTCATTTAATGCATAGGGTGTAGAAGCTTCTGTGGCTCGTGGTGACATCCGAGCTTCGAGCCTCCGGCTGAATAGAGGAGGATTTTGGGGCTCGCGGTGTCATCCGAGCTCCGAGCCTCCTGTGAAATAGAGGAGGACTTTGGGGTTCGCGGTGTCATCCGAGCTTCGAGCCTCCTGTGAAATAGGGAATGACTTTGGGGCTCGCGGTGACATCTGAGCTTCGAGCCTCCGGCTGAATAAAGGACTTTGGGGCCCGCGGTGCCATCCGAGCTCCGAGCCTCCTGTGAAATAGAGGAGGACTTTGGGGCTCGCGGTGACATCCGAGCTTCGAGCCTCCGGCTGAATAGAGGAGGACTTTGGGGTCCGCGGTGCCATTCGAGCTCCGAGCCTCCTGTGAAATAGAGGAGGACTTTGGGGCTCGTGGTGCCATCCGAGCTCCGAGCCTCCTGTGAGATAGAGGAGGATTTTGGGGCTCGTGGTGCCATCCGAGCTCCGAGCCTCCCGACTTGTTGAAAAATCTTGGGGGCATTGGGGTAATTTTGTGTTGACTGCTGATGTTATGGGCGCAAGAATCAAAGCGAGTTTAGATCCTAGTGGCCATTGGATCTTGATTAAGATCTAACGGCCAGATCTTTTCGCAAAAATCGAGGAGTCTCTCTCTCCGCTATAAATCCCCCCATCCCCCCATTCTTCTTTCCTTCATTTCCTTGCTTGTGTTTTCCAACTTTCAAGAACAGGGTTTTTCTCACTTGCCGTCGACGACCTTTTTCTGGCGATCCACCCGTAAACGTGATACCTCAGGTTAGTATTTCTGATTCATAATGTTGCACTCTCAGTCCGGCTCCGAGGCAAGCTCGTCAGGCCATTCCGATAGGAAAGCTGAGTCCTTAGCGACGTCCTGGTCCTTGGGCGATTATGGGATTAAAGAAGAGGTTCTGTCAAATCCAGGGTCGGACGGCGGGAACGATGTGGTCTTCGTCATGTCACCCTTGAGATCCCGTTGGCCGAGGAAGGTGCCCGTGGATGAGGGCAAAGAGGAAGAGGAGGACGACGAAGAAGAGCATGATTCTGAGGGAGAGTGGGACGTTGAGGATGAGGAGGGTGATGAGGAGGATCAGGATCCCGGGGGAGAGGGGCCTGTTGAGGACGAGGAAGAAGGCGAGGAAGGCTCCGATGGGAATCAGGGGGAGCCCAATCGGGGCGCCCGGGAGGGCGATGTTCGAGGAGATGCGGTGGAAGGCGCCGCAGGAGGGGTAGCCGAGGGCGAGGGCGATCTCCCCCCTCTGCCATCTTTTTTCGACACCATCCCCAGAGAGGAAGGCTCGTCCTCGCAGGAGGAAGAGAAAGTTGAGTTTTCTGGATAGCTCCCTACCACCGGATAAATATGCTCCTAGACCGGGGTTCAAGTTTGCCCCGGTCACCTTCAGAAATTCGGGGTCGATTAGGATGTATCCTGACGACGTTACCGATCACGATCCTCTCCCTGCCGGGCGACGAGAGTAGGGTGAAGATCAGGATGGATGTCATTCAATGCATCTTGAAGGCGGACTACCTGCACATCTTGAGGGTGACCTACTTCATTCCAAGGGAGTTCGAACTTCTGATCCCGAGCCCCGGTATTCGCCTAACTACTGCTCTCGCGCCGGGTTACTATATTTTCTCTGAGGATACTTTTATCTCGGGGCTTAGGCTGCCTTTGCACTCCTTTATTGAGAGGGTCTTGAATTGGGCGAAGCTAAGCCCGATGCAGTACGGCCCCAACTCTTAGAAGCACTTGGTCTGCTTTATCTTGAAGTGCCAAGAGAAGGGGGTCAAGCTGAGGCTGTCATACTTCCGCTCTATCTTGGGGATTAGCTCGTTGGGCGATGCGAAGGGAATCTTCTATTTCTTGCCTAGGCCTCATAAGAAGGTGATGCACGGCCATCCGGACTCCATCAAAGGGTGGAAAGAGAAGTATAAGCGAGAAGCCTTGGGGGATCCCGACTGATCGGAACTTTTTCAAGACAAATCATAAGCCTCCGAAGCGTAGCGAGTTGACGGAGTGGGCGAAGGTGGAGAAGATCGTTGGGGGGGCACAGCATAGGGTGGCCCCGAGTGACGGAAATGCACTTGGCCTGAGCCGGACTGAGGACCCTAATATGTTTTTGTTATGTATTTTCCTATCTTTCTTCCTTCGCGTTAACATTCGCCTCTCTTCTTCTATTTTGCAGAGATGACTTCCAAGTAGCTCGACAGCAGGTAGGCCTTGTTGGCCGTTGCCGCCCAGAGAAGGGCTGAGAAGGAAAAGAAGGCGAAGCAGGATGCGACGGCTGCTCAGGTCGTGGGGTCCAGCAAGGGACCGACCTCGGAGGCCGTGGAGCCATCCCCAAAGAGATCCAAAAAGCACCACCATGCGCCGAGGGCATCTAGGGAGGCCGGGGGAAGCTCGGGTAGCAAGAGGACTTCCGAGGTCGCAGAACAGAGGTTTCCCCCACCTCGGCCCACAGTCGAGCAAATGGTTGGACAACAGGAGCTTAGGCCACATGCCCCTGATTGGTCGGTTCTCGCGGGGGATTCCTTGCTCCAGGGTCCCGTGGCTATTGAGGTGGTCAGGAACCTCGCCACCGAGCATGATCGCATGGCGCTGGCGGTGCAGACGTCCGAGATGGCCTTCATGTGGTGGTCTCAGGCACAGTTCTCGGTGAGTGCTTGTACTCTTGCATTGAGTTTAGATGCTAGGATTTCTTCTAACTTTTCCTTCATCAGACAGGCGATGCTTCATGGGCAGCACTTTCAGAAGTGCTTGGAGAAGGAGGTCCTTATCGAGAGGAGGAACACGGAGAAGTATCTCTGTGAGTTGAACAAGGCGACGGATGAGCTGAAGGAGGCTCGGAGCATGGAGGCCGTCCACGAGGCCCAGATGATCTCGATAATCGAGCACCATAAGAAGGATGTGGATCGCCTCAATGAGAAGGCCCGGGTGGAAGCTGATAAGGCGTGGAAGGCCATGGAGGAGGCGGAGAACACTATGGCGGATGCCCTAATCCTGGCACAGGACGAGGCCTATGACCGGGCCAAGGAGCATTTCCGGTTGATCTATCCGGACAAGAGGGTCGACTGCCTTCACTATAACTGACAGCCGGGGCATCCGCCGACATCCGGTGGCGAGGAGATGGGGGATCCCTACCAAGAGGAGGTCGGGGGCGACCCTGCTGACGAAGAGGTGCCACCCCCCCTCTCCCAAGCATAGTTTTTTTTTTTTTTTGATTTTGTAGATGTCTTGCGCGGACTGGCCACCGCATTTTGTAGCACAAAAATTTTGAAACTAATGAAAGATAATTTTTTTGCCGATACTCCATGACTTGTGCTTCTTTAGTTGTGACTTGTTATTTTTCCCGTCTTTTTGATAGATGCATGGGGTCTTGGGTGCCGATCCTATTTCCGCCGAGGCCTCCTTGGTCGGAGCCCGACCGGAGGCCATGGAGGCGGCTTCGACTCGCCAACAAAAACAGGCTCGGGACCGAGCTGCCGTAGTGAATTATTTCATGAACAAGTCCAGGGAGCTCGGCTTGGAGGTCGCTCGTCTGAGGAAAGCCATAGCCGACCGGGACTGGTGGATAATCGAGACGAACTGGTCGATCTCGGATGCTTCTAGTGGGCAGTCGGCTTCGGAGTCGTTTCTTCGTGAGGCCGTTATTGAGAAATAGTTGGAGATCCGTAGGCTGAAGCTGGTTCTAGGCGCCGGTCTGATCGAGGAGGCGAGCAATTCGGTATTAGGACCATCTCCAACCTTTTTATTGGAGGGGGCCTTGCCTGATGATGCGGAAAGCTCAGTCGCGGTAGAGCCTTCTCCGGTCGGGCTGGCCGAGCATGAGAAGAAAACCGAAGGAAGCGCCAAATTTGAGTTTTAAGCCGAGCATGAGTGATTTGTAAGCTTTTCATTGTATTAGTGCAACCGTTACTGGCGCGCGATGAGTAATAATAAAAAAGACTCCCGACTTCTTTAACCTTGACAACTTCATTGAGTGAGGATTGTTGCCAGGCTCGGCCTCGCAAGGGGTCGCCGCCGAGGGAAAAGACCATACGGTGACTTTTGGGCAGGCAACGCATAATTCGTGGCGTTTCGCCTCTCGATAAGCATTAATGGCGATGTTTTGCCTTCCGATAAGCAATAATGGCGACGTTTTTCCTTCTGTCATTTAGGCTTCCCAGATGCAATAACTGTGCTGCTGTGGGGGGCTATATAACCCCCCTCCTCTTCTTGTTGGTTGTCAGGGATTGGGGTTGGCTTATCGGCCATACGATTCGGGCGCCTGCCGAAGGCGGGCGCCCTAGAATTAGAACTTTTAACCAGAGGGTTCTGGATTGGTGGTGCACCAATCACCCTCGAACAATTTGGGGTTTTGGCCTTGGGGGCCGTGAAACCCCAAGTTGTTCATTGGTGAGTGGTGGGCCGATCAGTTGGTTCGGAAGCTCAGAGAGAGCCCTGGGACGGTGGCTCTCCTGCCGCCCTCGAATAATTCGGGATTTTGGCTTTTGAAAGCTGTAAACCCCGAGTTGCTCGGGGGTGAGAGGATGGTCGACCAATGACTCGAAGCTCGGGGCGTTTGCCGAAAGCAGGCGCCCTAAACTTTAATGAAAACTTTTCTGAAGTAATGGCGGAGGGTCGTCGCCAAGCGTGACGGTCGAGTGGCTTTGAAGAAAGGTACGACCTTGCTCGGTGACGGCGACGAGCCCCCATACTTGTGCTCCGGAAGACAGTACGGGTGTAGCTGGTGGTTGCCACCGTGCGCATAGGTTGATGGGCTTGAGGAAGCCCAAACCATGTTAGGGACAGATGTCGAGCCCCCACACCGGGGAGAAAGCCAGTAGTGGACATAGCTGAAGGTCGTCGCCAAGCGTATCGGCCAAGTGGCATTGAAGAAAGCCATGGCCTTGCTCGGGGTCGACGACGAGCCCTCACACTTGTTCTCAGGAAGACGGTACGGGTGCAGCTGGTGGTTGCTACCGTGCACATAGGTTGATGGGCTTGAGAAAGCCCAAACCATGCTAGGGGCAGATGCCGAGCACCCACACCGGGGAGAAAGCCGGTAATGGGTGTAGCTGAAGGTCATCGCCAAGCATATCAGCCGAGTGGCTTTGAAGAAAGCCACGGCCTTGCTTGGGGTCGACGATGAGCCCCCACACTTGTTCTCAGGAAGACGGTACAGGTGCAGCTGGCGGTTGCCACCGTGCACATAGGTTGATGGGCTTGAAGAAGCCCAAACCATGTTAGGGGCAGATGCCGAGTGCCCACACCGGGGAGAAAGTCGGTAACGGGCGTAGCTGAAGGTCGTCACCGAGCGTATGGGTTAAGTGGCTTTGAAGAGAGCCACGGCCTTGCTTGGGGTCGACGACGAGCCTCCACACTTGTTCTTAGGAAGATGGTAAGGGTGTAGTTTTTTGCGGCTTGTGGTACCATCCGAGTACCGCGCCCTAAGCCTGTAAAGGAGGCTGTTTGTGGGTCGCGGCACCATCCGAATGCCGAACGCTGAGTTTGTTAGAGAAACTTTTCGTGGCTTCTGGTGCTATCCGAGCGCCGAGCCCTAAGCCTGTAAAGGAGGCTGTTTGTGGGTCGCGGCACCATCCGAATGCCGGACGCTGAGTTTGCTAGAAAAACTTTTCATGGCTCGCGGTGCTATCCGAGCGCCGAGCCTTAAGCTATAAAGGAGGCTGTTTGTGGCTCGCGGCACCATCCGAATGTCGAGTCCTAAGCCCGCAAGGGGAGCTTTTGTGGCTCGCGGTTTCTTCCAAGTGCCGAGCACGAGACATGTTTTTAGGGAGAGCTAATACGAAGCCAAAACTTGTTTTAAGAAAGCTGGCATAATTACGACATATTTGAACTTTACAAAAAACAAAGCACAACGTGCCAATTACATCCTTCATAATTCTTATGAGCTGTAGAGGCTAACCCTTCCCTTTTAGGAGTTTGATGAGGTGCTCCGCGTTCCATGGCCTCTTGACAGCCCTGCCCTCTGGGTCAGTAAGGCAGTACGTGCTCGGACGTATAACCCCAGATACCTTGTATGGGCCTTCCCAGTTTGGGGCCAGTTTTCTCTTTTTGGCCGGGGTTGGATACCGCCAGCTTCCGGAGGACGAGGTCTCCGAGCTTGATGTCGGTGGGACGCACCTTTTTGTTGTAGAACCTTTCGATCCTTTGTTAGTAGGTGTTCCTTCTAATGGCGGACTTCTCCCTGACCTCGTCTATGAGGTCCAGGTCGGCTCGCAGCTGTGCAGAGTTGCTTACTTCATCGTAGGCCATGATCCGGGGCGAAGGGATCCCGATCTCCAGGGGAATGACGGCCACCGCGCCGTATGTCAGATTAAATGGCGACTCTTCCATAGGGATTCTCTTTGTCATTCGGTGGGCCCAGAGAATGCATGGCAGCTCATCGACCCATAACCCTTTGGAAGAGTTATCGAGTCGTTTCTTGAGACTGTCAAGCATTTGGCGGTTCGCGTTCTCGGCCTGACCGTTCGACTGTGGGTGGCACACTGAAGAAAAGTGCTGCTGGATCCCGAGATCTTTGCAGAACCTTCGGAAATGTTTATCCGTGAACTGAGTCCCATTGTCTGTAATGAGCACCTGTGGGATCCTGAACCGGCAGATGATGTGTTTCAAGAAAAATTGTTGGGTCTGCTACTCGGTGATCGTGGCTAGTGGCTCGTTTCCCGATCCACTTCGTGAAGTATTCAATTTCCACTAAGAGGAACTGTCGTTGGCCCGTCGCCTTCGAAAATGGGCCTACTAGATCCATCCCCCACATTGCAAAGGGGGTCGGACTGGCCATGGAGTGGAGGTTTGCTTGTGGAGGCCTTTTCACAGGGGAGAACCTTTGGCAGGGCCCACACTTCTCACCAGGGTAAGGGCATCTTGCAGCATCGTGGGCCAGTAGTACCCATGGTTCAGAGCTTTTCATGCGACCGAGAGGCTTCCCATATGGCACCTGTTGATTCCCTCATGTAGCTCGAGAGCGTACTTTGCTTCATAGGGGGTTAGACAGCGGAGGTAGGGTCTTCTGTCTGTCGTCATGTACGACCTTTTCGCATTGATCATGGTGAACCTCTCTGAACGAACCCTGACCCGCCTCGCTTCAGCTCGGTCTTCGGGGAGCTCTCCCTTGATTAAAAATTTCTTGATATGAGTGGTCTAGTCGTCAGGAGGGGCTCCGTCTTCAATGCAGAGAGTCTCGGGGAAGTCGGTACTCGGCTTTAAGAGCACTTCGATCAGGACGGTATGATCGAGACCTTCGAAGGACAAGGAAGCTAACTTCGAAAGAGCGTCGGCCTGGTCGTTCTACTCCCTGGGGATCCTTAGGACCGCCGACTCGTCGAAGGACGTCAATAGCCTGACCACGACCAGGTACTTGATCATTCGATCGTCATGGGCCTCGTACTCTCCGGTGATCTGGTTGACCACGAGCTAAGAGTCGCTGAAGGCCCTGATCTGCCTAGTACCAGCCTGATGCGCCAGGGTGAGCCCGATGATCATGGCCTCGTACTCAGCTTCGTTGTTAGAGGCCAAAAAGTTGAGGCAGAGACAATATTGAAGGAGGAAACTGTCGGGACCCCACAGAATTATGCCCGCACCACTCCCCGCTTCGCAGGAGGAACCATCGACGTAAACTTCCGACGTCTGGTTGGCCTCCTTACTTTCGGGTCGCTCGGAGATGGTGCATTCAGTGATGAACTCGGCGAGGGTCTGCCTTTTGATGGCCATCCTTGGTTGATAGCCAATGTCGTATTGACTGAGCTCGATCGACCATTTGACTAATCGTCCTGAGCTTTCAGGCTTATAGAGCACGGCCTTCAGAGGCTGGTCCGTGAGCACCTAGACCGAATGCGCCTGAAAATAGGGACGAAGCTTCCGCGCAGCCATGACCAAAGCGTACGCTATATTCTCCATTCTAGAATATCTGGTCTCGGCATATCGGAGGGCTTCCAGGCGAAGAGGTCGACATTGCGGCGAATATAGTCGATTAGGAAAGATTTAAGGTTGGGAGCGAGGGAGCAGCTCACTCGGAAATACCTTGATGCGTCCCCTATCTCGAACGAGACATCTTCTAACTCGTCTGCCGACTCAGGTTCTGGCTGGGTTCTTTCGGGCTATAGCTCAACGGCATCTAGGGGGAACACACCACCCCCGATCGCCGTCATATAGCACGATCGTGCCGCTTCTTGGTTCCCTCGGGCAACTCCGACACCTGACTTGGTAGGGAATTTTAGCTTTTTTGGTAAGTCGAGGGAACCGCCTGGAGGGAGCAGAGCCCTGAACGGTCGAGGATGGCATTGTAGGATGCCTTGACGTTTACAACCATGAAGTCCATTGACTCGGTTCTCCTATGAGGGGTCGTACCGGCGGTGATGTCTAAGGTTATGATCCCCTCGATCGGCACCGGGATGCCGAAGAATCCGTGCAATGTGTACCCGGTTGGCTTCAGCTTATCCCGGGAGAGCTTTAGGTTCTCGAATGCCTCAAGGAAGAGGATGTTTACCGAGCTCCCGTTGTCCATGAGGATGCGACGGACCTCGAAGTTCGCCATGCTGAGGCTGATAAGGAGCGCATCACGGTGTGGGAGCCGAACTCCCTCCAGGTTTTCCCTGGAGAAGCAGATATGGAGTTGCTGGACCTGGGGGGAGAGGGGGCCCTGGACGGCATTGACCCCACGGACGAATGCCTTGTGGGAAGTGTTTGACTCCCCTCCCATGGGCCCTCCATGGATGCAATGCAAGATGGCCTGACCCTCGGGTTCTTTAGGCTCGAGGTTCAGCTCGGGACGCTGCCTGAGTGCTCGAGGAGGGGGGGAAGGCTTCCTGTTCCTCGTGTACCTCTGGTCCCGAGCATCTTCTCGTTTGAACTCCCGGAGGTACCCTTGTTGGATGAGGGCCTCGATTTCATCCTTCAGGATGCGGCAATGGTCCGTGTAGTGCCCGTTGTCCAGGTGGAAGCGGCAGTAGAACTACTGATCCCTCTTCTTGTTGTTGTTGGTCGGCCGAGGAGGGAATTGCACGAGATCCCTATCTTCGATTGCAAGGAGGATAGTTGATACGTTTTGCATCAGCAGAGTGTACCTCTCGAAGCACGGGACCTGAGGGACTCTTTTCACGACGTCCCCATCTTTCTGGACCTTCTTTGCTAGTTCTGCCTCATCGGCCTTGCATTTCCCCTTTTCGGGAATTTCCTTGGAGTCTTCTGGATTCAGGGCCTCCTCGACCCGGATGTACTTTTCGACCCGATTGAGGAGGTCAGGGAAATCGGTCAGAGGCTTCTTCGCCAGGGAAGCCTTCACCTAACAGTGCCGGACGTTGTGTCGGAATGCCGCTGAGGCGACCCCTGGGTCGAGGGAGGAGACCGACCTTGCCTCAGTGGTGAACCTTCGGATGAACAACCGAAGCGACTCCCCTTCCTTCTGTAGGAGGTCCAGTAGGATGCACTCTTCCTTTCAGCCTTTCGGCTGGTCACGAAGTGGGTGAGGAAGTTGCCCTCCAGTTGGTCGAAGGAGTAGATGGAGCCGGGGTTGAGCTTGGAGAACCATTCCCGAGCCGGACCCCGGAGGGTGGCTGGGAAGGCGCAGCATAGGAGGGGATCCGACACACTATGAATCATCATGAGGGTCTTGAAGCCCTCCATTTGATCAGCAGGATCACCCTCACCGTCATAAGTCTTGAATTGTGGGGGCAAAAATTCTGAGGTATTTCTGCCTGCAAGATGGCGGCGGAGAAAGGAGGTCGAGTGGGCCTGTGGCCCTGGGCCGACCTGGGGCCTCCGTCACCGAAGTGGTCGAGGCGGTCTTCCATTTTGTAGAGGCATTTCAAGATGTCATCGTCTTACTCCGGCAGGACTGTCGGGCCGCGGGACGCGCTGGGCTCGACATCTGATCGCGAGTGAGAGCGACGGACCGTCTCGTCGACGGGTCTCCCCCGGATAGCCTCCATGATCTCTTTCCGGAAGTCTTGGAATTCCTGGTGGGTGACAGGAGCCCGTCCGGCCTGGCTACATTGGGCCGGTGGCCCCCGGCAGATGCGGCTGAGTGCCGGCGCCCGCCCTTGGGGCGGAGGTCTGGAATGGTTCGGGACCGAGTTGGAAGCGGCTTCTCCCCTAGTCTGGCTTTCTTGTCGATTCTGGATGACCCCGCATAGGTCGGGTACGACCAAACGGGAGGCCCCCGACTGGTGTCCGTGGCTGATCCCCGGATTGTTAGATCCATGAGCGTCGGCAGGGATGTCCTGAAGATGGACGTCCTGGCAATGCACAGAGGTGACAGCTCTCCTGGCCTTGGGCGCCATGTGTGCTCGGATAGACGGGATAACCGTTGATAGCTGAGCTCGGGCCGGCGTCTGCACTAAAGTTTCCCACAGACGGCACCAACCTGATGCGGTTTGTTTTTGGGGGGTGTGGGTGCACTAGGTATGAGTTCTTCTCGATTTGTATTTTTGCGGAACCTTGTGTGCGGACGGTGGCCCCGACCCTCAGCTGGAGGAACAGCTCGGGGGTAGGCTGGAGTGAGGTGGAGATTGGATGTTCGGCTCGGATCTGGAAGCTCGGCTCGGATCCGAGGTCTCGTGTACCTGCACACGGTCTAGAAACACCGGGGTTGGTCCCGGTGGCAGACCCTCCGACAATCTAGTCAGCTACTGAAAGAGAGTAACAGTAACTAGGGTTTGAGAGAGAAAAGATTGATTATCTTTGGAAGGGGTAGAGGGTCTGGTATTTATAGGAGAAGCCAACAGGGTCTGGACCCGTTTGGTGCCGGGTCTGGACCCGGTTATCCGTGGGCCTGGTGTGGCAGAAGCCCAAGCGGTATAGGGCTGACGTGACACGGGCCCGGGGTGGTTTAGGACTGACGTGGCGGAGACCTGGGTGGTTTCCAAGCTGACGTGGCAGACCCGGATGATCCGACGATGCACGCTCTTTGAGGGGATCCTGTGGCCCAGGAGGGGTCACGTCATTTGATCCATATCAATCGTACAAAAAAAAATTATTATCATAAAAATATGCAGACAATGTTAATCACAAAATTGTGAGACAATTTATTTGGTTATGTGTGTTTATGCAATTTACCTTTCAAACTTTAGTGTTCAATGTTATCCTTTAACCATATGTGACATTTGTTTATCTTGACTTGCATGACATTTATTGAGTCAATTCTTCCTCTTTATCTGGTACTGAGGTTTAATGGGTCTTTTAAAAAATTAATTATTTAATATTTATATATTTACTTATGTTTATTTTTTTAGTGAATAATTGAAATCTCCTACTTTTACTCTCTTTTAGCATTTTAAAAAAGGAAAAAGTAAAAAAAATGCTTGACAAAAATGGCTTTAGCATAATGTGTTGTATAGATATGGAAATAATTTATTTTGTTTTGAATTTGTGAATAGATTCATTTTAAAAGTATTTCTTGAGGTTTTTCTTAATATATACTAGTAAGTTGCACGTGTGATGCGCGTTTTAATAAAGACTTGGAATTAAACGTGCGATATACGTAAGTCGGTAGTAATTAGCACGTGCGATGAATGTCTTAATTTTTTTAAAAAAAAGTTGGAGTTGAATGGACAATACTATTAAACTTTAAAGGATGTTGAAGAAAAACTTTTATTTGCAGGTGTGATGCACGTGTTAATAAATAGAGTTGGAGTTGTACATGTGGTACCTGGGTTTGTTCGATGAGAAAGTGGTGTTTTATTTGAAAAATTGGAGTTAAACGGGTGATACACGTAATTCAAAAAAAAATTAAATAAAAACTTTGAATACTTTGATTTGCACGTGTGATGTACGTGTTAATAAATAGAGATAAATGGAGATGGAGGTGCGCGTGCGATGCACGGGCTTGATTGGTGAAAAATATATTTTAAAATTGTTTGTTTGTTTGAAAACGTTGATTTGCACGTGTGATACACGTGTTAATAAATGAAGATGGAAGTGTGTGTGCAACGCACGAATTTGTTTGGTGACAAAAAAATAATAAAAATTATCACGTTAATATAGTAAAGTTTCATTTTCATCCTTTCAAGGGTTATAGGAGGCAAGGATCAAGACACATGTATGCTTTGATTTTTGTTTCATACACAATAATAAAAAGCTATCATGCAAGATTCAGACATCTACATCACTACAAATCTCTGCTGTAGTAAGACCAAAATGTATATGTAAGCCTGCACTGTCGTAGACAGAATTTTGACCCGGGTGCGATGCTTACTATTAAAAAATAGTAAATTATAATAAATATATTTTTATTTCTCAAAACATCATATATTAATATCAAATGTTATAAACTATTACAATTAGTAAACAGTCATTTTCTTTGGCAATAAAATTCTTGAAAACTTCATATTATGAAAATATTGACTGATATATTTATTGTCAGTAATGTATAATATGTCTCTTTTAATATATGCCACCAAACAATCATCATCTCATCTTCCAATCGGTTGCATAATGAAGCCTTGATAATTTTCATAGCAGAAAATACTCTCTACTATCGCGGTTGCAGTGGGTAATAGCAATGTCAACTTTGAGATTTTTTCTATGTAAAGCTGGTGACAAATCATTTGGGGTTGCCAGGATATTATTCATCAAATGTAAATTAAATGAAACTTCACATTGTGCGCGTGGATTAGTGTGTTTTACTTCAAATTAGAAGGTCATGGGTTCAACTCTCATTGTTGTCAAATATTTTTTTTATTTTTGTCATTTTAAAAGAAATTAAAATTTCAAATTAAAGTAAAAACTAAATCCTATTTCAGCTGGGACTCGAACAAAAAGAAATTAAAATTTCAAATAAAAGTTAAAAAAAAAACAAAAGTTAAAAAATTGTTGCTAGACTTGAACCTGGGTCTTCCATTTAAGAACCAAGTATCCTAACCAACTAACCTAAAACAAATTGTTGAAATATCCTATATTACTCTATTTATATTACTTATCATATACATATAAATTCGAGGGCGCAGTCGAAACCAAAAAAGCGCAGCCGCACCCCCTGAGGACCATGTAGCTACGCGCCTGTAAACCTGCCATAGTTAACCTCTAAGTGGCATGCACCATCCTGCTTGTTGTTCGCTAAGTAAATTATTGGATGCATGTGCTTTTCACATTCTTATGTACACATTGAGAATTAGTGAGCATTATCGAATGCTCAATTAATATGTGTTGGTCAACACCCTATGCATGCATGAATTTGAAATCTTTTCCATGTACAACTTGGAAATTAGGACACATACATACTATGGATTTGGTAGCAAAAAACATGTGAGAAAATCCAAGTACATATAAATAACTTACTGTTGGCAGCCATGGGCATTATTGACCTTAAGGGGGGTTGACTTGACGTAGCAATGGTTGAATGCGGTCCGACATACATGTCGACCTTGTGATCATTTAAGAGATGTGCAATGACGGCCTCGATATCACCGGTCACAGAACATTCAGAATTCGCATAAGCCCAATTGTATGGTCCGGACGTACATTGGAGTTCATGGTCAAGTTTCTCATAGTAGTGGGCTATTTTCTGGCAACCCAGACACTGATACATACAGGAAAACTCCAATCTTTTTGGTATCCTTTCTAAAGCCAAGCAATTTATGTTGCCAAGCTCATGGTGGCAAGAAGGGCGATGGTTGTTCACTTAGGGTTTACACTCTGAGCAAATAGTGTGGCATCATGGGCACTGTATTAGGAAACAAGTAAGAAATTAACCCACTCTTTCAACACAAAGTTAGTTACGCAGTACCTTTTATTTACCATAATAAACAACAATTTTGAAGATAAAAATTGTGCATGGAGAGATTATACGGTCCACATGGAGTGCACCTTTTGTTAGAAGTTAGAATTTCGTAAAACATAGTATGTCTAATAATCTTTGTGAAGAAGTAAAATTACAGGGAAGAAAAATCGAACGAGACAATTTGATACAGAGTCGAGATGAAAATCTCAGTCTTAAAGCAAAATTTGTCCCGTAGTGTGACGGTTGTTGACGAACTGCCTCTCAGGATACAACTGTATTACCTTCTCTGAAGAGCAGCACCCTAGCTTCAGAGACACCAGCGAATCAATAGCTGTGTTGCACTCTCAGACTCAGACTCAGACACAAAAGAAGAGATTGTAAAATTCAAAAAAAAAAAAAACAGTGTAAAATGACAGAAAAAATTGACTGGACTTATAGAAGATCAAAGACGTAACTGATGGATCCATTACTCTGTAACAGCAGAGTAATGGCACAAAAGCATAACTGATGTATCTATTATTCTGCTGTTACAGAGTTATGACATCAGTTACAGAATTCCAAAAGCCTCAACAGAAGGGAGAGAACTGGATTCCAGAAAAAATTCAGAGGGCAAAAAATAATTTAGGTTGGCCAGAACCAAACCAACCAACCAAGCCAAAGCCTAAGCCGGGGCCGGGCTGGGTCTGCGCGTGTGTGTGTTTGTAACTTTGGCTAGGTCCTCTCTCCACTACACGTTAGTGGTAACCCCAGGGCTACGCCCTTTAATCCATTTCTTTAGCTTATATACTAAAGAAATCTTTCTCAACTTTCGATGTGGGACTATCTAATTTCTCCAAATTTTCAAGTTAGTACATTTCGAGCACCCAAATTTGGACCAATATTTCTCATTCATACGAAATCCGTTTTTGGCAAACAAGTACATTACGGAATAGTAATCGACGAGAAGAACACATTCCAATCACTTTCCGGCACCGTCGGTGGTCGGAGCCCACCAGAATCAGGCCCGAAAAATTTACCAAAAATATTTTCAACAATCCTCCACATGAATGGAAATTACTAGACTATGCAATCCAGACACGACAGAAAAAGACATGACAGAAAAAGACACGACATAAAAGACTCTGAGAGTACAATCGAAAAATCACTGCATCAGAAATAGTAGTAATTTTTCAATTTTGAACCACCCTTAGTGAGTAGCCATCGAATTTACTTGATCAGTTAGTGAACATGATGTCTTAAACTACCCGGGCTTTGATGTGAACCTAGACAATACCTATCACACAGTTTCATCTTCACACAAAACTAGGTTTTCTTGTTGTGTTCATTTTGGCCTTGAACAACCCTGGTTAATCGTGATTGCACTTTGAGAATGTAGCCACTCTTCATTCTCCTAGAAACGGCTCCATTTCACACTCATAAGATGATTGTCCATAATGAGTATCCTGCCATACCTCATTTTTATTTCAAAGCTATGAGAATCATTAAAAGTCAAGCTTATCCTAACCCCTTACAGGTAGCACTGTTTATCATCCAAAGAATGGGTACGAGATTTTAATCTCTCAGTGCTCACGTCGATTCAACAAGATTTAGTTGTCCCCTTGAACCTGGATCTTGGGATCTCCAGTCACCTAGGTAGGGTTTCCATCAAGTATCCTCTTTCGTCATAGGCTTTAAACTCATTCCTCTTGATGATTTGACAACCTGCTCTCGTGAAAAACCTTTAGTAAATGGATCCGCTAGGTTTTCAGCCGATTTTATATACTCTATAGAGATTATTCCATTTGAGAGCAATTGTCTAATAATTTTGTGTTGCCTTCTGTTATGACGAGACTTACCATTATACATGCAACTCAGTGCCTTTGCTATAGCCGATTGGCTGTCACTGTGTACATATATAGCAGGCACTAGTTTTTCCCACATCGGAATATCCTCTAAAAAGTTCTGAAGCCATTCTGCTTCCTCTACCACTTTGTCTAAGGCAATAAACTCAGATTCCATGGTGGATCTGGCCAATAACGTCTGGTTAGAGGATTTTCATGACACAGTTGCACCACTAAGAGTCAAGACATACCCATTAGTGGATTTCAAGTTCTTGGAGTCTGATATCCAGTTGGCATCACTGTAGCTTTCTAGTACTGCTGGACATCTGGTGTAATGCAGCCCATAACTCTGAGTATGTCCCAAATAGTTCAGTACTCTAGTTATTCCTTTTTAGTGACTTCGTCATGGATTACTTGTGTAGCGGCTTAGTACACTTACTGAATGTGCCAAGTCCGGTCTTGTACATTTTCATAAGTACATCAAACTACCAATTATGCGTGCATATTCTAATTATGATATGCTGTCACATGTGTTTTTGGACAAGTGAAGACTAGGATTTACAGGACTTTTGGCATTCCCATTAGAGTAATTCTTGAATCTTTCAAGTACCTTCTCAGCGTAATGAGCTTGAAACAAAGTAATTCTCTCAGATATCCTGAAAACTTTAATTCCTAGTATGACATATGCAACTCCCAAATTTTTCATATCAAATTGACCACTAAGCATCACTACAAAAGAAAGTAGCTTTCCCGGCGCTTTTTGACGTCTTTACCGGCAATTTTTTACGCCGGTGAAACTTTCACCGGCGTTTACAATAGCGCCGGTCCAAATGCCGCCGAAGCGGGCGTCGCTGAAACGAAGGGATCTACGCCGGCGATTTTGGTGGACGCCGATAAATGTTAGAACTACACCGGCGGTCATAAAACGCCGGTGTATGTCGGTCTCTGAGTGCCGTTCTTGTGCACCTATATACATTCACCGGCGGTCGTAAACCGCCGGTATTTATCCATTCACCGGCATTTATGAAAACGCCGGTGTAGAACAAAAGTATACCGGCGGTCAAGGAGCGCCGGTGTATGTGCGTTTATGAGTGCCTGGTTTTCCCTATTTACGAACACCGGCGCGACCAAAAAACGCCGGTGTAGTTATATACGTCGGCGTTTATAAAACGCCGGTGTACGTGTGTGCCGTTACAGCTGACAACATTCACTGGCGTGCGTTGAAACGCCGGTGTATCGAACAATCCAACAATTAGATTAGATAGACCGACGTTTTTTAAAACGCCGTTTTGGCTATGCCCGTTTATTTTCGATACTCCGCTTTTCCGTTCGATTTCAATTCACAGTTTCATTTACAAAACCTGTAAACTAATTCTCACAACTTATTCAATCAATTTCGTTGCATATTACTGTGCAAACCACAACCAAACACAAGAATAATTAAAGATAATCAAGTTTCACACGTGTCATATCAACGTCCAAATTCATTGATTAATTAACAGTGTCATAATTAACAAATTAATATAGAGACTAACATCCCAAATATCCAAACAAACCAGTCTGACAAATATCCAAAATATCCCAAATTAAAAGTCTGACATAACTCTCATAAAAAAACCAGTCTGACATAACAACAGCAAGGAGGAGGACATAAGAACAACAACCATACAGCAAGGAGGACATAAGAACAGCAAGGAGGACCGCAGATTCATACCCCTCGAGTAGCTTCAGCTCTGATCATCAGAATTTCCTTCATCTTGACGACCGCTCTGTAAAAAAAAAATAATAGTTTAATTGAACAGTAGACCACAATACAGAATATACATATTTTTTGAACTTGCAAAAAGAACTACCTGTATCTTAAATTATAAGATCAAAGTGCCAACTGCAAATGGAATTGTTAATGATATATACAGAGGTAAAATAATTACATTGCAATGCTAAAAATCTAGTACTTAATTTTGTTTTTAAATATATCTAAAATAGCAAAACAAATGAAAATTCAGTATCTAACTTGAAACCTTTATATTCTCCTCTGATTAGGAATATCCACTATCTAAAACAGTAAAACAAATGAAAATTCAGTATCTAAGCATGTCCTTCATGGATTGTTCAGACAATCCATGAAACTGTCATCGTGGACAGAAACCAAATATAAGAAAAATAAGAAAAATAAGATAGGGCTCATATCAAGTGTATTTTTAGGGAACTGTCATCGTGGAAGGAAACCAAATATATATAGAAGCCAGAAATGGAAACAGAAAGAAGAAAGGTAGAGACTTTGGATACACCAGGCTAACATAGCGGCATTTTCCTCATCTCTCTCTCATCCCTTGTTTCCCTTCAGCACACGAACACAAAGAGACATCAGCAACAACAGCAAGAGCGACAAGAACAACAATAATAATAAATTATTATGAACAAGATGTCTCTATATAGATTTCCAAATCTCCACTCGAGCCCACTCTTTCTAATCACAGCCCAATTAAGAACATAGACAACATCCACTAAACAATCCAATCATAGCCCAGTCAAAATTTGCCATCCTGGATCTTAATGAAATAAGCTTCATTAACAGTGGAAGAAAATGAAAATGCTAGCAGCATACTTAGTTTGGAAGTGAACCCATTTTTTGTTAAAAAATCATGCCAAAGATGGCAATCAGCTTCATTAACAGTATCTGAAAATGAAAATTTCCATTATCTGAGCTTATATGTTGCTCTACTAATTCACTGTGCCCAACTAAATCTAAAACCCAATTGTTGTGCGTATCCGAAGGATTTTGGCATACGTACCTATAGCATCCTCAGTTCACAGTGAACCCGTTTTGGTCAAAAAAACATGCCAAGATCACAATCAGATGCATGAAAATAAGCTTCACTAACAACAAAAGAAGAAACTGGGGATGCTATGCAGCATACTTAGTTTGGAAGTGAACCCATTTTGTGTTAAAAAAACCATGCCAAAGATTGCAATCAGGTTACATTAACAGTATCTGAAAATGAAAATTTCTCCATTATCTGAGCTTATATGTTGCTCTACTACTTTTTTAGCCCAACTATATCGCAAAACCCAAGTGTTGTGCATATCCGGCCGGAGGATTTTGGCATACGTACCTATATACCATCCCCAGTTCACAGTGAACCCATTTTTGGTATAAAAACAAACATGCCAAGAAGACAATCAGGTGGATGAAATCAGCTTCACGAACAGTTAAGTGAAAATGGGACCAAAAAACAGCTTAAGAAGACCATCAGGTTTGTGAAATAAGCTTCACTAACAGTGAAAGAAACTGGGGATGCTATGCAGCATACTTAGTTTGGAAGTGAACCCATTTTGTGTTAAAAAAACCATGCCAAAGATTGCAATCAGGTTACATTAACAGTATCTGAAAATAAAAATTTCTCCATTATCTGAGCTTATATGTTGCTCTACTACTTTTTTAGCCCAACTATATCGCAAAACCCAATTGTTGTGCATATCCGGCCGGAGGATTTTGGCATAAGTACCTATATAATATTCTCAGTTCACAGTGAACCCATTTTTGGTATAAAAACAAACATTCCAAGAAGACAATCAGGTGCTTGAAATCAGCTTCACTAACAGTTAAGTGAAAATGGGACCATAAAATAGCTTAAGAAGACCATCAGGTTTGTGAAATAAGCTTCACTAACAGTGAAAGAAACTGGGGATGCTATGCAGCATACTTAGTTTGGAAGTGAACCCATTTTGTGTTAAACAATCAGGTTACATTAACAGTATCTGAAAATGAAAATTTGTCCATTATCTGAGCTTATATGTTGCTCTACTACTTTTTTAGCCCAACTATATCGCAAAACCCAAGTGTTGTGCATATCCGGCCGGAGGATTTTGGCATACGTACCTATATACCATCCCCAGTTCACAGTGAACCCATTTTTGGTATAAAAACAAACATGCCAAGAAGACAATCAGGTGCATGAAATCAGCTTCACTAACAGTTAAGTGAAAATGGGACCAAAAAATAGCTTAAGAAGACCATCAGGTTTGTGAAATAAGCTTCACTAACAGTGAAATAAACTGGGGATGCTATGCAGCATACTTAGTTTGGAAGTGAACCCATTTTGTGTTAAAAAAACCATGCCAAAGATTGCAATCAGGTTACATTAATAGTATCTGAAAATGAAAATTTCTCCATTATCTGAGCTTATATGTTGCTCTACTACTTTTTTAGCCCAACTATATCGCAAAACCCAATTGTTGTGCATATCCGGCCGGAGGATTTTGGCATACGTACCTATATAATATCCTCAGTTCACAGTGAACCCATTTTTGGTATAAAAACAAACATGCCAAGAAGACAATCAGGTGCTTGAAATCAGCTTCACTAACAGTTAAGTGAAAATGGGACCATAAAATAGCTTAGGAAGACCATCAGGTTTGTGAAATAAGCTTCACTAACAGTGAAAGAAACTGGAGATGCTATGCAGTATACTTAGTTTGGAAGTGAACCCATTTTGTGTTAAACAATCAGGTTACATTAACAGTATCTGAAAATGAAAATTTCTCCATTATCTGAGCTTATATGTTGCTCTACTACTTTTTTAGCCCAACTATATCGCAAAACCCAAGTGTTGTGCATATCCGGCCGGAGGATTTTGGCATACGTACCTATATACCATCCCCAGTTCACAGTGAACCCATTTTTGGTATAAAAACAAACATGCCAAGAAGACAATCAGGTGCATGAAATCAGCTTCACTAACAGTTAAGTGAAAATGGGACCAAAAAATAGCTTAAGAAGACCATCAGGTTTGTGAAATAAGCTTCACTAACAGTGAAAGAAACTGGGGATGCTATGCAGCATACTTAGTTTGGAAGTGAACCCATTTTGTGTTAAAAAAACCATGCCAAAGATTGCAATCATGCCACATTAACAGTATCTGAAAATGAAAAAATTTCCATTATCTGAGCTTATATGTTGCTCTACTACTTTTTTAGCCCAACTATATCGCAAAACCCAACTTTTTTAGCCCAATTGGGTTTTGAATGGAGATTGTAGTCATAGATCAATTCTTCATGGAAGAAAAATACGAATAGGGCTCATAGCAAGTGTAGTTTTAACTGGAATTGTCATCGTGGAAGGAAACCAAATATAGAAGCCAAAAAGAGGAATGGTAGAGAATGAGGATACACCAGGCTAACATAGCGGCATTTTCCTCATCTCTCTCTCATCCCTTCTTTCCCTTCAGCACACGAACACATAGAGACATCAGCAATAACAGCAAGAGCGACAAGAACAACAATAATAATAAATTATTATGAACAAGATGTCTCTATATGGGTTTCCAGATCTCCACTCCAACTCGTCTCTTTCTAATCACAGCCCAATTAAGAACAATTGTTCACAGTCACTGTTAAAGAAACATATATGCTCAGATTATGGAAATTTTCATTTTCAGATACTGTTAAAGAAGCTGATTTCATGCATCTGATTGCTATCTTTGGCATGATTTTTTAGCCAAAATGGGTTCACTTCCAAACTAAGTATGCTGCATAGCATCCCCAGTTTCTTTCACTGTTAGTGAAGCTTATTTCACAAACCTGATGGTCTTCTTAAGCTATTTTTTGGTCCCATTTTCACATCCTCCAAATCAGTACAACAACACGGTTGAACAATCCTTGTTTGCAGGTCATACAATGTCATCTATACCAGGTTATGTGCCAAAGTGGGGTTGGGCATACAATGCAAGGCCGACAAGTATTAGTTGTTTGTGAGTATGCAATAGGGTGCAGCTATGAACATGGGCTCATATCAAGTGTAGTATTACGGACTGTCATCGTGGAAGGAAACCAATTTAATATAGAAGCCATATATGGAGCCAGAAAGAGGGATGGTAGAGAATGAGGATACACCAGGCTAACATAGCGGCATTTTCCTCATCTCTCTCTCATCCCTTCATTCTCTTCAACACACGCACACAAAGAGACATCAGCAACAACAGCAAGAGGGGGTTGGTCCAACAATAAGTGTAGATTATAATAAACGAGATGTCTCTATTTGGGTTTCCAGATCTCCACTCCAGCCCTTTCTTTCTAATCACAGCCCACTTAAGAAACATAGACGAAATGCTTATAGACGACAGCCACAATGGTAACTCACAAACACTAGTACGTGTCTTTCATGCATTCAAGTAACATAATCTCTTTAAAAATACCAATTTTAAGACTTACCGATGTTTTTTGACAGTGGGCGGCGTGCTACCCTCACTCTCATATATTTGACTGCCACTATTATTTAGTGGCTGCTCATCCCCATGGCTCTCGTTGCCATCATTTATATTTACCCTCTTTCCATGCCTCAGCATGTTGTACCTGTCAAGGATTCGATAACTTCCTTAGATATGCAAATTTAATTAATAACATGTTTATAATAACTATCATAAAATTTGTACTTTAGTAGGATTAACAAACCAACATAATTGTAAAAAAATTAAAAAAATAAGATTTGTAACAGATTAAATTACAACGATAGTTTGGTTCAAATGACACTAAGCATAGTTTAATGTAAATAATACCAAGCAGTAGAAAATAGAAAGATAATTAAACCAGTGTATTAAATTCACAATGAACATATTCGAAATTACAGACATAATATTACAACAAGATTTAAGACATAAAATTACAGACATATAATAAACCCAATTGAAAATCATGTAAACTACAATACGACATCTTCCAGTATATCACCCTCTTCTCCATCCTTGCGGAGCCAAGTCCCGCAAATTCCAACATCGGTTGTGTTTACATCAAACACAGGAAACTCAGAAGCAATGTAACTGTTCATGTCTTCACCGTCTTCATCGTCTGAAGTATTGCCCAGTTGGAATACATCTCTTGGTTGCATAGGGATAGCCACATATTAAATAGTAATAATAGTAAAAGGCATTTTGTATATTAAATTTCACCTATTTGAAAACCATCCCTAGCTGCAAATAAATAAACGATATAATCTTTAACTGTAAAATAAAGAAATTGTGGCTCCAAAAAATGTACAAAAAAAAACTACATCTTAACACAATCTACTCTATTCACCAAACCCTAAACGACCTTTTGTGGAAATGATCACAACCACCTTAGTGGTATTTTATCGCACACCCTGTGTTCGAGCATAAAAAAAAATCGACTATAGTCTTCCCTGTATTTGGCTTTCCGTTCAAGGAGATGATGATGGTAAAGGGTATTTTGCTGATGAAGAGGAATCGGCCGAATAATGAGCGCGTCGTGCTGTAACTACGGTAACAAGAAGATCTGATGACTCATGAACTATTCTGTTCATGACTACTAATAATCACTTATCTCATAATAATAATAATAATAATAATAATAATAATAATAATAATAATACTAAACAAAAGAAACAGTAAAAGAAAAATGAAAATGTCTAGTATGTAAGCATATATTTTTCAGAGTGAACCAATTGTTGTACATAGCCGGAGGATTTTGGCATAGAGCTATAGCATCCTCAGTTCACAGTGAACCCATTTTGGTCAAAAAAACATGCCAAAATGACAATCAGATGCATGGGATAAGCTTCAATTCATTAACAGTGAAAGAAACTGGGGATGCTATGCAGCATACTTAGTTTGGAAGTGAACCCATTTTGTTAATTGCAATCAGGTTACTTTAACAGTATCTGAAAATGAAAAATTTCCCATTATCTGAACTTATATGTTGCTCTACTACTTCTTCAGCCCAACTAAATCTAAAACCCAATTGTAGCCCAATATCCGGTCGGAGGATTTTGGCATACATACCTATACCATCCTCAGTTTACAGTGAACCCATTTTGGTAAAAAAAACATGCCAAGATGACAATCAGATGCATGAAAATAAGCTTCACTAACAACAAAAAAAGAAAATGGGGATGCTAGCAGCATACTTAGATTGGAAGTTAACCCATTTTGGTATAAAAAACCATGCCAAAGATTGACAATCAGGTTACTTTAACAGTATTTGAAAATGATAAATTTTCCATTATCTGAGCTTATATGTTGCTATACTACTTCTTCAGCCCAACTAAATCTAAAACCCAATTGTTGTGCGTATCCAGAGGATTTTGGCATACGTACCTATAGCATCCTCAGTTCACAGCGAACCCATTTTGGTCAAAAAAAACATGCCAAGATGACAATCAGATGCATGAAAATAAGCTTCACTAACAGTGAAAGAAAATGAGGATGCTAGCAGCATACTTAGTTTGGAAGTGAACCCATTTTGTTAAAAAATCATGCCTAAGATGGCAATCAGCTTCTCTAACAGTTTCTGAGAATGAAAATTTTCATTATCTGAGCTTATGTGTTGCTCTACTACTTCTTTAGCCCAACTAAATCTAAAATCCAATTGTTGTGCATATCCGGCCGGAGGATTTTGGCATACGTACCTATAGCATACTCAGTTCACAGTGAACCCATTTTGGGTAAAAAAACATGCATGCCAAGAAGACAATCAGATGCATGAAATCAGCTTCATTAACAGTGAAAGAAAATGGGGATGCTATGCAGCATACTTAGTTTGGAAGTGAACCCATTTTGTGTTAAAAAACCATGCCAAAGATTGCAATCAGGTTACTTTAACAGTATCTGAAAATGAAAATTTCCCATTATCTGAGCTTATATGTTGCTCTACTACTTCTTTAGCCCAACTAAATCTAAAATCCAATTGTTGTGCATATCTGGCCGGAGGATTTTGACATACGTATCTATAGCATCCTCAGTTCACAGTGAACCCATTTTGGGTAAAAAAACATGCATGCCAAGAAGACAATCAGATGCATGAAATCAGCTTCATTAACAATGAAAGAAAATGGGTATGCTAGCAGCATACTTAGTTTGGAAGTGAACCCATTTTGTGTTAAAAACCATGCCAAGGATTGCAATCAGGTCACTTTAACAGTATCTGAAAATGAAAATTTCCCATTATGTGAGCTTATATGTTGCTCTACTAATTCATTGTGCCCAACTAAATCTAAAATCCAATTGTTGTGCATATCCGGCCGGAGGATATTGGCATACGTACCTAGAGCATCCTCAGTTCACAGTGAACCCATTTTGGGTAAAAAAACAAACATGCCATGAAGACAATCAGATACATGAAATCAGCTTCATTAACAGTAAAAGAAGATGAAAATTTCCATTATCTAAGCATATATTTTTCTATTAATTCTTCATCTCAACTAAACCGTTCATGTTAAGGAAATCAAGATGAATAAACTGAAAAAGTTGCTTTTTTTGGAAAATAAGGGAAATCAAGAGATCATACCGAAGAGAGAGCGAGGGAGCGGGGCGACGAGGGCGGGGGCGTAGGAGAGAGAGAGACAACAAGAGCGACCGCCGATTCACCTCCAAATAGAGAGAGGGAAGAGGGAAATTGAAAAGGACGAAGGGAAGAAGGGACGATTTCGAAAGGTCGAAGGCCGTCGAAGGCCGTCGAAGAGGACGAAGCGGCGGAGGCAAACGCGCGGGAAGTAGAGCGAGGAAGGAGGGAAACGAAGCGCCTTTTTTTTTTGGGTATTGGGAAAATGGCGAGCGAAAGATTAGGGTTCGCGGATTTTATCCCAGTTATTCACCGGTGTTTTAATTGGACACGCCGGTGAATGTGTCTGTATATTCGCCGGCATTTATAATAAAAAATGCCGGTGAATAATAAACTTCACCGGCGTGTTTAAGTAAAATGCCGGTGAATACTAACATACGCCGGCGTTTTAAATCGACCGCCGGTGTATGACCATCCCATCTGGCGCCCAATTCCTACTCACTCCCTACCCCGGCGCTACTAGTAAAATGCCGGGGAATAATCGCCGGTAAAAGCACTTTCTTTTGTAGTGCATCTTCTTAGTTTGTTTGATAATGTCATTATTGCTACCAATAATGAGCATGTCATCTACATATAGACACACAAGAATGTCTCTATTTGGAGTATCTTTGATGTAGATACACTTATCACATTCATTTATTTTGAAACCATTTGACATCATAATATTGTCAAATTTTGCATGCCACTGTTTTGGAGCTTGTTTCAATCTATACAAAAATTTATAAGTCTGCACACCTTGTTTTCCTATTCAGGAACTACATAACCCTCAGGTTATTTCATATAAATTTTCTCTTCTAAATCCCCATTTATAAAGGCATTTTTGATATCCATTTGATGTATTTCGAGGTTGCGTAGAGCTGCAATAGCTATAAACATTCTTATGGAAGTTATTTTCGTGACCGGAGAATAGGTGTCAACGAAGTCTAGGCCTTCCTTTTGCCTAAATTCTTGTACCACAAGTCTAGCCTTATGTTTTTCTATCGAATCAACTGGTTTCAATTTATGTTTGAAAATCCATTTCCATCCTAGAGCTTTATATCCAGAAGGCAAATCGACCAACTCCCATGTATGATTTTGCATGATGGAGTCTATTTTACTTTTGATTGCTTCCTTCCATGTAACACCGTATATTTTTTAAATAATGTTTTTCAAATTAATAAATGAATTAAATTGATTTTTGGTGATTTAATAAACATTTTTCTGAAATTTATCTTTTTGCACGTGCAAATATTTTCTTGGGAAATTCAAAGTTAGAAACTATTTTGGGGAAACCTAATATTTATTAGTAGGTGTTATTTAGGAATTTTCTGGATTTTTCTGATATTTATTTGCCATATTTGTAAATATTACAAAAAGAGGGGTTTTTGTGCAAAATTACCACTTGAAGTAAAAACTCCCGAATTTCAATTTTCTGGGTTGAGCATGATGGCTAGCCAACTCAGACATAAAGAGTTTACTTTTTATTCTAATAGATCTGATTTATTTCGCAAATTTGTTAAAGAATGGTCTTTTTGCAAAATTGCCACTTAGAGATCAAAATTACAAAATTTATTTTTCTGGGTTTGAAACAAATGTCGGCCAGATCTAGGTGGTTATTTTCTATTTTAAATCTCAATTGAATTGGTTAATCTAATTTTCTAGTGTAAAGATTTACATATGTAAGGATATCTTCTAAAGGAATATTTTGCAAAATCTTCTCAAAACCCTAGAAACTGAATTTCAACTATTAAAAAGGGCAGTAGTAGCCGTCCGCCTCCTCTGCAAAACAAAAGGACTATTTTGACTATTGGTTTTCTTGAAGTTTCGAAGCGAGGATCTTGGATTTTTGCGAAAGGAATGACTTTTCTTATTCTATTATTATTTCGGTTGATTCTTCAATTAGGTGAGTGACATATATTTGCTTTATTACTATTCTATGCATGTTTTATGTGATGATTTGTCCAGTAGAATGCATGTTAGATGATTATATGATGATATAATAAATATATTGATGGATGGATGATTAAAAGTTGACTTTTTATGAATGTTATAATAAAAATGTCTATATGGATGACTTAAGAATATTAAGAATTTAGTATAACTCATGGAGGTTCTATTTACTTGCTGATTTAATTGATGATATATAATGGATTTTAAAAGTTAGAATGCATAAAAGTGAATAAAATTGACCTTTACTGTGTGTGCATATATGTATACCTGTTGTTTGATTTCGGATGCGATGAAACTTGACTGCTGCATGTTGTAGAGGCTTATAATCAAGGGGTAAACCAATCTAAATAATTTTAGATGTATATAACACTGTTGCAAAGGGGTTCTTGGATCAAAAGATCAAGTGTTTCATTGAACTTTGTTTCGGATCTGACTTGTTCAGTCAAAAATTGATTTTTGGATGTTTTAATTTTTGGATGTTTTATGAAGTTTTCGATTTGAATCTTGATTTGTTTTGATAATGAGATTTAAATTGAACGCAATACTACTTTACACCATGTTTTTTTTCAATTTGTTAACCTATATATGAACTTATGTACATATATACTTCTATGTTTGTTTTGAAGAAGTTTTTCGAAAAATTGATCTTTTGTGAATTCGATGGGAATTTGATTTGTTTTATAAACTCCAGTATATTGAACAATTTGTAATTGATCATCTCAAGATTTTTGTTTTTACAATTTCATGCTTTTAAAGATTAAATCGAAGTATCAGTTAAAAGTGCACGAATATTAAGGCTGTGAGTTTTGGACATGCCAGTCGACCGCCCAAGAACAACACTGGGATCGACGGTCAACTGTCAATTGTGAGATTTTGAATTTTAGCATGCCGGTCGACCGTCAAATTTTGAAGTTTGACAGTCGACCGACAGCTGCTATACGTGCTATTTTGTTGAGTTTTTCAGAGTTTTTCTTGAACGATTATTTCTTCGAACTTACAGATTATTAATCTAATGTTTTAGTTGAAGTTTTTACTACAGATTACTATATTTTACAGAGAGTTATATTTTGGTTATAATAGTACTTAATTTGAACTTCTATGGCTTTAGAAAGCGGATTTTTATATGGTTTTCGAAGGAATTGATGTTTTATGATTTTCTATGATTTCAAGATGTGAAACTCAGTGGTTTAAGAGATTTAAATTTCAGATTCCATATTGGAAATTTGTGGGTATTTGCATAAAGTTGGATTTGTTTGATTTAAAGTAGTTTTCTTAATATAAACGTTTTGATAAGGGGATTAAGAGTTTTAATGAAAGATTTTGTGTTGATATTCAGTTTGTGAGTCTCTAGAAGTTCAGTGGGATTCCTGTAAACCGGTAGATAAGATTTTGTGGATTTTGACCAGTTGGGTCTTGGGATTGTTTTGTTGGAATTAAGTCCGGCAGGATACACTAATTCTAAAGAGGGGGAAATTGTGTTTAATTTATAATAACCAACCTAAGGACAGGCAGTAGTAGAGATGTGATAGAACTTGGGAAACGTAAGTATATGCTCTAGGGGTTAGTCCAACGGATGCGTTCCAGGACTGTGTGTGTTATGTTTGCGTGTCGAGGGTCGCAGACCTATTCACGGAACATATGGTGCATTCGCATGTCGAAGGTCGGCAGGCCTATTCACGAGATGTGCTGTGTATCTGCATGTCGAGGGTCGGCATGCCTATTCGTAGGGTACACGACAAGGAGGTGATTCTCCGGTTTTTGAGCTTTGCTTGCATAATGCTTGCGCGTCCAGGGTTGTCAGGCCTATTCACGGAGTAATCTGGATGTTGTTTCTATCACCGTAGTAGGATTAGTTACATAACGAGGGATTAAACCTTATAAAGTGGATAACGATAAGGGCCTGCACCGGACCTATGTAGTATGGAATGCATAGAATCCGACAAGTATGCATTAGAGAGTCATCATATTGCATTTGTATTTTTTTTTCCGACTTGGTTTCATGCATGTTGTTTTCTGTTTTCCTACACTTGACACTTAGCTTAGTTTCACTTGATGTTTTCATACTTTATTTATTGTTATTTCATATTCCATTCGTTACTGCTGTTGGTATGTGTTGATTATGACTTTATTCTTTATGTTTTATTTATGTTTCATTTCTTTTGATGTCACTCACACCGTTATGGCTGACCCTTGTAGTTTTGGGGGTTAGGGTTATCTCTAGTCTCATATTTTATAGGTAGGTACCTATAGCTTAGGATTTGGATGCATGCGGTAGAATGATAATGTGGCTTATCCAATTTGTAAAAAAATGTGTTGTAAAAGAAAGAAATTGTAATTCAAGGTGTTTATTTTCCGATGTGCTTTGTAAAGAATTGATGTAATAAAGTTGAAAATTTTATTTGTGTTTGGATATGTTTACTATTACATTGAGGTAGATGCTAGAAATAGTGCCACGTATTTCTGAGTTTATTATATTGAAAATTCAGGGCACTACTTTCCACATAGGAGCATCAGGCATAAACATGAATTTCTTAAATGTTCTAGGCTCATTCTCTAACAGAAAGGCCGTTACAAAATCAGGACCAAATGACTTTGATGTTCTAGCCCGTTTGCTTCGTCTAGGTTCATCATTATCATCTCATGGGTCGATGAACCGAAGTACTTTCACTTCCTTGTTCACGTGTACGTTTGGGATACATAGCATCCTTGCACAGAAACACGTGTTCAAAGAAGGAAGCATTCCTTGATTTTATTATTGTATTCACATGCACGCCTGGTATATCAGATTTATATACCAAGAACCGATATGCACTACTGTTGTGTGCATAGCCTATGAATATGCAATCAATGGTCTTAGGTCCTATTGTGATATGTTTGGGATTAGGTACTGCTACCTTTGCGGGACACCCCCATACTCTGAGATATTTATACGAAGGTACATTATCTTTCCACAATTCGTATGGTGTCTTTCCAATTTTCTTGTGAGGTATTTTATTGAGAATATAGTTGGCGGTCAGCAATGCTTCCCCCCACATGTTCTGGGGTAGCTCAAAATTCAACACCAAGGCATTCATCATCTCCTTTAGAGTTCGGTTCTTGCGCTCGGCATTACCGTTTGATTCAGGTGAGTAAGGAGCAGTGGTTTGATGAACTATTCCATGTTCAGAGTAGAACATATTAAACGGTACATCATATTCTCCTCCTCTATCACTCCTAACGATTTTAATCGTTTTGCCAAGTTGATTCTCAACCTCAAGCTTATATTCCTTGAATTTATCCAAAGCCTCATTTTTGCTATTAACAAGTATACATAGCAGTATTTTGTGCAATCGTCTATGAACGTCACAAAATAATTTTTACCTCCTCTGGTCTGTACGAATTTTAAATCACACAGATCCGTGTGAATTAAACCTAGAGTTTCATTGTTTCTTTCTACAGAACGGGATAGAGTTTTAGTGAGTTTGGCCTCTGTGCAAACTTCACATTTGTCGCAGCTATCTACCTTAAATTTTGGTAGTAAATTTATGTTAATTAATCTATGTAGAGAATTGAAATTAACATGGCCTAGTCTTTCATGCCAAACAAAAGAAGATTCAACAACATAAGCAACAGGGTTCATTTCATTCATTTTGGGAACAACAGATTTTGGGATGATTGTCATTACATTGAAATTGAACAGTCCATCCTTAACATACCTTTTTTCCAATTACACCTCATTCTTTGAAAGTACAAAATTGTCAGAAGCAAGCACGACCCTAAATCCATTCTTGCTCAGCACAGATCCCGAGACCAGGTTCTTGCGAATATCCGGAACGTGCAACACATTGGTTAGTGTTAGTTCCTTGCCAGAATTAATCTTCAGCACTATCTTCCCTATTCCTTCAACTTTGGAAGTGGAAGAATTCCCCATGAACAACTGTTCATCCTTGTTGCATTTTTGGTATGAAGTGAACATCTCTTTGTCCGAGCAAGTGTGCTTGGTGGATCCAGTATCATACTACCACTCACAAGGATTGCTTTTAACCAGATTGACCTCCGATACAACAACACAAAGGTCCAAGTCAGAGAGACCAGTGAACAGGTTCTTAACTATGTGCGCATGGGCTTCCTCATTCCCTTTCGCCTTTCCAGTTCCAGCACGGATGTCATCCTTGCTACGGCATTCAGATATCTTGTGTCCTAGCCTACCACACTTGTGGAATTTTCCAGAAAACCTCTTTGCAGCAGGTTTCTCGTTTGAGCCCTGTGGCAAGAACTTCATCTTTTCGCCCTTCTGTTCGTGCTCCACTATGTTGGCCTTTTCTATGAACTTATTTTCATATGACTTGTCAGCCTTGCGATTATCCTCTTCAATCCACAACCTGATAATGAGGTCCTCAAGAGATATTTCCTTTCGCTTGTGCTTGAGATAGTTCTTGAAGTCCTTCCATCCAGGTGGAAGCTTCTCAATGAACGCTGCAACCTGGAATGGTTAACACAACATCATTTTCTCTGCAGTAGTTTCGTGTAGTATCACTTGCAGCTCCTGAATTTGACTCACAACAGTCCTGGAGTCAACCATTTTGTAGTCTAGAAATTTGCTAACTACAAACTTCTTGGAGCCAACATCTTCGGTTTTGTACTTCTTCTATAGAGACCCCCATAGTAGTTTGGATGTCTTGAAGACACAGTACACATTGTAGAGAGAGTCTACCAAACCGTTCAGGATGTAATTTCTGCATAGATAGTCACCTTGAGTCCATGCATCAATAGCAACAATAGAGTGAGCATCCATAGGTGCCAACATAGAGGCTGTTTCAGTCAGAAACCTTTCCAGCTTCAAGGTGGTCAGGTAGAACCGCATCTTTTCTTGCCACTTCTTGAATTCAATCCCATTGAACTTTTAATGTTTTTCTCCCACAGTTATATGCATGGACAGAACAACCGTTTGTGCCGCAACTGGTTGTGCAGTCACATTCTGGGACACTGGGGTTTGTGCATTTAGCAGTCAACTGACATTCTCAGTTTTTTTGTCTTCCATTTTCTTTCTGAAACAGTTAAAATTCAACTTTTAGTTTTTTTTTTTTCCGAAATGATAAACAACACCTGTAAATATTCTTCACAAAAATTGTTAGAATAGAGGAAAAATTTTGCTTTAAGATTGTTAGAAGTTGAATTTCATAAAACAGAATATTTCTAATAATCTTTGTGAAGAATTACAGGGAAGAAAAATCAAACCAGACAATTTGATACAGAGTCGAGATGAAAATCTCTGTCCTTACAGCAAAATTTGCTCTGTAGTGTGACGGTTGTTGACGAAATGCCTCCCAAGATACAACTGTATTACCTTCTCTGAAGAGCAACACCGTAGCTTCAGAGACACCAGCGAACTAGTAGCTGTGTTGCAGTCCCAGACTCAAACTCAGACTCAGAAGAAGAGATTGTAAAATTCACAAAAAAAAACGATGTAAAATGACAGACAAAATTGACTGGACTTATAGGAGATCAGAGGCGTAACTGATGGATCCATTACTCTGTAACAGCAGAGTAATGGCACAAAAGCGTAACTGATGGATCCATTATTCTGCTGTTACAGAGGTATGGCATCAGTTACAGAATTCCAAAAGCCTCAACAGAAGGGAGAGAACTGGATCCCAGGAAAAATTCGGAGCGGGGCAAAAAATAATTTAACCAAACCAAAGGCAAAGCCGGAGCCGGGCGCACGTGCGTGTGTGTTTGTAACTTTGGCTAGGTCCCCTCTCCACTACACGTTAGTGGTAACCTCAGGGCTATGCCCTTTAGTCCATTTCTTTAGCTTATATACTAAAAAAATCTTTCTCAACTTTCGATGTGGGACTATCCATTTTTTCAAAATTTTCTAGTTAATACATTTCGATTACCTAACTTTGGGCCAATATTTCTCATTCATACAGAATCCGTTTTTGGCAAACGAGTACATTACAGAATAGTACTTGACGAGAGGAACACAGTTCAATCACTTTCTGATTCCGCCGATGGCCGGAGCCTACCAGAATCAGGCCCAAAAAATCTGCCAAAAATATTTGTAACAACTTTCACATTGAGGGTATAGTTCACACTGAATGCAATTTAGAACATATACAGTACAATAATAGCCTTGATACCAGCATACCATCATATCATATGGCTTGCTCTAGCAAAATATATCACTTAGATACAATTTGCAGCTGCTCATGAACAGTTTGTATAGCAAAATATATCACTTATTTACTCCTACTCAAATGTCCAGTAGCATGGTTATTAACAAATGATTGATGGGAAAAATTAAAACTCATATCAAGTCGATTTAAAATTGACGTTATAGAGATATTTTAGAGTTAGTTATTTTGTTAGGACAAATTTCTAAACTATTTGTTAAAAAGGGACAATGACCAAACTATTTCTAACTAAGGGATAGTTTTTAATTAATATTCTATGTTTCCTATCCTATAAAATTTTCTATAGGATGTGTGAATTTTCTGCAAATTTAAAATTTGTTTTTGTAATATTTTCTATTTCTCTTATATAATCAATTTTAACTATTTAAATTGTACTAAATATTTTGATAAAACTATGTGAGTTACTTATTTAAAAACAAGACTCTGATACCAACTGGATGCGAAGCGTGAAATCTCCTGCAAATAGAAATAAACAGAGTATCAAAAAACTTCGAAGGTGATAGTTTTCTGTAAAATAATATTCTTGAAAATAATGTGCATTATCAATCTCAAAAATAATAAAATAATCAAGCATAAGTTCAAGATTTCTCATAGATTCTGATTTTGTCTCTGATATTTCACTACTACTATCATATACGGGTTCTTCGAGTTCTTCCATATGTTCATTTTCTTCCTCATTATGTTCGTTTTCTTCTACAAAATCTCTATATGCGGTTGTAGGACTCCAGATATAACTACCAAATTCTTCATGTTCATAAAATAATAAAGATCTTTCATAAAAAAATAGATCCTCAATTATTTGGACACTTATATTGCTAGTTTCTCCAGAGTTTATTTGATTTATTGTACATTATACTTATTACTCATTGTATACTGAGGAAAATAATTTGAACTCATAGTAATCATTCATGCTTGTTACTCTATTAGGACTAGTAATTTACATGTGCGATGCATGTTTTAATAATTTCAAAAAATAAAAATAAAAACTCTGATGTAGGGAGGATTTGAACCGGAAACCTCTTTTATATTAGTTATGTACGTGCGTTGCACATGTTGGTAGAATGGCAAAATGACAAATGACACTAAGGCCTTCTCCCATTATAATATTAGAGATAATAAACATAAAAAAACTAACATTCTATCACTTCCTTGATCGTTAGTCATTAATTCATAAATTTCTGAGGCAAGACTGAAACTATTATTATTCATTATTCTTTTTTTTTTATCGATTTTGAGATTTAAAACAACAAGTATGAAATCATGAGAGAGAGACTTCTAAGGATACCCTAAAAATCAAAACAAAATAGCCCATCATGCTTCTGACCTAGTTAGACTTCTTTAAGCTGCTCTGTACCAGTTACTACCCGTAGATAAAATACCTCAGATATGCACCTTGATTTCAGTGCTCCTTTTACGTTTCTTCCATTTCAGAACTACTATGCTCTTCAAGACAACTTCATCCAAGAGATACATCTGGAATAACTAGTAGCACTTCAGTACAGACAACCACAACCTAACTTGTTTTCTTCTACTAGGTGTACAACTTAACTATAGAAGGTTACCAATGGGTCTTTTTTGCAAGATCCTTCAGGCAGAGCCTTACAAAACTCTCCATGAGGGTAAGAGACTAATTATTCATAGCTTATATTGTACAAGAACTTATCAAGAAAGATAGTCTTTATTGATTCCAGACTCCTTACAAACAAACTCTTCTTACAAGCTTATATGGAATTTCTCCTTCATTAGTATTCTTTCTTCGCCCTTACTCGGCCTCCCATTTTATAGAAAAACGGATGACTTTACATCAGTTACAATTATTGTTCTAATTACATCACTGCTTACATCATCGATAAATAATTGAGTCTTTTACATCACTGGTTACGTTAAAGATTCTTTTCTGGCCAGCATCTTCACATGCTTCACATCAGAAACAGTTTTTCGTTAGCCTTATCTTATTCTTTTTCGCATTGTCCACATTTTTGTTGTGGTTTCATCATCATCAATCCACAGTAGTGGACAGTTGTCTCTTCTGTCATTGTCATGGTTCCTTTATCTAGAATTTGATATCAGTTGTCAAAGACTTCTTTCTTTGACTGTGGTTATTTAATCTTCGCTATGCTATAAATCATTAATTTTTTTGGGTTAGGACTATCATAGATCTATATGTTATTATCTCTATTTTGTATGTCCTTCAGTTCACAATACATTGTTCTAAATCTCATAACTCTTCCTTCTGGTAATAGTTTTTTTAATTCTTCATTTTTATATGGTATAATATTGGTTGCTCCAAAGAGAACTTGTATAGTCATCCCTATCTGTAACCCCTGTTTTCCATTTTATGTATTTTTGGGTGTAATTTTTTTTTTGTGTATTTATTCTCATTGTATCTCCTTTTGGACCTTGTTTTCGATCTTCATTTTCTATATATTCATCTATTTCATTTGTCGCCTTTTATTTGCTCTTCTTGATTCAATTTGTTTGTCATTACTTCACCTCTGTTTGATCGAGCTTATATTTTTTATCCTCATTATTCAAATTGTTCGTGCTCTATTTTGTTTATTCATTTTTTTTGGTTACTATCTTACCTGTTGGATCATTCTAATTTTCTCTTGAATCTTTTATTAACCCAAAATCCATTACCCTATTTAAAAACCTATAAACCATTATTTATTACCCAAACCCTTTACTTTAATACCCCAAACCCGTTTACACCCTACCCATTACAAACCTATACCCTAGAGCACCCCAACATCAAACCTAGTACCCATTTGCTACACCTAACCCTATATGCCGTCACCCTAACACCCTAACCCTAATATAATTCTACCTATATATATACATAAGCATGTTCATCTACCCTACAGCCACTCATAAACCCTAGCCTCCCTCCTAACCCATCATCCCGGTGCCTCCTCCCCTCTGAACTCGCTCCCGATCTCTCCTTCCTCCAGCCTCGCCCTCGTCTCCTCTCCATCGCTCCGTCGCTCTGCAGCCAGCGCCGCCCTGCACCTCCTCCCCCTGTGCTGCCTCCTCCTGTGCACCACACGACCGAGCAGCAGCTTCCAGGCGATGACCGAAGATCCCCGCTGTGCATGTTATTGATTCTTGATTTTAATGATTACAACACAATGCAAAACGTATTTGTGCCATGCTATATATATATATACGTATATATATAATTGCAGGTTGTATCAGAAGATACACAAAGGCCTCATTACTCTAAAGCTGAACAAATGATCAAGCACAGCCCCGGATAAAGACAATGGCTTCACTCAAGACTCAAGTCAAGACCAAAGCTTCAAATGTCATATAATTGTGTGTCTTGTAAAAATGTAATATTTTTTCTATTTTTTGAGTCTTACATTGATGTACAGCCTTGTCACACACACATACACTTACATATAACTTTTTATAACTGTGTGTTTACAAAATCCAAAGGTCGAAACAGCTTGAACTAGATCAGCTGTTGAGTACCAGTCGACTGCCATTTATACCAGTCAACTGAGTCTATACAAAACTGTCTGATCTTATTCAAACTCTGACCAGTCGACTCATAGTGGCAACCCAGTCAACTGTTCAAGTGCTTTTTAACCGTTTTCTAATTTCAAAAGCTGATTTTCGAATTTAAAAGAGTTATCCGTTATTTGTCCGTTGATCAAACGGTTATGGGTAACTGTCTTTAACTGTCAGGGATTCTAGTCTATAAATATAGCCTAAGAATCACCTTCAAAAGTTTCCCAAGCAATTTTTTGAGAATAATTTTAAGATTTGTACATTCAAGAGAGAAAAGCTTTCAAAACTCACTAAGTCTTGGTTCTCTGTTTTCAGTCCAGTATAACATTGAATTCGTTTTGGACTGGATTTGGAAGTCAACCAATTAGCTACGTACTATATCACAATCACAACAAGGCTATAGGTTGATTGTAAACAATTTTATTGTTTTTCTTTTTCCTCTCGGTTGGAGAGTAGGACTCTAGGGTGTAGAGTCGGATTTTGTCACTCTTGGTGGAAGAGTGGGTTGCTTTCTCTGGTTGAGAGAAAGGACTACGGGTTGGACAAGGTTGTTGTCTGAACGCCGTAGGGTATTCTTGTAATCTTGTTCAAGAATAGTGGAAAATCTCAAGTGGGTTGCTTGGGGACTGGATGTAGGTCGGTAGGACCGAACCAGAATACATCGTGTGCACTCTGTGGTTGTATATCTCTACTTGCATTTCTATTTTCTCAGTTTATAATTTTCTGTGTGAAACTTGTCTGGACAGCTGACTGCGTACTCATATAAGTCGACTGGTCAGACTCGTACTACCCTGAAATAATTTGTGTGACTAGTCGACTGTCTCATCCCTAAGTCGACTTAACAGACTTCTTTAAAATACTTTTCTTTTTGTGGTTTCAGTCGACTGGTCTATATCTCAAGTCGACTGAACAGAAGAAATTCTCAATTTCGCATTTTAAATTTTTATAAAACACTATTCACCCCCCCTCTAGTGTTTCTTGCATTGCCTACAGGATCCAACACTTGGTATCAAAGCAAGGTTAAGTGCAATGGCAACTACTTCAAATGCAAATCAGTACCATGAAGGCCAATCTACAAAAAGGCCACCTCTCTTCGATAGAACAAATTACAATTATTGGAAGTGTAGAATGAAAAT
The DNA here is from genome assembly GCA_017893485.1 of Hemerocallis citrina. Lineage (NCBI taxonomy): Eukaryota > Viridiplantae > Streptophyta > Magnoliopsida > Asparagales > Asphodelaceae > Hemerocallis > Hemerocallis citrina. Next base: position 154,686,005 of record CM030362.1, read on the forward strand.
CTACCTACAATTCATCAACTATGAAATATGGAACATGACGGAAACAGAATACACCGCTCCTACTATTCCTTATGCACAATGGAATGACGACATGAAGAACCAAACAATGAACAATGCAAAAGCAATGAATGCATTATTCTGTGCTCTCACAAAGGAGGAGTTCAACCGTGTGTCGAATGCAACAACCGCACATCAAATCTGAAACACACTCGAGGTAACTCATGAAGGAACGAACAAATTGAAAGAATCTAAAATATCTGTTCTTGTTCACAGGTTTGAAATGTTCCGCATGAAGGAAAATGAAAGTGTGTCCGAGATGATTACTAGATTTACAGACATCACAAACTCACTTGTGGCACTTGGGAAGATATACACTCAAGCAGAAATGGTGAGAAAAGTACTTCGTGCACTTACCCCCGAATGGAAAAAGAAGACCACTACCATAGAAGAGGCCAATGATTTATCACAACTTTCTCTTGAGAATCTTTTGGAAAATATAATGGCTTATGAGGTACAAATCGAAGAATGCAAGAAGGATGCCGAACCACAACAGTCAAAGAAGAAAACATTAGCATTCAAGGCCATGTCAGATTCCGAAGATGAAGAAGAAGATGAGGAGGAGATTGATATGTTCACAAGGAAATTCAAAAATTTTCTAAGGAAAGGTAAGTTCAATTCTAAACTTAAAGATTCTAATGATCCTCCAACTTGTTTCAGGTGTAACAAAACAGGTCATATGAAGAGGGATTGTCCAGTAGAGAACACAAATTCTAAGGGAAAGACATCCAACTTCAAGAAGGATAAGTACACAAAGAACAAGTTTGCCAAAAACAGAAAGGCATATCAAGCAACTTGGGATGACAGTGATTCTTCTTCAGAAGAAGAAATTGATGAGACCAATGAGGTTGCAAACGTGTGCTTCATGGCATCACAGAATCAAGTAAGTAATGAGTGTGATTCAGATGATTTACTCAATGCATTCAATGAAAATTTTCAAGAACTGAAAAAGGAAAAGATTAGAGTTAAGAACTTAGAGAAAGTTAATCAAACACTTTCTCAAGAGAATCTTAACCTTGATAAAGAAGTAAAATCTTTAAATTCTCGTATTTCAAGTTTAGATATGGATCTTGAATCTCTAAAGAAGAATTATGAAGAGATATCCAAGAACGTATCTAAGTTTAATAAAGGAAAAGAGAATTTAAACGATGTTCTTCAAAATCAAGTAAAATCTAGTCAAAAGTTTGGACTTGGTTTTAAAAAATCTCTTGAAAAAGATCATTCTTCTAATAACACCAGTATAAATAAATCTGTATCTATTTCTAGTGTTAGACATAAATTGTATGAGTTCTTTGAAAAACCTAAGTTTGTAAGTTCGATTGATAAAAGCAAATCTAAATTTCAAGCAAGTCGACTGTATCCATTCACCAGTCGTCTGTCCAGAGGTACTGAGTCTTATTTAACAAGACCGAAACCTCATATAAGTCGACCTATTTTATCATCCAGTCAACTGACATATAGTAGAAGTCGACTGAATGATGTTATAAAGTCGACTGGACAGAACAAACATGTATGGGTTCCAGTCAATTTGAGTATGTAATTCTGCAAATTTCATTCCTGCTTATGGTGAAAAATCAAACTCATCATGGATTTGGTTTCCCACAAACTAATATCTTTTGGACCAAATGAAAAGGGTACCATATTCACATTGAATATTTTATAGGTACCAAAGAAAGATCGTTGGATACTTGACAGCGGATGTTCTAAGCATATGACTAGTCATGCCAATCTCCTATCTACCACACAAAATATTGATGGAGGAACAATTACTTTTGGTGATAACAATAAAGGAAAAGTCATAGGAATCGGCATGGTCAGTAAGGACACTAACCCATCTATAGAAAATGTGTTATTAGTTAGTGGACTTAAACATAACCTGTTAAGTATTAGTCAACTATGTGATAAAGGTTATAAAATTGTGTTTGAAAAAAATGCTTGTTTAATTTATGATTCCACTATGCAAAACATTATTTTTCAAGGTTTTAGAAAAAAACAATATTTATGAATTATGTTTGAATACAAATGAGGTTTCGAATGATTTTTGTTTAGTAGCTTCTAATAATGATTCTTGGCTTTGGCATAGACGTTTTGGTCATGTGAATATGAAAAATCTCTCTAAAGTATCTAAGTACAACCTAGTTAAAGGGCTGCCAAGACTATCCTTTAAAAAGGATAAGTTATGTGATGCATGTCAACTAGGTAAACAAACTAAATCTACTTTTAAAACAAAAGAACTAATTTCTACTAGTAGGCCGCTCGAATTAATTCATATGGATTTATTTGGCCCTACTAGAGTTGCTTCTTTAAATAAAAGTAGATATGTATTTGTTTTAGTAGATGATTTTTCACGATTCACTTGGACTTTCTTTTTAAAACATAAAAATGATGCTTTTGATGAATTTGCAAAATTTTGTAAACGAATTCAAAATCAAAAGTCTCTAACCATAGTCACTATTAGAAGTGATCATGGTGGAGAATTTGAAAATGAAAACGTTTGTAGAATATTGCAACAAGAATGATATAACTCATTCATTTGCATTTCCTAGAGCTTCACTACAAAACAGAGTGGTTGAAAGGAAGAATAGGACTTTGCAAGAATGTGCACGTACCATACTTGTTGAAAGCAATTTACCTAAGTATTTTTGAGCTGAAGCTGTTGCTACAGCCTGTTATATTTTAAACAGGATCTTGATATGTCCTAAGCTAAAGAAGACTTGTTATGAGTTATTTTTTGATAAAATTCCTAAGGTCTCTTACTTTAAGATATTTGGTTGTAAGTGTTTTATTCTGAACACTAAAGATAATTTAGATAAATTTGATCCTTGATCTAATGAGGGTATCTTTATAGGATACTCAAACAGGAGTAAAGCATATAGAATCTTCAACAAGTCAACAATGACTATTGAAGAATCAATGCATGTTACATTTGATGAATCTCTGCCTTCATCAAATTTACTTAAAGATGATGAAACTGATTCATCACCTTTAAATAAAGTAATTACATCTTTAGAACAAACTAGTCTCGCGGATAAGTCGACCGATAAGGATGTCAAGTCGACTGATGTAAAACAGTCGACTGAGGAACCTATCAAGTCGACTGATCCTGTTGTGATATCTCAAACTTTACCAAAATCTTTTGTTGAAGTTAGAGATCATCCTCATGACTTAATAATTGGTGACATCTCCCATGGTATTCAGACAAGATCACATATTAATATGATATCTCACACAGCCTTCTTGTTAGATTTTGAACCGAAAAATATACAAGAAGAATGTGAGAATAAATTTTGGATGAATGCCAGACAAGATGAATTAAACCAATTCATATGGAATGATGTATGGGATTTAGTTCCACGACCTCCTGATCATACTATTATTGGTACTAAATGGGTATTCAAAAATAAGTTAGATGAATCAGGACAAGTTGTTAGGAACAAAGCTAGACTAGTTGCTCAAGGATATAATCAAGAAGAATGCATAGATTTTGATGAAACTTATGCTCCTGTTGCTAGATTAGAATCAATTCGTATTTTATTATCTTTTGCTTGTTTTATGAATTTTACACTTTATCAAATGGATGTTAAAAGTACATTTCTTAATGGGTTTATAAAAGAAGATGTTTATGTTAAACAACCACCAGGTTTTGAACATGAACAATTCCCAAACTATGTTTTTAAATTGAAAAAGGCTTTATACAGTTTTAAACAAGCACCATGTGCTTGGTATGATCGACTGAAGACTTTTCTTTTAGAAATAGGTTTTGAGATAGGTAAAGTGGATACTACTTTGTTTATTAGGAGAATTAAGAATGATATTTTAATCATACAAATATATGTTGACGATATAATTTTTGGATCTACTAATAGTAATCTATGTCAAGATTTTGCTAACACCATGAAAAACGAGTTTGAGATGAGTCACATGGGTGAACTCAATTATTTCCTTGGACTACAAATTAAGCAGTCACAAAATGGCATATTTATTAATCAAGAAAAATATGCAAAAGAATTACTCAAACAGTTTAACATGGATAGCACAAGTAGTAAAGCCACACCTATGGCTACTACCACTATCCTTGACAAAGATATATTAGGTAAGAGTGTCGATCAAAAACTCTATCAAGGAATGATTGGCTCACTCTTATATATAACTGCTAGTAGACCAGATATTATGTCCAGTGTATGTTTGTGTGCTAGATATCAGTCAAGTCCTAAAGAATCTCATTTAAAAGCTGTGAAACGAATTTTAAGATATATTAAAGGCACATCTGATTATGGTTTATTCTATCCACGCACCAATAATTTTTAACTTTTGTCGTATAGTGATGCTGATTTTGCTGGCAGTAAAACTGATCGCAAGAGCACTAGTGGGACATGTCATTTTTTGGGACATTCACTAGTTTCTTGGTGCAGTAAGAAGCAAAATTCGGTATCCCTATCTACTACAGAAGCTGAATATATCGCTGCAAGTTTGGCTTGTGCACAAATTTTGTGGATGAAACAAACCCTATTAGATTATGGTATTTCTTTTGAAAGACCCTCAATAATGTGTGATAATACCAGTGCCATTAACCTATCTAAAAATCTGGTTCAACATTCACGTACGAAATATATTGATATTCGACATCATTTTCTACGTGATCATGTTTTAAAAGGAGACATCTCTTTAGACTTTATCTCTACTGATAAACAAGTAGCTGATATCTTTACCAAACCCCTTAAAGAAGACACCTTTATTACATTAAGAAGAGAACTAGGGATATGTGATTTTATTGATATCTGTTGAATTTTACTTTTTGCAAGTTGACTTGAACATATTATTCAGTCGACTTCCACATATTTTTTATATATACTTATTTTCTTAACAGTCGACTGAGATGTTCAACCAGTCGACTGCCCAGTTGTGATAATTATATGTTTTTCTCTCGACTAAGTCTACTGAATACTAAGAACAGTCGACTGTCGCGACTCAGTCTGTCTTCAACTTCGAATCGTCGCAACGATTTTGAGATATCTATTCATCTTTTGACTCACCTTGACCATTCTTGGCTGTTGATTTCATTTCCCCTTTGATCTCAGCCATTCCCATCAAGTTAAAACCCTAAATCACTGCCTCCCCTCTTTTTACTTTTACCAACTATTCTCACCCAAATCTGGAGTTTGAGAAGAGAAGAATAGAGAAGAAGTCGACTGTGGTGCTGCTGTCTTGAGTTGATTTCTTGCTCCTTTGCTGTTTGATTCCTTGCATGTTCTATTGGTAAAATCTTTTTCTCTTTACTCTTATATGGCACCAAAAAGATCAAAAACCTCTCATGTTGATGAAGGTTCTTCCTCTAAGAACTATTCTCAATATCTTAGAAGCCTGATCTTATGGAAAAATGGTATATCATTTGTACCATGCTTATTTTTCCGGATAGATTTGTTAATTTTAATGATTTTGATAGGTTTAATCTTGTGTCTCTATTCCAAAATTGTAGCCTTTATGCTTTCTTGTCCTTAGAAAATCAACCTCATTATTACCCTCAACTCATTTATCTATTTTATACAAATATGAGGGTGGTTCAATCGGATGATGGTGAAGTTATAATTTATTCTTCTGTGAAAAATAAGAAGATGAAACTCACATCCGAGAGAATTAATCTGATTATGGGTATAGATGACGAAGGACTTGATTTAGGAGAAATCATAATGGATGATGCTTCTATCTTGTCTAAAATCTTTTTGCCGAACCATGGACCTCCTATGTCTAATAAATCCATTACTCCTATTGCAAAACTTGTTGCACGGATACTGTCCTATAATATTATCCCTAAAACAGGGAGTTATGATCAGTATTCTATGGAATTGCAACAAGCTGTATATGCAATCTTTGGTAAAATAAATGTTAATTGGGGTCGTGTCATCTTTCCTAGACTTCATAAGTCTCACTCCACTTTTCTTCCCAATGGTGCTTTACTTACTCTTGTTTTCTGTGCTTACGATATCGATCTCGACTCAGAGACCAATGTTGTCAAGCATTATGAATGCTTTGATCGTGCAAGTTTAGCACGCATGAAGCGAATTGATCCTCCACCTAGATCTACCACTAGGACTTCTCCCTAAACCCAAGTTCCTTTAGCCACTTCTGCTCGACCTTCTTCAGCATCTAGCTCTTCTCGCCCCCGAGCTGATTTTGATGATCCACGCAGTATCTATAATGCTGTTAACTATCTCATGGATCGTCAAGATGCTCTTGAAACACAACTTTCTCATCTTACTCATCTTTTTACTACTCAATTTCCACCTCTCTCTCAAGATGACGACGATAATGATGACGAAGACGAAGACTGATGATTTTTTATTATTTTTATTTTATTACTACAATGTATTTTTCTTATTGCACTTTAGTATTTTGGTATTTTGTACGAGTTTCAAAGACTCAGTTGTTATGAATTAATTTTGTTTGTGTGGTATTTTCTTTCAGTGAAATATTCTTTCCATTTCTGTCTTTTTGTTGATGACAAAGGGGGAGAGAACTAATCTTCTCCCTATTGGTAATAATGTTTGTGAATAAGTCGGCTGACATTTTTTTGATAAGTCGACTGACATACATTTTTGTGATGAGATGTTAATTTTTTGTGATAATTTATGCATAATGTATTATTGATAGGGGGAGCATATGAATGCTTGTATTATTTTCTTTTATTATCGGCTATTGTGTTGTCATCATCAAAAAGGGGGAGAATATTGATTCTTGATTTTGATGATTACAACACAATGCAAAACGTATTTGTGCCATGCTGTATATATATATAATTGCAGGCTGTATCAGAAGATACACAAAGGCCTCATTACTCTAAAGCTGAACAAATGATCAAGCACAGCCCCGGATAAAGACAATGGCTTCACTCAATACTCAAGTCAAGACCAAAGCTTCAAATGTCATATAATTGTGTGTCTTGTAAAAATATAATATTTTTTCTATTTTTTGAGTCTTAGATTGATGTACATCCTTGTCACACACACATACACTCACATATAACTTTTTATAACTATGTGTTTACAAAATCCAAAGGTCGAAACAGCTTGAACTAGATCAGTTCTTGAGTACCAGTCGACTGCCATTTATACCAGTCGACTGAGTTTGTACAAAACTGCCTGATCTTATTCAAACTCTGACCATTCGACTCATAGTGGCAACCCAGTCGACTGTTCAAGTGCTTTTTGACCGTTTTCTGATTTCAAAAGCTGTTTTTCGAATGTAAAAGAGTTATCCGTTATTTGTCCGTTGATCAAACGGTTATGGGTAACTGTCTTTAACTGTCAGGGATTCTAGTCTATAAATATAGCCTAAGAATCACCTTCAAAAGTTTCCCAAGCAATTTTTTGAGAATAATTTTAAGATTTGTACATTCAAGAGAGAAAAGCTTTTAAAACTCACTAAGTCTTGGTTCTCTGTCTTCAGTCCAGTATAACATTGAATTCGTTTTGGACTGAATTTGGAAGTCAACCAATTAGCCACGTACTATATCACAATCACAACAAGGCTATAGGTTGATTGTAAACAATTTTATTGTTTTTCTTTTTTCTCTCGGTTGGAGAGTAGGACTCTAGGGTGTAGAGTCGGATTTTGTCACTCTTGGTGGAAGAGTGGGTTGCTTTCTCTGGTTGAGAGAAAGGACTACGGGTTGGACAAGGTTGTTGTCTGAACGCCGTAGGGTATTCTTGTAATCTTTTTCAAGAATAGTGGAAAATCTCAAGTCGGTTGCTTGGGGACTGGATGTAGGTCGGGAGGACCGAACCAGAATACATCGTGTGCACTCTGTGGTTGTATCTCTCTACTTGCATTTCTATTTTCTCAGTTTATAATTTTCTGTGTGAAACTTGTCTGGACAGTCGACTGCGTACTCATATAAGTCGACTGGTCAGACTCGTACTACTCTGAAGTAATTTGTCTGACTAGTCGACTGTCTCATCCCTAAGTCGACTTAATAGACTTCTTTAAAATACTTTTCTTTTTGGGGTTTTAGTCGACTGGTCTATATCTCAAGTCGACTGAACAAAAGAAATTCTCAATTTCGCATTTTAAATTTTTATAAAACACTATTCACCCCCCCTCTAGTGTTTCTTGCATTGCCTACAGGATCCAACACACGTTCTCCCTATCGCGACGCGACTTCGACGGCAACAGCCCACAACCCCCCCTTCTCATCCTGTGTTCCGTCCGTCGTGCTCCGCTGCTTTCTACCGTCTCTTTCTCGGTGCAATGCACCCACCGCCATTGCTTGGCCTTGTGTGTGTGTATGTGTGTGATCTCGAGGTTATGTTCGTGGTTCGTGTGTTTCGTTCGTTGTTCTTGAGTTGTGATCGTGGTTCGTGGGTTCGTTCTTTTGTTGAGATCGTTTTCGGGAATTTGTTCCCGTTATTCTTGCTCTTGCTTCGTCATTTTCATCGTCGTCTACAAGGTAAGTAACTTGTATTCTTTTTGTTGTGTAATACAAGTACTAAATACCGTCTGTAGTGTAATTTTGTTCTAAAGACAATTCTTGTGCAAAATCCCTGTTATATCTTGTCTCTATGTGTTGATCCGCCTGTAGTTGTCTCATTACACATACTACATGAATTTATACTTAGAGATAATCAATTCTAGTATACATGTATGTGTTCGTGATTATGAAGTGTTGTATGAACTTGTTTGCATGATGTATTCGATGTAGTATAACTCGTAGTAGACTTGTAAAATACCTTATACCATGTTGCTTGGACATCTAGTATACCATATTTCGCGTTTGTTACGATTTGGATGAGTTTCATATGACCTAGTTGATTTTATACATAAAGAAGATTTCTGTTTTTGGTTGTACCCCTTTTTGATCAATATTTTAGACCCTATTAAGGTCAGTATATGAAAATTACTTGTGAATATGAATTATAGAGAATTCTGTCTACTTTTCAGATTTTCTGACAGATCTCAGTTTCGATTTATGAATTGTAAGTTATGACTATTTTACTACAGATGTGTTTAAAAATTTCAGATTCAGTTTTGTACGAATTCTGGAGGATAATTTATTTTTCTACTGATGTTAAAGATAGTATTTTGATCCAATATTTTTCTAAGTACAACTAGACTTGATTTTGATTAATCCCTAATTTTTGTGAGTTTAATTGATAACTTTTATACACTATTCTATGCTTGTAAACAACTACTATACATGCAGAATTTTCATGCTGTTCGGTAAAAAACCTTAATTTCGACCTGATTCTATTTGCTTTCTATAAAAGCTTTGTGAATATAAATTGTAGCCTACTGTATCTATTTTATCACCCTTTTGAAAGATTTAGATTTTGATTTATATTCTGTAAGATATTACTATTTTAGTACTGCTGTGTTTATGATTCCAAATTTACAAAACTACTGTATCTTGCTGCTTTCTGGTTTTTCTTGGCAATTCTATCTATGTTGGAAAATTATGAAACTTTATTTTCTGTTACTAAACATACTATGGAATACCCCATATTTTTCGTGGATTTAAATCAGTAAGTTTTTATGCCATTTTTCTGTTTAAGAATACAAGTTTCTGATTTCTGGACACAATTCTGTTTTGAGTCATGTTTTTGTGAAATACCATATGAATTATATATACTTGCTGGATTCATCCGGGAGTCTATTTTCTAGATATTCTGACGGATCCAGGTTTGCATGTCCGTGGCAACGGGAATCCCAGATTTGGTGCAGTACTGTCTTGCTGTCCTGAACTAGAATTCTCGTTGTCCTAATCTTTTATGATGTCTTTCACCTGTACATATTTATCCTCCAACCTGAACTTGTTACATGTTCATACCATATTTTATTCTTGCCATGTTTTTTACACGCACATGCCTGTTTGATAATAATAACAAGAAACTAAGCCGGGGTTTAAAGAGAAAGATCTAATAGAGAAAAATACAGAAATATGTACTCAGAAGAGGAATCATAGATCCTACTTGGTTATTTGGAGCTTGATACTTGGTTATTTGGAGCTTGGTATTTGGTTATTTGGAGCCTGATATTTGGTTATTTGGAGCTTGACACGTGATTACTTGACACTTGCACACATGACACTTGGGGCTTGACACCTGGTTACTTGGAGCTTGATACTTGATTACTTGGAGCTTGTCCCTGAGTACGCTGCCCTCTATGATCCACTATGAAATCTAAAAGAAAATTTTTTGAATGTAGCAACCATGTAGTAAAAACCTGGGACGTATGAAGTGCTACCTAGATAGGACTAGATACAAGACTTAAACATGATCACTTGTCACTTGCAACTTGTTACTTGTACATGATACTTGATACTTGACACTTGTTACTCGTTACATGTTTACATGATACTTGCTTACTTGACACTTTTTACATGTCACTTGCACTCGTTCATCTTGCCATGCTAGTTGTTCTATTTTGTTGCCATGTCTATTCCATGCTATGTTTGCTTCCGCTATTACTCTATGTAGTTTATTCTTTTCTGTACTTGTTGCCTGCACTATAAGCGGCCCGTAACTTGCATTGATGGGCGTTTTGTTTCTCTTTCCTTTTTCCTGCAATTTGTTAAATTACAGATTATGGTGATCAGCTGTTCGATGGATTAGGTGATCTGAGATTCTAGTTGGTTGGAGATTTTTTTTGCTATATCTATTTATTCTCTTGTTTCTTATCTTGAATAATTGTACTTAGTTACATAGATTATTTTGTATTGGGCTTTGTGTCCCAGACATGATTATTTGAAATTCAGTATTCTTTTTCTCGTTTCATGCAATCTTGTTGACTATATTGATTCAGTTATGCATGCGTGGTTGACTTCTCTTACTTCTTACTCTGATTTTTCTTGTGCTTGTTCTAAAGATCCCACAGCTTATGGATAATGAAAATCATTCGCTGGACTTAGTCATGTATCCGTATTCCGTATTCTCTTTTTGGGAAGCGGGGCGTGTCACTATCTTTATAATATGCTCAATAGGTAGTTCTTCATATTCTTCAAGAAATTCTGGAATAGCTGAAAATATCCGAACATATATTTTGGAGGCCTTTGTAAGACCAAATTAACTCTTAGTACATTTGTATATTTTTCTTGGTAGCTGGCTAAGTTGTTCGCATTCTTTTGATGGATATATGTAGTGGATAAGCCCTCTTTCGAATAATACTCTTACTGTTTTTGGATTTTCTCCTGATAGTATGATTGCTTTGTTCATATGTTGCTGCAAAATAGTTTTGATAAATTGATTGACCTGGGTGGTCTGGCATAATTTCTCAAGATATTATAAAAATAAATTCTTCTTGGAATATTTTGGAGGATCTGATAGTTAACTCTCTTTGTAAGTAGTTGGTTGTATTGATGTGGATTTCCCTCTTCTGTGGCTATTTTTGTGATTTCACTTGTATTTTGTGGGTTAATAAGTTTACTCCCTTCACATATTTTTGCAATATATTCTGTATTTATATGTTGGTAAAATATATTTTGAAAGCCACATATTTGCAACTGTAATTGGTTAAATGCTCATTTTAGTTGCTCCACATTCTCGTTTAGGAAGACTATATCATGTTCTATATGTTGGACTCTATTTTCCATCATGTAAAAATGAAATTGTTAGTTCCATGATAAGAAATCTGATAGAATGTTATTTTTTCCTTTAATATTTTCTATTGAGAAATCATAATGTGCTAACTCCATTTGCCATCTTATCAATCATTTATTTGTTATAGTTGGGTCTATTATTTTGTTAATCGAACTCTTTGCTTGTGTGTTATCTATCTTTAATGTAAATTTTGTATGTATTATGAATAATTTAAACTTTTTTATAGCTTTTAAGATTGCTAATAGTTCTTTCTCATTTATGTGGTAATTTTGGTCGGTATGTGTGAATGATCCACTAGTATATCTGGCTAGTCTTTCCACTTTTTCACCTATTTCAACAAATTTTAATACTGCTCCCCAATTATCTTCACATGCATCTGGTTCTATTATTCAAGAACATTATTTAATAGGTAATCTTAGCTTATTAATTCTGAAGTTTGTTGTTTTAATATTTGAAGTTTGACTTCATCCTCTGGGACCCTTTCTTATTTCTTAAACTTTTTTAGTGCTTGTTGTAACCAATTGATTTTTGCTGATAAATTCGGTATGTATCCTCTTGTTTGATTTAACAGTCTAATTATGGATTGTACTGCTCTTTTTTAGGACAATAGGAAATGTCTTTATTTTTTCTGCTATGTATGGATGTAGTTCTATTCCTTTTTGTGATAATTTTATTCCTAAGAATTCTATCTCAATTTTGAACAATTTTATTTTCTTTTTTGATAGTATAATACCTGCATTTTTTACTATTTCTATGAATTTTAGTAAATGCTCTTTATGTTGTTCTTCATTTTCAGATCCTATTAGATTATCTACATATACTAGTATGAAATTGTTGTATTTTTAAAATATCTTATCCATATATCTTGAAATACTCCCGAACTGTTTTTATATTTGAATGGTAAGACATTTCATTCATAGAATTCTTGCGGTGTACTAAATGTTGTTAATTGTTTTGAGTCTTCTGTTAGTTTTACATAATAAAATCCCGATTTACAATCGAATTTTGAATATATTTTTCTTGTTCTTACTTCGTTAAGTAGTATCTTAATATCTGGTAATGGATATCCAAATCTCTTAGTATTTTTATTTAATTCTTTATAATTTACTATCATTCGAGATTTACCTCTTTTTTCTATTGAATGTTTTCTTACTATAAATGTCGATGATGAATGCGAACTTTGTGATTTTCTTATGTAATTGTTTTCCATTAGTTCTTTTATATGTATTTTGAAATCTTCTAAATCTGTTGGGGTGTGTCTTATAGGTTTAATTTTGATTATTTTGTTCTTATCTATTAACTTTATAGGTGCTGTAGGTTTATTTAAGTCCCATTTTGCTAAAGGGTTCTCTCCGCACAGATCTTCTACTTGTTTTTGTAAAATTTCTTTTGTAGTTGTCCCTTGGACTTGTTGTATTCTAGTTTTGTTTGGTAAATATTGATATTCACCATGCTGGGTTGAAGAAACTCTGATATGAGGTAAGCCGATCTTATAATAAGGTTGTGTTTCTAATTTATATTGCTTGGGGTTGATAAGGTGTTGTAAATGTAACTGATTTATGTGGTATCATTATAGTATAGTATTGTTAGAAAAAGTCATTTCCTAATAGTACATCATTATTCATATCATCAAACTGGTATATTATTGGTATTTTTAGTACGTAATTTCCTATTTGTATATTAACATTTTGTTGATAACTATCAAGTTTGATGGTTTGTCCAGTTAATCCAGTTATCACCTTTTTATGATAATCATCTTGTTTCCATCTTGTTAGTATATTTTCACGGCATAAGCTAGTATCTGCTCGAATGTCTACTAGACTATGATAGTTTCTTGATTTGTATCCTTCGTAGACAAATTGTATTAGTATGTATAATGTATTTTTTGTTGCTCTTACTGGATTCATTTACATAATATTCTATTTATTATTATACTTTCATTATTTACTGTTATTGTGATATTTCCTTCTTGAATTGAGTAAGGTTGTACTGATGTAAGGAAGTCATTTTCTAATAACATTTCATTAATATTGTGTTATGTATCTACATGTAATTGTAATAGCATTTCATTTCTACCGTTTATGCTCAGTGTTAGTATTATTTTATGCACAATTGGATATCTATTATTGTAATAGTCTAAGTAGTAATATGGATATTCTAATGGTATTATTTCTGTTGTTTTTATATTTGTTTGTTTAATATGTAGTAGCTCCTATATCGACCAAGGCTACTTGTTTATTCCATTTTCCACTGTCATAATATTCTATTTCTATTTCAATTGGTTATTATTTTGATTGTCTAATGTATTTATTATTTGTATTAATTCCAGTGCTTGTTGTTTGTTTCTTACTGATAATGATCTTTTTCAGAACATTATTTGTGATGTTTTTCCTTTTGTAATTTCTTTTGTTTTATTAAACTCAAATTCTATATAATTGGGTATAGTCTTCAGGGTTTTCTCTAGCTGGTTGTGTCTTATAATTTCTCTAAATAGCGGTTCTATCATAAAATTATTAGTATTTCTATTTTTTATTTCATGCTTACTAGTGAATGTATAAATATTCCTTATTTGTATACTCATAACTTTAATTTTTTTTTTCTTCTATCATTTCTATTTTTAATAACTGTGGTACATGACTAAACTTTTATCGTTATTTTCTTCGGCCACTTATAGAGAAATTAGGTTTTATTGTAAATTTTATTTTTTTGATACATTATGTTTCCTTGTACTATTTACATTAAGGCATCTTGTGTACTTGATATTATTCTATCATCCATTAGGTATATTTCTAGGGGTGTATTTATTCATTGATTAAAATAAGCTTTTATTATTATTTGCACTGCTCCGAAATGTACGTGTCTCAATGTTTTTCTAGTTTTCTCACTTATTTTTTCCATCTCTTGTCTTATTATTTTTTCTGCTATAATGGAATTATGGTTTTTCCTTGGGCTTGTTCAATGTATATAGGTTGTTCATTATTTCTGACTATTATGATGGTATTCTTTTTTCTATTAAATATTGGAAGTTTAAATATCTCGTTTGGGTTTATTTAATTTGGATGCTATTATTTTATCGTATTTTTATATGTCAAAGCGCATTCTTTCCCTTCTTCTTTATTTTATTTTCTTTCTAATTCTTCTCCTATTTCTGTTATTTCTGCCATCATATTTATTCTGCATTCTTTTGTTTCATCTTCACTATTTCTACTATCTTCTTTGAGTACCATTATTTCATCATCTTCACTAATTTCTGACTAGTCTTCCTCATATTCTATGGGTTCATAGTTTATGTTATTCATCTCTTCAATTTCTTCTACGTTTTACATTTTCTTTTTTCATTCTCCTAGGGAAATTAGGTGATATGTGTCATACTTCTCCACATATATAAAAATTACATTTCTTTGGGTTTTTAGATATTGTCTATTTTTATTTATTCTTCTGAAGTATTTTTTATAGGGTTTTTTATATCTCTTAAAAGTTTTTCTATACTTTGGTTTATATTTTTGAAATTTGTGTTTACTTTTCTTTGTATAATTATAGTTATTATTACATCCCAATGACTTGGTCTTGCGTCTTCACAACAAATTCTTTTGTTTATATGTTCTATAGTATTTCATAGTTGCTCTAGCTTCTTGGCACACTTTATCCCTATAATCTTTTACAAATTGTGTTCTATACCCTAAAGTATTTACTTCTGTTTTTTACTTTCTCACCTATGTATGCACAATATATGTTTATACTCCATGGATCATGTAGTTTTAGCAAAATAAGTTCAAGATTGGACTCCTTTCTTCTTTTGTACAATAACTATCATGAAAATATTCTCGAAATTGACAAGTATAGTTGTCAAAATAACACATGTCGCATATTTCTAAATTTCTTGATCTCCATCTTGCTTGGTTATTTTTGTATATAGTGTGTTTTTCTCTTTTATCGTAAACACAAAATTTTGTTCTTATTGCAATCTCGTAATTTGTAATTATTTCTTTTAGTCCTAAGGTTTGTTGTGCTGAGTTTCTCAAGTTTCTTTATCATCAATTGGTATTGATTTTCTGATAGTATTTCTTTCTTCTTTCTTTAGTCCATTTCACCATTTTGTTACTACTCCTATAAATGTTGCTTCTATAAATTTCTCAAATGAATTTTCTGAAAGGTTTTGCCTAATAACTACTATCAATGAAGTCTTTACTCATTCTTCTATTGTCTTATCTACATCTTTTATGCAGCCTAGATCTAATCATTCTTCATTTCCTGCTATTCCTTTTTCGTAGTGTTCTGCAAATTCATATTTTGGGGTTTCTTTTTCTTTATCTTTTTCTAACTTATTATTTTTTGTGTCCTGTCATTTCCATGGTAGGTGATAAGGCCTTCTATTAGATGGTGGGCTTAAGTTTCTGTAGGTTTTGTTAAAATTTTATCTTCTTCTTGATCCATTTTTACTTCTTCATTTGGTATGTCTAGAATTCTCAAAGCTTTCTCTACTTTCTCTGAATTTGGATTTTCCATTAAATCTTCTATTTCTAAAATATTTATGTTAAGTTTTGTTATGGATTCTAACTCCTTTATACCTGCTTCTGTAATTCCTAATTCTTCTTCAGTGTCATCTGTTATATATGTACAAAGTTCTTTATGTTATTATTTATGATTTTTAAATCTTTTCTTATAGTTTCTACAGATTCTAGACCATTGCAATTTTCTTTCAACTGTTGAATGTTTATCATATAAATTTCTGAGAATTTTGATGGTTCTTTCTTTGTAACCTTATCCATCCTAGCTTAATTACTATAGTTTAGGATCTTGTATGATAATAGTTGTTGGTACTTCCTATAGTTCCGATAATCTAGTACTTTGTATGTTATCTATTTTTGTATTTTCTTAGGTAGTTTCTCAGTTATTTTACTTGTTATTAACAAATATATTGATATTTTTCTATCAGTTTTATGCTTTCTTTATGTTAATCTTCTATCAATGTATCTAATTTTAAATTTTGAGAGAACTTTTAATCTTAATTTATTTATTTTCTGTGAAATATCAAGTTTTAAATAGGATAGTGAGATATGTAAATTTTTAATTTTAATGTTGTGTAAATATCTCCAAAGGTATGATCTTCTTTTTTTTTAAAATTACTTCCAACTATCTTATTTCTGTAAATTGTAAATAGTTTGAAAAAATGCATATACTTTCTAAAAAAATTCTATATGTGAAATTGACTATATTTTACATGTGTTTCAGTAATTAATATTTTTGAATAAGTTTTCCAAGCAAAAGAAAACATGCTACATAATTTTTAGATTGGACAGCGATTAGTTAAAAGTGTTACTCAAGAAATGACACCCTCATATATTAGTACTGGATTTACAATAAAAATTCAAGCATTCGAACATTCCAACCTACCAACCTACCAACTTGACCTATTAACTTAAGTACTCATTTCATTAGAGTTGAATTTCCCATAGGTTCTAGTATTTAGAAATGGAATGGAAAAGAAATATAGAATTACATACATAGTCAAGGGTACAAATGGTATGAAATATATATTATTTTCACTCATTTTCTCAGTAAATGTTAACGCTATTTGTTACTACTTTTTTCTGTGTGGGAGTAAACAGGTGATGTGGATTCTTTGGTGAAACAATTAAGAATCTGACTTTTTGACTTTCGATGGTATTGACTGCAGTGATCGCTTCCGCTTGACCTGCAAAACGCCTAAAACACCGGGATTAATCTCGGCGACAGGCCCTCCGATGCCCAAGTCAGTAATCAAGAAAAATCTGAGAGAGCTTTTAGTGAAAAATTATTGGTTACCTTCTTCATGGTGGGGGTAGAGGGGTATTTATAATTGCCTTGGGGGTCAGTTTTAAGATAATGATTTATCTCTACTACCAGGTGTTTTTGGATAAAAAACAGAATTTAAATCGTTTCATGAGAAGAGATTTGGTTTAAACTGCTTCTTAGGAATAATCATGAATTTGAATTACTCTTTAAATATCCTGAGTTCGTTCATAATGGGCTGTCACCCTGACCGAGTGAGACAGACCTATTTTTGGGTTATTGGACCTGAAAAAGGACCCAGTTCCCATCTTCGGACCCGTTTACAGGTGAAATTACCACTGAGAGCTTTAAGATTTGTTCCCGATTTGAACGGTCCTGATGTAGTTCAATTTTTACCTATATCACAAGCCCCACACTCCCGAAGATTGAGTTTCATTGTCTTTGAGTACATTCCAATTCATTTTAAATTAATTAGTACATTCCAATTCATTTTACAAACTTTTCATGTAGTTAAACTTACTAGTTTCTTCAAACAAGTATAAAGCAAATTTTTCCTACTTGTTTCTAACTTAATCACAATTCCAGATCCTAGCATGGTATCTAAATTAGAAGTTTGTGAAATCACCCACCTTAATTGAAGAAACAAAGAAAACTCCTAGAGAAACTCCTGGAACACATGATCCTCTCCTAGTTGTCAGCCTTCTCCTCCTTGCTTGTGCACACCAAGAGCCTTCTCCTCCTTGAACGAAGCAATCTGAGCTCCTCCTCTCCTAGTGTTGGTTGGCCTCCGAGGTGAAAGGGAACACACAAACACACAACTCTCAATCTTTTCTCACACATAAATTTCTGCAACTCTTTCTTTCCTTCTCACTCTTTACAAATTTCTAATGGTACAAAGAGATGAATGGGGGGGGGGGGCTATTTATACACTACTCAAGGCTAAATGAAGGGTGGAGATGCATTTAGATGAAGGGCTAGGATGTACTAGGGAGTTAGATTAACTACCCATCATCAAGTAACCAACTCTCCACTACTCCACACACCCCATATCCTCTTGAACATGGCCGGCCACCCCTTTCATGCACAATTGCACGTGCATGTACAATGCACGTGCCTCTCCATGCTCACCTAGTTACTAAATATTCATGTGTTATTAATTAATTTGTTACAAAAACATGTCTACCCTACAAGTTGTCTCATTTAAATGAGAATTAACTAATGGGCTAATATAGTGGGCTAAAAATCCTTGGGCTCTTAATTAATTAATTTTATTTTAAGTGGGCTAGAATTTAAACTATTAGGCCTTTAAGAATTAATAATAGATACTAATAGGCTTTTTAAAAGAGAAGAAATAAAATACTTGTTAATGGAAGAAAAAAAAAATTAAGGCTAAATGTACATAAATTTGCACGTGCAAAACACGTGAAATCAAACAAACTTATATTTAATTATAAATGAAAATTCAAGATTTTACAACACTCCCTCCTTAGAATAGTTCCGTCCTCGGAACTACGCTTAAAGAGTGAGAAATCAAAACATAAAAGAAGAAAGAAAAGCAATACAATCAAACGAAGAGCTCGGGATGATCCTTCAACATCCTCTCTTCGGATTCCCAAGTAGCCTCTTCAACCAACTGGTTTCTCCAGACTACTTTGACCATCAGTGTCGTATTTTTCCTCAAGACTTTCTCCCAACGATCCACGATCTCAACCGGTAGCTCAATGTAGCTCAGATTTAGCTGCAAACCCTTCGACACCTCGAGCAAATGGTGATTTGGATCTGGAATGTAACCTCTCAGCATAGATACATGGAAGACATTGTGCACCTGAGACATTGTGCACCTGAGACATGGTGACTTGGATCTGGTAAGCAATTTTTTCAATCCTCTTTAATATCTTATACGGGCCTATGAACCTTGGGGCTAACTTCTCACCTCTGCCAAAACGAATCACACCTTTACTAGGTGATACCTTCAGAAAGACAAAGTCACCTTCCTCGAACTCAAGGTCCCTCCTCCGGTTGTCTGCATAACTCTTCTACCTACTCCAAGCATCCACCAATCTCTTCCTGATCAAAACGATCTTTTCATAGGTCTGCTGCACGATCTTGGGCCCAAACATCTGCCACTCTCCTACTTCAAACCAGCAAACAGGTGTTCTGCACTTTCTGCCATACAGAGCTTCATACGGCACCATCTAGATACTAGTCTGAAAACTGTTGTTGTAGGCAAACTCTACCAGAGCTAGATGCCTCTCCCAACTGCCTCCAAAGTCTAGAACACAACACCAAAGCATATCCTCAAGAACTCGATTGACTCTCTCAGTCTGTCCATCAGTCTGAGGATGGAAGGCAGTGCTGAAGTCTGTCTTCGTACCCAAAACTGCTTGAAGACTCCTCCAGAAATGTGAAGTAAACCGTGCATCTCGACCAGACACAATGGTCAACGGAACACCATGAAACTTGACGATCTCCCCAACATACATCTCGGCTAACTTGTCCATAGTCGATGTGAGTTTCATTGCCAAAAAGTGAGCTGATTTGGTTAGTCGATCGACTATGACCCAAACCGCATCATTGCCCTTTGAACTCTTGGGCAAACCTATGATGAAATCCATGCTGATGTTATCCTACTTCCACTCCGGAATGGGTAACGGTTGCAATAAACCTCTGGCCTTCTGATTCTCAGCTTTCACCTGCTGACAAATCTCACACCTCGCCACAAACTCAGCCACATCCCGCTTCAAACCTGACCACCAGAAATGTTGCTTGATGTCCTTGTACATCTTGGTACTCTCAGGATGTACCGACAAAAGAGTAGCGTGTGCCTCCTGAAGAATACTCTCCTTCAAATCTGATTGATCCGAAACACATAGCCTCTCTCCAAACTATGACACTTCATCCCTGCTCTGAAACTCTGACAATCTGCCAGCACTAACCTGCTCCTTCATCTTTTGAATCTCTGCATCTTCCTTCTGACTTGCTATAATCCTTTCATTCAACGTAGGCTGAAGCCCCAGTTGAGCCAAAGATGCTCCCAAACCTTGCACAACAATCTCAATACCAGCCCGATCCAACTCCTCTGCAAGATGCCTTTGTGTCGTAATCAAACTGGCCAAATTGCTTTTACGGCTAAGTGCATCAGCAACAACATTAGCCTTCCCCAGATGGTACTTAATCTCTGGACGAATGTCTTCAAGTACTTCCAGGGATCTCCGTTGCTTCAGATTTAGGTCCTTTTACTGATAGATGTACTTCAAGCTTTTATGGTCCGTATACATGTTTAATTTCTCACCGTACACATAATCTCTCCATTGCTTCAAGGCAGAGATAATCGCAGCCAACTCCAGATCATGAGTCGGATAATTTTTCTCATGTGGCCTTATTTGCCTAGACCCATAAGCGATTACTTTTCCTTCTTGCATCAAGACACAACCAAGCCCACAATGTGAAGCATTGCTGTAAACATCATACTCAACACCAGCTCTAGGCAAAGCCAAAATGGGAGCAGTTTTTAGCTTCTCTTTCAATTTCTGAAAGCTTGCCTCACACTGCTCGGTCCACTTGAAATTCACATTCTTCTTGGTCAGACCAGTGAGCTGCACGGCTATCTGAGCATAGCCTTGGATAAACCTCCTGTAGTATCTAGTTAGCCCAAGAAAACTTCTGATTTCCTTCACTGTAGTAGGCCTTGCCCAATCTTTCACTTCCACTATCTTCTGAGGATCAGTTGCCACTCCCTCCTTAGAAAGGATGTGACCCAGAAATGCCACTTCGGATTTCCAGAAATCGCACTTGGATAACTTGGCATACAACTCGTGCTCTTGAAGCTTCTTCAGAACCTCAGCCAGATGCTCAGTGTGCTCCGCCTCTGACTTGGAGTACACAAGAATTTCGTCGATAAACACTACGATGAAAGAATCAATGAACGGCTTCAAAACTTTGTTCATCATATCCATAAAGATTGCAGGTGCATTCATCACTCCAAATAGCATAACTAAGAATTCGTAATGCCCATGTCGATGTCTGAATGTAGTCTTGTGCACATCTTTCACTTTTACTCGAACCTGATGGTATCCCAATCGAACGTCTATTTTAGAGAAAATAGCTACTCTTTGTAGACGATCAAACAGGTCATCGATTCGTGGAATAGGATATTTATTCTGAACAGTGACCTTATTCAGCTCTCGGTAATCGATGCACATCCTCATCGGCCCATCCTTCTTCTTCACCAACAGTATCGGTGCTCCCTAAGGCGACGCATTCGGCTGAATAAAGCCTTTCCCCAAAAGTTCCTCAATCTGCCGTTTAATCTCATCCTGCTCCACAGGCGCCATCCTATATGGTGCCTTGGAAATGAGTGCACTCCCTGGTTGAATAGTGATGCTGAACTCTACATCACAATGCGGGGGTAACCTGGGCAAATCTTCCTAGAACACAGTCAGGTAATCCCGAACCACTGGAATTTGCTGCACCTCTACAAGAACCTTCTTCGTGCTGATAGCTACCACCAAATTTGAACCTCTCTTCTTACCCTGGAAAGTGACTACAGGACCTCCTGGAGCCTTCACTGTTACTTCCTTGGTCTTGCACTAGATCTTCGTACTGTATACCGACATCTAATCAATGCCAATGATAATATCGACCCCTAGGATATTCAGCTCGATCAGATCAATCCCGAAAATCCTGTCTCTAATTTTGATCTCACAGTCTGCATAGTACCGATCAGTGGTAAAAGTCTCCCATGATGGAGTAGCTACTGCTAGGATCTTGCCTAGAACAATCTTCGGTTTGACTCCCAAGACTTCAGCAAATTTAGGAGATATAGAAGTATGAGAGGATCCAGTATCGAACAGAACAACAGCTTTCTTTCCATTTAATAAAAGTTCTCTAGTAATGACGTGATCCACTTCATCAGCGACGGCTTCAGTCAAGGTAAATACTTTCCTCTGCTAGTACGGTCTATTCCCAACCTACTGTGGTGGTCCATTTCGGGCGACATCTCGTGACTTGTGGCATTGAGATTTGTAGTGGCCCACATCTCCACAGTTGAAACAGGAGGCTTCACCCAACCATTTACGGGTCTTCCAGCCACATAACAACGTTCACCCCTCACATTTAAACCTTTGAGCTGGCGGCTGTCCCCTGACATTTCCAGAAACTGTGGGCCTCTTCCCAACATTCCAATTGTTCCTCCGGTTCTGGATGGCATGAAACTGCTTCATATCCGCCTCAATAGCTGCAGCTCGCTTGACTAACTTGTTAAACCTCCTGATACCGAGGGGTATCATCCTTGATCTCAGACTCGGCCTCAATCCGTGCTCGAACTTCCGAGCTTTCTTTGCCTCGTCCATCACAAGTTCGGGTGCATATCTCGAAAGTTAAGTAAACCTTGTCTCATACTCTCTGACGGACATGCCTCCCTGTTGCAGTGCCAGGAACTCCATCGCTTTCTTCTCTTGGACATCAGATGGAAATAGTGACCGTGGACTCTTCCAAGAATTCCTCCCAACCGATAACACCATTTCCCATAGTCCGCTTCATCGACTACCACCATACAGCTACATCTTTCTCAAGCTGTAATGTAGCCAGCTTCACCTTGCTACCTTTTGGAGTTTTCAAGTCTTCAAAGATAGTCTCAACTTGCCGAATCCAATTCTCAGCTACATCTAAGTCTGACTTCCCTTCAAACACTGGTGGCTTCATCCTATTGAATGTTTGATCGCCTCAGGAACTGGATTCGCAGGCATCCCCCTATTGTTTTGGTTCATGGCTACGACGTTGAGGTTCTGATAGACTCTAGCCAACTCCGTTTCCAAGTCGAGTCCACAGCTGGGCCCTTCTCCATTCTTCGATCTTCTTCCAGCCATATTCAAAAGATCCATTAAATTCGAAGCAGAAAACATGAATTTAAACTTTTTTATTTTATTGAATTCAAACTTTGTACATTAAAATTTAAAACATCGTCTGACATCAAGCAAAAGCATTGAGAAGATACAACATCCTAATCCCTACGGTTCTTCTTGGCTTTCCTAAGCTCTTCCCGTAGTTCTACCACTTCTTCCTTCAGCACATTATACAGGTTTTTTCTCTTCTCGAGTTCCCAAACACGATGACTGAGGGTTACAATGTTCTCCTTGCATTTTGCACACTGGGCCTGCAATAGCTCTGCTCTCTCCCTCTGAGTCTCTACCTTCCTCTGAAGAGACATGATGAGACCTCCCAGAACTGGCTCTTCCTCGTGGAATGAAATGTCTATGAGTCCGGAGGCAGAGTGATCTCTTGGGACTCGGGCCATTGTCCTTCATATTCCTCGGGATCTTCTTCGCCGGAATCTCCTTGTCCAGGGTAGTAGTCCGCTTCGAATATGTGCCAATCATCATCGCCTGCTGGGTCATGGTGGTTCGCCATCTTGGGGAAGGGAGAAGAAGAAGCATCAATCATAGAGCAACACAAATATAAGTAACTTACATTTAAATCTCTATACCCAACTCACACTCTAATGTCCACTCTAGGGTGTCGTTCCTTATAAATTTGTACTACTTGGGAGCGTGGCTCTGATACCACTCTGTAACACCCCGAATTTCATATAAGACTGAATTCGATGTTCCACAGGATCTTTACTCTTCACTTCTTTTACAAGGAAATTAAAAAAAATTATACAAAAATAATTACATCAATGCAGCGGAAATATAAATTACAATATGTTACATGATTTAAACAACAACTTGAACATTTCTTTAAGCAGCATTCATTCTTTAGTCTTCTCAATCACTTTATCCTGCATAGAAACTGTGGGCACGTCAGTTGCTTACAACTGACACTAGGATATAATACATCAATTTCTCTTACTTAGAAAGCACACACTTGTCACAAACAAAGCTAAGGGGGACTATCCTATTGATGTCGTGTGTGAATGTGCACTTAGTACTTAATGTAGTTATTTATATTTAATGACACTAATGCGCAATTGTTCAGATTCTATGCATCCCATGCTACATAGGTTCGAGGGCAAGCCTTAATCGTTCTACATCTTGTAGGGTTGATTCCCTCTCCATGAGTTAAACTACTATGGTAACTTCGATAAGTATCCTAGGTGTTCTATGAGTTACGAGCCCATGTCCAGACATCCTGGACAGAATCCCACGCCATAAAATGATGCATCATGCAGGCATCCTATGGAAAATTTGCCTCTGCCATGGAACGATGGCACTACGTAGTCACCGAGCACCCCACAAGCATCGCCACGGTGCCGATATCCTGAAGAAGTATCCACGCCCTGACATAACGCATCAAGTGGACATCCTGTAAACACTCTCACACCGTACATCCGAGGCCCTCATGCTTATGTTTTTCTCTTACTTTCATCACATCTCCACTATGTGTCTAATCCTTAGATAATTGAATCATGAATAAAATCAATACTTTAGAATTAGCGTTACCTCTACATCGGTCTTAAACATTAACCCTGACCCAATCTTGGTCTCTATTTATCACAATTCTCTTTCAAAATTTCATTCATGCCGATGTAAGGACTTAGCTAAAACTCTAGTCTCAATTCGCTTTTCATGTACATTAAAATGAGAGTATTCATATTCACAAATTTCATATTTCATCATGTTTCTTTTACTTCATTTCCATACACAATTGGCATAGTTTTGAACAACCCGAGACTAAGAGCTCCGCTCTACTACAGTAACGCTCCCAAAATGCACCCGAAGACCAGTAGGTCTGAGTGACTAACCGGTATAAGGATTTATTAAAATGTTTTTGTATAAACTGCACTGAACTAGTTCTTCTTTTAGCAAACTCGATTTTTCTCAATTTATTTGTAGTTATAAAATTTTTAGATCTTTTCCAGAATATTTTTTTTTGAAAAACAATAACTTATATTTTATTAGATTTTCAAAATTCTCATTTTTACACATAGTAGACTATTTTTCTTTAGTTCATTTGAAAAAGTGGATCATGAATATATTTTCGACATAGGAAATTTCTCTTTTCAGAATAATCTTTTGCCACCATATTCCCCCTTTCATTCATAGTGAGTTCATACAACTCTTTTCATTCTTTAACAAATATCAAGCTCTTAAATTAGTCTTATTCTTACCAAACTAATCTTCTCTTATGTTTCAAGGAGCAACATGGATGATAATCCAGTGACTACAATATTATTCATATTTGGAAATTAAAAACACACTTTTTTTTACCACAAATCAATTTATTTCATAGTCCATGGATACTAGTTTGCATTCTATAAATTATTCATGGGCATAATTTTTCACATATTGCGTTCTACAACACATTCATAAGCAAAGTTTCATATAATCATGATTCATCAATTCTAGCATGCAAATGTATTATCAAACCATCATAACAAATCCTAATTAATACATTCCAATTCATTTTACTAACTTTTCATGTAGTTAAACTTACTAGTTTCTTCAAACAAGTATAAAGCAAATTTTTCCTACTTGTTTCTAACATAATCACAATTCCAAATCCTAGCAAGGTATCTAAATTAGAAGTTTGAGAAATCACCCACCTTAATTGAAGAAACAAAGAAAACTCCTAGAGAAACTCCTTGAACACACGATCCTCTCATAGTTGTGAGCCTTCTCCCCCTTGCTTGTGCACACCAAGAGCCTTCTCCTCCTTGAACTAAGCAATATGAGCTCTTCCTTTCCTAGTGTTGGCCGGCCTCCAAGGTGAAAGGGAACACACAAACACACAACTCTCAATCTTTTCTCACACACAAATTTCTACAACTCTTTCTTTTCTTCTCACTCTTTACAAATTTCTAATGGTGCAAAGAGATGAATGGCTGGGGAGGGGGGGGGGGCTATTTATACACTACTCAAGGCCAAATGAAGGGTGGAGATGCATTTAGATGAAGGGATGGGATGTACTATGGAGTTAGAAGAACTACCCATCATCAAGTAACTAACTCTCCACTACTCCACACTCATCTCCTCTTAAACATGGCCGGCCACCCCTTTCATCCACAATTGCACGTGCATGTGCAATGCACGTGCTTCTCCATGCACACCTAGTTACTAAATGTTCATGTGTTCTTAATTAATTTGTTACAAAAACAAGTCTACCCTACAATTTGTCCCATTTAAATGAGAATTAACTAATGGGCTAATATAGTGGGCTAAAAATCCTTAGGCTCTTAATTAATTAATTTTATTTTAAGTGGACTAGAATTTAAACTATTAGGCCTTTAAGAATTAATAATAGATACTAATAGGCTTTTTAAAAGAGAAAAAATAAAATACTTGTTCATTAAAAGAAAAAATAATAATTTTAAGGCTAAATGTACATAAATTTGCACGTGCAAAATACGTAAAATCAAACAAAACTTATATTTAAATATAAATAAAATTCAGGATGTTACACCTTCTTACCCTACTCAAGGTTTTATGAAAACCAAAGTGTCCTCCAACTTAGAGTCATGATTCTCAACAATCACTCTTCTCCTCAAGTCTGAAGTGGGGCTTTGGTGTATCTTGCCTTTATAGTACCAAATTTCACCAAGCAACTTACATCTTCGAGTGTTCAACTCTCCATTTGCAGACATAACTGCTAACATTTGAAAGTAGGGATCTGTTTGCACCATAAGCGTAACCTCTTCCACCCACTGAAGGACTACAAAATTAATTCCAGAGCTTGAGCTTCTTCTTCACCCTTAGGTCTCCTTGATAGGCTGTCAGCTCCTACATTTTCCCTTCCTACTTATATTCCACAGAAAAATTAAAGCCCAATAACTTCCAAAGCCCTTCTCCTAAATTTCTGTATTCACTCTTTGTTCAAGTATGTACTTAATACTCTTTTGATCAGTTTTGATAATGAATTCTCTCCCTAAAAGGTACTGTCTCCAATACTTCACAGCACTCAAGATAGCAAATACTTCTTTTTCATACGTAGAGAGAGACAGAGCCTTAGCTTTAATACCTTTACTCATGAATGCAATAGGATGTTCCTCCGGCATCAACACAGCTCCTATCCCATTGAGTGAAGCAACAGTTTCTACAACAAAAGCTTTAGAAAAATTTGGTAATTACAACACAGGGGTACTAGTGAGTGCTTCTTTCAACTTGTTGAAGGCTTCAGTTGTTGATTGAGTCCAGCTGAAATTGTTCTTCTTCAATAATTGAGTCAGTGGAGCTGCAATACTGCCATAACCCTTGACAAACTTTCTATAGTACTGTGTTAAGCCTAGAAAACCCCTCAACTCCTTAACAGAAGTAGGTTGTGGCCATTTAGTAACTGCTTCTACCTTCAAGGGATCCACTGCACTCCCTTTTTGACTAATTACATGGCCTAAGTACCCCACAGTTTCTTTCTCAAAACTGCATTTACTTTCTTTGGCTACCAGTTGATAGACTTTCAAAATCTCCAATGCATTGGTTAAGTGCTGGACATGACTCTCCCAAGTGTAACTATACACTAAAATATCATCAAAGAAAATTAATATAAACTTCCTCAAATGCTCTTGAAAAATCTCATTCATAAGACTTTGGAAGGTTTTCAGGGCATTTGTAAGACCAAATGGCATAACAATGAACTCATAATGGCCTTGGTGTGTTCTAAAGGCTGTTTTGTGTATGTTAGGATCATGCACTCTAATATGATGATATCCAGACCTGAGGTCTATTTTTGAAAAATATTTTGCACCAAAAAGCTCATCCAACAGATCATCTATGATGGGAATGGGGAATTTGGCTTTCACTGTCTGTGAGTTAAGTGCTCTATAATCAACACATAACCTCCAACTACCATCAGCCTTCTTAACTAGGATCACTGGTGAAGCATATGAACTCCCACTATTCTTGATTAACCTTGCATCCAACATTTCCTTCACTTGCCTTTCAATTTCATTTTTGTGATAATATGGGTGTGATTTCATGTTTGTAAGGTCTGATACACACTGGCTTGTGGCCCTCAATAAGTGGGATTTGGTGGTCTACTCTTCTCTTCGGTGGCATGGGAAGATTTGGTGTAAAAACTTCCGGAAATTGATCCAAAACCTACTTAATAGAGTCTGCTTGAGTGTTCATGTGTATGAGGGATTCTGAGGGTTGTGCACCAAGTGGAAGGGACTCCTCTGCACTATGTTGGACTTGAAGCATGAAAATTTGACAAGAGTTTTCTAGAGTTTTGGGTAATTCGTCAGCTTCAATGTGTTGATTTGGCCCTTTCTCACTCCATGTAACACACTAAGCTATCCTTCCAGCATGAACTCCATTGTGAGATTGTTGAAATCCATGGTAACTCTCCCAAGAATCTCAACCAATGTTCCCCCAGAACAATCTGAGAAGGTCCCAATGGTAAGATTAACAATTCTGCCACTAGTTGCACACCTTGTATAGTAAACATTGCATTCTCAATTCTCCCCTCACCGTGCATTACCTCTCCATTAGAAACCGTCACCTTAAACTTGGGTTCTGGTTGTATTACTAAGCCTGACTTAAGAGCAGTCTGAGGATCAATATAGTTTTGAGTAGACCCTGTATCAAGCTAGATATTAACTTCCCGTCCTTTGATCTTCCCCCTAACTCTGAGAGTTTGTGGGTACAATGTTGAGCCTGTGAGTGCATGAAAAGATATCCTAGGTATCCTCGCTTCCATACTCATACCAGTAGCTCTCATCTCTACCATTTCTTCTTCCACCACAGTTGGTTCATCCATTATCCTCAAACATTTGTGTCCAAGTGTGTATTTTTCATCGTAGTTAAAGCAGAGTCCCTTTGCTTTTCTCTCTTTCAACTCATGGGGAAATAATTGTTTAGGTACTCTTCCTACAGAAGAGGACACTTCTGATACTTTTGGAACAGGATTGCTCGCTGCAACTCCCTTCGGGTGCAAATGTGGGTTTTGGAAATTTGCGGTTACATTGTAACTTCTCTTCATAGCCTCGAGCCAAACCAATGGCTTCATTAACATTCTTAGGCCTCTGTGCCTTCACATCCCATCGTATCTCATCACGCAATCCACTCACCAACGTGCTGAGGAAGTGTTTCTCAGTCCAACCTTCTACGAAGTTGGACAATCTATCAAACTCCTGAATGTATACCTCCAGATCCCCCTTTTGACTCAACTTCGACAGTGTTCCTTCATAGTCTTGAAATTCAGTTGGTCCGAAGTGAGTGATCAACTCTTCCAAAAATCGAGACCATGAAATTGAATCTCTCCTACTCTTGATGTGCCTTCGGTACCACTGTGCTGCTCTTCCTTTAAGGTTCAACGAAGCAAATCTCAGCTTCTGATTCTCAATTATCTCATAGAATTTCAAAAACTACTCTGCACTACAAATCCACTCCGTAGGATCCCCCTCTGTAAAAGAAGGGAACTCCATTTTAAAAGAAATTCTGTGAACACTGCCCCAAATGGAATTCTAGTTTGGGATGGGTTAGGGTTTGTTACCTCATGAAAAGGATCTGGATTTGGATTCATATTAGGAATCTAATTCGAAGAACGATTACGCTGAATCACCAAATCACGAAGTTGATCCACCACGAAATCGGGCTGAGTTTGAACCAGAGCCATTTGCGAAGCCATCTGACTCCTCCATTCTGTGATCTCTAATTTACCCACCGACGGTCCTCTGACATCGCGATCATCCTCGTCGCCACTAACCGGCTCTGATACCACATTGTGAGGTGCTGTAATCTGAGAATGGCGATTTCTTGGAGATTAGGGTTCGAGAGTGAATGAAGTTGAAGGAATTGAGAAATTTTATTCAGAATCTAATTCCATTACACTTTGCATATCTCTCCCTTTAAAAGAGAGTAACTCCACAGGACTAACGGTTTTAATCGCAACTCAGTGATTCACTTACAACCCTACCCGCTAATACAACCCGACCCGAAATATGCCTTCATTCAGAAATTAACAGTAAGAGACTCCACACCTTTATAATATGTACACCACCAGTATATATCATATATAAGACCATATCAAATCATACAGCCATAGACACTGGTTACTCAATCATCCCGTAACAGATTTCAGTCCAAACCCTTTCTTAATCAAACATGGTAGAAAGATCGAACATTGATACAATAATAAACCCTAGAATACAAAGATGAAAGACTAAGATGATTTTTTCTTGAGAAATAAAAGAGAAGAAGCTTGCATACCTTTCTTCGTGCGTAGAGAGACAGAGAGATGTAGCCGAAATCCAAGTCATATGGATTTTTATTCATACATACATAGGGGAAAGTTAGGGTTAGAGTGTGGTTGGACTGCCACCTAAGTAGGTGGGCTTGGGCCGTTAATAGATGTGCACCACCTAATAGGTGATCAAAATTTCACAACATAATATGAATTATTTACAAAAATTAGGAATTATTCACCCTTTTCTCAAATTATTCACAGAGAACTAAAGTTCAAACCCCACTTTTCTCGGGGATTAAAATATTCCATATTCAATTAGTATAATATATAAGTATAATTCGTATAATTAGTACCCATCATTTAAGAAAACATATGAAAACAAAGGTCAATTTTTATTTAATAATGTGTATGTAACGGAAAAGTCTGTATATACATTTTAATTAATGATAAGTTACGGATTGATCATTATATTATTTACAAGCCTTCGGCGAAAGAATAATAATAATAATAATAATAATAATAATAATAATATATTATTATTATTATTATTATTATTATTATTATTATTATTATTATTAGTAGTAGTAGTAGTAGTAGTAGTAATGCCCCTCCATTTGTAGTTATTTGTGGAACCAGCTTATCCAAGAGTTTGAGGTTGATTTTTCATTTATATTGTCAGATAAAAATAAAGAGTGAAAAGGGGAAGTCTTGAAATTGTAGCTGATACCATAAATGGACACCGACATCATATCCATGACCCCGAACATGGTGTCCTCCTGGCCCGCGTCATCTTCCACCACTCCTTTTGCTACGAGCACTAGAAGGAGCTTTTCATTGCCACCGAGGGCATGTACACCGGGCAGTTCCTCTACTCTGGAAAGAAGGTTGCGCTCATGGTCAAAAACGTGCTACCGCTCAGGGTGATTCCCGAGGGGCCGATGGTTTGCAATGTGGAGACTCGTGTCGGGGATCGGGGGTGTTTGGGGATTACGGATTGTGATCAGTCACAATCCTGATAATGGAACCTCAAGTTAGAATTCTTATTTATGTTTTTTGTTGATTAGGGTGTAATTTGTTTATATCTTTTATAAGTTCGTATGTGGTTGTTTTTAATCTCATGCATTACTCTCTTAAATAGAAATTAATTTAGTTGAAATGTTGATTCATTTTATAGTTATAAACATTTTTTCCCTTTTACTTCTCTTAATATATGTAGTGATGAAATATGGAATGACGGTTTTTTATATTAGAAGTGTTATCAGGGTTGGCCCTGAGTTCCCGGGGGCCTGAGGCAAAAGGCCTAAATAATTATTTTTAAGGCCCCTAATAACAATATAATTTTTTTACGCGCAAAATATGTGCCTATATTTACAAGGGGAATACAAATTTGGGGCACCTAAAATTGCAAAAAATCTGGGGACCTGAGGCGGCCGCCTCACCTGCCTCAAGGTGGGGGCCGGCCCTATGTGTTTATCTTATTCTTCAATTATTTAACATCTTTAATAATATTAATAACATCTAATCATAATAATATTAATCATGGGGATAATGTATATTTTTCTTTTACAGAATGATTTTGTTCTTGAGTACACTATTTATGTTGTGATAGTATACTTATTGGTGTAGGCATGAGATGTTATTGCTTTATTTTTCTTATGTGTTTTGGAGTAAAATGTTGTGCATGTAGTGGTTGGTGTGTAAATTACGTTGTTGTTGTGGTGTTCAAATAAGCGTCGGACCGTTAACCAAATTTAATTTGAAATCTAAAATGATTCTTTAAAAGTAAACCCTAGATGGAGTATAGCTTTGGCGGTGAGATAATTTCTGTTATGGTATGGAATTTCGAATTCGTGAGGAAAATTCTTAAATGATTTTTTTTGGACTCAGATTCTTAATCAAGTGTTTTTTTTAAGGATAATTATGTGTTGATATGAAAAGCACAAAAGAATTTTTCTTAGGGTTTTGTTGTCGAAAAGAAGAAATAAACAAAGCTTGTCTCTCTATTTTACTCCCACAATGTGAACATTAAGTTTTCAATTGTATGAATTTAAGGGGAAAAAAAGTGAGATGTGTTAAATTTATTTATTGTTACTACTAATAGTAGTGATTGTATTAATTGTTTTGTTAATTACTTTGTCCTTCTTGAGGTTCCTGGATAATCGTTTGCGCCTTGACTTGAAAAACTATTGGGCATTTTTTAGGTAACTTTCTCTACTTAGTCAAGCTTTTTCAAGTATGATGTAGGATCATTGATCTGTCAAGCCGATACATTTACTTCTTCGCGCAGGATCAAGCTGGTAACTGATGGAATGAGCATGGAAAATCAAACATTTTTTGTGAAATGTTTTAACTCATTTATTATTGTCAACTTTTCCAGCCATCGGAGAATCTGTGCATGATAAAAAATGGGCCAAACTGTAAGTACTAGTCTTAGCCGTTTCTATCTAAATTCATGATAATGATAGATCTCCCTCTTGCAGTGTTAGACTTATTGTTTACATAGGTGTACTTATTTGTTGGGTGACAATTTTGTAATGTTATGAATTTTAACCTTGGTAATATGGTATTGTCATGATTCTTGCCATCTAATTTGCAAATTTTGTAGTGTTAGTGTTTTCTGTTCAGTAAGTATATAGCAATAAATTTTGTAAAGTTTGTTGGTTTTATGTTTGGACTTTAGAAACCTCGACCGATACTTGACAAATCATCATCATATGGTGTAACACCCCGAATTCCAAATAAGACTGAATTCGAAGTTCACAGAATCTTTATGCTTCTCTTCGTACAATTTTACATGGAATTAAAAACTTTTATTACATCAGAGTTACATTTAAACTGCGGAAGCAAATTACAAAAATTACATGAATGAAATAAACAACACTCGAATAATTCTTTAAGCATCAATTCCTCCTTAGTCTTTTTCATTCACTTTATCCTGCATAGAAACTGTGGGTACGTCAGTTCATTCAACTGACGCTAGGATATAATACATCAATTTATCTTACTTAGAAAGTGCACACTTGTCACAAAACAAAGCTACGGGGACTATCCTATTGGTATCGTGCGTGAATGTGCACTTAGTCCTTAATGCAATTATTTATGTTATATGACACTAATGCGCACTTGTTCGGATTCTATGCATCCCGTACTACATAGGTCCAAGGGCATGCCCTTAATCGTTCTTCATCTTGTAGGGTTCAATTCCTCGCCATGACTTAAACTACTACGGTAACTACGATAATTATCCTAGATGTTCTATGAGTTATGAGCCCATATCCAGACAGCCTAGAGGGAAATCCCACGTCATGACACGACGGATCGTGTAGAAACTATGGAAAATTCAGCCTCCGTCATGGGACATGGCACCACCCGTAGTCACCAAACACCCCACAAGTGTTGCATGCGGTACGAAATCTGGGAGATGTATCCACGTCATAACATGACGCATCGTATAGACAGCCTGTGAATACTCTCACATCGTAGTTCTGAGGCCCTCATACTCGTATTTTTCTCTTACTTTCATCACATCTTCACTATGTATCTAGATCTTAATTATTTGAATCATGAATAAAATCAACACCCTAGAGTTAGCACTCCCTCTATCCCTGATCTTAACCATCAATTCAACAATGCGACCCAAACTTAGTCTTTTTATTTCAATATCTTATCTCAAAAGAATTTATTCAATACCGGTATAAGGCTTCGCTACACTGTAGTCTTTAATCTCATTTCATGTTCATAGAATTGAGTATTCACACTCACAAAATCTTTCTCATAATTCAACATGATCGTCTATTTCATTTTCATGTACAATTTCATGCATAAAACGATAAATTCATTTTTCAACTTGTCGCATTCATAATTTATCTTTCACATAATTTCTCTTATTCTCATAGTATCATTCTTTCATTATTAAGCCCAAAAATCACACTTATCTTTACTTTAAAAAATTTCCATTACACAAATCTCATTTCAACTCTTTATTAAAAAGTACTTTAAACAAAAATATTCATTTTTCTTTATCTAATCAATAATTCAATCTAATATTTTGTATCAATTTCTTTCTTGAAATAGTCTTCAATTCTTACTTATAATAAGCCAAAAGTTATAGAAAAATTCTCATGAAGCCTAGGCATTATTAGAGTCTTTCTAGTATTTTTCCTCAATTTTATTTCACTTTTAAAAACCCTTAAAAATACTTAAACCCAAAAAATATACATCTTTTAATTAAAAAAACCCAGGTCAGGTTTAGAACCCCCAACCTGAGACCAAACCCGCGCTACAGTAAGCGCTCTGTGGAACCACCGAAGACCACAAAGTCCGAGGCGCCAAGGTGATGTGAAATAGGCTAGAGTCCATATAGGTCGACTTTTTGAATTAAAAGGGCTCTGTCCAGTTTCGAACCCACAACCAAAGACCAACCTAGTGCTACAGTAGTGCTCTATTGTGCACCGGAAGACCAATAAGTCCAAGTGACTAACCCAATATGAAAAGAGTTGAGTTGTTTATAATTCAACTCTCTGTTTATTACTAATATTTCATAATTCAAGTCTTTTTAATATCTTTTCTTCTCTATTTGTGTCCAAAACTTCCAAATTATAAATAATAGGAATTTACAGTAAAACAGTAATTTAAGAATCATTATTTGGCATAAAAACACGAATTCTTATACCTACTTTACATTAAAAGCAAATCATGATTCCTACATAATTTATAACCAAAATTTTCACAAAAGACTACTTTCTTACTTATTGTTATTCTACAACATTTCTAGAACAAAAATTCCCTCTTTCTACACTAGTGTTACATTAATTTAGACAATATGATTTCAATTGTTCACTTAATCAACTAATCATTTCATAAGCACAATTTTCTCAATTTAGCATGGCTCAAAGCACATATTTCATATCAACATGATAATTTTTAATGTAGTAATCACAATTTATCAACTACCAATCAATTTATCAAGCATTCACTTCATTTATCATTTATCTCTATTTAAACAAACACATGGCCAATCTAATTAGTTTTTCTTAACAATTTCATCAATCCAATCCCTAGCATGATATCTAAGTAGAAGCTTGAGAAATCACCTACATTTTTGGAGAAAAACAAATAGATAGCTCTTAGAAATCTCCTAGAACACACGAACGGATCCTTCTACTCCTAGATTGTGCCACCAAAATGCCTCCTCCTCCTTGTGCTAGATGGAACCCTGAGCTCCACTCCTTGATCCTTGACATAGGCCGGCCTCTAATTGGGGATGAACACACACAAATCTCTCACTCCTATTCTCACAAAATGCACTCAATCTTTTTCTCACACTAGTTCTTTTCTTTCTTTCTTAACCAATTTTTCTAATGTACTACATGAAGGGCAAAGAGGGGGGTATTTATACTTTTTTGAAGGTAAAATGGACGGCCAAGATTGATCTAGATGGTTAAAGACTAGGGGCTAGGATGTATTAGAGAGTTGTAGCAACCACTCATGAACACAAAACCACCCCATCCACTACTTCACTTCTCCCATTCTCTCTTGCTCCATCCGGCCAACCCCCCAATGCACCAAGGCACGTGCTAGTGCAATGCACGTGTCTCCCATAGTACTCCTAGTTACTAGTTGTACATGATTAATTAATTTAATTGGTTACAAAACTAGTCTACCTTACAAGTTGTGGAAATTAAAAGAGAACTAAGTTAGTGGGCTCAACTAGTGGGCTAAAAGTCTATGGGCTTCTAGTAAAAATAATTAATTTAATTAGGGTGGGCTAGATTTAGACAATTAGGCCTAGGGTTTAAATAGGCTTTTCAAGTCAAAAAGAGAAGAATTAAAATACTTGTTTATGATAATAATTTTTAGAGGAAAATGTACATAAATTTGTACGTGCAAAACACGAAAAAAATCAACAAACTCTTATTTAATTATAATTAAAAGTTTAGGATGTTACATATGGTATTATGTTCAGTATGTGTATAGCATCAAACTTATGGTTCTGAATCTTGTATTTTGGGCCTTTTTATTAGTAAACTTTATGGTTCATCAGTGCTATTTTTAGCAGTTTTTTATATTTATATCTTAGTATCTAATATACTAATAGTTAGCAGTTTGTTATATTTAAAGCTCACATGATAGGCTTTCAATTAAGTCAGCATAGCCATTAGAAATTCAAATTGTTAGGGAACTAATACAATATATTAGTTTGGTTCATATAAATAGAAATAGATTGATGGGGATATGGATAGTTTCCCAAAAAGGGAAAGAAACTAAATTCAGACATGTAATTGAAAATGCATGAAGGTATTGCGTTATAAGATGAAAGAAATATGATGTTTGGGAAATTGAAGGGAAAAAAGATGAAAGGAATTTTATTTTGGAATGGAAATGGGGAAAGCTTGGGCAGGATCTCTGGAAGCCAGAATCACAAACCTTATTTTTAGGGCAAATTTCACTAAACTATACTCTTAAAGAGATAATTTCTCTCAATTTTCTTATTTTTTTCAGAGTTCCATATAATTTTATGAGTCCTTCAAAATTATTTAGTGTGTGCAATTTACACAAGGTAATACTAGTTATATATGTTGAAACATGTCTTTGAATTCAAATTCAAACTTGAAAAGAAGTTCTATTCAGATTCAAATTGATGTGGAACATGAGTCCTGATCATATCCAAATTGATGTGGTTGCGGATTTGGGCCAAAAAGTCCATACTCAACCCAAATTGATATAGGTTGGTTTAGGGGTTATATATATATATAGATAGATGTAGGGCTTCTCTACATCTATGAAAATAGAGTAATATTGCTTGGGGATTTCTAGGGTTTTGAAAGAGAGCTTTTGTAAACAAGGAAGCTACTTTGTGGCCTTGTGGAAAGAGATTGGTAAGTCTTGGGTTGATGGTATTGTTATTCTCAATAGTTATAGGAAACAATTGTTCTCTAATTTGTATTATTCTCCTTGATAGTGGATTTTCTATGGTTGTCTTCCCAAATATTGTGTTAGATCTATTTGTTTGTTTGATTTCTCACCTTTATTCATTGTTCGGAAAACTATAGTCGCTAGATCGTCTCCCCTCATTGTGTTGTGCATCAAAGGGAAAACCTTCTCCCCTTCTCCCTAACAATACATATGTAAAATTTGTATAACTTGTTTCTCGAACAATCTAAAATTCCTTGAATCTATTGAGTATCAAACATTTAAGGAATGTCGAGCATAAGATCCTTGTCAAATGATTCCTCAACACCAGATTTGCGACTATGCTTACCACCATTTTGCATTTAGGAATAATACATCGAGTTCTTATGTTCAGGATTCAGCAAATATTCGCAAGATTTGGATTTATTTTTGGCAATTTGCATATATCTAATCCATATTAGTACCCACCATTCAAGATAAAGTGCAAAAGAAAAGGTTGAATTCTATTTAATAATGTGTAAGTTTCACATAAGTTTACATGTTCTTTTAGGAGAAAGGAAAG
The DNA here is from genome assembly GCA_017893485.1 of Hemerocallis citrina. Taxonomy (NCBI): domain Eukaryota; kingdom Viridiplantae; phylum Streptophyta; class Magnoliopsida; order Asparagales; family Asphodelaceae; genus Hemerocallis; species Hemerocallis citrina. The sequence continues at coordinate 154,724,015 of CM030362.1, forward strand.
TCTATGTATCTTAATCAACAATAATCATCAGTTGCCAATAAATTGTTTAGATGCATGCATTCAGTGAAAGCAAAATAAATCACTGCTTACTCTTTTATCGCTATTTGTGGAACCATGTTTATCAAGAGTTGAGGTTGATTTATAGTTATGGTGACAGAGGAAAAAGGGGGGAAAAGAAAGAAGCAAAGTTCGAAATTGTAGTCGATAATGTCAATGGAGAATACTTAAGATAATGTCAATGGAGAATACTTAAGAATCAAGAAAAAAGCTCGAACGGAATCTTACAATCTTGGAGAAAACTAGGGTTTAAACTTTAGTTTTCAAAAAATAATTCATAAAAAAAGATGAATAGTCCCTGGATTTTCATGAATAATTTGTGTGAACCCTTGTACTATTTGCAAACATGTATGGCAGATGTGTTGTTTGTAATTTTAATATAAATGCAAAATCGACTCAAACTCTTCGACAAGCTAGAACCCCAAATCTATATTTACACAATATATTATGCTAAAACCATTTTTGGCCCAATAATTTTTTCTGTTTTTCATTTTTAAATAAAAAAAGGAGAGCAAAATGTAGGAGACAACCCTCATTCTTTCTACATCTAAATTTTAAACTTAAATCATCTATATACAATATATTATGCTAAGACCACTTTAATTCAAGGCTTCCTCTCCTCATTTTAAAATACTCAAAGGAGAGCAATTGCAAGAGCAATCACTACTTCTTTTTCCTATCAAAATTCTAAACTCCAGTATGAGCCCTTAATCATACTTCAGAATACATGTCAAATTAGATTGGACCAACATTTATCTTACCCTAACACCATCTGATCCCATGAACATGTTCAAAAATTCATGCCCATTAACAAAATGGGAACCCATTTTCTGTGCGTGTGCGTTGTTTGCTCTCTCTCTCGGTCCATTTTGATCTTTTTGGGAAAGATTCTCAATTTATGATCTTGCAATGTCAAAATATGAAGAGAAATGTTAAGATTAAGAATTTTTATTCAATTTATTTTATCTTTGAAAACCTTAGGATTAAGTTCATCGTTATTTGATCATTTCATACCGTATGATTGAGTTTAGGACTTTTTTCCAATTTTATATGATTTTTTGAATTCAAAAGGATATTTATCACATTAATCAATCAATTTTAGTTTATCTTTATGACGAGTGAAATATGAGTAAAGTTAGTATTTCGTACATAATGGTTCGTTATGGTGTTGGCCACAAACGATTACAATAACCTATACAATATATTATCCTAAGACTACTTTTTGGTCCAAGGATTTTTTATGTTTTTCTTTTTAAAATAAAAAAAGGAGAGCAAATATAGGAGACAACCTACATTCATTCTCCATCTAAATTTTAAACTGAAATCATATCCTTTAATCAAACCTTAAAATTTGTGAAATATTCTATTGATGTTTTTTTTACTGGCAAAAGGTAAGGGGAAAACCCCTACCTCACATTAGTAATATATATTGAAATAAGATAAAGTCTATTGCAATCTACTAATGTGCGTGTGCGTAAAGAGGGCAACGAACTATTGTCGTACTCCTGTACTAGATTAAAAATTATGATCCCATCCCTCTCGTACCATCCGATGAGATGTCCCTAACAACAAAATGAACCCTCATACATCATAGATGAGATAACAAAACACTGTATTGAACATAGTTACATAACCGGGCCAGTGCAGATTCCCAAAAAGATAAATAGTACTTCAATCTCAGTTACTCTTGACTGTTGTCTTTGCTGCTTTGCATCGAAGCTGAGGTTCCTCTGAGTAGATAACCTTCCCCTGCCTCTTCAACCTCCTTCATGATCTTCATCTTCTTCTTAATAACTCTCGTAGCCATCTAACCAATGAGAGAACCAAAATTTAACATTAGCAATTAATATATCATTTTGTTTGATGCTTTTTATTAAAAGTTCTAGCATTTCTATCCCCCCATAAACTCCAGTAGAAAGAAATCGTAATCAAGTGCCATGAATGTGCATATTAATGATTGTGGGAATCGAAGCACCAGTGTGTGAAACATTCATGATTGTGGCAGGCAACTGGGGTACATGAAAGATTATGGTGAAGTAGGACCAGGTACTAATGACTATCGGGCATTCACAAAATATATGAAATGTGGTTTTAAGTTGACATGCACAAGTTGTGCATGTCAGGTAACCCCCAACCCCCCCCCCCCCCCCCCCCCCCCGATTGAAGTTTGGCCTTAGAGTTGAGTTTCTTCCAACTGAGCAGCCAGACAAAGATGTTGCACTTGAGAGGTGCGATATTCTTCCACTAAGCATTGAAGAAAAGGACCGCAGGTCAGATATGCTGATTTGATAGTGTAAACGCCAAATGAAGAGTAGCTCCAGTTTGGGATGTCTGCAGTGCAGGTAGGTTGTTTATTGATAATGAGTTGCATAAGTTGGTCTTTCCCTGTGTTTAGAACGGTTAATGAGCTGCTATTCAGTTTGGGTCTCCAAGTCCACCTCCCCTCCACCAAGAAGCCCTGAGAATTAATAGTTGCCTCCGTAATCCATGCAGCTGAGAACAAACCTAGGAATAGGGTGGAGATACTTTGGCCTCAATTTATTTTGAAGTCCAGAAATTGATGAACTGTAACGCCCCGAATACCAAAATACAGTAATTCGTAGCTCAACAGGATCTACGCTTCACTTCGTACAATTTTACAAGGAATATAAAACTTTTTATTACAACATTTTCTCTTACAATAATAACGCAGCAGAAAATAAATGAAGTACAACAGGACAATTTTAACAATTTTGGCATGTAAGTAAACATCAACATCAAATTCATCTTTACATCTTCTTCTAAGTTCCACGACCTGCATATGAAATTGTAGGCACATTAGTTCCTTACAACCGACGAAATATTATAAACAGTGATCCTTTCTATGCTGTATTATATGAAATCTCTCACTTTAACAATCACAAACTTGAATGCATATAAAAGTGTAAAGAGTGACTATCCTAATCATGTCAGTGTATGATATGACTTAATGACTAATGGAGATGTTATACTATAATGACACTAATGCATACTTGTTCGGATTCTATGCATCCCATACCACATAGGTCCAAGGGAAAGAACCTACGTACTCCGCATTAAAGGGTTTAATCTATCACCATGATAACTACTCAGTAATAAAACAAAGTTTAGACATTCCACCAGTACGGATTCCAATCCCGTAGATCCACCGCCCGACTGTACAGAATCCTCAATGTGCAAACATCCCGCAAGTGTTCCTCTAGCCCCGGTATAAGCATATACACTAGAGTACAGCCTACTATATGCCCTACTAATCATGATCCCAGAATCCACCGCCCGATCAATCATAATTCCGAATTTAATTAAGCTTGTCTCCATCGCAAGCAACCACAGCCCAAAAATCCACCGCCCGACCGGGTCTATATTTTCAGAATCCATCGCCTGACTATATAGAAGCCCTCCACTTACGTTTTTCCCAACTTTACTACATCTTCACTTAGTGCCTAATTCTTAAGTTTGAACATGAATAAATTATACTGGTAGAGCTAGCTTACCCACCTACCGATCTTGCACAAAAATATACCGAGAATGACAGCCCATATTGGCCACTTCTCAAATCAATTATTCATTTTCAAAACTTGTCGGTACCTGGGTCACATTAACCTCTAGAATCAACATATTTTTATGTTCAACAACTTGAGATACTCATACCCTTATAACTCATGTTCATGTATTCATAATTCATTCAAATTCTTTCATTCATTCTTATTTATACATCAACAAGTACAATCTCGACCTATTCATTTTTACAATACACTTTTCATATTCATCAAAACATTCTCAATACAAGTTAATGAAGATTAAAACATAATCTCTTAAAATCCATCACTGAAAACTTATCTCATCATTTTCCTTTGATTTATTTTATACCAATTCCTAACATTATTAACCGTATATATATATATATATATATATATATATATATATATATATATATATATATATATATATATATATATATATATATATATATATATATATATATAATGAGTTCACATCTCACCTATGCATCAATATGATCTTTATTTTCCCAAAATATAACTTAAAATAGCGAGAACATATTTTCAATCATCTCGTTTAAGTATCATGTGCAAAACAGTAAATTCAAAGTCAGAAACTGTATTTCATGTTATTTGTAAAAATCATATACTTCACAAAATTTTGTGTTATTTATATCAAAATAAAGGTGTACAAGTCTAATACAATTCCTTAGTTATAAGTTTCCTCAAAATACTGTATCTATAACCATGAATTCTTCGAAATATACAGTAGGGTCGAAATACTGAATACTGCCACTGTACAGTCTCGTAAAATTCATATAAAATTCCAATCTTTATGAAAATTTTATTTCTTGGACTTTTCAGAAAGGTTAACGAGTCTACTACAACTTCTTAGTTCTAAATTTTCTCAAATTATTTCATTTACAATGCTGAATTGATCAAAAACCAAAAGATGTGCAGATTTCCAGCAACCAGCCAACTACTAACTAGTTTTGAGTTTAGATTTTATTAAAATAGTAAATGAACTCCAAATCTTATGAAATTTTAAAGGGATGTTCCAGACACATACAAGATGCTCCCCAAAAATTTTTAGTTCTATATTCCAAATATTTTATTAGATACGATTTTCTGATGTGCAAACAAAATTCAAAACAGTAACTTTTCTTGGCATGAATTAGTAACTTCGTGTACAAATCTATATTCATATCATTTAATCTAATCATGATGTACTACCATGCAATCAAACAACATCAATCAAATTATTTTCATGGCAATCTTTCAATTAGCATGTATTTTCATTCTAAATATCATCATTACAATTTAATCACTACTCATATGCATATCAATTTTATATACCGATTTACCTATACATGCATGATACTATAATTTAGAAAGTTCAAGAAGACACCCACATCAATGAAGATTCTAATGTAGAAGAAGACTCCTAGAAGTTGCTCCCAGCTCCAAGAATGGGACTCTCTTCTCCTCCTAGCAAGCTCTCCTTCATCCAAGCAAGAACTCAAACAACTCCCTTTTTCTTTTCCTCTCTTTCTTATCTTTTGTTTCTTTTGATCTTTGGTGCAAGATTATGAAAAAAAGTTGGTGGTATTTATAGGGTTAAATGGGTGATTGAAGAGATACTCATTACCCAAAAATAAATAGTCATTAACAAAATTAATCACCCACTCACCATTACTACACAAACCCCCACTTCTTCTAATTCCTTCATGAATTGGCCAACCCTTGGATTTTCCATATGTGTACACTCTCTCATTCATTTGTTTAATTATTTGTTTATAGCCTAAATGTATATATTTGTTACCTGACAAGTGTAGGATTTAAAAGTGTTTATTTAAAGTAGAATAACTTAATGGGCTTCTTCTTTTTAATGAATTTCTAGTGGGCTTCCTCTTGTGGGCTTGGTTCATTTTTATTTATTTATTTTAAAGGGCTTAAAGTCTTCTATTTGGCTTTTGGGTTCTAATGGACAACAAAAAATAAAATAAATGAAAGGAAATTATGCATAACTCTAAATAATTTTTAGAATGAAAATAATGAGATGAAATTGTACGTGCGTTGCACGTGTAAAATAATAAAAAAATGTATTCTTATTTAAAAACTTAACACGGGATGTTACAATACTCCCTCCTTAGAATAGTTCCGTCCTCGAAACTACACTTAAAGAGTGAGAAAAAAAAACAAAGAAAGAAAAAAAAGTTTCTACAAATTTTAATTGAAAAGCTCAGAGTGATCTCTTATCATCCTCTCCTCTGATTCTCAAGTAGCCTCCTCAACAGGTTGGTTCCTCAGTCGACTTTGACCATAGGTATAGTCTTATTCCTCAAGACTTTCTCTCTTCGGTCCACAATCTCAATTGGATGCTCAGTGTAGCTCAAATCCAACTGTAGACCTTCTGGCACTTCGGGCAAATGGTGACCCGGATCCGAAATATAGCATCGTAACATAGAGACTTGGAAGACATTGTGTACTTGGGCCAACTCTTCCGGTAGTTCTAACCGATAATCCGTTTTTCCAATTCTCTTCAATATCTTATAAGGGCCTATGTATCTCGGGGATAATTTCCCTCCCCTTCCATACCGAATTACTCTCTTAGTTGGAGACACCTTCCCAAAGACAAAATCACCTTCCTCAAACTCCAGATCTCTCATCCGGTTATCGGCATAACTTTTCTGTCTGCTCTGGGCCTCGACCAACTTCTTTCTGATCAACTCAATCTTTTCTAAGGTTTGTTGTACAATCTCCGGCCCATACAACTGCCGTTCTCCCACTTTATACCAACACACCGATGTTCTGCACTTCCTTCCATACAGAGCCTCATATATATGGTGTCATCCCGATGCTTGCCTGGAAACTATTGTTGTAGGAAAATTCCACTAGAGCCAAATGTCACTCCCAACTGCCGCCAAAATCCGACACACAACATCTTAGCATATCTTCTAGTACCCAGTTGACCCTCTCGGTCTATCCATCAGTATGAGGATGGAAAGCAGTACTTAATTTAGTCTTCATCCCCAAAGCTGCTTGAAGACCTCCAGAAATGCGAGGTAAATCGCGCATCTCGGTCGGATACAATTGACAAAGGAACTCTATGTAGCCTCACGATCTCCCCGACATACAACTCGGCTAACTTCTCTATAGACCAAGTAAGCTTTATCGCCAGAAAGTGAGCTGATTTGGTGAGTCGGTCCACTATCACCCAAATTGCATTATTGACCTTGGAACTCCTGGGCAAACCTGTAATGAAGTCCATGCTGATATTATCCCACTTCCACTCCGAATGGGTAATGGCTGCAACAAACCCCTAGGTTTCTGATTCTCGACCTTGATCTGCTGACAGACTGCACACCTGGCAAAAAACTCAGCCACATCCCGCTTCATCCCCGACCACCAGAAATACTGCTTTATATCCTAGTACATCTCGGTACTTCCTGCATGTACGGATAATAAAGTGGCATGTGCTTCTTGTAGAATGCTCTCCTTCAGTTCTGCTTGATTTGGCACACACAGCCGCTCTTCGAACCACAATACCTCATCTCTCACCTGGAACTCTGCAAACCTGCCGGTGCCAACCTGATCTCTCATCTCCTGAATCTCTGGATCGGTCTTCTGATTGTTGATAGTCATGTCCCTCAGTGTGGGTTGAAGTCTCAACTGAGCTAAGGAAACCCCTAATCCTTGCAATACCACCTCAATCTTTGCTCTATCAAGTTCCTCTGCCAACTTCTCATGAGTTGGATCAATCGGAACAAACTGCTCTTCCTGCCTGAGCGCATTAGCCACCACATTGGCCTTGCCTGGATGGTAGTTGATTTTGGGTCGGATATCCTCCAACACTTCCAACTATCTCCTGTAATGCCCCACCCCAATACTTAGACAATTTTTGTTATTTTTAGAAGACAAACTAATATATATAGTACAACTGCCCACCACAGACTGCATCTCAAAAGGTGGTTAAACAATTAGGTGACTCTTGATCATAGGCAATTATATTTATACTTAATTAATTATTATATACTCCCTGATATGGATTAATACTAAACATCCCCCCTGCTGTCTCTCAGTTGCATCGCTGACGTCAGTGCCCCCCCCCCCCCCCCCCCCCGAGCCCCGCCCACCAGCTAAGCAAGGAGCAGACAGCGCCATCTTCTACCTGTGCACGTGGGCAGGCCCCTACTACTCACTTGCTGACATCATCGGATGACGTCAGCCCATAGCAACTGTCCTCTGAACCGTGGGCCTCCCTATCTCATCACATAATTACTGGAACTACCACTCCCCTTATATATATATATATATATATATATATATATATATATATATATATATATATATATATATATGTTATATCTCTTTTAGAAATTACGAGTTATTACATACACCCCTCCTTTAGAAATCAGTGTCCTCGCTGAATAAAGGGCATGTCATCTAGCACAGGATCCTCCTTTCTAGTCGATGTGGTTTCGTCCTCGATCCCGGAGACCAGTGACTCTCAACACTGTAAATCATACTCGATCCCGGAAACCAGTGACTCTCAACACCGCAGGTCATACTGAGGCCCTTTTCCACACCCGGGGTCGAAAGTCGGTTCTGATACCATTTGTAACGCCCCGCCCCAATACTCAGACAATTTTTATTATTTTTAGAAGACAAACTAATACTTATAGTACAACTGCCCACCACAAGCTGCCTCTCAAAAGGTGGTTAACCAATTAGGTGACTCTTGATCATAGGCAATTGTATTTATACTTAATTAATTATTGTTGTCACGCCCCGCTTCCCAAAAATATAGAATACGAGCACGTAATGTTGGCCCAGCGAATGACTAACGTCACCCATAAGCTGTTTATTCGATTAACTCAACAATATAATCAATACAGAACAAATGTGCAGGCAATAATAATAATCTCAAGAATAATAGTATTTGGAATGAAGCAATAAAAATATCTAAATACAATAATAATAATCCAACGTCTCGAAATAATAATAAAATCCAGGACATAAGCCCAAAACAATAATAATCCAATCCAAAATAATAACAAGTCTCAATACATTAAGTTTATTAAAGTAATAAGCAATTAGAAAGCAGTAGTCTTCAGAATGTTTGTTCTCCAATTCCAGCAGAAAATTCTCCTTCATTACCTGTATACACTTTATCTACAAAGATGAGAAAAATTATCCTTAGAGTAAGTCAAGGACAGCAAGTAGAGAAAGAAGGGAAAAATGAACTAACGGTATAATAATGAATCAATGGATCAATAAGAATCAATAACATAGCACGATAGTAATAATCAATAACATGGTAATCAATGCAATGGTGTAACAATGATTCAATATTCGGTAACGGTAATCAACAGTTATCAATAACACTTAGACAATATTGGATACAAATAGGAACAATGATGAACAATATACAATGTCGGTGATGTGTCAATTCTTATGTCTATTAATCATTTTAACACTAACTAATGCATGTACTACTGCATCCCATACTACAGGTTCGATGCGTACAATCAATTTCGTTTAGACTTAAGTGGTAGATTCTATAGTTCATGTATTGGGTATGATGACGATAACGGTAATAACACGGACCATATGTAATTTTTTACACGATGACGATAACGTTAATAACACGGGCCAGTGTAATTTCTTACACGATAACGATAACAGTAATAATCACGGGCCATCATCCGAGTATAGTTCCTATATCATCAACTACTCTAGTCAATCCCTTAAACCTGGCTAATTAATTAGTTCATCAATGCAACAATACAACATGCAATTAATGGACATTTCGGTAAACGATAGTATCAATTGGGGAACAATAGGTTGGTAACATGAAATAGGAAAATTAGAATGATGACAATAACTCATTGGGGACATGCAATGTATCATACATATATTAGTTCATGCAACAGTACGATATAGGAATAATTAATCTATTAAAAAGTGGAATCAAAAATTCTGGACAACAAGCGCAGTCTGTACAAAAATGCAGTTTCCTGCTGACTCAGAAATCAAAAGTTGAATCCGTCAGAAATTCTGGAAACTAGACTTCCACAAGTTTCCAACGCATATTTAAAGTTCAAATCCAAAAAAAGTAGCTAGGTCAAACACATGGTTCTTTACAGGTTTCATGTTCATGAAGAATATCGACATCATATTATTTTAATTTTAGAATCAGTAAAATCTCCATGATAAATTCATTAAAAATATTTTTTGGACTCCTAAACATGATTACTAACAATCTGGAAGTTTTTAGAGCAAAATTTTAATATTTGATCAACCTTTTTACTATTTAAACGTGCAAGATATAAGAATCTTAAAATCTGGAATTAAAAGCACAGTTGTAGTAAAACGGGCATAACTTTTGCTACACAACTCGGAATTCAAAAATTCAAAATGTTCTGGAAACTAGAAAGATAAGGCTACATTTTATATTCAGAAAGTAATTCATTTTAAGATCATTTACTTGTTTGAAAACAGTAGTGAATATACAGGTCAGCAAGCAATATACAGTTTTTAGGGTATTTTTCTTGAAAATAAATTAATTAGCATGATGGGCATCAATTATTTGGTCAATAAATTATGTAATCAACATGATGGGTGCAATAAAATGATGAATAAAATTATAACATGCTCATATATCAATTTATCATCAATCAATTATCAATCGATCAAACAACATACAACCTAGCAATTGTCTCTACATCAATTTATTTGTGTCGTGACTGTATGTGTAACTCTATTGTCCATACTATATGATGTATGCAAGACTCAATATTTTTGGAGTTAAATTGGCATGATGTCAAGAGTATTGGGGTTAGCTCATGTAAACCCTCAATAAACCCAACAAAAGAGATAAACAATGTATAAAATGATGAACAAAGGATCTACTTGCAAGAGTTTCAACAAAACTTGAATTTGATACAATTAATAATTCAAAAGGACGGTGACTTACCTTATAGACGGTGAAAACGAGTACCAAGAATAACAGGATAAGGATCCCGAAGCAACGAGCCCATGAACTAGCAAATAATAACACGTGTAATATAGGTGTAAAGCAAAGAGCCAAGCTATACAGCACACAAAGAGACAGCAGCGACATAGCAAGAGAGAGAGAGAGAGCACAGACAAGGAGCGGCAGCATCAATGGCCGACGTCGACGCTGCGGTGGCCAGGGTGGACGGCATCGAGGCAACGTCGACGAGGTGGGTCATCGATTTGGGTTATTAGCAATGGGTCGCTGCAATGTCAAGGAGAGCGGAAGAGGAGGAGGATCGGGGTTCAGCCTGGCTGTGGTGGCGGCTGTGCAAGGCATCGACGAGAGTAGGGTGGCGACGGGGTACGATTTCCAGAGCACGGGGGTGGCCGGAGCTGGCAGGGGGAGACAACGGAATAGGGTTCTGGCGATTTTGGCGGGAAAACAGAGATAGAGAGAGAACGGTGAGGAGAGAGAGAGAGAGGGGAAAGAGAATTGGCAGCTAGGGTTTCAGAATTGTGCAATTTTTAGGGTTTGCATTAGGGTTGTATTTATTGGGTACAATTATGGTACTAGACTGGAGAATTAGGGTCCAAGAATAGCGGATTTGGGTTAAGAACAAATGAAATTGGGTTTTAGAGTTCAATTAAGAGATAGATCAAAATTAATAGGGTTTAAATCAAAATACCCACAAGTAAATAAGAGAACTATAGGATCAACAAGAATACCCCGATCAAAAGAACGAAGAATTTCATGAACAAGTCTTAACAAAAATAATAATCAAGGAAGAAACAGGGTATTTATTCAATTTCAAATAAAAATATTACAAAAGGGAAAAAATTAAAAAAATACAAAAACGGTAGTTACAATCCTACCCACCTTACAATAAAATTTCGTCCTCGAAATTTAAGCAAGTGGTAGTAGGGTAACTCAGAAGGAAAGAAAAGAAAAAGAATGAGAACTACTCAAAAAGATGAGGAAACCGCTTCCGAATCACACTCTCAAGCTCCCAAGTCGACTCACCAGGCGAGTGAGGATTCCAAGCAACCCGGAACAACTTGATAACCTTATTCTTCAAAATCTTCTCCCGTCGGTCCATAATCGACACTGGATGAATCTCACAAGACAAATATGGTCGAACCGACAACTCCGAATAGTCAATAACATGACTATCATCTCGAACATACCTCCTGAGCTGAGAAACATGGAAGACGTCATGCACTACAGCAAGAGCTAGTGGCAACACGAGTTTATAGACCACCTTGCCTACTCGCTCCACCACATCGAACGGACCAATGAATCTAGGGCTCAACTTGCCCCCACCACCAAAACGAATCACACCTTTCCATGGAGACACCTTGAGGAACACATGATCACCACTTCGAACTCTAACGGTCTCCTGTGCATATCTGCCCATTTTCTCTACCTGTCCTGTGTGGCTTGCAAATGCTTCCTGATCTGGGCCACTGTATCAATAGTCCTCGTGATCAACTCTGGCCCCAAAAGCTTCCTCTCACCAATGTCATCCCAGCACACTGGTGATCTACACTTTCGACCATACAAGACTTCATACGGAGCTGCCTGAAGACTAGAATGGTAGCTATTATTGTATGAAAACTCCACCAATTGTAGATGATCCTCCCAAGAACCTCCAAACTAAAGCACACAGGACCTCAACATATCCTCCAAGGTCTGAATAGTCCTCTCTAATTGACCATCTGTCTGCGGATGGAATGCAGTACTGAACTTCAGCTTACTCCCAAGACTATTCTGAAGACTCTCCCAGAATTGAGATCTGAATCTAGTATCTCTGTCTGATATAATACTGACAGGAACACTATGCAATCTCACAATCTCCTGCATATACCTCTCTGCAAGACTCTCTGTAGACTACCCAACTCTGAAAGGATAGAAATGAGCACTCTTCATCAAGCGATCCACAATCACCCAGATGGCATTGTGATCCTTGGGACTTCTAGGCAAAGTAGTCACAAAATCCATAGTGATATTCTCCCACTTCCACTCAGGGGTAGGAAGTGGTTGAAGAAGTCCAGCAGTCCTCTGATTTACTGCCTTCACTTGCTGATAGATCAAACATCGAGAAACAAATCTTGCAACATCCCTTTTTATACCATGCCACCAGAAATGCAACTTCAAATCTCGATACATCTTCGTACCACCGGGATGAATAGAATATGGCGAACGGTGAGCTTCTTCAAGCAACCTCTGCCTGACTTCTCCCTTCGGAACACATAGACGAGTCCCAAAGAGAAGATATCCATCCTCATGAATCATCATATCATTTCGAGAACCAACTTCAACCTCAGCTCAAAACTACTGCAATTGCACATCACCAGACTGTGCGTCCTTAATCTGATCCATCAAAGATGACTGCAACTGAAACACCATACAATTCTGCTTAGAACCAGGCAATACCACATCTAAATCCAACCTCTTCATAGCTTCCAGAAGCTCCTTCTGCTCAGTAAGAACCACAGCAACAGGTCTTCTGCTCAAAGCATCAAGCACTGAATTAATCTTGCCAGGATGATACTACAAACTTTCCATCCATCGTCTTTGCCTCATATTCAGTTCCTTCTGAGTGAACATATACTTGAGACTTTTGTGGTCAGTGAACACTCCATTCGGTCTCCAAGTAAGTAATGCCTCCAAAGCTTCAAGGCAAAGATCACAGCAGCAAGTTCCAAATCATAGGTAGGATAATTCTTCTTATGCGGCCTCAATTGTCTAGATTCATATGCAACAACCTGGCCTCGTTGCATTAAAACAGCACCCAAATCTCTACCTGAAGCATCACAGTGAATTACGAAACCTCCTGATCCATCCGGTATAGTCAACACAGATGCTGATGTCAACCGATTCTTCAGTTCAACGAAAGCTTCTTCATAGAACTCATCCCACACAAACTTCCGATCCTTCCCAGTCAACTTGGTCAACGGCCCTGCAATCTTTGAGAAATCTCGAACAAACTTCCTATAATAACCCGCTAGACCAAGAAAACTCCAAACCTCCGATACAGACTTCAGCATTGGCCAATCCTTAACAATAAAGATCTTGGACAGATCGACAGAAACACCATACTAGAAATAATATGGCCTAAGAAAGCCACTCGATCCAACCAAAACTCACACTTGCTAAGCATCCCATACAACTAATGATCTCTCAAAGTTTGCAAAACAACCTTCAAGTGCCCAGCATGCTCATGCCGATTCCGAGAATAGACAAGAATATCATCAATGAACACCACCACAAACTTGTCCAAGAAGGGAGAGAAAACCTGATTCATCAAGATCATAAATATAGCTGGATCATTAGTAACACCAAAAGGCTTCACCAAAAATTCATAGTGCTCATATCTCGTTCGAAAAGCAGTCTTCTGTACATCCTCGACTTTCACCTTAACCTGATGATAACCAGAGCGAAGATCCAGCTTCAAAAATACAGAAGAGCCCCCCAATTGATCAGATAGGTCATCAATCCTTGGTAATGGATACATGTTCTTCACTATGACATTATTGAGCTCACGGTAGTCAATACACAACCTCCGACTACCATCCTTCTTATTGACGAACAGAACAGGAGCTCCCCAAGGCAAAACACTTGACCTGATAAAACCTCTATCCAACAACTCCTGAATTTTCTTTTTCAACTCAGCTAGTTCAACAGGAGCCATTCTGTACGGACTCTTAGAGATTGGAGCTTTCCCTGGCTGAACATTAATACTGAACACCACTTCACGATCTGCCGGTAATCCAGGCAATTCCTCAGGAGAACATCTAGAAAATTTTGCTCAACTAATGGTGCGACAACATCATCAGCACACACTTCCTCCATAACTCCAACTTCCTGACTAGCCAACTTCTCCACACAAGCAAGCGGCATTTCACCGACACAGAATTCAAATTCCTGCCATTCTGGCATATGAAACACCACCTTGTTCTTGCGGTAGTCAATCATAGTATGAGTGGCACCAAGCCAATCCATCCCCAGAATAACATCAAATCCAGAATTGCTGATAACAATCAGATCGGCAACAAAATCAACACCACCAATTACTAAGGGACTCTGCTCACAAATTCGAGAATACGTGAAAACACCTCCACCTGTAGAAATGTTCCAAGCCATTGGCATAGCGTTGCTAGCCAAGAAATGCAGATCAACGAAGCAGGAGGAAATAAATGAATGAGTTGCACCATAATCAAAGAGAGCATGAGCAAGAAAAGAATGGACAAGGATGATGCCTAGAAAGAAGTCAACGTGAGAACACAAGGCAGAAGCAAAATGCAAGAAAGAGGCATGAATGGAAGGCAACATGAACAGCAACATGATAGAAGAAATAAATAGCAAGGAAATCCAAAATAAAATGCAAAATGAAAAAAAACTAAAGGTATACCTGCAACAATGCCTAAAGCAGTCTCAGCATCCTGCGTAGTCAAGTTGTAAGTCTGACCAAGACCTGTAGGAAGATTACCCTTAGGAGCGGCTATCCTCTGATCGTAGACCTGCCTCTGTGGAGGAAGAGGTGGTCCACCCTGACCGTGAACAAGCACCCCCTGAGAAGCAGAACCTTCAACTGGTGCAAGAGGTCTGGTCCTAGGGCAATTACGAACCATGTGGTCCACACCTCCACATGCAAGGCACTGACGGTTTGCAATCCGAAAATCTTGGCGTAAATGCCCAGCCTTGTGACAATAAGTACAGACTAGGTTCGGCCTCTAGACAGCAGGTGGGTAAGGTAATACCCTAGCAGGAAGGGGCGGAGCTGGCCTTCTAATAGGCCCCACAGAATGCCTAGCAGCAACAGAACGCTGAATAGCACGCTTCCTTGAACTAGTTTGTTCCTGAATTCTTGTAGCATCCAGGATATCTGCAAAAGAGCGAAGTTGCAAGGTAGCAATACGGTCCTGAATCTCAATGTCCAAGCTCAACAAGAAACGATGGCCTCTATCTTCGTCATTTGCCACCATGAAAGTAGCAAAACAACTTAGTCGGGAATATTCTGCAGCGTACTCATCCACGGTACGATTTCCCTGAGTTAAAGAAACAAATTGTCGTTCCATCTCATTCTTGGTGACATTAGGGAAGAACTTCATGAGGAAGCTCTCAGAAAAAGTGGCCCATGGAATGGGTCGGCCCAAACGTTCAGCCTCAGTCTGCCACCGAATGTGAGCAAGGTCGACAAGTTGGATGCTCACCACATCCACACGATTCACATCCGCAATACGTGCTGTGGTCAACAACTGCTCAGTCCTGATAAGCCATTGCTCGGCTACAAGTGGACCTTCAGTACTTGAGAACTTATCCGGGTGAAACCGCATGAAATCTGTTACATTACTAGGCCTCGGTGGCAGCACAATGGGGACAGGCACAGCGGGTTCTCTATTGGTAGTTTCATAAGTCATTCTCAACTTCTCATTATGTTCCCGTTGCATCTGCATCACCAATTCAATGTGCTTACATTGCATTTGCATCAACTGTGCAACAGTGGGGACATCAGACTGATCCTTCTCAGTACGGGAAAGAAGAAGCACCTTTCCTAGCCATGGTCGAAAATAGAAATCAAATGGTTAGCGTCCAGATCATAAGTTGGATATCAATTGTTCATGCGATCACTGTATTAATCATACTGTTGAGTCAAACCGATAAAATCCCAAATCTGATTAATATATCAATCAAAGCCAAACTTCCTTTTGTTAGTCACGTTTGACTGATATATTATCCAAACCCGGGCTCTAATACCACGAAAAACCTTATCATGCTCTGTTTTCCAAAAATACGGAATACGAGCACGTAACGTTGGCCCAGCGAATGACTAACGTCACTCATAAGCTGTTTATTCAATTAACTCAACAATATAATCAATACAGAACAAATGCGCAGGCAATAATAATAATCTCATGAACAATAGTACTTGGAATGAAGCAATAAAAATATTTAAATACAATAATAATAATCCAACGTCTGGAAATAATAATAAAATCTGGGACATAAGCCCAAAACAATAATAATCCAATCCAAAATAATAACAAGTCCCAATACATTAAGTTTATTAAAGCAATAAGCAATTAGAAAGCAGTAGTCTTCAGAATGTTTGTTCTCCAATTCAAGTAGGCAATTCTCCTTCATTACCTGTATACACTTCATCTAAAAAGATGAGAAAAAAATTTCTTAGAGCAAGTCATGGAAAGCAAGTAGAGAAAGCAAGGGAACAATGGAATAACGGTATAACAATGAATCAATGGATCAATAAGAATCAATAACATGGTAATCAATGCAACGATGTAACAATAATTCAATATTCTGTAACGGTAACCAACGGTTAATATAAATAATACTTAGACAATATTGAATACAAATAGGAACAATGATGAACAATATGCAATGTCGGTGATGTGTCAATCCTTTTTTCTATTAATCATTTTAATCCTAACTAATGCATGTACTACTGCATCACATACTACAGGTTCGATGCATACAATCAATTTCGTTTAGACTTAAGTGGTAGAATCTATAGTACATGTACTAGGTATGATGACGATAACGGTAATAACACGGGCCATGTGTAATTTCTTACACGATGACGATAACGATAATAACACGGGCCATGTGTAATTTCTTACACGATGACGATAACGGTAATAATCATGGGCCATCATCCGAGTACAGTACCTATATCATCAACTACTCTATTCAATTCCTTAAATCCTGGCTTATTAATTATTTTATCAATGCAACAATACAACATACAATTAATGGACATTTCGGTGAAATATAGTATCAATAAGGGAACAATAGGTTGGTAACATAAAATAGGAAAATTAGAATGATGACAATAACTCATTGGGGACGTGCAATGCATCATACATATATTAATTCATGCAACAGTACGATATAGGAATAATTAATCTATTAAAAAGTGGAATCAAAAATTCTGGAGAGCAAGCGCAATCTGTATAAAAATGCAGTTTTCCGCTGACTCAGAAATCAAAATTTGAATCCATTAGAAATTCTGGAAACTAGACTTCCACACGGTTCCAATGCATATTTAAAGTTCAAATTCTGACAACAGTAGCTAGGTCAAACACATAGTTCTTTATAGGTTTTATGTTCAGGCAGATTATCGACATCATGTTATTTTAATTTTAGAATCAGCAAAAACTCCATGATAATTTCATTAAAAATATTTTCTGGACTCCTAAACATGATTACTAATAATCTGAAAGTTTTCAGAGCAAAATTTTAAGATTTGATCAACCTTTTCACTATTTAAACATGCAAGATACAAGAATCTGAAAATCTGGAATTAAAAATACAGCTGTAGTAAAACGGGCATAACTTTTGCACAGCTTGGAATTCAAAAATTCAAGATGTTCTGGAAACTAGAAAGATAAGGATAAATTTAATATTAAGAAATTAATTCATTTTAAGATCATTTACTGGTTCAAAAATAGCAGTCAATATACAGGTCAACAAGCAATATAAAATTTTTAGGGTATTTTCTTGAAAATAAATTAATTAGCATGATGGGCATCGATTATTTAGTCAATAAATTTTGTAATCAACATGATGGGTGCAATAACATGATGAATAAAATTAGAACATGCTCATACATCAATTCATCATCAATCAATCATCAATCGATCAAATAACATACAACCTAGCAATTATCTCTACATTAATTTATTTGTGTCGTGACTGTATGTGTAACTCTATTGTCCATACTATATGATGTATGTAAGATTCAATATTTTTGGATTCAAATTGATACGATATCAAGAGTATTGGGGTTAGCTCGTGTAGACCCTCAATAAACCCAACCAAAAAGAGAAACAATGTATAATACGATGCACAAAGGATCTACTTGCAAGAGTTTCAACATAATTTGAATTTGATACAATTAACAATTCAAGAGGACGGTGACTTGCCTTATAGACGGTGAAAACGAATACCAAGAATAAAGGGATAAGGATCCCGAAGCAACGAACCCACAAACTAGAAAATAATAACACGTGCAATGTACGTGTAAAGCAACGAGCCAAGCTATACAGCACACAAAGAGACAGAAGCGACAGAGCAAGAGAGATAGAGCACGGCCAAGAGGTAGCGGCATCACTGGGACCCACCTATGTTTTTGGTAAACAGACGCCCGGGCCTGGTCACTACGACCCCCTTTGTGAGGAGGCACCCCTTCTCCCGAAGTTATGGGGCTATTTTGCTGAGTTCCTTAGAGAGAGTTGTCTCGCACCCCTAGGTATTCTCTACCTACCCACCTGTGTCGGTTTCGAGTACAGGTACCCTTTTGTTGAAGGTCGTTCGAGCTTTTCCTGGGAGTATGGCCTGGGTTACTTCAGCGTCGTAGCACCTGGTACTCGGACATTGGCTCGAGGCATTTTCTCTACCCCTTCTTACCCTGAAAAAGCAGGGTCACCTTGCGTCCTTGAACCGATAACCATCCTTCGGCTAACCTAGCCTCCTCCGTCCCTCGGAACCAACAAGAGGTAGTACAGGAATATTCACTTGTTGTCCATCGACTATGCCTTTCGGCAATATCTTAGGCCCTGACTCACCCTCCATGGACGAACCTTGCGGAGGAACCCTTAGGTTTTCGGGGCATTGGATTCTCACAAATGTTTGCATTACTCAAGCCGACATTCTCGCTTCTGCTTCGTCCACACCTGCTTGCACGGGCGCTTCCCTCTAAAGCAGAATGCTCCCCTACCGATGCATTTTGACATCCTAGCGGTGGCAAGGGCGGACGGTGTCGGGGCGACATCGACGAGTTGGGTCGTCGATTTGGGTTAACAGCGATGGGTCACTGCAATTTCGAGGAGAGCAGAAGAGGAGGGGGATCGGGGTTTGTCCTGGCGATGGTGGCGGCTGTGTAGGGCATCGATGGGAGTAGGGTGGAAATGGGGTATGGTCGCCGGAGCACGGGGGTGGCCGGAGCTGGCCGGGGAAGACGACGGAATAGGGTTCTAGCAATTTTGGCGGGAAAACAGAGAGAGAACGGCGAGGAGAGAGAGAGAGAGAGGAAAGAGAATAGACGGCTAGGATTTTAGAATTGTATATTAGGGTTTGCATTAGGGTTGTATTTATATGGTACAATTAGGGTACTCGGTTAGAGAATTAGGGTCCAAGAAGAGCGGATTTGGGTTAAGAACAAATGAAATTGGGTTTTAGAGTTTAATTAAGAGATAGATCAAAATCAATAGGGTTCAAATCAAAATACCCACAATTAAATAAGAGAACAATAGGATCAACAAGAATAGCCCAATCAAAAGAACGAAGAATTTCATGAACAAGTCTTAACTAAAATAAGAATCAAGGAAGAAATTGGGTATTCATTCAATTGCAAATAAAAATATTACAAAAGGGAAAAAATTGAAAGAAAAAAAAAACAAAAACAGTAGTTACAATTGTATACTCCCGATATGGGATTAATACTAAACATCCCCCCCCCAGCTGTCTCTCACTTGCATCGCTGACGTCAGCTCCTCGCCTGGCCCCACCCGCCAGCTCAGCAAGGAGCAGACAGCGCCATCTTTTTCCTGTGCACGTGGGTGAGCCCATACTACTCCCCCGCTGACGTCATCGGATGGCGTCAGCCCACAGCAACTTCTGCTGCTGTCCTCTGAACCGTGGGCCCCATATCTCATCACATAATTACGAAACTGCCACTCTCCTTTATATATATATATATATATATATATATATATATATATATATTATATGTATCTCTTTTAGAAATTACGGGGTATTACATCTCCTCTGCCTCAGATTCAAGTCATTCTGCTGGTAGATGTACTTTAGACTCTTATGATCCGTGTACATGTTAACCTTTTTCCCGTATACATAGTGCCTCCACTGCTTTGGTGCAAAGATGATCGTTGCCAACTCCAGATCATGGGTTGGGTAATTCTTTCCTTGCGGTCTCAACTGTCTAGACCCATAAGCTATTACCTTCCTTTCTGCATCAGCACACAGCCCAGTCTGCATTGGGAAGCATCGTTGTAGACATCATTGTCGACTCCTGCTTTTGGCAAAGCTAGGATGGGAGCGGTATTCAACCTCTCCTTCAACTCCTGAAAGCTAGCCTCACACTGTTCTGACCATTTACCACTTAGGTTCTTCTTTGTAAGCCCCTTGAGCGGCACAGCTATCTGGGCGTAGCCCTGAATGAACCTTCTTTAGTAGCCTGTTAATCCCAAAAAGCTCCTGATCTCTTTCACCGTAGTCGGTCTTGGCCAATCTCTTACTGCCTCAATCTTTTGTAGGTCAGTAGCCACTCCCTCCTTAGAAAGAATGTGACCCAGGAAGGTGACTTCAGTTTTTCAGAAGTCACACTTAGACAACTTTGCATACAGCTTCTGCTTATGTAACTTCTTCAGTACCTCTGCTAGGTGCTCGGCATGCTCTACTTCTATCTTGGAGTAGAACAGTATGTCGTCGATGAACACAATGACGAAAGAATCGATGAATGGCTGCAGGACCCTGTTCATCATGTCCATGAAAATAGCAGGTACATTGGTTACTCCGAACGGCATGACCAGGAACTCATAGTGACCATGACGAGTTCTGAGCACTGTCTTGTGCACATCTTCTTCCTTTACTCGGACCTGGTGATAACCCTGACCGTAGATCTATTTTAGAGAAGACAGCTGCTCCTTGTAGACGGTCGAATAGATCATTGATTCGAGGAATCAGATACTTGTTCTACACTGTTATCTGGTTCAATTCTCCGTAATCGATGCACATCCTCATCAATCCATCCTTCCTCTTTACCAAAAGAACAGGTGCTCCCCAAGGTGACACACTCGGCCTGATGAATCCTTTGCCCAACAACTCTTCAATCTGCTTCTTGATCTCATCCTGTTCAATCGGTGCCATTCTGTATTGTGCCTTAGAAATGGGTGCACTCCCTGACTGAACGGAGATGCTGAACTCTACATCCTGCAGAGGTGGAAGCCCGGGTAGATCTTCTAGAAACACTATTGGAAAATCCCAGGACTATCGGAATCTGCTTCACTTCTTCGGGAACCTTCTGCTCAGATAGCGCTGCTACCAACTATTTACAGTTCCTTTTCCCTTGAAATGTAACTGCTGGTCCCCTTGGTGCCTTTATTACAACCTCCTTACTCTTACACTCAATAGTGGCACTGTAGATGGACATCCAGTCTATGCCAATGATAATGTCGACCCCCAAAACTGCCAACTCAATGAGGTCGGTGCCCAAGATTCTGCCTCCAATCTCAAGATCACATCCTTCATAATATCGGTCTATAGTCAAATTTTTTCCTGATAGGGTAGCCACAGATAGAACTTTGCCAGGAAATTTTTTTGGTTCGACCCCCAATCGTTTTGCAAATAAGGGTGACACAAATGTGTGAGATGATCCCGTATCAAATAAAACCGTTACTTTTACATCCATTACATCACTTTAATATAAAGACATCCTAGATTCTACGATTTCTCTCTGAGCTCTCCCCGTAATTCCTGGATTTCTTTCTTCATGTCTTAAAACTTCTGATGACAATCCTGCTTGTCCCAGCAAGTCGTGTGCTCTAGCTTGGCGAAGTGTTGAGCATTCACGTGACGGAGCTTTTTGAGTTCCTATACTTGGTGGCTCAGTTCATGAATGTGTTTCCTGTCTTCTTCTTGTTTTTTTTTTGTCGTGCTCTAAGTGGTTTACTGTCCACTTCTGGGCATCCAATTCCCTTCGAAGAGAAGTAACAACAACACCTTGGTCATCTTGAATGGTTTCTTCATCTGAGGATTCTTCTGGAGAATCAGGTGGAGGTGGAGTAATCTCCCTGGACTTGGGTAGTTCTTCTTCTATTTCTACTGGGTCTTCTTCTTCCTCTTTTGGATCTTCTTCTTCCTCTTCTAGGTCTTCTTCTTCCTCTATTGCCTCTTTTTCTTATTCTATTGGCTCTTCCTCTTCTTCAAAAGGAACGAACCATTCCACCTCATTCTCGGGGTCATGATGATTGGCCATCTTATAGGGAAAAGGAAGAGAAACATCAGCATATAGAGCAACACAAATATAAACTACTTATATTTAAATCTCCATAAGCTGAACTCACACTCTAATGTCCACCCTAATGTGTCGTCCTTGTAAATTTGTACTACTTATTGAAGTGTGTCTCCGATACCGCTCTGTAACGCCCCGAATACCAAAATACGATAATTCATAGCTCAACAGGATCTACACTTCACTTCGTACAATTTTACAAGGAATATAAAATTTTTTATTACAACATTGTTCTTTTACAACAATAACGCAGCGGAAAATAAATGAATTACAACAGGACAATTTTAACAATTTTGGCATGCAAGTAAACATCAGCATCAAATTCATCTTTACAACTTCCTGTAAGTTCCAAGACCTGCATATGAAACTGTGGGCATGTCAGTTGCTTACAACTGACACAATATTATAAACAGAGATCCTCTCTGTGCTGTATTATAACGAGATCTCTTACCTTAACAATCACAAACTTGAATGCATATAAAAGTGTAAAGAGTGACTATCCTAATCATGTCAGTGTATGATATGACTTAATGCCTAATGCATATGTTATATTACAATGACACTAATACATACTTGTTCAGATTCTATGCATCTCATACTACATAGGTCCAAGGGCAAGCACCTATGTACTCCACATTAAAGGGTTTAATCCCTCACCATGAAAATTACCTACAAATAAAATAAAGTTTAGACATTCCACGAGTACGAATTCCAACCTCAGAGATCCACCGCCCACAATACACAATCATCATCGTGCGAACATCCCGCAAGTGTTCCTCTAGCCCCGATATACGCATATACACTGGAGTACGGCCTACTATCCGCCAAACTAATCATGATCCCGGAATCAACTGCCCAATCATTCATAATCCCAGATTTAATTAAGGCTCGCCTCCATCGCAAGCAACCACAGCCCCGGAATCTACTGCCTGACTGGGTGTATAGTCCTGGAATCCACCGCTCGACTATATAGAGGGCCCCCACTTACGTTTGAACAAGTTTACTACATCTTCACTTAGTGCCTAATTCTTAAGTTAGAACAGGAATAAATTATACTAGTAGAGCTAGCTTACCCTCCTACCTGTCTTATACAAAAATATATAGAGAATGATAGCCCATATTGGCCACTTCTCAAATCAATTATTCATTTTCAATACTTGCCGGTACCTGGGACTCATTAAGCCTCTAGAATCAACATCTTTTCATGTTTAACAACTTGGGGTACTCATACCCTTATAACTCATGTTCATGTATTCATAATTCATTCAAATTCTTTCATTCATTCTTATTTATTCATCAACAAGTACAATCTCGACCTATTCATTTTCACAATACACTTTTCATATTCATCAAAACCTTCTCAATACAAGTTAATGAAGATTAAAACATAATCTCTTAAAATTCATCATTGAAAACTCATCACATCATTTTCCTTTGATTTATTTTATACCAATTCCTAACATTATTTGTAACACCCCTGCCCCGAGCTCGGACAATTTGTACTATTTAGAAGACAAATTAGATACTATGTAGTACAACTGCCCACCATAGGCTGCCTCTCAAAAGGTGGTTAACCGAATTGGTGACTCTTGATCATAGGAAATAATATTTATATTTAATTAATTTTTGTTCAACTCCCGATGTGGGACAAACTCTCACATTCACTTTCGATATCCCTTTTCGAGAGACACACATAGTCACATGGGCCCCCAACATTGGGCACCACGTCATCAGAGGCCAACCAAAACCAAGCACTCAGTGCTACTCTCCTAAACCATGGGCCCCTCGTAATGACATCAGCACACCATCACCGAAGCAACAACATCATCTCTTGTTGTTTCGTTCCTTCACTGTAGACCCCCATATTAAAAAATATTTCCATATAATCCCTCCTATAGGAATCCCTATAGGCAACACATCTTTATATATATATCTATATATTATACTCTTTGAAAATTACGGGGTGTTACACACACCCTCCCTTCATAAATCAGCGTCCTCGCTGAGCACGGGGCATGCACAATCTAGTGCAAGATCTCCTTTCTAACCAATGTGGAATGGCGTACCCTGATTCTGATAGCTGTACAGTACCCTGATTCTGATAGTTGTACAGTCCCTTACCTGGGAGACCTGTCCCAACCTCGCTCCCTCTCAGGCATACTTACCAGTACATTTGCTAGCTCCATCTCAGGCATAACCACCACTCTGTACCCACACTCGGTATCGAAAGTCAGCTCTGATACCATTCTGTAAAACCCCTGCCCCGAGCTCGGAAAATTTATACAATTTAGAAGACAAATTAGATACTATGTAGTACAACTACCCACCATAGGCTGCCTCTCAAAAGGTGGTTAACCGAATTGGTGACTCTTGATCATAGGCAATAGTATTTATATTTAATTAATTTTTGTTCAACTCCCGATGTGGAACAAACTTTCACAATCACTTCCGTTCTCTATCCCTGAAAGACACACACAGTCATGTGGGCCCCCAACCTTGGGCGCCACGTCATCAGAGACCAACCGAAACCAAGCACTCAGTGCTGTTCTCCTAAACTGTGGGCCCCTCATGATGACGTTAGCACGCCATCACCGAAGCAACAACAGCATCTCCTGCTGTTTCGTTCCTTCACTATGGGCCCGCTTCTTCCCAATATTTCCATATAAGCCCTCCTATAGGAATCCTTATAGGCAACACATCTCTATATATAAATCTATTTATATTATACTCTTTGAAAATTATGGGTTGTTACATCATTAACCATTTATATATATCTTTTTTGAGTTCACATCTCATCTAAGCATGAATATGATCTTTATTTTTCCAAAATATGACTTAAAACAGGGAGAATATATTTTCAGTTACCTCGGTTAAGTATCATTTTCAAAACAGTAAATTCAAAGTCAGAAACTACATTTCATGCTATTTGTAAAAGTCATAGAAAACCATATACTTAACGAAACTTTGCGTTATTTATATCAAAATAAAGGTGTACAAGTCTACTACAATTTCTTAGTTTAAGTTTCCTCAAAATACATAACCCTGAATTCTTTGAAAGATACAGTAGGGTCGAAATACTGAAATACTGCCACTGTACAGTCTTGTAAAATTCATGTAAAATTCCATTCTTTATGAAAAATTGATTTCTGGGACTTTTCAGAGAGGTTAACGAGTCTACAACAACTTCTTAGTCCTGACTTTTCTCAAATTATTTCATTTACAATGCTGAATTGATCAAAAACCGAAAGATGTGCAGATTTCCAGCAACCAGCCAACTATAAGTAGTTTTGAGTTTAGATTTTCTTAAAATAGTAAATGACCTCCAAATCTTATAAAATTTTAAAGGGATGTTCCTGACACATACAAGATGCTCCCCAAAAAGTTTTAGTTCTATATTCCAACTATTTTATTAGATACGATTTTCTGATGTGCAAACAAAATTCAAAACAGTAACTTTTCTTGGCATGAATTAGTAACTTCATGTACAAATCTATATTCATACCATTTAATCTAATCATGATGTACTACCATGCAATCAAACAACATCAATCAACTTATTTTCATGACAATCTTTCAATTAGCATGCATTTTCATTCTAAATATCATCATTACAATTTAATCACTACTCATATGCATATCTATTTTATATATCAATTTACCTACACATGCATGATACTATAATTTAGAAAGTTCAAGAAGACAACTACCTCAATAAAGATTCTAATGTAGAAGAAGACTCTTAGAAGTTGCTCCTTGCTCCAAGAATGGGACTCCCTTCTACTCCTAGCAAGCTCTCCTTCCTCCAAGCAAGAACTCAAACAGCTCCCTCTTTCTTTTCCTCTCTTTCTTATCTTTTGTTTCTTTTGATCTTTGGTGCAAGATTATGAAAAAAAGGAGGTGGTATTTATAGAGTTAAATGGGTGAATGAAGAGACACCCATTACCCAAAAATAAATAGTCATTAACAAAATTAATCACCCACTCACCATTACTACACAAACCCCC
This sequence comes from Hemerocallis citrina, assembly GCA_017893485.1. Classification (NCBI taxonomy): domain Eukaryota; kingdom Viridiplantae; phylum Streptophyta; class Magnoliopsida; order Asparagales; family Asphodelaceae; genus Hemerocallis; species Hemerocallis citrina. The sequence continues at coordinate 154,750,646 of CM030362.1, forward strand.
ACATCTTCTAATTCCTTCATGAATTGGCCAACCCTTGGATTTTCCACGTGTGCACACTCTCTCATTCATTTGTTAAATTATTTGTTTATAACCTAAATGTATATACTTGTTACATGAAACATGTAGGATTTAAAAGTGTTTATTTAAAGTAGAATAACTTAATGGGCTTCTTCTTTTTAATGAATTTCTAGTTGGCTTCCTCTTGTGGGCTTGGTTCATTTTTATTTTTTTATTTTAATGGGCTTAGAGTCTTCTATTTGGCCTTTGGTTTGTAATAGACAACAAAAAATAAAATAAATGAAAGGAAATTATGCATAACTCTAAATAAATTTTAGAATGAAAATAATGAGATGAAATTGCAAGTGCGTTGCATGTGTAAAAATAAAAAAAATGAATTCTTATTTAAAAATTTAATACGGGATGTTACATGAACTACCCATATCCAAACTGCTAAGGAATACCCTGTAGGAATTATAGCTTATGTTGTCTTTTCTAGAAATGTGATGCCCTAGTAAGGAAAATGAAGTCATTAGTAACTCCGTTGTAGTACATGGATATCAATGTTTGGCTGCTTAGGGAATTGCTTGAACAAGCTTCCACCCCCATTTCATCAGTAGTGCAAAGTTCCCAGCCCTCCTTGTTGTTTTGGTTGATAGATCCTCTTCTAATTAGTACAAGCAGTCCCACTTGTCTTGGTGTCAGCTCCAACCCAGAAGAACCTGCTATGTATATGGTCTATTCTAGATATAACCCAGTTAGGTAGTTTAAAGAAAGATCCATAATATGTTGGAAGAGCACTAAGAGCTAAGTTAATGACAACTAGTCTTCCCCCTCTTGATAACATTCTACCCTTCCAAGTAGAAAGTCTCTTTTGAATTCTCAATAGAAGAGGTTGTCAGCCTCTCTTCTTCAATTTACCTTTGGAGAGAGGCATACCTAGGTAGTAAATGTAAAGGGGTAAAGGCATAACTAGGTTACCTTTGGATAGAGGCATACCTTGGTTGTAGGTTTTTCTGGGTAGAGGCCTCTTTCCCAGAATTTTATGCCTAGGTATGCCTACCTAGGAATGCCTCTATGCATTTACTACATAGATATGCCTCTATCTAAGGGTAAACTATACATTTACTACCTAGGTATGCCTTTATCCAAAGGTAAACTGAAGAAGAAAGACTGACAATTTACCTTCGTAACCAAACCCACGTGGTGTGTTGATCTACTACAGAGATTATCTTGACCAGCTGCGAGAGTACGTCGAGTGGGAGCCATACACGACCGACAGATTGGAAAGGCTACAACCGATGCACACAACGAGTAGACAGCTGTGGTTGATGAGAGCGCCCCTCATAAACTTTAGTAGTAGAGTTTTACTTCCCCGATCGAGTTCTCTGATAGTTCGGGATGCAGCAGAGCATCCTGACACCCTGATCGTACGACACTGCCCTGCACAATGTGAAGGGAATGGGTTACTTGCCGGATCACAATTGGACAAATTTTCACCAATTCCATGTCGACACATGAAACGATCGGTGGTTTGATACGATCATACAAGGTATTCTTCCTTATGATGGCTCGTTGCATGGTACCTATATATTGCTCCTCCACTGTACCAGCAGGGATCCAAACTCCATTTCCGAGGAGAGATGGAACCAGCACTTGAGTATTTCACTATTCCACCCATGTATCAATCGAGGGGGCGTCTTCTCGATTAATCGTAAGATAGAACTTTTTTGTGTTTATTTTATATAACTTTAGCAAAATTTTCCATTTGAATCATTATAATTTGTATAAGATACATTCTAAATGCATGAGTTATTGCGCAAAAATGTGCTCTGGCCTTGACAAGTAATGCCGTCGACAGCATCAAGGAGTTCGCACACGAGATTCTCAAGCCGTGCAGGTCGCAACTCAAAGAGGTTGGTGAGGGAGCGATGCTTAATGCTATGTTGACACAACCACAAGGAGAGGAGCTATCATACAAAGAGTAGCAACAAGAGAGCCGCAAAAAGAAGATGTGCCACTAGAAATAAAGCAACTTGATGAACATATCCCCATCTCATAGCTCACACAATTTGGTTGAAGCCGGCTAAGGCAACGCCGGCAGAGGAGGAAGCCCACTCTTTTTATACCAAGTTAGGTCCTTGACAATTTCTTTGTTGTCTACATTGTATTTTTAATGACTTGTGATATTTTGTAAATTTGGGATTGTGATAATTTGGATAATTTGGACTCTAATTCATTGAAAATGTGTTATATTACGAGTCTTGGTGTGATTGTGAAATTTTGTGAAAGTGTGGTATATTATGATTTCTTCATGATTTCTTATGATAGTTGATAATTGCGGCCTCACTTCAAAATATTATTTTAAAAAAAAGATGTATTGCTTTCTGGTTTAAGAATATCCAGGAAATATCTTTTAAGGAGCGCAATCCCCAATTGCGATATCTCTTTAACAAAATAACAACTAGAATTTTTCTTTAACTCTCCACCACTTAATTCTCCGTGTCTCAATTATTTTTATTTGTACTGTTGTCACAGCTGGGAACTGCGACAACCTAAAAAAAATGAAAGAAATTGCAGTTGAGAAATGCGGCTTCATAAGAGCTGTAGCCACAGTTTCCAACTGCGGTTATAGCTGACCTGACAAGAACTAGTGCACAAAGGAAAATAGTTTGGAAAATGTCTGAGTTTGAAAATAAGTTTCAAAAAGTGGCTTAGTTTGGGAAAAATCCCCACATTTTAAATTGAAATTGTATCATTTAATCACACTTTTAAAAAAAATCTTGGAATATTGTATAGATATTATTAGATGAATTTTTTCCCCAAAAAAAAATTTTCTTCTCATTTTTGAAAACTGTGTGCATTATTGCACAGAATTATACTAGCTTTTAAACGGAAAGGCATTAGTAATAGTTGTAAGACCAAGGACTTTCAAATCTTATTTATATTTGGAGTTGTTTGATTTTACGTGTTGTGCATGTGCAAATTTATGCATGCATTACTCTAAAAATATTTCATAAACTAGTAATCCCAATTATTCTTCACTTTTTAGAAAGCCTAATTTAATCCTAAGCCTAACCTGTCTCTTTGTAGCCCACTTTAATAATTAATTAATTAAATTAGTAGAGCCCATGATCTTTTTGCCCAATAGCAAGCCCATTTAATTTAATTCTTTCTTTATTTTCGCCTAACTTGTAGTGTAGACTCAAATAGTAGATAATTAATTTAACTAACATGAACAACTTGTAAGTGGGGGACACTACGGTGGCACGTGCATGCACTAGAGTGTGCAAAGCACCCCCATGAGCTTGGCCGGATTATGCATGGGAGGAAAGGGAGAGTGGATGAGGTGGAGAGGTGTTTACTCCACCATGGAAAGTTATGGCAACTCCCTAATTCATCTAGGCCTTTAATCCTTAACCACTTGATCTAATCCTAGCCTTCGATTCTCACTAAAAATTTGTATAAATACCCCCCCTCCCTGCATTAGTTATCCTTGCACCTAATCTATATCAAAAGAGAAAGATAAAGAAATACAATTAGAGAGTAAAAGATTGAGAGAATAGTGAGTTCAAAAGATTGAGTGGTGTGCCATTGTAGGTACTCTTTCCTATTAGAGGCCGGCATTTCTTCAAGAAGCAAAGGGAGAGCTCGGGTTTGCTTCAAGGTAGGAGGAGACAACTTGTGGTGGCTCAAACTAGGACAAGAATGCCTCTTTTGATCATTCTAGGAGTTCTTAGGAGTTCATTTTGTTTTCTCTCAAAATAAGATGGGCAATTTTCACCAACTTCTAGATAGTTACCATGCTAGGTTTGTGTTTTGACCATGCTAAAATAGATAAGTGAAAATATTTCTTTATGTTAGTACCATGATTAAGGAGAAAAAAGGAACATATGTGAAATTGCTTGAAATGACTTGTGAAATTGATTGAATGATATGATTAGAATTTTTGTTGTGGTAATTTGATATTGCTCTAGCATGTTAATTTAGAATGAATGATTCTCCATGTTGAAATATTCATGTTTGTGGGAAAAGTGCAAATTTAAGAAATGTGCTTACGTGAAAAATACAAATTATGAGAATCTCCATGTTATTAAAATAAGATTGATTAGTAAATTATGCATGTTTATGGTTAGTATGATTGATACTAAATAATCCTAAAGTTGTATGTTAGTTGTTGGAAAAATGAACATTTTGTAATTTAGGCCAAGTTCAAGAAATGATCAATTTGTGTGTTAATCAAAAGGAAAGAAGAAAACTCATTAGTCTAATAAAGAGGAACCAAATTATGATTGAAAGATATCAAGAAAAATTTCTCTTTGAAAAAGAAGTTGTTAATAGAATATTATGTGATTTCATGTACACTTTATATAAATAAAAGAGTAGTACTTTATATGAAAAATGAGAATTAAATGGCTTTAAAAACCCTAAATTTACTTTTTAATTTGAAAGAAATCCAGTAAGGAATTTATTTAGTTTTAAAGAAGAACAAATCACATTTTCGAAGAAATGAGTCTTTTAATTAACTAGAATAGCTACAGTCGTATACAAAACAAATTGAAATTATTTTCCCTACGGGTTAGTCACTCTGTCCATACTGGTCAGTGGGTGCAAATTAAAAACGTCACTGTAGTAGGAGGTCATGGGTTCGAATCTTGGCATAAACTCTTTATTTTTATTTTTTTGAAAATAACCCATTACTAAGACTTCGCGTATAAATGGATTAACCCCCCCCCCCCCCCCCCCCCCCCCCGCGTGTAACACGTGGGCGCTCTATCCTCTTTGGTCAGCCGCTGCGTCACAGTACGTTACTGTAGCGCTGCTGCTGTTGTTTATTTTTGGGGGAAATTAATGTTTTAAAATGATTTTTTATTGTAAAATTAATTTATAAAAATTATGTTAATTATCCTGAGATTAATTTGAACTTATCTACAAAATTTCTATGGATTGATTAAAAATTGTAGATCAAGATTAAAGAGATTATAAGGGTGTTTAATGTGACAATTAAAGCAATATGTATTTCTCTTCTTTAGGAAAAATTATGTGAAGTTATTTGAGAATTCGTGACTTAATGAAAATGTGAATAATTTCGTTTGGTTTAAATAAATGAGATTTTAGACTTATGAATGCAAAGAAAAATTATGAGATTAAATATGTAATTCGAGAAATTGTCAAAATGAAATTATTGTGTTTCTTTAGTTTGGAAAGTAATGCATAAATTGAAATGAAGAAGAATCATAATAATTTATGAAAATATTGATGAGTGTGAATACTCAATTTATGAACATGGAATGAAATTTTGAACTAGAGGGTAGCTAAGTCCTATTACCGGCAATTGAATGAGTTATATTTGTTGAGATGAATTATCGAGATGAAAGACCAAGTTGGTCATGTTGTTGATTAAGACCGGTATACAGGAAAGAGCTAACTCTAGGGGTTGATTTTGTTCATGATTCAAATAATTAAGGACTAGACACATAGTGGTGTTGTGATGAAAGTGAGAAAAAAACACGAGTATGAGGGCCATCGGATTGGCGGTGTGAGAGTGATTCACAGATTGCCTGCTTGATGCGTCATGACACGGCATGAGCACTACTCCGGAATTATCGTCCCAGTGGCGACGCTTGTGGGGTGTTTGGTGACTACAGGTGGTGTCATCGTTCCATGACAGAGGCTGAATTGTCCATAGATTGCCTGCATGATGCGTCATGTCAGTGCGTGGGATTCCCCTCCACATTGTCTGGACATGGCCTCGTAATTCATAGAACATCTAGGATACTTACCGTAGTTACCATAGTAGTTTAAGTCATGGCGAGGGACTGAACCCTACAAGATGAAGTACGATTAAGGACTTGCCCTCGGACCTATGTAGTGTGGGATCCATAGAATCCGAACAAGTGTGCATTAGTATCATATAATATAACAACTGCATTAAGGACTAAGTGCACAGCACAACACGACATCTATAGGATAGTTCTCGTAGTTCTGCTTGTGACAAGTGTGTGCTTTCTAAGTAGGAGAAAAGTGATGTTTTATATCCTTGCGTCAGTTGAATGAACTGTCGAGACCACAGTTTCTTTGCAGGATAAAGAGACTGACAAGATTAAAGTAAGCATGCTACTTAAATAATGTTTCAAGTGTTGTATATTTTATTCATGTAATTATTATAAATTGCTTTCGCTGTTTAAATTTAATTTAAATATGAAACTATGATGTAATAAAAGTTTTAATTTCCTTGTAAAGTTGTATGAAGAGAAGTGAAGATCTTGTGGAACTTCGAATTCAGTCTGTTTTGAAATTCGGGGTGTTACAATAGTATATTTTGTTGCTTTCACCGCTTGCATCTAAATAATTTAATGATCAATCCATAACCTTACAAACTTTTTCGTTACTAACACATTATTAAATAAAATATGACCTTTGTTTTTGTATGTTTTCTTAAATGGTGGGTACTAATTATAGGAATTATATATGTTGAAATAATACATTGATTTCAAATTCAAATATGAAAAAAAGTCATGATCAAATCAAAATTGATGTGGAACAGGAGTATCAATCAGATCCAAATTGATATGGTTGCAGGTTTGGGCCAAAAAGTTCATGCTCAACCCTAATTGATATAGGTTGGTTTAGGAGCTATATATAGAGATGTAGGTCTTCTCCACGCTATAAAAATAAAGTAAGATTGTTTGGAGATTTGTAAAGTTTTGAGAGAGAGTTTTTATAATCCCCGTTTCTGAGTATACAAAAATTTTATACGTATTTTTGTAATTTGACCATTTTTTCGCCCTCTTAAATTATTTTTGTATTGAATTCATTTTTGAATCTTCTATTGGAGTCCATTCTAATATAATTGGAACTATTTTCATTCATCATATCCATTCTATAAATATTTAATTCTTCATTGTGATGAAGCCCAAACTATAGCCCAACTTAATACTCTGACATAATATTTATCCCAAACCTATAATTAACCACCCATTATCTCCTCCATTATCTCACTAACTACCCACTAATCCCTCACCTCCTTAACCAATTCTCTTCCAACCCGTCGCCTCTTCAACTTCTTCTCTTCTCTCTCATATTCATCCCGAGTTTCACCTCCTCTGAGACTCCCCGCAACCCATTCCCTGCATTCTTCCATCGCCAGCAACCACCATCCCTAACTCCACCATTGTCGAGCTCTCTTGCCTCGTCGATGCCCCACCGTTGTTGCCATTGCCGACCAACTGCCTCCCTCCTGAAACTCCCTACCGCCCCTGAACTCACCATAACTAGCCTGCGCCACCCCCGATAATCCCTCCTCCATCGCTATGTACATTGCTGAAGCTGCATCTCCCATCACCTCCTAGACTCCATTGCCTCCCTCATTCTCCTTAGTGCAACCACCACCCTAGCTAGCATCACCATCAATCGCCATTGCCGCCCTCCATCGCCGATCCTCCACCGTAGCCACCGAAGCCTCTCCAATCGCCACCACCGCAGTGCCACCTCCCTGTTGCCTGCACACAATCACCGACCACTCATCTCCAATCATCTTCAGCCACCGCAACCACCAACTGCAAAGCAACATCGCCGCCTCCTTGACTCCTCACCGATCACCTCGTCACCATGCCATAGCACCACCACCGCACCTCACTGTCCACCTCCACTGCAAACACCACCGGTGACAACTCGAGCATCCCTCCACTGTTGTCATCTCCTCCTGACTGTCTACCTTCGCAGCCTGCATCCCGACCACCCCCCTGCACGAGCTACCGACCACCAACAAACCCGTGGCCTCACTGTCACCTCTCTATGCCCGAACAGTAGCAACCCGACGCCTTCAACAACACCTTGACCCCGCGCCTCACGAACGATCACAGCCACCACTTTCTACACTCACAGCCATTCACTTTGCGGACCGAACACCTCGCTATTACTGCCTTACTATTTTTCCCGCTCTCACTTGTTGCCCACTACTGTGCGCCACCCATTGCCATTGTGATTATCCTCTTTCCGTCGTAATCATCGTCATACAAGGCAAGCATCTCTTGAACTCAATTTATTGTTCTAGTTCATAAAAATATTTATTGAACTTTAGCAAGTAGTTATTGAACTGAATATCGTATCTAACGGAATTTCATTATTGGTTCATTGTTTTCCTTATCGTGCCCTATTATTGATTCAAGTTTTGATCGTTAATTCTTCATATTATTGAATATTTGAATGTTCTATCCTGTCATTTTCTCAAACTTATACTGAGGTTTCCACTCAGTTCCTGATATTAAAATTTAGAACTTTATACATAGAAATTGTAGCACACTGAGTCTTGAATCCGGAACATCTTACGAATTCTCAATCCGATTTATAGATTGTAAGTTATTAACATTTTAGAACTGTCATGTTGTAATTTCAAGAACCGGGACTATACACAAAACCAGTAAAAAATGAATTTATATGTATAGATACTATAAGTATAATGTATCGAGTGAATATATGTTGGAACCGGCAGGAAGGCTAGTTTTTGGAACCTCAAAACAGATTTGCATTCCCGTAGGAGCAGAAAAGTGAATTTGAGTATCAATAGGTACTGTTGTCCAGAACTTGCATTGTAATATTTTTGCATACAAACCCGTTATTTTCTATATTTTAATAAATTGAAATATGTATATTTCATGTATTGCACAGCCTTAATATCTTCATGAAATAGCATTAATACTGCTGTTCCCATCGATTGTACCCATTGCATAATTCTTGATACCACCATTCTCATTGATCATATTGATTGCATGTCTATAATTGATTGTAATAAAATGATAACAAGCCGGGGTGATAAAGGGTACGACTTAGTAGTAAACAATATAGGAGAGTGTACTCGGAAGGGGGCCCATGTTTCCCATGTTACATGTTTACTGATCAAATTACCGTTCATATTTATCGATCACTGATTATGGTCATAAGAAGACTCGAGTACATAATCTTGTAGAATTCACCACTAGAGTCTAAATGTTAACATGATTGTATGCACCCGAAGTTGTGGTATAGTACGCAGGATTGTGTGCATTAGATAGGACTGAAAAAAGATTGATAGACATAAGATTCACAGTATATATTGACACCGATAACCGATTCATGATTCTTGAATACTGATTACTGATTTTGATTCTTGATACCAGATTACTGATTATTATTTACCTACTATTAATCATGTTACAGAACATTATTACCGATCATTGTATTATTGAGTATTATTTTACAGAATATTGACCATATTGTTTGTAACACCCCGCAAAATTGAGTAATGACAATTTTATCCTCGTGTGTTATGCACGTGTATTTTGTACTGCTACGAGTAATATTCGTAACGTATTTTTATATAAATATCATATTTTGATTATTTATATGTTTTATGTTTTTCCAAAACTCATTTCAATCATATTTTTAGCTAACTCAAACATTTATTTCAATCTTTGTGTTTTACGTGCACTGCACGTGCTTTCAATACATGTGTTGATTATACATATTTTTCGTTACATAAAATATCTGTAACATTATTAAATATACATGTTTTGTATTTTGACTGCTTTTCGTTCTCTTGAATTAATTTTTATTTTTGGCACGTGCATTGCACGTAAATTTTTATGTGCATTTTATTTCTAAAATTTTCTAAAATGTCATGCACACTTTTCTTCTCATTTTAATTGTCACAAATGTATTATTTATTTTTTTATTAAAATCCTTGGGCCCAAAATTCTATTTTCAAGCCCACTAGAAATTCATTAAAAAGAAGAAGCCATTAAGTTATTCTACTTTAAATAAACACTTTTAAATCATATACTTGTCATGTAACAAGTATATACATTTAGGCTATAAACAAATAATTAAACAAATGAATGAGAGAGTGTGCAGATGTGGGAAATCCAAGGATTGGCCAATTCATGAAGGAATGAGAAGAGGGTGAGGGTTTGTGTAGTAATGGTGAGTGGGTGATTAATTTTGTTGATGGCTGTTTATTTGTGGGTAATGGGTATCTCTTCATTCACCAATTTAACCCTATAAATATCACCCCCTTTCTTCATGAAATCTTGCACCAAAAATCAAAAGAAAAATAAAAGATAAGAAAGATAAGAAAAGAAAGAGAGGAAAAGAAAGAGAGTTGGAGCATTTTTGGTGTAACGACCCGAAAAATAGCATATGGCTATTTTGCATCGAAATGTGTGCGCGATTGAGAATTTCACGCGATTATATATTTTCTGATAACAATTATTTTTTAAATCAAGGATATCAGTTATTGTCTATTTTATATTATTAATGTTTTCGAAATTAAATTATTTGTATACGGATTATTACAAAGTGGTTTTAATGTATTTTGTATTGTTGGAATTATTAAAGTAGAGAGTGGGCCTTATTTGAAATGTATTGAGGCTAGGGGGCTTGTACGGAACATTCCCTTGGATATTTATCCATCTATTATTATTTAATTACATTTTTTACAAAAAGACCACCCCACATTCTCTTCCTTCTCCTTCTTCTTCCTTCTTTTTCTTCTCCCCGTCTGGTTCCACCCCGACCCAGAACCCACCTCCCCCAGTCCCCCACTCCATCTCCTTCCCCTACTTCTTCCTCTCCCCGTTCACTCCCAACCAAAAGAGAACCCAACCCTCCTTCCTTCCTTCTTCTTCTCCTTCTCGTTCGATGCCGACCAAAAGAGGCCCTAACCTCCCTCCCTTCCTCCTCCCATGTGCAACCTCATCAGTCATGTAGTATCTGTCAGGAATAGGTTGTGTACAATTAGAAATTCATAACGCGGGTTCAAATCCCTATATATGGAGAAACGGCTTGAGATGGGCACATGTAGTATGGGCTGCATGTTGCTTCGGAGACTTGCTGGCATTAGAATAAGAGCATCATCGCATTAGTAATCTTGCATTAGAATAAGAGCATCGTTGTATTGGTAATTTTGCATTTGAGTTTAAGTCATAATGTACACAGGCACAAATTATATGTACACGTCTCTTTTCCATTCGAGATGAATTGCAAATGTGATAATGAAGTAAATTAATAACCAAGCTATGGGCTTGGGATGTGATGTGATATTACCCAAGTTGGACTTGTGATGTGCGTGATTATTACCCAAGCTATCGGCTTGGTGTGTGATATGTTATTGCCAAAACTATGTTGGGATATGGGGTACGTTGTGATAAAATGCAAGTAAATGGTAAGGTGAAATGAGATGTTAGGTTGGACATGAGAGAATGTGGTCGTATGAGAATGAAGGCATATGTCTATGAGGTGATGCGTGATATAAGGAAATAAAATCAATATTGTATTATGAGTGGTTATTCAAATGGTTACTAAATATAAGTATGTTATGAGCGGGTATAGATATACATACAGGTGATGACTCGGAGAGTATTTGATGTAAAATCTCATTTATGATGTTTACATATTCATATGTCAAGTAAGATTTGTTTATCTTGGAAATTGTGAGTTCGTTATGTTTTTACTTGTAAGTTTAAATTATTTACTTTTTTAATGAATTATACCCACACCATAAATGGCTAACCCCTTAGTGTTTGGGGGTTAGGGAGTCCCTGGGCTACCCTAGGTCCCACTGTTACAGGTCCTCAGCAGTGCAGAGGTGAGGTGTAGGTACAGGTTCCGTGGAGTGGAGCTCCAGTTATAATTCGTTGTTATGTTTTAATTGTAAATAGTAAAGATTTATGCCTTAAATTGTATTTTTGATGTATAAGTATGAGGATGATGATGAAGAGTATAGTGTGAGGCAGCAGGATATGGTTTGGACTCGTACCCATTTCGTTGTGGAGTGTCGGGCGTCGTGGTAGGTTTTACAGGTTATTTTTCTAAAAACTTACTACGTTTTCAAAAGGATTTATGCTTTTTAATTGATAATTGTTAAACCGTTATGAGTTTGGCCTCCAGAGCATATATATATATCGCCTGTGTGATGATGCTCATTTTGGCCTGGGGAGCCCGTATTATTATTGCCTGTGATGTAAGCTACGGAATTTAGAGCAAAATTCCGTAAGCTTTTCTGTATTTTGGGCAAAAATTACAAGGGAGACTCTGTCCAAATTTTCTTTGAAACATAACTATTTTAGTTTATGTTTAAAGTGATATAGAAATTGGAAGAATTGATTTTGGAGTCAAAAAATAAAAGAAAAGGGGCAGGCAGTACAGTTTGGTATTACAAACTGATATTTGTAATTACTGCGTAGTAACTCTGTGTTGAAGAAAAGTTTTAAATTTTCCAGTTTTTCTGTGTCTTGAAACTAATTGAAGGAAAGATCTTGGCATGTGTCACGGTTTCCCAGTTACGGGGAGATCGGGGCGTTACAGATGGTATCAGAGCCGACTTCAATTTACAGTCCAACACAGTAGGAAAATTAAACTTGGATGCCCTTTAGGAGTTGGGTTTTAGCTAGTTGTTGATAGTTATAATTCTTATTGTTGGTTTTTTCAACTTATGTTTTATAATTTTTCTATATCTGGACTAATTCCAGTATATGTGTTACCATCCTTTAAGCACATAAATGATGTTCGAGGATGTCCTAACCAAGGAGGTGTCGATGGAAGAGAGTGAACCGATATCGATGGATGATCCGATAACCTTAAGCGAGGAGCCAAGGAGACTTCACCACCACAAGGACTACAACATGAATGGGAGCAAATTCCAAAGACCACCAAGGTTGTAGTATGCAATCTTGTGAGAGAGTCAGGTACAAGAAATTAGTTTGTCCACAACTACAAGGGACAAGATCTGCACCAGCACCAGGGTTCAAGAACCAAGGTCAGAAGCAGAAGACTCAGGAAACGGAAGGCAAACTTAGAGGCACCAAGACAGGAAGTTGTTCTTATGTGGTGAGTAAGGTCATCTCAAGAACTAGTGTTCGAGGAAGGATACTTAGATACCAGTACATGTTACAAATGTGGGAGGATTGGTCATATCCAACCAGATTGTCCCCAGCTTCACAAGAAAGAACAGCAGATCAACCCCAAAGATGAATAACAAAGGAAAAGAGCCTATTCACCAAGGGTAGAGTTTGCACTTACTACCAGCAAGCTGTAGAAGGCAGGAGTGCTAGTACCGGTATGTGCATATAGAACTGCAACTAAGTTTAAAAGTTGTATTTTTGGAAGTTATTTTGGACTAAGAAGTAACGTATGAGGAAACACTTTCATAACCAGTTGGATTTATATATATATGGAATCCATACAACTGTTTTGTTCAATTGTGGTTCATCTCATTCCTTGGTCCGAATTATTTTTCAAGAGTCGAGATGTGTGCGGGAGGAAACTCCAGATTTGGTTTTGTTGAATACACCATCTGGAGCATCAGTTTCGAGCAAATTACAGGAGAAAATCCTGGAAGTTTGAAGTAATGATCATAGGCCATGCCCTATTCTAAGGAGGGAGTGGCTACTGAACTGCAAAGGATCAAGATAAGTGAAGGATTGACCTCAGCCAAAGATCGTGAAAGAAGCAAGGAGATAGATGACGAGATCAAGCAAGCCAGTATTAGGGTGATTACTCAAGTTTAGAGCTCGATTTTGGCACGATGGGAGCTGCAACCGAGTCCAAGTAAGCAAGTCAGACGGCTTAGGCAAGAAATGCAGGGATTTAAGTATTGAAGCGACAGATTCTCCAAGATCAGCTTATGATTAATCAGCCACTAAGAACACGCCGAGGAAATCTTGCTCGGACAGAGGGCAATCGTGCTAACAATTCAGTAAGGTCACCAAGAGGAGCTGCTCAGGGGCTGAAGCGGCAATGTGTGACTTCGTCCTTTCTACGAAGGGAGTGGTCACCAACCAATAGAAGTTGTAATCAAGGAGTAATCAACATCACTTGTAGACAAGGATAGAGCAAGGTAATGCAGCCACTGTCTACTCCAGAGCAGGAGCAGAAGAATGTCAGCATCAAATTCATGATGGGTCTGTCCAGAAGGCTAAACTGTTCAACTTGGTAGAAGACCAGTTTTCGAGAATACCACTCGAGGAACTGGAGATGGTTCAGGGAAATGCCTCGTGAACTGTTGATGTTTGCGGTTGTCTTCCTCTCCACTAGCAGCATTCTGAGGACAGAACGATTCTAAGGAGGGAGTAATGAAACGACCCGAAAAATAGCATATGGCTATTTTGCATCGAAATGTGTGCGCGATTGAGAATTTCATGCGATTATGTATTTTCTGATAACAATTATTTTTTAAATCAAGGATATCAGTTATTGTCTATTTTATATTATTATTGTTTTCGAAATTAAATTATTTGTATACGGATTATTACAAAGTGGTTTTAATGTATTTTGTATTGTTGGAATTATTAAAGTAGAGAGTGGGCCTTATTTGAAATGTATTGAGGCTAGGGGACTAGTACGGAACATTCCCTTAGATATTTATCCATCTATTATTATTTAATTACATTTTTTACAAAAAGACCCCCCCACATTCTCTTCCTTCTCCTTCTTCTTCCTTCTTTTTCTTCTCCCCGTCTGGTTCCACCCCAACCAAGAACCCACCACCCCCGGTCCCCTACTCCATCTCCTTCCCCTACTTCTTCCTCTCCCCGTTCACTCCCAACCAAAAGAGAACCCAACCCTCCTTCCTTCCTTCTTCTTCTCCTTCTCGTTCGATGCCGACCCAAAGAAGCCCTGACCTCCCTCCCTTCCTCCTCCCCGTTCACGCCAGCCAATCAAAAAGGAAACCCACACCTCCTCCATCGTCTTCCTTCTTCTTCTCCTTCCTTTCCCCTTCCATTCCGAACCAAACGAACACATCGACAGTTCTTCCCCACCTCAAAATCCACCTCCATTTCTTCGTCAATTTCGAATTAAGTTGAGGGTTAGATTAATGGAGGGATTCTCTACATGGTGGTGTCGTCGGATTTTCGAATGGATTCGGGAAGGTAAAACCCTAACTATTTTATTGTATAGAATTTAGTTGGGTTAATTTTTATTGAGTAGGAATGTTAGGTTAGGGAGATTTAGAGATATTAGAAATTGTAGATGTGAGAAATTAGTAGGTTATTAGAGAGATTGTGAGTTGTTAGTAAATTAGGGTTTTGAGTTTGTAAAAGAGAATTATATGGATAAGAATTAATTCTCGTACAGAAATAGAAATTGTAGTTGGACTATTAGATTATTTTTGAGGCGATTCTAGTAATTATTTGGGGATGAAAATACCGTAGGCATTAGATTATCACGTGCATCACACGTGTATATCCCAAGCGTTCAATAAATGCTTGTGTGATATTTGGAATAGTGTTATTAGCTTTTACGATTGGTTTGAATGATTTGAGTTTTAATTGCTTGAAAATTGATGATAGGATGTATTGCGACCTTGGACGCGAGGTGGCATGGCGCTGTGGATCGTCGCAAAATTATGTGAGTACTAATTTATTATATGTATTTTGTGATTATAAAAAATATAGTGAGTTAGTTTGTTTATATATTTGTGTATTTTACGGTTTAAAGAAATAAGTGAGTATCGATTTATTTACGGATTTTTGTGGGTTTAAGAAATATGTGAGTTTAATTTATTTATATATATTTTTTGTGTTTTAAGAAATGTGGTGTGTTAATTTATCTACGTATTTTTGTGGTTAAGAAATATGTGAGTTAGTTTGTTTATATATTTGTGTATTTTATGGTTTAAAGAAATAAGTGAGTATCGATTTATTTACGGATTTTTGTGGGTTTAAGAAATATGTGAGTACTAATTTATTATATGTATTTTGTGGTTGAGAAATATGTGAGTATGATTTATTTATGTATTGATGTTTTAAAAGATGTTTGAATAACTTACATGTGTATATGGGAACGAGTTATTTTTATATGATGATATCAAATGTGGTGAGTATAGTTTTATATACGTATTTGATATTTTTAAAGAAGTTTGAATAAACTAAAGTATTGATATGAATTATGGATGAGGCGTATGGGGATAGCGTGTATGGGTATAAATTTATAGATAAAGGGATTAGTTATGTATGTTGGGATTCTCTACTTCTAATTTAGTTGCTTGCTCTCTTTATCTATTTATATAGGTGTAGAAAGAACCATCTTTAGGGTTACTACTTGTGTAGGTGAAGAAAAGAACCCATCTTTTAGGTGTGAGTTGTTGTAGGTTGAGAAAGAACCCATTTTGAGGGTTGAGTAAATTGTGGATGCTAAAAGAATCCATCTTTTAGGTATGAGTTGTTGTAGGTTGAGAAAGAACCCATTTTGAGGGTTAAGTAATTTGTGGATGCTAAAAGAACCCAACTTGATATTATGTTAGTTGTAGTATGATAAAGAAACAATCTTTTGATGTTGTCAGTTGTAGGATGTTAAAAGATCACACATTTATGTCAATTACTTGTTGTAGGTTGAGAAAGAACCCATTTTAGTTAGTAGTAGTGAGTAAAAAGAACTCATCCTATGGATTTGGATTGTTGTAGAGAAAGAACCCACACTTGTGATATAGTAAGAATCCATGCTTGAATTGTGGTAGAAAGAAACCCATGGTTAAGTTGTAGTAGAATATCATGCTTGAGTTGTGTGAAGAACCCATTCATGTCTATGTGACATTCCAGTGAAACCTATCATGTTTGAGTTGATTATAGTGAGAAACACATGTTTGAGTTGATTATAGTAGGTATGCCAAGATGAGTTGATTTTAGAAGAAACCCATGCTAAGTTGATTATAGTAGATTCTTCTGTTACTTCTAATTATAGAAGATCAAGTTTGCTAGTAAGCACAGTTGGTTGCTTCTAGATTTGATTACCTGTATGGTTATTTGTATGTGGTTTTGCGCGTATGTGGCTCGACTGGCTCGTATGTAGCTGTAGGTCTCATACGGAGCTTATTTGGCTCGTATGCATGTTGTTGTCTCATACGCGGCTCGACTGGCCCGTATGTAGTTGTTGGTCCCGTACGCAGCTTATTTAGCTCGTATGTATTTTTGGTTACTCGTATGTAGCTTCTTAGCTAATACGCAGATTGTTGTGCTCATCTAGGGTGATATCATTGCCCTAGGGCTATCGACCATCAAGACGTGTGTTTAGCTTACTCCCAAGGGACTGTGGACGAGTCACTTCGCGGGTGCCGTCAGATCTTAACCGTTGGTTGATTGCGGACCGGAGTGTGACGAAATCCAAGTTCAGGGTAATAGCATGCGAATGCGTTCGTATTGCCGGGGTCTTGGATCGATAGGCCATGAACCGGATCCTGAGGGATTCTGGGAAAGTCTAGGTTGAGCAGCCTAGTAGAGTTATCTTGCGAGGTCTAATTTAAGGCCTAGCATATTGTGTTTATAATATTGTCATCCCTAGGATTGTTCGAGTCAGAGACATCATTAAGGTAGTGACTTATAAAGATCATTTTTGCTTAGACCCTTTGCCGAAAAGAGAGGAGTCGGTTGTAGGGGGCGCCTTACGACCAACTTGTCCCTCGAGGCAAGCCTTAGGTGGTGATATTTGGTTGTACCTTCCCGTCAAAGGGATACGTACGGTGGCGTCTCACGAGTTGGGAGCACGGGTTGCGTATCTCGCACTGTTAATTCCTGAAGTGCCATGATAAGGCGGGCGGAGCTAGGGGGATGGACCCCGGAACTTCGTCGGGTCCTTGGCCAGGGGGAAGCGAACAGGCCACAGATCACGGTCTATGAGTTATGGGTGACACAGGATAGGCTTTATGCTATACTACGCTCAGAAGACCCTGTGTTCGTCTGGTTTTTGAGTGAGGTCCGGTGTACTGGGTAGTAGTGGCAAACATAGACACCATGATTCTACTGCATTAGTGGGACTTGACCACATGTGCAACCTCATCAGTCATGTAGTATCTGTCAGGAATAGGTTGTGTACAATTAGAAATTCATAACGCGGGTTCAAATCCCTATATATGGAGAAACGGCTTGAGATGGGCACATGTAGTATGGGCTGCATGTTGCTTCGGAGACTTGCTGGCATTAGAATAAGAGCATCATCGCATTAGTAATCTTGCATTAGAATAAGAGCATCGTTGTATTGGTAATTTTGCATTTGAGTTTAAGTCATAACGTACACAGGCACAAATTATATGTACACGTGTCTTTTCCATTCGAGATGAATTGCGAATGTGATAATGAAGTATATTAATAACCAAGCTATGGGCTTGGGATGTGATGTGATATTACCCAAGTTGGGCTTGTGATGTGCGTGATTATTACCCAAGCTATCGGCTTGGCGTGTGATATGTTATTGCCAAAACTATGTTGGGATATGAGGTACGTTGTGATAAAATGCAAGTAAATGGTAAGGTGAAATGAGATGTTAGGTTGGACATGAGGGAATGTGGTAGTATGAGAATGAAGGCATATGTCTATGAGGTGATGCGTGATATAAGGAAATAAAATCAATATTGTATTATGAGTGGTTATTCAAATGGTTACTAAATATAAGTATGTTATGAGCGGGTATAGATATACATACAGGTGATGACTCAGAGAGTATTTGATGTAAAATCTCATTTATGATGTTTACATATTCAGATGTCAAGTAAGATTTGTTTATCTTGGAAATTGTGAGTTCGTTATGTTTTTACTTGTAAGTTTAAATTATTTACTTATTTAATGAATTATACTCACACCATAAATGGCTAACCCCTTAGTGTTTGGGGGTTAGGGAGTCCCTGGGCTACCCTAGGTCCCTACTGTTACAGGTCCTCAACAGTGCAGAGATGAGGTGTAGGTACAGGTTCCGTGGAGTGGAGCTCCAGTTATAATTCGTTGTTATGTTTTAATTATCAATAGTAAAGATTTATGCCTTAAATTGTATTTTTGATGTATAAGTATGAGGATGATGATGAAGAGTATAGCGTGAGGCAGCAGGATATGGTTTGGACCCGTACCCATTTCGTTGTGGAGTGGCGGGCGTCGTGGTAGGTTTTTACAGGTTATTTTTCTAAAAACTTACTACGTTTTCAAAAGGATTTATGCTTTTTAATTTATAATTGTTAAACCGTTATGAGTTTGGTCCCCAGAGCATATATATATATATATATATATATATATATATATATATATATATATATATATATATTGCCTGTGTGATGATGCTCATTTTGGCCTGGGGAGCCCGTATTATTATTGCCTGTGATGTAAGCTACGGAATTTAGAGCAAAATTCCGTAAGCTTTTCTGTGTTTTGGGCAAAAATTACAAGGGAGACTCTGCCCAAATTTTCTTTGAAACATAACTATTTTAGTTTATGTTTAAAGTGATATAGAAATTGGAAGAATTGATTTTGGAGTCAAAAAAGAAAAGAAAAGGGGCAGGCAGTACAGTTTGGTATTACAAACTGATATTTGTAATTACTGCGTACTAACTCTGTGTTGAATAAAAGTTTTAAATTTTTCAGTTTTTCTGTGTCTCGAGACTAATTGAAGGAAAGATCTTGGCATGTGTCACGGTTTCCCAGTTACGGGGAGATCGGGGCGTTACATTTGGTCTTTGGCAAAGAGAAAGAAATGGCTTGACTTTACTAGGAGGAGAAGGTTATCATCTTGTTGGATCTAGGAGCAACATCAAATAAATCTTCTTCCACTTTTCTTTTTTCAAATAAGGTGAGTGACTTCTTGAACTTTCTAAAAATAGTATCATGCATGTGTAAGAAAAAATTGATATATGAAAATGATTATACATATGAGTAGTGGTTAATTTGTGATGATAATATTGTATTCTAATTAAAAGAGTGTTATGTAAATAAGTTGAAATGATATTCTTTGGGTGCATGGTAACACATTATATGAATTAGATATAAATTTGTACACAAAGTTGCTAATTCATGCAAAGAAAAGTTACTGTTTTGAATTTTGTTTGCACATCAGAAAATCGTATCTAATAAAATAGTTGGAATATAGAGCTGAAACTTTTTTGAGAGCATCTTGTATGTGTCAGGAAAATCCCTTTAAAACTTCATAAGATTTGGAGGTCGTTTACTATTTTAATAAAATTTGAATGCAGAACTGGTTAGTAGTTGACTAGTTGCTGGAAATCTATACACATTTCGGTGGTTAATCAATTCAGCATTGCAAATGAAATAATTTGAGAAAATTCAGAACTAAGAAATTGTGTTAGACTCCTTAAACTTTCTTAAAAGTCTACGAAATCAAATTTTCACAAAGAAATGAATTTATAATGAATTTTTCAAGACTGTACAATTGACAGTATTTCAGAATTTCGACCCTACTGTATATTTCGAAGAATTCATGGTTATAGATACAGTATTTTGAGGAAACTTATAACTAAGAAATTATAGTAGAGTTGTATACCTTTATTTTGATATAAGGAATGCAAAGTTTCGTGAAGTATATGATTTTCTATGATTTTTACAAATAGCATGAAATGCAGTTTTCTGACTTTGAAATTACTATTTTTGCAAATTATAGTTAGATGAAGTGATTAAGAATATTTCTCATTGTTTCAAATTGTATTTTAGGAAAATAAAGATCATATTCATGCTTAGATGAGATGCGAACTCAAGAGAAATTTATATATGATTAAAGATGTTAAGATTGATTCAAAATAAATCAAAGGAAATTAGTGAGATGAATTTTCAATGATGAATTTTTAAGAGATTATGTTTTAATCTTAATTAACTCGTATTGAGAAAGTTTTGATAAATATGAAAAGTGTATTGTAAAAATGAATAGGCTGAGATTGTACTTATTGATGAATAAATAAGAATGAATGAAAGAATTTGAATAAAATATGAATACATGAAATTGACAATATGAATTATAAGGGTATGAATACCCCAAGTTATTGAACATAAAAAGATGTTGATTCTAGAGGCTTAGTGAGACACAGGTACCGGCAAGTGTTGAAAATGATTAATTGAGTTTTGAGAAAGGGCCGGTATGGGCTATCATTTTCGGTCTATGGTTTAAGACCGTAGGAGGGTAAGCTAGTTCTAGGTAGTATTATTATTTCATGTTTCAAACATAAGGACAGGCACTAGTTGGTGACATGATGAAACTAGAGCAAATGTGAGTTATGGACTCCAGTCTGATCCTTGGAGAGAGACAGCCCCCAGTATTCCGGGACGATGGACATAAGGGTCACAAAATGATCCATGGAGCGGAAATGATCTCCAGTATTCCGGAATGAGAGAGACTCTCATGGGATACTTGTGCAATGAGGGCTCCAGGATGACCTGCGGAGTGACACGATCCCCAATATTCCAGGATGATGGACGTAAGGGCCACAGAATGATCCACGGAGTGGGATTGGTCTCCAGTATTCCGAGGGCGAGAGCCAATACTTGCAAAGTATCTGAATCTTGTAGTAGTCATAGTAGTAGGATGCATGGCAAGGGATCTAACCTTATAATGTGGAGTACGTAGATGCTTGCCCTCGGACCTATGTAGGATGGGGTGCATAGAATCCGAACAAGTATGCATTAGTGTCATTGTAGTATAACATCTATATTAGGCATTAAGTCATATCATACACTGACATGTTTAGGATAGTCACTCTTTACACTTTTATATGCATTCAAGTGTGTGTTTGTTAAAGTAAGAGATTTTGTAATAATACAGCATAGAGAGGATCGTTGTTTATAACATTGTGTCGGTTGAAAGCAACTGACGTGCCCACAGATTTTCAGTGCAGGGATTAATTAGATTGGCAAGGACTTAAAGATGGTTGATGATAAAGATTATATTCATGATTAAAGCTGCTGATATTAGAGTTGTATTTCATGTTGTATTTTATTTAACTTCCGTTGTGTAACTCTGTAATAAACATTGTTGTGTAATAAAAGGTTTTATTTTTCTTGTAAAATTGTACAAAATGAAGTAAAAGATTTTGTTGTACTACAAATTACATGTAAATAGAATTCGGGGTGTTACAAAGTTGTATTAGAGCGAGCTTTAATAAGTACTACAAAATTACAAGGATGACACATTAGGCTGGACATTAAAGTGTGAGTTCAGCTTATAGAGATTTAAATGTAAGTGATTTACATTTGTGTTGCTCTATACACTGATATCTTGTCCTCCCTTTCCCTATTGGATGGGTGGAGTCATGAATGAAGTAGTTATTGGACTTGCATTTATGATGCTCTCCTCGTATACATTGATGTGAGATTGTATGCGAGCATGTTTTTCCTTGGTATCAGAGTGGCGCAGTGGAAGCGTGGTAGGTTTGAACCTACACTCATGATGCCTTACACGTGGACACACTTCCTCTCTTTAAAATTTTCTTTGTGGATTTTCATCGTAATTTTTTTCATCCTAAAAATTAAAAAAAATTATATATTTTCTTATTAATTCACTTTGATATTTATTATTTCAATTACAACCCTTTGTCAAAATCTTTTAAGTTTGACTTACTCGTTTTCTTTCTGATGTTTCTTTAATGCGCTTTCACGTTACCTATTACTCTTTCGTATTCTATTAAGTTTTGAACTACTACTTATTAAATCATTATTAAGACTATCATTTTCCTTGTTATTATTTCTATTAGATTATGAATTTTAATTTTGTATGTTTACATTCACTTTACAAATACGTTGATTTCACGATACTATATTTTTCCATTATTTTACCTCGTCTTATTCATTTCAGTATATTTCTTTTTGTAATGTTTTACTTATATAGTTATGACATACTTCCACACATTATAAATCCTCTTCCTACTATTTTTGTGATATAAATTATATTCGATAATTAAAATCAATCCTTTTATTTGAATATTTTATCGTTGTAATTTTCTACTCTTACTATCTCAACTTTTACTTCTATTTTCATATCACCAATTTCAAAAACGTAACTTCTATTTTCATACTTTATTAAACACCCAATATCCAAGTACATATGGAAGATTACATCTTCCCATCTTCCGTTTTGGTACAACCTGATGTCGAGAGGGTAAATCTGCAACTAGACATCAATGGAAGCAAACTGCAAATGGATGTCGGGGAGGCAAAGTCTGTAACCGAATGGCCAGAAGGAAAACTGCAATTAGATGTCGTAGAGGCAATTCTGCAACTTGACAAGCCTGTAGTTGGACACTAAGGAGGCAAACCCACAAAAAAAAAGTGGATATTTCTACTTTAATAATTCCCACTTTTGTTTACCTTTAAAACATATATATAATTATTGTATTTACTTTACAAATTATTTTATGATATTAACTTATTATACAGAATTATTTTATATTGTCTATACTCTTAACTAAATTTCATGCTCATATATTTTTTCAAACCTTTTTTCTCTTGAATTGCTGGTTCAATTTTATCTCGCAATATATAATACTAGTCCAGTTTGTCATTTTAACCATTCTCCCGCTTATTACTTTGATAAATTTTGATTACTAAGTCTATTAATAAATTATCCATTGACTATGTTTCTATTCTTCCCAATTGCGATGTTTTCCAAATTATTTCACAATTAATGACTTAATTTTTATTTTTCCTTTTCATCTAAAACTTTATCTAATATTATTTTTATGAAAATTTCTCTCAATCTATCATATCTTTTATGGTCACATTTATTTTCTTATACTATTTTTCTAGTTTTCTTGCTCCGTTCTTATAAATTTTTGATACTCATAGTTTGCTTTTATAAGTTTATCTTGTTACATATTTTTATACTACATTTATTTTTTTAATAGTTGCAGTTTTCTATATACATTTATTTTCATAATAGTTGTAGTTTTCTTAATAGTATTCCGAAATGAGAGCGGCGCTTCTGGGAAACTTGTGCAATGAGGTATCCAGGATAACCTGCGGAGTGAGACGATCCCCAGTATTCCGGGACGATGGACGTAAGGGCCACAGAATGATCCACGGAGTGGGATTGATTTCTAGTATTCCAAGTGCGAGAGCCAATACTTGCAAAGTGTCTGAATCTTGTAGTAGTCATAGTAGTAGGATGCATGGCGGGAGATCTAACCCTATAATGTGGAGTACGTAGGTACTTGCCCTCGGACCAATGTAGGATGGGGTGCATAGAATCCGAACAAGTTTGCATTAGTTTCATTGTAGTATATCATCTGCATTAGGCATTAAGTCATATCATACACTGACATGTTTAGGATAGTCACTCTTTACACTTTTATAAGCATTCAAGTGTGTGTTTGTTAAAGTAAGAGATTTTGTTATAATACAGCATAGAGAGGATCGCTGTTTATAACATTGCATCAGTTGTAAGCAACTGACGTGTCCACAAATTTTCAGTGCAGGGCTTGATTAGATTAGCAAGGAGTTAAAGATGGTATATGATAAAGATTATATTCATGATTAAACCTGCTGATATTAGAATTGTATTTCATGTTGTATTTTATTTAACTTCTACTATGTAACTCAGTAATAAACATTATTGTGTAATAAAAAGTTTTAATTTCCTTGTAAAATTGTATGAAATGAAGTAAAAGATGTTGTTGTACTACGAATTACATGTAAATAGAATTCGGGGTGTTACATTGTTTATTGACTATTACTACATTGACTATCGATTATTGTTTATTGACACTTGATTACCGATTGAATATATTTTGAAGTCCTTTTTTCATGTTTCTCGTTTACAAGTTTATAGTTGTTAATTATATCGTTCCAGTTTCTTGTTCATTGTCCGTTGTTTGACCATTGTACCCTTGATTATCGACTATTGATTTTGTTATCGACTATCATTTATTGATCTCTAATATTGTTCCAGTTTCTTGTTTCTTGTATATATCGTAACTTATTGTTTTACTGCTTCCTACTACTTGTCGCCCGTAGCTTGCTCTGATGGGTACTTCCCCCCTACTCTAGATGTTGAACTTACAGGTTCCATGGAGGAACCCATGGAAAGATTTGGTGGACAAATCTACTTGAGGATAGAGTCACACTGCTGCATCAGTTTATCTTGTTTCATGTTTTTTGTCCTAGTTATTATTGTTGTTAGTTATGCATTGTAATCCTAGGCGTTTAACCCGAAGTTTATGTGTATTTCTAGATGATGGTTATTGTTTGAGATTATTCATCATATTTCTTGTTCATGTGATTATTATTATATTGTTGAGATTACTAGAATCGTACAGCTTATGAATGATATGAGTTGTCATACTTATATCATTCGATGAGCCTCAGTTACGTACCTGTGTTTTCGTAACGGGAAGCGGGGCGTGACAAATTTTGTAAATAAGCAAGCTACTTTGTAAAGAAGAAGAGAGATTGTAAATAACTTGATTGATTTGTTATTAGTATGTGGTAGTATATATATACAACTTACCAGATCTGATATTGGAGTAAATCAAGCTAACAAATTCCTACTGATTCTCCACTAATCAAGCTATCAACAGACTTACCAAAACCGAATATATATTCCTACTGATTCTCCACTAATCAAGCTATCAAAAGACTTACCAAAACTGATCATATATTCCTACTGATTCTCCACTAATCAAGCTATCAACAGATTTACCAAAACTGAATATATTCCTACTGATTCTCCACTAATCAAGCTGTCAATCTGATTCTCCACTAATCAAGCTGTCAATCTAATTATTATTGTTGATATCCTCCCGCAAGTTGTATAATCTGGAAGAGAGATGCAACTTGGACAGTAAGGACTCGAACCGAGGACGAAGCAGTGGTTTTGTTAGAATATCAGCAAGCTGATCATCAGTAGACACAAAAGACACTCGAAACCTGCCATGTTGGACATTTTCTCGGACAAAGTGATAGGCTAAGGCTATGTGTTTCATCCGAGAGTGGAAAACAGGATTAGCACTTAGATTTGTGGCACCGAGATTGTCGCAATATATAACCGGATTGGTAGTGGGTGTGTGACCAAGTTCTGTAAACAAGGAAAGGACCCATAGTAGCTCACTAGCCGTGTCAGCTAAGGCTTTGTACTCTGCTTCTGTTGATGATCGAGCAACAGATCGTTGTTTTCGGGAGCTCCAAGAGATGGGAGTGCTGCCGAGATACAACAAATAACCAGTTGTTGAAATATAATCATCCTTGTCGCCCGCCCAATCCGCATCCGAGTAGGCATAAAAATTCAGCGGAGCAGTTGCCGAAATGAATACTCCTTTGTCACAAGAGCCCGCCAAATATCGGAGCACTCTTTTGAGTGCAGACCAATGCGTCGTTCGTGGGTTCTGCATGAACTGTGCAAGTTTGTTGGTGCTGAAAGCAATATCTGGGCGAGTAAGACTCAAATATTGGAGACTTCCAACGAGTTCTCGGTACTCAGTTGGGGAAGGCAGGAGGGAACCTGAATCCGTGAGTAATGGAACACTAGCAGACAAGGGAGTGGATGCCGGTTTCGTATCTGCCATGCCAGATTTATGTAGCAGATCAGTGATATATTTTCTTTGTGAAAGAAACATACCTGCAGCGGAAGGAATTACTTCAACACCCAAGAAATAGCTAAGACAACCAAGGTCTTTTAATGAAAAACGAGTAGCGAGTGTGGCAATGAGTTTAGACAACTCGGCAGCGGAGCTCCCAGTGACAATTATATCGTCAACATACACTAATAAGTACAGTGTAACACTCAGTTTTTGGTAGATGAAGAGAGAAGCATCTGCAGTTGAATTTACGAAGCCAAGGGAGAGCAGGAATACTCGGAGCTCCGTGTACCAGGCGCGGGGTGCCTGCTTTAGTCCATAGAGTGCCTTTTTTAGGCAACAGACATGATCCGGAAAGTCTTTGTTGACGAAACCAGGTGGCTGTATCATGAAGACTTCCTCCTTGAGTGTCCCCTGAAGGAATGCATTGTTGATATCAAGCTGACGTATGGACCAACCCTGGCGAACTGCAAGTGTTAGGACGACTCGAATGGTTACCGGTTTAACAACTGGGCTGAATGTTTCCGTATAGTCCCAACCAGGGCATTGGTGAAACCCTTTGGCAACTAACCGAGCCTTGTAACGATCAATCGATCCATCCGGATTCCGTTTGATTCTGAATACCCATTTACAGCCAACCAAATTCTGAGCAGAGGACCGACTAACAAGATCCCAAGTGTTGTTGCGGTGTAAGGCATCAAATTCATCTTGCATGGCTGAGCGCCAATCAGGGTCGCGAAGAGCCTGGGTGATGGTGCTGGGTTCGATGGGAGAGGAGGGTCGGACATGGAGGTTGAGCTTGTTGATGGGTTTGACGATGTTGTTTTGAGACCGGGTGATGATCCCACCGCCATTGGGTTTCTGTCTCTTGGCAACGGGTTGGGTTGGTGGGGCAGGAAGTTGTGGAAATGGTTGGGAGATTGAACTGGAGGATTGAGTGGTGTGGGTGGGTTCGTTTGAGGGTGATGATGGAGCCGGATTTGGTGGGTGGGTGATGGAGGGAGAGGGAGTGGCAGCGGATAAGTCTTCAGGTGTGTTTAGAGTGGTACTCACCGTGGGTTGGTCTATGGGCTGTAAAATGGAGAGTTGGAGTGGGCCTGTTTGTTGCTCTACACTTGAATTGGATTGAGCCACTAGAGAGCTGAACGGGAATTCAGATTCTACGAACTTCACATGGCAAGAAGTGTAAATCCTTCCTGTTTTGGGGTTGAGACACAAATACGCATGTTGATCAGCCGAGTAACCTACAAAAACACACATAGCAGACTTTGGCGCAAGTTTATGATCAGCATATGGTTTAATCCAGGGAAAACACAAACATCCAAAACATTTTAACTTATGATAATCCGGGCTAATGTTGAGCAATTTGGAATAGGGTGATTCATACCCAAGAATTGGAGTTGGAAGGCGATTTATGAGGTAGGCTGCGGTGGTCATGGCGTGAGGCCAATAGGTTAGGGGCAATCCCGAGTGATGGAGGAGAGAGAGACCAGTTTCGGCGATGTGACGATTCCGGCGTTCTGAAATTCTGTTGTGCTCGGGTGTATGAGGTGGGGTGGTGTGATGACTTATACCATGGTTGCTTAAAAAGGGACAAAGACCAATATATTCGCCACCATTATCTGTGTATAAGATTTTTATTTTGTGGTGGTAGAAATTTTCAATAAGTGATTTAAATTTTGGGAATATGGTTTGCACATCAGATTTGTGTTTCATTGGATAGAGCCAGATATAGCGAGTAAAATGATCAACAAACATGCAATAGTAACGAAGACCATCAATGGATAAAATGGGAGAAGTCCATACATCCGAAAAAATTATTTCCAATGGATAAGAAGATTTTAGAGTGGATTCATGAAAAGGAAGCTTGTGACATTTGGTAATTTGGCATGAGTTGCAATCTGATTGCTGGAATTTATTTGAGCCCAAAGAAAAATGCTGTTGAATGAATTTGAAGATTGAAGATGAAGGATGCCCAAGCCTATGGTGCCATGATGCAGAGGATTCCGTGTGGACGGTGTGGACGGACGGTGAGGTAGCGGGCCAGAGATAAAGTCCATCCACACATGGGCCTTTATGGGTTGTTTGGTCCGTCTGCAAGTTCTTTACATAAAAAAAGTTTGGCAGGAAAACAACAGCAGAGTTAGTTTGTTTGGTAAGTTTAAAGACAGAGATGATATTTTGTTTCATGGAAGGAATGCACAAGGCATTAGACAAGGATAAATCATTAAGTAAAAGTGTTCCAGAATGAGAGATGTTTGAACCTGAACCGTTACCCATAAACAACGAGTCAGGGCCAGTGTACGGGTGATGACGCGCCAGGTTTGCAAGATCATTGGTGATGTGATGCGTTGCTCCACTGTCAACCAAAAAACCAGTCTGAGATGGGCCAGCAGCTGCAGTATTGGCCCGAGCTTGTCCAGTGTAAGCCGGAGGATCCCGAGGGGGAGGCGGGATACCGGGGTGTTGCTGTCTGAAGGTGTGGCACTGAGATAGAACATGCCCTTTGACATTGCACCACTGACATCGGCCTAGAAACGGTTTTGGAGGGTTGCGGTAGCCAGTGCGCTGATTAGACTGTGCAGAGAATTGCCTTGACCGAGACCTGTTGTTGGAGTTAGGCCGAGCCTGAGCACTCAAGGCTGTAATTGGAGCAGGATTCTGTCTCTGAGCAGCAACGATGGAGAGTTCCTGGATGAGAAGCTTCTCGAGGAGGTCATCAAAGGTGATTGGGATGTCCCTTGCATTCACGCCGTCAATGACGGCTCTGTAGCCGTCGTCGAGACCGCGCAAGACATGGTCAGTCATGTCTTCAACAGAGACAGGAGATCCAAGTGATGCAAGAAGATCTGCTGTTTGCTTCAGGGAATGCATATAGGTTGTGATGGATTGTGTACCTTTAGAAGCAGTACGGAGACGCTCCTTTAGTTGCTTGAGATGACTGCGGGATGCCTTGGCATAGGTGCTTTTGAGAAGGGTCCAAAGATCATGCGACGTCTTTGTCTGAGACACCAGGGAGGCCACTTCATTGGAGAGAGTGGTGAGGAGGGCGCCATAGATGAGGCGGTCCTGTCGACGCCATGTCTGATAGGAAGGATTTGGGGTCGTCACTGGAGGCGATGCAGTGGTGGAGATTGTTTCCGATGGCGCGGGGAAGGATCCATCTGGATATTTGAGGAGATCATGGCCATCAAGGAGAGCTTCAACTTGGAGTGTCCAATTAAGATAATTGGTGGGGAGAAGCTTGGTGACACTGATAAGAGTGATACAGGCAAAGGGTTTGGAAGGTTCATAGGGGTTGGAAATGAAGGAGGTGCTGTCGTTGGCCATTGGAGGCAAGGGTGAGGGTTAGAGTAAGGAGCGGCGTCCTTAATTAGAGAGAAAGAGGGCAGGATCGTTTTAGCTCTGATACCATAAAGAAGAAGAGAGATTGTAAATAACTTGATTGATTTGTTATTAGTATGTGGTAGTATATATATACAACTTACCAGATCTGATATTGGAGTAAATCAAGCTAACAAATTCCTACTGATTCTCCACTAATCAAGCTATCAACAGACTTACCAAAACTGAATATATATTCCTACTGATTCTTCACTAATCAAGCTATCAACAGACTTACCAAAACTGATCATATATTCCTACTGATTCTCCACTAATCAAGCTATCAACAGATTTACCAAAACTGAATATATTCCTACTAATTCTCCACTAATCAAGCTGTCAATCTGATTCTCCACTAATCAAGCTGTCAATCTAATTATTATTGTTGATACTTTGCGGGAAGAAAGACTATTGATGTGTCTTCTTAGACTCTATTTGGTCATGTAACCGAAAAGAGCTTTTACTGAAAAGTACTTAGTAGCAAAAGTATTGATAGAAAGAATTTGTTTAACTTCAATTTTTTTCCTAATAAGTAAAACTAACTTGTTGAAAAGCTAAAAATATTTTTTCTAGGAACACTACAACACAAAGTGCCTACAGCGGCGCTTTTTTTTGCCTATCAAGGCATTTTTAAACACCGGGGGTAGACCATACCGGCGTTTTTTAAAACCCCGGTATAAGTTCCGGGGTAGCATGCGTCGCGGTAGCCATGAGGTCTATACCGACGTTTATTTCCAAACACCATATAGCTCCTCATCTACCCGGCGTTTGGAAACCCCGACCGGTGTAGGTTCATTTTTGTTTCCCTTTTTAAAAAAATTAATAACTAATCCCGGCATTTATAAAAACGCCGGTATAGCCTCTTTTTCTTTTCTTTTTTTTTTGGTCACTTTACATACACACAAATAAATATTAGAATATGATAACACATCAATATTAGAAGATGTAGTATACAAAAGATCAATATATTTAATATACCCAACCATGTTTAAAGTTGTATCAAGTTGCAGGAATACAAATACATGATTCAAATACTGTCATTAAAAAAATAATAAAATAAACTTGGTATTGAGATCCACCTAATCATCTCTAGCTCTTGCCCTCTACTTCTCTAGGCAACTTTGAGCTTGGTCTCATTCCAAACTATCAAAAATGATATCTTTCTTAAAGTTCATATCCATTTTCTCATTTAGAGATCATTGCAAGTACCTACTAAGATCATATAACAAAGAAAATATATATTCTTAGTTTTTAGGAATAATTAAAAGCATAGTTAACTGAAACTATGTATACTATAGGCAACTAGTGGTAATTACCTATAGTTACTACAGTTCCCGAAGCGCTTTCTATATGATCTTGTCAAATAATTTTGCATTTTCCTGCAGAAAAAGTCCATAGATATTACACATAATTTGATGAATAACTGAAGTGATATAGTCTGCATACATAAATTTAGGAACAAAAATGTATCATATTAATAATTAAAAGCATTTCAACTCTAACAAAGAATTGTAGAATCTATCTAACAAATTTCCCTGTATATCAACAAATATAATGAAGACAGGATTTAGCTTTAATCATCATTTGTTCTGTGTTTAATTGTTTTGAAAGTCAGAACTTACAGGGAAAGAAAGTGCAAAGGGCACAGAGGTTGTGAGAACACCTGAGAAACAAACCCGTACATACCTCCACCACAAGAAGAACATAACAAGCTATCATCATGGTGATTTTTTTTAATTATCGAGTAAATATTGTGGAGTACCAAGCATTTAACCCAATGATGCAAACCAAACTACCAATTATAATTGATTTGTTAATAAGGCACTCAACTAATATGCATCCAAAGGTCATAAAACATAATTACGAAACTAAGACTCAAACATCATTTTAGTTTCCTTTTCTTCGATAGTTTTCAATAGGATGCATTCAAAATTTTCATACATAAATTAATTTTCGAAATAGGTTCTGTATTGGTAGATCATTGTTCAATTTTACATAATGATTCACTCATCAGAATCCATACATAAACCTATGAATGCTGAATCTTCTTTGAGATGATTGTTTTACCTCTAACTGATGAACAATAAAGCTAATACAAAATTTGTTATTTTGTTCTAAATCTTTGCCCTCTTATAAAATTGAAAGTATACATTTGTGCCATCAAGCCTAAGTTATTGTGTAAAAAGCACAATAAACAGAAACAACCTCCATTGTGTGCTACACTTCTTTATTTCATACATTTTAGATCCATAGCTTGCTTATCCTATTACTATTTTTTCGTCCAATAATCATCGAATACCCTGAAGTTGTAAAGATAACTGTGATATATTGATCCATGGCGGTCAAAAGTAGCACCAAATAGGGATGCATGGTTTAAGATTTTCATTTGATTGAGTACTTAGTGAATTTTTGTACATTGACAAATTCCCAAATTCTCTACTTCACAAATTAACAAAATCTCAAATTATCTACTTCACAAATTAACACATTCTTGAATTCTCAAATTCTCTACTTCCCAAATTTTCAAATTCTCTACTTCACAAACTAACAAATTCTGTACTTCACAAATTAACAAATTCTCATATTCTCTACTTCACAAATTAAAAAATTCTTAAATTCTCAAATTCATACATAGGGTTTGCAAGATAGAGGAAGATGATGGTCATTGGATTGATGGCGCGAGAACGGCAAGAGCGACTGCAACAACTGTTAAATTCTGTGAGGAAATTAGCAATTGGGAAATTAGGGTTTATCTCTAGATCTAAGTTGCTTGAGATATTCACCCTAGGTATCAAAATTGGAATACCTAGACTACTATCACAAGCCAGTATTTATTCCTAAATACTGGTTTGGGTATCGGGTTATAAGCCCACAAACCCGCGTTCCAATATCCAATCAATTGTACGTTCATTACACGTGTTACACATATGTACGTGCTATATTTATATAGAGAGAATATACCAATATATCCAACAATCTCCTCCTATATTCTCAATATATAAAGTACAGGATTATCTCATCAGATCAGTATACAACTGACTGGCTGATAGCAGTCCATAAAAGGAAAAGCATCATAAGGTATAGTTTCATAAGAACCAATAGAATTATAAAACTGAATAGTTCAATCAAGACTAAACCAATATAATTAACTAGTTCCAAACCATACCAATTCAGAATAGTTCACAAAGACTAAACCAACTGGAATAATCTGTCATAGTTTCAAAATCAAACAAAGCAAATAAACTTCAAGAACAAAATATGAGTTTTAAGCTCATGAACACAAGAGTTTTAAACTCAACAGAAGTTTTACCAAGCAAGTGACTAATTTATTCTCAAAAGAAATAAATTGAAATTCTATCCTTGCACACTGCTTTATGTTTACTCCTCCATTTTGTGCAAATCATTATTTTTGAAATCTATGTTGACGGATTCAACTCCTCCATCTTTGCTAGCTTATTGAAAACAAGGATATCAAGAGACACATCTCTAAGAATTCCAACAATTTCACAAAGTATCTAGTTCCACAAAAGAACTTAGTACAATTCATAATTAGCTTAGCAAAAATGTAACGCAAGCATCACAATCAAGTATCTTTAATAAGTAAAGTACATGAACTTTATAGTTTCTACACAAGAACCATACCATGTTTCATATTGGAATGAAAAGACTGCCGTTTCAATCATGGTTTAACATTGAATCATCAAAATTGGAATGAAACATGTAACCATAAAAGACATATCATCAAAATTGGAATGATATTTAGGACAATTTAATCATCTGAAACACATCGACAAGTTTTTATGTTTCGTATTGGAATAATATGATTATTCTAAGTAAATTCCTAGATATATAATACCATCAAAATTGGAATGACATTATATATTTGTGGAATTTATGTCGAATCATCAAAATTATCTAAAACATGTCAACTGCCTAAAATTGATGCTTAAGTTTAAACTTCTCTATGGCTCTAATTGGATTCTAAATTTCAAAACAACTTGGATGTTAAAGCTTTTACTCAATAGCTTTTAACTCCACTTTCCCCTACAGTTTTGATAATTAGATCACTTTCAAGTCTCTTAGCAAGTGCATTAGCCATACTTGTCGCAATTGCACTTTATCTATGAGAAAGTTCAACTAGGCTTCTTTCAGCCTTAATATACTCCTTTTACTATTATAGAGTGAGTTATGAGCTACAGTGCATTGTAGCTTGATAATCGCATAACAGAATTAGAGAGTTACTTAAACTTCTTAATGGATAACTAGCAATAATTTCTTCAATCCACTCAGCCTTTTCCCCTGCAGAGAATTACACATAGAGGTCTGATTTCATGGATGATTGCACAGTGCCTGTTTGCTTTTGTTTCCATAACATTTCTGTTTCTCCTAGTGTAAACACATATCTACTAGTTATCGACTTTCACTAAATTCTGAGCATCATAATGCATCAGGTCGGTCATTCATTCGAAGAATGACTAGAGTAGCACAAAGCAAACTCTTGAATACCACTCAGGTATCTCATTTGCCTCTTAAGAGCACTCAAATGTGTATGGGATTATTAGTGAATCTGCAGATCATACCTACCTCAAAGGCTATGTTTATTCTAGTGCAGATCTTTGTATACATGAGACTGTCAATTCCTTTAGAATGATCTATCTGTCTCATAGTTGCACCATCATTAGGTGTCAACATTTTATCATAATCATAAGGTGTTTCAAAACACACTTTCAATCACTATATTCCCACTTTTGAAACACATTTTGATTTGATGAGTTTGGCTAAGAGTTATCCCTTGCCAACTGAAAACTCACCCTTATACCTATGGTGTCCACAGTACCTAGGTTTTCGTGTTGAATTCTTTGGATAGCATAATTTTAACTTCATTTATAATAGAGAGGTCACTTCCAAGAACCTGCATGTCAACAGAACAAGCAAATAATAGCCACTATATTTGACACACCACAAAATTGAAGGCACTGATCTAAATTACTTGATTCATATACTAGGCTCTTTCAAAAATTTGTCAAATTATTTATTCGTTGGCTATACATGTTTTAAGAATATACAATAATTTTACTAAATTGTAAATCTTGTTCACTAAACATATTAGTTCAAAATTTTCCAGTACAAAACTGTTCAGTACAAGACATCAAGTACAAAGCCTTTTAATTATCATTTATGAATGACAAAAATTTCAATAGATGTAAGAGTAAGAAGAATACTTATTGTAGCACTATGACAAACATGTGAGTAGATATCAAATAAATCTACCCCATTTTTCTCAGTCAATCTGTTAGCTACTAAAAGGCATTAAAATTGCTATTGAACAATCAAAATTAAGTTTCTTCTACAAAACCCCACTTACTTACTATAGTTTTAGCCCCTTTCGGCAGATCAACTAAATTAAAGTATTATTGTATAACACAGAATCATCTCATTGTCTACTAAAGACTCTTCTAAGCTCATTTGTCATTCAGGTTTTCAAGTGTCAGTAAGGCTAGTTTTTGATTCCAACTGTGAATCATTGAACATGTCTGTAGGACTAGATTATTTCATACTATGAATATCTCAAGATTATTAAATTCTGTGAGGAAATTAGCAATTGGGAAATTAGGGTTTATCTCTAGATCTAAGTTGCTTGAGATATTTACCCTAGGTATCAAAATTAGAATACCTAGACTGCTATCACAAGCCAATATTTATTCCTAAATACTGGTTTGGGTATCGGGTTATAAGCCCACAAACCCGCGTTCCAATATCCAATCAATTGTACGTTCATTACACGTGTTACACATATGCATGTGCTATATTTATATAGAGAGAATATACCAATATATCCAACAACAACGACATAGGTGGACGGTGGTCGGGACTAGGGTTTATTAGAGAGAGACGTGGGGCTAGGAAGGTAAGGGGTGACACAGTGGTCGGGGTAGGGTTTGTGAGAGAGAAAGACGTGGGGGCTAGGCGACCTGGGGAAGGGGGGGGAGGCATGGCGACGGAGGGCGGCGGTTGACAATGGTGGAGGCTGACGACGGTGAGGAGGGTTTGGGTTCATGAGTGGGAGAGAGAGAGAGAGAGAGAAAGCAGAAAATTGGGAGGGACTGAATGAGAGAGAGATAAAGAGAGAGGGCGGGGGATATAATTTCAACTGTACCCGCATTTTTTTGAAGAAACTCCGATATAGCCACACCTCTACGCCGGCGTTTGTAAGAAACACCAGAATAGAAGGAGTGAGTTTTTTCTTTATTTGTAACCGGGGTTCTACCCCGGCGTTTCTATCCACATGCCGGCGTAGAAATGCCGGTGTAGCATCAGTTTGTTGTAGTGGAAGTAAAATTGTGAGAAGTGCTTTCACTGATGAACCATTTGATTCTTAGATAAAAATGATTAAAATATTTTAGAAAAAATATTTTGATTAAATACACTTTATAATTAAATTTGTCAAAACCTAGCTTGAGCATAAAAGAGTTTTTGGACCTAAAACACCTTGAAATTCAATGCCAAATCGAGCTTTAGTTCCTACATTAATTAGTTCTAGTAGTTTACGCGTGCAATGCACGTCTTAATAAATATAGTTTTTTTAAAGTTAAAATTCAGACGAAATGTGGATCTGATCTAAAATCTCATTTACAATAGCTATGCACGTGCATTGCACGGATTGGTAGATGGACAAATTACACTAAGGCCTTCTCCCATTATAGTAGTAGAGATTATCAATCAATTGTATAATTAATCTTGCTGACATAAATAAATTTCCAACTAATTAATATACGGGATAAAATATGGGGGTGTGTGTGGCTAATGTCTTGTTCCAAATAAATCAACTCTATAATTGCTCCAAAGCCCTGATCCTATCATGGTGGCCACAAAACTGAGACTTATTTTCCTTCTCTGTTTAGGATAATAGTGTGAATACGATTGAGGTTTCTAATTTCATTTATTACTCATTTAATAACTTGTATTAGAGATTTTAAGAAAATAAAAAAGGAAAAGGAAAAGTTTTGACATTTCAGTCAATTTATTGCCACTCATACATCTTAGGACTAGAATGTGTGGCTTTGTGTTGTTTTGAAAATTAAAAATGAAAGCCACATGCTGACATAGACATTTATGAAAGAGAAAGGGAAAGTTACAAATTCTTCCTCGCATATTTCGAAAATTAAAATTGCATGTGCTCTTCTGAGTAGTGTTTTTTTTTTTTTTTTTTTTTTTTTTTTTTTTTTTTTTTTTTAACGAGAATAGAATCATTAGATTCTAGCCAAAATTTATTAAACAACCCCCTAAGAAAAAAACGGTTATAATTTTACAAGCAGTAAAAATATAGCCATCCAAAGACAGGACACTACAAAGATACAGACACTAGCAATGAAGGATATTGCCTAAACATCAAAGACACTAGGAGCTCTAAGACAACTACTAACGGCACGGGCAAGATGAAGCCGTGCCGGAAAGCACCAAAGAGAGAATCGACAAAGCAAGAAACGACAAAGACTGAGGACCCGCTCCCCAATCTATGGCTCTGGAACACCGGGAAGGAGCATCGTAGAAGACCCGCAACGACGATGAGGGAAGCATCGAAACGCAACGGGGAAACAGAGAGGTTCGACGGCCAAAATAAACTACGAACACTGAGAATCCGAGGAAGCAGACCAGGTCCACTGCGAGGGAGGCTACCACTATCTGCGAAGAATGAAAAAAACTGTCCAGACAGTCGTCTGGGCACGACAGGGGAGGGTGGAACGGAGCGTTGTGGAGGCTGATCACTCTCAGAGTGAACATCTCAACATCCTCACACAATAATTAAGCCGGTGCCAGAAAGGACTGACAATCGATAAGCCGAGGGTGCGACGGAGCATCAAGACCAAGAATCGACTCACAAAACTGAGCAAGCTAAAAGAGTCAGCTCCTGTTAGAAAGAGACTCTGTCCGACCAAACCGATAAGCTAAATGCATTGAGGGACACTCCAAGCAATCAATCCAATGAGATGAAAACAGTCAGACTAGACAAAATATCAACGAAAATTGAATTCAAATCAACTATGATCACCGCAGGGGGAAAGAATGAACATCGCCCAAAAACTAACCAGACAGCAATAAAAAGAAAGGGAAATAACTAAACCCATAGTGTAAGAACAAGCTAACACAGCAAATAATACATAAAAGCTCAGACTGGCCGTCCCCCACAGAAAGGGAGCAAAAAAAACTCCCGCAACCCGATTACAACCCAGCCGAAGAAAAAGTCCAACAAACAGAACATTGGCTAAATACAGACAGTGTACCATCAACATCAGAGCAACATAGTTGGAAGAAAGGAAGTCATACATACAAAAAATAACCCCCAGATATAACATTGCTGAGGCCCGAAGCCAGGGAAAAGACCAAAACATTCAGTAGACGAGAGCCTAGCATCAGTCATGAAGAGAACGAACAAGAGTTCCTCGTCGTAACCGAGACAAAAGAAGAAAAGGACCTATCAACCCTGCGAATAAGAGGCAACAAAAAAATCACCAATAAGAACAAACACAACTAACTAGAAGTAATAAGGTTAGAATGATAGAATTGGTAAGCCTCCTCAGGATGCTCTAATTGTAACTCCTCCAACTTAATAGGAGCTAAAGTGGAAGACCACAAGTTAATGAAAAAAGGAAGTCCTCAATCATCGCAGCTATCGATGATGAGTGCATGAAAATACGTTTATTTTTTTCCGAACAAATCACCCAGATTATGGCCATGATGGAGAGGAACCACGGGGAGCGGAACTCTTTTCTAATCAAGAGTACTCTCCAACAGGAAGAGAATTCTACGGGGGATTGAGGGAACATGCCAAGTCCTTCTCAACAAAGTCCACAACGGTTGGATAAACTACATCTAAGGAACAAATGATCAGCATCCTCACGATGGATCGAACAGAACGCACATAATTATCCCAAAGCAAGATTCATATTGTTAAGACGATCTACGGTGAGAAGTTTGTTATTAAGGGCTAACCAAATGAGAATTTTTTATTTAAGAGGGGTGTAACTACTCCATAGGGATTTAGCCAGATTAGAGTAGATGCCTCCAAAATTCAGAAAATTGTAGAAGGGTTTAACCGAATAGATCCCCGAGCTATTCCAACACTAAGACAGATGATCAATGGGATGCCAAGAATACTGGTTTAGTTGAACGAATAGATCGTTGAGCTTCGCATTCAGATGCGAAGGGAGGACACAAAGGAAGGGAATGGACCAGTAGTTATGTTGGTTTATGATGATCACATAATCTGCCACCAAAGCCAAAGGGTTGGAGGCCAGTTGATAAAGAGAGGGAAAGAAGAAGCTAACTTTAAGTTGCCGAACCAAAGATCGATCCAGAACTTGGTCTTGGTCCCAGAAGCAAACTCGTGGGAGATCCCACAACTGAACGGCAAAACCGCTTTCCACACCATTTTCCAGAAGGGGGAAGCTTAGCGGGACAGAGAGGATGAAAATTCTAGGATTCTTTTTCGAGAAAAGCAATTAGAGGAAATGATCCTAGCCAAAGGCAGTTGATCATTAACTAGGATTCTCCATAACCATTTACCCAGCAAAGCTAAATTTTGCTGCCTGAGGTTAATAACTCCAACCCCACCTGCAACATTGGCGGTGCAGATCGTCTTCCAGTTACAAAGATGGGACCCAGCTTTATAAAGGCCTGACCCATACCAAAAGAAGTTCCTTCTGATCTTGTTGATCCCCTTTATAACCCACGAAAGGACGTAAAAAAAGGACATCATATATAAGGAAATTGAAGACAGAACTAAGTTGACTAGCACTAGTCTACCTCCATAAGAGAGGTGTCGTCCGGTCCAAGCGTTCAGCCTGGATTCGAGTTTCTCAATCATCGGCATCCAATCCGATTTGAGAAGCTTCTCCCACCGCAGTAGAATGCCCAGATATTGAATGGGAAAAGATGCCGAAGTACAGTTGAAGAACTGAGCTATTTTCGCTTCCCTATTGATAGACCCACCGATCCAGAGGACAGAGGATTTTTGAAAGTTAATGGGGAGACTGAAAGCTTTTTCAAAGATATATAGAACTAACTTCAAATTACGCAAGGTGCACCCATTGGGTTGCACGAAGATGATGGTATCATCAGCGTATTGGAGGTTCAGCACATCGCGAAAACTGTGCGTACCCCCAAGGCCTTCGATGGCGCTGGCATCCCAAGCATTACGAAGAAGCTTACTGAACACATCGGCTACGAGGGAGAATAAGAGAGAGGATAACGGGTCACCTTGACGAAGATCGCACTTGAACTTGAATTTATTGCCTTCTGAATCGTTAATGATAATCGACGAAGTGCCAGCAAAAAAGACTGGATTGGACCCAGGCCATCCATTTAGGTCCAAATCCACGGTGAAGAAGGATGTCAAAAAGAAATTCCCAACTAACATTGTCATAAGCTTTTTGAAAATCCAATTTAAGCAGGATACCCTCAGAGTTGTTCCTATGAAAATCGGAGTTAATTTCTTGGGCCGAAGCCACACTGTCCAAGATAAACCTATCTTTAATAAAGTCCGATTGAGCCGAGTCTATTAACGAGAAAATAATGGCACCCAACCGAGTTGAAAGGACCTTCATGATGATCTTGAAGGAGGTATTGATGAGACTAATCGGTCGAAAGTTGGAAACCGAGTTGGCTCCCATGATCTTGGGAATGAGCACAATGTGTGCATAATTGATCCGATCAAAAGAAAAAGACCCTTGGTGGAGGTTAGAGAACATTTGGAATAGATCATCTTGTAGGTCTTTCCAGAACTTCTGGAAGAAAAAAGCTGGAAACCCATCCGGGCCAGGGGCGGAATCACTTTTCAATGAAAACACCGCCAATTTGATCTCATCTAAAGAGAAGGGAGCCTCTAGACTGGATAGGTCATGGAATTGCTGGCCATACAGTTGATCCCAGTATAGTTGGAAGAGGCGAGGTTTATGCGTACCTATAAGGTTTCTAAAAAAATGTAGGAAGGAAGCATGAAATTCAGAATCTGAAGTCAGCTCATTGTCATTGTCGATAATCGAGGTGATGTGATTGAGATGCTGACGATGCGAAGCAAAATTGTGAAAGAAGGCAATGTTGCCATCACCTTCTTTGATCCACCGATATTTCGCTTTCTAAGCCCACTTAATGTGGTCATTGTGGAGAATACAAGCATATTCTTGCTTGCAAGAAGCACGTTCCAAGCGAAGATGTCCGAGATAGGACCAACTTCCTCAAGTTTGTCGATTGAACCCATGGATGTAAGGAAGACTTGCTTGAGGAAATTGGCCTGCCCAAATCTCTCTTTATTCCAAAGTTTACAACCGTGCTTGATAGCTTGAAGTTTGAGAAGGATACGGCCGAGGCCAGCAGACCCTGTGATAGAGGAGAGACACTCCTGTGATAAAATTCACGAAGGTTTGGTCTTGTAACCAGAATTTTTCGAATCGGAATTTATAAGGTCTGGAGAAGTTAAAGTTTGAGCATAAAGAGATAGGAACATGATTCGACGACAGGTTGGGTAAGGCAGAAACAAAAGAGTTGTGGAAGAGATTGATCCAACCTAACGAGAAAAGAAAACGATCGAGCTTAGACCTGGTGGGAGTCTGTCTCATGTTGGACCAAGTGAAGGATCTACCGTTGAGAGGTAATTCGGAAAGATGGAGATCTCGGATACAATCGTTAAAGCGATTGGAATCTGCTTGATGCGCTACCGATCTCGTTCGTTCAGACGAGAATCTGGTAATGTTAAAGTCGCCACAGAAGAAACAGAGACCGAAACTAAGGTTTTGGAAGTAATCGAATTCGCTCCAAAAAAGAGGGCAGCGATCCGTAGTGGATGGTCTGCAAACCGAAATCACTATGAGATCACGATTGAATTCGATGCAGTGGAGACGAACGATGAGGAAGAAGGTAAGGTGGCAAATAGAAATCAGAGAGAATTTAGAATCTCTAAACCCAAAGAGAATGCCCCCCCTGGAGTCAACTGCATCAAGGGAAGTCCAATTGGTAATTAAGGATCCGCCTATCGAGCAAAGGGTGGACGGGGTCGGAGAAGTAAGTTTTGATTCCTGGATAGAGATTAAATCACAGTGGGAAGAAGAGATTAGTTGGAAAATAGCTTGTTGTTTGGTCGGGCATCGGAGGCCTCTGACATTCCAAGTGATACTAATCATAATGAACACGAGTCTCCAACGCTCTAGAAATTTTGCAATGGCGAATCAAGTCAAAGGCATCCAAGCTTTCCGAGGAAACAGAAAACCTGATATCCTTCGAAAGATGAAGCATATCGAGGTTAGAAAGGGAGTCGAAATGCACCTGATGAATGGATCCCAATAGTTCCGTCCCTGCGGAGCTGGGGGTAGGAATAGGGATGTGCTTCTTGCGAATTTGGGCGGTAAGGGAGGTTTGAGAATCCGACTTAGAAGAAGAAGCTCGTTGCGCACGAATGCGTGCACTCGAGCGAATGATAGAAAAGGGGGATTTCTTTGCGTGTTCGGTCTGCTGTTCTCCGTATTGGACATAACAACAGACTTACACGGTGATTTAAAGAATGGAACCGCAATTCCAACAGCCTTGGTATCCCGGGCGATAACACCAGGGGAGGGAAGCCCCTTGGGATGAGAAAGGAAGTTGGAATTATTATTAAGGTATAAGGCGAGAGCTGTCTCGTAACCTAGTCGAGGGACGAGTAAACCCCCCTCAGACGTAGAGGGATCCCCCGGACGATAAAGAGTAAGAAGAAACGAGGTAAGATGGAAATCTAAAGTGTAACCGGTAGGTAATGAGGAGAATAAGCCGAATCGAAAATGAAGATGACGTTCACTAATACAAGAAAATAAAGACAACGGTCTAATAAGAATAACAAGCTCAGAAAAGGAAGAAAGTACCTGATGTTGCGATTGGGAACGATCTACGATCGCAACTTTATCTTTCAATAGATCATCCTGATCAACCCAAGAATTACCTTTCTGAGAAGGCGCTTTCAGCAGCTCAGACGGAGCAAGAGAACCAGAAGCTGAAGATGTTGGAACTACACTTATAAACCTATCCCAATCAGAGGAGAAGTGAGGGTTGACTTCCCAAACTGGCCATTTCTGCTCAGAATCCATTAACTCAGGTAGAGGAGGGCCAGAGGAGGGGGCTGGCAAAGCTGCAGAGGTCAGAACAGGGAGAGTCCTCGACTGAGAAGGAGGAGGATTGGAGGGAGACACAACAGCAGAGGTTGGGTAGGAAGAACATTGCTTCAAGGAGTCCTTCTCTGGGTTTATCCAGATGAAGTTATGGGCTTTGGAAGGAGAGACTTTGGGAGCAGAAGGGGGGTCAAGCTTTTTAGCAGGAGCTTTGTGCCATCCTCTCCATTTCGTCGGCATAGAGACCGGCTTGGACGAGGATCCAACGGCAAAGGGCTTGAGAAGAGAGGAAGGAGCAACAGGGAGTTTAGAGGAACCAACATTCAAGGGAGGAGGAGCAGACACTCCTTTAGGGAAATCTTGATAGTTAACAGAAACAGCAAAGATGGACTTAGTAACACGCAGTGAGTAAGCTTCAACCCTGTCCTTAACCGGGGGACAAAAAAACTCCGTGTCGATTTGAAGACAGCCCGAGGCTAGCATAGAAGTGGAAGAAATACTGATAAGTTCTCCCACGCATCTCGTCATATCAGTTGCTACTCGAAACGAGTCGCAAAACGGGGGGGAGACCAAGAAGCGTGGCACTGACAGGGGGATTAGACCAGGTTCGGGGGAGGCGTGGCCTGATTGACCCATTTACGAATGGCAATCTTGATCGGACCTATGGAGAAGGGGTTAAGAGCATATAGGTCTTCTAGGATTTTAACGGAGGGGACAAAGAATGACCACCTCGCCGTTAGAGCAGGTGCTGAGAACCCAAGCCCAGTCTTGAACATTACAAGAATTACTAAGAAAAGAGTTGAGATTAAAACTAGATACCGTTCCTCCACTAAAAGAAACCGCCCCGTAGCACTTGAAAATCTTCAACTTATCAGACAGCTTAACAGTTGGGATGAACACAACAGTGGTTCGGGGCTTAGTCACCTGGGGAGCCAGCACTGACTGCGCTTGGAAGGTGGGTTGCTTAGCTGCAGGAGCTCTACAAACAACAGGCGGCGTAGGAAGAAGCAGCTTGGGTCCTTTAGCCTTCTGGGGGTGAAGATCCGGAAGCTTAGACTGAAGAGAAGGGAAGTCTAGGGCTTTCAACACAGATTCAGAAATCGGCAATCCCAACAGAAGACCAAGAATTTGTTGCAGCGAGAAACAATGATTCCTCAAGTGCCCCTCCTTTAGGCAGAACAGGCATTTCATTTTAGCGGAGCATAAGTATTTGATGTGTCCATGAAGGAGGCACCGATAGCACACAGGAGAGGGCGAAGAAGAGGAAAGGTAAGATTTAAT
The DNA here is from genome assembly GCA_017893485.1 of Hemerocallis citrina. Lineage (NCBI taxonomy): Eukaryota > Viridiplantae > Streptophyta > Magnoliopsida > Asparagales > Asphodelaceae > Hemerocallis > Hemerocallis citrina. Next base: position 154,794,743 of record CM030362.1, read on the forward strand.
GTCATGAGAATGCACTAAGCTACCGATCGGGCAGGAAACGAGAGAAGAAGAGCCTCCTAGAACCTTCTGGTTCTTGGGCTTAAGGGCCAGGGGAGGAGCATAGGGGATCGAAAGCATTTTTTTAAAAAACTTCTTTTAACTACCTCGACCCACGTAGGGCCCATGATGGCCCAGGCCCAGAACAAAAACGTAGTATTGGGAGAGAGAAAGAAGAGGAAGGGAAACTTGCACTGTAGAGATCTGAAAACTCTTCACAAAATTGAGAAAATAATCCACTCTCGGCCTTAAAATAAAAGGCAAAAATGGTCGAGTGGATAAAATAACGCAGTAACTCACAACTGCTAGATCGGATAGGAAAGTCGCCAAGCTCAGCTCCAGAATCTCCAGATCCGGGAGCTTCCAAAGCACTGAACAGCCAGGACAACATGAAAGAACAAATCGAAAAAACTCTGAACGATCGGAACCGCAGTAGCCTTAAAGAAAGGGAAAAAGCAGAGGGGAGATCCCAAGGGATCCCAAATTGGAAAAACTCACGGGACACCAGAAGGCGAACACGAGACAGGAAAAAAAAAACCCCCTAATAACAACACTACTTACAGCGGCCGGCAAGATCAAAGTTGTATTGCGCCAAGATTCACCTCAGGGCTAAACCACTTCGGACCTCCCAAGTCAGAGAACAAGAGACTGTCGGAGAGGGAAACAAGCAGCTGAGCTGGAGGTAATCCTGCGAACTCGAGGGCCAGGAGATGGCAACGCTAGGAGAGGGTGGCAGGGGGACGGATCTGGAGCGAGAGAGATCCCAGCCGCGAAAGCGAGGAGGACTATAGATCCAAGAGGAGGAGAGGTCAACGGCATTGGAGAGGGGAGAAAAAAAAATCGAAATCGCTTAGGAATTGCCCTAAAATCGCCTTTTGATCACCCTAGAAACTTTCTTGTCTTCAGTTGCGTGTAGTTTTTTCATGCTCTTCTGAGTTGCATGCATTATATTATATCTTCATAATATTAAGCTGATAGGGCTGAGAGTGTCTACTCGCTCTCTTCTCAGGGGTATTTATGTTACGAGACGAAAAATACAATTGTGCTCTTTATAGACACACATGTATTTTTATATATATTAATAAAATATGATATACAGCGGGGGACATAAAACCAATATCCCGAAAATAAAAATTACCTTGTTTTACTTTATGACGTCAAATACTTCATACTTTTCATTAAGTATAGTGACAGCAATTCTTGTATCTAAAAAAAAGTCAAATCAGTGACATCTCATCTAAAATGATTTCTTCTTGCATTTTTAAAAGTAAAATCATCAATTATATGTTCAACATCAATATTTTTCAACATATTCTTTTTAATACATAAAATTGGTAAGTCATTCAACATATCTTGAGTCATAGTTAATTTTTATAAAAAAAATCCGCAGATGCCACAGTCACAGGTAGAATCAATAAAATCCTATAAGTGATAAAAATATTTGGAAACATTTTTTTTTTTTTTTGCAAACTCCATAATTTTAATAGAATGTCATAATTTATCAGTTTAATATGCTTCACTTCGTTGCATTTCTTACAATATTTGTAATTCTAAAAGTAAATAGTTTACATCAATATTAGACATCTCACCATATTTCAAAACAATTTCAAGTTGCATACAACTTTTTTTTTTCATTTCATCGTCATCATCAAATAAAACTAACCGTAATGTATCAAATAAGAAGCCAAAAATAGATTTAAAAATTTGCATTTGTTCAAATCTACTCTTCAATTGAGAAAGAGTCATATCAACTAAAATAAGAAAATAATCAGTTGTAAAATTTTCTTGAGCAAATTGTTGTTCTCTATCCATATCAGGAATCTCATCAGAACGTCTCTTTCTAAAAGCTCTACTTTTCAAAGAAAATACGGGCTCAATTTTTATTTTAGATACAATTTCTTCAGCTTCAATCATAATAGAAGTAAATTAATTTTCTCTATATTTAAAAAAAAAATGAAATCAATACTGTCAAGTTTTTAATTGCAATATGAAGATTTTTTTCTTCTTCTCTATTTAGGATAATAGTGTGAATACGATTGAGGTTTCTAATTTCATTTATTACTCATTTAATAACTTGTATTTGAGTTTTTAAGAAAATAAAAAAGGAAAAGGAAAAGATTCGCCATTTCAGTCAATTTATTGCCACTCATATTTCTTAGGACTAGAATGTGTGGCTTTGTGTTGTTTTGAAAATAAAAAATAAAAGCCACACGCTGACATAGACAATTATGAAAGAAAAGGGAAAGTTATAAGTTCTTCCTCTTATATTTCGAAATTTATAGGGAGTCTTCTGACTTGCATGCATTATATTATATCTTCAATATATTAAGCTAACAGGGGAGAGTGTCTATCCGCTCTCTTCTCAGAGCCGATTTTGAGGTATTTAAGAACCGGGGAGAAAAATAATATTGTGCTTTTTATAGACATACATATATTTTTATATATATTAATAAAATATGATGTAATGGTGAAAGACATAAAATCAATATCCCGAAAATAAACATTACCTTGTTTTTCTTTGTGACACCAAATACTTCATACTTTTCATTAAGTATAGTGACAGCAATTCTTGTATTAAAAAAAAGAAAAAAAACCAAATCAATGATATCACATCTAAAATGATTTCTTCTTGCATTTTTAAAAGCAAAATTATCAATTATAAGTTCAACATCAATATTTTTCAACATATTCTTTTTAATACTTAAAATTGCTAATGCATTTAACATATCTCGAGCCCTAGTTAATTTTAAAAAGCTTTTTTTTAGCAGATGTCATAGTCACAGGTACAATCAATAAAATCCTATACGTAACCAAAATATTTGGAAACATTTTTTTTTTTTTGAAAACTCCATAATTTTAATAGAATGTCATGGTTTATCTATTTCATATGCTTCACTTCGTTGCATTTCTTGCAATATTTGTAATTCTGGAAGTAAATAATTTACATCAATATTAGACATATCACCATGTTTCAAAGTTGTTCAAGTTGCATACAACCTTTTTTTTTTCCATTTTATCATCATCATTCAATAAAACTAATCGTGACACATCAAATAAGAAGCCAAATATAGATTAAAAAATTTGCATTTGTTCAAATCTACTATTCAATTGAAAAAGAGTCATATCAACTAAAACAAAAAAATACTCAGTTGTAAAATTTTCTTGAACAAATTGTTGCTCTCTATCCGTATCAGGAATCTCATCAAAACGTCTCTTTCTAAAAACTCTACAATCCAAAGAAATAAGGGCCAAATTTTCATTTCAGATGCAATTTATTTAGCGTAAATCATAGCTAAAGTAAATTCATTTTCTCTATATTTAAATAAAATGAAATCAATACTTTCAAGTTTTTAATTGCAATATCAAGAAGCATATCTGCGACTCTTTTTCCTTCTCTGTTTAGGATAATAGTGTAAATATGATTGAGGCAGGCTTCTAATTTCATTTATTACTCATTTAATAACTTGTATTTGAGTTTCAAGAAAATAAAAAACGAAAAGGAAAAGTTTTGACATTTCAGTCAATTTATTGCCACTCATACTTCTTGAATGTGTGGCTTTGGGTGGTTTTGAAAATTAAAAAGGATAATGCTACACCTACTACTAATTTTACAACCTTTTCATCTACAACCTTATGTGGCACACTACTATTGGATATCTTTATCACCTACTCTACACCTACTTTATAAAAACCTCCACTACTAATGTGCCACCTAAGGTTGTAAATGAAAAGGTTGTAAACTTGGTAGTAGGTGTAGCATTACCCAATTAAAAATGAAAGCCACATGCTTACATAGATAATTATGAAAGAGAAAGGGAAAGTTACAAATTCTTCCTCTTATATTTCAAAATTTAATATTGCATGTGCTCTTCTGCTCTTCTGAGTTGCAAGCATTATATTATATCTTCTTTATATTAGGCTAACCGGGCGAGAGTGTCTACCCTCTCTCTTCTCAGGTCCGATCTTAAGGTATTTATGTTCCGAGACGTAAAATAAAATTATGCTCTCCATAAACACACATATAATTTTATATATATTAATAAAATATGATGTAACGGCGGGGGACATAAAACCAATACCCCGTAAATAAAAATTACCTTGTTTTGCTTTATGACATCAAATACTTCATACTTTTAAATTTATTAAACATAGTGATAGCAATTTTTGTATCTATAAAAAAAAGTCAAATAAGTGACATCTCATCTAAAATGATTTCTTCTTCTATTTTTAAAAGCAAAATCATCAATTAAATGTTAAACATCAATATTTTTCAACATATTCTTTTTAATACCTTTAAATTGCTAAGCCATTTAACATATTTTGAGTCATAGTTAATTTTAAAAAGATTTTTTCCGCAGATGCCACAGTCACAGGTAGAATCAATAAAATTCTATAAGTAATCAAAATATTTTTAAACTTTTTTTTTGTGCAAACTCCATAATTTTAATGGAATGTCATAGTTTATCTGTTTCATATGCTTCACTTCGTTGCATTTCTTGCAATATTTGTAATTCTGAAAGTAAATAATTTACATCAATATTAGACATCTTACCATGTTTCAAAGTAATTTCAAGTTGCATACAAGATTTTTTTTTTTCATTTCATCATCATCCATTAAAAATAACCTTGATGCATCAAATAAGAAGCCAAATATAAATTCAAAAATTTATATTTGTTCAAATCTACTCTTCAATTGAGAAAGTGTCATATTAACTAAAATAAGAAAATAATCAGTTGTAAAATTTTCTTAAGAAAGTTGTTCTCTATCCGTATCAGGAATCTTATGAAAATGTCTATTTATAAAAGCTCTTCGTTTCAAAGAAAATAAGGCCTCAATTTCTATTTTAGATACAATTTCTTTAGCTTCAATCATAATAGAAGTAAATCATTTTGCTCTATATTTAAAAAAAAAAACCAACACTTCCAAGTTTGTAATTGCAACATCAAGAAGCATATCTTCAGTCCGCAACATTTTACTCACTAAGTTTCTGCTAATTTAATTAAACCTTGATTCAAAATGTAGTATATAACGAGGAACACTTACTGAATCATTAATTAGAAAATAGGAATTTAAAAGAAAAATTTAAAAATTGAATACGTTAATTTGCGAACTTGAATTAAAAGGTTAAAAATAAAAAAAAAAAAAATAAATAACCATTAATTAGTAAACAAGAATATAAAAACGTGAAAGAAAAATTGAACTTATTGAAAGTTGAACTCAATGACCTCTCACTTACTAAATGGGTGCTCTAACCAACTAAGCTAGAAGATTTTTTTCATTTCTAATTCAAATACTAATTAGTTAAAGTGTTACAAACCCATTATACTTACAAATTTTTGTGCCCCTCATTAGAATTGGGCCATGAGCGGTCGCCCAGCCCGCCCTAAGCCAGGGTCGGCCCTGTCTTTTCTTCCTCTATTTTCAAATAGAGAAAGGAAAACAAAAGTAGAGTAACTAATTTAAATAAATACGTGCAATACACATATTTTATTTATTTAAAAAAAAAACTCATAAGCCCACTCACGAATCTCTTCGTCTCCCTCATTCAAAACACTAAAAAATACAAAACCCCAAAGCTGTTAGTCGATCAGCCGCCGCACGCTTCACCCTCATGTCGCCCCTAACTCCGCCCCCAATGTCGCTCGCCCTCACATCGGCCCTCTCCCCATGCCAATTGCTACCCCCTCACGTTTCTCCCTCTCCTCTCACGCTGTCCCTCACACTGCACACCTCCCAACTGCCCTAGCATGACGCCCACCTTCCAGCTGCCGCACTCCGCTCCCACATATTCAATAATTCAGAAATGATTCAACTATTTCCAATTATGTTATTACAAAAAAAATTTGGGAAAATGATGATCATTTTTTAATGTATTTGTTTTGCAAAATTATATAATTTTAATCTTAAAAATTCATCTTTTGAAATAAGCATGTCGTAGAATAATTGAATTATCAATACCAAATTGATATTAAAATAAGCAATTGTCAAAATAGGTTTTGGTTATTACTGTGAATATATAACTGTGAATATATATATATATATATATATATATATATATATATATATTGAAGAAATTTGAGAATATTTTTGTTTTAGATATTAAGAGTGACGATTTTATGTTACATGTACTGAATTTTATTAGTTTTTTAGATATGTGAATTTTACTTTTAGTATGATATTTTCGATGATCACTTTATATAATTCAACAATTTGTCAGAATAAAGAGAAATTTACTACTCCACTTGCAACAAATGTATGATTCGTCCTATGTTGCAAGCAAAATTTGAGAGACAAGAATGAGTAGTTTGGCATCATTCTCGGATTGTCCCTGTCCTATTTAAGAATGTTGTTTGGAACGAGACTAGTTCTTCATACATAAATTCGTTTGGTCAACCCGGACCCGAACTAGACTATGGATAGCCTTCTAACGGAACTACAATCCATAAAGGCCACGCTCGGTCCTCCGACACCGTCACCTCTCAAATAATTGCCGATTCTCGGTGGGAATTTCGGTGTTAGTTTCATCTTTGATGTTGTTGTGATGTTATGTGGGTTGTTTATTATTTTGTTGTTTGTTGTAAGGAGTTAAGCAGGGGAGAAGGTTGGAAGAGGTAGGATGCTATTTGTGATGAGAATATCGGATGACGATATGAATATTAATGAAATGAATGATGGGAGTGAGGATGAAGTGGAGGGGTGATTTGAGTTTGGTGACTGGGACTCAATTTTGTTTCAATGATATTGAGATGAGGTACATATTAAATTATTAATTAATAAGATTGTTTGATAAAGATAGCATATCTAAAAGTTTGCACATAATAGTGTTGAGTTAATTATCTTGATTATTTTTAAGATTATAATAGATGTCTTAACATTAGAAAGTAATGCATGCTATAGGTATTATGGTATAATCAATCTATTATAACTACATTAAGCTAATGGTCTGCCCTCTCTCCCCTTCCTCTATTTTGGATTCGTATTAGTTTTGCTATAAGTTTAGGTTAGGAAAATTTAAATGTGATCAAAGCTTATTGAATAATAAGTATAACTTAAGTATTCAGCTATCAAGGGAGCTCACTTTCTTGTGGCTGCTAAATAAGGATTTGATGGTAAGCTCATTGTCATTTCAGTATGTTCCTGCTTATAAAAAAGTTAATACTCAGTATTCTACTACATTAGCTATATCTAGATACTAACTTCATTCCACTCAGTTTAATGCCAGTGAATTTCATCTTCATCGTTTCTTTTGTTTCAGGCATCAAACTTCATTCCACTCGGAGGGTGCTAGGTGTTGCAGTTCTATAATGGGGACGAGTGCGTGAAGATGTTCAATTGTGGGTAAAAAAGCGATCTTTTTGTGAAATGGGATTTTTACAGATGCGACATCGAAGTTGAAGAAGACATTTGAGATTAATCCGAGAAAGTACTGTGCTTTGTGGTGTTTGAGGATTGTGCACACTTTGAATATGTTTTATATGCTGAATACCGATGACACAAATATGCTTTTTGCAAAGGCAGCGCAGGGTTTTGAGCAAGCGGCCGTGGCAAAGGTATTGATTTTCTCCTGGATGGTTATGCATGAAGATGCTCATATGTGGGTACAAAAGCGATCTTTTTGATGAAATAGTATGAATTTGTGTTAAAATTGAATTTTTGTGTTTAAAATTGGATTGTTGTGTTAAAAATTAGATTTTTACGAATGCGATATTGAATTTGGAGGAGGCATTGGAGATTAATATGAAAAAGCAAGACACTTTGTGGTATTTTGAGAATGAGCACACTTCGAATGCATTTTAAATTCCTAATAACGATGAGGGGAATGTGCTTTTTGCAAAGGTGCGGTGTTTCGAGCTAGTGGTAGTGGTGGTATTGATTTTTTGTTTGATGGTTATTTCATTGTTGGGGAGTTGGGGTGTTGATTGTGAGAAATATGTTTGATTTTGTTTTTATTTTGTTAGGCGTTGTATATTGTGTATGTGAAGTCGTTGGAAATGTCTTCAATGGTATGAGTTTTGATGATTTTTGGAAGGAAATGTTTTATGGAATTATAATTATATTATATTAACCAAAAACTTCTACTCCCTCTCACATTGAGAGGGTTTTAAAATTTAGCCAAAGAAAATGATCATAGGTAATTATAGTAGCTACAGAATTAAGTGTATTCGCAAAAAAATTTTATTATCTTTTAAAACTGCATTAAAAGGCTCTTATCTTGAGAAGATGATAAATATTTTTATTTTAAAGATGATCTTTCATTTATGTATTTTGATAATAAAGTATGTCAATTTATAAATTTCAATATGATGTATTATTTTTTAAAAGGTCTATGCAAGTTTGCACATGAGACATACGGGTAGTCAGACTATGATAATCTTAATAAATGCCCCGAAATGTTTCTTATCCCATATATACATCTTCTCAATCTTCATTGATACGTAACAAATAATTAGAAAATGCATGTTTCAAATACACCCAATTTTAATTACCTCCCTTTTACTCAATTAAAAAAAGAATATAATTAGGGAGATAAAAATATAATTAGGGAGATAAGCTAGAGGACAAGATTATGACAACAAAAAAAAAGGCAAAGAAGAAGAGATAGTGCGTTGGTAAATTTAAAATTTATATATGTGAGTGTTATGGGATCTAATGCCAAATATTTTTTACACTAATTCAAATGTAATTGTTGTTGCTAATTTTGGTGTGAGAACAAACAGTTCATTTACGAATTTTTTGGAACCGATAAAATCTAACCTTTTACTACTTGACGATGTTGATTGTTCTCAATGCTACTACTGACCTGCAAAAAGTTCGAAACACCGGGATTGATCCTAGCGACGAACCCTCTGACGCTCAAGTCAGTAATCTGAAAGATAATGAAATGGCTTTTGTGGAGAACGATACTAATTACATTTTTTATGGTGGGGATAGAGGGGTATTTATAGTCGCCTTTGGAACCAGTTTTGAGATTATCATTTATCTCTACTTCCCGGTACTTTTTGATAGGAAATAGAGTTTAAATTTATAACCGCCGTTTTCGATTATACAGATTTCCATTTTTTTCTTTCTTTTCTTTGTATTCTTGTATTTCAAATTCTGTATAAATTCTTTCCTTTGTATTTAATTTCTTTTTTTGAATCTCCTATTAAAACTCATCCTAATATTTATTTAAAACCCAAATTCATAGTCCATACTATAATCTTGTTTTTTCTTCTTTTTATTTATTTATTTTAAAGCCCAAACCAAGCCTTGTGATGTGGTATAAATGACGTGACCCAATTAGGGCCGTCAAATCTCCTCATATTTCATTCATCCCACATCATCAGGTCAACAGGTCCAACGGGCCTTCTGCTATTTCAGGCCCACAGACAAACGGGTCTGACCCGACCCATTAGGGTCAGCCACTCGTTTGCCTCTACCTATAAATACCAGACACCCTCCTCACTTTGAAAGGTAATCAATATTTCTCCACCTGAACCCTAGCTGCTCAGTATCTTTTCAGTAACTGACTAGATCATCGGAGGTCCTGTTGCCGGGATTTCTCCCGGTGTTTCTTGGCCTTTTGTAGGTATCCCGGTCGTCTGAGCTCTAGCAGGTCTTCCGAGCCGATGTCCAGGAACTGACCCAAGCCAAGGTCGAGATCCATCCCTTCCACTTCACAAATTACAAGAACTCACACCTGTTGCTCCTGCACGAAAAACGAGCAACATCAGGTTGGCACCATCTGTAGGAACCCGACTGACTCGATCCTAAACTCAGATATCTCCTGAAGCCGAACCCTCCCATGGCTCCTAAAGCCAGAAGAGCCTTCACCACTGGATGTCATCCATACCCCCATCCCTATTACAATCGTGTGAACACTCAGGGTTCTAACCGATCACCAGTCAATGGTACCACGAGACCGGGGCCGAGCGCCTCACGCTTAGTCGCCAAAGACTTACACCATACCATCAACCACCGGCAGCCCGTAAATGACCTTCGGCTCCAGCTCATCCGATTAAGGAGCCGGGTAGTTCCTTCCGACCCAGCTCCGACACATAACATTCTCCCATCCAGAGGTAGGGAGCACAACGCAGCTGCTCCCCGAGGGGTGGTTCACCTCCGCCCGGTCAGGGCAAATAAGCTCCAGTCACGAGAGCCAAGTTTCGAGACTTCAGGAACGAGATCCTCTGAGCCCTCGGAGGCAGCCCCGATTTCGAATAGCAAACAGCCGACCCAAGGCTCGAAGAGGGTCAGGGTCCTGAGTCTCACGGTTCGTCCCAGCCACCGCAACAGAACGAAGCCGTCCTCCACTGCCTCCAGGAGATGGAGAATCACCTCGCCCACATTAACGAAGAAGGACCACAAACCGACTGGGTGCATCAGTTGAGCCGACCTCCGTTCTCCCCCCAAATCCTAGATGCTGAGATTCCCAAAAATTTCAGGCCGCCTCAGTTCGGGACCTACAATGGTGAGAGTGATCCAGCTGATCACATGGAAGGGTTCAAAACCCTCATGATGATTCACAGTGCATCAGATCATCTCCTATGCCATGCCTTCCCTGCCACCATATGTGGCCCAGCCCAGGAATGGTTCTCGAAGCTCGCACCCGTTCGGTTTTCTCGTTTGACCAGCTCGAGGCAAACTTTCTCTTCCACTTCGTGACCAGTCGAAAGGTCGAGAAGACGAACCCGTCCCTCCTGGATCTCAAGAAGAAGGAAGGATAGCCCCTCCGTGAATTTGTGCGGAGGTTCACAACCAAAGAAAGGGCGGTCTCATCCCTCCATGCCAGTGTTGCCTCGGCGGCCTTTCGGTACAATATTTACCACAGCCAGTTGTAGGCCTTTTTGGCCAAGAAACAGCCCCTAGACTTTTCCGACCTCCTCAACATGGTCGAAAAGTACATCCGGATTGAGGAGGCCCTGCACCCCGATGGCCTGAAAGAAACCCCAGGCAAGGGGAAGAGGAAGACCTAAAAATCTAATCCTATGAAGAAGGCCCAGAAAGATGTGTCTGCCCAGAAATGCTCCTCGCCGGTCCCCCATTTTGAGAGTTACACTCCGCTGAACCAAAATGTGTCAGCCATCCTCCTGGAAACTGAGGACAAGGGGATCATCCGCCTTCTTCCCCGACCTAACAGTAACAAAAAGAGGGACCGAGGGTTCTACTGCCACTTCCATCGGGATAATGAGCATGAGACCGATAATTATCGTGTCCTCAAAGATGAAATCGAAGCCCTCATCCAGAGGGGGTACTTGAGGGAGTTCACTCGAACCAACTCCAGAGACCAGAGGGATCCGCGACCATCACGTCCTCTTCGAACGATCAGCAGGCGGGCCAGCCATCCTTCACTGTGTCCACGACAGACCTATGGGGGGAGAATTGAATACCTTTCGCAAAGCTTTCATTTGGGGAGTAAATTCGGTCCGTAACTATTCCCCCCCTCCCCGGACTAGAGGCTGGTAGTCTCATTCTCCAACAAAGATCTCGAAGGCTTCCAATTGCCCTATTGTGATGCCCTGGTGGTCAGCCTCGGCATGGTAAACCATGAGGTCCGACATATCCTTGTTGAAAATGGGAGTTCGATTAATATCCTATTTCTTGCCGTGTTCGAAAGCCTCAAGCTCTCCCGGGAAAGGTTGAAGCCGGCGGGGTACATGCTTTATGGGTTCTCTGGTGTCCCTGTCCAAATCGAGGGAATTGTCACACTTGACGTGACCGCTGGTACAGCCCTGACCCTTCGGACCGAAGCAGTGGACTTCATGGTGGTCAATATTATGGCAGCCTATAATGTTATCCTTGGCAGACCTAGCCTTTGCACACTCCTGGCAGTTCCCTCTGCCTATCACTTGAAGCTGAAGTTTCCCACCGATCACGGGGTAGGTGTAGTCCGGGGTAACCAAGAATCGGCACGTTTGTGCAACATGACTACAGCGAGGGGCGGAGTTTTCCCCTTGATGTGGTAGAACTCTGTTCCGAACAAGGTTTGGATCCCGTAGACATGCTGGAGGAGGTCTCTTTCTCTGAAGGAGACATGTCCAAATGGTTCCGAGTAAGCCAATCTCTGGCCGCAGACCTAAAGCTGGTGATCATTAGATGTATTTATCAGAATTCTGACCTCTTCACCTGGACGCCGTCCAACATGCCTGAGATTTTTGAAGACATCATAATGTGCAGGTTAAGCGTCCGCTCGGACTCGAAGCCGGTCTAGCAGAAGCGACATAAGTTTGCCCTCGACAGGCAGCAGGCAATGAGGGAAGAAGTAGGCAAGCTCCTCATGGCACGGTTTATACAAGAAGTTAGCTATCCGGAGTGGCTGGTCAATGTTGTAATGGTGAAGAAGACGAGCGGAAAATGGAGAATCTGCATAGATTTCACATACCTCAACAAGGCTTGTCCCAAAGATCCATTTCCTCCCGAACATCAACGTCCTGATCGATGCGACCTCGCGGCATGAGCTGCTGAGCTTCATGGATGCCTTTTCAGGCTACAACCAGATAAGAATGTCCCCTCCTGTAATATCCCGGTCGGATATTATATTTATAATAATTATTTTTTTAATTAAAATATTTTTATGGAAATTTCTTGGTCTTACTAAATAAAAATTTACCTGTGAATATATACTAGTAAGTATATATATGAGTTGTATCGGTTTTGTGCACTTGTACAAAATCCTGAAAAAATGAATTTTTGATAAAATGTCTGGAAAATCCCGAACAGATATTAAAAATTTTTATTTTATTTTTATTTTCAGAATTGAAATATTTTTTGTGGATATTACTCGGTTTTGTTAATAAATATTATCTGTATATATATATACCAGTCTGTATACATCTGTATTGTATCAAATTGGTACTGTAATCTTCCGAGCCGATAATAAAATTTATTTTATTATTATTTTTGGATTTAATTTATTTTTATAAAGATTATGCGGTTTAACAAACAAAAATTATTGGTATATATATTAATACATACGTATGCATATTGTAACGATTTCGTACGTTTATACAAATTATGTAGTAAGTGTTTTGGACAAAAATATCTTATTTTGTCATGATTAATCAAAATTGGATGGCTAGGATTTGTTTGGAGGCTTAAACCTAGGGTTTAGGATTAATTAGAGATACATAAGAGTTTAAATGGTGTCTTCTACTAGAAGTCTCTCCTCCACCTCACCCTCCACCTCACCCCCTCCACCTCATCAACCCTATGGCCGGCCAAAATGAACCCAAGGGGGTTTTTGATTAAAACCCTAGCACATTTGCAATCTCCCCCTTCTCATTCATCCTATAAATACTCCTCCCCTTCACCTCTTGTCTCATTTACAAGAAGAAAAAAAAATAGAGAGGAAAAGAAAGAAAAGAAACCCTAAGTGTTCTTCATTTGGGGATTTTCCGTAAGGAATTTTCTATAGGAGCTAAGGAGGAAGGAGAAGGTTTCTAGCTAGTTATTCCTACAAAGAAAATCAAGATGGGGGTTCTCTACTTCTCTTTATTATATTTTTTTGTTCTCCTTTATTTTGTGTATATGAAAAAGAACCCATCTTTAGGGTTAATTATTGGTTGTATGTGAGAAAGAACCCATCTTATGATGGTTGTTTGTTGTACGTTAAAAAGAACTCATATTTATTAGGGGTGGATGTTGTTTGTTGTTAAAACAACTTGGACTAAGATCATGAGCATATAAATGATAGTAGTAAATGATCACACAAAGGGTGGAATGGTAGAACTCAACAAAATAACATAAAGATAGAATCTTGAACCTTGTTATGGTTATTGTTGTTATTATGGTTATTTTGAACTACTTGGACTAAGATTTGTGTATAAGAATGGTTGAAAATCAAGGTGGGGTTTCTCTATTTTAGTTGTATTGATTCTTGTTCTCTTTTATTGTGTGTGTTTTGTTGTATGTTCTAAAAAATAACTTGGACTAAATTTTAAGCATAATGTGGTTGTAGGGATCAAAATGATCCCATGAAAAAGATGGATGGTGGAACTTAAATAAATAACATAAAGATCGAATCTTTAAGACCTTGTATGGTTATTATGGTTATGTGGTTATTTTGTTAACATAAAAACTATACAACTTGGACCTAAACTATGAGCATATGAAGATTAGTGTAGTAAAAATACTTGCCCATTTTAGGGTTGTAGAACTCATCTAGCTAATAAAAGACAAGTGTTTGTTGTATGTTGTTTTCCTAGTTGTTAAAAATCAAGCCTATAAGATTATTTATACATATAAAAAAATTGATCAAACACAAAATTATCTTACATCTAAGCTGTTTATTTTTGTTAATTTTTTTTGTTCTTCAAATGCAATATCATCTTGCGTTAAAATTTTTTTAGAACGGATGCAAGATAACTTTTCGATTTCTATATTTAAGAATTTTATATATCTTCTTTTAAATATAGCAGGCTATTATTCATTTTTTTAAAAAAATTTGAAAATAGAGAAAACAAATATAGCATCTCTTCTCTATATTTTCCAACTATTAAAAATATGGAGAACGAGTACAGATGCTCTTATGCACTCAACCGAGCGCGCATCGCAGAGCATCCCCCAACGGGCCCAACCATTGAACCTGAATAAGGCGAAGACCTTCCAGTTTTCAATCAATCAATTAAATCCTTTTTCCTAAAATCACCCAACTTTTCAAATAATTACGGATCCATCCCCCAAATTCCCTACATAAATACCCTCCACACTTTCACCCACTTCCAAAAAAAAAATAACCCCCCGCCCACCCCCCAAAAAAAAAATTATGGGAAGCATCAACGATCAAGAAATGGTCGAAACCGGCCACCTCCGCCGCCGATCAAAAGAAGAAATCGATGAAACCAACAACACCGATTCCAATCCCGACGCTGCCGTTTGTCTGTCGATCGAAAAAGTTTTCGATGGGAAGCACATGCCTACATGGAGGGAGCAGCTGACATTCCGCGCATTCGTGGTGAGCTTCTTTCTATCGATCATGTTCAGCATCATCGTCATGAAGTTCAACCTGACGACGGGGGTGATCCCGTCTCTCAACGTCTCGGCGGGTCTGCTCGGCTTCTTCTTCGTCAAGACGTGGACCAAGATATTGGAAAAAGGAGGGTTCTTGAAGCAGCCGTTCACGAGAATTTTTTCCCAAATTGACCCTTTTTGCAAAAGTATTGCCACAAACGACCTCTTTTTTTTTTTATTTCCACAAACGCCCTACTCGCTTTTTGAGAAAGCGTGTTTGGTACAAACCCTCGCGCTTTTTCAAAAAGCGAGTCTTGGGTTTCAGAAAATTGGAAACCTGAGACTCGCTTTTCGAAAAAGCGGGATGGTTTGTACCAAACTCGCTTTTTCCAAAAGCGAGTCTTGGGCTTCTTTGCAGACCAACACTCGCTTTTTGAAAAAGCGGGGGTAATTATACCACACTCGCTTTTTCAAAAAGCGAGTGTCGATTGGGACTTAAACCCCCGCCCCCAAAACAGATCTCACTTCTTCTCTCTATTCTTTCTCTTCCTCTTCGTTCGCGAAACCCTAACCCATCTCTCATCTCAAATTCGTCAAAATACCCTCATATTTTGTTGAATAACCCACAAAATTGCTTTGGACAACTTAAACCCATCTTCCGTTAGAGGTTTAATTTGTTGGAATTTGGGTATACTTCAAAAGGGAAGCAACTTTATTGTGAAGGTATGTTGTTTATTTTCCCATTATTTTGTTAATTTAAATAGGTTTTCTTTATGGGTTGATAATAACTCGATTATTGGTATAAATTAACGTAGGTATGGATTTGGAGATTCCTATTTGGTTATATTTTGGTGGTGAAATAATTCGTGATCCAAAGATTGGTTGTTCTTATAGTCATTTGGATCCGGAAATAGTTTGGGTGCCCCGTACCATCACATTTGAAGAATTAGTTGGGAAAATCTATGAAGTTACTAATTGGGATAGGAATGAATGGAATTTGAAAATTTTAGCTCGATACGCAGCAGGAAGAGGAGATGGTCAGTATTTTATGACAGTGCCCGTACCTACTGATAATGCGCTGAAGTCATTGATTGCTAGGAATTTGATCCCAATTGTGCTTGGTCTGTAGTAGAGTTATATATTCAGCAAATCCGAGTTGTCAATGCCCAGCCACATGATATCCCCAGTGCAAGCTTCATGCGGGTAGTACCTACACAGGAGTCGAGGCCTATCCCCGATCAATCATCACAACCAAATCCGATATCCTCACAAGAAAACACCTTCGCCCATGCTCCAATTCCGGATTCTGTAAATGTTGAGCTGCCACGCCAACCTAGCCCGGTTCCTGACTCTGTTCCAAATAACAGCATGTTTGAACTCTTTGAAAATGCAGTCTGTAACAACAGCTTATTAGAAGATGATGAAGAAGATGAAGAAACAGACGATGAAGATGTTGATAGTGGTGACACTGATGACGTAGACGATGATGAAGATGTTGACAGTGGTGCAGATGTAAATCCCACGAACAACAGTTCTAATGAAGCCAGAGGTACTTATAGCTACGGCAATGTTGACGGTCATGTTACTGAGGAAATGGCTGAAGGTGCTAGAGTAAACCTAGTTCCACAAGAGTCGTCTGGTTCGTCCAATGTAGACGAATTGTACGTTGGACAGGAGTTTATAAGTAAGAAGTCGATTCAACAGGCAGTGAAGTTGTATTCTATCAAAAAACATCGTGAATTTGTAACTTTGAAATCTACACCGTCACTGTACACTGTTAAATGCAAAATGGCACCTAGAAAACGTACCATTGAGGAGATCGTGCAAGGGCCCCCCGGAGTAAGTGATGTTGGCTGCCCTTGGAGATTACGAGCGATGGTTCCAAAAGGCGGGACGAATTTTGTGGTGAAGAAGATAGTTGGGCCACACACTTGTACGAATCCAACGCTCAATCAAGATCACCTTAAAATTGATTACAATATTGTTTGTAATCTGATTGTTGATGTGGTGAAAAAAGATACCGCTTTATCGCCGAGGTCAATTATTGAGATTGTTAAAATACAATATAATTACCAGATTTCCTATAAGAAAGCTTGGCGAGCAAAACAAAAAGCGATCGAGATGTTGTATGGTACTTTCGAAGAAGCATACACAAAGCTGCCTGCTCTACTCACAGCAATTCAAGCTGCAAATACAGGAACCGTTGTTCACTGGGATAAGTATCCGTCTGGTCCTGACGAGGAAATATTCAAGGGTGTATTCTGGGCATTTGGTCCTTCAATTCAAGGTTTCAAGTCCTGCAGACCGGTGATCAGTGTTGACGGAACTCACTTGTACGATAAGTACAAGGGTTGCTTGCTAATTGCTGTTTCCCCAGACGCGAATGATTGTTTATTTCCGTTTGCATTTGCATTGGTTGATGGAGAGAGTATAAATACGTGGACATGGTTCATGAGTTGCATCCGACATTATGTCACCGATCGCACTGAGTTGTGTGTTATTTCCGATCGTCACGCTGGTATAATGCATGCTATGGAGTTACAAAATGGAGCTTGGAACGAACCAAGTGGGTATCACCGTTATTGTATGCGCCATTTTGCTACAAATTTCTTTACTAAATTTGGTAGTAAGGCATTGCGTAATAAGGCGAAAATAATAGCGTGTGAACACCAACCCAAGAAGTTCATGGCCAAACTTGCTGAGCTTGAGAACGTAAATGTGGAAGCGGCAAATTGGTTAAAAGAGAAGCCGGTTGAGAAATGGGCACTTTATGCAGATGAAGGTCGCAGATACGGAATAATGACTACGAACTTGTCAGAAGTGTTCAACTCAGTCTTGAAAGGAGTCCGTAGTTTGCCAGTGACAGCGATTGTTGAGACGATCTTCGAACGTCTGAACAATTATTTTACTACTCGCCGACAAGAAGCAACTCAACTTTTATCCGAAGGGAGGATTTTTTCTCGAAAAGTACATGAAAAGCTTGATAGTCGCCGTGAGAGAGCTAATGGACATGGGGTGACAATGTTCCATCATCAACCAGGAATTTTTTCCGTGAGAACGGGTATACGCATGGTGGGTGGAGAAAGGAAGGGTGGGAACTTGCACACTGTGAATTTGGGAACGAAGACGTGCACATGTATGAAATTTCATCTATACCATATCCCATGTTCTCATGTACTGGCGGCTTGTGCATATCGTGCAATAGATCACAAGCATCTCGTTGATAAATTTTACACCGTTGCTTCATTAGCACAAACATACGGTCCAGTGTTTCAGCCTATACTAGATCCAGCATATTGGCCTATTATTAATGGACCAAAACTAGTACCCGATGCCACTTTGCGACGTAAAAGGAAGGGCAGGCCTAGAACTACCAGATTCCGCACTGACATGGATGTGAGAGATAGGTCAAGTCGTGGTACGGGGATGAGATGTTCAAAGTGTGGTTTACAAGGACACAATAAGCGACGATGCACTAATAGTGGAACTCAGCAAACTTAGATATTGTGTGCTTGTAATTATTAACTTGGACTTTGTTTTTGTACTATATTATGTTGACGCTAACGATGATGTTTTATTGTGTTTGATTCGTTATTTTTGTTGTTGATGTTCGTTTGTGTTTGTTACTGTGTGAATTAAAATCCCTTAAAAGTAAAAAACATCAATATAGGCAAAGACTCGCTTTCTCAGAAAGCGAGTCTGGTGTTAAACAGCGCGCTTTCTGAGAAAGCGTGTCTTCGCTCTGTAGAAAACCAGAGAATCAAAATTCTCTGGAGAAAAGAGTATCCTACAATGATGAACGAGCAATCATTATTAACAGTACCAAAATTATTGTAGCAATTTAAATAAACACGGAAGCAAAAGAGACAGCTGACAAATTATCCTAATCTATAGGTGGATATATTATCCTAATTTTACTCAAAACATCTACAACTGACAAATACAACTCACATATCCTAAATTCAAATAGTTGGTCTGTGAATTACAGTAAAAATATAATTAGAATTGCAGTAAATTTCTCCTCATTACAAATCCCAACTATATACTTATAATTGCAGTAAATTTATACTGATCACAAATCCCAAAGTCACAACTCTCAAATACAACTCACAAAAACAACTCACATATGCACAAATCTACAATTCTTTTTTTAAGTAAAATCAAAAATTGAATTCTAGAATCGTTCAAATCCCAAATTACACTTTCACAAAATCACATATGCACAATTGTACTTTTACTCACATATGCACATATGCACAAATACTACTCGCATATGCACAATTACACTTTTACTCACAAATCCCCAAATTCTACACACATTACAGACAAATCGTTCAAATCAAAGATATAGAGTTATATATTCAGGAAATCGTTCACAAATTCTACACACACCACCACATATTACACACAATATATATACAACATTAGCAAATATTGAGTTCTAGAAATATACCTCAAGCTTCACGCAAGAATTTAACCACCGCAAACACCACAAACCACCGCAATCACCACCGAATCGCGAGCGTCACCGACCTCAACCCCTTCTTCTTCAATCCACCGCAATCACCCAAAATTTCGAAAATAAAACTCAAGCACAACGTGAGAAACTAGATGGGGATGAGAAAGCGAAGATTTTAGGAGCTAATTGACGGCTAATTTGATGAAATAGGCAAGAAATCGCAGGTTTCGAGCGATGGGTTAGGGTTTGAAAAGGCGAGTCTTGAGGAGATGGAGAAGAAGTGAGATCTGTTTTGGGGGCGGGGGTTTAAGTCCCAATCGACACTCGCTTTTTGAAAAAGCGAGTGTGGTATAATTACCCCCGCTTTTTCAAAAAGCGAGTGTTGGTCTGCAAAGAAGCTCAAGACTCGCTTTTGGAAAAAGCGAGTTTGGTACAAACCATCCCGCTTTTTCGAAAAGCGAGTCTCAGGTTTCCAATTTTCTGAAACCCAAGACTCGCTTTTTGAAAAAGCGCGAGGGTTTGTACCAAACACGCTTTCTCAAAAAGCGAGTAGGGCGTTTGTGGAAATAAAAAAAAAAGAGGTCGTTTGTGGCAATACTTTTGCAAAAAGGGTCAATTTGGGAAAAAATTCCGTTCACGAGGCAGGAGAACACCGTCATCCAGACCTGCGTCGTGGCGTCCTACGGGATCTCGTTCAGCGGTAAGGTTACCACAGTTTGAATTTCTACGGGGAACGATTTTTCTCTAGTTCGGTTTGTTCCGGTTTTTGGTTAGCTTATTGAGTGTGGGGGTTTGATACCAAGTTTTTTTTTCTTTCGCGGGGGGCTGGGGGGGTGGTTTGATCGATTTAAGAGTGAGTGTTCCAAAAATCTCTATGTGCTGTCTTTAAAAATAGAAATATTATCTTATACTGTAGATTTTTTTTAGAAGTAAATTTTCAATAGTCTCTGAGTTATCAAGTTATGACAGATAATCTATTACCAGTGATAGAATTATTGAATTTATTATTGATTATTGGTGTAGGGAAAAGTGTTGTTGTCCTTGTGGAGTTTGATGATTTATGCAGAAATTTTGGTTGCGTTTGGTTTGTTGTTTTGGAAATAGTTTTTTGAAAACAATTTTCTGAAAAGAGTTTTCTGAAAATGAGTGTAAAAGCTGTTTGGGAATAATTTTTTATGAAAACAGTTTTTAGAAAATGAGAGTATAATGTATGTATAGGTTTGGTTGTATATATATACTGTATACAGTATATATACTCTGATACATACATGTTGTATGCATATACATACATACTGATATATAATAATATAAAATATTTTATTATAATAAACATATTGAATAATATACATATATATAATAATATATAATAATTATAATATTATATATGTAATAATAATATATTCAAATTATATATTAAACAATTTATTATAATAATAATAAATTATATAATAATATATGTAATAATATATTATAGTAATATATAATAATAATAATATATTATAATAATAATAGATTATTATAATAGTATATATAAAATAATAATATAATATAATATATATATATAATAATAATATTATATAATAATATTATATATAATAATAATATAATATAATAATAGTACATATAAAATAGTATATATAAAATAGTACATATAAAATAATAATATGTATAATAATAATATAATGTAATAATAGTATATATAAAATAGTATAAATAAAATATTAATATATTATAATAACTGTATATTATATAATAATATAAAATAATTTATTATGACAAACATGTATAATAATATACATATATAATAAATTACATATAATAATTATCATAATATATATGTAATAATAATCTATTATAATTATATATTAAACAATTTATTACAATAATAATAAATTATATAATAATGTGTATAATAATATATAATTGTAATATATAACAATAATAATAATATATATTATAATAATAATAGATTATTATAATAGTATATATAAAATAGTATATATGAACTAATAATAGTATATATATATATATAAATATACTTAAAAATAAAAATAATAATATAATATATATAATATTAATATAATATATTTATAATAATAATAATAATAATAAAAATAATAATATATTAATACATATGTAACAATAATATATTATAAATATATATATATAACAATATATTATAATGATAGTATATTATATAATGATATATATAATAATATATAATAGTAATATATCATAATAATAATAATATATAATAATAATATATATAATAATAATATAATATAATAATAGTATATATAAAATAGTATATATAAAATAATAATATATATAATAGTAATATAATATAATAATAGTGTGTATATATATATATATATATATATATATATTAAAAATAATAATAATAATAATAATAATAATATATATAAATATATTTAGAGAGAGGATGTGAAAAAATAGAAAATAGTTGAAGTGGAGTTTTGTGAAAACTGTTTTCACAAAATAACCTAACCAAACGGGTTTTGGGGTTTTGGAAAACAAAAAAAAGAAAAAAACAACAAACCAAACAGAGATTTTGCAGGAAGTCTTCGCAATTTTTGGAAAAAAGAAAAATCGAGCTTGACAAACTTGACATTAAATTGTCTTAATGGGCAAATTATATTTTTTCTTATATATATATATATATATATATATATATATATATATATTGATGCGGTTTATTTTTGGGGGTGTGGATGCAATAGGTGTGAGTTCTATTTGTTTGTTTAGTGGAAGGATGCAGTACCGGCTATACGCCCGACCTTCGGATGGGGGTCAGCTCGGGAGCAGCAGGAGAGAGGCGGGAGATGATGGTTCGGTTCGGATCCAGTGGCTTGGCTCGTGTACTTTCACAATGTCTAGGAACACTAGGGATGGTCCCGGTGGCAGGCCCTCCGACGATCTAGTTAGCTACTGAAGAGTAACAGTAGAGCTAGGGTTTTTAGATGGAAAGGTTGATTACCTTTTAAGTGAGGGAGGGGGTGAAGTATTTATAGGCAGTGGTAAACGGGTCTGAGGCCTAACGGGTCGGGTCAGACCCGTTTGCCTGTAGGCCTGAGCTGGCAGAGGCCCAGTTGACTATTGTTGACCCGATTATCCTGGGTAAGCGCCTTTTGAAGAGACCTGGTGGCCTAGGATGGGCCACACCATTTTAGCCTATGTCACAAGCCCCCCACTCCTGTAGGGATGTGCGAGCTAGCCGTGGAGGAGTATTCTTAGTCGTGGAGGAAGAGCGGGGGGAGGTTCCTGAAGGCATTCCTGGTCGTCGCCGAGGCTGAGGTTGGCTCGGAGGCCAAAGGATTGATCTTCGGCCTTAGGCTTTTGACGAAATGCGTGGGTATGTCCTGAGCTGAGCGGGGCCTCGGGAAGCCGAGGTTCTGTGTTCGATGGCCGAGGTATGGCTGAGCGAACTCGGCCAGAGAAAGTTACCCTGGTGCTCGACCTAGCCTCGGGTCCTCGAGGGCTTAGGGGTCGGTAAGGCAGTAGGCGAGCCTGTGGGCCTTCTATTGAGAAAGCTATCTTGGTGCGCGACCTAATCTCAGAGCGTCGAGGGTTTAGGGGTAGACAAGGGGTGCGGCAAGCCTATAGGCTTTCTATTGAGATAGCTACCCTGGTGCTCGACCTAGCCTAGGAGCGTCGAGGGCTTAGGGGTCGGCAAGGGGTGCGGCGAGCCTGTGGGCTTTCTATTGAGAAAGCTACCCTGGTGCTCGACCTAGCCACGGAGCGTCGAGGGCTTAGGGGTTGGCAAGGGATGCGGCGAGCCTGTGGGCTTTCTACTGAGAAAGCTACCGTGGTGCGCAGCCTAGCCTTGGAGCGTCGAGGGCTTAGGGGTCGGCAAAGGGTGCGGCGAGCCTATGGGCTTTCTATTGATAAAGCTACCCTGGTGCTCGGCCTAGCCTCGGAGCATCGAGGATTTAGGGGTCGGCAAGGTAGTAGGCGAGCCTGTGGGCTTTCTATTGAGAAAGATACCTTGGTGCTCGACCTAACCTCTGAGCATCGAGGGTTTAGCGGTCGGCAAGGGGTGCGGCGAGCCTGTGGGCTTTCTATTTAGAAAGCTACCCTGGTGCTCGACCTAACCTCGGAGCATCGAAGGCTTAGGGGTCGGCAAGGCAGTAGGCGAGCCTGTGGGCTTTCTATTGTGCAAGCTACCCTGGTACTCGACCTAGCCTCAGAGCATCGAGGGCTTAGGGGTCGGCAAGGGGTACGGCGAGCCTGTGGGCTTTCTATTGAGAAAGCTATCCTGGTGCTCGACCTGGCCTCGGAGCGTCGAGGGCTTAGGGGTCGGCAAGGGGTGCGGCGAGCCTGTGGGCTTTCTATTGAGAAAGCTACTCTGGTGCTTGACCTGGCCTCGGAGCGTCGAGGACTTAGGGGTCAGCAAGGGATGTGGCGAGCCTATAGGCTTTCTATTGAGAAAGCTATCATGGTGCTCGACCTAGCCTCAGAGTGTCGAGGGCCTAGGGGTCGGTAAGGGGTGCGGCGAGCCTGTGGGCTTTCTGTTGAGAAAGCTACCTTGGTGCTCGACTTAGCCTCAGAGCGTCGAGGGCATAAGGGTCGGTAAGGGCTGCGGCGAGCCTGTAGGCTTTCTGTTGAGAAAGCTACCCTGGTGCTCGACCTAACCTCGGAGCGTCGAGGTCTTAGGGGTTGGCAAGGCAGTAGGCGAGCCTGTGGGCTTTCTATTGAGAAAGCTACCCTAGTGCTCGATCTAGCCTCAGAGCATCGAGGGCTTAGGGGTCGGTAAGGGGTGCGGTGAGCTTGTGGGATTTCTATTGAGAAAGCTACCCTAGTGTTCGACCTAGCCTCGGAGCGTCGGGGCTTAGGGGTCGGCAAAGGGTGCGGCGAGCTGTTATGCCTTGCAGATTGCTTCTTAACTGCGGACTTTTTGCCTTCCGATGGAGAATTAATGTGCGGTGCTCCAACTCCCTAGGGGGATTAATGGCACGACATTTCATCTTTCGATGAAGAGTTAGCATGCGACGCTTCAACTCTCAAGGAGAATAAAAGGCGCGATGCTTTGCCTTTCGTCATTTGGCCTCTCTCATGTCATAAATGCGTCTTTTAGGGGGGGCTATATATACCCCCCCCCCCCCCCCAAGTATTCTTTCGCCAGAAAAAGCGCTTGTGGCCTGTGCTATCAGGGGTGCCTACCGAAGGTGGGCACCCATAAGTTAGATTTTTAGGCAGGGGATCTCGGATTGGTGGCTCCCCTCCCGTTCTTTGTCTTCCTTTGGGTAGAGTGTTCCAAGGGCATTCTGCCTGAGGAGACAGCGTATGGGCGGCGTGCCGACCTCGGTTCGGGACCTGGGGAGTTGTAGGACGATAGTCTGCCGTCCTCTGGCATTTTTTGGGTAGATCAATCTGAGCCAAAATTTCGGCTCAGATGAGTCTACCCCAACAATGCCAGATTCAGTTGACGAAGGTTCGGGTTCGAGAGCCCGGGTATGGTGGCTCTCTTCCCGCCCTCGAACAATTCGGGGTTTTGGCTCTGAGGGCCGTAAATCCCGAATTGTTCGCGGGTGAGAGGTGTGTCGACCGAGGCCCGGAGCTCGGGGCATTTGCCGAAGGCGAGCATCCTAAATCTTTAATGTAAACTTTTGGGGGTTGAGTAGCTGATGGTCATCACCGAGCGTATTAGGTCACATGGCCTGAAGAGGCCAGGGCCCTACTCAAGGTCGATGTCGAGCGTCCAATCCTTTGTTTGGGAGAGCAATCCTGGTTCTCGAGTAGCCTCGGCCCGACGAGCACTGTGCGGAATCTGAAGAGTCGCCTGTCACCTGTCTTGATGATGTTACTTTTGCGAGTTTCTAGGAGCCGTTATTGCGGAATTCTAGGAACTGTTTTGCGAAAATCGAGGAGTCTCTTGGCTTCGCTTTATATATCCCCCCTAACCTCCCTTTTTCATTCTTCATTTTCACTTTCTTTTTAGAAAAAGGTGCCATCAGAGCTTCTCTCTTTAGAGCTTTCTGTCTTCCGTTCATCCCTCGTTGAAACCAAGCAGGTTAGTTAGTTCTTTTTCTTTAGTATGTCTAGGGCTTAGTCTAGCTCTTCGGCATCGACTTCGAGGGAGGAGGATGACCCCTGTACGGTCCTCTCCGATTCGACGTCTTGGGAGGACGTCATGGTGTACGATGCAAAACCACTCCGTGCTAGGAAGCCGTTTGTCGTGGAGAGTAGTGACTCGGAGGAGGGGGATAGCGACAGGTAGGATGAAGTAGAGGTGTTGGACTCGGAGGAAGGTTCGGACTCCGAGCATGATGATAGTGAGGAAGAAGAATTGGAGATGGGTCGGAGGAAGGACAAAGGGATCGGTTCCTCTTGTTGAGGGGCACCCCATTCGAAGCCCCCCGTTCCCCGCAGAGCCTTGAAGAAGGGGAGAGACTTCTCTCCAGATTTGGAGAGGAAACGGCCGATGGCCACCAATCTTCCCGTAAGCCTCTGGACTTTCTTGACGTTCCGAGGGGGAGCCATGTCTATTATGGTCTGGATCTTCTCAGGGTTCGCCTCGATGCCGCGCTGGCTGACGACAAATCTGAAAAATTTTCCGGAGGAGACGCCAAAGGTGCATTTGGCAGGGTTGAGCCTCATACTATGTGTCCGGAGTATGCCGAAGGCTTCTTCAAGGTCGGCAATGTGGTCCTGCCCCTGTCGGCTTTTGACGAGCATGTCGTCGACGTAAACCCCCATATTGTGACCGATCAGGTCTTTGAAGATTCGGTTAACAAGACACTGGTAAGTGGCTCCGACGTTCTTCAGCCTGAAGGGCATAATGCGGTAGCAAAAAAGACCTTCGTCAGTGACGAAAGATGTCTTCGCTATGTCCGACGGGAACATCCGGATCTGATTGTAGCTTGAGAAAGCATCCATGAAGAACAGGAGCTCGTGACCCGACGTCGCGTCGATCAGGGCATCAATGCTGGAAAGAGGAAAGGGATCTTTGGGGCATGCTTTGTTTAGATTCATAAAGTCTATACAGATTCTCCAACTTCGGCTCGCCTTCTTTACTATGACGACGTTTGCCAACCACTGGGGTAGCTGACCTCTTGGATAAATCGGGTGGACAAGATTTTGTCCACCTCCGTTTTCACAGCTTGCTGCCTCTCCGGGGCAAATTTGCACCTTTTTTGGATGACCGGCTTCGATCCCTGAATCACGCTCAGCTTATGCATGATCAGGTCTTCGGATATCCCGGGCATATCGGACGGCTTCCAGGCGAAGAGGTCGATGTTGTGGCGGATGCAGTTGATTAGGTCCGACTTCAGATCGCTGGCGAGGGAGCGGCTCACTCGGAACCACTTCGACTCGTCCTATGCCTCGAACAAGACTTCTATCAGTTCGTCCGCTGGTTCAGGATCTGGTTGGCTTCTTACTGGCTGAAGCTCGACGACATCGAGGGGAACACACCCCCTCCGACCGCTGTCATGTAGCAGGACCGTGCCGCCTCCTGATTGCCTCGGACGACACCGACCCCCTGCTTCATGGGAAATTTTAACTTCCAGTGGTAGGCCGATGGTGGCACAGCTTGAAGGGAGCAAAGACCGGGTCGACCGAGAATAGCATTGTACGCCGCCTTGACATTTACTACCATGAAATCCATTGATTCGGTTCACCTGAGGGGAGTCGTACCCGCAGTGACATCTAGGGTTACGATTCCTTCTATCACAACCAGGATGCCGGAGAACTCGTGCAGGGTGTATCTGACAGGTTTGAGCTTGTCCCGGGGTAGTTTTAGATTCTCGAATGCTTCCAGGAAGAGAATGTTCACCGAACTTCCATTGTCCACGAGGATCCAACGGACCTCGAAGTTCGCCATGTCGAGGCTAATGATGAGGGCGTTACAGTGGGGAAGACGGACGCCCTTTAGGTCCTCTCCTGAGAAGGAGACGAGGAGTTGCAGAATCTGGGGAGACGGGAGGTCTCGAATGGCATTCACCTCTCGGACGAACGCCTTGCGGGAAGTATTAGATTCCCCTCCCATGGGCCCACCATGGACGCAATTTAGAATAGCCTACCCTTTGGTCTCCCCGTGTTCGGGCACTCGCTCGGGATGACAGTTAGGTGTGTGTGTAGGAGGCGAAGGTCTCCGGTTTCTCGTATCCTTTCGGTCCCTCGGGCTCTCTTTGGTGAACTTTCGGAGGTATCCTCGTAGGATGAGGGCCTCGATTTTGTCTTTCAGGGCCCGACACTGGTCAGTTTCGTGCCCATGATCTCGATAAAAGCGACAGTAGAATTGCTAGTCTCGCCTTTGTTGCTGCTCGGTCGAGGGAGTAGTTGGACGAGACCCTTGTCCTCTATTTCCAAGAGTATTGCGGACACGTTCTGTGTCAAGGGCGTGTGTCTCTTGAAGCGGGGGACCGGGGGGATCCTCTTCATGCCGACTCCTTTCTTTGCTACTTTCTTGGCAGACTCGGTCTCATCGACCTTGCATTTTTCCTTTCCTGTGGCTTCTTTGGCGCCTTCCGGGTTTAGGGCCTCTTTCGCCCGTATGTACTTCTTGACCCAGTTGAATAGGTCGGGGAAGTCTAGGGGCGGCTTCTTGGCCAGGAAAACCTTCAGCTGGCTGTGTCGGACATTGTGCCTGAAGGCTGCCGAGGCGACCCCGGTATTGAGGGAGGAGATAAATCTTGCCTCGGTGGTGAACCTCTGGACGAAGTCACGGAGCGACTCCCCTTCCTTCTGTCGGAGATCTAATAAGGACGCGATTGTCTTCTCGGCCTTCTGGCTGGTGACGAAGTGGGCCAGGAAATTGGTCTCTAGGTGGTCGAACGAGAAGATCGAATCGGGGACAAGCTTAGAGAACCATTCCCGAGCCGGACCCTGGAGGGTGGCCAGGAACGCGCGGCACAGCAAGGGATCCGAAGCGCTGTGAATCATCATGAGGGTCTTGAAACCCTCCATGTGATCAGCAAGATCACCTTCGCTGTCGTAGGTTTCAAACTGGGGAGGCCAGAAACTCTGAGGAATTTCAGCTTCTAGGATGGGAGTCGAGAAAGGTGGCCGGACTGGCCTGCGGCCCTGAGCCAGATTTGGAACGCCTTCGCCGTGGTGGTCGAGGCGATTTTCCATTTCCAGCAGGTGTCGGAGCACCGCGTCTTCGCGCTCCGGGGGATAGGTTGGGTTGTGAGTGTGGTTGCCTCTATCGCCCGGTCGCGAGTGGGATTGGTTGAATGTTTCGGTTCTGGGGGCTCCGTGGATAGCCTCCATGATTTCATCCCGAAAGTTTCGGAACTCAGCCCTTGTGACTGGACCTTGCTCGTCCGGATCGTGCGGGGGCGGTGGTCTTCGTGCGTTGCGGCTGAGCGCGGGCTCTTGCTCTCGGGGCCTCTGTCGGCGTTGGTTTGGGACCGAGTTGAAAGCGGATCCTCCCCTTGCTCGGCTAGCCTGTCGGCTTTCGATGACGTGGCGTAGGTCGGTTCGGGCCGAGCAAGAGGCGCCGGATCCGGCTCTGCGTTCGCCATTGGTCCTTGGGTTGTTGGACCCTTGCGCGTCGGCGCGACTGTTGACGGGGTGATCTTCTGGACGATGCCCAGAGACGGTAGCTCTTCCGGCATGCGAAGTCATGTAAGAGCCCGGATTCTGATGTGACGTCCCTGGTTGGGATCGGGCTGTGGTTGGTACCGACGGGTTCCCATAGAAGGTGCCAATCTGATGCGGTTTGTTTTTGGGGTGTAGATGCAACAAGTGTGAGTTCTATTTGTTTTTCTAATGGAAGGATGCGCTACCAGCTATACGCCCGACCTTCGGATGGGGGTCAGCTCGGGAGCCGCAGGAGAGAGGCGGGAGATGATGGTTCGGTTCGAATCTAGTGGCTCAGCTCGTGTACCTGCATAATGCCTAGGAACACCGGGGTTGGTCCCGGTGGCAGGCCCTCCGACAATCTAGTTAGCTACTGAAGAGTAACAGTAGAGCTAGGGTTTTTAGAGAGAAAGTTTGATTACCTTTTAAGTGAGGGAGGGGGTGAAGTATTTATAAGCAGTGGTAAACAGGTCTGAGGCCTAATGGGTCGGGTCAGACCCGTTTGGAGATCTGGTGGCCTAGGATGGGCCACACCATTTTACCCTATGTCATATATATATATATATATATAGAGGAAATAATAAGTTTGCAACATAAAGTTATTTTTGAGAGATTTAGCAGTTACCCTTAAGTGTCGGATTGAAATTACATGTCAAAGTTAGGGGGGTGGGGGGGATTGAAATTGTGCCTTTCAAAAATATAGAAAGATTAGATTACATTACATGCATTTTACATTGAACTTTTAAAGAAAAACACTTTTAGGTGCGGGGTAGAAGGGACATGAATATGGCATGTGCAATTGACTAATATATATGTATGTGGGGGATAACCTGACTGCTCTTGGAGGGTTTTTTCAAGGGTTATTTCCACGTAACTCACTCACAAATTGTTATTTCCATATCACTCGCTCACAATATGGGGTACATTCCAAATAAGTACTTCTCTTAGTTTTAGTGATTTTCATTTGGATTAAGCATTAATTTGAGTTTGAAAAAGAAGACCATTTCCCCTAGTTATAATTAACCTCATCTTATATTATAGTTGTAGAGATGGGTAGATATGTCATTTTACCTTAGTTACTCTTTAGTTTATAATTACTAATAACTAGGAGTAGTTTTTTGTGAAGAACTTAACATTGTGACTCAATAATATGAAAATGGTGATTTGTAAGTGAGCTATATGGAAATAACCATTTTAGTAAATAATTAGAGGTGTGTATTTTGTTTGTTCTGTTTGGATTGTAACATAGTGACGACGTTTGTACTAGTTTAAATTTTGGGAAAATGCCCCTAGCTTTTCAGCCAAATCGAGTTTACTTTCTTTACTTTTGTTGAACATTTTTTTTTAGTTGGATCTTGTTTGATAGTTCGCCTCCTGAAAATTTGTTTTCACATGAAAAAGTCCTTGGTCACATACAATGATACTGTAATCGCCACTTATGAATGTTACCTTATTTTAGGTCTCTTGTATTTCACATGACAAGAGTTTTTTTAATGCTTATAACTATAACCGACTTCCAAAAGAAAAGGTCCAAGAAGTAAATTATCTTTAGCTAAAAATGAGGGATTCACATAAATTTTAGCCTCCATGCAATTCGAAGTTCTTTGATTCCAATGTGTATTACATAATGTAGATACACTTTAGAATCAGGCCTTCAAAATTGCATGAAGGATAAATTTTACGAAAAACCCTAATTTTTAACTAGAGACAAGTACTCCTTGACTTTTCTTTTGAGAGGGAAGAATAGTTATGAGCATTAAAATGGAATCTTGATTCCTTAGACTTGCAAGTTAATCAGTAACTCCTTGTAATCTCTTCTAGTTGAATATCAGATCTCCCTATATTTTTTCCGGATTAAGCAAATGCTAACCGAGATAAGTCATCGTTGTTTTGTTTGTGTTAGTTTGGTGGATCTACTTGCTTGCTCAATTTATTCGTCTCGTCTATTTCGATTTCCTTATTGCTCTAATTAGTTTCGCTGCGACTAGAGGGCGTTTGTTGACGCCCCAATCCCAACAAAGAGATCAAAAGAGACTTCGACTAAGACAACTAAGACTATGGGTAGAGATCTATTTCTCCACTGAGGAAACCGTCCTGAACATAGTTAAGTGGAGAAATAGAATTACGTGGGTATAGAATATAAGGTATCCTAATGTAATCTGTGTTACCCAACATATTAATTGCGAATTAATTATATTGTGATGATCTTTGTGTTAATAATAAGTTCTGAGTCATATTGTAGAAAATGAAATCACTTATGTATAAATTCAATAAATTCATTAATAATCATGCCACAGCATATTGCAGCATTAACAAAATTTTCTATCTTAATGATTTTTTGCTGGCTACATGAATCTTGTCTTGTTCCAGCAGGCAGCAGTATCATTTCTTCTACTTATTATAATTTTTTGGTATGTGTTAAGACTATATATCTAACAGAATCCTCCATCCTTTTACTGGCTTGCTGATCCAAAATCTAAAGAGGCGAGTTTCTTTAGTCAGATTACCCATCTTGTATAAAGGATAAAGTGAATTGTGTTTTAGAACCATTAGGCGGTTCTGGGTGCTCATGGTGGTGTATGTTGGCCTAGGCTCATGTGGGCATCAGCCTATGCTGCCTATGTGCGTGCTTGTGCAATTTGCCGGGAACCCCTCTAGGCCAATTTCTTTAGAATACTGAATGGAAAGATAAATGGTAAATTTTAACGACATATGAAATATTACAAGTTGAGGGTCTTTTCTTCTGTCTGTAAATCAAATCCCAAATCAAATCCATGTTGCTCCATTGGAAAATCTCCTTTTCTTCTAGATTTTGTGAGGCAACTTCTTCATGCTTTCTATTGTTGCTTTCTTATTCTCCTCGATCTGCTTGTCAAAGACAATGAGCACTGTTCTAAGCATTGAAAATTAGTATGTTTCCAAGGGTTTTCAAGTAAAGTCTAATCTTTTGCTTGGTGTGCTCATGCACAATTTACAGAACTCATTTTGGAATATAACTCATCTTTTAGGTGTGCATCTGATATTGGTTTCACTCTATCAGATTTGGCTATTAAACATCATTTAATTGTCGCCTAATCACTATTTTGTAGATTTTATGAGATAATGATTGCATAAGATGTCTACTCTCAGGAAGGAGATTAGTTGCTACATTATTGATCGGAATTAGTACGATGTTGACAGGGTAAAGTCAACTTGTAAGAATAGATATTCCAGATATAAACCTAAGGTTTTGCTGGAGTATCAGCTAGTCACTGACAATACTTCACACTGTTGAGAGTTATAACTGTGCTTCTGTTGCTAAAATCTGCCTAATAATTAGTCAGATTCGTTAATAGGTAGCTCGTGTCCTAAGTTTGATTATAGAAATTGGTTAAGAGTAAATTGAAATTAATCTCATGAGACTACTTATAGAAAAGTACTAGCTTTTCTTTCATTTCTCATTTGATTCCCTTTCTTCATTTACCAATCAGTAACTCTCATCGTGTTGCTGATTTCTTAGTGTCTTAACTGCACTTGCTATATTTAATTACACAGGGGGCTTTGGCAGCTACCTTTTTGGCATGAGTGAAACAATTGCGAAGCAATCAACAGAAGCTGACAGTTCACAAGATACCAAGAACCCACATCTGGGATGGATGATTGCTTTCCTGTTCGTCGTCAGTTTTCTTGGACTCTTCTCCGTTGTGGCCCTCAGAAAGGTACGTATACTTAAATTAAATATACAGCTTTTAGAAAGTAATAGCATGCACCTGTGACTCAAAAGATGATTATAGTATTCCTATTCTTTAGATTATACCAACTCTCAGAACCTTAATAATCTTCTCTTGCAACAGGCCATCTGCTTTTTTAATTACAGATGGTTTGCTCATTAATATTATCCCGTGAACCTTTGATTTCAGATTATGATAATTGACTACAAACTGATCTATCCTAGTGGCACTGCAACCGCTCACCTTATCAATGGCTTTCACACACCTCAGGGTGCCAAGCTTGCAAAGTATATAACTCAAAAGTCTTTTGTGAATTTTATGTGAATGTTCTGTTATCATTATAATTGCAAAATGCTCACTTCTGAAAAAAAAAATCCAGGAAACAAGTGAAAGCACTGGGCAAGTTCTTGGTTATGAGCTTCTTCTGGGGATTCTTCCAGTGGTTCTACACTGGCGGTGATAACTGTGGATTTTTGAGCTTCCCCACATTCGGTCTTCAAGCTTTCAAAAAAAAGTAATAATTATGAACACAGCATTCTCTCTTTCTGCATTGTGAAAACTATAAGTCATGGTCTAAAACCATGCTGTTTGTTCTTCCTCAGATTCTACTTTGACTTTTCTACTAGTTATGTTGGAGTCGGAATGATTTGCCCGTACCTTGTGAACATATCTGTCCTTTTAGGTGGCATTCTTTCATGGGGAGTCATGTGGCCTCTGATAGGCAATCAAAAGGGAAATTGGTACCCAGCAGCTCTTCCAGAATCTAGCCTTCATGGCTTGCAGGGTTACAGGGTAAACTTCCAAACTTCTTCCCTCTTTCCTTACATATGTGTTTAGCTTTCCTTTTAAAACACGTGTATATATATATATATATATATATATATATATATATATATATATATATATATATATACATATATATATATTTCTGCCAGTGCCAAGTTACCGTACTTAATTATCAAAGATATGGTACAGTGAAAGACCAGATGAACTGATTTCCTTATCGTTTTCCATTGTTTGAAATGAAAAATTCGCTACAGCTATGGTTGAGGAAACCATTTCACCGTGTCTAAGAATAAATTTGGCTAATTTACAAGCTAAATTGCCGAGTTCTAATGATTTTACTAATTCATATCCTTCTAGAAAATAGAGAGGTTTTAAAGATGAGGAAAACTGAAATTTGGAGAATGCTAATGTGGCTAGTGTAGAAAAAGCAGATCCGTCGTGTTGACAAACTCCTAACCAACATGTCAAATTTTTAGATCTTCATAGGAATTGCATTGATTCTTGGGGATGGCCTGTACAATTTCATCAAAGTCTTGGGCCGAACCATTCTTGCTATAGCTGTGCAAATTCGGAGCAAAGGCAACGCTACCCTTCCTGTCTCAGAGGACGGCCAACGTGTGGAGGCCACTTCGACCATTTCCTTTGACGAAAAATGCCGAACTGAACTCTTCCTCACAGACCAGATCCCACCCACAGTGGCATTAGCAGGCTATGTTATTGTTGCTGCCATCTCCATTGTCACTCTACCCCACATTTTCCATCAGCTGAAATGGTACTATATCTTCGTTGCCTACATCTTTGCTCCAGTCCTGGCCTTCTGCAATGCCTATGGATGTGGACTCACCGATTGGTCTCTTCCTTCTACTTATGGAAAACTAACCATATTCACCATTGGAGCTTGGGCAGGAGCTTCCCATGGTGGAGTTCTCGCTGGCCTTGCAGCTTGTGGTGTCATGATGAGCATTGTGTCAACTGCTGCTGATTTGATGCAGGATTTCAAGACAGGGTATCTTACCCTCGCCTCTCCTAGATCCATGTTTTTTAGCCAAGTGATTGGAACGGCAATGGGTTGCGTGATTGCTCCTTGTGTCTTCTGGCTCTTCTACAAGGCTTTCAGTGACTTAGGTCTTCCTGGTACTGAGTATCCTGCTCCCAACGCTCTTATATACAGAAACATGGCAATTCTCGGAGTTGAGGGTTTCAGCTCGCTGCCAAAGCACTGCCTCACTCTCTGCTATATCTTTTTTGCTCTAGCTTGTGCTGTCAATTTGTTTAAAGATCTTGTACCGGAGAAGGTGGGGAAGTTTGTGCCACTGCCAATGGCGATGGCGATTCCTTTCTATTTAGGATCATACTTTGCGATCGATATGTGTGTGGGGAGCTTGATACTGTTTATATGGCAGATGGTGAACAAGGCAAAAGCAGATGCTTTTGCTCCAGCAGTAGCTTCTGGTTTGATATGTGGGGATGGGATATGGACTTTGCCTCAGTCAGTGCTTGCACTGGCAAAGGTGAACCCTCCGATTTGCATGAAGTTTTTGAAGAGGAGCGTCAACACCCAAGTGGATACTTTCCTCGAGACCTTGACATAGTCTCTGTATTGGTGAAAATATCCAAACTGCATGATCTTCCACAATGGTAGATTGGAGGTGTGAGTGGATATAGTTCTTAGATTGGGTTTCTGTAAGTATGGATCAAATCTTCAGCTCTTTTCAGTTTGCTTTATGGCTGTCTATAGTTGGGGTTAAGAAAATGTTAATATTAATTGGGTTTCATATAATATTTTTTTAATATTTCGGGTGGTGCTACATCGCGTTTGTACAAATTATGAATAAAAAGTTAGAAAATATTTGCTGAACACCTTTTTCCTTTCTGTTGCCCTATTGCTCTTCTCTATTCGTGTTGTTTACTCGACCACTGAATGGCACTCAATTCGTTTGTTGTTATGAGCATGAAAACATCTAGCCAAAGTATGTCCCTAATCATTCCTCATTTAGCCAAACCATGGTCGAACTCGGCCCAAATTTCTGCTCTACTTCTTGCTATGCTTGATGAATCTCCTAATCTAAAAGCTTGTAGATGTGCAAATCACTTTTTAAAATTTCCCTCTTTTCTCTGCACAGGATCACAGATTCACAATGACGATTGATGCTTTCAAGAATGCTTTTCTTCTTTTTCTTTATGTCTTCAGAATTCAGAATGCCCAGTAACTCAAAAAGTCAAGCTGAACACTTCTTCTGTTCTGAATGCTAAACATTCTCCTTTTCAATTTCTTCCTGAATATAACCAAAAAAATTGCCAACTCCTCTGTTGAATGGTAGATAGACACTGAAAGAGTGCAGTCATCCATCACATTCTAGACAATTTCATGACTGGTATTCATTTCTTCATTCATTCATTGATTCAATCATTTACCTATTTATTCTATCAAAAAGTACACATTAACCTTAGCACAACTTACCAAAGTTATTGTTGGATATATTGGTATATTCTCTCTATATAAAAATAGCACGTGCATATGTGTAACACGTGTAATGAACGTACAATTGATTGGATATTGGAACGCGGGTTTGTGGGCTTATAACCCGATACCCAAACCAGTATTTAGCTATAAATACTGGCTTGTGATAGCAGTCTAGGTATTCCAATCTTGATACCTAGGGTGAATATCTCAAGCAACTTAGATCTAGAGATAAACCCTAATTCTCAATTGTTAATTTCTCACAAAACCTAACAATCTTGAGATAGTAAATTAATTTTTGTGAGATTTGAAAAGAGACTCACCAAAACCGACGCCATCGCTGCCGTCGCCGTGCGCCGTCGACGCCATAGTGGTCGACTCGAGATCTGGTCGTCTTCTCCTTCTCGATGTTCTTGGTTGGGTCTGTTCGTCAGCCCAGTCGAGATCCGGTCACTGCCCTCGGAACGATCGATGATGGATCTGACGGTTGTGGATCTCGGCGCGTACCTCTCGGCCTCGTCGACGGCGGAGGAGCTCACCGCGCTCTGCTCGGCCGTGAGCAGATCGCTGAAGGAGACAGGCGCGCTTTTGGTGAAGGATCCGAGATGTTCAGTTGACGAAGGTGGGCGAATTAGAAAAGGAATAAAGAGAGTTGCTAAGGAATCCAACATTCCAGTAATTGACATCTGGTCGAACTGTCGAAGATGCAATAGTTTCCAGGATGGGAGAAGTTCTTTCTGAGAGATGGGCTTCACTTCACTCCTGATGGGAACAGATTACTATTTTGAAGAAGTACAAGAGTTTTTGTCATAGAGCTCAGATCGGTTTAGACGCATACAAGGTGTTCATGCTGGATCTCTTTGGCGCAGAATGGTTTGTTGTTTGGATTTGTTCCCAACAGACATGAGTCTAATCAATTGAAGGGGAAGAGACAGTGAAAGATAAGTTCTTTACATTCCTCGTATTAAAATTCTGATAAATATTTTGCTATGTGCTGGAAGTTCAAAACACTCGTTCCAAAAAAAAAAAAAAAAAATTATGTTTTGAATTATAGAATTACTATGATGCTAAGTGGTTAAGTTCAAGACTGTATTAATCACTTGTTTAATTAAATACAAGTTGAACAGTTGTTTTGGCTATGTGCTAAAACACAATATCTATTTTGATAAGTTAAACTGTATGTTGACTATAAAAATCGAATCTTCAATTAAATTGTTGCTAAAATTAGATTGTGCTAATAATTTGTTTAATTGGCTAATCTTTAACAATTTGATGAATGTAGGAACTTGAATGTTACCTACAAATTGTGTATGTTGGAGACGATAGATTTGCATCATGGTATGATAAGTCTGCACTACGCAGGCTTCTCCATCGAATTTGGAAAAACACTTCTAACTTGAAGTGTCGGTATGATCTACTTTAATTTTCTCAGTATTTTTCATGTGATGAATGTGTTAACGTTTTGTGCGTTTGATCATATGATTGAGAGTTTCAGATCATAGTTATTCTTGCTCTCGAAAACTAGCATGTTTAGGGTTGTTAAGTGTTTTATCATACTATGTGTATAGATATTTTGACAAATCCATTGTTTGCAGTTTGTGTGAGATTATATATTTGCTTCTCTAAAATTTAAAATAAAATAAAATTGTGTAAGATGTATAACAAATGTCTGTAACTTAGGAGAGAGCATCTCTTAATGTAGAATATGACTCTACTAGTTACGTTGTGTTCCCTCACGTTCATTGTACTGTGTGTGCAAAGTTGAAATATAATATGTTAGTTATTATCTCATTTAGCGTTATGAAGATGATGAAGAACGAGTAAAGGAAAGAACTCTTTGCTCAATTTGTTTGAGCTAGTGGATATTGTTAGAACCATTAGAGAAAGCAAATAATTTTTGAAAAATGTGATAGAGTAATTTTGTATTAACTCTTATAAAGTGTATATATTGTCAATCGTATGTATAAGTTGAGTTTAACAAATGAAACAATTAATAATAATAGTTCTAATTGTGTTCTTGAACATAGCATAATTATCAAAACTGTGGGGAAATAGAGTTAAAAGCTATTGAGTCAAAGCTTTAACATCCAAGTTGTTTTGAAATTTAGAATCACTATGAACTATATATTAAATTGTTTGTTCTTGTTAAAACTCATAACCCTACTAAATGACACTTCATTAAAATATGACAAATATGAAAGTTGTGCTCAGATTATAATCACTAGAAAATCATTTAGTATGGTCTCTATGAGCACACAACTTCTTGAGTCAATACATTCTGATATTTATGATCTCAGTAGCTTTGTGACTAGATGAGACAATTGTCGGTCAGAAGTATTTTAATCGCTTTTGTAGTTGATTAATATAAGTCTGTCATATATATGAAGAATGAAGCACTTGTTATTCTTAACGAATTAAAAATTATAGTTAAATGCTAAAAATCAAGGGTTCAGACTTAATAGAGGTAGTGAATATGTTTTGACAACTTTAGAGAAGTTTGCATTGGGCATAATCTCTAGTGCACTCTACTTACAACAGTCAAACGGTATTGATAAAAGTTAGAATCAAACACTTAGTGAAATGTTGAATTCTATATTATTGACTGTTGTTTGTCTTGTGTAATTATGAGTGATGTTGTATTGTTAATCATATCTCTAATGTGTTACTACACTCTAAAATTTAATACACTTTATAAATCATGGTATGAAAACACAAATAATTTTGTTAAAGTGAAAATTTGTGTTGTGATACATTTGTTAGAGTACATGATCCTAGAAGGCCTAAAGTAGGACCTACAA
This sequence comes from Hemerocallis citrina, assembly GCA_017893485.1. Taxonomy (NCBI): domain Eukaryota; kingdom Viridiplantae; phylum Streptophyta; class Magnoliopsida; order Asparagales; family Asphodelaceae; genus Hemerocallis; species Hemerocallis citrina. Next base: position 154,833,468 of record CM030362.1, read on the forward strand.
CAAATATTTGTGTGCTTAGAAAGTGCAGAATGTAGCTCTGTGGACAGATGTTGGATCTATCTAATTTGTGTTAGAAGAATCTAGACTTGCAAAGTTCTTTGAAGATATGTTCATCAAAGATAAATGTATGAAATAATCTAGTCCTACAGACATGTTCAATGATTCACAGTTGGAATCAAGAACCAGCCTTACTGACACTTGAAAACTTGAATGACAAATGAGCTAAGAAGAGTCTTTAGTAAACAATGAGATGATTCTGTGTCATACAATAATACTTTAATTTAGTTGATCTGCCGAAAGGAGCTAAAACTGTAGTAAGTAAGTGGGGTTTTGTAGAGGAAACTTAATTTTGATTGTTCAGTAGCAATTTTAATGCTTTTTAGTAGCTAACAGATTGACTGAGAAAAATGGGGTAGATTTATTTGATGTCTACTCACATGTTTGTCATATTGCTACAATAAGTATTCTTCTTACCCTTACATCTATTGAAAATTTTGTCATTCATAAAGGATAATTAAAAGGCTTTGTACTTAATGGTTTGTACTGAACAGTTTTGTACTGGAAAGTTTTGAACTAATATGTTTAGTGAACAAGATTTACAATATAGTAAAATCATTGTATGTTCTTAAAACATGTATAGCCAACAGATAAATAATTTGACAAATTTTTGAAAGAGCCTAGTATATGAATTAAGTAATTCAGATCAGTGCCTTCAACTTTGTGGTGTGTCAAATATAGTGGCTATTATTTACTTGTTCTGTTGACATGCAAGTTCTTGGAAGTGACCTCTCTATTATAAATGAAGTTAAAATTATGCTATCCAAAGAATTCAACACGAAAACCTAGGTACTGTGGACACCATAGGTATAAGGGTGAGTTTTCAGTTGGCAAGGGATAACTCTTAGCCAGACTCATCAAATCAAAATGTGTTTCAAAAGTGGGGATATAGTGATTGAAAGTGTGTTTTGAAATACCTTATGATTATGATAAAAGGTTAACACCTAATGATGGTGCAACTATGAGACATGTAGATCATTCTAAAGGAATTGACAGTCTCATGTATACAAAGATCTGCACTAGAATAGACATAGCCTTTAAGGTAGGTATGATCTGCAGATTCACTAATAATCCCATACACATTTGAGTGCCCTTAAGAGGCTAATGAGATACCTGAGTGGTATTCAAGAGTTTGCTTTGTGCTACTCTACTTATTCTTCGAATGAATGGCTGATCTGATGCATTATGATGCTCAGAATTTAGTGAAAGTCAATAACTAGTAGATATGTGTTTACACTAGGAGAAACAGAAATGTTATGGAAATAAAAAGCAAACGGGCACTGTGCTATCATCCATGAAATCAGACCTCTATGTGTAATCCTCTGCAGGGGAAAAGGCTGAGTGGATTGAAGAAATTGTTGCTAGTTATCCATTAAGAAGTTTAAGTAACTTTCTAATTCTGTTATGCGACTATCAAGCTACAATGCACTGTAGCTCATAACTCACTCTATAATAGTCAGAGGAGTATATTAAGGCTTAAAGAAGCCTAGTTGAACTTTCTCATAGATAAAGTGCAATTGCGACAAGTATGGCTAATGCTCTTACTAAGAGACTTGAAAGTGATCTAATTATCAAAACTGTGGGGGAAAGTGGAGTTAAAAGCTATTGAGTAAAAAGTTTTGAAATTTAGAATCCAATTGGAGCCATAGAGAAGTTCAAACTTAAGCATCAATTTTTAGGCAGTTGACATGTTTTAGATAATTTTGATGATTCGACATAAATTCCACAAATATATAATGTCATTCCAATTTTGATGGTATTATATATCTAGAAAATTTAATTAGAATAATCATATTATTCCAATACGAAACATGAAAACTTGTCGATGTGTTTTCGATGATTAAATTGTCCTAAATATCATTCCAATTTTGATGATATGTCTTTTATGGATACATGTTTCATTCCAATTTTGATGATTCAATGTTAAACCATGATTGAAACGGCAGTCTTTTCATTCCAATATGAAACATAGTATGGTTCTTGTGTAGAAACTATAAAGTTCATGTACTTTACTTATTAAAGATACTTGATTGTGATGCTTGCGTTACATTTTTGCTAAGCTAATTATGAATTGTACTAAGTTCTTTTGTGGAACTAGATACTTTGTGAAATTATTGGAATTCTTAGAGATGTGTCTCTTGATATTCTTGTTTTCAATAAGCTAGCAAAGATGGAGGAGTTGAATCTGTCAACATAGATTTCAAAAATAATGATTTGCTCAAAATGGAGGAGTAAACATAAAGCAGTGTGTAAGGATAGAATTTCAATTTATTTCTTTTGAGAATAAATTAGTCACTTGCTTGGTAAAAACTTCTGTTGAGTTTAAGACTTGTGTTCATGAGCTTAAAACTCATATTTTGTTCTTGAAGTTTATTTGCTTTGTTTGATTTTGAAACTATGACAGATTATTCCAGTTGGTTTAGTCTTTGTGAACTATTCTGAATTAGATATGGTTTGGAACTAGTTAATTATATTGGTTTAGTCTTGATTGAACTATTCAGTTTTATAATTCTATTGGTTCTTATGAAACTATACATTTATGATGCTTTTCCTTTATGGACTGCTATCAACCAGTCAGTTGTATACTGATCTGATGAGATAATCCTGTACTTTATATATTGAGAATATAGGAGGAGATTGTTGGATATATTGGTATATTCTCTCTATATAAATATAGCACGTGCATATGTGTAACACGTGTAATGAACGTACAATTGATTGGATATTGGAACGCGGGTTTGTGGGCTTATAACCCGATACCCAAACCAGTATTTAGCTATAAATACTGGCTTGTGATAGCAGTCTAGGTATTCCAATCTTGATACCTAGGGTGAATATCTCAAGCAACTTAGATCTAGAGATAAACCCTAATTCCCAATTGTTAATTTCTCACAAAACCTAACAGTTATTACAAAACCAGGCAAACAAGAAACAGATGAGGAGAAAGAGGAATCAAAAGTGAGGGAGAAAAAGACAGGAAGGAGTAGAGCAATGCAATGTTGAGAGAGAGAGAGAGAGAGAGAGAGAGAGAGAGAGAAATCCATGGGCTGTTATATGTTAATAAAAGGGGAAAGGACATAAGGTGATGGGGGGTCATGGTTGGGCCAAAACCAGCACCTATGAACCGTCCTCTTAGTTATAAGGGCCAACCAAACCACACTACCACACCACCATCCCCTTTCCCTGTATAGGGCTCTCTACTAATTCCCTCTCTTGTTTCTCTCCCCCTGTTTTGTATCTCCTACATTCCCTCCCCCTCTCTCTCTCTCTCTCTCTCTCATTCTTATTCAGACATTCACTCTCTCTCTCTTGTATGTTTTGGAATCGTACTATTACTTCTTCCCTCCCCTCCCCTCCCCTCATTGCCCTAAACTTTCTGAAATCTTTTTCCGGCAGTGCTGCATCTGTCAGAGTCAGTAAAAGCTGACCAAGAAGATAGAGAACAATCCAATGAATCCCCATTATTCATTCTCTATTATTCTTGATTGCACATGATGCTAGTCACTAAGAACAAATGTCGTTGATATTAAGATGTGTTGATGCCTCTGTGATTCCAATCAAAGTGTAAGTGTATTTTATACAATTTTTGCGTGATAAGGAGAAGGATTTTTCAATGGGTTGCAAAATGCTTTAAAAACCTTGATCTTCATATTGATAATGGTTCCAATATGAAAGGGAAACATCAAGAAGTACAGAAAAAGATATTGGACATAAATCCTAGAGCATTGTACACCCCTTGTGGTTAGCACAATTTTAACTTGATATTTTGTGATATGGCGAAATCATCATGTAAAGCAGAAGAATTTTTTTTCATTGTTACAACGCATTTATACAATGATTGCAAATTCTACAAAGAAATGACAAAGTTTGAAAGACAACATCCATGAACTTTGAAATCACTATCGACCACACGTTGGGAAAGTCGCAGGGAATGTGTGGAGACAATAATAACTCAAGCTTCAAATGTGAGAGAGGCTTTACTTCAATTAGGAGTAGTTAGCACTGGCCACATAGAAAGAAGTCCAGCTAACTCTTTAGCAAATCATGAGCTTGGATATTTTGAGTTTTTCTTGGCCATGACTATTCAGCATAGCATATTGGGCAATGTGAATGAAGTTAGCAAAGAGTTATGATATGAAGACATGCCACTTGATATTGCTATAGATAAAATACAGAAGCAACTTGTGTGGCATTAAAAGTATAAAGAATAGGGGTATGAGATAGTCATGACTATTGCTAAAGAAATTGCAAGTACGCTGATGAGGTTGCAGAATCTACCACACTCGTAATGCTAATAGCAGAACTCACACACTACAAACAATAGAAACTTTTCAAGAACTAGATGAACTAATAATAAGCCACCACAATAATCGCAATATCTCACAAAGAAAACAATAATATGCAGAGATAACCACTACTTCTTATTCCCCAAAAATACAAAAATTACAAAGAGATTACAACTCTCAATCTCGCTCTCTCTCTCACCTTTCAAACACTCTGCACATATCCCCCTTGAAGTTGAACAATGATAACGACTCACCAATTCTCTCCTCTCTTCTCTTGAGATGGATACAAACCTTAGAGTCTACAACCACTTATATAGCCCTCAAGTAAACCCTAATAGAGAAACACAAATACAGCATATTGGACCCAAAACTCGAAAGCCCAAATAACATACAGCGCCGAAGTCGGTCGACCGCACTTTGGGTCGGTCGACCGCAACGTGTCAAGTCCATACCTGAAGCATGACTGGTCGATTGTCCCGCTCTCTGTTGGAACCATGTACACTCAAAGAACTCTCAGCAGCTTGGGTCAGTCGACTGCACTCCCGGTCGGTCGATCGCAACTCTTTAGCAGCACTTCTCCTACTTGCTGCTTTCTTCTCTTGTTGTCTTTGTCTTCTCATCTTCTTCCCCAACTTCATGTGCTCCGTGCTTACGTGTATTTGAGGCCACAATCCTAACAATCTCTCTCTTGGACCAAATACACAACGCTTCAAAGTTATTGTAATCGTTACCTCTCATTATCTCTGTCAATCTCCGACTTTCATGGAAGCCCCAAGTACTCCCCACTCTCATGAAGAGCACCTTCGCCACTCCACCATGTGGAGTGCACCAACCACCCCTCATCACCTCGTGAAGGATGTGCCCCAACAATTGCATAGGGAATGAATACCGGAGAAATAACCTCCCGTGTCAGATTCCGTGTTACAAGACTCCCCAACTCGCAGAATCTCCATTAACACCGGACATGGTTCAAAGTCTCTTAATGCACCATCTGTACTAGAAGTCTCCGTGGACGACACATCCACAATATCCGCAAAATGTTCAACCCCTACAACCCCATTTTGTTACCCTTATCGACATCACCCCTCATATTGATAAAAATGCTCTCTACCTCACAAGAGCGACTTGAAAGCTTCGTCTAGGCAGCAACATCTTGCTCTCTAAGATCACTCTCATGGCCATCAGTTCCCACTAAATTAGTAACATCCCCTGGATTTTTACAACAGAAAGAACTCGGTGGCACCCCACACAACCTACTACTCGATTCCTACTGAGAGTCAAATACAGGAGAAATGCCCCTCACGTCTCTAAGAAAATACATCGTTCCCTCATGCTTTCATTTTGCAATCACCCTTGAATCTACAGCTATACACCACTCTCCACTACCAACTGTAGTAGACAACCCCTCTTTGTCTACTCTTCCAATTGAGATAAGATTTTCCTTCAAGTCTGGAATATGCATTGTCTCCCGCAAGACAATACTCTGATCATCATTGGCTTTTACATGAACAGTGCCAACCCCTCGTACAGAACACCTTTGACCGTTCCCCACGATCACATCTCCAAATAACCCATCTTTGTATTTATCAAACACCTCTCTCCTTGGAGTTCAATAAAAAGAAGCTCCCGAATCAATACACCAATTTCACGTGCCCAACTCCTCTCGAGCTAATAAGCATAACTCTTCAATTTTATCGAACACCACATTGGCTTCCTTTGGTTTGTCTTCCTTCGGTTTTTCCAGCTTCATCTTCATGTAGGCCTTACAACTGCGCATCATGTAACCTCTTTTGTGACAATACCAACACTCAGATCCATGTTCCCCATCGCTGTCATCATATCCACTCTCAGATGAACTACTTTGATCATTTCTTCTCGACTGCCCTTAGATCTCCCATGTCTCTTCTCAACTAAAATTGTGGAATCTGTAGAAGATGATGATGAAAATCTCTCGTTTCTCAACCTTCTTACTTTCTCGTTCAGAATGCTACTCACCACATCCTGTAGAGTCGTCAGATTTGTCATAGTGTCTGTAATAGTCTGTTCCACCATACCATAACTATTAGGCAAAGTTGATAGAAGTAACAAGGACTGTTCCCTCTATGAAAAATTCAATCCTGTAGCTTTTATCTGGTTGTAAACCATACAATAATTGTTCGCAAGTTTTGCTACTGAATTCCCTTCCCTCAACTTCATATTAACCAATTTCTTTAAGAGAATAATTTGATTAGATGCCCACGGTTTCTCATACATATCCGTGAAAATCTCCATAGTCTCCTTTATGGTCTTTGCCTTCGAGATATGAAATAACGCCTTCATACTCAGTCCCAACTGAATCTACCCTAGTACCTTCTGATCCAAATGCGTCCACTCTGCCAAGACCCTCACATCCTTGTCTCCACCTTTCGGCTTCTCATCAAATAACGGACCAACTAGATCTTTTTGACGAAGATACTCTATCATCTTAATCTTCCACATTGTGAAATCACTCTCATTGAACTCTCTTGATCTTCGACTTGCTATAGGCCATCTCGAACATAGTGCTCTGATACCACTTGTTACAGAATCTACCACAACTTGCAGTGCTAATAGCGGAACTCACACACCATAAGCAATAGAAACTTCCCAAGAATTAGATGAACCAAGAACAGGTCACCACAATAATCGTAAGATCTCACAAGAATATAATAATATGCAGAGATAACCAATACTTCTTATTCACCAAGAAATACAAAGATTACAAAGAGATTACAACTCTAAATCTCTCTCTCTCACCTTTGAAACACTCGGCACACACCCCTCTTGAAGTTGGTACAATGATAACAAATCACCAATTCTCTTCTCTCTTCTCTTGAGATGGATACAAACACTAGAGTCTACAACCACTTATATAGCCCTCAAGCAAATCCTAAAAGATGAACACAAATATAACTTATTGGACCAAAAACCCGAAAGCCCAAATAACATATAGTGCCGAAGTCGGTCGACCACACTTTGGGGCGATCGACCACAACGTGTCAAGTCCACACCTGAAGCATGACCGGTCGATTGTCCTGCCCTCTGTTGGAACCCTGTACACTCGAAGAACTCTCAGCAGCTTGGGTCGGTCGACCGCACACCCGGTCGGTTGACCGCAACTCTTCCGCTGCATTTGTTCTACATACTGTTGTCTTCTCTTGCTGTCTTCGTCTTCTCCTCTTCTTCTCTAACTTCAAGTACTCCGTGCCTACGTGTATTTAAGGACACAATCCTCACAGAAAATTGATCTAGTGTTTTGTGAAAAGAGACAACCTCGAAGAGTTCTTTTTTGATGAGGATGCAGGTGAGACCTTACAATTTGTCGCTGAATCACTTGAAGAATCTTTCAGAATCAACTACTTCATGTATATAGTAGATCATGCTATTGGGTCACTCAAGAAAATGTTCAAACATGATCAAAACTATGAGAATTTTTTTGTTTTTTTTGTTCAGTTAAGAGAAGTTGAATTCATTATATAAAAATGATTTGAAAGCTTGTTATAATCGTCTAGAAAGCACTTTGAGATATGGTGATTGCTCTGATTTGATGAAGATGAATTGTTTGAGGACCTTGAAATTTTACAAGATCATCTACCAAAAAACATCCAGAAAATTTAGATATTAAATTTCATGAAAAGATTTAATTCTTTTCTGACTACAAGCATTGCCTATAGGATTTTATTTACAATACTAGTGAATATTGCATCTGCAGAAAGGAGTTTTTCCAAGTTGAAGTTATTGAAATCGTACATGTGATCAGCCAAGTCGCAAGAAAGATTAAATGGGCTAGATCTAATCTCCGTTGAAAGTGACTTCCTGGAAGGTGTTGATTATGAACGATTGGTTGATGATTTAGCAGCAAGGAATGCTAGAAGACTGTTCTTAATGTGAAGATGGCCAAAGATGCTTGTTTGATTTGCTTTACTTTTTTTTTAGTCGAGTATTATTTAATTTGAAAGAAATTGTAGTTAAATGTTTTTTTCCTTAATTGATGTTAATTTTGTATAATTTAATTTCTATTTTTTTTGGATAAAAAAAATTAAACAAAAATAGGCCTCTATTTATTTTTTACACTGGCGTCGTCATCTTTGACGAATCTCAGCTTTAGGCCTGCATGTCATCCTAATATATCAAACTCAAAATGTATCCTTCTTATGTGCATAATCATTCTTTGCACAAATAATTCTCTCTTATTATATGCTGGCTCTATCCAAGTTTGACATGACAGCTTCAAAACCAAGTCACTTGCTGCCAGAAAGCCCAAACCCAAGACTTCATCCAACCCTACCTCAATCCCCACTGGATTTGAGGAAGTTGCAGCCAAGTGCCACAAGAGGTGCAAATCAGCATCCAAAGGCCAAAGCATAAGGCCTTTCATGAAATACTTGGCCGCATCCTTCAAAGTAGCTTCCACTCGCGTAAATGGAGGTACCTCTTCTTCTATTGCTTCAGTTACAAATGCATTTATCAATCTCTTTGCACTATTTTCTAAAGAGGATATTCTCAAGGTAGCTGAATTAGTAGGAAAGAAGACTCTTTTGGACAAGATGCTCCAACTAGAGAATGAGGCAGAGGAAAGCACAACCAATGCAGATGAATTCATAGCAACACAACAAGAGTTTCAGCAACTAGTGAAATCAGAGGTGATATATTGGAGGCAGAGATCAAGAGTAACATGGATCATGGAGGGTGATGCAAACACAAGATTCTTTCACTCCATTGCCAATGGTAGAAGAAGGAACTACATCTACTCTTTTTTGCACAATGGAAGGCTACCAACCTCACAAGATGATATCAGATCCAGATTTGAAGCTCACTTTGAAGACATTTGTAATTCAAATCATCAAGCTGACTTTAACATTGACTTGCATGCCTTACATCCAAATCAAAGTGCTTTCCTACACACCTGGATGCTCCGTTCAGTCTAGAAGAAGTGCTGAAGGCAGTTTTTAACATAAGTGAAGATAAAGCACCAGGGCCAGATGATTTCTCTATGCGCTTCTACCATAACTTCTAGGAGGTTATCAAAGAAGATTTACTTCGCATGCTCTTAGCAATTCAAAGAGGAGAAGCTGACCTGGGTAGGCTTAATTACTCAAGCATTGTGCTTCTTCCAAAGTGTGAAGTTGCTAACACTGTCACTGAATATAGGACAATCAGTCTGGTTAACTGTTCCTTCAAGATTTTTACTAAGATATCGACCAACAAACTGAGTCCTCTGCTTAAATCCCTTGTCTCATCTTCCCAAAGTGATTTTGTTCGAGGAAAAACTACTGCGGATTGCTTCCTGGTGGCCCATGAAGCTATCAACATGTGCATCTACAGGCACTCATACACTCTCATGCTAAAAATTGATTTCATGAAAGCTTTTGTTACAATTAGCTGGGAATTCCCTTGACCAACTGCTAGAAGCTAGAGGATTTGGGCCAAGTGGTGCAGGTGGATTCCCATGATACTAAGAACTACAAAGTCTTCTGTGCTGATTAATGTAGTCAGTGGTAAGATTATTATCTCCAATAGGGGCATGAAATAAGGAGATCCTCTATCATCAATGTTGTTCATTCTTGCTGTCGATGTTCTGGCTCAGATTCTTCTCAATGGAAGAAGAAATGACTCCTTCTCCCCCATCAACCTCATCTCTCTCCTCTTTATATGTCTTTCAATTTGTAGATGATACTCTGCTATTCTGCAAGAAGATGAACAAGAGTGATATGAGAAGTAATTATGTGTGTCTATGCATATATATCCACATGTTGTATAGAGTTATCATCCATGACAATATCAAAATAGTTACACTAGTCCCCAATGGACATAAGTGATCAAATGGCAAGGTCAACTTCAAATAATTATGCTTCTTTATTGTTCTTGAAAATTAAACAACCAATATGATGACACTTAGTCAGTCACACAATAAAATTATGAACAGAATAAGATAACAATAATTTGGTGACCCAACCCCTGTTAATCTACTTTATTGTTTGCTACAAATTAAAACGTCAATATCATTGTTTTAATAGCCTTTTGGAAGGGAAAATTTGTGTAGGCTCATATTGTTCTAAAGACATGATGGATGGACAAATAAATATCAAATAACTTAATTTCATAATGACAAATATATCGAAGCCATCAGCTACTATATTATATCATCTTTGAGTACAGCATTGTATTCTTCTATATATCACCAATATCAAATTTCTGAATTGACTGCACATGACAGAAATTTCATTATTAAATGCTCACAAAGGATCCATAGTAAATGAAATAGATCATGAACAAATCTCAATATGATAGAAACACCCACTACAAAGTATATGGTTTTTTCAGACAATTTCCCGCCAGGTGTTTTTTATGAAAACGCCGGGATAGAAACCCTTCCCCATAAATCCCCAAATCTCCCACTTTTACTTCTCCTTCCTTCTCTTTCAAAACCCCAAATCGCTCCAATCCTCTTAGACCGAGAACGAAGAAGAAACCCTAATCCCCAAACTCCAGGATGGGTCGTATGCATTCCAAAGGGTAAGAATCCCTAATCCGAACCCTAAAAATCTTATCTTTTTCATCATTTCATCTCAGCAATCTCTTCTTTTGCTCTTTTTCTTTCTTTCACAGTAAGGGTATCTCAACCTCCGCATTGTCGAGAACATCTGCAAGTTTGCGAAGAAGGGTTTGACGTCGTCTCATATCAGTGTGATTCTCCATGATTCTCACGGGATTGCGCATGTTAAGAGCGTACCCGGAAGCAAAATCCTTTGCATTCTCAAGGCTCATGGTATTGCATTTTGTAGTTTGTAATTGAAAGTTCATTTTTCTTGGGAGTAAAGTTAGTGAGGGTTTGTGATTTTGGATGTGGGTTTCTAGGGGGTAAATCTAGAAATAGTGAGTATTTTATTTCCTGTTTTCATTTCATTTGATTTATAGTTATTGTAATTCAAGTGTCGATATGCGATTAGTTTTCTTTATGTGAAACCTTACATTTAAGTAATTGCTAAAGTTGAGCATTGTAATGTAATTAGGTGTATGGTATTATTATAGCTTAAATGTGCAACTATTGAGAAAATTTCAGAGCATAGCCTTTATCTTAATATATTGGGTAGATTGTTAATCCATTGCCACTGTTTAACTCTATTAAGGTTTGTATCCTTAATTTGTTTACTAGCAATGGGGTTCATTTTTTCTTTGTTGGATGGTTGGACCATATTTGTTTAGTTCTCTTTGAAATCTTTTTCCATTAAACTCTTTATATTATTATTTCTATTAACAAAATGTTTTTCAGTCTCTTTTTGAATGCCCAAATCGGTCATATCACATAATCCTCCTGCATGTTATCCTCAGCCAAGGTTTTTGTAGCTTCCATTAGGCGTATATATAACCCTGGTAGGGCTGTCAGACACACATGCTTGTTAGCAAGTAGTTTGCTATGACCCAGTTTATGTAGCAGACTACTAATGAAGGTAGTCCATTTTATGTAGTGGACCCAAATTATATTGATACATGTCTATATCTTCCATTTTGTGTTGCAATTTGAATAAGGTTGTTTTCTTCTTGTTGTGATATTTCAGGGATTTGTCTTACAATAACTTGAGTGCTGCTGTACCCAGGTTTCCAGCTAGAACATTCAAGTAAGCCTTCTGAAGTCTTTGACTTCATTTGTCTTATGTATCAATTTGAGTTGTGTTGTGGGGTTCACTAGTTAACTGTAAACTAGATAAATTGTTTTTTGTCTTTAAAATTTTGTCTTTCATTTGCCAAATTCTCAATACAACTGCTATTGTCTTCTGGTGTTCATCAATGAATGGTCCACCTAACATATAGACAAGTGAAGGGTTTTATTGTTCCCTTTAAGGATGGTACTTTTTGCAGAATTGAGTGAGGCACGAAGTAAATGTTTTGCTTGTTGCATTTTTATACTCCAAAATGTGGCAGTTGTGAACAGTTGATTAAGTTGTTAATTTTGATTTAGACTGAGAATAAATTTTTTATATTATTTTTAAATTTAAACTTTTTAATGCCATGCTCACTAACACTCCAAATCTAGAAGTTTCGGTTAATAAAGAAAGAAAGAGAAAAAAAACACTAGATCTAGATGAAGATCATCTTACTGTTGTTAATCTTCGAGTTTGTGGTTAACTGATCGATACATAAGAAGTTATGCAGACTGTATAATTTGTAGTCATTTTGAAGTTGTCGACTCTGTACATGGATTTGTTCTGAAAGCATATGGTTGATGTCAATCTTTATTAAGTATAATAGAAATACAACCACAATTCCGAAATTTCCAACTGGATATGAACATTTTGAAGTTATTAGTACTTGAGTTGCATGGTAATTTAACACAATTTATATTTTCTGTTTCCTGTAGTATTGGGAATCCATTGATTTGCACAACTGGTTCTGGGCATGAATGCTATGGAACAATGCCTATGCCTATTTTCTTCGATGTGAATAATTCTCAGAGTATGTTCTGCATCTCGTTTCTATATAATCTCTGTTGTCTACAATGCCTATTTCCTTCGGTGTGAATAATTAATTTTTTTCTTTTATGGTTATTAATTTAAAACTTAAATTTATATATTCTCTGTGACATAGAGGGGTGAGACTATAACAAGGTTCTCTGGGTTACTTATTCGAGACTGATGAGGTTCCCAAACCTATTGCAAATCCTACACCTATTCTCTGGGTTACTTGGGACTGATGAGGCTCCCAAACATGTTGCAAATCCTACAACTGTTTTTGATAGTCCATCTCCTGCCGGAAAGCCTTCTGCAAATCCAGAGCCTGCCCTAAAGCTTTCTACCGGTTCTCCACCAGCTGACATTGCCAAGCAGATTCCAGCAGGCATTCAAAGCAGATTCCTACACCTGTTGTTGAATTATACTGACGTGTCGAAATAAATTATTTTTTAAAAGTATTTTTCTTGTATTTAAAATTTGAATTTATATGTAATTAGTAATATGTTCTACCTTCGTTCATTAATTGGAAATTGAGAATTTCTGTGTTTTGGTGATGCCTTGTAGTAATTGAATCAAATTAATAGTCTTGCATTTTTGTTTGGTCTTATATACATATGAATCTGATGAATATTGTCATTTACGGTTTGTTGTTTACAATTACTTTGATTTCATAAATTAAACAACAACAAAAATAACAACAAACCAACTATTTATTTATTTTTTTTTAAAAATGGGGGTTTCTAACTATCCCGGCGTTTGCAAACGCCGGGAAAGGCTAGATAATGGAAAATTTTGAAAAAAATGAAAATCACTATATCCCGGCGTTTACAAACGCCGGGGTATCTGGCGGGGGAAAGAACGGCGCTTGGGGCGGCACTTTTTAGAGAGCCGGGGGATCTACCCCGGTGTTTTATAAACGTCGGGAAAGGCAAAAAAAATGCCGGGATTTGCCTGTTCATTTGTAGTGATCCAGTAAATATCATTGTCAAAGTAGTAATATTATAAACGAGCTGCCACTATTTGCATGACTCTCATAGTTACTTAAAAGTACAAATAAAATAGAAAAGAGATTTAATGAATAACCGACACTAAATATCTAAACAAAACGGTAGTATGTTCTGGTAGACATGCAAATAGCCTTAACAGTTCAACATTTCACATGCTAACATTGATCAGTACTCAAAATCAACATTGAATCGTAAATCGTTGAATCTTAAATTATCGGTTGAACGAAAGCTACTTGAAAAATGAAGTATGTACAACAAAAATTTCATCAAAGTAAAAGTGATAAGTCAACTGTTCTGTGTATATCTGAATTCATTGAGCATATTTACTTATTTAGTCATCAATCTTCTAAAATCCCAGAAAAATAATTTTCTTTAAATTTTTTTGCACGTGCATTGCACGTAATATTTTTTGCATTTTAGTCCCTAAATTTTTCAAAGTTATGCACATTTTTCTTTTTTTTTATTTGTCACATTTGTATTATTTATTTTTAATTAAAACCCATTAGGCCTAAAATCTCTTTTAAAGCTCACTAGAAAATTAATTAAATAGAAGCCCATGAATAATTCTACATTTAAATACACATTTTTACACTTGTAATGTAACATACACCTACAATTAAATAAATAACAATTAATAAAATATTAAAAAATGTGTGCAAGTTGGGTGCACATGCACGTGTGCACTAGTAGAGGGTTGGCCGGCCATTTCAAGAGAGTGGGAGAGTGGGGGAGCGTTGTGGGTGAGTGGGGTAGTTATCTGAGTAGTGGGAGTCATCTCATCCACACAATACTCCTAAAAATACCCCCCCCTTCTATAGTATGAACAACACAAGAATCAAAAGAAAACAAAAGAGAGAAAAGAAAGAGAAGAGAATTGGGTTCGGATTTTGTAAGGAAGGAGTTTTCGGTTTCTTCATTGCTAGGAGGAGAAGGAGATATTTGTTGGAGCTTGGAGCAATTTTTCTAGGAGTTCTAATTTCAATTTGCATCAAAACAAGGTGGGTGTCTTTTTTTACTTTCTAAATTGTGGTAGTATGCATGTGTAGGAAATTTATGCTTGAAATTGATAATTAGTATGAGTTCTTAAATTACTTTTGATGCATATTGTGTTGTTAGAATCTTTAGTAATAATGAAATATGAGAATTTTTATACGCTAATTGAAAGTTTCATCATAGAATTGATAGATTGTCAATTGAATTCCTATTTAAAAGTATGTTGGAATGTGGTTAGGCACAAATAGTATGCCATGATTAGATTATATAAATTGTGTATATGTATGCCTAAAGTTGTTAAATTGGGCACAAGAAATTGTGTAAATATTAGTGGTGAATTATAAAATCAATTGGGAGATGAGAATTGCTAAGAGAAAATAAAAATATTCATGTTAGTGGTTTTGATGCTAAATAAAAATATATATTTATGTAAGCTCTTAAAATTTACCATTTGGAATTATTTGTGTAAAAATAAATTCTAATATGGATAAAATAAGGTGTAATCCTCTCAGGAAGTCTAAGAATTTATTTTATGAAAAATTAAATTGAAAGAAAAGAATAGGAATAAAAAATAGTTGAAAGTGTTAAAATTGAGATTAAACAGAGGACTGAGTTATAAGGATTAAACACCTATATGATCAGGAATGATGCTCGGCTCTTGTGGCTAGCGCAGGTGGCAGCGCGCCTAGCGTTGCCACGTGGCGCTTGGGGTTCTTGGTCACTGGTTCAAACTCGGGAGGCTTCTGCCTCTTTTTAATAAAAAATTGGAAAAGTAATTAAATGTTGTTTTTGGGCTACAAAATGAATTGAAGAGTTTTTCCTTCACAAAAATGATTTGGACTGATGGTTGGGCTTGCGGCTGACTTGCTATGGTCGCTGGTTCAAGCTCGGGTGTCCTCTTTTTGGATTTTATTTTTATTTTATTATGATCTTCAAGTTTTAAAAATTGGGAATTTCATAGAAAAATTATAGAACATTATTAGAACACTTGGGAATTGTTTCTTATTATTTTAAAAGATATTTTGAGAATTTAAGGGTCATATTCATGTGTTAGATGGGATTGAAATTCAAGAAATTGTATAAGATTTTAAGAGTTGGTTGATAATAAAATCAAACGCATGATTAGGAGATTAAAAGAGAGAATCTCTAGCGATTAATCAAACCATGGATTTTCTTAAAGTGAATAGTTGGTTGGTTAGCCATGAAATGGTTACAAGAATATGATTGATAAATTGTTATCGAATGTTACTATGAGAAGTTGAATACTTCATGGATTATAAACATAAAGAAAGAGGATAAAGAGGAAATGTTGAATGACGAATAAAATGTTTATGTTGAGGTTGGATATAACCTATTTGATCTCTTGTGAGATGGTTGTTGGAATCTAGAGGCTAGGCGAGACCATAGTAACCGGCATTTTGTGAATAATGGAAATTTGAGGAATTAACCAGTGTGGGTTAACTCTCTCTTTGAGAAGTAGTTAGTGTGGGCTAACTTTCTATAGTATTGATATAAGTCCGGTAGGGTATGCTAGCTCTAGGTTGTGATGATTTAAAATTAAACTTGAGGACAAGCACTAATGGGAGATGTGATGAAGTATGGGCAAACAGAGTATGAGGGCCTTGATAGCGCGGTGGGAGGTTATCTCCGAAATTATTGGGGTTGCGGCTCGTGGTGGGAGATATTATTTCAGATTTACCGGGATCGAGGTGATGCTCATGGGTATCTGTGTGATGAGGTACCTATGACAGTGCGGTGTGGGTTTTGTCTCCAGAATTATCGGGGTGTGAGGCGTGATGACCAAAAATCACTCATGGTGGGAGAACGACTCTGAAGAATTATCAGGGTCATAGCTCGCGGTGTAGGTATTCGCCTCCAGATTTATCGGGGTTACAAATCGCGGTGGGAGAGCGATCCTCAAGAATTATAAGGGGGGGGGGGTACTAGATAGTCACTGGATATCTAAACCTTACATTAGTCACCGTAGTAATATTTTCATAGCGAGGAGTTAAACCCTATCTTGAGGAGTATGATAAAGGCTTACCCTCAGACCTATGTAGTATGGGATGCATAGAAACCAAACTAGTATGCATTAGTGCAACGTAGTGTAATGTCTACATTAGGCATTGGGTCATATCATACACTGACATGTTTAGGATAGTCATTTTTAACACTTTATTGCTCAAGTTTGTGTAGGCAGTCTTGGGGATGATATAATTATTGGCATAGACTGGATATTGATCTATAATGCTCATATCGAATGCAAGAGCAAGGAGATTATGGTGAAGGCTCCAGGAGGACCATCAGTTACATTTCAGGGGAAGAGGAAGTGTAAGCAGTTGGTGCCAGCTTTGACCAAGCAGAAGATTCCTGTAGTCCGAAACTTTCTGACAATGTTCTTGGAAGATTTATCCGGACTACCACCTCATCGGGATGTGGAGTTTAGCATTTCCATTTAGCCAGGGAGTGCATCGATATCCAAGGCACTGTACAGAATGGCGCCAGTGAAATAGGATAAGGTCAATAAGCAGATTGAAAAGCTTTTGGGCAAGGGATTTATCAGTCCGAGTGCGTCGCCTTGGGGAGTGCCAGTTCTATTGGTGAAGATAAAGGATGGATTGATGAGAATTTACATCGATTACAGGGAGCTGAACATGGTGACCATCCAGAATAAGTATCGGATTCCGCGAATCGATGATTTGTTTGACCGATTACAAGGAGCAGCAGTTTACTCCAAGATACATCTTCGGTCGGGTTATCACCAAGTTCATGTTAAGAAAGAGGATGTGCATAAGACTGCATTCCGAACTCGACATGGGCATTACGAGTTCTTGGTTATGCCATTTGGAGTGACAAATGCACCGACTATATTCTTGGACATGATGAACAGGGTCCTACGACCATTCATTGACTCCTTCGTCGTGGTGTTTATCAATGACATTTTGGTCTATTCCAAGTCAGAGGAAAAGCATGCTGGGCATCTAGCAAAGGTCTTGAAGAAGCTGTAGGAACATAAGCTGTATGTTTGATTATCCAAGTGTGACTTCTGAAAGTCCGAAGTTTCGTTCTTGGGTCATATCCTTTCTAAGGAGGGAGTGACCACTGATCTACAGAAGATAGAGACAGTAAAGGATTGGTCGAGACCAACTACAGTGAAAGAGATCAGAAGCTTCTTGGGTTTGACTGACTACTACTGGAGGTTCATTCAGGGCTATGCTCAGATAGCCGTGCCACTCACTGGGCTTACAAGGAAAAATGTGAGTTTAAGTGGACGGTGTAGTGCGAGGCAAGTTTCCAGGAGTTAAAGGAGAGGTTGACTACCGCTCCAATACTAGATTTATCGAGAGCAGGGAATGATTATGACGTCTACAGCGATGCTTCACATCGAGGGCTAGGCTGTGTGTTAATGCAAGAGGGAAAAGTAATAGCTTATGGGTCTAGGTAACTGAGACCACATGAGAAAAATTACCCAACCCACGATCTGAAGTTGGCAGCAATTATCTTTACTTTGAAGCAATGGAGGCACTATGCGTATGGAGAGAAGGTCAATATATACACAGATCACAAGTGCCGGAAATATATCTATCAGCAGAGGGATCTGAATTTAAGGTAGAGGAGGTGGTTGGAAGTGCTAGAGGATATCCATCCTAAAATAAAGTATCATCCGGGCAAGGCTAATGTGGTGGCAGATGTGCTCAGTCGGAAGAGCAGCTTGTCCTGTTTGATCACAACTCAGGAGAATTAGCAGAGGAGCTCGATCGAGCTCAAAAGGACTGGAAGCGTCTTTAGCACAGTTGAGACTTCAGCCCACGCTGAGAGGGAAGATTATCGACGATCAGAAGTCTGATCCAGAGATCCATAAGATGAAAGAGCAGGTCAGCACAAACAAATTATCTGAATTTCAAGTGAAGGACGAAGCGTTGTGGCTTGGAGAAAGGTTGTGTGTACCTGATCAAGTAGAGTTGAAGGAAAGCATTCTACAGGAAGCACACACCACTCTTTTATTAGTGCATCCAGGGAGTACCAAGATGTACAAGGATATCAAGCAGCATTTCTTGTAACACCTCGAATTCCAAAACAGACCGAATTCGAAGTTCCACAGGATCTTTAAACTTCTCTTCGTACAATTTTAAAAGGAAATTTAAAATTTTCATTACATCAGAGTTACATCTTTAAATTACATTTAAACAGCGGAAGCAAATTACAATAATTACATGAATAAAATGTACAACACTTGAAACATTCTTTAAGCAGCTTGCATACTTATTCTTGTCAATTCTCTTTACGTTGCATAGAAACTGTGGGCTCGTCAGTTCATTCAACTGACACATGGATATAAAACATCAATTTTCTCTTACTTAGAAAACACACTTGTCACAAGCAAAACTACGGGAACTATCCTATAGATATCGTGTTGTGTTGTGCACTTAGTCCTTAATGCAGTTGCTATGTTATATAACACTAATGCGCACTTGTTCGGATTCTATGCATCCCATACTATATAGGTCCGAGGGCAAGCCCTTAATCGTACTTCATCTTATAGGGTTCAATCCCTCGCCATGACTTAAACTACTACTGTGACTACGATAAGTATCTTAGATGTTCTATGATCTATGAGCCCATGTCCAGACAGTCTGGAAGGGAATCCTACGCACTGACATGACGCATCAAGCAGGCAGACTATGGACAATTCAACTTCCGTCATGGAACAATGGCACCACCCGTAGTCGCCAAATACCCCACAGGCATTGCCACCGAGACGATAATTCCGGAGTAGTGCTCATACATGTCATGACACATCAAGCAGGCAGTCTGTGAATCACTCTCACACCGTCAATCGATGGCCCTCATACTCGTGTTTTTCTCTCACTTTCGTCACATCACCACTATGTATCTAAATTCTTAGTTTATTTGAATCATGAATAAAATCAACCCCTAGAGTTAGCTCTTTCCTCTATACCGATCTCAATCAACAACATGATCAACTTGGTCTTTCATCTCAATAATTCAAGTTTACAATTTTAATTCATCCAATTGCCGGTAATAGGATTTTAGCTACCTTCTAGTTCAAAATCTCATTTCATGTCCATAGCATTTGCGTGTTCATATTCATAAGACTTTTCATAATTCATCAGGATATTTGATTTTACTTTCATGCTTAATTTTATGCATAAGACAAATAAATTTATTTTCTAATTTGTCACATTCATAATTCATTCTTTTCGCATCATTCTCTTATTCTCTTTGCCAATACTAAATCAAACATTCATACCTTCAAATTCCTTTTTATCAAAAAAAAAATCTCTTTTCGAACTCTTTTAAACGATACACTTTTCTTTATCCAAAATTACTTTAAACTAACAATTTAGAATAAGTTCTTTCTTGCAAAAGTCTCGATTTCTCCTTTACACTAGGCCAAGGGTTATAGAAAATTTTTCTCATGAAATCTGGATATCAATTAAATTGTTAGGACAGTCAACTGTTAAAACACAATCGGTCGACTGCTCTGTGAGGATTAAAACTCAAAAATTAAAATAGTCAGGACAGTCGACTGTAAGGACATAGTCGGTCGACTGTTCTGTGATGATTAAAAACTCAAAATTAAAATAGTCAGGACAGTCACCTAGGATTTTATTTAGGCTTTAAAAATAGATCTTTTAGGAAACAAGGAGAATAATTAATAGCTTAGGCTATGAAGAAAATATTTGTCTCTAGAAAAATGCATATGAAATCATACGTGCCAAAGATGTAAAATCTCAAACTCTTATAAAAATTCAGGATGTTACATTTCTAGTGGTCTGGGATGAAGCAGGATATATCAGAGTTTGTTGCAAGATGTGTAACTTGTCAACAGATCAAGGCAGAGAATCATAGGCCCAGAGGATTGTTGCAACCATTAGCCATTCCGGAGTGGAAATGGGAGAACATCAGTATGGCTTTCATCACGGGACTACCCAGAAGTTCCAAAGGGAATGATGTGATTTGGATAATAGTGGATCGATTTACCAAATCTGCTCACTTTTTGGCGATGAAGATCACTTGGTCAGTGGAGAAGTTGGCGGAACTGTACATTGGGGAGATTGTAAGACTACATGGAATTTCCGTATCAATTGTGTCAGAACGAGATGCGCAATTCACATCACACTTTTGGAGAAGTCTTCAGGTAGCTTTGGGAACCAAAACTGATTTCAGTACTGCCTTTGATCCTCAAACTGATGGGCAGACTGAGAGAGTCCATCATGTGTTGGATGATATGTTAAGGTGTTGTGTGATGGAATTCGGCGGTAGCTTGGAGAGGCACTTAGCTCTGGTGAATTTTTCTACAACAACAGCTTTCAGACTAGCATCGGTATGGCTTCGTATGAGGCCTTGTATGGGAGAAAGTATAGAACACCGGAGTGCTGGAATGAAGTGGGGGAAGGCATATGTATGGGTCGGAAATAGTACAACAGACTTCAGAGAAGATTGAGTTGATCAAGAAGAAGCTGGTTGATGCACAAAGCAGACAGAAGAGTTATGCTGACAATCGGATAAGGGACCTGGAGTTCGAAGAGGGTGACTATGTTTTCCTAAAAGTATTTCCAACTAAGGGTGTGATTTGATTTAGGAAAGGAGAAAAGCTAGCCCCAAGGTACATAGGAACATACGAGACATTGAAGAGGATTGGAAAGATAACTTATCGATTGGAATTACCGGAAGAGCTAGACCAAGTGCACAATGTCTTTCACATGTCTATGCTACGAGGTTACATTCCTGACCCGAGTCATCACTTACCAGAAGTGCCAGAGGGTCTGCAGTTAGATCTGACCTACAAGGAGCGTCCGGTAGAGATTGTGGACCGGCGGGAGAAAATTTGGAGAAACAAAACTATACAGTCAAGGTTGTGTGGAGGAATCAACTGGCTGAGGAAGCCACTTGGGAATATGAGGAGATGATGTTGAGAGATCATCCTGAGCTTTTTGACTAAACCTTGTAAACTTTCTTTTTATTGTTTTTTTTCTCACTCTTTAAGTGTAGTTCCGAGGATGGAACTATTCTAAGGAGGGACTGTTGTAACATCCAAAAAAAAAAAAATTAATATTTTTGCACGTGCATTGCACGTAAAATTTTATGCATTTTAATCCCTAAAATTTTTCCAAAGTTATGCACATTTTTCTTCTCTTTTTATTTGTCACATTTGTATTATTTTTTTTAATTGAAACCCATTAGGCCTAAAATCTCTTATAAAGCCCACTAGAAAATTAATTAAATAGAAGCCCATGAATAATTCTACATTTAAATACACATTTTTACACTTGTCGTAACATACACCTACGATTAAATAAATAACAATTAATAAAAGATTGAGAATTGTGTGCACATTGGGTGCATGTGCACGTGTGTGCACTAGTAGAGGGTTGGCCGGCCATTTCAAGAGAGAGGGAGAGTGGGGGAGTGTTGTGGGTGAGTGGGGTAGTTATTTGAGTAATGGAAGTCATCTCAACCACACAAAACTCCTATAAATACCCCCCTCCTACAATATGAACAACACAAGAATCGAAAGAAAACAAAAGAGAGAAAAGAAAGAGAAGAGAAGAGGGTTCCAATTTTGTAAGGAAGGAGTTTTCAGTTTCTTCATTGCTAGGAGGAGAAGGAGACATTTGTTGGAGCTTGGAGCAATTTTTCTAGAAGTTCTAATTTCGGTTTGTATCAAAACAAGGTGGGTGTCTCTTTTTTACTTTCTAAATTATGGTAGTATGCATGTGTAGGAAATTTATGCTTGAAATTGATTATTGGTATGAGTTCTTCAATTACTCTTGTGATGCATATGTGTTGTTAGAATCTTTAGTAATAATGAAATATTAAAATTTTTATACGCTACTTGAAAGTTTCATCATAGAATTGATAGATTGTTAATTGAGTTCTTATTTAAAAGTATGTTGAAATGTGATTAGACACAGATAGTATGTCATGATTAGATTATATGAATTGTGTATATGTATGCATAAAGTTATTAAATTGGGCACAAGAAATTGCGTAAATATTAGGGGTGAATTATAAAATCAATTGGGAGATGAGAATTTCTAAGAGGAAATAAAAATATTCATGTTAGTGGTTTTGATGCTAAACGAAAATGTGTGTTTATGTAAGCTCTTCAAAATTACCATTTGGAATTATTTGTGTAAAAATAAATTCTAATATGGATAAAATCAGGGGTAGTCCTCTCTGGAAGACCAAGAATTTATTTTATGAAAAATTAAATTAAAAGAAAAGAATAGAAATAAAAAATAGTTGAAAGTGTTAAGAATGAGATCAAACAGAGGACTATGTTATCCCTATATTATCAGGAATGGTGCTTGGCTCTTGTGGCTAGCGCAAGCGCCAGCACGCCTAGCGTTGCCACGTGGCGCTTGGGGTTCTTGGTCACTAGTTTGAACCCGGGAGGCTTCTGCCTCTTTTTTATAATTTTTGGAAAAGTAATTTGTAACTCCCTGTTCCAGTTGTACGTATTTTATTACGTGAATTTTTATACTTCAATTTTCAGATCAATTTTATTTTTCTCTTTGGACTCTTTATCTAAAGCCAGAATATTTTTTCTGATCAATTCTATAATTTTGTGATTTTTCGATCGGAGTTTAAATACAAATTTTAAACCCCGATTAATCCTAATCCTAATCCTAATACTAATCCTAATCCTAATCCTAATCCTAATCCTACCTAACCCAACACCTTATTTTCTCCCTCCCTACTTCACCATTTCTGCATACGCCAACACCCCCCCCCCCCCCCCCCCCCCCCCGTCATTTTCTCCTTCTACGCCTAACTCTCATTTTTCTACACATCTTTGATTTTTCTACACCCCTCCTTTGATTTTTCTACACCCCTCCTATCCCTTCCTTTCTATATATACACACACACACACATGCAGAGCTCCTACCTCTTTCTCTTCTCTTATCTACATTATTCATTTTTCCTTCTTCTCTTCCTCTGCCTTCTTCACACCCGAGAGCTCAAGCAATTACCTTCCACCTTCGAGCCAACGACTCCGCTTCTACGATCTTGTGAACCCCGAAAAACAACCCGACGCCGCGCCACCTTGTTGTTGTCGTCGCTCACCGTTGCTACCGTTAGCTACCGTCTTGCCGCTATTCTTACTGCCGTTGTGCCGCCGTCCGTTGCCGACGTCGCTTCTTCTTTTTGTGGTTAACACCACCACCAAAATCGTCACGTTATAAGACAAGTACCTTGTACACTATTTTTGATCTCGTACAAGCATTTTCCTTTGACTTGTGGCAAGTAGTCTAGTTATCATCATGTTTTATTGTCAAACTCCATTCTAGTCACTTGTTCCATGCTATATCAACTCAAGAGTGAACCGTTAACACATTTCGAATCGTGTTATCGAATATCGAATATTCAACCTTACTATCTCTAAAATTTCTTGACCTTGCACTAAGAAGTCGACCATGTTCCCTATACTGGATTAAAGATTTTCTACGTGGAAATCATAGCCTATCGAGTCCCGAATCCAGAACATCTTATGGTTTCTCAATCGGATGTATAGATTGTGAGATATCCCAATTTTAGTACTGGCATATTGTGAATTTCTAAACCTGCACGAGATTACTAACTTGTCTCTCGTACTGAGAATTTGACTATGTTCTCGATACTGGATCGAAAAACTTTCCACATGAAAATCGTAGCTCTTCGAGTCTAGATATCCGAAACATCCTACAGTTTCTCAATCCGATGTATAGATTATGAGATATCGCAGTTTTAGTATTGTGACTCCGAATTTCCAGAATGCACGCGAAACATCGAAACCAGCGAAGAATGAATTTGTACGCATAGCTACTGTCTTTATAATGTATCGTGTGAATATGCGTTGGAACCAAAAGAGAGTGATTTCTAGAATTTCTGACGGAATCGAATTTGCTTTTCTGTAACAACGGAAAAGTGAATTTGAATGCAGATATGTCAAGTTGTCTAAAAATTCATCTATACATTTTTGCATATAAACCCGTTACTTTTCATATTTAATGAACTGAGTGTATTATTATTCTTGTAATAATAACTTGCATAGATATAATAGGTTGATAGAATGCATTTTATACCACTTGATAATTTATAATAACTACTATCGATATATGTACTCGTTTCACGTTTCATGTCCATGATTACTGCCTTTGATATTTTTCATGACTAAACTATTTGATAACACCGTTCCACTAGTCGTACCAACTGCATGTTTCTAATTAATTATAAAAGAATAACAAGCCGGGGTTATAAGGATACGGCTTCACAGTGGACAATATAGGGGAGTATACTCGGAAGAGGGCCCGTGTTTTCCGAAATAGTGATTCTTGATTCTTGATTCTTGATTCTTGATTCTTGGTTACACAATTCTTAATTACATAATTCTGGATTACATGATTCATGATTACATGTCTTGATACTATCACTGGAAGACCCGAGTGCATAATCCTATAGAATTCACTACTTAAGTCTAAACGTCACATGATTGATATGCATCGAACTTGTGGTATGAGACGAACTTGTGGTATGAGACACAGGATTGCGTGCATTAGATAAGTTAATAACACAGATAAACTTGAGATCTTCACTAAGCATGACTCTTGATTCTTGATTACATGATTCTTGATTACACGACTCTTGATTACATGACTCTCGATCCTTGATTACATGATTATCGATTAACTGAGCCTAGGTTATCAATTGCTTATATCTTGAAATCCAGAATACACTAGTTACAGTTATTACTTACATGATCATATTGTCCCAATTCCTTGCTTACTTCCATATTGTATTTGTACTTCTACTTCTTGTTTCTTTCATGTTATATCTTGTTATATTACCCCTTTTACTGCTTGTTGCTACTTACTGCCCGAAACTTGCTCTAACGGGAACTTTTCTATTTTTCTTTGAGTTAATAATTATACAGGTACTGATGGACCCGACGAGCAGACTCTCTAGATGATCGTTGCTGCTTCCTTACTACTTTATGTTGTTTTCTTTCAGTCGCTATTTTATTTAGTTGTTATAGCGAATTGCTTATCATATTATTTTAATTCTAGCACCTTGTACTTCCGGGCATCTTGATCCGATGTTGATGTATTATCCAAATGATGGTTATTCTATTTTCAGCTCATGTGATTATTGTATTTGACTGCGTGATTGTGTTATAAAGATCTTGTTGAGCTTATAATTGTACAGCTTATGGATGATGTATATCATTCGCTGGGCCGCAGTTGCGTGCCTGTATTTTCGTATAGTGGGAAGCGGGGCGTGACAGGTTTTTAGTGGTATCAGAGCCTAGGCTCGAACCATGCTAAGCTCAACAATATACACACCACGTGGATCACATGAATGTTAATAACCAACTTGCCATCTGGAGATTTACCTCATTTGAATATGCATTTCAGACTTTGGTTCACGGAGGCTCTTCGACTTCTACATCCAGGGATGAACTATCGGAGATCGTCGTCATTCTCCAGGAGATGCAACGAATGATGGAGTTACAGCAAGAGCAAAATGAACTGGTGAGAGCTAATCTGGATAGGGTACAGGATGTCGCAAACTCCACTCAATGGGACTTGTTTGTGCACCAGCATAAGAGTTACACCGCCATGCTCGATACCCAGGAGCAGATCCGTAGAGGGTGGACTGCCATTCAGGGGACATTACATCTCCTTACTGTCGCACAGTCTACAGGTGGATCGATACAAAGGCCAGTTCAGACCCCGACTACTAGAGCATCACCTTACCCATCGGCGACTCCGAAGAAGGACCGGAAGTGCTATTATTGCCGACGAGTTGG
Source organism: Hemerocallis citrina (assembly GCA_017893485.1). Classification (NCBI taxonomy): domain Eukaryota; kingdom Viridiplantae; phylum Streptophyta; class Magnoliopsida; order Asparagales; family Asphodelaceae; genus Hemerocallis; species Hemerocallis citrina. Next base: position 154,860,097 of record CM030362.1, read on the forward strand.
ACACATATGCAAGAACTGCTGGAAAGCCAACAACCTGTGTCTTGCATGCGGAGCGAATGATCACAAGGTTCCAGATTGCCCGAAGAGAAAGAGTGTCACACCAATAGGAGGATCAAATCCCAGTGGAGGACATACTGGAGAGTGTAATCGGACTCATAACTTGATTACAGAGAAGGCAGAGACCCCCAAAGAAATAGTTGCTGGTATATTTCGATCTAGTCATACTTCAGTTCCTGCGTCGTTTGTTGCCTTTTATACATTGCATTCATTCTCATCGATCAATCCATTATTGAGTATCATACTAGTTATTTCTTTCTATCCCTATTTTTCTTGAATCTTCTGTTCGAAGAGAGTATGAATTTTGTTGGGCTTTTAGCAAACAAATTGGAAATTGGAATAACAACAAGAAGACTCTTCACTATTTTCTAAACCTGGTATTACTACTCCTTACAAATATACACTCTATTCTTTTTCTTCTTTTCTGCTTGTTTCTTGTTCTTATCTTGTTTAATTTTTCTTCTTCCTAAACCTCTCATTTATAGGAATGAGAGATGAGTAACTGACAAATTATTCATTCCCATTTCTTCCATTTTTCTTTGCGGCACCAATCTTGCCTTAATTTTTCAACATTGTTTGGTGGGTGTGGCCCACTTTACCAAATAAGTTTGACAACCAATATCTTCGTGTTACAAATTTCTTAATTCTGCTCAATTCATCGATCGCTATCACTAGATATCAGCATCTAGAAACATCACCATCAGAGTGGCGCAGCAAAAACATAGCAGAGTCCTTTATTGATTCATGGAATGAATTTCAATGCAAACTTCATCGTCATCAACAACTCAAGGTTCGATGTTATATTTAGAATTGATATGGAACAAAATGCAGATACTGATCATAGGCCGGTTATAGGGGCGGTGCATTAATGAAGAAAAGACAAGAAGAAGAAGAAATAAAAAGAAGAGAGAGAGAGAGAGAGAGAGAAGTCAAAGAAAGAAGAAAGAAAAAGAGAAAGAAAGAAGAAGAGAAAGAAAGAGGATGAAGAAAGAGAGAGAAGTCGGAGAAGGAAGATGAAAGAAAGAGAAGTCAAAGAAGAAAGAAAGAGAGAGAGAGGTCGGCGAAGAAAGGGAAGAAGAGAAAGAAGAAGGCAACTCGGGAGCAAGCTTCGGTGAAGAGAAAGAATAAGAATCCGATAGCAGAGGCGGGAGCAAGAAAGAAAGAGAGAGTAGGAGCTCGGTTTTTCTTGGCAAATGGAAATAAGAGATCAAGAATCGGTAGCGGGGATGAAGAGAAAATCAGTGGAAGAAGAAAGTGAAGCAGGGAAGAAGATGAAGCTTTCTTCATCTTTATCGAGATTCGGCAGGATTTGTGTATTTTGTGGCAGTAGCTCTGGCAAAAGAGCTAGCTACCAGGAAGCCGCGATCGAGCTCGGTAAGGAGCTTGTAGAAAGGAATATCGATCTCGTCTACGGTGGTCGGAGCATAGGATTAATGGGCCTAGTTTCCGATGCTGTTCGTGCTGGTTGCCGACACGTTTTGGGAGTGATTCCCAAGTCACTGATGCCGAAAGAGATTATTGGGGGAACTGTGGGAGATGTTAGAGTTGTCTCCAGTATGCACGAGAGGAAGGCTGAAATGGCTCGCGCTGCTAATGCTTTTATAGCCTTGCCCGGAGGTTATGGAACACTTGAGGAATTGTTCGAGGTGATCACTTGGGCTCAACTAGGGATCCACAGCAAACCAGTGGGACTTTTAAATGTTGATGGATATTACGACTCACTTCTGTCCTTCATAGATTCAGCTATGGCTGAGGAGTTTATATCCAGTAAGGCCAGACACATCTTGATTTCAGCTTCATTGCCTAAGGAGTTACTAAGAAAATTGGAGGAGTATGTGCCAGAGCGAGATGAGCTTGTGACTCAGCTGAACTAGGATGTTAGCGATGTCGGTAGTTCAGATTCTGAGCCTAGACTGTTTTCGTGCCTTTGTACTCTTTGTTTCTTTTATCTTTTGTTGTACTCTCGATTGAAGAGTATTGCATTCGCTTCTTAGCTATCCTATATCCAGCCTGAGTAAATTTCGAGGACGAAATTTTTTTGTAAGGTGGGTAGGATTGTAACTCCCTGTTCCAGTTGTACGTATTTTATTACTTGAATTTTTGTACTTCAATTTTCAGATCAATTTTATTTTTCTCTTTGGACTCATTATCTAAAGCCAGAATATTTTTTCTGATCAATTCTATAATTTTGTGATTTTTCGATCGGAGTTTAAATACAAATTTTAAACCCCGATTAATCCTAATCCTAATACTAATCCTAATCCTGCCTAACCCTACACCTTATTTTCTTCCTCCCTACTTCACCATTTCTGCATACGCCAACCCTCCCCCCCTCATTTTCTCCTTCTACGTCTAACTCTCATTTTTCCACACATCCTTTGATTTTTCTACACCCCTCCTTTGATTTTTCTACACCCCTCCTATCCCTTCCTTTCTATATATATATACACACACACATGCAGAGCTCCTACCTCTTTCTCTTCTCTTATCTACATTCTTCATTTTCCCTTCTTCTCTTCCTCTGCCTTTTTCACACCCGAGAGCTCAAGCAATTACCTTCCACCTTCGAGCCAACGACTCTGCTTCTACGACCCCGTGAACCCCGAAAAACAACCCAATGCCGCGCTACCTTGTTGTTGTCGTCGCTCACCGTTGCTACCGTTAGCTACCGTCTTGCCGCTATTCTTACCGCGGTTGTGCTGCCGTCCGTTGCCGACGTCGCTTCTTCTTTCCGTGGTTAACACCACCACCGAAATCGTCACGTTATAAGGCAAGTACCTTGTAAACTATTTTTGTTCTCGTACAAGCATTTTCCTTTGACTCGTGGCAAGTAGTCTAGTTATCATCATGTTTTATTGTCAAACTCCATTCTAGTCACTTGTTCCATGCTATATCAACTCAAGAGTGAACCGTTAACACATTTCGAATCATGTTATCGAATATCGAATATTCAACCTTACTATCTCTAAAATTTCTTGACCTTGCACTAAGAATTCGACCATGTTCGCTATACTGGATTGAAGATTTTCTACATGGAAATCATAGCCTATCGAGTCCTGAATCCAGAAAATCTTACGGTTTCTCAATCGGATGTATAGATTGTGAGATATCGCGATTTTAGTACTGGCATATTGTGAATTTCTAAACCTGCACGAGATTACTAACCTGTCTCTCGTACTGAGAATTTGACTATGTTCCCGATACTGGATCGAAAAATTTTCTACATGAAAATCGTAGCTCTTTGAGTCTAGATATCCGAAACATCCTATAGTTTCTCAATCCAATGTATAGATTATGAGATATCGCAGTTTTAGTATTGTGACTCCGAATTTCCAGAATGCGCGCGAAACATCGAAACCAGCGAAGAATGAATTTGTACGCATAGCTACTGTCTTTAGAATGTATCGTGTGAATATGCGTTGGAACCAAAAGAGAGTCTACTTTCTAGAATCTCTGACGGAATCGAATTTGCTTTTCTGTAACAACGGAAAAGTGAATTTGAATGCAGATATGTCAAGTTGTCTAAAAATTCATCTATACATTTTTGCATATAAACCCGTTACTTTTCATATTTAATGAACTGAGTGTATTATTATTCTTGTAATAATAACATGCATAGATATAATAGGTTGATAGAATGCATTTTATACCACTTGATAATTTATAACAACTACTATCGATATATGTACTCGTTTCACGTCTCATGTCCATGATTACTGCCCTTGATATTTTTCTTGACTAAACTATTTGATTACACCGTTCCACTAGTCGTACCAACTGCATGTTTCTAATTAATTATAAAAGAATAACAAGCCGGAGTTATAAGGGTACGGCTTCACAGTGGACAATATAAGGGAGTATACTCGGAAGAGGGCCCGTGTTTTCCGAAATAGTGATTCTTGATTCTTGATTCTTGATTCTTGGTTACATAATTCTTGATTACATAATTCTCGATTACATGATTCATGATTACATGTCTTGATACTATCACTGGAAGATCCGAGTACATAATCCTATAGAATTCACTACTTAAGTCTAAACGTCACATGATTGATATGCACCGAACTTGTGGTATGGGACACAGGATTGCGTGCATTAGATAAGTTAATAACACAGATAAACTTGAGATCTTCACTAAGCATGACTCTTGATTCTTGATTACATGATTCTTGATTACACGACTCTTGATTACATGACTCTCGATCCTTAATTACATGATTATCGATTAACTGAGCCTAGGTTATCAATTGCTTATATCTTGAAGTCCAGAATACACTAGTTACAGTTATTACTTACATGAACATATTGTCCTAATTCCTTACTTACTTCCATATTGTATTTGTACTTCTATTTCTTGTTTCTTCCATGTTATATCTTGTTATATTACCCCTTTTACTGCTCGTTGCTACTTGCTGCCCGAAACTTGCTCTAACGGGAACTTTTCTATTTTTCTTTGAGTTAACAATTATACAGGTACTAATGGACCCGATGAGCAGACTCTCTAGATGATCGTTGCTGCTTCCTTACTACTTTATGTTGTTTTCTTTCAGTCGCTATTTTATCTAGTTGTTATAGCGAACTGCTTATCATATTATTTTAATTCTAGCACCTTGTACTCCCGGATATCTTGACCCGATGTTGATGTATTATCCAAATGATGGTTATTCTATTTTCAGCTCATGTGATTATTATATTTGACTGCGTGATTGTGTTATAAAGATCTTGTTGAGCTTATAATTGTACAGCTTATGGATGATGTATATCATTCGCTGGGCCTCAGTTGCGTGCCTATATTTCCGTATAGTGGGAAGCGGGGCGTGACAGGTTTTTAGTGGTATCAGAGCCTAGGCTCGAACCATGCTAAGCTCAACAATATACACACCACGTGGATCACATGAATGTTAATAACCAACTTGCCATCTGGAGATTTACCTCATTTGAATATGCATTTCAGACTATGGTTCACGGAGGCTCTTCGACTTCTACATCCAGGGATGAACTATCGGAGATCGTCGTCATTCTCCAGGAGATGCAACGAATGATGGAGTTACAACAAGAGCAAAATGAACTGGTGAGAGCTAATCTGGATAGGGTACAGGATGTCGCAAACTCCATTCAATGGAACTTGTTTGTGCACCAGCATAAGAGTTATACCGCCATCCTCGATACCCAGGAGCAGATCCGTAGAGGGTGGACTGCCGTTCAGGGGGCATTACATCTCCTTACTGTCGCACAGTCTACAGGTGGATCGATACGAAGGCCAGTTCAGACCCCGACTACTAGAGCATCACCTTATCCATCGGCGACTCCGAAGAAGGACCGAAAGTGCTATTATTACCGACGAGTTGGACACATATGCAAGAACTGCTAGAAAGCCAACAACCTGTGTCTTGCATGCGGAGCGAATAATCACAAGGTTCGAGATTGCCCGAAGAGAAAGAGTGTCACACCAATAGGAGGATCAAATCCCAGTGGAGGACATACTGGAGAGTGTAATCAGGCTCATAACTTGATTACAGAGAAGGCAGAGACCACCAAAGAAACAGTTGCTGGTATATTTCGATCTAGTCATACTTCAGTTCCTGCGTCGTTTGGCCTTTTATACATTGCATTCATTCTCATCGATCAATCCATTATTGAGTCTCATACTAGTTATTTCTTTCTATTCCTATTTTTCTTGAATCTTCTGTTTGAAGAGAGTAGGAATTTTGTTGGGCTTTTAGCAAACAAATTGGAAATTGGAATAAAAACAAGATGACTCTTCACTATTTTCTAAAACTGGTATTACTACACCTTACAAATATACACTCTATTCTTTTTCTTCTTTTCTGCTTGTTTCTTGTTCTTATCTTGTTTAATTTTTCTTCTTCCTAAACCTCTCATTTATAGGAATGAGAGATGAGCAACTGACAAATTATTCATTTCCGTTTCTTCCATTTTTCTTTGCGGCACAAATCTTGCCATAATTTTTCAACATTGTTTGGTGGGTGTGGTCCACTTTACCAAATAAGTTTGACAACCAATATCTTCGTGTTACAAATTTCTTAATTCTGCTCAATTCATCGATCGCTATCACTTGATATCAGCATCTAGAAACATCACCATCAGAGTGCCGCAGCAAAAACATAGCAGAGTCCTTTATTGATTCATGGAATGAATTTCAAAGCAAACTTCATTGTCATCAACAACTCAGCATTTAATTATGCCTGTATTTCCGTACAGTGGGAAGCGGGGCGTGACATAATTAAATGCTATTTTTGGTCTACAAAATAAACTGAAAAGTTTTTCCTTCACAAAAATGATTTGGACTGATGGTTGGGCTCGCGGCTGGCTTGCTGTGGTCGCTGGTTTGAGCCTGGGTGTCCTCCTTTTGGATTTTATTTTAATTTTATTATGATCTTCAAGTTTTAAAAATTTGGAATTTCATAGAAAAATTATAGAATTTTTTTAGAATACTTGGGAATTATTTCTAATTATTTTAAAAGATATTTTGAGAATTTCAGAGTTGTATTCATGTGTTAGATGGGATTGAAATTCGAGAAAGTGTATATAATCAAAGATTTTAAGAGTTGGTTGATCACCACATGATTACGAGAATAAAATTGAGAATCTCTAGTGATTAATCAAAACATTGAAAATTCTTAAAGTGAATAGTTGGTTGGTTAGCCATGAAATCTAGAATATGATTGATAAATTGTTATCGAATATTGCTATGAGAAGTTGAATACTTCATGGATTATAAACACAAAGAAAGAGGATAAAGAGGAAATGTTGAATGACGAATAAAATGTTTATGTTGAGGTTGGATATAACCTATTTGATCTCTTGTGAGATGGTTGTTGAAATTTAGAGGCTAGGCGAGACTCTAGTAACCGGTATTTTGTGAATAATGAAAATTTGAGGAGTAACCAGTATGGGTTAACTCTCTCTTTGAGAAGGAGCCAGTGTGGGCTAACTTTCTCTACTGTTGATATAAGTCCGGTAGGGTAAGCTAGCTCTAGGTTGTGGTGATTTAAAATTAAACTTTAGGACATGAACTAAGGCGAACTGTGATGAGGTATGGGAAAACATGAGTATGAAGGCCTAGATAGTGTGGTCGGAGGTTATCTCCAGAATTATTGGGGGTGCGACTCACGGTTGGAGAAATTCCTTCAGAATTACCGGGATCGAGGCGACGCTCATGGGGTATTTGTGTGATGAGGTACCTATGACAGTGCGGTGTGGATTTTGTCTCCAGAATTATCGGGGTGTGAGGCGTGCTGGCCGAAAATCACTCGCGTTGGGAGAACGACTCCAAAGAATTATCGGGGCATAGCTCGCGATGTGGGTATTCGCCTCCAGAATTATCGGGGTTACGACTCGCGGTGGGAGAGCGATGCTCAAGAATTATCGGGGTAGTACTAGATACTCACAGGATATCTAAACTGTAACACCTCAAATTTTTAAAATAACAAAAATACCTTTTTTATATCCCTGGTGCGGTGAGAATTATTTTTGGTATATTTTATTTTAAATATTGATTTTGGTGTTGATATTTGTGTGGTATTATTGATATATTGGTGTTATGAGTCGAGTTTTATGTGAAGAAATATTGTTCAATTTTATTTTATAATTTTGGAGGATTATTAGGAGATATTTTAATGTATTTTATATTATTAATATTATTAAAGTGTGGAGTTTAGGGTTTATTTGTAATATTTTGGTGATTGGGGGCTTGTATGTTAAAATACCTTTACAAATTAATATATATTATTATTTTTTTACAAACCCCCCCCCCCCCCCCCCCCCCCCCCCCCCCAATCCTTCTTCTACTCCTCCTGGTTTCGATTCAGCCGAAAAGAAACCCGACCCCATTTCACTGTGATTTCCCCAACCCAAAATCCACTCCGTTTCTCCATCTTTTTTTAAATTAATTTGAGGGGGAGGCTAAGTGAAGGGTGCTCTAGTTAGTGGTGGAGTCAATTTGGAGAAAGGATTTAGTGGAGGTATATCATTTTGTAATTATTTGTGTGATTTCTTATGCTTTTAATTTCTTTTGCTTAGAAATGGAGTATAGGGTTGGTTAGAGGTCTATTTTGATGTTAAAGTCAAGAAATTAGCAAATTGATTAAGGTTGTGTAAGTTGCTTATAAATTAGGGTTTTGGGTTTATAAAAGGGAAGTAAATGTGAGAATTTCTCTCCTTATAGTAGAAATTGTAGTTGAACCATTAGAATAGTATGGGGTGATTTTTTTAGTAATTTTATGAAGATAAAATCTCGTAGGAATTAGAATAATACATGCATCGCACGTGCGCATGTCAGACGTTTAATAAAACGCTTGAGTGACATTAGGATTAGTATTATTATTACCTGTGACTGGTTTGGATGTTTTGGGCTCTAATTGGCTTTGGAATTTGATAATAGGAGATGTTAGCGACTTCGGATGCGGGATAGAGAGATGGTGCTTCGAGTCTTCGTGGGATATTATGTGAGTATGATTATACTAGTGTTGTGACAGAATTTTATGCCGTTTTGAACTGATTTTTATGGGATTCAGCTAAATGGAGATTTAAATGAAAGTATGGAAATCTTTATATGTTAAAATCTTGTTATATGATGAATTGGTGTGTATATGGTGAATAGGTGTGATTTTGAATATTTAGGGCTATGATGATGTAATGTATTGAGTATATGTGTGATAATATGAAATAATTGTGGCTAACATACGTATAATATACGGCAGGTAAACAAAATTTATATATATATATATATATATATATATATATATATATATATATATATATATATATATATATATATATATATATAGGGCTATGATGATGTAATGTATTGAGTATGTCAGCCACAATTATTTCATATTATCACACATATACTCAATACATTACATCATCATAGCCATATATATATATATATATATATATATATATATATATATAGAAAAATGCTAATATGAGATGGTGAGATGGGTGAGATGAAGATATATTTTGTGAGATGAGCGATTTGAATCATCGAAATCTCGATCACACCGTTCACATCATTCTACATATTATCTAGATGGTTTGTACAAAATTTCAAGCAATTTGGAGACCTCTAGCCTATGCATCAAAGCATTCAAATAAATGCATATATATGTATTTCGCATCATCTTCGTGATGTGTTGAACGCTTTGATGCAAAGGCTAGAGGTCTCTAAATCGTTTAAAATTTTGTACACACCATCTAAATGACATGTAGAATGATGTGAACGGTGTGATCGAGATTTGGATGATTCAAATCGCCCATCTCACAAAAAAACACTCCATCTCACCATCTCATAATAGCATGACTCTATATATATATATAGGTCTCCAAATTGTTTAAAATTTTGTACACACCATCTAAATGACATGTAGAATGATGTGAACGGTGTGATCGAGACTTGGATGATTCAAATCGCCCATCTCACAAAAAAACACTCCATCTCACCATCTCATAATAGCATGACTATATATATATATATATAGAGTTAGTCTATTATGAGATGGTGAGATGGGCTCCTTATCATGAGCAGGAGCTACCAGCCATCCGATCTAATTTCATTCAGATCGAATGGCTGAGATCAGATCCCGTTCTCCATCCTGTTTTGTTGAGGGTAAAATGGTCATTTACCCCCTCTCCTTATCTTTTTGGCATGCTGGCTCCCAACTCATATCCCGCTCTCTCTTCGATCGTAAGAAACCCTAGCCCGCTCTCCTTTTCTTACTCCCGCGCTCTCCTTCTTCGATGAAACCCTAATCGAATCAAGAGAAACCCCCATTCTTATCTCTATCGATCTCTCTCTCTTCGACGAGAAACCCTAGCCCCCAAATCTCCAAAAGGTCTTAGTGGTCTCTTTCTCTCGATCTGCGATCGAAGACCACGCAATTAGGGTTGCGAGGCTCTCTCTCTCTATCTTCGATGTCAAACCCAGCTTACGATTAGGGTATTCAATTCCTCAGCGATTCGAATAGAAACCCTAGCCCCCAATCATTCTTATCAGGTATTCTCTGGTATTCTCACTTTCAAATTACATTTCGTTTTCTTATGTAATTCGAAAGGTCGAGTTCTGATGCATTTTTTTCCTGAATCTGGGCTAAGATGACTGCTGATTTGATGCTCATGCTTTGATGTCAATATTTTTGCTATGGCAGTGATGAAATCACACTATTATGCTTCATTATGAGATTACAATGTGGTGATATTACACTAATGCACCTAATTTGGTTATGACTGTGATGATATTACACTGTTATGCTTCATTCATAATTTAGGGATTGAAGATTTTCTGAATTTAGGCAATGATGAACTTAATTTGGGTCTCTTTTAGTTTTGCACTTTGTTTTGTCTTGGTGCATTACACTTCTGCTGCTTCTTTGAATATGATTTGTGTTTCTGAGGCTCTATCCTTCAATAGTCTTTCATTATGATCACTGAGATCACTGAGAAGTCATTATGGGTCTCTGAATATGAGATTGGTTTTGACATGGTATATTTCAATATTGGTGATGCATTCATTATGCTTCGTCAGACAATTTCCTAATCTTCATGAAATGTGATATTCAAAAAGTTCTGAGCCTAAATAGTGAAGAAATTAGTGTGGTGCTGAGCCATACAGTTGTCTTTAGAATTGTGTTTCTTGCATCCTTGACAAAAGATTGTTCAAAGCATCTGCATCTATTTTGAGAGTTTTGAGAGTAAGAAAAGGAGAGGAGGCTAGGGTTTCTTACGATCGAAGAGAGAGCGGGAGTGAGTTGCGAGCCAGCATGCCAAAAGATAAGGAGAGAGGGTAAATGACCATTTTACCTTCAACAAAACACGATGGAGAACGGAATCTGATCTCAGCCATTCGATCTGAATCAAACTAGATTGGATGGCTGGTAGCTCCCGCTCACGATAAGGAGCCCATCTCACCATCTCATAATAGACTAACTCTATATATTCTTAGTTTCAAATTTCATTTCGTTTTCTTATTTGAAGTTTCACTATGAAAAAAAGAGTCAATATGGCCACTACTGTAAATATATTTTAGAGGTGTATTTTTATCAGTCAATATGATCTCTTCTCATGATAAGGAGGGCTATTCACAGCTATTTTTGGTATATCAGAAGAGGGCCCATGGCCGTTTTTGTGTGTTGGTCTAGGCAATGCTGATATGCACTACCTAACAAGCTAATAAGTTACAACTAGTTGGCGCGGCATAATAATGCAGCCCTAGACACATTCTTAATGCTTGATTTACAACATGAATATATAGAAGTGTGTTCTGAGCCTACGACTAATTCAGTTCATGTGCTGAAGAAAACTATGATGATGAAAAAGTTAGCTCTCCGAATAAGCTTGAGTAGAGCCTGCATTTATTTAATTAATTTTGAGTCGATAAAGACCTTTTAAAAAAAAGTAAAATTATGTATTAATTTGCCGGCAACAAATTTGTGGAGCAGGAAGATGGGGGCTTATTAATTTGTAAAATTTGAAGGAAAGGTTGGTATTTTCATACATAATTTATTTCAACTTTTGTCATATATAATATATCTTTTATTTAATTGGTGCTTATTATTCGTGTAGTTCTAATTTGAACGAGTCACAAGCTTCAACTACTTTTTCAACAATGGAACCCATAATGGAAGAGGCTCCAAATATTGCATGAACTTTAGTTGTTTGTGACTGTGGATTGAGTCAGAATCTCAGGTTGGTACCATGAGAGTTTGTGAAACAAACAAATCAGTAACTGGGGAAGCAGCTTCAGATAATGGGAGGCTAATTGGTATGTATATAAACTAAAATTTATATAGGTGTTTGTCTTTCTAATGGAATGAGTGTGGTCTAACCTTCATGTACTTAATTTCAGGTGATCAAGATCTAGATGGATCTTCCATAACAACCAGTCCTACTGTTAAAAGGCGAGCTGAAATCCTTAATGAAGGTAAACCATCTATAATGTAGTTGATATTAGTAATAGTACTGAATGTTGCTAAAGATTCATGTTTTTGATTTGTAGAAGATGTTGAAATGGTACTGTCTCTTTCTTGGGTGTGCTAATTTCCGTATAGAAGGGTAGGAATCACAATATTGGTTGAGAACATTATGTTCTGTGCATTTTATGATGATGCATGCAACTTATTAGGAAGTGTGTGCGTTCGGGATTGAGTGATTGACACTCTTGACATGGTTAGGCCTTTATGGTGGTATGCTTTATGGAATCTTCTTTGTCAGCTGCTGGTGCATGAACTGCTGCTGATGCTACTTGAGCTACTGCTGCTGCTACTTGAATTTAGCTGCCAGCTGTAGCTGCTTGAAATGCTTCCCCTCTGCATTATAAGAAACAAAATGACTTTAGAGCATAATTTCTCATCTCCTTCTACCTGCATGAACTGCTTATCAAGTTCCTTCTACCTGCTGCAGCCTCTTCTACTTCTTATCCTTATGCAATGTTTCTCATCTCCTTCTACTACTTCACTTCTACATCTTCTCCTACATTCAAGTTCTATTCTGTGTACAGTAAGGGAAAAAATTCATATGATGGAAGTATGGTTTCACAGCCAACCAAAGCAAATTAAAGAATTGGAACGAAAGATTTTTGGATTATGAAATAAAAGAAAAAATAGTAGGCTCAGAACACACTATTCTCACTAAGGCTGCATTGGGGTGTCATGCCAACTAATAGCAAATGCATAAATAATCAAGCATCAGAAACTAAAAAGACTCAGCCATTAAACTGAGAACAGCAAATATCAAATATCAAATACCAAAGTAACTGAACAACAAATATCAGACACTCAACCACTAAAATCACTATAAGAAATTCAAATCACAAGGGGTGTGTCATCACTGCCTACACACACACACAAAAAGACAGAAAGACCAAACCCATAAATGCATAAATGAGAATCAACTACTCCCTGGACATATAAAGAGTGTCCATCTTGTTCCAGTAGCAACAATATTTTTCCCTCAATTCAACTCAACCATTACCTGGAAAATTAATTAACAATAAAAAGTGTCCATCTTGTTCCAGTAGCATCAATACATATATAGTCACACTGTGATTATGGGTATTGATATATGTGTGCTCATATTCTCAAACTTTACTCACAGCTATCTGCTTATCCATTATGATACTCAAACCAAATATTTTCAGAATTCCACATAATACAATTGGAGATTCTGAACTAAAGTGGTCCAGTTGCTGCAGAAAGATTGTGAGTAAAGCACTAAATGGTGACTATTATCAACTATAGCGATATTGCTTATATTTAGTTAGATATGAAGGTACTTGGCTAATTATAATTAACAGGAACGCATGCTAAAACAAGTTCATAGCAATGGACAGCATATCTGCTCCACTCTAATATCTCCGAATATAATGGCACAAAAGGCACCCAATTCGGAATAATAGTTATTGATACTTAATCTAGATGTTATAAGTAAATAAGTTAATGGTAGTTCACCCATAATAAAAACATCAAAAATGTGTAGGCTCTGAACAATAACACCACCAAAAAATTTGTAAGCTCAGAACACAGGTGCTGGAAATATTTCCAAAAAATCAAGTATAAGTGAGTCAAATGCAGAAATTTGAGCACGTCACTAGGGCTTCTAAATGAAGCCATTCCTACTCTGAACAATAAATCCATCTCTTCCAACTCAATCAGTTTTAAGCACAAAATTATGAAAATCATTTGGCACGCTTTGTATAAATTTGTCATCACTGCCTACACAGTCCAGTAGAGAAAACTCATGATTCAACAAATTCATGCATAAACAAAATCAGTTGAAAACTATTCATCACTGGCTACCAACTTGGTATTATTTGTATAAACAAAATCATTTTACCAACTTTTTGAAGATGTCGAAACATCATTCATTTCTGTTATACCCATCATCAAATTGCCTGCAAACAGTCAAACACATAACGATTAATTTAACATATGAACATATTTGGAATGGTTGAAAAATAATTACACATATAGCAAAAAAATATGGGTAAAATCATGTAAAACACTTACCTACAAATTCCACAGTCATAAACTACTAAAGTTCATACAATATTTGGAGCCTCTTCCGTTATGGGTTCCATTGTTGAAAAAGTAGTTGAAGCTTGTGACTCGTTCAAATTAGAACTACACGATTAATAAGCACCAATTTAATAAAAGATATATTATATATGACAAAAGTTGAAATAAATTATGTATGAAAATACCAACCTCTCCTTCAAAGGGCATGTCCGACTGTCATGATTAACAAGCTTCTTGCATAAACGACACTCTCCTTATCTTTTGGCATGCTGGCTCGCAACTCACTCCCGCTCACTCTTCGATCGTAAGAAACCCTAGCCTCCTCTCCTTTTCTTACTCTCAAAACTCTCAAAATAGATGCAGATGCTTTGAACAATCTTTTGTCAAGGATGCAAGAAACACAATTCTAAAGACAACTGTATGGCTCAGCATCACACTAATTTCTTCACTATTTAGGCTCAGAATTTTTTGAATATCACATTTCATGAAGATTAGGAAATTGTCTGAGGAAGCATAATGAATGCATCACCAATATTGAAATATACCATGTCAAAACCAATCTCATATTCAGAGAGCCATAATGACTTCTCAGTGATCTCAGTGATCATAATGAAAGACTATTGAAGGATAGAGCCTCAGAAACACAAATCATATTCAAAGAAGCAGCAGAAGTGTAATGCACCATGACAAAACAAAGTGCAAAATTAAAAGAGACCCAAATTAAGTTCATCATTGCCCAAATTCAGAAAATCTTCAATCCCTAAATTATGAATGAAGCATAACAGTGTAATATCATCACAGTCATAACCAAATTAGGTGCATTAGTGTAATATCACCACATTGTAATCTCATAATGAAGCATAATAGTGTGATTTCATCACTGCCATAGCAAAAATATTGACATCAAAGCATGAGCATCAAATCAGCAGTCATCTTAGCCCAGATTCAGGGAAAAAAATGCATCAGAACTCGACCTTTCGAATTACATAAGAAAACGAAATGTAATTTGAAAGTGAGAATACCTGAGAATACCTGATAAGAATGATGGGGGCTAGGGTTTCTATTCGAATCGCTGAGGAATCGAATACCCTAATCGTAAGCTGGGTTTGACATCGAAGATAGAGAGAGAGAGCCTCGCAACCCTAATTGCGATTTGGGTCTTCGATCGCAGATCGAGAGAAAGAGACCACTGAGACCTTTTGGAGATTTGGGGGTTAGGGTTTCTCGTCGAAGAGAGAGAGATCGATAGAGATAAGAATGGGGGTTTCTCTTGATTCGATTAGGGTTTCATCAAAGAAGGAGAGCGCGGGAGTAAGAAAAGGAGAGCGGGCTAGGGTTTCTTACGATCGAAGAGAGAGCGGGATATGAGTTGGGAGCCAGCATGCCAAAAAGATAAGGAGAGGGGGTAAATGACCATTTTACCCACAACAAAACAGGATGGAGAACGGGATCTGATCTCAACCATTCGATCTGAATGAAATTAGATCGGATGGCTGGTAGCTCCCGCTCACGATAAGGAGCCCATCTCACCATCTCATAATAGACTAACTCTATATATATCCCATCTCACCATCTCATATATATATATATATATATATATATATATATATATGGTTTTATGATGTATTGACATATTTGGTGTATGTTTGTGACATGTTTGGGTGGTAATGAGTTGAGGTATCATAATCAATGAAATTAATGAGTGAATATGTGTATAATATATTGATGTTTTTAAGTGAAACTAATGGGCGGTCTTGTGATTTTAATCATCTTCTTGGTTTGGCATGTTCCCAAGATAATTATAATATAAGCAACTAAATTGATAATTATAATGTGAGCAACTAAATACTTTGGTGTGTCTATGATACAGAATAATATGAGGTAATAACCTTATAAATGAAATAACCAGATGTATGTGAACATGTGGGATAACGGAATAATAAATCGCATTGTTAAAGTTAAAGATGTGGTAAATTATTGAAGCAAATGATGAAATGTTGTGTGGTGGTGAAATGAGATGAAAAGATGAAATGAAAATGATAATAAAAAATAAATTTTGTTGACCAGTACCTACAGAAATCCTGGGGATTTTAGCAAGACCTCTAAATACCCAAGGACCGGCTTGGGGAAAGTGATTATTACCCAAACTATGTTTGGGGTACGTGTTTTTATTGCCCAAGCTATCGGCTTGATGCCCGGTTATTCTCTCGATGACAGATGTCGCGAGAAAGTACCCATTTTATCTGGGTTAGTATTTTTTCCTCCTGGCTTTGGCTGGGAGGAAGTACCCAGTTTATCAGAGGTTAGTGTTTTTCCTTCCTGGCTTCGGCTAGGAGGAAGTACCTAATTTATCTGGGATTCGTGTTTTTCCCTCCTGGTTTCGGATGAGAGGAAGTACCCAAGTTCTTCTTGGGGTTAGTGTTTCCCTCGCTGGTATAGGCTAGGAGGAAGTCGTAGCCTCAGACGTGTAAGACCCGGGGGGGGGGGGGGGGGGCAGATGTAACACCCTCTAATATTCAAAAAGATATATCTTGAAAAGATGATGGCTGTTTGGTAAAAATTAGAGTGGATGACATTATAGTAATTTATGGAATGGTATTAGGTGGGGGTCCACATGAAATGAAAACAACAGCAAAGTATATGCTGCTGTTGCTCCTGTGTGTGGCGTCAGCATGGCTGACGTGGAGGAGGAGTGGGGCCCACATGAGAGAGTAACTTTAGGAGAGAGAGTATTGGGATTAGTCGCATATCGGAAATCAACTTAAATAAAATAATATATAAATAATAATGCCTATGATCAAGAGTCACTAATCCGGTTAACAGCCTTTTGAGAGGCAGCATGTGGTGGCCAGTTGTACTACATGGTATCTAATTTGTCTTCTAAATTGTATAAATTGTCTGAGCTAGGGGCAGGGGCATTAAAAATTGTATCAGAGCCAATTTTCAACACCGAGTGTGGGTAAGAGTGGGTGAGATGTATGCCTGAGATGGAGCTAGTAGATGTATAGGTATGCCTGAGAGGGAGCGAGGTTGCGGCCTGAAATAATGGACAACCCGCAGAATCGGGGTACGGTGCAGCTAGCAGAATCAAGGTACTCCACTCCACATCGGCTAGAAAGGAGATCCTGCACTAGATTGTGCATGCCCTATGTTCAGCGAGGACGCTGATTCTTGAAGGGTGTGTGCGTGTAACACCCCGTGATTTTCAAAAAAAGTATTATATATATATATATATATATATATATATATATATATATATATATATATATATATATATATATATATATATATATCTTGAAAAGATGATGGCTATTTGTTAAAAATTAGAGTAGATGGCAATATAGTAATTTATGGAATGGTATTAGGTGGGGGCCCACATGAAATGAAAACAACAGCAAAGTATATGCTGCTGTTCTCCTGTGTGTGGCGTCAGCATGGCTGACATGGAGGAGTGGGGCCCACCTGAGAGAGTAACTTTGGGAGAGAGAGTATTGGGATTAGTCCCATATCGGAAATCAACTTAAATAAAATAATATATAAATAATAATGCCTATGATCAAGAGTCACCAATCCGGTTAACCACCTTTTGAGAGGCAGCCTGTGATGGGCAGTTGTACTACATAGTATCTAATTTGTCTTCTAAATTGTATAAATTGTCGGAGCTAGGGGCAGGGGCGTTACAGCAGAGATCTGCGTGTTTACTGGGCTTTCAGCTTTTAGTATAGTGGAATACTGTGGCGCACTGGTTGACAAATTAATAAAATGAATAAATGTGAAATGAAAAGAGAAATGAGTAAATAAAGAAAGCTTATGATGTGAAATGTGATATGAGAATGAAAAAGAAAAAAAAGTATTCGATGTAAAGTGGAAATGAGAAAGTAAAGCAAGTGCATGATTTAAAATGAATATGACAAGTAACCGAAACTGTGTATATAAATGAAGATGAGAATTAAACAAAATGAGTTGAGTATGTAAATGGAAATGAATAGTGATTGAAGCATGTATTTGAATGAAAATGAAAACTAAAGAAATTGTGTTATGTGAATATCTATAAAAAGTGAAGAATTATGTTATGGGACTAAATATGAAAAGTGATGACATGGTGTTATGTGAATGAGTATGAAAAGTGAAGGCAATATATGTGTGAATTAATATGAATAAAATGAAGAAATTATATTATTCTGGGAATGAATATGAAAAGTCAAGAAAATATATTATGCATTATACGAATGAAAAGTAAAGAGGATGTATTATGAGAATGAAACATATAGTAAAGTGTATTATGTGATGAATAATAAAAGTAAGTGCTATTATATGATGAGAATGGCTATGATAAAATAAAGCTTGAATTGAAATAAGTTCGATGCACTTTGGAATTGTGTCGAGGAACTACTCGCCCGCTATTTCCATGAAAATGGTGGGAACTGCCTGCTTTGGCACAACTCCTAGGGTGAATTGGTGGGTTGTTGACATGCAGTGGTATTGTGTAATGGAAATGAAAAGTAAAGTAATTTGTAAGATGAAAAGGAAAATTAAAGTAAAATAATAACCGAGCTATCGGCTTGAGATGTGATGTTAGATTACCCAAGTTCTGCTTTAGGGTGTGGTGTTGTATTACCGGTGTATTACCGGATAAGAAGGAAAGATAAAGTAAAATGGTAAAATAAGATGTAAATGAAAATGAAAGTATGATATATATACTATTGATAATAATAAAAAGTAACTAAAGTTGTATGATGGGATGAGAATGAATTATAAAGAAAGATATATGATAAACTGAGAATGAGCATTAAAATAATTTGTAAGATGAAATCAGAATGAAGAGAAGATAAATTGTAAAATATAATGAGAATGAAAGTTAACGTATTACGAGATATTATGACAAGTGTTATAAGATATGAATGAATGTGATATTATGAGATTGACTGCATATGAACTAGATGAGATGAAAACGAATGAATGTGATCATATACGTAGAACTAATATATGTGATAGAATGCGATAAAAAGGAATGTGATAATTTATGATTGAATAAATGTGAAGTTATGTGATGAGAATAAGTATGATAAGAATAAATATCAATATGTTGTAAGGTTGATGAGTGTGATGTTATGTAATATGAGAAGGAGAAAGAAAATGAACACGAAGGAAAATGAGTATGAAGGAATGTAAGTCATGAGTTTGTACATGAAATAAATGGTAAGTGAAGTATGTGGTTAACTAAGTATGTAAAACAAAGTAATTGCATAATATAATTAGAAATTAAAATAACGAAATGGTGATGTGAAGTTATTCATGAAACGAGGAGTGTTGTGTATGTGATTAAATATGATAAGTAAACGAACTATATATGTGAATTAATATAGTGCTATGTTTTTGAATATAAAGTGAAGAAATTATCTACATGAACTGATATGATGTGGTGTATATGAGATTGACCATAAAGGAATTATGTATGAGAAATTAATGTGATTATTCGAACAGATTGTGGTATGGAAAGGTGTACGAGAAGTAAAGAAAGTGTGTTTGTATAATATAATCTCCAATATTATAATGGGAGAAGACCTTAGTTTCATTTGTCTTTTTGTCATTTACCCACATGTGCAGCGCACGTACATAACTAATATAAAGGAGGTTTCCGGTTCAAATCCTCCCTACGTCAGAATTTTTATTTTTATTTTTGAAATTATTAAAATGTGCATCACACGTGTAAATTACTAGTATTATATGAATGGAAAGTAAACTTATATATGATATTAGTGTGATGCATATAGTGATGTGTGTTAAGTTATGGATATGTAGATGGGTGTAGATTAGAAGAGTACTTTGATATAAAGTCGCATTTATGATGTTATGTTCAGATTTCAGGTTGAATCATACTTTCTTGATATTTGTAAGTTCAATATATTTTCTTTCTACAGTTTAATTTATTTGTTAGACTAGTAAATTATATTCATACTAGAAATGGCTAATCTCTGAGTGTTTGGGGGTTAGAGCATCCACAGTCGTGTGCTATTTATGCATAAAATGCATTTTATAACAAACGACATGCTGCAGTTGTTTGCTATTTATGCATTTTTTGCATAAATAGCTACAGTAGATTGCTATATATGAGAGTGAATTTGAGAGAAATGCATAATATACAGGATGCAACTTCACTTTGCGTCCCACTAAAAAAAAATATTTTTTAATTCTCCGACGCAACTTCACTTTGCATCGCTCACCAAAAATATTTAATATACCGTAATTAAAAACCAAACAAATTCCTCCCTCCCCTTGGACGCATGACTTTGCTTCCAGTGGGGGGGGGGGGGGGGGATATTTAAATGTTTTTTTTTTTGAACTAAAAATTGATTTTAAATATTAAAAAATTCAAAAAAAATCGAAAAATCGTGGGACGCAACTTCACTTTGTGTCTGTCATTTTTTTGATTTTTTTTCTTCCACGCAACTTCACTTTCCATCTAACATTAAAAAATTTATTAAATAATTCGTTCGCCCTTCCGACGCAACTTCACTTTGCGTCTAGTATTTTTTTAATCTTAAATTGCTATAAAATAGCATTGGACGACTACAGCAAATACTAGACATGATATATGTAAATATGCATTTTGCCATTTTTGACAATCACGACAGTGGATGCTCTTAGGGGAGTCCCAGGACTACCCTAGACCTCGTACTATTGCAGGTCCTCTGTAGTGTAGAGGTGAGACATAGATTTAGTTGAGTGGATTCTTTTACTTTGAAATTTTTGTATAAGTTAGTGTTATGAAGAGTGAGATTTATGATTGTAATTGTATTTTGGATGTATAAATATGTAGATGACGATGATGAGTATAGTGTAGGGTAGTATGTTATGTTTTTAACCCGTACCCATCCCATTGTGGAGTACCGGGCTCTGTGGTATGTTTTGCGAGGTTTTTTCTAGAAATTTTACTACGTTTTCGAAGAAATCTATGGTTTTTATTTGATAATTGATATTCTATTATGAGTTTGGCCCCCAGAGCATGATAATTATATTGTCTGTGTGTTTCTGCTCATTTTTTGCCTGGGGAGCCCATGAAAATATTGCTTGTGTTGTGAGCTAAGGAATTTAGAGTAGAATTCCATAAGTTTTTTGTGTTTCGGAGCAGAAACTTCAGGGGAAACTCTGCCAAAATTTTATTTAAAATATAACTATCTTAGTTTATATTTAAAGTGACATAGAAATTGAAAAAATTGAAATTGGAGTTACAGATTTGAAAAAAAAAAAAATTGGGTTGTTACGTAAACCTTACATTAGTCACTGTAGTAGTATTTTCATAGCGAAGGATTAAACCCTATATTGAGGAGTATGATAAGGGCTTTGACCTCGGACCTATGTAGTATGAGATGGATAGAAACTGAAAAGTATGCATGAGTGCATCGTAGTGTAATGTCTGCATTAGGCATTATGTCATATCATACACTGACAAGTTTTGGATAGTCACTTTTTACACTTTATTGTGTATTCAAGTTTGTGTTTGCTATAGTAAGAGAATCGCTTTATTATAGCATTGCGTCAGTTGTATGCAACTGACGTGCCCACAGTTTTCAAGTGCAGGACTTAGAAAGCAAGATGGCATAAAGATGAATTGATGTTGATGACTATTTATAAATTGAAATTGTTCGAAATGTTAAAGTTGTATATATCATGTTCTGTTCATTTAAATTCCGCTGCATTGATGTAAAGGACAATGTTGTATAATGAAAAGTTTTAAATTCCTTGTAAAATTGTATGAATTTGAAGTAAAAAATTCTGTTGTGCTACAGATTACATGTAAATGAAAATCGGGGAGTTACAAATCTACTGAAGGATGACAACAGTTTATGTGTCCTAGTATTACACACAGTAATAGAATTCTTGAGGAATTGTAACTCAAGGTGAATTTTGCCCAAAATGTCTCTGACATAAATCATTCATTTTCATGGATAAAACAATGAATTTTTGCCCAACTATTTCTTCACCTATAAAGGTGCATTCTCTACGCCCTTTTGTTCAAATATGAAATGCAATTTATTGAATAACTTGTCAATATCATAAACATATGAATATTTTTCTTAGCAGGTTATACAGGCCACAGACAGTAATAAATAATAGAGTTGGATCGGAAACAAGCATTGAATTATTGAGAAGCCTCATTGCAGAATGGTTCCCAACGTAACAAAATAAATGGTGTGACTTTTGGAACACACAATATGACGCATAGTAATATGCTCACGAGTGATAGGAGTTTATATTGCAATAGACACATTCATAACTACGCGAGTTTGCAACAAAAAACATGAAAGAAAAATATGAATTTCCTTTTGGTTGTGGCAGTAGGTTAAACCATCATGATATTCACAATTAAAACAAACAAATCATGTCCTAGATTTTGGTCCAAACCCTTTCTTAATCAAACATGGTAGAAAGATCAAATATTGATACAATAATAAACCTTAGATTACAAAGATGAAAGACTAAGATGATTTTTTCTTGAGAAATAAAAGAGAAGAAGCTTGCATACCTTTCTTCGGGCGTCGAGAGATAGAGAGATGTAGCCGAAATCCATGTCATATGGATTTTTATTCATAATATATATAGAGGAAAGTTAGGATTAGAGTGTGGTTGGATTGTCACCTGAGCAGGTGGGCTTGGACCGTTGCCTTAATAAATGTGCATCAATTTAATAGGTAATCACAATTTCACAACATAATATAAATTATTCACAAAAATGAGGAATTATTCATCTTTTCTCGAATTATTCACAGAGAACTAAAGTTCAAACCCCACTTTTCTCGGGGATTAAAATATTCCTTTTTCATTGTTTATACAATATAATCCATTTATGGCATCAGCTACAATTTCAAGACTTCCCCTTTTCTCTCTTTATTTTTCTCTGACACTATAATTGCAAAATCAACCTCAAAACTCTTGGATAAGCTGGTTCCACAAATAACTACAAATGGTGGGGCATTAATAATAATAATAATAATATTATTATTATTATTATTATTATTATTATTATTATTATTGTTGTTATTTTCTTTCACCGAATGCATCTAAATAATTTAACGATCAATCCATATCCAATCATTAATTAAAACATGTATTTAGCACGTGCAATGCACGTTTTAATAAATATATAGTTTTTAAAGTAATATAATATAGCACATGTGAGGCACATGTCAATATATATATAATTTTTAAAGTAATATAAAGAGTATAATGGAAGAGTTGGAGTTGTACATGCGATTCAAGTAAGTTGGTAGATTTAAATAAAGTGTATAATGAGAGAGTTGGAGTTGCACGTGCAATACACGTAAGGTGATAGATTTACAAATGACAACTCTTCCTCTCCCCTTATAATATTAGAGATTAGAGATGTATATATAGACTTTTCCGTTACAAAAAACATTATTAAATAAAGATTGACCTTTGTTTTTGTACGTGTTCATTAATCGTGGGTACTAATTATATGAATTATACTTATATATTATACTAATAGGTTTACCCTATCCCTCCTTCATTTTGAAATAGAGAAAGAAGAGTAAAAGTAGGAACTAATATGTGCTCAACACGTAAAGAAATTAAAAAAAACCACATCACACATCCAAATCCCTATTTCCAAAACTCTGTTAATCATTCCAATATCCAAATCCCTCTAAAAATTTCACAAATCCCAAAACCCCAATCACAACCAACCACCGTTCTCCCCCATGGGCCGTGCCATTCGAGCGCAGTGTAAAGGTGTTGACTCTGTCTTCAAATCCCACACCCACCACCGCAAGGGCCTATACCGCTTTTGATCCCTCGATTTCGGCGAGCGCAACGAATAACTCATGGGAGTCGTCACCGACATCATATCCATGACCACGGATGCGGTGCCCTCCTGGCCTGCATCACCTTCCGCCACTTCTTCAGCTACAAGCACTAGAAGGAGCTTTTCATCACCGTCGAGAGCATGTACACTGACCAGTTCCTCTACTGTGGAAAGAAGGCATCACTCATGGTCAGAAACGTGTTACTGCTCAGGGAGATTCCCGAGGGGCCGGTGGTGTGCAATGTGAAGACTCATGTCGGGGATCGGGGCGTCTGGGGATTACGTGTTTGTGATCAGTCACAATCTTGATAATGGAACCTCACGGTCGAATTATTATTTATGTTTTTGTTGATTAGGGTTTGATTTGTTTATATCCTTTATAAGTTAGTATGTGGTTGTTTTTAATCTCATGCTGATTTAATCTCTTAAGTAGAAATTAATTTAGTTGAAATGTTGATTCATTTTATAGTTATAAGCATTTTTCCCTTCTCTTAATATATGTAGTGATGAATAATCGAACAACGGTTTGTTTATATTATATGTGTTGTATTTACTTATGTTCGGAGATTCAATTGTAACAACTCTTACAAGTCATTAAAATAGGATCTAATCATAATAATATTAATCTTGAGGGTAATGTATATTTTTCTTTTACATAATGATTTTCTTCTTGAGTACATTATTTATGTTGTGATAGTATACTTATTGGTGTAGGTATGAGATGTTATTGCTTTGTTTTGCTTATGTATTTTGAAGTAATGTGTTGTGCATGTAGTGGTTGGTGTGTAAATGAAGTTGTTGTGGTGTTCATATAAGCATTGGACCGTTAACCCGAATTTAATTTGAAATCTAAAATGATTTTTCAAAAGTTATCCTTAGATGGAGTATAGCTTTGGTTGTGAGATAATTTTTGTTATGGTATGGAATTTCGAATTCATGAGTAAAATTTTTAGATGATTTTTTCGGACTCAGATTCTTAATCATGTGTTTTTAAAAGGATAATTAGGTGTTAATATGAGAAGCACAGAAGAAAACTTAGGGTTTTGTTGTCGAAAAGAAGAAATAACCGAAGTTAGTCTCTCTATTTTACTTCCACAATGAGGGTTTTGAAATGTATGAATTTAAAGAAAATAAATTATTAGTTGTGTTAAATTTATTTATTGTTACTTCTAATAAGTGATTGTATTAATTGTTTTGTTAATTGCTTTATCCTTCTTGAGGTTCCTAGATAATCGTTTGCTCCTTGAATTGCAAAACAAATGGTTGTTTTAGGTAACTTACTCTACTTAGTCAAGCTTTTGCAAATCTGATGCAGGAACATTGATCTATCAAGTTGATACATTTCTTCGCGCAGGGTCAAGCTGGTAATTGCTGGAATGAGCATGGAAAATTAAATGTTTTGTTGTGAAAGGTTCTAATTCATTTCTTACTGTCAACTTTTGCAGCCGTTGGAGAAATATGCACATGGTAAAAAATAAGTCAAAACTGTAAGTAATAGTCTAAGCCATATTTATCTAAATTCATGATAATGATAGATCTCCCTCTTACAATGTTAGACTTATTGTTTACATACGTGTACTTATTTGTTGGGTGACAATTTTGTAATGTTATGAATGTTAACCTCAGTAATATGGTATTGTCATGATTCTTGCCTCCTAATTTATAAATTTTGTAATGTTAGTGTTTTCTGTTCAATAAGTATATAGCAGTAAATTTTGTAATGTTTGTTGATTTTGGGTTTGGACTTTAGAAACCTCGGCCGATACTTGACAAATCATCATCATATGGTATTATGTTCAATATGTGTATAGCATTAAACTTATGGTTCTGAACCTTATATTTTGGGCCTTTTTATTAGTAAACTTTATGGTTCATTAGTGCTATTTTTAGCAGTTTGTTATATTTATATCTTGGTAATTATATCTTGGTATTTGATATACTAATAGTCAGCATTTTGTTATATTTAAAGCTCGCATGATAGGCTTTCAATTAAGCCAGCATAGCCATTAGAAATTCAGATTGTTAAGGAACTAATACAATATATTAGTTTGGTTCATCTTTTCTGTTATAACCTATAAATAAAAATAGATTGATGGGGATGTGAATGGTTGCCCAAAAAAGGAAAGAAACTAAATTCACACATGCAATTGAAAATGCATGAAGGTATTGCTTTATAAGATGGAAGAAATATGATGTTTGAGAAATTGAAGGGAAGAGAGATGAAAGGAATTTTATTTTGGAATGGAAATGGGGCGAGCTTGGGCAGGATATCTGGAAGCCAGAATCACAAACCTTATTTTCAGGATAAATTTCACTAAACTATACCCTTGAAGAAATAATTTGTCCCAATTTTCTCACTTTTTTAGAGTTCCATATAATTTTATGAGTCCTACAAAATTATTTTAGTTTTTGCAATTTGCACATGGTAATACTAGATATATATGTTGCAACATGCCTTTGAATTCAAATTCAAACTTGAAAAGAAGTCCTAATCAGATTCAAATTGATGTGGAACATGAAACCCAATCATATCCAAATTGATGTGGTTGCGGTTTTCGGCCAAAAAGTCCATACTCAACCCAAATTGATATATGTTGGTTTAAGGGTTATATATAGAGATGTAGGGCTTCTCTAGAGCTATGAAAATAGAGTAATATTGCTTGAGGACTTCTATGGTTTTGAAATAGAGCTTTTGTAAACATGGAATCCACTTTGTGGCCTTGTGGAAAGAGATCGGTGAGTCTTGGGTTGATGAAATTGTTATTCTCAATAGTTACAGGAAACAATAGTTCTCTAATTTGTATTATTCTCCTTTATAGTGGATTTCCTCTGGTTGTCTTCCCAAATATTGTGTTAGATCTATTTGTTTGTTTTATTTCTCACTTTATTCGATGTTCGGAAAACTATAGTCGCTAGATCGTCTCCCCCTTGTTGTGTTGTGCATCAAAGGGAAAAACTTCTCCGCTTTTTCCCCAACAATACATATGTAAAATTTGTTTAACTTGTTTTTTAACACCCTGCAAAATTGAGTTATGACAATTTTGCCACTGATGTTACGCACATGTATTTTGTACTGTTACAAGTAATATTCGTAACATATTTTAATATAAATGTGCTACGTATTTCTTTATTTCAATTATTTATACATTTTTCGTCTTCTCAAAATTTATTTTTTATCCTATTCAGAGCCAACTTAAACATTCATTTTAAATCTTTGTGTTTTTACGTGCATTGCGCGTGTTTTCAATACACGTGTCGATTACGTATATTCTACCCTTACGTGTAATATTATAAAATTTTCTACATGTTCAATTATTTATTTTATAACTTGTTCGAATTTGTTTCATAAATTGAAATTCATTTTTCTCATATTTTGACTCAAATATATTTTCATACATGAGACACACGTGTTTGCAGTGCATGTGTTGATTCCTAAAATTTTATTGAGTCATAGACATTTTTCCTCTCATTTTTCTAGTCACAATTGTGTGATTTATTTTAATTAAATAGACCTAAATCCATTTTGTAGCCCACTAAGACTATTACAATTTAAAACCCATGATTATTTTTGTGTGCACTTAAATGTACATTTAAAATTTAGTTAAATTGGTACACCTTGCCATGTGTAACACACATCTAACTTAATAAAAACAAATAATAATTTTTTTATGAAGGAGTGTGCACATACATTGAATACATGTGCACATGCATTGTGCACACCCCATGAGAAGTGGCCGACCATTTTGTGATTGAGGGAGAGTGGGTGAGTTTGTGGTGAGTGGTGGGCCATTTTATGAAGTGGGCAGTTATTGTAACTACCCCTTAATTTGTCCTATAAATAGATCACATCTTGTCATGAGAAAAATGCAAATCAAAATAATAAAAAAAGAGAGATAGAAAGCAAAGTAGCTTGCGGTTTGGTGGTAGGCCGGATTTCTTTAGGAGCTTGGAGCATTTTTTTTTTGAGAGGTTCTACCACTAGGGAATTCTACATTTGAGGTGGGTGTCTCTTTAATTTCTAATTTAGTTATTTTGGTGCATGAAATGGTTAGATAATTGCTTTGTGTAATCTAGGATGTGATTGGTGAAATAATTTGAGTATGAATGCATGCTAGATTAAATATGCTAAATGAATAGATGAAGATACAACATGAAAATTGATTTTTCATACTTTTAAAATAAATTGGCATAAGATTTTCTTGTGTGGAAATATCGTGTGTGTTTGCTCATGCATGTTAATTCATGAATATTGGCTCATGTCAGATTTTGCTACACAATGATTTAATTCTATATGCGAAATTGAGAATGCATAGCGATTTGCGAAATTGAGAAATTTATGTTAGAATTGCATATAGATTTGCAAGTGGATTGGGGGTATGGGTATTTTTCTTAACTTATAATAATTGGTAAGGCATTCATACTAATTTTATAATTTTAAAATAAAGTGTAGTATAATTCGAATCAATGAGAAACAAGAATGTAAATGTTAAAGATTGCACTATCTAAATTAATTTGAATAATTTCCAAGTTAAAATATATTAAATTAGAGAGATTTTTCTTTCTGGAAATTTTAGAGGTGCTGCGCATAGTAATGATCTTGAAAATAAATTAAGATGGAGGAAACTCATAGTCATATGGTTAGATTAAAAATAAATCGAGAAACAGAGAGTTGGTATAAAAATAATTTAATAAAGTTATAATCAGATTGTGGTGTTGGACTCCTTGGTTAGCGTGTGTGGGGTCTGGGCGCCTCTTGTTGGGCGCGGGTTTGAGCCAGGGTGGGGGAAACTTGTTTCTTTTTATCTTTATTTTATGTTTTCATTCTCTTTATTAGATCTTTGGGTTTATTAAGAGAAATAGAAGATGGATTTAAGGGAAAGTTTATAAATGAGTAAATATAAAATTTAGATTTATTTTGGAATTAAATATATGGAAGTTTGTATTTGGTTAAAAGACATTTAAATTATTTTTACTATTAGATTTAAAATATGAATTAAGAGGAATAAATGAAATTGAGTTGATTATAAAACAATTGGGAATTTATTCGGGGATTAAATAAATAGAAATTTTATGTTTTTAATTAAGAAACAAATTCAATTATTGAAACTAGAATTACATTGTGAGATCTAAAATGTGGATTAAAGAGAGTATTTGGAATTGAGATGTATTTGGTGGCTAAATAAATAATAGCTTATGATTTTTTATTAAGGAACAAGGTAAATTATTTTGAATAGAGGTATTCTAGAAATTATATCGTGAGTTAATTTGAGTTGTTAAAGACTAATTTGGAAGTTGAATATCATATTATTTTGGAAGAAGGAATTTATTGAATGTAATTGGTAACATATTGCCAATTTACAACTTCTTTGAAAATCCTATTAAAATAGGTGGAGAAATTATCTATTATTACAAAACTAGTTTTGTAACTAGTTATTGGTATTACAAAACTAGTTATACCAATAATGGTTGATTGGAAATGTTGAATAAGATTACGAAACTAGTTATACCAATAACTGGGTTGTGTGAATAAGGAAATAATTGGATATGTGAATGAATGAATTTCAAAATGTGAATAAAGAGGGTATGGATAATACATGAATGTTTTGAACATGAATTGTGTTGATACTAGAGGCTAAGTGAGACCCAGCGTACCGGCAAAGTGATGAAAGTGATAATTAAAATTTGAGAAGTGGCCAATATGGGCTATTATTCTCGGTATAATGTTTAAGACCGGTAGGAGGGTAAGCTAGCTCTAGGTGGTATTATTATTCAAGTTTAAATTTAAGGATAGACACTAGAAGAAGATTTGATGAAACTTGGAAAAACGTAAGTGGGGCGCTTCTATATAGTCTGACGGTGGATTCTGGGACTATAGACCCATTCGGATGGTAGATTCCGGGACTGTGGTTGCTTGCGTAGTAAGATGAGCCTCAATTAAATTCGGAACTACGATTGATCGGATGGTGGATTCTGGCATCATGAATAGTCGGGCGGATAGGAGGCAGATGTCATACATATATATATACCGGGGCTAGAGTGGCACTTGCGGGATATTCGCATGACGAGGATTCTGTATAGTCGGGCGGTGGATCCCGGGATTGAAATCCATACTCGTGGAATGTCTAAACCTTGCTTTTGTCACCGTATTAGAATTTTCATAATGAGGGATTGAACGCTATAATGAGGAGAACGATAAGGGCTTGCCCTCGGACCTATGTAATATGAGATGCATAGAATCCGA
Organism: Hemerocallis citrina; assembly: GCA_017893485.1. Classification (NCBI taxonomy): domain Eukaryota; kingdom Viridiplantae; phylum Streptophyta; class Magnoliopsida; order Asparagales; family Asphodelaceae; genus Hemerocallis; species Hemerocallis citrina. Next base: position 154,890,251 of record CM030362.1, read on the forward strand.
ACAAGTATGCATTAGTATCATCGTAGTGTAATGTATACATTAGGCATTAAGTCATATCATACATTAACATGACTAGGATAGTCACTTTTTCTGTTTACATTCAAGTTTGTGTTTGCTAAATTAAAGAATCGCTGTATTATAGCATTGCGTCAGTTGTATGCAACTGACGTGCCCACAGTTTTCTAGTTGCAGGATGGAACTTGGCATGGACTTGAAGTCACTATGATGAGTTACTACAAGATTGAAGAATTTTCATTATCGTAGATTGTATTGTATTCATATATTTTCACTGTGCTGCTGTAAAGAATATGTTGAAAATAAAAAATTTTAAATTTCTTGTAAATTTGTATGAATTGAAGTATAAGATCATGTATTTGCTACGAATTAACTGTGTTTGGAATTCGGGGCGTTACAGAGCGGTATCAGAGCCAACTTCAATAAGTAGTACAAAATTATAAGGAAAACACAATTAGGGTAGGACATTAGAGTGTGAGTGTCAATTTGGAGTCATGAATGATGTAGTTATTGAACTTGCATTCATGACACTCTCCTCGTATACATTAATGTGATATGGTATGCGAGAATGTTTTCCTTTGTATCACGAGTGTTATGGTTAGTTTGAACCTACATTCATGATACATTATACGTAGACTAAGCTTTTTCTCTTTTATTTTCTTCGTGTATTTTCCTCATAGTACTTTTCATCTTTAACATTTAATATTTTTCAAATAAATATTTTCTTATACTATTAATTCACTTTGATGTTTATTATTTTATCTACAACCCTTAGTCTTAATCTTTTAAATTTGACTTGTTTTCTTTCTTGATGTTATATCCTTCTTACTTTTATGTGCTTTTATGTTACTTATTTATTTTTTCTATTACTTTTACATATTCTGTTAACTCTTGAATTACTATTAAATTATTATTAAGACTATCATTTTTCTTTGTTATTATTTCTATTAGATTTTGAATTTTGAATTTTTTATGTTTACATTCACTTTACAAATACTTTGATTTCACGATACTATATTTTTTCATTATCTGATGTTGTCTTATATACATTAGTATATTTTAACATGATTGTAATATTTTTGCTTATACAAATGCAATATACCTGATGTGGCTAAAAATAGGGGTTTAATCGAGACCGTCCAAATTGGACACGAATCCTGAAGCCCAGGGGTAAAACGGTAATTTCACGTACAAACGGGTCTGAAGCGGGTACTGGGTCTCCCCCCCCCAAAGAGCCATTAACCCGCGAACGGATCCACCTCAACTGGGCGCGGGTTTCAACCCGCAACAAACCCGGTCCAGCAGGATAGAATTAGGGTTTCTGATTAATACTAATCAACGGCCCTGATTCATATCTATCCTTTCACTGGGGATTAGGGATTACATTCCTTATCTATACACAGGAATTACATGCCTAATCTGTTCCCTAAGACGTCTATAAATACCCCCCATCCATCTCCATCAAGAGGTAATCAATCTTTCTCCAGTTTTTGCGCTCTTTCATAATCATTTCTGGTTACTGACTTGAGCGTCGGAGGGTGCGTCGCCGGGAACAACCCCAGTGTGTCGCACTTTTTGCAGGTGTACGGCGGGAGCGACGATCATACCCCGACGGAACAGGTATACAGGTTTACTATTCAGTTTCCCTAAGAATCCACAAATACTATCTGTTTGCCCCCACACCAAATTTAGCGGCAACAGATTGGCGCCGTCTGTGGGAAACTAACGAATAGAAACCTCTCCTCATCCCGGTGAACAGATCTCCAGCCATGCCTCCTAGGAAAGTCAGATCAAGAGGGTCTAACAGAGGACCCAACCCCGATCAGCAGCAAGAAGTTCCCATCCAGCCTACCCAACAGCAGGGACAGCTTCCTCCTCAAGCGGAGGACCCGCTCCAACAGGACCTTCCTCCTCCAAATCAGCCACCTCCAAAGGGTCCTAACCCTCAAAAACAGCCTCTTCACCAGGACCACGTCTCCATCCACAATGCCTCTTCGGACTCTATGGCCTCCCATCATCCCCGAGCCTCTGGTCTCCACAATACCGCCCTCAATCGCCAGAAAGATGATGACCTTCGCCGCCATCTGGATGAGAAGCGGGCCCGAGAAGGAACCTCCCGCCAACACCGTCCGGACGAGCGGTCTCCTCACTGCCGAGAATATAGAAGGTCCCCTAATCGAAGGGATCGCAAAGAGTCCCCCGAGCACTACCGAAGAAGGCCGCACTCCCCTGCAGGTCGGCAACAGCCTAGGAACAATGAGGCACCCATCACACGTGCCGAGTTCCAGCAGTTCCAAGCGACCGTCCTACAAGCTCTCAATCTCCGTCCCAACGCCAATGCACCCAAGATTCCATCTCCTCCTCCGGTCCGAAGCCCTCGCCGACGATCCCCATCTCCTCGTCCCGCTCCTAGCAACTCCCGGCGTACCCCAAGTCCTCGTCGCTCCCGAAGTTACCATTGCCATAGCCCTCGCTCTCCCTCGTACGAAGACGAGTCTAGAGGCTCGGCTGATTACCGTCGGAGGGACGACACTATGTACCGCCGTCTTCATGAGGTAGAGAGGCGCCTGGGCCAGATAAACTGAGAAGAAGAGCTTAGGGGGAGGACCCTACGTCCTAGCAGACCCCCTTTCTCCCAAACCATAATGGATGCACCTGTGCCGATCGGTTTCAAACCCCTCCAATTTGAGACTTATTCCGGGGAGACCGACCCCGTTGATCACATCGAAAGCTTTAAGACCCTGATGCTCCTCCATCAAGCTTCCAATGCCCTCCCCTGCAAAACCTTCCCCGCAACTTTCAAGGGCCCAGCTCGAGAATGGTACTCTCGCCTTGCCCCCTCCTCAATATTCTCCTTCGAGCAGTTCGAGACCCTTTTCGTCACCCTTTTCGTAAGCAGCCGTAGAGCTGAGAAGACCAGCATCTCACTATTGCACCTCCACCTGAAGAAGGGGGAGAAATTGAGAGACTATGTGAAGAGGTTTACAGCTGAAGCCAGGTCCATAGCATCCCTCGACCAGTCGGTCGCTGCGGCAGCGTTTCAATCTAATGTCCTCAATTCTAACCTCCGCTCCTCCCTTGCCAAGAAGCCTCCACAGAACTTTTCCGACCTCCTCCTTCGCAGTGAAAAGTACATCCGGGCCGAAGAGGCCGAGCAACGAACCAACTGGGAGGGGTCTTCCTCCGGGTTTAAAAGAAAGGGAACAGAAGAGGAAGGAGCCAAGAAACTCCAAAAGGATAATGCCGGCCAGCGCCGATCTCCCCCCAGATTCGAGAAATTCACTCCCCTCACCACTAACGTCTCAACCATTCTGATGGAAGTCGAAAAGGAAGGGATCTTACCTCCTGCTCCGAGGATGAACACCCCCGCCAAGAAAAGAGATAAAGAGAAATGGTGCTGTTATCACCGGGACCACGGGCATGACACCAACGATTGTCGCGCCTTCAAGAACGAGATAGAAGCCCTTATCCAGAGGGGGCAGCTGACCAGGTTTGTAAGAAAGGACCGAGCCGAACTTCCTCCCCCACCTCGGGGGGCTAACAAGCGTCCGGAATGAGAAGAGACGCCTGACTTCGAGGAAGAACGAGTCCTCCACCTCATTCATGGGGGCCCAATGGGGTGCTCCTCAAACTCCTCTCGGAAGGCATTCATAAGAGAAGTCAACTCGGTCCGAACCACCCTCCTCCCAAAGGCCTCGGAGTGCCTGTCACATTCTCCGATGAAGATCTTGAAGGAGTTCGCACCCCACATTGTGACGCACTCGTCATTAGCCTTCACATGGCAAATTTCAAAGTGGAGAGGATCCTAGTGGATAATGGCAGCTCCGTAAACATCATCTTCCTCGCCGCTTTCAAAGGACTAAAGCTCTCCCGAGATAGACTCAAGCCCGCCGGTTACACGCTCCATGGGTTCACGGGAGTGCCAGTGACTATTGAGGGGGTGATTACCCTCGACGTAACCGCTGGCAAAACTCCTACTACCCGAACGGAGTCGATGGACTTCATGGTCGTAAATGTCCAAGCAACCTACAATGTCATTCTGGGCTGGCCCGGCCTAGCTGCCCTTGAAGCCGTCCCATCTGCCTACCATCTCAAAATGAAGTTTCCCACTCGGGGCGGAGTAGGGGAAGTAAGGGGCAATCTGGAAACGGCCAGAAAGTGCTACATGACCTCTACCCTCGGACCTGTCCTCTCCTTAGAAACTCTGAAAATTCCCCAAGACACTGCTCGGCTGACCTCCGAGCCGGTGGACGAATTAGAGGAAGTGCTCTTCTCAGAGCAGGACCCGACCTGCAAATTCTTTGTTAGCAAGACCCTCCCGTCCGCCCTATGCTCCGACATTGTACAATGCATCTGAAGGAACGAAGACCTCTTCGCTTGGTCAGCTGCAGATATGCCCGGGATCTCCGAAGAGCTCCTGGTCCACCACCTGAGCATTGTTCCGGGGTCCAAACCGGTTCAGCAGAAGAGGCGCAAATTCGCCCTCGAGCGCCAGCTCCCCATTAAAGAGGAGGTGGACAAGCTCTTGAAGGCCCGGTTCATACAGGAGGTGAACTATCCCGAGTGGTTGTCGAATGTAGTGATGGTGAAGAAGTCCAATGGGACTTGGAGGATTTGCATTGACTTTACCGACCTCAACAAGGCTTGCCCCAAGGACCCATTCCCTCTTCTGAGCATTGACACCCTGATCGATGCAACCTCGGGACATGAGCTCCTCAGCTTCATGGACGTCTTTTCAGGCTACAATCAGATCTGGATGTTCCCCCCGGATATCCCGAAGACGTCGTTTGTGACCGACCAAGGCCTCTATTGCTACAGAGTCATGCCGTTCGGTCTAAAGAATGCAGGTGCAACATACCAACGCCTCGTCAACAAGGTTTTCCAGGCTCAGATCGGCCGGAACATGGAGGTGTATGTTGACGACATGCTTGTGAAAAGCATCCGGGGCGTTGATCATGTGACCGACCTCCAAGAAGCGTTTGACGTTTTGAGAAAGCACAATATGAGACTCAACCCGAACAAGTGTGCGTTCGGCGTCTCATCAGGGAAGTTCCTCGGCTTCATGGTTAGCCAACGAGGAATTGAAGCAAACCCGGAGAAAATCAAAGCCATATTAGACATGGCCCCTTTCAGAAATGTTAAAGAAGTTCAGAGATTAATAGGCCGCCTAGCCGCCATAGGGCGCTTTCTCTCGAAGTCCGGGGAGAAATGCCTCCCTTTCTTCAAGGCCCTTAGGGGGGCTAAAGGTTTCGAATGGGGACAGCAGCAACAGAAGTCCTTCGACCAGCTCAAGGCTTACCTCGTCAATCCCCCTCTCCTCAGCAAACCGATCCCTGGTGAACCCCTCTACCTCTACCTGGCAGCCTCCGAGCAGACCCTCAGTGCAGTTTTAGTGAGGGAAGAAGACCGGGCTCAGAAGCCCATCTACTATGTCAGCAAAGTGCTTCGGGACGCCGAGCTCTGATACCCGAAGATAGAAAAGATGGCTTATGCCCTGGTAATGGCCACAAGAAAGCTTCGCCCGTACTTTCAGTCCCATTCGGTGGTTGTTCTTACCGACCAGCCGCTGAAGCAGGTCCTCCACAAGCCCGAGACTTTGGGTCACCTTATGAAATGGTCTATCGAGCTGAGCCAACACGATATAATTTATCAGCCTCGGACCCCGATCAAGGCTCAGGCGCTAGCCGAATTCATAGTTGAGAGTACTATCCCCGAGTCCAGCCAAACAGTGAAGGGACCACCCGTCTGGTCGATTTATTTTGACGGATCCTCTTGCAATGAAGGAAGCGGGGCAGGTTCATTCTGGTAGGCCCAGATGACTTCATCCTTCAATACTCCCTCCGTATAAACTTCAAAGCCTCGAACAACGAAGCTGAATACGAGGCGTTAATAGCCGATCATGGAATGGCCCGAAATGCTGGGGCACAACACCTACGGATCTTCAGCGACTCTCAGTTGGTCGTCAATCAGGTCCTTGGCGAGTATGAAGCCCACGATGACAGGATGGTTAAATACTTGGCTAAAGTCAAAAGCCTCATGGCGCTGTTTGAAGAGGCCCTCATCCAAAGGATCCCATGAGAAGAAAATGCTCAGGCCGACGCCTTATCCAAATTAGCCTCCTCTTCCCTTCAACGTCTCGAGCAGACCGTACTGATAGAAGTCCTCCTGAAGCCGAGCATAGAGGATGAAACACTGGACTCCGTAGAAACACTGCCTGTCCTCCTCGAAGACAATTGGATGAAACCCCTCGTCAAATTCCTAAGGGACGGACTCCTCCCCGAGGATCCCAAGGAAGCACGAAGAGTAAGAACCCAAGCCGAGCGTTACACACTAATCGGAGGCATCCTATATAAATGCTCCTTCACCCAGGTGGACGGCCGGCCCTACCTGAGGTGCCTCTCCCCCAGGCAAGCCGACTACGCCCTGCAAGAACTTGATGAGGGCATCGGCGGGGCCCATTCTGGTTCCAGAGCCCTGGCGCGCAAAGTGTTGAACTACGGGTATTTCTGGCCCACTCTCCTACGGGACGCCGAACGACACGTTCGGCAATGCAGCTCCTGTCAGAAGTACTCCGACAACCGACGCCTTCCACAAGTACCACTCACTTCCCTATCAAGTCTAATCCCCTTCGCAATGTAGGGGATGGATTTACTAGGGCCGTTTCCGCCAGCCCCCGGACAGCTTAAGTTCCTAGTCGTGGAAGTCGACTATTTCTCGAAATGGATAGAGACCGAGCCCCTGGCCACGATCACCGAAAACAAGGTCGTTCAATTCTTCTGGAAGAGCGTGATCTGCCGATTCGGCGTCCCCAGGGTCCTAATCACGGACAACGAAACGCAATTCACGAGGGCTGCCTTCCGAGCTTTATGTGAAGACCTCGCCATACAACACCGGTTCTCCTTCGTCTCTCATCCTCAGTCGAATGGATAGGCCAAAAATGCCAACCGACAGATCCTCTCAGGCATTAAGAAGAGGTTAGACAAGTGTTCCAAAGGCTTGTGGATCGATCAGCTGCCCAACGTGCTCTGAAACTACCGCACCACGAAGCGGACCCCAACAGGCGAGAGCCCATTCAATCTCACCTACGGGTCCGAGGCCATCATCCCCTAGAAGTCGGGTTACCCTCTCCTCGTCTGATAGCTTATGAAGAAGAGCAGAACGCTAGGGAGCTCAGAGCAAGTCTAGATTTGATAGACGAAATCCGAGAGAGAGCTGCCATACGCAAGCAAACTTACCGAAGAAGGATCGAGCTAGCATACAACAAAAGAGTCCGCCCAACGGACCTCAAAGAAGGGGACCTGGTCCTCCGAAAGTTGGCCATCTCGTTCCCTAGTCAGAAAAGCAAATTGGCCCCGAACTGGGAGGGACCTTACAAGATTTCTAAAGAGATCTGCCCCGGCACATACAGACTAGAAGATCTCGAAGGCAGGGAGATTCCCAGGACTTGGAATGCCGACCATATCTTAAAATACCAAGAGAAGACAACAACGCCTCTCTAAGTAATTTGAGATGACGAACCATTCCTTTCCTGTTACTTGTAGTAATTTTTTTTCTTTCGTAGTGATTTTCTTTTATTTTTCCTTGTAATAACGGCTAGCAACTTTAGAAGCAGCCGATCATTGGTTATTAATGAATAAAGTCTTTTCATATCATTACTACTGTTTACATCTCTCTGCTTTTAACTCTTTAATCTAACGATGGTTCGGAGTCCAACACTTGGCTCGATTCTACTTCGCAAGTTCGCTTCTAAGCGAGCTAGAAGTAGCTCGCCATTCGAAATTGCTCCCACAGCCGTTGAACTAATCTAACGATGGTTCGGAGTCCAACACTTGGCTCGATTCTACTTCGCAAGTTTGCTCCTAAGCGAGCTAGAAGTAGCTCGCCATTCGGAATTGCTCCCACAGCCATTGAACTAACCTAACGATGGTTCGGAGTCCAACACTTGGCTCGATTCTACTTCACAAGTTCGCTTCTAAGCGAGCTAGAAGTAGCTCGCCATTCAGAATTGCTCCCACAGCCGTTGAACTAATCTAACAATGGTTCGGAGTCCAACACTTGGCTCGATTCTACTTCGCAAGTTTGCTCCTAAGCGAGCTAGAAGTAGCTCGCCATTCGGAATTGCTCTCACAGCCGTTGAACTAATCTAACGATGGTTCGGAGTCCAACACTCGGCTCGATTCTACTTCGCAAGTTCGCTCCTAAGCGAGCTAGAAGTAGCTCGCCATTCGAAATTGCTCCCACAGCCGTTGAACTAACCTAACGATGGTTCGGAGTCCAACACTTGGCTCGATTCTACTTTGCAAGTTCACTCCTAAGCGAGCTAGAAGTAGCTCGCCATTCGGAATTGCTCCCACAGCCGTTGAACTAATCTAACGATGGTTCGGAGTCCAACACTTGGCTCGATTCTACTTTGCAAGTTCGCTCCTAAGCGAGCTAGAAGTAGCTCACCATTCGGAATTGCACCCACAGCCGTTGAACTAACCTAACGATGGTTCGGAGTCCAACACTTGGCTCGATTCTACTTCGCAAGTTCGCTTCTAAGCGAGCTAGAAGTAGTTCGCCATTCGGAATTGCTCCCACAGCCGTCGAACTAACCTAACGATGGATCGGAGTCCTATGGCTCGACCCTACTTCCCCGGCTCGCCCTCAGTCGAGCCGGAAGTAGGTGTCCGTTCCGAACTGCCCCCACCACCATCGAGCCGAGCGGATGAGGTACCGACCCTCGTATATGGCGAAAAAACCTTCCGAGGCGAAACCACAGTCAGATCGTCTCAAAATGCGTGCTAGGGTGTGATGAACGCGCCTGACTGTGCCACGTGTCCACAAAATGACAAGATAGCATTTTCTTGGGAACTGGACCCGCCTCGAGATTCGTATAGCCATCCAACGGCTGTGATCACCTCACTTCGCTCGGCTCCAAACACCGAGCGACAGGCAACCGGAACCAACCTTCGGCAATAGTCACTCTGGCCACCAGGCTACGTGAGCGCAGTCGATCCGCGCCGAGCGGGTGTCCAGCCGAGCCTCGAAAGAGTTTGGGTTAAGGTTTTGGGGAACCCTCTCCTCGGTTCCGGACTTTGGTCATCACCTCATCCACCATGATCTCCCTTGACCCTGACACCCACGTCGGAGCCGTCAGAGTCAGGAGAAGATCATGGTGGAAGAACGACAACCCATCCCCCCGAAGAGCCTTTCCCTCGGGTCCGGACTACGGTCGCCAACTCTTCTGCCTTGTCCTCCCCCGACCCTGACACCCACATCGTGGCCGTCAGGAGCGGGAGAAGAACAAGGCAGAAGGGTGACCACCCCTCCAAACCTCTCGAGGTGAGAATTTTTCACAAGGCTGGCATCCGCCCAAGGGCAGACACCATCGATGCCACTAAAGTTCAAGACTGCAGTGACTAAAACAATAAGGGGGGGTGGTACTTATAGCCTTCCCCCAAGAGACTGTCATTATGACCCTCGGGAGTCCAACAGTCACGCCTAGGGAGCTGAAGCGCCGCGTATTTATTAAAGGGCACCACTCTCAACGCCCTCGGGAAGGTGGAACGCCCCCACGGATCCCGGAGCACCATTAATGCTGTTAGGGAACTGGTCCCATCTTTTCAGAACGACGCTCGAACGGCCAAGGGCCCGCACCCCAAATCAGGCCACGTGGCCGCAGCTTCGACGCATTTACACCGCTGCCGAGGCACCGAAACGCACCGGTATATACCGAGCAACAGTCAGGACCGCGGCTTAGGCAAAAATGTCATAGCCAAGGCGCTCGACGAAGCAGACACTTCTTGCAGTTCATCTCAAACAAACTAGCTAAAGAAATTACAGTACAACAAGTGGCCAGCCAACTCCAATTTTATTAACTTGATAAATTTACAAAAAAGATTACAACAAGAGACAGTTCGGAAGCCCAAAGACACGACGCGACCCGTTTACTACCTCCGCGGAAGGGGGACGCTCCGGTTCAGCGATACCTTGGGTCGGCGCTTCTTGACCTCCTAGCTCGTCTCTAGGCCAACAAACCGAGATGCCCCCTCACCGCTGGCCCTGACGGTCGCTCCAACCGAAGCACCACTCGAGGACACCGCTACTCCACTTTGGGCGTCGGCTGCCGATCGACCGACGATGGAGGTTCAGCTCGCAAGTTGATAGAACGTAATCCCTCGCTCAATCTCTTCGCGGGTGCACGAGGTGCTCCGGACATTATCCCTCACCGGCTGAGGTTTGAGCCGAGCAACCTTTTCCTCCAGTTCGACGATCCGGTCCTTCAACGTATCGTCCTTCACAATCACTTTGAATCGAGGAAGTTTCGCCGAACCAGGATACTCGGCGCTGTAAGATATGACACGACGCAAGTGGGTCACCTCGATGCTCTTGTCGACCGTCACCCTTTGCAACTGTTCTACCTTCCTTGCGAAGTCATCTCTTTCGGCCGAAACCCGGACCAACTCTTCCTCCTTCACAGATAGTTCGGCCTCGACTATCCACAGATGGTGCAGCTCGACCAACAGCTCACTGTTCCTCCTCTCTACATTATGAAGTATTCTCCTCGTCAGATGGACCTCGCCCTCGAGGCGATCCTCCCGGGACTGCTGAAATAACTCCGCACGGCGCCGAGCCGCCGCGGTGATAAGAGTCTGCTCGGCAATCTGAAATGAAAAAGGGACAACATTGAAGTACTATATGGCCGAACCAAACACTTAGACAGAAGTCCAAATTCAAAGCATTTTTCATTCATGAAAGCGGTGGCCAGTCCGCAAAAGGCATTACACTGTTTAAAAGAAAAAACAAAACAAAAAACTACAAAAATTTGCGAGGGGATCAGGGGTCCACCTGCGTCGCCACTTCGACCACGGGCGCGTCGCCAGATGGCCCCTCGATCCTCCCCTCGACCTGGGCGTCCGCCACAGGAGGGTCGACCTCCTCCACCTCGTTATCGCCTTCGACCTCATCACCTTCGACCTCGTTGCCTTCGGCTCCCTCCTCCTCACCGCCTGAAGGCGGCCCTGGCCACAGTCTGTAGCCGACCCGCTCGAAACCGGGGACACGTTCCTGAACATGGTCGAGTGCCCTCTGATAGGACATCTCCATGTTCTTGGCCATGTGCTTCTTCGCCTCAGCCTCGGCCTCGGCCTCGACCTCGGCCCTGATCTTCATGGCCAGCGCCTCCTTCTCCGCCTTCAGGTCGGCCAGGGACTTCGCCGATGCGGCCAGTTCCTCGGCGGCCTTCGTAGCCTTGGCAGACTCCGCATCAAGTCGCCCCTTGGTCCTTTCCAGGTCGGCTTCAAGATCAACGACCCGGACTTCCAAGGCCTCGGCTCGCCTCTGCTCGGCCTCGAGTTCCCGGACCGCCTTGACGTTCGTCGCCCTGTCTTTGTCGCTGGCGGCCTTCAGCTCCTTCTCCTGCGCGGCGAACGTCTCGAGGAGATGGCCGAAGTGGCAAGTAGCCTGTGAAGACAACGATAAGCACGACATACAAGCTGAGCAGTAAACTTGAAGGAATTCGCAATGAGAAACTTACCGATACGAGCGACCGAGCCACTTCGTAAGTGTCGTCACCGACCGTCCCAGCCTTCAGCGCGGCTCTGTCCTTCGGGGTCGCCAAGTGCTTGACGACCTGCACCGACATCTGCGAGTTTCTGAGGAATCCGTCGTGATTCTTCACCCTCCAGTTCGGCACAAACAACTTCTTGTGCTGCTCGGTCAGGAACTCCTCAACCGCCTCCGTCAGCGGCGGAGCCTCGAGCGACAGCGCCGCGTTAACATCAAAGGCCCCGTCAACAGGGGCCGTGGCCTCAGGCACCAAGGGCGCCTCGGCAACAACCACCTCCAAAGACGCCTCAGTGGCCGGAGGAGGCGGGGTGGTAGTCGAGGCGACCTTGGGCTGCGGAGTCGACGAGGCAGCCATGGTCGCCCTCTTCCTCTTCCTACCCCCGGCCAATTTGGACCTATCGGCCATCATGGCATTGAAGTCGATCTTCATCGCTTCTGCTCCAGACAAAATAAAAACTGTTAGCAAGACGAGCTAAACACTTGGATGAAAAACAAAAATAAATGAGATGTCAGGAGCATACTCGGGTCGATGGGGCTAAGGCCGGACCCGAACAACACCTCCTCCGTCAACTCCCTCCAACTCAGCAAGGGGAGGGCCATGATCTTCCTCGCCACCTCCTCCTCGGCCGCAGACAGTACAGGGTCGGCTCTCGCAAATTTCGGCACCTCCGGTTTCCACCGGGTCGGAATTTGCAGTATTGGCCCCCCCTTAATATAAAATACTTCTCTTTCCAGCCCTTAATTGAGTCTGGGTTTTCTATGATCCTAACACCCTTCCTCGGCCCCAAGTAGTACCGATGCTCTATCTTGTGCATCCGGTTTATCCGATACAGGCCTCGGAAGACCGTTAGGTCCAGCTCGACTTCAGCTTTGCGGCACTGAAGCAGGAAAGCATTCACGTGACGCCATGTGTTCGGCATAAATTGGGTCGGCGCGAGGCAGAACCAGCCGAGGATCTGGAGAATGAAAGGATGCAACGGAAAATGCAGTCCGGCATTCAAGGAGTCGAAGTCGAACATGCACATGTCCGACGATGCCAGCTTGGAATTCGCTCGCATCCCGGGGCCGGGGATCATCAGCTTGTACTCCGGAGGGATGGCGAATCCCTTTCTGATCCGGAAGAGATCCCTCTCGGATAGTACCGAAGTAATCTCGTCGGCTTCGGTAGGAAGAGCCGGGTTGGGTTCTTCGAGGACTTTCGACTTTCCGTAGATCGCTTTCTCCAAGAGGTCGCCCTCGTACTGCCTGACCCCCGAATGCCCGGACAGAACAGAGGGATATCGACCCATCTCGGGGGCTTGCTTCGGGTGCTCTATAATCTCCTCGACCACGATAGATTGGGCTGCCACCCTCCTCTTCTTCTTCATCTCCTTCTTCGCCTCGGTCACGGACGGCTCGGCGACTTGCTTTCCCTTCCGTCGTATCTCTGCCCTTCTCCTCTCCTCGGCACCATCATCGCCCGAGGACGAGGCCCCACTTCCCGAGTTCACTCTTGACATCTCTAGAAAAAAAGCTAAGGCAAGTAGACTGACCTTTGAAGTGATGTTTACGGTCGGAAGGTGCTCGCCGGAAATCTCCTGGCCCACGCGATAGCTAACGTCACCACCTTGGAGCAAAAGTCGCCGCTAGCAGAGAGCTCAGAGAGCAAAAGTGAAATCTTGGAGTGAAAAGTGAGAAATGAGCTTGGGGGTGGGAGAGTGAAAACTTATAACCCCAAGTGATAGTGGGCCTCCTTGGGAGCCTCAAAGGCCTACTAAGAAGCCAAAGCGCCAAGCGAAAAGTTGCGACGTTTCAAAAACCGAAAACCTTAAATCACTCAAGTCCACGACTCGGACACCGGTTTGCCAAGCCAAGCTATCGAACAAGCTGGCTAGGCAACCGAGCTACTGAGTCCCTTCAAAGTATCTAACTCCATACCTCGGCCAACGCCACCGAGTCCCCGAGCCGAGATGACGAGGAACCGACCCTCGTATATGGAGAAAAATCCTTCCGAGGCAAAATCACCGTCGGATCTCTCCAAAATTCGCGTCAGAATTCGATGGGCGGTTCAGATTGCGCCACGCCCACAAAACGACAAGATAACGTTTTCTCGTGATCTGAACCCCATCCTCGTGATTCGCACCATGATGGACGGACCAGATCCGGCCACGTGTACCTTTCGAACTGCCTGTCATCGGCCTGCTCAACCGAGCTACCGAATAGCTTAGTCGAGCAGCCGAGCTACTGGGCTCGGAAAAGTGGAACCAATGAGAGACGCAACCTTCAAAGTATCCAACTCAGCGCCTCGGCCGACGCCACTTAGACTCCGAGCTGAGATGACGAGGAACCGACTCTCGTATATGGAGAAAAATCCTTCCGAGGCAAAATCACCGTCGGATCTCTCCAAAATTCACGTCAGAATTCGATGGGTGGTTCAGATTGCGCCACGCCCACAAAACGACAAGATATCGTTTTCTCGTGATCTGAACCCCATCCTCGTGATTCGCACCATGATGGACGGACCAGATCCGGCCACGTGTACCTTCTGAACTGTCTGTCATCGGCCTGCTCAACCGAGCTACCGAACAGCTTAGTCGAGCAGCCGAGCTACTGGGCTCGGAAAAGTGGAACCAATGAGAGACGCAACCTTCAAAGTATCCAACTCAGTGCCTCGGCCGACGCCACTTAGACTCCGAGCCGAGATGACGAGGAACCGACCCTCGTATATGGAGAAAAATCCTTCCGAGGCAAAATCACCGTCGGATCTCTCCAAAATTCGCGTCAGAATTCGATGGGCGGTTCAGATTGCGCCACGCCCACAAAACGACACGATAACGTTTTCTCATGATCTGAACCCCATCCTCGTGATTCGCACCATGATGGACGGACCAGATCCGGCCACGTGTACCTTATGAACTGCCTGTCATCGGCCTGCTCAACCGAGCTACCGAGCAGCTTAGTCGAGCAGCTGAGCTACTGGGCTCGGAAAAGTGGAACCAATGAGAGACGCAACCTTCAAAGTATCCAACTCAGCGCCTCGGCCGACGCTACTTAGACTCCGAGCCGAGATGACGAGGAACCGACCCTCGTATATGGAGAAAAATCCTTCCGAGGCAAAATCACCGTTGGATCTCTCCAAAATTTGCGTCAGAATTCGATGGGCGGTTCAGATTGCGCCACGCCCACAAAACGACAAGATAATATTTTCTCGTGATCTGAACCCCATCCTCGTGATTCGCACCATGATGGACGGACCAGATCCGACCACGTGTACCTTCCGAACTGCCTGTCATCGGCCTGCTCAACCGAGCTACCGAACAACTTAGTCGAGCAGTCGAGCTACTGGCTCGGAAAAGTGGAACCAATGAGAGACGCAACCTTCAAAGTATCCAACTCAGCGCCTCGGCCGAAGCCACTTAGACTCCGAGCCGAGATGACGAGGAACCGACCCTCGTATATGGAGAAAAATCCTTCCGAGGCAAGATCACCGTCGGATCTCTCCAAAATTTGCGTCAGAATTCGATGGGCGGTTCAGATTGCGCCACGCCCACAAAACGACAAGATAACATTTTCTCGTGATCTGAACCCCATCCTCGTGATTCGCACCATGATGGACGGACCAGATCCGGCCACGTGTACCTTCCGAACTGCCTGCCATCGGCCTGCTCAACCGAGCTACCGAACAGCTTAGTCGAGCAGCCGAGCTACTGGGCTCGGAAAAGTGGAACCAATGAGAGGTGCAACCTTCAAAATATCCAACTCAGCACCTCGGCCAATGCCACTTAGACTCCGAGCCGAGATGACGAGGAACCGACCCTCGTATATGGCGAAAAAACTTGCCGACCTACCTCGACTGTTGGATCTTGTAAAAAATCGCGCTCGTCATGATGTACGGCCCAGATCCTGCCACGTCCACTAAATGACAAGATAGCGTTTTATGGGGATCCACGCTGAGATGGACGGCCCAGATGATGCCACGTACCTCGGAGGGTCTGAGCCGAGGAGCCAATCCTCCGAGCTGAGGAACCAATCCTCCGGGCCGAGGAACCAATCCTCCGAGCCGAGGTGCCAATCCTCCGAACCGAGGAGACGAGGAACCGACCCTCGTACCTCACAAAGTATAAGGTCGAGCCGAGAGGATGAGGAACCGACCCTCGTATATGGCAAAAAAACACGCCGACCCATATCAGCCGTTAGATCTTGTAAAAAAGCGCGCTCGTCATGATGGACGGCCCAGATCCTGTCACGTCCATTAAACGACAAGATAGCATTTTATGGGGATCCACGCTGAGATGATCGGCCCAGATGATGCCATGTACCTCAGAGGGTCCAAGCCGAGGAGCCAGTCCACCGAGCCGAGGAGCTAGTCCACCGAGCCGAGGCACTGATCCTCCGAGCCGAGGAGCCGACCCTCGTATACGGCAAAAACGCCTGTTGAGGAACGAGGACCGTCTGATCACTCAGAAATTCGCGCTCCGAGCTGATCAAGGGTCCAGATTACGCCACGTCATAAATTGGTATTTAAAAAATCAATTTTTATTTATTTAAATCGTTTTATTTATTTAAAAAATTTCTAAAAATTCGGGAAAATTAGCTAAAAATTCTAAAAAATAATTAAAAATTCGGGGGGATATTTTTGAGCCCCTGAACGAACAATTATTGCCTAGAATGTAGTGTTAAGCCCCCTGAACGATTAGTTAACACATCGCAAAATTAAATAAATAGCCCGAAAAAATAGATAAAAACTCGATACGACTTCAGAACATCACATGGCTTCAAAAAAGAAGAAGTTACCTTACTACCCACTTCAAGATTCAAAATCCCCCAGTCGGACTCCGATACAACTCCACTAGCCACTAAAACAGTCAAACTACTCCTCAAAGACTGATCATCCTCAGCCTTTAGGAGTGGGGGGCTCGTGATGTGGCTAAAAATAGGGGTTTAATCGAAACCGTCCAAATTGGACACGAATCCTGAAGCCCAGGGGTAAAACGGTAATTTCACGTACAAACGGGTCTGAAGAGGGTACTGGGTCTCCCCCCCCAAAGAGCCATTAACCCGCGAACGGATCCACCTCAACTGGGTGCGGGTTTCAACCCGCAACAAACCCGGTCCAGCAGGATAGAATTAGGGTTTCTGATTAATACTAATCAACGGCCCTGATTCATATCTATCCTTTCACTGGGGATTAGGGATTACATTCCTTATCTATACACAGGAATTACATGCCTAATCTGTTCCCTAAGACGCCTATAAATACCCCCCATCCATCTCCATTAAGAGGTAATCAATCTTTCTCCAGTTTTTGCGCTCTTTCATAATCATTTCTGGTTACTGACTTGAGCGTCGGAGGGTGCGTCGCCGGGAACAACCCCGGTGTGTCGCACTTTTTACAGGTGTACGGCGGGAGCGACGATCATACCCCGACGGAACAAGTATACAGGTTTACTATTCAGTTTCCCTAAGAATCCACAAATACTATCTGTTTGCCCCCACACCAAATTTAGCGGCAACAATACCTCTACACAATAAGATTCCATTTTATTACTATTTTGTTATACTTATTATTTTCTACCTTTTGTTATATTTACTTTTTCATTATTAATAGCTACTTATTAATTTTGTAGCTTTACACTTCTCTAATAAAATACATACACTCACTATTTATATTTTATCTTTATTTCAAATTTTATTGTCTTTACATTCTTGGTTACTACATATACTTTCTACTGATTTCTATATATATATATATATATATATATATATATATATATATATATATATATATATCATATATTTCAACATATTTACTATACATATCATTTTACACTTTTCCAATTATTACGTTACTATATATTTTTTGATGTATAATTATTTATGTTTATTATCCTAATTTACTACACTACATAATTGTTGTTCTCATTTCTATTTTCAGCTCATGCATATACTTTATAATATTTTTGTCTTAATGTTATAAATCCTTTTCATTATTACTAATTTTATATGTTCAATATTTAAAATCTATACTTTTTATCGTTGTAATTTCCTACTTCATTCCCTACATTTACTCCTATTTTTATATCAAAAATTTCAACAAAAAAGAACATAACATCATACTTTAAATTAAACATCCAATATCTAAGTACATATGGAAGATTATATCATTTTATTCACCATTTTGGTTCAACCTGATATCATGAGGGCAAATATGCAACTAAATATCAATGGAGGCAAACTGCAACTGGATGTCAAAAAAGCAAAATCTGCAACCGAATGTCTGATGAACACAATATTATTCACATTTAGGAGCAATAATCTTAATGCAATTAGACATTTAAAAGCTCTATATGTGGTATTTAACTCTTATTTTCTCTTTTCCATAGGAAACAGCCTAAAACAGAGAAACGAAGCAGATTCAGGCTGTTAAAGATGATACACAGGAAAGTGCAGATCATCAGTCGACTGGTCCATTACAACAGGCGACTGCCCAGAGGAGTTGATTGTCAACAGCCGACTTGGATGATCAAATCTTCAGAAGTCTCGACAAAGTCGACTGGTTCGAAGACAAGTCGACTGGTAGGCGGCAGAGTTAAAAGATAAGATATTTGAAGATTCATCCAAATCTAATCCCAATCAGAACAGAAAAGGAAGAATAGAAGAAAAGAGAAAGAAATAATACGCAGAGCAACGAGAGAGGAAATAAATAAAATAAAAGGACTTTTCTATAAAAAGAAAAGTGCAAACCCTAATTCTCCAGCCGTGTTCTATAAATACCAACCAAGAAGCATTACTTGAAAAAGGCTCTCCCACGTTCCTGAATCACCGAATTGCAGAGTTCCAGAGTCATCAACAAGAAGCACTTTATCAGCATCAAAGAAGAAGAAAGGAGATCAAGCATTAAGAAAAGAACGGCCGGTCGACTGTGTGACAGCCAGCCGACCTATTTGACCGAACTACATCAGTTTATTCCTTCTCCTTCCTATTCTTTTATGTTAACCATGTATTCAAACTTGTTGATTAATAAAAGTATTATTATGTGGAACTAATTTCATAGTTGGGTAGATTGAAGTCGTAGTTATGTAGTGCTATATTCTTCTGAATTCTTCTATTTTACTTATTGATTGAATCTGATTGAATTGATATAGATTTATGATAATCAAACTTGTTTTCGAAGCTCTGAGAGCAGTTGACTGAGGTGACAGCTAGTCGACTGACATACAGAACTTGAGAATATCAAGTTTGCATTACCATCTATCTGAATCTGTTATATGAGCATATTGAGACGACCCGTATCTCGTGCCCGTAACCTGTAACAAGGGAATCTTTAGGGGTTCTTGGTTCAATCAACTTAAGGGATCTAGATCTGATACCAATTTCTAGAACCTTGAGTGTTTGTTCGTTTCCACTGATCTTATGTTTTCTTTAAGTACAACTTAGTAGATACCATGCTAAATACTTAATGAAAGAAACGAATTAGAGTAGATACCATGCCTAATTCTTGGCTTAGGGAAACAGCACTTTAAGGAGTAGATACCATGCCCTTGAAGGAAACAAACATGAGTAATAAGAAGAAGTTCAGAAGGTAACTTAGCATTATTGACTATTGGTGGAAATCTAAACCCAACTACTTCATAAATATTTGTGATTCAACACTTCTTAATTTAGTTCTAATCTTTTTATTTCTTTTAGACTTTTAAAACAACTCTTTATGATTCTTATTCTTTTTATTGATTAGTAAGTTAAAGTCTACAATCTCTGTGGGATCGAACCTTGCTATTGCTACGCTTCTATAAACGATTCGTGCACTTGCGAGGTTTTTAATTTGTGTCTAGTTGTATCTATTTATTTAGGTAGCTGGATTTCACAACAATGTCCAGAAGGCAAATTGCAACCAGATGTCGTGAAAGTAAATCTGTAACTTGATGTCAAGGAGGCAAACCTGCAGTGGGACCTCAATGAGGCAAACCTACAACAAAAGAGAGTTTTTTACTTTAGTAACCCCCACTTTTATTTCTATATATATTTACATACCACGATTCCATTTTTGTACTAGTTTATACCATTTAATAATATTTTACAGCTTAGCCTATACTACTTCAACTTTATTAATTATAACACAGTTATATACACATTTAATTTATTACCTTATTATTTATATTTACTTCTACATCTATCACATATGTGTTATTATTATTTTATTTATTTTCCAATCTATGTTACTGGTTACTTTAGCTTTTTTTCTATCGTAATATTATTATTTTACACTTTCTCTTTACATATGTTAATACTTTTATATTTTTATACCAGTCCATTTTATTTGATATTTCATTACTGATGTGGCTAAAAATAGGGGTTTAATCGAGACCGTCCAAATTGGACACGAATCCTGAAGCCCAGGGGTAAAACAGTAATTTCACCTACAAACGGGTCTGAAGCAGGTACTGGGTCTCCTTCTCACAGATCCAATTACCTGCGAACGGATCCACCTCAACCGGGTGCGTGCTTCAACCCGCAACAAACCCGATCCAGCAGGATATAATTAGGGTTTCTGATTAACATTAATCAATGACCCTGATTCATATCTATCCTTTCACTGGGGATTAGGGATTACATTCCTTATCTATACACAGGAATTACATGCCTAATCTGTTCCCTAAGACGCCTATAAATACCTCCCATCCATCTCCATTAAGAGGTAATCAATCTTTTTGCAGTTTTTGCGCTCTTTCATAATCTCTCTGATTACTGACTTGAGCGTCGGAGGGTGCGTCGCTGGGAACAACCCCGGTGTCTCGCACTTTTTGCAGGTGCACGGCGGGAACGACGATCATACCCCGACGGAACAGGTATACAGGTTTATTATTCAGTTTTCCTAAGAATCCACAAATACTATCTGTTTGCCCCCACACCAGAAAAATAGGGGTTTAATCGAGACCGTCCAAATTGGACACGAATCCTGAAGCCCAGGGGTAAAATAGTAATTTCACCTACAAACGAGTCTGAAGCAGGTACGGGGTCTCCTTCTCACAGATCCAATTACCCGCGAACGGATCCACCTCAACCGGGTGCTGGCTTCAACCCGCAACAAACCCGGTCCAGCAGGATAGAATTAGGGTTTCTGATTAACATTAATCAACGGCCCTGATTCATATCTTTCCTTTCACTGGGGATTAGGGATTACATTCCTTATCTATACACAGGAATTACATGCCTAATCTGTTCCCTAAGACGCCTATAAATATCCCCCATCCATCTCCATTAAGAGGTAATCAATCTTTCTGCAGTTTTTGTGCTCTTTCATAATCTCTCTGATTACTGACTTGAGCATCGGAGGGTGCGTCGCCGGGAACAACCCCGGTGTCTCGCACTTTTTGCAGGTGCACGGCGGGAACGACGATCATACCCCGACGGAACAGGTATACAGGTTTACTATTCAGTTTCCCTAAGAATCCACAAATACTATCTGTTTGCCCCCACACCAGATTTAGCGGTAACGGATTGGTGCCGTCTGTGGGAAACTAACGAATAGAAACCTCTCCTCTTCCCGGTGAACAGATCTTCTCCAGCCATGCCTCGTAGGAAAGTCAGATCAAGAGGGTCCAATCGAGGACCCAACCCCGATCAGCAGCAAGAAGTCCCCATCCAGCCTACCCAACAGCTACAGCGGAAGACCCGCTCCAACAGGACCTTCCCCCTCCTCCTAATCAGCCACCTCCTAAAGGTCCTAATCCTCAAAAACAGCCTCTTCACCATGACCGCATCTCCATCCACAATGCCTCTTCGGACTCTATGGCCTCTCATCACCCCCGAGCCTTTGGTCGCCACAATACCGCCCTCAATCGCCAGAAAGATGATGACCTTCGCCGCCATCTGGATGAGAAGCGGGCCCGAGAGGGAACCTCCCGCCAACATCGTCCGGACGAGCGGTACCCTTGCCACCAGGAGTCTAGAAGGTCCCCTAACCGAAGGGGTCGGAAAGAATCCCCCGAGCACTACCGAAGAAGGCCGCACTCCCCTGCAGGTCGGCAACAGCCTAGGAACAATGAGGCACCCATCACACGTGCCGAGTTCCAGCAGTTCCAAGCGACCGTCCTGCAAGCTCTCACTCTCCGTCCCAACACCAACGCACCCAAGATTCCATTTCCTCCTCCGGTCCGAAGCCCTCGCCGACGGTCCCCATCTCCTCGTCCTGCTCCTAGCAACACCCGGCGTACCCCAAGTCCTCGTCGCTCCCGAAGTTACCATCGCCGCAGCCCTCACTCTCCCTCATACGAAGACGAGTCTAGAGGCTCGGCTGATTACCGTCGGAGGGAAGACACCATGCACCGTCGTCTTCATGAGGTAGAGAGGCGCCTGGGCCAGATAGACCGAGAAGAAGAGCTTAGGGGGAGGACCCTTCCTAGCCGACCCCCTTTCTCCCGAACCATAGTGGATGCACCTGTGCCGTTCGGCTTCAAACCTCCCCAATTTGAGACTTACACCGGGGAGACCGACCCCGTTGCTCACATCGAAAGCTTTAAGACCTTTATGGTCCTCCATCAAGCTTCCAATGCCCTCCTCTGCAAAACCTTCCCTGCAACTCTCAAGGGCCCAGCTCGAGAATGGTACTCTCGCCTTGCCCCCTCCTCAATATTCTCCTTCGAGCAGTTCGAGACCCTTTTCGTCACCCATTTCGTAAGCAGCCGTAGAGCTGAGAAGACCAGCATCTCACTATTGCACCTCCACCAGAAGAAGGGGGAGAAATTGAGAGACTATGTGAAGAGGTTCACAGCTGAAGCCAGGTCCATAGCATCCCTCGACCAGTCGGTCGCTGCAGCAGCATTTCAATCTAATATCCTCAATTCCAACCTCCGCTCCTCCCTCGCCAAGAAGCCTCCACAGAACTTTTCCGACCTCCTCCTTCGCAATGAAAAGTACATCCGGGCCGAAGAGGCCGAGCATCGACCTAACTGGGAGGGGTCTTCCTCCGGGTTGAAGAGAAAGGGAACAGAAGAGGAAGGAGCTAAGAAGCTCCAGAAGGATAATGCCGGCCAGCGCCGACCTCCCCCCAGATTCGAGAAGTTCACTCCCCTCACCACTAACGTCTCTGCTATTCTGATGGAAGTCGAAAAGGAAGGGATCATACCTCCCGCTCCGAGGATGAACACTCCCGCCAAGAGGAGAGACAAAGAAAAATGGTGCCGTTATCACGGGACCATGGGCATGACACCAACGATTGTCGCGCCTTGAAGAACGAGATAGAAGCCCTTATCCAGAGGGGGCAGCTGACCAGATTTGTAAGAAAGGACCGAGCCGAACTTCCTCCCCCACCTCGGGGGGCTAACAAGCGTCCGGAACGAGAAGAGATGCCTGACTTCGAGGAAGAGCGAGTCCTCCACCTCATTCATGGGGGCCCAATGGGGGGCTCCTCAAACTCCTCTCGGAGGGCATTTATAAGAGAAGCCAACTCGGTCCGAACCACCCCTCCTCCCAAAGGCCTCGGAGTGCCTGTCACATTCTCAGACGAAGATCTTGAAGGAGTTCGCACCCCACATTGTGACGCACTCGTCATTAGCCTCCACATGGCGAATTTCAAAGTGGAGAGGATACTGGTGGATAATGGCAGCTCTGTAAACATCCTCTTCCTCGCCACGTTCAAAGGCCTAAAGCTCTCCCGAGATAGACTCAAGCCCGCCGGTTACACGCTCCATGGGTTCACGGGAGTGCCAGTGACTATTGAAGGGGTGATTACCCTCGACGTAACCGCTGGCAAAACTCCTACTACCCGAACGGAGTCGATAGACTTCATGGTCGTAGATGTCCCAGCAGCCTACAATGTCATTTTGGGTCGGCCCGGCCTGGCCGCCCTTGAAGCAGTTCCTTCTGCCTACCATCTCAAAATGAAATTTCCCACTCGGGCCGGAGTAGGAAAAGTAAGGGGCAATCAGGAAACGGCCAGAAAGTACTACATGACCTCTACCCTCGGACCCGTCCTCTCCTTAGAAACTCTGGAAATCCCCCAAGACACTGCTCAGCCGACCTCCGAGCCGGTGGACAAATTGGAGGAAGTGCTCTTCTCAGAGCAGGACTCGACTCGCAAATTCTTTGTTAGCAAGACCCTCCCGTCTGCCCTATTCTCAAACATTGTACAATGCATCCGAAGGAACAAAGACCTCTTCGCCTGGTCAGCTGTAGATATGCCCGGGATCTCCGAAGAGCTCCTGGTCCACCACCTGAGCGTTGTTCTGGGGTCCAAACTGGTTCAGCAAAAGAGGCGCAAGTTCGCCCCCGAGCGTCAGCTCGCTATTAAAGAGGAGGTGGACAAGCTCTTGAAGGCTCGGTTCATACAGGAGGTGAATTATCCTGAGTGGTTGTCGAATGTAGTGATGGTGAAGAAGTCCAATGGGACTTGGAGGATTTGCATTGATTTTACCGACCTCAACAAGGCTTGCCCCAAGGACCCATTCCCTCTTCCGAGCATAGACACCCTGATCGATGCAACCTCGGGACATGAGCTCCTCAGCTTCATGGATGCCTTTTCAGGCTACAATCAGATCCAGATTTTCCCCCCGGATATCCCGAAGACTTCGTTTGTGACCGACCAAGGCCTCTATTGTTACAGAGTCATGCCGTTCGGTCTAAAGAATGCAGGTGCAACATACCAACGCCTCGTCAACAAGGTTTTCCAGGCTCAGATCGGCCGGAACATGGAGGTGTATGTTGACGACATGCTTGTGAAAAGTATCCGAGGCGTTGATCATGTGACCGGCCTCCAAGAAGCGTTTGACGTTCTGAGAAAGCACAATATGAGACTCAACCCGAACAAGTGTGCGTTCGGCGTCTCATCAGGGAAGTTCCTCGGCTTCATGGTTAGCCAATGAGAAATTGAAGCAAACCCGGAGAAAATCAAGGCCATATTAGACATGGCCCCTCCCAAGGATGTAAAAGAAGTTCAGAGATTAACAGGCCGCTTAGCCACCATCGGGCGCTTTCTCTCAAAGTCCGGGGAAAAATGCCTCCCTTTCTTCAAGGCCCTCAAGGGGGCTAAAGGATTCGAATGGGGACAGCAGCAACAGGAGTCCTTTGACCAGCTCAAGGCTTACCTCGTCAATCCCCCTCTCCTCAGCAAACCGATCCCTGGTGAACCCCTCTACCTCTACCTGGCAGCCTCCGAGCAGACCCTCAGTGCAGTTTTGGTGAGGGAAGAAGATCGGGCTCAGAAGCCCATCTACTATGTCAGCAAAGTGCTTCGGGACGCCGAGCTCCGATACCCGACGATAAAAAAGATGGCTTATGCCCTGGTAATGGCCGCGAGAAAACTTCGCCCGTACTTTCAGTCCCATTCGGTGGTCGTTCTTACCGAACAGCCGCTGAAGCAGGTCCTCCATAAGCCGGAGACTTCGGGTCGCCTTATGAAATGGTCCATCAAGCTGAGCCAACACGATATAACTTATCAGCCTCGGACCGCAATCAAGGCTCAAGCGCTAGCCGAATTCATAGTTGAGAGTACTATCCCTGAGTCCAGTCAAACAGTGAAGGGACCACCCCTCTGGTCGGTTTATGTTGACGGATCCTCGTGCAATGAGGGAAGCGGGGCAGGGGTCATTCTGGCAGGCCCAGATGACTTCATCCTTCAATACTCCTTCCGTATAAACTTCAAAGCCTCGAACAACGAAGCTGAATACGAGGCGCTAATAGCTGGTCTTGGGATGGCCCGAAATGCAGGGGCACAACGCCTGCGGATCTTCAGCGACTCTCAGTTGGTCGTCAATCAGGTCCTCGGCGAGTATGAAGCCCGCGATGACAAGATGGTTAAATACTTGGCTAAAGTCAAAAGCCTCATGGCACTGTTTGAAGAGGCCCTCATCCAAAGGATCCCCAGAGAAGAAAATGCTCAGGCCGACGCCCTATCCAAATTAGCCTCCTCTTCCCTTCAAGGCCTCGAACAGACTGTTTTGATAGAAGTCTTCCTGAAGCCGAGCATAGAGGACGATACACTTGACTCCGTTGAAACATTGCCTGTCCTCCTCGAAGACAATTGGATGAAATCCCTCGTCGAATTTTTAAGGGACGGACTCCTTCCCGAGGATCCGAAGGAAGCACGAAGAGTAAGAACTCGAGCCGAGCGTTACACACTAATCGGAGGCATCCTATATAAACGCTCCTTCACCCAGGTGGACGGACGGCCCTACCTGAGGTGCCTCTCCCCCGGGCAAGCCGACTACGCCCTTCAAGAACTTCATGAGGGCATTGGCGGGGCCCATTCTGGCTCCAGAGCCCTGGCGCGCAAAGTGTTGAACTACGGGTATTTCTGGCCCACTCTCCTACGGGACACCGAACGACACGTCCGGCAATGCAGCTCCTGTCAGAAGCACTCCGACATCCGATGCCTTCCACAAGCACCACTCACCTCCCTATCAAGTCCGATCCCCTTCGCAATGTGGGGGATGGATTTACTAGGGTCGTTTCTGCCAGCCCCCGGACAGCTCAAGTTCCTAGTCGTGGCAGTCGACTATTTCTCGAAATGGATAGAGGCCGAGCCCCTGGCCACGATTACCGAAAACAAGGTTGTTCAATTCTTCTGGAAGAGCGTGATCTGCCGATTCGGCATCCCCAGGGTCCTAATTACAGACAACGGAATGCAATTCACGGGGGCTGCCTTCCGAGCTTTATGTGAAGACCTCGCCATACAACACCGGTTCTCCTCCGTCTCCCATCCTCAGTCGAATGGCCAGGCCGAGAATGCCAACCGACAGATCCTTTCAGGCATTAAGAAGAGGTTAGACAAGTGTTCCAAAGGCTTGTGGGTCGATCAGCTGCCCAACGTGCTCTGGAATTACCGCACCACGAAGCAGACCCCAACAGGAGAGAGCCCATTCAATCTCACCTACGGGTCCGATGCCATCATCCCCCTAGAAGTCGGGTTACCCTCTCCTCGCCCGATAGCTTATGAAGAAGAACAGAACGCTAAGGAGCTCAGAGCAAGTCTAGATCTGATAGACGAAATCCGAGAGAGAGCTGCCATATGCCAGCAAACTTACCGAAGAAGGATCGAGCTAGCATACAACAAAAGAGTCCGCCCAACGGACCTCAAAGAAGGGGATCTGGTCCTCCGAAAGTTGGCCATCTCGTTCCCTAGTCAGAAAAGCAAATTGGCCCCGAACTGGGAGGGACCTTACAACATTTCTAAAGTAATCCGCCCCGGCACATACAGACTAGAAGATCTCGAAGGCAGGGAGATTCCCAGGACTTGGAATGCCGACCATCTCTTAAAATACCAAGAGAGAGCAACAACGCCTCTCTAAGTAATTCGAGATGTCGAACCGTTCCTTTCCTGTTACTTGTAGTAATTTTCTTTTATTTTTCTTTGTAATAACGGCTAGCAACTTTAGAAGCAGCCGATCATTGGATATTAATAAATAAAGTTTTTTCATATTTTAGCTACTGTTAAATCTCTCTGCTTTTAACTCTTTAATCTAACAATGGTTTGGAGTTCAAAACTTGGCTCGATTCTACTTCGCAAGTTCGCTTCTAAGCGAGCTAGAAGTAGTTCGCCATTCGGAATTGCTCCCACAGCCGTTGAACTAATCTAACGATGGTTTGGAGTCCAACACTCGGCTCGACTTTACTTTCCCGGCTCGCCCATAGGCGAGCCAGAAGTAGATCGCCGTTCGGAATTGCTCCCACAGCCGTTGAATGGTTCGGAGTCCAACACTTGGCTCGATTCTGCTTCGCAAGTTCTCTCCCAAGCGAGCTAGAAGTAGTTCGCCATTCGGAATTGCTCCCACAGCCGTTGAACTAATCTAACGATGGTTCGGAGTCCAACACTCGGCTCGACTTTACTTCCCCGGCTCGCCCATAGGCGAGCCAGAAGTAGATCGCCGTTCGGAATTGCTCCCACAGCCGTTGAATGGTTCGGAGTCCAACACTTGGCTCGATTCTGCTTCGCAAGTTCGCTCCCAAGCGAGCTAGAAGTAATTCGCCATTCGGAATTGCTCCCACAGCCGTTGAACTAATCTAACGATGGTTCGGAGTCCAACACTCGGCTCGACTTTACTTACCCGGTTCGCCCATAGGCGAGCCAGAAGTAGATCGCCGTTCAGAATTGCTCCCACAGCTGTTGAATGGTTCGGAGTCCAACACTTGGCTCGATTCTACTTCGCAAGTTCGCTCCTAAGCGAGCTAGAAGTAGTTCGCCATTCGGAATTGCTCCCACAACCGTTGAACTAATCTAACGATGGTTCGGAGTCCAACACTTGGCTCGATTCTACTTCGCAAGTTCGCTTCTAAGCGACCTAGAAGTAGTTCGCCATTCGGAATTGCTCCCACAGCCATCAAACTAACCTAACGATGGTCGGGGTCCTATGGCTCGACTTTACTTCACCGGCTCGTCCTCAAGCGGGCCGGAGGTAGATGGCCATTCCGAACTGCCCCCACGACCATCGAGCCGAGCGGACGAGGTACCGACCCCCGTATATGGCAAAAAAACCTTCCGAGGCGAAACCACCGTCAGATCGTCTCAAAATGTGTGCTAGAGTGTGATGAACGGATCTGATTAAGCCACATGTCCACAAAACGACAAGATAACATTTTCTTGGGAACTGGACCCGCCTCAAGATTCGTGCCACCATCCAACGGCTCTGATCACCTCACTTCGCTCGGCCCCAAACGCCGAGCGACAGGCAACCAGAATCAACCTTCGGCAAAAGTCACTCCGGTTACCGAGCTACGAAAGTGCAGCCGATCCGTGCCGAGCAAGTATCCAGCCGAGCCTCGAAAGAAAGTTTGAGTTAAGCTTTAGGGGACTTTCCCCTCGGTTCTGGAATTTGGTCATCACCTCATCCACCGTGATCTCCCCTGACCCTGACACCCACATCGGAGCCGTCAGAATCAGGAGAAGATCATGGTGGAAGAGCGACCACCCATCCTCCCGAAGCGACCTCCCCCAAGGTTCCGGACTTCGGTCATCACCTCTTCTATCGCGATCTCCCCCGATCCTGACCCCCACATCGGAGCCGTCAGAATTGGGAGAAGATCACGGTTGAAGAACGGCAACCCATCCTCCCGAAGAGCCTTTCCCTCGGGTTCGGACTACGGTCGCCAACTATTCTACCTTGTCCTCCCCCGCCCCTGACACCCACATCGTTACCGTCAGGAACGGGAGAAGAACAAGGTAGAAGGGTAACCACCCCTCCGAACCTCTCGAGGTCAAAATTTTTCAAGGTTGGCATCCGCCCAAGGGCAGACACCATCGATGCCACTAAAGTTCAAGACTGCAATGACTAAAACTGCAAGGGGGTGTGGTACTTATAGCCTTCCCCCAAGAGACTATCATTATGACCCTCGTGAGTCCAACAGTCACGCCTAGGGAGCTGAAGCGCCGCGTATTAATTAAAGGGCACCACTCTCAACGCCCTTGGGAAGATGGAACGCCCCCACGGATCCAGGAGCACCATTAATGCTGTTAGGGAACTGGTCCCATCTTTTCAGAACGACACTCGAACGGCCAAGGGCCCGCACTCCTAATCAGGCCGCGTGGCCGCAACTTCGAAACAGCTGTACCTTGGCTGCCACACCGAGCCGAACCTGAAGGCGCCGAGCAAGATTCAGAACCGCAGCTAAAGCGTGAGTTTCGAGGCCAAGATGCTCGACGAAGCAAACACTCGCCTCGCGGTTCAGTTCGAGCCTACCCTAGCTAGCGCAATTACAGCACAACAAGAAGCCAGCAAAGGAAAGTTCGGACAAATCAACTCCAATTTTATTAATATAACTTGGATAAATTTACAAAAAGATTACAACAAAAGACAGTTCAGAAGCCCAAAGACACGACACGACTCGTTCACTGCCTCTGCGGAAGGGGGACGCTCCGGTTCAGCGATACCTTGGGTCGGCGCTTCTTGACCTCCGAGCTCGTCTTTAGACCAATGAATCGAGACGCCCCCTCGCTGCTGACCCTGACTGTCGCTCCAACCGAAGCACCACTTGAAGACACCGCTACCCCACTTTGGGCGTCGGCTGCTGTCCTACCTATAATGGGGGTTCGGCTCACGGCTTGATAGAACGTAATCCCTCACTCAATCTCTTCGCGAGTGCACGAGGTGCTCCGGACATTAGCCCTCACCGACTGAGGTTTGAGCCGAGCAACCACTTCCTCCAGTTCGACGATCTGGTCCTTCAACGTGTCGTCCTTTACAATCACTTTGAATCGAGGAAGTTTCGCCGAACCAGGATACTCCGTGTTGTCAGATATAACGCGGCGCAAATGGGTCACCTCGATGCTCTTATCGACCGTCACCCTTTGCAGCTGTTCTACCTTCCTTGCAAAGTCATCTCGTTCGGCCGAAACTCGGACCAACTCTTCCTCCTTCGCAGATAGTTCGGCCTCGACTATCCGCAGATGGTGCAGTTCGACCAACACCTCACTGTACCTAATCTCCAAGTTATGAAGTATTCTCCTCGTCAGATGAACCTCGCCCTCGAGACGATCCTCCCAGGACTGCTGAAATAACTCTGCGCGGTGCCGATCCGCCGAGGTGAAAAGAGTCTGCTCAGCAATCTGAAATGAAAAAGGGACAACATTGAAGTACTATATGGCCGAACCAAACACTTAGACAGAAGTCCGAAATCAAAAACACTTTTCATTCATCAAAAGCGGTGGCCAGTCCGCAAAAGGCATTACATTGTTTGAAAGAAAACAAAACAAAAAACTACAAAAAATTGCGAGGGGATCAGGGGTCCACCTGCGTCGCCACTTTGACCACGGGCGCGTCGCCAGATGGCCCCTCGACCCTCCCCTCGATCTGGGCGTTCGCCACAGGTGGGTCGGCCTCCTCCTCCTCCTCATCGCCTTCGACCTCGTCGCCTTCGCCTCCCTCCTCCTCACCGCCTTAGGGCGACCCGGGCCACAGCCTGTAGCCGACCCGCTCGAAGCCGGGGACACGATCCTGAACATGGTCGAGTGCCCTCTGATAGGACCTCTCCATGTTCTCGGCCATGTGTTTCTTCGCCTCGGCCTCGACCTCGGCCTCTACCTCGGCCCTAATCTTCACGGCCAGCGCCTCCTTCTCCGCCTTCAGGTCGGCCAGAAACTTCGCCGACGCGGCCAGCTCCTCGGCAGCCTTCGCAGCCTTGGCAGACTCCGCATCAAATCGCCCCTTGGCTCTCTCCAAGTCGGCCACAAGATCGGCAACCCGGACTTCCAGGGCCTCGACCCGCCTCTGCTCGGCCTCGAGTTGCCGAACCGCCTTGACCTTCTCCGCCCTGTCCTTGTCACTAGCGGCCTTCAGCTCCTTCTCCTGCGCGGCGAACGTCTCGAGGAGGTGGCCGAAGTGGCAAGTGGCCTGCGAAGACAATGGTAAGCGCAATATACAAGCCGAGCAGTAAACTTGAAGAAATTCGCAAGGAGACACTCACCGACACGAGAGACTGAGCCACTTCGTAGGTGTCGTCGCCGACCGTCCCCACCTTCAGCGCGGCTCTGTCCTTCGGGGTCGCCAAGTGCTTGACGACCTGCACTGACATCTGCGAGTTGCTGAGGAATCCGTCGTGATTCTTCACCCGCCAGTTCGGCACAAACAACTACTTGTGCTGCTCGGTCAGGATCTCCTCGGCCGCTTTGGTCAACGGCGGAGCCTTGAGCGATCAAAG
This sequence comes from Hemerocallis citrina, assembly GCA_017893485.1. Taxonomy (NCBI): domain Eukaryota; kingdom Viridiplantae; phylum Streptophyta; class Magnoliopsida; order Asparagales; family Asphodelaceae; genus Hemerocallis; species Hemerocallis citrina. The sequence continues at coordinate 154,921,421 of CM030362.1, forward strand.
GCCCCCTCAACCATGGTCGGGGCCACAGGGACCGAGGGCTCCTCGGCAACGACCACCTCCGGAGGTGCCTCAGTAGCCGGAGGAGGCGGGGTGGTAGTCGAGGCGACCGTGGGCTGCGGAGTCGACGAAGCAGCCGCGGTCGCCCTCTTCCTCTTCCTGCTCCTGGCCAACTTGGACCTATCGGCCATCATAGCGTTGAAATCGATCTTCATCGCTTCTGCATCGGACAACAAAAAATGAGTCAGCAAGACGAACTAAAAACTTGGAAGAAAAACGAAAATAGATGAGATGTCAGGAGCATACTCGGGTCGATGGGGCTAAGGCCGGACCCGAATAGCACCTCCTCCGTCAACTCCCTCCAACTCAGCAAGGGGAGGGCCATGATCTTCCTCGCCACCTCCTCCTCGGCCTCAGACAGTACAGGGTCGGCTCTCGCAAATTTCGGCACCTCCGGTTTCCACCGGGTAGGAATCTGCCGTATCGGATCCCCCCTTAATATAAAATACTTCTCTTTCCAACCCTTGATCGAGTCCGGGTTTTCTATGATCTTAACACCCTTCCTCGACCCCAAGTAGTACCGATGCTCTGTCCTGTGCATCCGGTTTATTCGATACAAGCCTCGAAAGACCGTTAGGTCCGGCTCGACTTCGGCTTTGCGGCACTGAAGCAGGAAAGCATTCACGTGACGCCATTTATTCGGCATAAATTGGGTCGGCGCGAGACAGAACCAGCCGAGGATCTGGAGGATGAAAGGATGCAGTGGAAAACGTAGTCCGGCATTCAAGGAGTCGAAGTCGAACATGCACATATCCGACGATGACAGCTTGGAATTCGCTCGCATCCCGGGGCCGGGGATCATCAGCTTGTACTCCGGAGGGATGGCGAATCCCTTTTTGATCCGGAGGAGATCCCTCTCGGATAGCACCGAAGTGATCTCGTCGGCTTCGGTAGGAAGAGCCGGGTTGGGTTCTTCGAGGACTTTCGACTTTCCGTAGATTGCTTTCTCCAAAAGGTCGCCCTCGTACTGCCTGACCCCTGAATGCCCGGACAGAACAGAGGGATATCGTCCCATCTCGGGGGCTTGCTTCGGGTTTTCAACGATCACCTTGACCACGGGAGACTGGGTCGCCACCCTCCTCTTCTTCTTCTCCTGTCTCGCCTCGGCTGCAGACGGCTCGGCGGCCTGCTTTCCCTTCCTTCGGATCTCCGCCCTTCTCCTCTCCTCGGCACCATCGTCGCCCGAAGACGAGGTCCCACTCCCCGAGTTCACTCTTGACATCTCTAGAAAAAAGCTAAGGCTAGTAGACTGACCTTTGAAGTGACGTTCACGGTCGGAAAGTGCTCGACGGAAATCGCCTGGCCCATGCGACAGCTAACGTCACCACCTTGAAGCAAAAGTCGCCTCTAGCAGAGAGCTCAGAGAGCAAAAGTGAATTCTTGGAGTGAAAAGTGAGAAATGAACTTGGGGGTGGGAGAGTGAAAACTTATAACCCCAACTGATGATGGGCCTCCTTGGGAATCTCAAAGGCCCACTAAGAACCCAAAGCGCCAAGCGGAAAAGTTGCGACGTTTCGAAAAAGCAAAAACCTCAAATTACTTAAGTCCACGACTCGGCCACCGGTTTGCCAAGCCAAGGTATCGAACCACCTGGCTAAGCAACCGAGCCACTGAGTCCCATCAAAAACATCTAACCCCATACCTCGGCCAACAGCACTGAGGCTCCGAGCCGAGATGACGAGGAACCGACCCTCGTATATGGAGAAAAATCCTTCCGAGGAGAAGTCACCGTCGGATCTCTCCAAAATTCGCGTCAGAATTCGATGGACGATTCAGATTGCGCCACGCCCACAAAACGACAAGATAACGTTTTTTCGTGATCTGAATCCCATCCTCGTGATGCGCACCATGATGGACGGACCAGATCCGGCCACGTGTACCTTCCGAACTGCCTGCCATCGGCCTGCTCAACCGAGCTACCAAACAGCTTAGTCGAGCAGCCGAGCCACTGGGCTCGAAAAAGTGGAGCCATCGAGAGACGCTTCCTTCAAAATATCCAACCCCATACCTCGGCCAACAGCACTGAGGCTCCGAGCCGAGATGACGAGGAACCGACCCTCGTATATGGAGAAAAATCCTTCCGAGGCGAAATCACCGTCGGATCTCTCCAAAATTCGCGTCAGAATTTGATGGACGGTTCAGATTGCGCCACGCCCACAAAACGACAAGATAACGTTTTTTCGTGATCTGAACCCCATCCTCGTGATGCGCACCATGATGGACGGACCAGATCCGGCCACGTGTACCTTCCGAACTGCCTGCCATCGGCCTGCTCAACCGAGCTACCGAACAGCTTAGTCGAGCAGTCGAGCCACTGGGCTCGGAAAAGTGGAGCCATCGAGAGACGCTTCCTTCAAAATATCCAACTCAGTGCCTCGTCCAACGCCACTTATACTCCGAGCCGAGATGACGAGGAACCGACCCTCGTATATGGCGAAAAATCCTTCCGAGGTGAAGTCACCGTCGGATCTCTCCAAAATTCGCGTCAGAATTCGATGGACGGTTCAGATTGCGCCACGCCCACAAAACGACAAGATAACGTTTTTTCGTGATCTGAACCCCATCCTCGTGATGCGCACCATGATGGACAGACCAGATCCGGCCACGTGTACCTTCCGAACTGCCTGCCATCGGCCTGCTCAATCGAGCTACCGAACAGCTTAGTCGAGCAGCGGAACCACTGGGCTCGGAAAAGTGGAGCCATCGAGAGACGCTTCCTTCAAAATATCCAACTCAGCGCCTCGTCCAACGCCACTTATACTCCGAGCCGAGATGACGAGGAACCGACCCTCGTATATGGCGAAAAATCCTTCCGAGGCGAAGTCACCGTCGGATCTCTCAAAAATTCGCGTCAGAATTCGGTGGATGGTTCAGATTGCGCCACACCCACAAAACGACAAGATAACATCTTTTCGTGATCTGAACCCCATCCTCGTGATGCGCACCATGATGGACGGACCAGATCCGGCCACGTGTACCTTCCAAACTGCCTGCCATCGGCCAACTCAACCGAGCTACCGAACAGTTAGGTCGAGCAGCCGAGCTACTGGGCTCGGAAATGTGGTACCAGTAAGAGACGCAACCTTCAAGAACCCAACTCAGCGCCTCGTCCAACGCCACTCAGACTCCGAGCCGAGATGACGAGGAACCGACCCTCGTATGTGGAGAAAAATCCTTCCGAGGCTAAATCACCGTCGGATCTCTCCAAAATTCGCGTCAGAATTCGATGGACGGTTCAGATTGCGCCACGCCCACAAAACGACAAGATAATATTTTCTCGTGATCTGAACCCCATCCTTGTGATTTGCACCATGATGGACGGACCAGATCCGGCCACGTACCTTCCAAACTGCCTGCCATCGGCCAACTCAACCGAGCTACCGAACAGCTAGGTCGAGCAGACGAGCTACTGGGCTCGAAAAGTGGCACTGGTAAGAGACGCAACCTTCAAAGTATCTGACTTAGCACCTCGACCAACGCCACTTAGACTCCGAGCCGAGATGACGAGGGACCGACCCTCGTATATGGCAAAAAAACACGCCGACCCATATCAGCCGTTGGATCTTGTAAAAAAGCGCGCTCGTCATGATGGACGGCTCGGATCCTACCACGTCCACTAAACGACAAGATAGCGTTTTATGGGGATCCACTCTTAGATGGACGGCCCAGATGATGCCACGTACCTCGGATGGTCCGAGCCGAGGAGCCAGTCCACCGAGCCGAGGCACTGATCCTCCGAGCCGAGATGACGAGGGACCGACCCTCGTATATGGCAAAAAAACACGCCGACCCATATCAGCCGTTGGATCTTGTAAAAAAGTGCGCTCGTCATGATGGACGGCCCAGATCCTGCCATGTCCACTAAACGACAAGATAGCGTTTTATGGGGATCCACGCTGAGATGGACGGCCCAGATGATGCCACGTACCTCGGATGGTCCGAGCCGAGGAGCCAGTCCACCGAGCCGAGGCACAGATCCTCCGAGCCGAGGCGCTGATCCCCCGAACCGAGGAGCCGAGGAGCCGACCCTCGTATACGGCAAAAAAGCCTGCCGAGGAACGGGGATCGTCTGATTACTCCGAAATTCGCGCTCCCGCTGATCGAAGGTCCAGATTACGCCACGCCATAAATTAGTATTTAAAAGTCGATTTTCATTTATTTAAATCGTTTTATTTATTTAACAATTGCGAAAAATTGCTAAAAATTCGGGAAAATTAGCTAGAAATTCTAGAAAATAATTAAAAATTTGGGGGGATATTTTTGAGCCCCTGAACGAACAATTATTGCCTAAAATGTACTGTTAAGCCCCCCGAACGATTAGTTAACACATCGCAAAATTAAATAAATAGCCCGAAAAAAATAGATAAAAACTCGATACGGCCTCGGAACATTGTATGCCTTCAAAAAAAGAAGAAGTTACATTACTACCCACTTCAGGATTCAAAATCACCCATTCGGACCCCGATACAACTCCACTAGCAACTAAACCAGTCAAACTACTCCTCAAAGACTGATCGTCCTCAGCCTTTAGGAGTGGGGGGCTCGTGATGTGGCTAAAAATAGGGGTTTAATCGAGACCGTCCAAATTGGACACGAATCCTGAAGCCCAGGGGTAAAATAGTAATTTTACCTACAAACGGGTCTGAAGAAGGTACTGGGTCTCCTTCTTACAGATCCAATTACCCGTGAACGGATCCACCTCAACCGGATGCGGGCTTCAACCCGCAACAAACCCGGTCCAGCAGGATAGAATTAGGGTTTCTGATTAACATTAATCAACGGTCCTGATTCATATCTATCCTTTCACTGGGGATAAGGGATTATATTCCTTATCTATACACAAGAATTACATGCCTAATCTGTTCCCTAAGACGCCTATAAATACTTCCCATCCATCTCCATTAAGAGGTAATCAATCTTTCTCCAGTTTTTGCGCTCTTTCATAATCTCTCTGATTACTCACTTGAGCGTCGGAGGGTGCGTCGCCGGGAACAACCCCGGTGTCTCGCACTTTTTGCAGGTGCACGGCGGGAACGACGATCATACCCCGACGGAACAGGTATACAGGTTTACTATTCAGTTTTCCTAAGAATCCACAAATACTATCTGTTTGCCCCCACACCAGATTTAGCGGTAACAATTACTAACTTATTTTCTATTGTTTGCCACTCATATAATATAACTTTTATACTTTTGTTTACTATTTACATTTTATTTCCATACAGTTAATATTATATATTATTTCAATTATATATTGCTACTTTCACTATTATTTTATTTTGTTTCTCCAATTCCTTACAACTTTCATGTTATAGTACTGTTGTTTCGTCATTAGTTTTTACGCGTATTTACGTATAAAATATTATATGTTGATTTTCGTGCTATACCTGACAACTTATAAGTATTCGATATATGCTAATCATTATTCTATAAAATTATCATACCAATGAAAATTTTATGATATTATTTTATACTCATCATTATAATTTTTATTATTATACTTATATTATATTGTTTATTCTTTCAACTATAATTTAACACTCATATATTTTCAGATTTTTATCCAACGACATTCTCTTAAATTACTAATTCAATTTTATCTCGTAATATATAGTACTAGTTCAATTTGTGATTTTAATCATTCTACTGCTTATTACTTTCATAAATTTTGCTTACTAAGCTTATTAATAATTTATTAAAGTATCTATTGACTATGCTTCTCTTTATTCTTTACAATTGCTTTGTTTTTCAAATTCTTTCACAATTAATGACTTATTTTATATTTTCCTTTTTTAACTAATACTTTATCTAATATTTATTTTTTTTGTATGAAAATTTCTTTCAATCTATACTATCTTTTATGGACACGTTTCTTTTTCTGCTATTTTTCTAGTTTTCTTGTTTCGTTCTTAAAAACTCTGATATTCAAGAGTTGAGGTTGATTTATAGTTATGGTGACAGAGGAAAAAAGGGGGAAAAGAAAGAAGCAAAATTTGAAAGTGTAGTCGATTACGTCAACGGAGAATACTTGAGAATCAAGAAAAAAGCTCGAACGGAATCTTACAATCTTGGAGAAAAGTAGGGTTTAAACTTTAGTTTTCAATTAATAATTCATAGAAAAAAGATGATTAATCCGTGGATTTTCATGAAAAATTTGTGTGAACCCTTGTACTATTTGCAAACATGTATGGCAGATGTGTTGTCTGTAATTTTAATAGAAATGCAAAATCGACTCAAACCCTTGGATAAGCTTGGACCCCAAATCTATATTTACACAATATATTATGCGAAGTCCATTTTTGGTCCAATAATTTTTTCTGTTTTTCATTTTCAAATAAAAAGAAAAGAGAGCAAATGTAGGAAACAACCCTGATTCTTTCTTTATCTAAATTTTAAACTTAAATCATCTATATACAATATATTATGTTAAGACCACTTTAATTCAAGGCTTCCTCTCCTCATTTGCGAGACCAATTGCAAGAGCAACCACCACTTCTTTTTCCCATCAAATATCTAAACTCCAATATGAGCCCTTAATCATACTTCAGAATACATGTCAAATTAGAATGACCCAACATTTATCCTACCCTAACACCATCTGATCCCATGAACATGTTAAAAAATTCATGCCCATTAATAAAACGGAACCCATGTTCTCTGTGCGTTGTTTGCGCTCTCTCTCTCTCTCTTTGAGGTCCATTTTGATCTTTTTAGGTACAATTCTCAATTTATGATCTTGCAATGTCAAAATATGAAGAGGAATGTTAAGATTTAGAATTTTTATTCAATTTATTTGATCTTCCAAAACCTCGGGATTAAGTTCATCGTTATTTGAACTTTTCATACCGTATGATTAAGTTTAGGATTTTTTCCAATTTTATATGATCTTTCGAATTCATAAGGATACTAGGTTTGCCCATAGACACGTGCCTACGACACGTTTTCGTGAACGATGCAGCATATGAAAAGCCTTGTAAAAAGTTAAATATATGCATGTCTTCGTGAAGGATGATTTACATAGATGTGTATTTGGCAGTAGACATTGATGTATTCTGAGTTAAGTTTGTTGGTTTATATATTGCAGGATCATTTGTCAAGAGCTCGGGATTGAAAAAGAGTATTGTGAATCTACAACAATAGTGGATTGAAATTTTTTGCTATGTGTGACTTCAACATAAGAGATTTTATATTTGATTTGGAGCCGGCCATAAGTAGCAATACGTTTGCTAATGCAGTTATCACCTCAAATTGCATGAGTTCATTCCCTATTGTCATATTTTCATGTAGTTAACCATGTATGATTTTAAAGGGGTAAGAGAGAGAGAGAGAGAGAGAGAGAGAGAGAGAGAGAGAGAGAGAGAGAGAGAGAGAGAGAAAGTTTGTTTGTTGTGATGTACATGTGAAAACCTTTTGTTAAATGTGACAAGTACAATTACATCTCCATATTGATATGTCTATATCCATATACTGGAGAGCCTACTGCAAATTTGATCTGAAAAAGGCTTGTTGGCCCCAATTTTTGATATATTTCAGTGTATGAGATATTTTACATTCTTGAATATAGTTATAAATTAAAAAAAAAGAGCTATATGCCGGTAAAACTAATAACAAAGATGAAAACATTAGTCCCAACTCCCCAAAAATAATTACAGAGTAATTCACACAAAACACATAAGCCCAACTATTAGGCATTTCAAACATTATGAGAACATGAAGATTGCAGATGGATTGACGACTAAACCTGCCAAAAATCACGATCAAGGATGAAAAATCATTATAATGAAAAAAGAATCAATCAAGTCAAAACCAATGAGAATTTTAAAAACCAACAATAATAGTTTGTAAGAAAATTTATTTTCAAACCAATACCTGTCTAAATGACTGATGTACAAAAGAGTTTGCCTTCAAACTCGACGGCTTGAACACAAAATACGCTTCATGAGCCCAACATATATGCATAATAAAGCTTACGATTAGCATGCCCAATTGTGTGCCATATTTATGTGAAATTTTTTGTGAAATCTGTAACACCTCGGATCCCCGTTATCGGACATCCATGACACAACCAGAATCTTTGCCTTCAAATGCATCTCAACACAGTAAATAACATGGAAATTTTATAAACTTTTTATTGTCACCAGAGTTATTACATCATTAGTTACAAATATTAATTTTTCATTGAACAAGGTATACAAATTACATAAACTCATTACAACTTGATTACAAAAATATTCAAACTTCTCTTGCGAAGCTATCGGTTGTCTTCCAGATCGGCAATCGATTGGTCCCTGCCGAAATTCCGCTGTGTGGTCTATCTGCCTCCGTGGGACTTGCCCCGCGGCTTAAGCCTTCTACCGTACTACTTTGATATTAATGCACCTGCTCAAATGGTAGACCTGTATACTGCCACTCCACTTGGATGCCCTGCTGGGTTGGTTCTCCTGCCCTCTTGACCCGGTATCCAATACCTAATTAAGTAGGCACGTCAGTAATTCTACTGATGCAATGCTGATAAGATAACAACGATCTCTAGCTAGCACACCTACAATTCATCTTGAATACAAAGAAAACGTGCATCCTGATTTCCTAGTGTTTGTGTAAGCCAAGAACTGAAGTCTAATACAAAATGCAGACTATAAAACAAATGCACTTAATCTAATTTCAGCAAGAATCTGGACACACATGCATCCCACACTACATATGCTCCAGATCAAGCCGTTTCTCCAGTTTTAGGGATTCGAACCCTCACCATGCAATGCATTCTACTATTGTACACTTTCTGTTCCTGATAGACAAATCGTGGCTGAGAAGGCTGCAGATTAATCAGTCTCATCCGTTCTGCAGTCACTTAGTGGTGTCTCGGTTTGCCATTAGTGCTCGACGCCCGGACCCCACTCAAAAGCCGTGATGAACTAACAGATATGCAGCAGCATATCCATTGCGCAGAAGATCCATTTTGATTCGTTCGTGTCCACCAATCATAGAACATGACAGCCTCGAAGGAATAAAACTCCCTATCCACTAGGAAATTGACATCCCGTTCTTAACACGGTACTTCAAGAATCAACAGTGCAAGATAGGCACCCCAGCACGTATCCCTAATGACAGGAAGAGACAATCCCATGGTTATCACCACCTAGTGTCAACTCTCGGAACATGTCAGATTATAGGGAATCACCCCTAACACTAATTCGGTCTTCAAGCGAAACAATAAAGGAAACCTAATTAATGCAGTTTACTGAAAACATGTTGTTATCCAAACACACTTGGTGTCGATCAAACAATGTCGAGCCTGACTGGTCTGTCAAAATAATAATCATCACGGGAATTACATCCACTGATTCCCAATACCTTCACAGGTCATCGACCATTAACCCCAGCCCGTGACCCTCAACGAGTAGTCCAACGGCGCCAAAAGGATGCAATATAATTTGAATGAAGGTAAGCACACACATAACCACCAATTTCTGACCATTGATAGACTCAGGCATCGAGACACCAAACACAATCGACTGGAGCTATATCCTAACTCACTCATGCCCACCATGAGTACTAAGCACAGGAACTTGTCGAAGTTCCAGATGAAATGCTAAAAACATCTTTTGAAACTCAATAGCTCATGATCACCATACTCCGGTATGCAGAAGATTTCTCATCAATTGTCCAACAAAAGTAGTTCAAGTAATAGCAGTAGCTTCGACCCAAGCTACACTCATCGGAATCCAACAAAATCAGGTTTTCTAGAAGGGTAGGAGACTCTACCGTAATCCCCCAGTTGACATCTCTCTCAAATTCTTAAAAGAACTCAAGTCCCCGAGTTAACTTAAGCTTGAGGTTAATCTAAACAATATGTTGCTAAACTTGCAACTTCCATAACTTCCAACACATATTTCGAAAATGCTTGATACTACCAATTCTGGAAAGATAAGACCTTAGGCTACAACTCTCCAGTTAATCATTTTCTCAAATTCAATCATCTTGACACCATATAAACCTCATACACTCTCAGCTGTATGCTCCTTCATGCACTCGCTGCACCTTTCCGATATCATAAAAATTTGCTCACTCATCAGAATCACTTGATTCTAGATTTCATGAAAAGGTGGGGGTATCTACTACAACTTCCTAGTTGAACACATCCCTAGATTCAATCATTAAAGTCCTAAAAAACACCAATCTCTATAAAGTGCACATTCAGGGAAAAAGTAATTCTTTCAACAAACAGGGTCTTAACTTGACTGGATCTGCCCCAGTCTTTGGAAAATCATAACCTTCAACCTGCAAAATGGAATTACAATATTTCGGATGTTTTGGAAAGCTATGACTCCCTACTACAAATCTCTAGTTGATCAATTCTCTAAATTCTTAACACATGAATCTAGATTTACATATCTTCACAGATCAGTCAATTTATACACAGCTGAACCTGGTCTACTTTGAAATTCAATAACAAATCAACCTTAAGTCTGAATCTCATGAAATTTGAGTTTCTTAAACTAAACATGTAACACCCTGGATTTTTCAAATCCTAATTATATTTGGAATTGTTTGATTTTTCTTTTTACGTGTAGTGCACATAAAAATTTATGCATGCATTTTCCTAAAATATTTCATGAATTAGTAATTCCCATTTATTTTCTTAGAAGACTAATTTAATCCTAAACTTAATTTGTCCCTTTGTAGCCCACATTAGTTAATTATATAATTAAATTAGTAGAGCCCATAGTCTCTTGGCCCATTAGTGAGCCCATGTAATTTAATTAATCTTTATTTTAGTCTAACTTGTAGTGTAGACTCAAATAATAGACAATTAATTAATTAGCATGTACAAACTATGAGTGGGGGACACTAGGGTAACACATGCATGCACGAGAGTGTGCAAAACACACCCTTGGAGTGTGGCTGGATGGAATCAAGAGAGAGGGAGAGTGGATGAGGTGGAAAAGTGTTTATTTGCATCATGGGAAGTTATAGCAACTCCCTATTTCATCTAATCCCTTGATCCTAAACCACTTGATTAAATCCTAGCCATCTATTGTCATTCTAAAAGTGTATAATACCCCTATAATTCTTCTCAATAGTACATTACACAATTCATTAAGAGAGAGCAAAAGATTGAGAGACAATAGTGAGCAAAAGATTAGAGTGTGCAAAATTGTGTGTGTTCCAATCTAGAGGTGGCTGGCCAATCATCAAGGAAGCAAGGAGAGCTCGGGTTTTGCTTCAAGACATGGAGGAGATGACTTGTGGTGGCTCAAACTAAGAGGAGAAGGCCTCTTTGATCAATCTAGGAGTTCTTAGGAGTTCATTTCGTTTTTCTCCAATAAGGTGGGCAATTTTCTCTACTTCTAAGTAGTACCATGCTAGGTTTTGTGCTAATCATGTTAGACTAAATAGATGAAAATATTGCTCTTTGATAATACCATGATTTAGGTGAAAATGGAATATATGTGAAATTGTATGAAATGATTAAGTGAACTTGATTGAATGATATGTTGTTTGTTGTGATATTTTGAATATTGATTTTGCATGCTAAATTAGACTAAATATTTATCCATGTCAAAATAATTGTGTTTATGGGAAAAGTGAAATTTTAGAAATTGTGTGTTTATGAGGAAAATGCTAATCGTAAGAACCTCCCTATTGGGTAATAAATTATGCTTGTTGTGATTGATGTTAAATAATCCTAAAGCTGTATGTTAGTTATCGAAAACATGATCATTTTGCAGTTTAGGCCAAGTTCTAGAAATGAACAATTTGTGTGTTAATCAAAAAGAAAGAAGAAGTGATTCAAATTTTCGGATTTCATTGCTGAGCAGTCTACCGAATAGGCGTAGATAGTCGACTGTCCTGAATTTCTAGTTCTTCGAGTTGTAATTCTCACAGAACAGTCGACCGTATATGTTTAACAGTCGACTGCCCTGTCCATTTTATTTTTGAGTTTTAAAGCATTGCAGAACATCTGACTGGTCATGTTTAACAGTTGACTGCCCTGATCCTTGTATTTTCGAGTTTTTAAATCTTTACAGAACAGCTGACTGGCCAAGTTTTAAGAGTCGATTATCCCGACTATTTTCTTTTTCGAGTCTTTTAAATCCTCACTGAACAGTCGACCGACTATGCTTCAAGAGTCGACTGTCCAGACTATTTTGATTTCTCAGGTTTTAAATTGTCTCTTGAGAAAAATAAATGTACTGTTTAAAGAAGTTTTCAAAAGAGAATGAAGATTGAATGTGACAAATTAAAAAAAAAAATGAATCTATTTGTCTTATGCATGAAAATTGTACATGAAAGTGAAGTTAAATATCCTGATGAATTATGAAAGGTTTTATGAATATGAATACACAAATGCTATGGACATGAAATGAGATTTTTGAACTACAGGGTAGCTAAAATTCTATTACCGGCAATTGAACGAATTAAATTGTAAAGTTGAATTATTTAGATGAAAGTCCAGGTTGGTCATGTTGTTAATTGAGACCGGTGTAGAGGAAAGAGCTAACTCTAGGGGTTGATTTTATTCATGATTCAAATAAACTAAGGATTTAGACACATAGTGGTGATGTGACGAAAGTGAGAGAAAAACACGAGTATGAGGGCCATCGGATTGGCAGTGTGAGAGTGATTCACAGACTGCCTGCTTGATGCGTCATGACATTGCGTGAGCACTGTTCTGGAATTATCGTCCCGGTGGCGACGCTTGTGGGGTGTTTGGTGACTGCTGGTGGTGCCATCATTCCGTGGTGGAGGTTGAATTGTCCATAGTCTTCCTGCTTGATGCATCATGTCAGTGCGTGGGATTCCCCTCCAGACTGCCTGGACATGGGCTCGTAGATCATAGAACATCTAGGATACTTGCCGTAGTTACTGTAGTAGTTTAAGTCACAGTGAGGGATTGAGCCCTATAAGATGAAGTACGATTAAGGGCTTGCCCTCGGACCTATGTAGTATGGGATGCATAGAATCCGAACAAGTGCGCAAGTGCGCATTAGTGTCATATAACATAACAACTGCATTAAGGACTAAGTGCACAACACAACACGGCATCTATAGGATAGTCCCCGAAGTTTTTCTTGTGACAAGTGTGTGTTTTCCACGTAAGAGAAAATTGATGTTTTATATCCTTGCGTCAGTTGAATGAACTGACAAGCCCACAGTTTCTATGCAGGGTAAAGAAATTGACAAGAATAAGTATGCAAGCTGCTTAAGGAATGTTTCAGGTGTCGTATATTTTATTCATGTAATTATTGTAATTTGCTTCCGCTGTTTAAATATAGTTTAAAGATGTAACTCTGATGTAATGAATGTCTTAAATTTCCTTGTAAAATTGTACGAAGAGAAGTGTAAAGATCCTGTGGAACTTCGAATTCAGTTTGTATTTGGAATTTGGGGTGTTACAAAACATATACCATTCCATTGTGTCCAAAAATTGCACTTAGATTCATCCTACACAAAGAGTTATGACTCCTCAAACATAGCATAAAATTTCAGTTGCTCTTCACCAGAGTTTTTACTACTTCATACTATTTATTTTTGAAAGCTCATCAAATGACCTCTAAAAATTCCAAAATTTGAGAATCATCAAATAGACTCATACCAAAAGCTAGTCCAAAAGTTTCATAGTAATATTATAAACATACAAGGAGTTATGACCATGTGAACTTCAGACAAAAAATAGTCAGCTTTCAGCTGCAACTTCCAGACCAGTGCATTCTACAATTTCTTTGAGGTATCAAACGACCTCAGAAAAATATGAAATTTAAGAATATAGTTTTAGACACATACAAGTGCATCTGCAGAAATTTCTAGCTCAAAATAGCCAGCCTACACTGAGTTACAAAATCAGAAAGATACAGCAAAATTTCACAGCCGGCAGCATTTTCAGCTGCTCACTGTCCGGAATTGAACCAATTGTTTTGGCTACTAAATTGCTTCCAAATATTATGAAAAAATTCATGGATGCTATATATACATAGAAGAACAAATCCACCAAATTTGAGCCCCAAATTACGAACTGTTTGAGAGCAAGAAATTTTCAAACTCATACCTCACAAGCATGCTTCTTAACAAAAGCTCAAGAAAAAAATGTTCTTACCATACAACCATCTTTTTCTTAGCATGCCACTATTATACATGATAATCAAAATTTCTCTAACTATTTCCACATGCTAAAATTCACATACACATCAAAACTAAATTTTTAGAGTTAAGAGAAATCACCCACATGTAGTTGCAAAAATCTCCTTGCAGCTTTGCTTGCTCCTTCCTTTGCTCCTTGCTTGTAGAACTTGCACCACCCTACTACTCTTCTTCTCTTCCCCTACTCAAAGACTCCTCTTTTATCTTCTTCTTTACTTTTTTTTTTGGAGCAAAAGCAAGACAAGAAGAAAAAATGGATGAGAAGAGGATGGAGTGGGTATTTTATAGGAGATGGGGAGTTAAGGTTTCTTGGAGGATGGAGGGTGGAGATGGAGTAGTGTGGAGTGAGGGGAGATGTGTGGTAGGTTGAGGTTCCAACACATCAAGTAGAAGCTTCTTGGAAGTTTCTTGGAAACTCCTTGGAAACTTCTCATTCTCCATAAGTCCACCACACATGGTGAATTGTTTCCACCATTGGATCTTCATCAAGATCCAAGCCATGATCACATGATGCTACGGTTCCTAACCCTAGGTTAGTTCAAGGAACCCTAGGTCACTAATTCTAACCCTCGTGCACAATAGAATCCACATTCAATTCATGCACTAGCTCAATTTAAAATAACCAATATTTTTAATTTAAACTTTATAAAAGTATATAAAAATTATTATTTTCTCCCGAAAATTATCTTCTCAAAACAATCGGGACAATCTATAGTTTAATTGAGAAGATATCCTGAGTCTATCTTATTGGGTTCAGAATACCTCATATATCTAAAATCTCTCAATTAAAACTGATAATTATTAGAAAAATATGTAATCGTGTGCAAATCTTGACTGTGCACGGATTACTGTGCAAAAAAAGCCATATGTTATTTTGCTGGGTATTACAAAATCATTATCACCAACTATATAAGTCTTCTCCAAATATATCATAGTTATCCATCTAAGGAATTGTTCATTTATCAAAGCTTGTTACATTAATACCAAAGCAAAAGTCCTCCTTGAAAACAACAACATCAATGAAAGACCATTTTCTAATGTCCCTGGACTGCTTCAAAATGTCTCAACCACATAACATTATCACATGATACGCAGAAAAAACAAATCTAAACAAAAGTCGTCATTACTAAGGATATACCAATACTAGACATGACCAAAAATATAATCGGAATTCACTTGTTACATTCTAGTTCTAGTGTAGAAATACCATTATTTTTGTTCCTCCCTCCCACACTGCACATTAAAAACCTATAACAGCTGGTTTCAGTTAACGAACTATGTGATCGGTGCAGGGCACTACATTCCACAGCTGGCTTTGCTGATGGTGAAGTCTAAAATGCATTTTATCTTGAAAACTTTCATTTCATATATAGCTATTTATGTCTACTTATCTCTCTATTAGTGAAGGTGACCATCTAATATTAGTGAAGGCGTCCGTCTAAGCTTTGGAAGAGGCTGATGAAGAAGAGAGAGACATAGAAATAGGTGTAACAACCCAAAAAAATTTTTTGTATTTTTTTCTACACCTACTCAATTGAATATTCATTTATATTCTAGAATACTAATAGGAATTTTAGTAAAAATTTCAACAGAGTCTCCCCTCAAATATTAGCCATTTTACAGCAATTCCTTACAAAATTTTGCTAACAATTAAAAATATCACATCACAGGCAGTTAATATCAATCCTCCCCAGGCCAATCCAAGCAATATCACACTAGCATCATATATAGGGCTCTGGGGAAAAATATCTTCATATGATGCAAGATACAAAATAAAAACAAGATTTCGTTTGAAAACATAATGGATTTTTAGAAAAACCTTTGAAAAACCACACACAGAACCTAATACTCGACAACTTTGAGGGTACGAGTTTTAACATACTATATCCTATCACTATATATCATCATCCCATACAAATACTTACATAATCTCCCAAAATACAAAATATTACACAGATTTACATAATCCCTCATTCTACATAACTTAAGTTAACAAAATATACAACTAATACATCATCCACCAACCCTACTACCAAAAAAAAGATTCCAGGGTTGTTACAATAGGGATCAAACACTATGATTCGAGTCTTAATATGAGTAGTTTTTTTTTTACCCTTTGGAAGCCCACCCCGCCTAAACAAACAGTAAGAGTTTTTCAAGAATCATTCAAAACCAATGATAATTAATAAAACAAACAGTAAGAGTTTGTAGGAAAATTTATTTTCAAATTAATGCCTTTTAAACTGGATGATGTACAAAAGAGATTGCCTTCAAACTTGATGGTTTGAACCCAACATGTTCTTCATCACCCTACCAAAAGTGAAAGTATCAATATGTACATAACGGGTGAGTGTAGACGACAATCTGGCCATCAATAAGAAGTATTAAATTAGCGGCAAACATAGGATGTAGTTGCATTAAATATCAATTTACCTTATTGCAACCCCATTTGATCAATGTAGTTGCATTTATAAACTTGAGGTCCATGTGAGCTTCATCCAGTCCTATTACAGTTCAAATACAAATGTCATACAACAGTTAAACAATAATGTAAAAAGTTTATTGAAATAATTGGATAGATTTGTTACTTTTTAATCAAAATTACCTGTATTTTTTGAAATCACTATAAATGAACTTCAGGATAAACAATTTTGTTGTTGAGATCAAACAATCTTCTGGTAGGAGTAGAAAAATACGATCAAAACTTGTAGACCTAGAGAGTGCAACATAAAGCTGTCCGTGAATGAAAACTGGTGAGCATAAATCTATCCCCACAATATCAACAAATTGTCCTTGTGAATTATTTTTCGTTACAGCATACGCTAATCGAACTGGAAATTGGAATCTTGTCATTTCAAAAGGTAGGGCCGAAGACGAAGATGAAGGGGTTAGAGGTATTCTTGGAATAAATACCAAATTTCCTACTTTATCGCCAGTTAAAATCATAGCCTCAATTAAACGCGATGGTTGTGCACACCGAACTACAATTAACCTGGGGCCATTACACATACCATCTGTAGCGCCTCGAATTTCAAAATACGGTAATTCGTAGCACAACAGGATCTTTACTTCATTTTGTACAATTTTAATAGGAATTTGAAAACTTTTATTACATCAAGTTATTTTACAACAACGCTACGGAAATTAAATAAAGTACAACATGATATAAGTGTACAATTTAAACATCAACAACTTAAAATGGAAAGTAATCTTTAGCATCAATCATATTTATATCGCCTTGCAAATCCAATGCCTTCATTTGAAACTGTTGGCACGTCCGTTGCTTACAACCGACGCAATATTATAAAACAGTGATCCTCACTATGCTGTAATATAACAATTTACTTACTTTAGCAACCACACACTTGAATGCATTACAAAGTGTAAACATGACTATCCTAAACATGTCAGTGTATGTTATGCCTTAGATGCCTAATGCAGTTGTTTACACTATGATGCACTAATGCATGCTTGTTCGGATTCTATGAATCCTCTCTACATATGTCCAAGGGCAAGCCCTTAAGGTACTCCACATTATAGGATTTATATGCCATGCTATTCAACCTATCCCAATGAATATACTCCAATGCGTAGTCATCGAAGAGTCACACCCCAGGATATTGGACCTTACCGGCCTACCCCTAGCCCACCTCAGTGGATTTATCGAGCGTATCCTCAGCCACGAACCCTAGAAAGTGGATATCTTGCAACTACGAACCAGCCTACCCCTAACCCACCTTAGTGGATTTACCGAGCGTATCCCGCCCTTCCCAAACATTCCTAGGGACTGTAGTCCCTTTACCAGCCTTTCCGATGATAGATGGGTGTACCCCTAGCCCATATACATGGATTTACCGGTCGTACTCCTCGATCTTGGACCCCTAGGAGCTGCACATTCTTTACCGGACATGTTCGTCATTGTTTCTATCATATCTTCTTCTAGTGCCTTTCCCTAGTTTAATTAACATCATCACAACCTAGATGCTGATTTACCCTCCTACCGGTCTTAATAAATACCGAGAACGATGACCCCATATTGGCTATTTATCAAATTAATTAATCATTTCATCACTTGTCAGTACATGAGACTCATTTAACATCTAGATTACACCAATCCTCTCAATAATAGAGATCAATTAGGTCATGACTAACTTCAACATAAATCTTTTGTTCTTTATTCAATAATCATTTACTTAATTTATTTTCTTCACAATTTTAGACCATGCAATAAATAACATTAGAAGACAATGCTTGTAATCAACTTCTTGAAGACCAACACTTAGTTAATTCGCCGAAATTATTTACTTCAACAATTTCCCATATTCTTTGATTAATAAAGCTTCTAACATTATCCTAGTATAGTTTGAGTACTACGTTCTTTTCTAATATCAAATTCTATACAAGTCTCTTAATAAAACAATTTATTAGGACTTCGATTTCAAAACTCTCGCTCATATTTTAATTCAATTATTCAATCACTTCAATTATTTTTCCTAAGCCAAAAATTCGTATTCATGATATCTTGTAAAAGTGTTCAATTTCTTTAATTAATTTACTCAACTCAAATATATTTCTTATTATAATATTAACCCATAACTCCTTAGAAAGAATATAAATTTTTAGGCTCCCAATATATACTCAAAATAGTGAGGAATTATTTCTAATTGTCTAAATAGCATCTAGAATTAACTCTGTAATTTTTCTCAAATTTTAAAAGGTCAAAAAACCCCCCAAAAAATCTCAAAATGTCGAAAATGCACATTTCTGTGCATAAGCAGTTTCGAACCCAGGACCCCAAGGCACCAGCGAGTGCCATGTGGCGAGCCCAGGCGCAATCATGCTATCGCTAGCCACTCAGGACAAGTGTCCAACCTAATTATATATGGGTTTTATTATTTATAACCCAGTCTCTTTCTTCTTCTATTTTTAATTTCTCATATACTCTACAAATTTATCTGTTTACAAATTTATTTGTTTTCCCAATTTAATAGTTTGTAAATTATATCAACAATCTCCATAAATATTTGTTTACTAATTCTAACCACAATAAAAGTATTTTTTATACATACATATTGTAATTGGTGATTTTTAGAACAACATAACCATACACTTTCATTTATTAATAAAAACTACATCTTTTAACTACAATTCAAGATTTCATATTTTTGTTTCCTCTTTTTATTAATTTCATGAGAATATATTTCATCTCCCATCAATCTACAACTCTCCCTATTGTTTACCCAACTTGTTTGTATAATTTAACAACTTGTTCATAAAAGATCATTTTCAATTCATGCAACTCAATTATGGCACACTAACATGTACCCAACAACACCTCCATAACTCTATTTGTATTTTCAAGTTACTAACATGACAAATTAATAAGAATTCTTCTAACTAGCATGCAATTTCTACTAATAAGATTAATACCACATGCAAAATAACCACACTAGAAATCTAAGAGTTCATGCTACATAATCATTACAACTAATTGAACATGCATACTATAATTTATTAAGAAAGAAAGGAAATCACCCACCTCTTTGATGAAAATGCAATTAGAACTCCTAGAACGAAAGCTCCTAGCTCCACACCGATTGCTCTTCTCCTCCAAAGTAGCCTCCAAGCACACAAAGAAAACCGGCCTCTCTTTCTCCTTGCTCTCTTTCTTTTTCTCTCCTTTTGATTTAATTACTTTTATGCAAATGTGAATGAAAAGATGTAGGTCTTTATAAGACATTTGTGTGGTGGAGAATGATCCCACTACTTCACACAACTACCCACTCACCTACATCTCCTATCCACTCCCCTATCTCTTTTCCAAGGCCGGTCATTGCTTGGGGTGCACAACACGTGCACGTGCACCCAATGTGCACACTCTTCCTTATTTATTTTATATTTTCTTATTTATTAGTTGTTACTAGGTTGTTACAAGACAAGTTTGGTTGCATTTTTCTCTCTTGAAAAAGCATTTAATAAAGAACTAAATTCTGGGCTTTTAATTTCCTAGTGGGCTTAACTTAGTCTTTTAGGCCTATGGACTTTAATTTAGAATAGATAATAAAATGAGACAAAATAAATAAGAGAAAACTTGTACATAACTTAGAAAAATTTTAGAACCAAAAAAATGAAATAAAAATTACACGTGCGTTGCACGTGCAAAATGGAAAAATTGTATTTTTATTCTATCATTTCTCCGGGATGTTACACCATCCTCTGGTGCAATATTCCTTAGCAATATGATTGGGCACCCCACTTTCAGCTCGAGTTTAAATGGTGGTTACCCGGGAGGATCTAAAGAGTTCAAAAACTCGTTAGGGTATCGATTGGTGATGTTTTGATCAACTCCATCCTCCTCAGACATTTTATCTGCAGCAAGAAACATATATTTTGGCCCCAGATAAAGATTTAATGCAGCAGCATTGATGAAATTGACATCATCATTTTTTGCTAAAAGAATTGTCCGCTCTGTGAGATATTTGGGAGTGATAGTGCCGATAACGTTTAGTTGCGGTAAACGGTAAATAAAAGTTCATTTAGTGTGCGACACCTACGAATTGTTGAAGGAAATTATACAGTCTCATCGATTTTGGAGCCAATCTATATAATAAAGAACATTGATTTATTAATATCATTATTAAGAATAGATTTGTTTAGTTATTACAAAAAACATGTAAGAATACAATCTCGTTTAGAAAATTAGCAAATGAAACATTTCCGATATCAAATGAATCTAGGCGCATGTTCACGTTCAAAGTTAAGACTTGTACGACATTCAAAAGTAAAGATTTTCTGAACGATGCACCAACAATTTGTTCTCGAACCCCCTTCGGTACTATAGGTAGGGTTTGTTGAAAATCCACCGAGCACCACAGTGATACCCCTAAATGGGATTTTATTATCATGGATATCTTGATGTGTACGGTCAACTGCTTCAACACAAAACCTATGCTGCATAGGAACCTCATCCCAAATAATTAGCTTTGCTTCACTGAACAAATCTGCCTGGGATGATTGCTTAGTGAACCCAAAAAAGAATTGTCCAACACATCAAGTGGGATGGAAAATGTTGAGTGTGCATTTCTACCTCCTACTAGTAACAATGATGCAATGCTAGAAGAAGCAACAGTTATAACAATGAAACCATCACTATGACATTTCGTTGCTAGTGTATTGTATAAAAAGGTTTTTCCCTTACCGACCCCTCCATTCAAGAAGAAAGTAGTTCTGATACCGCCCATAACTGATGTGATTATTGCAGAGTACGTAGTACGTTGTGCATCGTTAAGTGAATCTATGATAGCTTGTATATTAGCATGTCGGGCTTCATCTTGCAGTACTCTATGTTCCCAAATAAACTTGTTGCCAACAACCGTACTCCAATTTTGCATAGGATGGGGCATGGATGGGAAGTCATCTAAGCTCTTGTCTGATTCTTGAAGCATTTGGTTTAACAGATACATACCATAATCTTGAACTTGAGTTTGGGGAGGATTGCAAATGAAAAATAATGTACGCACCTTGTGTTCAACATCATCACATATATGCATTTAGAATTGGTTCCATAAGGTACGTGGTTCCAACGGAGAGCATTGTGTAAGGATGAAACTAAATAACCTTCTAAGTTAGTACCCGATGCTCATAATTGCAGCTTCCTCGAGACATTGTACCCACTTGCCATCATCATCAAATAGTCCTCTAGCAACATATGCTAATTTGAAAGAAGCATACTCAACATTGTTGACTATACGTAAGCAATGAAACGATTGTGGTCCCTTGACAATTGTTAGCAGCAAACGCAAATAAAATCGCTCACCTGAATTTGGACTTGCAAAATATATTCTACCGATTGCATACCCCTTCTTTCTCGGGGTCCACATTTTCGAAGACTTATTGCAAACAAAATGTTGCGGGAACTCTTGATAGGTGAATGCACGTGCAACTAAATTGGACGAGCAACATGCCAAAAAACTTGTAAGAGTAGTCATTTCTAGTTCGGCTCTAGATAAGACGGCGTACATCCTATTAACCGAATTATAAACAACACGATGCATTCCAAGCAAATGTAGTGCCAAGCATACAATGGCTAACACCTCTTCATGTAAAGAGTGTCTAAAAATTCTCCACGCAACTTCTGGAGGACCAATATACCATGCATTAAGATATTGCTTGATCTCATATACTCCTCCCAACACAATTGTTGCACGGTCATTTCCTTTAAAAATATATTTGTGGATATATTTAACACATCTCACCCCAGCACAAACTTCAACATTAATATGACAATTAAACATTTGAGAAAGGTAAGCATTATAGGGTATAATATCTCTATTATCAACCTGCTGCCCCCTCACAATATAAAAATGTTTAGTATCACACCGATGGTAAATTGGATAGCCATCTTGATCTACAGTTGTTGCCTCAGAGAACTCTTTAGGATCTCTTTCGACATTTTCCATTTTCCATGCATGATGCTTGAGGATTTTGTACACCACTGGGCCATGCACCATACAATTTTTGACAGTTTCAGATCCTTTATTGGATCTGGAAATTCTGCATAAACTACATCATCTACTTGTTGGCATGTTTGAATTTTGTCTGAATTTGCAAGAAAGAAAAGAGCGTGCATATGAGGTAGCTTGCATTTTTGAAACTCAATGATAAACACGTGCACAACTTTTTTACCGAATACTTTTGCTTTCTCTATCTCCTTCATCAAAGCATTTCTCTTCAGCTCAAAAAAGCGAGAAACAAAATCAGGGTGATCAGTGGCTTTCTGATGTGGCAATAGAGCTGCATTATTTCTGGCCATTTTGGATTTGCAGTCATGGTAAGAAAAATATCTGGGTGTTGGTAGTGGCACGTAATAGCCATTGAATCTTGAAGGATTTCAAATATATGTCTTGGATTGCCAATGAATGAAGATGGAAAAATGATTCGTTGTCCGACATGATCAAGTCCTAACCCATCTGTAGCGAGTCAGTAAGGCCTTGGTAAAGTTCAGCTCGAAATTTTCCTTGATTAAGCTGATGATATGTCAGTCGATTCTGCTCAGTGGTTGCCCAATCATCTACCAGAAATTCTTGAAAAAATTTTCATGCCCTCAAAATAGTTGAATACTCGGTATTGCGTTGAAATAAACGATGACTATAGAATTGCATTTTAGTTAGTTTAGCAGTCGAAGATCTTCCATTGATGACATCCCATTGTTTCAAATCTGGTTCCCATCCCAACTCACCATAAGGGAATAGCAAGACATAATGCAATGGCAAATCTGCTGGGTGGCACTCGTTAATTTGCATTAACTCGTTGTTTCCTCTCAAATCCACTGTGACATCTCTCATACCACTAATTTTAGTTCCCTCACCAGGTATAATCACTGCAATCTCATAAGTAGTTGGAAGATTATACCTACGTTGGTCATTTGCTAAATTGTAGTGTAGAACTGCGGGTAAGGTGTGATCTGAAGAACTTGTCTGGTTTAAAATTACATAAGCTTGACGGAACTTATATGCAAATTCATTGGACTCCAAAAAATCTTGAATAGTATTGAGACTATCAGCTATCAAATGAGGATTTCGAGAGGTACGAAAACCTAAAGCAGAATCTGGATCGTAAATGTAGAGTTGTGCATAAACAACAACTTGGCCTGGCTGAGGTATTCATGATCCCGTTCGGTGGTGCAGTTCTCCATGTATGGTGAATGAGGTAGGCCCCCGACCAAGGAGGACCCTTTCATCCATTCCGACACCCAAACTTGTAAAAGCATTTGCTGCATTGTACTCTTGAGTATAAGTCCAAAATGAAATCGATTGTACACTATCACCATCATATAGTTCTTGAAGTGGTGGGAGTGGAGTAATAAGCAAAGGTATCTTCACTTTTCCTTGTAAATAATATTTTCTGAAATAATTATTTCTGGCAGATGAGACCGATAATTTTTCTTCATTTCAATGTAATGCTGAACAATATGAGCAGGTTGCATTCATCATGCCAAGAAAGTGTCATTCTGGACTTAAGTGAGCACGCGAGTTCACACTTGATCTACAAAAAAAAGGGATTGTATATATTTTTATTTAACTTTATGGTATGGATAATATGCTTATTACAATAATATACACGGGTTAAAGGTTAAGATTTTTAAACCTATTTTTTATGTCGTTAGTTTTTAACATAGCAGCTCGATATTGTCTCCTACATTGTGCCAATTGACGTGGAGTGCACCCTTCATATCTCCCTACTTGTGAATGAATCATTTGGATGAACATGTAGAGCAACTAACTAAAGACATTTTGAAAAAGTTAAAATTTCAAAAGCAATATAAACAATATTTACCTAACAACGTCATAAGATTGAAAGGTTCTTTGCAGGCCAATATTTGGCAGTAGTGAAGATGTTTCTCCATCATACGTATTATTTTGATGAGAAAAAAAAGTAGATGAAACCAAATGTGTAGTTATATGTGGTACATTAGAAGTAATTTCGAATAACGGAAGACCTGTTCAAGCTAAACATTCGTTAGTTGCGCCAAATACTTGTGTGGAGCACATTTCATGTTTCTCTCGTTCTCATCGTCTACGTTGGGCCAACGTAGCTTTCAATATAACATGAACATTATGATCTTAAAGATGTGAAAATGAATTATTATAAATGACTTTTTCAAAAGAGAACCGCCCACTTATTTCGTAATGTATTAATTTCGGAAGCAGTGTGAGGATAAAAACAAAAGGCAAGATAAATAAGCAGAGGGTCCACCACTAGCCCCCACCACCTACGACTGAGGTCCCCCCTCCTACACGCCCTCCCTCTGCAATTCGACCTTCTCCCCCTCTACCACCTCCCCCAACCTCCTTCAATACCCTTCTTGGTTGATAACCCCCCCCCCCTGCCCCAAAACCCTTACTTGTTGACCAACCCTCTCGACGAGGAGAATAGGAGGCTCAGACAACGTATACACTCTGCACATGCACACCGTAGTGCACATCAACGTCGGCTTGGGCGAGAGTATAGTCATCACCGCCCCATATCGCCTCTACCCAGAGGACGGGCCTATAGAGGGGTTCCTCCTACTAGCTCTTTCGAGCGTAAAAGAGACCACCCCAAAGACCTTCGTGGCTTCCATGCAGAGAGGAGTGATCAGTTCAACACCACCTACAGTCTCACCCTCAAAGGCCTCACCTCCATCAAAACCACCATTCTTCTCATCACCAGCATCAGCATCACTCACTAAAGCATCACCAAAACAAAACCCCCCTTTCTCCCAACCACTGCTTGTGCAAAGGCCATTCCCCCCTCCCTCCAAACACCACCACAACCAAGGCCTACAGCCACCAACAAAAACCCCAACATCCATCACACAACTTTCCCCAGCCTCCCCCACCACCGAAATGGGAGGCTAAAGTCCCTAAAACTCCTGCCCTCCAACTCAAGCCCAACTCCATTCCCCTACCTCTGATCTCCACCTCAACCCCCAACAACCATCTTTCAACCCTGCCCAGTCTCCACCAACTCAGAATTGGGAGGCTCAAGCTCCATTTAAGTCCATCGTCGAGAGGGCCCAAGAAGGGATTCCACAAGACGAGGCTAGAGTGGGAAGGGCTCCTATTTTGAATGGAGCTCACATTGAGACTGAACCATGGGTTGAAGTCATCAGTAAAGCAAGGAAAAGACACAGAAACTTCTCCTATCTCAGACAGAAAATAGAAAGAAGCAAAGGAAAGGGAAACGCAAACCGGCATCGTGTTTCAACTGCGAAGATTTGGGGCATTACCGACAAGATTGTACAAAAGAGGTGCGTTGTCTCAAGTGTATGAAATGGGGACATATGTCGTACATTTGGACAAACGTCATTACATCCAATGACGATGATGAACGACCAGTTAGAAGAGGCAGATCACCTGATAATTCGACTCTAATCTGACTTGCAAACAGCCTAGACATCATCAAACACAAAGAGAAATGGCTCCGCCAATGGTGTGCTATAGTTAAAGTAAGATTAGGGATTCCATTGGAGAACCACCTCCTCCATGCCCTCAACCTAAAGTGGCCGATGAAGGCTCACATGGACTGGGTAGCAAAAAAGATGTGTCACCTTCACTTCCTGGTATCCTTCCCCTCGCTGGAGAAGATGATTAAGGTCTCCGACTTGGGTTTAGTGAATTTTGGCCATTTTAAGATGGAATTCTTCCCTTGGTCACTTAGATTTGGAGCGGAGCTGCTACAAGGTGTGCGGTATTGGGTTAGATCCATAATGTTCCACTTCACTTCTAGAAAAAAGTGGCACTGCAAGAGATCATCTTGGAGTTTGGAACTATCGAAGATATCAATGACAAGACGGTGCGGCGTTTAGAGATTGTATTAGCCAGAATCCTAATCCGAAGCCCCGACATCACCCTTATGCCTCGATTTGCAAAAGTATTCTCATTTTAGGATTCATACCTCATTCGTTTTGTTCTGGAAAAGTAAGCAGAGTTGTAGGCGGAGCTCCATACGTTCTCATCCCCTTCCCCCTCACTCAGAGACGGTCGCCCCTACAAGCATGTGGTCTCACCGGAGTGGGACCTCACTTTAGATGGGGCTCATGAAATTGAACGTGCGTACCGTGAAGTCATTAGAGTTGCATGGGGGATGGAGGTGCACTAGGGCTGTGCGACGGCAAGCTTAGAACCGCAAAAAAACTCCACCAATTTTTGACGGCCAAAATCGAGGCCTGACCAAAAATTTCAACGGTCAAGATGGACTGCAAAAGGTGGATCTTCAACCACAACCAAAAATGGCAGTTGTGGTAAACCCAATACCTCCCCCTAGAAATTTGAGCAAACAGAAAGCTAAAAAAGGAAGTCAACTCCTAGCAGTTGGTGAAGAAGCGCCGCGGTTGGTGCAGTTGGATGGGGAAGAACGAACCACAGTTGAAAGTGGTAAGATCCCCAAGATTTCCAACAGACAAACTCGTTCGCCAAAAGGGAAAAAGGCTGAAGCTTTGGGACGGGAGCTAGAGCAAGGGATAGCCATTTTGGGGAAGAAGACGAGCAGAGGAAACTTGATTGAAATCGATGAGTTGGTCCCAAAAGAGAAAAGTGATAGTTTTGTGGAAGATGAACAGGAGAAAAGGGATGGCATTTTGGTGAAGGAAATAGAGGTCAAAAGCAAAAGTAACACCCCCTCGTTACTGAGCGTCTGGCTTCGCTTTCTCCAAGGTGAGCCTCGGCCTCCCGCCTTCCTATAATGGGGTGACACGTGCCCCACTCACGGAAGTCGCTCAGTGCCTTTGCAGCAGCACTGGGCCCATTGAGGGGCCCACTGGCACTTTGGGCTTCGGTTTGGTATAGCCCACGACTACTTTGCCACACAATTTGCTTAGGCCCATCAGTCCAAGCCCCTTAAAAATTATCTCAGTCCCTGTTTTAGCTCGTGTCTCTTGTGATGTTACTGGGGTTCCCAATATTGCGTTTGGAAGCCACATTGATGAAGACGATCGAGATGCTAGGTTAAACCTCAAAGATGATTTTGTCTACTCTGAAGAGGAGTCTATGGATTTAGAGGAGATTGTTGATGATTCCCTGGATATTTCCCCAGAATTTTTCCCTTCCACTTTCCCTACCTCGCAAATGACTGCCCCTGCCTCCGTTCGCTCCGACAAAAGGTTTAGAGTTCAGAAAGTTTCTAAGAGGGCCATTGAGGAGTCCTTGGACGATTACCTTGAGATTGTTACAGCCGCTAAATCTGTTAAGACTAGCGATGGAGGTACATGGTGCTTCCTAATCTCTATTTTTAATTTCATGTCTGATTCTGAGATATTTAGTCTATCCAAAAGCTTTGGTTTAGCGGTGGGCGATACTGATTGGAACGCTTTTCTCCTTAATATGATTAAGGGGTGGGAGAGTGATAAAGTTAATCTTATGTCGAGCTTGGTTCCTAAACCGAGTCATGGCCCCACGTTAAATTGTCATTAATGGGTTTTCTCTTTTGGAACGTTAGAGGCCTGGGCGGGGCAAGCGGGAAATGATTCGGAATGTCAATGCTAAATCAAAAGCCAGCATTGTTGGTCTGCAGGAGACCAAACTAACTCATATTACTAGACTCAATAAACTAGGGGGAATCAAATCTCTGAGTGGAAATTTTGCCCCTCTGATGGTGCCTCTGGGGGTAGCCCTAGGTTTTAGAGATTTTTAACTTCCAAGGTGAGTTCCACGGGCAGTTCTCCTTATCCGTCCTGCTCTAACGTAAAGCTGATTTGTGGACCCACACAATCACGGTGGTGTATGGTCCACATATTGTTGCCTTTAGGATGGCATTCTGGACTGAATTACGACTGATTCACAATCAATGGCAGCACCCCTGGGTGGTGGGGGGTGATTTCAACTTCAACAGGTTTGCCTCCGAGCACAGAGGTAGAGGCTCTAGTGATTTCTGTAACACCCCGAATTCCAAAATACAACTGAATTCGAGATTTCACAGGATCTTTACACTTCTTTCGTACAATTTTACAAGGAAATAAAAACTTTTCTTTTATCAGAGTTACATTTACACTTGTACATTATCACAGCGGAAGCAATTATACAATAATTTACATGAAACAACATTTAAAACAATCTTGCGCAGCATGTATACTTCAATAGTCAAGCATCTTCACCCTGCATATAAAACTGTGGGCGCGTCAGTTCATTCAACTGATGAAATATTATACACGGCCATCCTATCTATGCCGGAAACAGTATAACGATTCTCATTTCTTAACAAATCACAAACTTGTTACAAACAGAACTAAAGGGACTATCCTATTGATGTCGTGTTGTGAATGTGCACTTAATCCTTAATGCAATTATTTATATTATATGACACTAATGCGCACTTGTTCAAAGTCTATGCAGCCCATACTACATAGGTTCGAAGGCAAGCCCTTAACTGTTCTTCATCTTGTAGGGTTCAATCCCTCGCCATGACTTAACCTACTACTGTAACTACGATAAGTATCCTAGATATTTTCTGACCTATGAACTCATGTCTAGGCACCCTGGAGGGAATCCCAACGCACTGACACATGACTCATCATGCAGGCATCATGTGGTAATTCAGCTCCTACCATAGACATGACACCACCCGCAGTCGTCAAACACCCCACGAGCGTCCCCACCGAGACGGTACTCTAGAGCAGTATCCACGCTCTATCATGACTCAACATGGGACATCCTGTGAATACTCTCACGCCGCCAATCCAATGGCCCTCATACTCAATGTTTTTCTCTTACTTTCATCACATCTCCACTATGCATCTAATCCTTAGTTTAATTGAATCATGAATAAAATCAACTCTTAGAGTGTAGCACTTCCACTATACCGGTCTTATTCATTTAATTCAAATGACCCAGACATTGGTCTTATCATTTCAAATATCATTTTCTCATTTTTTTCATTGCCAGTATAAGACTTGGCTATACCCTAATTCTCAATTTCAACTCATAATTACAATGTCATACTCATAAGATCTTTTCATGATTAATCACAATTCATATTTCAATAGCATAGTATTCATGTATTCACACCTTTCATAATTCATCACAATCAATAATTCAACTTCACGTGCAACTCACGTGTAAGAATAAATTTTCAATTAATAGTCACCAATAATTTATGTATTCCACAAATCTATTATTCACATTTCCAACTACTAGCACAAATAAGAAGTTCAATTAATCACATCAAGCACAATTTCAAAATTCTTCATTACTAATTTTTCATCTTTTGTAACTCAAAAAATTTCTCATTTATTTTTCTTTTATTTAAAAAGACAATTTAATTTCAAAAAGAAGTCCTTTCTTGCAAAAACCCCAATTTCTTATTCACACTTTATCAAAAGCTATATAAATTTTTCTTATCAAGTCCTAATAATTTTTTAGTAATTAATCCATAATTTTTCCAATTTTTATTTATTTTTAAAACTCAATTAATCCAAAAAAATCCACACAAAAAAACATTTTTTAAAACTCAAATCTCCAACCGGATTCGAACCCACGACCAGCGGTGAAACAGACACCGCACAAGACCAACGCGCCAAAGTCGCCGAACGATATAACTAGGGTTATAATCCCTAAGTATCCACTCTCGGCTATTTGGATTTTTAACAAAAAATAAAAACCAAGACACAGTATCGAACCCGACACCTCCGACTACTGTAGCGACCAAACTCTTCCGACCAGTTGGTCTAAGTGGCCAATTCATTTTGATAGTAAATAATTTGGGTTTTAATTCTACTTTCTGTTCATAATTTTAATTCATGAAATCTCAAACAAAATTGTCTCTTTTTCTCCTCTTTTGAAAACAAAAAATTTCCAGAATAAAAATACATTTAATTCTACAGTAACCAGTATTTTAAAGGGTATTTTTAACTCTTTAAAAACATATATTTTAGCCTTAGTTTATATTTCATAATCACAATTTCGACATTTGAAAACTAATGCATACTACTTCATAATTAAAGATAGTTTCCCACAAAAATCCACTACATTAATGTCCTCTTATTTATTGACGACTATGATGTTTTTAGAACACAACATCATCTTTCTTAATGAATAAATCTTATATTTTTATCCACTAATTTATATATGATGCATTCAATCATTTGTTTGCAAAATACATTCTCTTTCATATAATCTAACATTCATATGGCATACAAAATGGAGAATTCTACTACAACAACTTACAATTATTTCTTAGTAATTCATTCCATTAATTCATCTCTAATATGCCATTCTACTTTAATACTTTCATTAACAAACATGGTTCTAATATTTTACTAGTTAACTCACACAATTGCATTTAAAACATACTTAGCATGCATACTATCATTAGAAGCAATGAGAACACTCACTTTTACTCATAAATAAATCTAGCAACCAAATTAACACACATCTAATAGTTTATCAATTCTCCTCTAATTAGGCAAACATGCATTTCATTTCAACTAGTTGCTTTTATAATAACAATTCAATTCATTCCTAACATGATTTCTACTTTAGAAGTCATGAGAAACACCCACCTTTTTGAAGAAAAGCCAATTAAAAGCTCCTAGAGTCTCCTAGAATGCGAGAGAGTGCCTTCTCCTCCTAGATTGCGATGCAAAAGCTCCACCTCCTTGCTTCCTTGCCAAACCGAGAGCTCCTTGGTGGGGAAGATGGGCCGGCTTCCAATGGGGGAACACACACACAAGTCACACTCACTCTAATATATTTTTCCTATATAGTTTTCTTCCTTTCAATAGTTTCTTAGTGTAGAATACAAATAGATAGGGGGTATTTATACTAATTCTAGGATGGGTTAGAGGGCTAGGATTCATTAGATAGTTATAGGATGAATGGCTAGGATAGGAGGGGAAGTTGTAGCAACCACCCACACACAAAGTAACCACCCATGCACACACACCCACACTCCCCATCATCTCCATGCCCATATCCGGCCACCACTAGTGTGCATTGCACACTAAGTGCATTGCACGTGCCATCTAGTATCCCTATTTAGAAGTTTGTACAATTTAATTAATCAAAATATTCACCAATTATCTCTACATGACAAGTGTGACCATTTAATTAATTAATTAGATTGGTGGGCTTCATAAATAGTGGGCTTAGGCTTGTGGGCCAAAATAATAAAATAATAAATTATTAAAGTGGGCTCAAACTAAAAAAATAGTGTTTTAGGCTTTAAAAATAGGCTTTTAGAAAAATAAAGGAAGAAAATAATTGTTCATACTACCAAAAGAAATTTTGTATATAAAAATAGATAAATAATATACACATGAAATTTGCACGTGCATAACACGTGAAAATCAATATCTTATTAGAATGAAAGTTTAGGGTATTACAATTTCGACAGGGAAGCGTTTAACGCGGTTATTGCGGATCTCGAACTGGTTGACATTCCGATCACTGATAGAATTTTCACCTGGTCAAACATGCAATCGGTGCCTATTCTGGCTAAGCGAGGTAGGATCTTGGTATCCTCGGATTGGGAGGCCAAGTTTCCACTCTCCTGGGCCAAGTCTCTCCCTAAACCCACATCGAACCACGTTTCTATTATCCTATCCACTTGTGAAGTTCAACCGAGGAAACATCCCAAGTTCAGGTTTGAGAAAGCGTGGTTGGAAATCCAATGTTTCCATCACATGGTCAACGAGAGTTGGGCCTGCCCTTCCAGAGGGATTGAAGCAGCGGCAATCTGGTGTGAAAAAATTAGAAGACTGCGGACCAAGCTAAGGAAGTGCAACCGGACCAGATTTGCATTGATCTGGAGAGTAAAAGACTCCCTTCTGGAAGGAATTGAGGAGCTTGAAAATATTGAAGAAACTAGAGACCTATTGCAAGAAGAGCGGAATAGGATGCTTCAACTCAGAGAAGACATCGCTTAACTTTCTGGGCTGGAGGAACTCAAATGGCACCAATGGTCCAGAATTTCATGGCTCAAAGAAGGAGACACGAATACATCCTTCTTTCATCGGGTTGCCAGTGCCCAACATAGATCTAACCTCATTCTTTCAATCCATGCTGGTTCTGGAATGTTCCAAGATGATGATGCTATCAGAGTGGCATTCCAATCCCATTTCAAGCAACTATTTGGATGGAAGGCAGATTTGAGAGTCCTCCTTGACCATGACTTCTGGCATGTTCCCGTGGTCGACTCTGACCTGGATCTTCGATCCCTAGAAGCTCCCTTTTCGGAAGGGGAGATTTGGGAGTCTATGACGCAACATGGAAAGGAGAAAGACCCTGGTCCGGATGGATTCCCAATCCTCTTCTACCAGATTTTTGTGAGGAAATCAAAGACAATTTAGTAAATCTGTTCGTCGACTTCTTTGACCATAAGCTTAAATTTAGTAGAATTAATTATGCTGAGGTTATGTTGGTCCCTAAGAAAGTAGAGTCCCTGCGGGTGGGAGACTTCTGCCCTATTAGCCTTCTTAACTGCTCAGTCAAGATTATTACCAAGACACTCACTAATAGATTGAGAAAGGTAATGGATATACTCATTAGTTGCAAGCAAACTGGGTTCATTAAGGGCTAGTGAATCCAGGACTGTTTAGCCACTGCTGAAGAAACTATCCATCAAAGCCACAAGTCGAATGCTAAAAGCTATCTCCTAAAGCTGGACTTCGAGAGGGCTTATGACCCTGTTGATTGGGAATGTCACTTGGAAGCACTGGCTAGAAGAGGGTTTAGGGATAGATGGATCAGATGGATCCACACATGTCTTACCACCGGCAGGACTGCTATCATGGTGAATGGAGTAGTGGGTCCCCCTTTTTGGTGCAAATGGGGCCTTAGGCAAGGAGATCCCCTCTCCCCTCTTCTCTTCACCATAGTGGCAGACGTTTTGCGGTCTATGATGGATAACTGTAGAAGGGCAGGTTGGATTTCGTCGGTGGCTGGTGGAGTCAATCGTCAAGGATGTTCAATCTTACAGAATGCAGATGATACTCTTCTGTTTGGAAATGGCAACATCGGGGAGACTACCGTTTTCAAAGGAGTTCTTTATAGTTTTGAAGCTTGGTCCGGCCTCAGGGTTAACTTCCATAAAGTGCTCTTATCCCCATTTCCTAAACCCCAGAAGAGGCACATAAACATGTCATGATCCTAAATTGTTCCATCGAGAATTTTCCCATTAAGTACCTGGGGCTACCGCTGAGACCCGAAAAGTTCAAGAAAGCTGACTAGTTACCCATGATTAATCGGGTGGAGAACCTTCTAGTAGGTTGGAAAGGTAAAGCTTTGTCCCTAGGAGGGAGAGTCATGCTTATCAGTGCAGTACTCTCGAACCTACCAACCTATTATCTGTCCTTTTTTGAAATGCCACAATGGGTAATTTAGAGAATTGATCGAATTCGGAAGTAGTTTTTATGGAAGGGTGCAAGCCATGATAGAGGTGGCTATCACCTCATCAGATGGGAAAAAGCTTGCATGAAGAAGATACATGGAGGTCTCGGGATTATTGACCTTCGAGATATGAATCTCACCCTATTGGGTAAGTGGTGGTGGAAAATCTTTCACCCTAATGGAGAGGGGTGGCAGGACTTTGTTCAGGAGTACCTGCATGGGAATGAGATGAGGAATCTAGGCTTTAGGGTGGGCCCACTGTATCCTGGTTATGGCGAGGAATTGCTAAAGCCTACGAACCTTTTAATTGTGTGTGATGACTTATATTGAAAATGGCAGACTTACTAGATTCTGGTGGGATAAGTGGTGTGGTGATCACACACTTAGAGAGTTGTTTCTAGATTTGTAATTACGAGTGTCACAACCGCACTACACGGTGGCCGCAGCCTGGAGAAGAAGATCCTGGAAATCGGCCTTTAAACAGTCACTGGACTTGGGCTCTTAACTCAGGTTCATGGAGCTACATGCCCATATCGCCAGCTCGGGAATTAGATGCTCTCAAGGGCCAGATTGGAAATCTTGGGGTCCCGAAAAGAATGGCACCTTCACTGTTCGCTCCCTTTATAATCGCATTCATTCAGGGGTTGTCGCCCAAAATGGCCGAGTATTATCTGGAGGGAGAAAACTTCGCTGAAAATAAAAATCTTCTTATGGCTGGTTCTGAACAATGCAATTCTGACTAGAGAGAACCTGGCTAAATGCCAACCGAACATTGACTCTATTTGTGGGTTCTGCAATGCTGTTTTTGAGACTCGAGACCATCTATTTTTGGAATGTCCTAGGAGCAAAGCAATCCTTGTTGAGGTACTCAGTTCCCTGAGTACTAATGAGTACCCTAGTAGGTATGAGGAGCTGTGGGTATGATCAAAGTTTGCTACCGAGAGACGTGCTATGAGGGAAGCCTGGTTTGTCGCTATTGCTGCTACTACCTGGGTCTTTTGGCTAGATAGGAATAACTGTTACTTTCGTGGGACTAGTAATAGTATTTCTGGTAATTTGACTCACATTATGCATCTTATCTCTTTTTGGGATATTGCCGCTGCAATAGGTCCTCGAGGGAGGATTGCCAGTGTCTTCCAGGTGGAGGAGTACGAAGATGATGAAGTCAGGATCGGGTCGACACTCGACTGAGAGACGAGTTTGTTATGTTCTTATGGCCCTTTACTATTGTTCGGTCCCCACCACCCCAGGGTTTTATTGGGGGGAATTAGATGCTTTGTTGTACTTTTGATGGATGACTGTATGTTTTGATCTCTCTCTTTTGTCCCACCCCCCATGCTAGGGAGGAATTATGTTCTCTTTGTATGTATTGTAGGACTTTATACTTGGCTCATTACTCTGAGTTTGTTTTATTAACTCCTTATTAATGAAACAGGGTGGCCATACTCCACCTTTTCCTTCAAAAAAAAACCCTAGACAATATTAATTAGATGCAAAATCAGTATCCCTAAACTGAATCTAACAGTTCCAGAACTAAGAGTTGGATAATTTCGATTAACACTTGTAACGACTGACTTGGAAACGCTAGAACTAACAACACCCCAGATTTGACCATGAAACCCTAAAATTTTCCATTAACTTAAAATCCTAGAGAAAGAGACAGAACAGAGAGAGACGATGAACTTACATGAGAGATCGATCTCAAATTGAAGCTTCGAGTGCTGGTTTCGATGAGGTGGAGGTTGGGTAGTTGATGGCGGGGCTGACAGAGCTTCGAAGGAGGTCGGGAGTGCAAGTGGGTGAAGCTTGGTCAGGTGCACAGAGAGGTGGCAGGGATGGTGCTTGGAGAGGATGTGGCCGGCGGGGTTGCACGGTGGTGGGGGTTCGGGATTTCGGGAAAAGAGAGGGGGGAAGGGATTTCAGGAAGATGGAGAGACGGAGGGAGAGGGGGGATTTTGGGAAGAGAGGGGGGGGAAGAGTGACAGAGAGAGTGAGATGGAAGAGAATGAGAGGGGGTGGGGGAGGGGGGAATTGCTTTTGGGAATTCATATATTTTTTGGGTGGTGGGGGGGGGATGTCCTTTGTGAGCTGCAATCTGGACCATCAGTTTCCTACAAATTGTAGGAGAACCGCTTGATAGCTTTTGGGTTGTGTTTTTTTATATAGATGTATTACATTAATCTATCAATTTTAGTTTCTCTTTCTGGCGATAGAAATATGAGTAAAGTTAGTATTTCTTACACTCATAATGATTCTTTATGGTGTTGGCCATAGACGATTACATTAATCTATAAAATATATTATGCTAAGACTACTTTTGGTCCCAGGATTTTTTATGTTTTTCTTTTTAAAATAAAAAGGAGAGCAAATGTACGAGACAACTCACATTCATTCTCCATCTAAATTTTAAACTGTAATCATATTCTTTAATCAAACCTTAAAATTTGTGCAATATTCTATTGATGTTTGTTGGATCCTGTAGGCGAGACAACAAACACTAGGGGGGGTGAATAGTGTTAATAAAAAAAACTGCGGAAATTTTCTCGGTGCAGTCGACTTAGTTATGAACCAGTAGACTGATATAACCAAAATAAATTAAAAACAATAACTCTGTGCAGTCGACTGATGAATAAGATAGACGACTGAAGGCACAATGAAACAACAACTACAAACGCCACTGACCAGTCGACTGATAGACCAAGGAGTCGACTATCCAGACACTTTTTGCAGAACTTAAATAAACAAGAGTAAATGCAAAATCAAGACAATCAATCACAGAGTACATAAGATATATCCTGGTTCGGTCCTCCCGACCTACATCCAGTCCCCAAGCAACCCACTTGAGATTTCCACTATTCTTGAAAAAGATTACAAGAATACCCTACGGCGTTACGACAACAATCTTGTCTAACCCGTAGTCCTTTCTCTCAACCAGAGAAAGCCGACCCACTCTACTACCAAGAGTGAAACAAAACCGACTCTACAACCTAGAGTCAAAAACACTCTCCAACCGAGAGCAAGAGAACAAGAAATACTTTACAGTCAACCTATAGCCTTGTTAGTGTATGTGTTGATGCACATGGCTAAAAAACAAGGTTGACTTCTATACTCAGTCCAGAGCGAATTCGTTGCTATACTGGACTGAATGTAGAGAACCAAAGAGTACGATCTTGAAAGCTTTATTTCTCAAAAATAGAATTTTTCTCAAGGATGCTCGGATTTTCAAAGAAAGTTCTGTAGATCTATTCAGTGAGGTCTGAACTCTACTTAAAGAGTTTGATCTCCTGGACGTTGGGAGACAGTTACTCCAACTGTCAACCAACGGATCTAAGCTTTTGAGTTTGAAAAATTCGATTTTGAAAAACAGAAAACGGTCAAAAGCTCTCGAACAGTCGACTGGGTTGCCATATGAGTCGACTGATCAGAGTTTGAATAAATTTAAACAGTTTTGTACTATCAGTCGACTGGCCAACGCTTAAGTCGACTGGTACTCAAAAGTTAAATTACTTCAAACTGTTTTGACTCTTTTTTGGGGGGTTTTTAAGAGACACACAATATAAAATTTTGAGTGTGTGTGTGTGTGACAAGGCTTTACATCAGACTAAGACTCAACAAAAAGTAAGATACAATGTTTTTACAAGACACTATAATTTTGACACAATTGAGCTAAGGTCTTGAGTCTTGAGTCTTGTCTTGAGTGAAGTCTTGAATCTTGTCTGAGTGAAGTCTTTATCTGTAACCTTTGAGCTTGTGCATTTGTTCAGCTGAAATAGTCTTTTGTAGTACAACCTGTAATGTTAGCTGTATAACATAGACACATGTTGCACTGTGTTGTGATCATCAAAATCAAGAATCAATATTCTCTCCCTTTTTGATGATGACAACACAATAGCTGATAATAAAAGATAATATACAAGCATAGTGAAGACATGCTCCCCCTTTTAAAAACACAAAATGCATTGTCTTAAAAAATGTAACATGTATCAGTCGACTTATCAAAAATGGCAAGCGACTGATCAGGAAACCTTACTTAGAAAAATCATAAGCAGAAAATAAGTACAGATGTAGTAGCAGCAGTCGACTGATATGCCTTTGGGCAATCGACTGACCAGAGAGTTTTCCAATCAAAGTTAACAAATGAGAGGAGTTAATAAATGAAAGGATATCAAAACATAAATAACACAGAAAATAACACAGAGATAAACTGATATACCACAGATATAACACAGATATCTCTCCCCCTTTGTTATCATCAAAAAACACAAAATAACAATCTTTTGCATTAAAAGGAAACTAAGATAAAGTCTTATACAGAAATAAGTGCATTAAGAAAGAAAATTACATAATAGAAAAGAAAATAAAAAGTCTTCAATCTTCTTCATCGGAGTCTTCATCGTCACCTTGAGAAGGAGGATGAAATTGAGAGGTGAAGAGATGAGTGAGGTTTTCAATCTTAGAATCAATGTGGTCTAGTTTGGAATCTAGGTTATGAAGTTGGGTATCTACAGTGGCTGAATGCTTGATAAGATAGGAAACACAGTCATATAAAGTACGAGGATCATCGTAGTTGGCTTGAAGAGGTGGATCAGTAGAGGTAGAAGGTCTAGAGGGTCTAGAAGTAGAACCTAAAGGACCTTGAGAAAGAGGAGGAGACCTAGGGGGTGATCTAGAAGGAGCATCAAGAAGTTTCATTCGTGCCAAACTAGCACGATCGAAACACTCATAACAAGTAACAATATTGGTCTCGGAATCGCGATCAATACCAAAAGCTATAAAGACTCTAGTAAGAAGACCTCCAAAAGGTAGAAAGTGAGTGTGGTCTTGATTCAATTTAGAAAAGATGACTCGACCCCAATTGACAGCAATTTTACCAAAAATTGCATACACAGCTTTTTGTAATTCTATAGAATATTGGTCATAACTACCCTTTTTGGGAAGGATGTTATAGGCTAATATTCTACCTACAAGCTTAACAATTGGTTTAATATTTTTGCTTGTCATTGGAGGGCCATGATTGGGTAAGAAAATTTTAGATAAAATAGAGGCATCATCTAAAATAATTTCATCAAGAGTTAATCCTCCATCATCAATACCCAATATTTGATTGATCCTAGTCGGTGTGAGTGTCATTTTGACATTCTTCACAGACGAACGGATTACAACATCCCCATCTGGTTTTTGTACAACTCTCATATTTGTGTAAAACAAATAGATGAATTGGGGATAATAATTGGGTTGGTTTGATAAAGAGAGAAAATCATAAAGACTACTATTTTGGAACAAGGGAATAAGATTGAAACGATCAAGGTCATTGAAGTTGACAAATCTTCCAGGGAAGATTGTAATGGTACAAATAAGGTACCATTGATCAATGAGATCGGGACTCAAGAGAAATTGAGTGTAGTCTTGAGATGAAGAACTACCCTCATGAGATCTTTTAGATCTTTTAGGTGCCATGAAAAGAGAGAGGAAAGGATTTTACCAAAGAGAAGGAAAGATTAGACCAGAGGCAAGCACCAGCAGCAATGTGAGAGTCGACCACCTTCTTCTTCACTAACTAGGGTTTGGAATTTTGGGTAAAAAAAAAAACTTGAGATCGGTAAGGGTGAGAAAACGGCTGGTAAAGGGGTTTTAACTGCGAATAAACGGCTGAGATCAAAGAGAGAAGAAATCGACGGTAGAGATTAGAGATCACGAGTGAAAAGAGAGGTGAATTTCATCTCAAAAGACGCGATGAATAGTCGCTGAAGACGATTGAGCTCGCGACAGTCGACTGGTAGGGTATATTAGTCGACTGAGTCGAGAAGAAAATAAAAGATTTATGTCTACTAATCAGTCGACTGGTATAGGAACCAGGCGACTGGTCAGATAAAAAATTGATATGTTTAAGGACCAGTACAGTCGACTTACTCAAGAATACAATCGACTTAACAGAAACAATTTTCAGTAAATATCAATAAAATCACAAATTCTAAGTTCTCTCCTTAATTTAATGAAAGTATCTTCTTTAAGGGGCTTGGTAAATATATCTGCTACTTGTTTATCAGTAGAGATAAAGTCTAAAGATATATCTCCTTTTAAAACATGATCACGTAGAAAATGATGTTGAATATCAATATGTTTCGTACGTGAATGTTGAATCGGATTTTTAGATAAATTAATTGCACTGGTATTATCACACATAATTGAGGATTTCTCAAATAAAATACCATAATCTGATAAAGTTTGTTTCATCCACAAAATTTGTGCACATGCCAAACTTGCAGCGATATACTCAGCTTCTGTGGTTGATAGGGATACGGAGTTTTGCTTTAGACTGCACCAAGATACTAGGGAATGTCCCAAAAAGTGACATGTACCACTAGTACTTTTGCGATCAGTTTTGCTTCCACCAAAATCGGCATCGCTATATGACAAAAGTTGAAAATTATCGGTGCGTGGATAAAATAAACCATATTCAGATGTGCCTTTAATATATCTTATAATTCGTTTCACTGCTTTTAAATGAGACTCTTTAGGACTAGAATGATATCTAGCACATAAACATACGCTGAACATAATATCTGGTCTATTTGCAGTAATATATAAGAGTGAACCAATCATACCTCGATAGAGTTTTTGATCAACACTCTTACCTAATAAATCTTTGTCAAGAGTAGTAGTAGTAGCCATAGGTGTGGATTTACTACTAGTACTATCCATGTTAAAACGTTTGAGTAGTTCCTTTGCATATTTGCCTTGATTGATAAATATGCCATTTGAGGACTGTTTAATTTGAAGTCCAAGGAAATAATTGAGTTCACCCATGTGACTCATCTCAAATTCATTTTTCATGGTATTAGCAAATTCTTGACATAGATTATTATTAGTAGAACCAAAAATTATATCATCAACATATATTTGTATGATTAAGATATCATTCTTAACTCTTTTGATAAACAAAGTAGTGTCTACTTTACCTAGTTCAAATCATGTTTCTAAAAGAAAAGTTTTCAGACGATCATACCAAGCACGAGGTGCTTGTTTCAGACCGTATAAAGCCTTTTTCAATTTATAAACATGATCTGGAAATTGTTCATGTTCAAAACCTGGTGGTTGTTTAACATAAATATTTTCCTTAATAAACCCATTAAGAAAGGCACTTTTAACATCCATTTGATAAAGTATAAAATTCATGAAACAAGCAAAAGATAATAAAATACGAATAGATTCTAGTCTAGCAACAGGAGCATATGTTTCATCAAAATCTATACCTTCTTCTTGATTATACCCTTGAGCAACTAATCTAGCATTGTTCCTTACAATTTGTCCTGATTCATCTAACTTATTTTTGAATACCCATTTGGTACCAATAATAGTCTGATCAGGAGGTCTAGGAACTAAATCCCATACATCATTCCTTATAAATTGATTTAGTTCATCTTGCATGGCATTCATCCAATATTCATTCTCACAAGCTTCTTGTATATTTTTCGGTTCAAAATCCGACAAGAATGCTGTATGAGAGATCATATTAATATGTGAACGTGTCTGAATACCATGGGAGATGTCACCAATTATTAAGTCATGAGGATGATCTTTAACTTCAACAAATGACTTTGGTAAAGTTGAAGATATCACAATCGGATCAGTTGACTTGACTTGTTCTTCAGTCGACTGCTTTACTTCAGTCGACTGGTAGACCTTATCAGTCGACTTATCAGTCAGATTAGTTTGTTCTAAGGATTTAATCACATTATCTAAAGGTGATAAATCAGTTTCATCATCTTTATTTAAGGTTGATGAAGGTAAAGATTCATCGAATGTAACATGCATTGATTCTTCAATAGTCATTGTAGACTTATTGAAAATTCTATATGCTTTACTCCTATTTGAGTATCCTAAAAAGATACCCTCATTAGATCTAGGATCAAATTTGTCTAAATTATCTTTTGTGTTTAGAATAAAACACTTACAACCAAATGTCTTAAAGTAAGAGACTTTAGGAATTTTATTAAAAAATAACTCATAACAAGTCTTCTTTAGCTTAGGTCTTAAAAGAATTCTATTTAAAACATAACAAGCTGTAGCAACAGCTTCAGCCCAAAAATGCTTTGGTAGATTGCTTTCAACAAGCATAGTACGTGCGCATTCTTGCAAAGTCCTATTTTTCCTTTCAACCACTCCATTTTGTGGTGAAGCTCTAGGAAATACAAATGAATGTGTTATACCATTCTTGTTGCAATA
Organism: Hemerocallis citrina; assembly: GCA_017893485.1. Lineage (NCBI taxonomy): Eukaryota > Viridiplantae > Streptophyta > Magnoliopsida > Asparagales > Asphodelaceae > Hemerocallis > Hemerocallis citrina. Next base: position 154,963,705 of record CM030362.1, read on the forward strand.
TTCTGTAAATGTTTCATTTTCAAATTCTCCACCATGATCACTTCTAATAGTGACTATGGTTAGAGACCTTTGATTTTGAACACGTTTACAAAAATGTGCAAATTCCTCAAAAGCATCATTTTTATGTTTTAAAAAGAATGTCCAAGTGAATCTTGAAAAATCATCTACTAAAACAAACACATATCTACTTTTATTTAAAGAAGCAACTCTAGTAGGGCCAAATAAATCCATATGAATTAATTCGAGCGGCCTATTAGTAGAAATTACTTCTTTTGTTTTAAAAGTGGATTTGATTTGTTTTCCTAGTTGACATGCATCACATAACTTATCCTTTTTAAAGGATAGTTTTGGCAGTCCTTTAACTAGGTTATATTTAGATAATTTTGAGAGATTTTTCATGTTCACATGTCCAAATCTTCTATGCCATAGCCAAGATTCATTGTTAGAGGCTATTAAACAAAAGTCATTTGAAAAATTAATTGCATTCAAACACAATTCATAAATATTATTTTTACGAAAACCTTGAAAAATAACATTTTGCATAGTAGAATCATAAATCATGCATGCATCTTTTTCAAAAACTATTTTATATCCTTTATCACACAATTGACTAATGCTTAAAAGATTATGCTTTAAACCACTAACCAATAACACATTTTCTATAGTTGGGTTAGAAGTTTTACCGACCATGCCAATACCTATGACTTTGCCTTTGTTGTTATCTCCAAAGGTGACGGTTCCTCCATCTATGCTTTGAATGATGGATAGTAGGTTGGCATGTCCTGTCATGTATTTTGAACATCCGCTGTCTAATATCCAGCGTTCTTTCTTGGGTACCTATAAAAAGTTTAAGGTAAATATGGTACCCTTTTTATTGGGTCCAAAACACATTAGTTTGGGGGAAACCAAACCCATGAAGAGTTTGATCTTCCTCCATAAGCAGGAATATAATAAGTAGAATTACACAAATTTAACATATATGAGTTAATATAAGCAATTCTATCATTCTGATTTAGACTGACTGGAACCCATACTAACTTGTTCTGTCCAGTCGACTTAACAGTGTCCTTCAGTCGACTGTTAGTGTACATCAGTCGACTGGCTGATACACTAGGTCGACTTATAAGAGGTTTTGATCTCGTTGAATAAGATCCAATTCCTCTGGACAGACGACTGGTTGTATGGTTCAGTCGACTTAACCGAACGGTAGTCTTGCTTTTATCAACCTTAGGCTTTTCAAAGAAATCATACAACTTGTGTGTAACACTAGAAATATATGCTGATTTATTTTTACTAGTGTTTACAACAGGAGATTCTTTTACATAAGATTTTTTAAAACCAAGTCCATATTTTTGACTAGATGTAACTTGATGATGAAGTATATCATTTAAATTCTCTTTGCCTTTGTTAAACTTAGATACGTTCTTTGAAATCTCTTCATAATTCTTTTTGAGAGTTTCAAGATCAGTATCTAAACTTGCAATGCGAGAATTTAAGGATTTTACTTCTTTATCAATGTTAAGATTTTCTTAATTGAGTGCTTGATTCACTTTCTCAAGATTCTTAACTCTAATCTTTTCTTTCTTTAACTCTTGGAATATTTCATTAAAAGCATCAAGAAGATCTTCGGAATCATAATCATTACTTACATGTTCTTGTGCAGCCATGAAACATACATTTGCCACTTCGTTATTTTCATCCGTTTCTTCTTCTGAAGATGAATCACTATCATCCCATGTAGCTTGATAAGCCTTCTTGTTTTTGGCAAATTTGTTCTTTGAATATTTGTCCTTCTTGAAGTTGGATGATTTTCTCTTGTTCTTTGCATTTTCTAAGGGACAATCCTTCTTCATGTGACCTATTTTATTGCACCTGAAACATGTAGGAGGGCCATTAGAATCTCTAACTTTAGAATTAAACTTACCCTTCTTTAAGAACTTCTTGAATCTTCGAGTGAACATTGCTATTTCTTCTTCATCTTCTTCCTCATCTTCTGAGTCTGTCATGACTTTGAAAGCCAATGATTTCTTCTTTGATTGGTGTAATTCTGTATCCTTCTTTCGATCTTCAAGTTCGACCTCATATGCCATGAGATTGCCAACAAGATTCTCGAGAGAAAGTTGTGACAAGTCATTCACTTCCTCTATTGCTGTGGTTTTCTTCTCCCATTCTGGAGTGAGTGCACGTAGGACTTTTCTAACCATCTCTGCTTGAGTGTAAGTCTTTCCAAGCGCCACAAGAGAGTTTGTGATGTCTGTGAATCTGGTGATCATCTCGGACACAGTCTCATTGTCCTTCATTCTGAACATCTCAAACCTGTGGACAAGAACAGAAATTTTAGACTCTTTTACTTTATTCGTTCCTTCATGTGTTACCTCGAGTGTATGCCAAATTTGATGTGCGGTTGTAGCATTGGATACACGGTTGAATTCTTCCTTTGTGAGTGCACAAAATAAGGCATTCATTGCTTTGGCATTGTTCATAGTCTGATTCTTTTGATCATCATTCCATTGTGCATATGGAATGGTAGGGGCAGTGTATTCCGTCTCTGTCATTTGCCATATCTCATAGTTGATTGATTGGAGGTAGATTCTCATTCGGCACTTCCAATAATTGTAGTTCGTTCCATCAAATAATGGTGGCCGTTGTGTAGATTGGCCTTCATGGTACTGATTTGTATTTGAAGTAATTGCCATAGCCTGTAACCTTGCTCTGATACCAAGTGTTGGATCCTGTAGGCGAGACAACAAACACTAGAGGGGGGGTGAATAGTGTTAATAAAAAAAACTGCGGAAATTTTCTCGGTGCAGTCGACTTGGTTATGAACCAGTAGACTGATATAACCAAAATAAATTAAAAATAATAACTTTGTGCAGTCGACTGATGAATAAGATAGACGACTGAAGGCACAATGAAACAACAACTACAAACGCCACTGACCAGTCGACTGATAGACCAAGGAGTCGACTGTCCAGACACTTTTTGTAGAACTTAAATAAACAAGAGTAAATGCAAAATCAAGACAATCAATCACAGAGTACACAAGATATATCCTGGTTCGGTCCTCCCGACCTACATCCAGTCCCCAAGTAACCCACTTGAGATTTCCACTATTCTTGAAAAAGATTACAAGAATACCCTACGGCGTTACGACAACAACCTTGTCTAACCCGTAGTCCTTTCTCTCAACCAGAGAAAGCCGACCCACTCTACTACCAAGAGTGAAACAAAACCGACTCTACAACCTAGAGTCAAAAACACTCTCCAACCGAGAGCAAGAGAACAAGAAATACTTTACAGTTAACCTATAGCCTTGTTGGTGTATGTGTTGATGCACGTGGCTAAAAAACAAGGTTGACTTCTATACTCAGTCCAGAGCGAATTCGTTGCTATACTGGACTGAATGTAGAGAACCAAAGAGTACGATCTTGAAAGCTTTATTTCTCAAAAATAGAATTTTTCTCAAGGATGCTCGGATTTTCAAAGAAAGTTCTGTAGATCTATTCAGTGAGGTCTGAACTCTACTTAAAGAGTTTGATCTCCTGGACGTTGGGAGACAGTTACTCCAACTGTCAACCAACGGATCTAAGCTTTTGAGTTTGAAAAATTCGATTTTGAAAAACAAAAAACGGTCGAAAGCTCTCGAACAGTCGACTGGGTTGCCATATGAGTCGACTGATCAGAGTTTGAATAAATTTAAACAGTTTTGTACTATCAGTCGACTGGCCAACGCTTAAGTCGACTGGTACTCAAAAGTTAAATTACTTCAAACTGTTTTGACTCTTTTTTGGGGGGGGGGGGGTTTAAGAGACACACAATATAAAATTTTGAGTGTGTGTGTGTGTGACAAGGCTTTACATCAGACTAAGACTCAACAAAAAGTAAGATACAATGTTTTTACAAGACACTATAATTTTGACACAATTGAGCTAAGGTCTTGAGTCTTGAGTCTTGTCTTGAGTGAAGTCTTGAATCTTGTCTGAGTGAAGTCTTTATCTGTAACCTTTGAGCTTGTGCATTTGTTCAGCTGAAATAGTCTTTTGTAGTACAACCTGTAATGTTAGCTGTATAACATAGACACATGTTGCACTGTGTTGTGATCATCAAAATCAAGAATCAACATTTTTTACCAGCAAAAGGCAGGGGAAAACCCTACCTCACATTAGTAATATATATTAGTAATAAGATAAAGTCTATTATAATCTACTAATGGCGGAGAACTAATATGGAGCTAGCCTTGATGATGCTCAAGATCGAGATAACATAGTGTTGAATCGTACAGAGGGCAGCGGACTATTGTCGTACTCATGTACTGGATTCAAAATTATGATCTCATCCCCCTTGTACCATCCGATGAGCTGGCCCCAACAACAAAATGAACCCCTATAAAACAAGCATACATCATAGACAGATCACAAAAACAGTGTATCAAAAATAGTTACATAACCGGGACAGTGCAAGTCCCCAAAATGATAATCAATACCCTCAATCTCAGTTATTCTTGACTACTATCTTTTCTGCTTTGCGTCGAAGATGAGGTTCCTCTGAGTAGATCAACCGCCCTAGCCTCTTCAAGTTCCTACATGATCTTCATCTTCTTCTTAAAACTCTTGTAGCCATATAACCAATAAGAGAGCCAAAATTTAACATTAGCAATTAATATATCCTTTGTTTGATGCGTGTTATTAAAAGTTCTAAAATTTCTATCCCTCCATAAACTCCAGTAGACAGCAATCATAATCAAGTGCCAGGAGTGTGCATATCTATGATTATGGGAATCAAAGCACCAGTGTGTGAAATATTCATGGATTGTGGCAGGCAACTGGGGTATATGAAAGATTGAGGTGAAGTAAGACCAGGTACTAATGGCTATCGGGCATTCAAAAAATATATGAAATGTGGTTTCAAGTTGACATGCACAAGTTGTGCATGTCAGGTTACCCACCCACCCCTTAGATTGAAGTCTAGCCTTGGAGTTGAGTTTCTCCCAACTGAGCAGCCAGATAATGATCTTGCACTTGAGAGTTGTGATATTCTTCCAATAAGCATTGAAGAAAGGGGACTGCAGGCCAGATATGTTGAAGAAAGAGTATGATGACTTGATTGTGTAAACGCCAGATGAAGAGTAGCTCCACTTTGAGATGTCTACAGTGCAGGTAGGCTGTTTATTGATAATGAGTTGCATAAGTTGGTTTTTCTCGGTGTTCAGAAGGGTCAATATGCTACTATACAGTCTGGATCTCCAAGTCCACCTCCCCCCTCCAAGAAACCCTGAGAATAATAGTTGCCTCATTCCATGCAGCTGAGAACTAACCTGGGAATATGGTGGAGATACTTTAGCCTCAATCCATTTTGAAGTCCAGAAATTGATGAACTGCCCATCTCCAAGCTGCTAATGAATACCTTATAGGTATTATAGCTTATGTAGTCCTTTCCAGAAAGGTGATGCCTTAGTAGGGAAAATGAAGTCATTAGTAGCTCTGTTGAAGTACATGGATATCAATGTTTGGCTGCCTAGGGAATTGCTTGAAACAAGCTTCCACCACCATTTCATCAGTAGTGCAATGTTGAACTCTCGCAAATTCAGGACCCCTAGCCCTCCTTGTTGTTTTGGTTGAAAGATTCTCTACCAATTAATACAAGTAGTCCCACTTGCCTTGGTGGCAGCTCCAACCCAGAAAAATCTATTATGTATTTAGTATATTCTAGATATAACCCAATTAGGTAGTTTAAAGAAAGATGCATAATATGTTGGAAGAACACTAAGAACTGAGTTAATGACAACTAGTCTCCCCCCCCCCCCTCTTTATAACATTCTACCCTTCCAAGTAGAAAGTCTCTTTTCAATTCTCAGTACAAGAGGTTGCCAGTCTCTCTTCTTCAATTTACCTTTGGATAGAGGCATACCTAGGTAGTAGGTTTTTCTTGGTTACCTCTAGATAAAGGCATACCAAGGTAGTAGATGTAAAGGGGTAGAGGCAAAACTAGGTTACCTTTGGATAGAGGCATACCTTGGTTGTAGGTTTCCTGGGTAGATGCCTCTTTCCCAGAATTTTATGCCTAGGTATGCCTCTATGCATTTACTACCTATGTATGCCTCTATCTAAGGGTAAACTTTATATTTACTACCTAGGTATGCCTTTATCCAAAGGTAAATTGAAGAAGAGAGACTGACAATTTACCTTTGTAACCGAAGCCACGTGGTGTGTTGATTTACTACAGAGATGATCTTGACCAACTGACAGAGGAGTACATTGTGTAGGAGCCGTACACGACTGGCAGGTTGGAAAGGCTAAAACCAACGTGCAAGAAAAGTAGACAGATGTGGTTGATGAGATCACCACTCATAAACATTAGTAGTAGAGTTTTACTTTCCCGGTCGAGTTCTTTGATAGTTTGAGATGTAGCAGAGCTTCTCGACACCCTGATCGTACAACACTTCCATGCACCATGTAAAGGGAATTAGTCACTTGCCTCATCACAATTGGACAATTTTTCACATGTAATAATCACATGTAATAATACATATTGGATCCCTAATTACTATTAATTAGAACTAGTAATTTACACGTTCAATAAATATAATTTTTTTTAAAGTAAAAATTCAGACGTAGTCTGGATTTGAACCTAAGACTTCTTTTATAATAATTATGCACGTGCGTTGCACGCGTTGATAGATTTACAAATAATACTGAGGCATTTTTCCATTATAATATTAGATATTAGAGATTATAGATTTACACGTGCAATGCACGTCATAATAAATATAGTTTTTTTAAAGTAAAAATTTAGAAGTTGCCTTGGTTTGAACCTAAGACATCCTTTATAATAGTTATGCACGTGCGTTGCATGCGGTGATAGATTGACAAATGACACTAAGGCCTTCTCCTATTATAATATTAGAGATTAGAGATTAGAGATTATAATGAAACAACAAATTTATGTTAGTGATTTATGCCCATGTGGAGTTTGTTTGCAATTTTTTTTTTTTTCTTTCTGTCTAGACCTCTACATTTCATTGTTTAATTATTGTTAGTGATGTATATCAGATGCTAGCTACCATGAAATGCAATAAGCGTTAGGTAATGCATATTAACCAATTTTATATGGTTTAAAATTAAACTGATGGTTGTCATATGGATATTTGATAACTCATGGTTTGGTATAGTAATGGATATCATATACTAAACCGACCCGTGAAGATCCGGTTTGGGTTTGGGTTGAACCCGAACCCCAAACCGGATTTACCTGTATTGGGAAAAATTGGGTTTCGACCGATCAACCCGGCCCACCGACCCGTTGAACCCCTTGCAACTCACCCGCCAACCAGCAGGTTTGGACCCGAATGGGTCAAATGGTTGACCCGTGCAGGTCGAACGGTCGACCAAACCATTGGCTGCTGACTGGCTGTTTTTTTTTTTTTTTTTTTTTTGGGGGGGGGGGGGGGGGGGTCTATAAAAACTCCCTAACTTCAATCATAATTTTTTTTTCACACTTTACTCTCTTGCTCTCTCTACTAGTATTACTCAATTCAATTAAAAAAAAAAATCAATAAAGAAGCAAGCAACAATAGAAGTGAACAATTTTGATCGTATTGAATTCGCGTCGAATCAACACTCTCAACTCCGTCTACTATAAACTCTCTCATCGAAGAATCTCTCTCAACTCTTTCTGCGACTACGTGACTACGTCTACTACACTTTTTAATCGACTACGTCTACTTCTACTATTATTTTCTCACTCATTTCTATATACGATTATTCGCGAAGTACGGTATCATAATTTCACAATCTTCTCAACCATTTATTTTTGTTGTAGTAATAAATTTTTTTATCATATTTGTTTGTTGGTTTTTCGCTACTCTCTTAACCCTCCTATTGTTTTTTTAGATTTTCTTTTTCAACATATACCTCCTAATTGTTTTTTAATTTTTCACATACACTATTAAAACACTAGAAATTATTTTTTTACATACACTACTACCACTACAAACCATTTATCATGTCTAGATCACGAGGTAGCAGTCGTAGCCAAAGTGGACTAGTTTCCACAAGTTCTTCTCGTCGGCCTCCAACAATCCCACAATTTGATACCAAATATAACCTCTTGCTAAACATAGGTTCTCACAATGTTCCTATACACGACATAGAACAAGAAATGCATGATATTGAGACACAAACACGACAAACCGAAACCACATAACTCACTAGTAGTAGAAAAACTAGAGTGGAAACTAGTGATTGGCACAAATTTTACACCTTCATCCCCGACGAGGAGAATCCCGGTGTAGGACATAAGATTTGAAAACTTGGAACAAGAGTTACCAATGGAAGAAGAGTGAGGAAACATGTACTATTAAACGAGACATTCTAAATATACACCCGAACTATTACAAGACCAACAAGGCTAACAAGGCCAACAAAAAATTAACCATAGAACCAGACAAATAGATAGTCACCCATATGATCCCAAAAATGTTTGTCGGGAAAAGGCCCAACTAGTTATTAAGGATGAATTATCTTTTTCCTATTTCGAGAGTATGAACGTAGAGACATTTAACCAAAATGCACTAAAACCACATTTTAGAAGAATTCCTAGAAACACAATAAAATTCAATTATTTTAAACTTTATAACGAAATGAGAGACAGTTTAATTGCACTTTTGTATTCTTTGACTTGTAGAGTATCATTAACTTCCGATTGTTGGAAATATTGTAATGATATTCCAATGATGAGCATAACTTGTCATTGGATCGATATGTTTGGTTTTGAATGCAATCACAGAATAAATATACAGCGGAAAAATTACAAAATATCGAAACCTAGACATGCATCCATGCAAAAACTATAAATCATGTTTAAGAGTTATACCTTAAAGATGGATATGCTGTCTCCACAGTATGCTGATCACAGCACTGCAATATTGCGGTGCCTTTGCTGTATCCACACGAAAGGAACAAAAAATAGCTCTCCCTCAGACCGCGGTCTAGCTGCTGGAAGGGGATGTTCCTCCTCACGATCTCTCTCTCTCTCTCACTATCTATGACATCTTGGGTTTTTCACGTGTGCCTTTTCCACAGATATATATCATATATATAGATGCAGAAAATCAATTCTAAGAGAGTAATGAGACTGTTGGGCTCACAATCTGACCTAGGTCAGATTCATGCGTAGGCATTTGAACTTTAGTCGGCCCTTTTATCTAATTAAATGTATAACCAATGTTAAGAGTCCAAGTCTTACTTGGATTCCTAATTAAATTCATTTATGAATTTAAATCTCAATTTCGATCCATTCTAAGTGTGTAACCCTGTAGGTTCCCATTACGTTGACAGTAATACTACAATCATATTCTAGTATTACAAAGAGTGATTGGTATCTAGCAATACATTACTGCTACTCAAGTAACGGGAATATTAGTGATTTGACATAACCTATCCATGACAAATATTACCACATAGGCTAGTCCCTTTTGTCTAGATATCTTAATTGACCTCAAGACATAGAGCGTGTCACCCTTATATAGTTCAATCTTTGGTTTCTTGATATCCGAAAAGACTTACTAAAACAAATGAGATCAATATCTTATATTTACTCATTTAAGCACGACCATGCAGTTTGCAGTCTCACTCAATCAAGGGGCCCGTAGATATTGCTCCTGTTATGTGTGAGGGACAAATCCTATCTAAGTCACTCGCATTCCTCCGCATGATTTTTAGTATATCCAATAATCGACTTTATAATCACCTTATTACAGGCAACGTTTGACAACATTAAAATACATATAACTTCTCATGTAGAGATCCACAATGACTTCAAGTCTAATGACTACATACACCATGGTTACTGTGAGAACCGCTTATGACACTCACGTAACGATCCAGCAGCGTTCTTATGGTGGGTCGGTCCAGTATATTATTACTATAATATGTGTCCATGTGAAGAATTGATATCTCATATCCATGACCCGTGAGAATGGTCATCAGTCTACGCACACACTAGTACATATTTATTATCATTGTCCTTATTCACAATAATACTTGACTAGGGACATTTAAAAATAGTGTTTTGATTTCAACCAATAGGATCTCTCAATCAAGTCATGCACTTGATATCCTATGGTATTGAACTTACTATTCTAAGAACTTCATTATGTTCATTTAATTCACAATAAATAATACAATAAATAAAATGCCTAAATATGAAATAAATGTTATGATACAGTGTAAACTAGTAATGTCAATACACAACTGGCCTTTAGAGCATACAACAACAAAATAGTGATTGGATTATTCAAAAAAGAATCATCTCACTTGCCACTTTTTCGTATCCACATAGTGGTGTGGTTATTACAACACATATTTTAGAAGTTTATGATTTATATCATATTTGTGATAAAAATTTTACTATTAGTTTTGATAGTGCATTTAACAACAATTTTTCAATTAGTACATTAAAAACACAATTAGCTTTTCCATGTAATGAAAATTTTCATGTTAGATGTTGTGTCATATTTTAAATTTATGTGTACAAGATGCATTGAAAGTAGCCGATTCATATATAATTGCAATTAGAAATTGTGCACATTTTATTGTTTTGATTGGTACTGTGCTTTAAGAATTTAAAGAATTGTGTAAAGTTAGGAAGATACATTGTAACCTCCGTTTTCAATTTTTCGGACTTCTTTTTGTAATTCTTTTCTTTTCTTAATTCCTATAATCTGAGTTACCTAATAATAATTTTGTTGTGTTCTTCAACCCAATTGTATTCTTTCAGTCGATTAATTTTTAGGCTGAATCTTGCAATTCTTGTACACCTATTCAATTGTAGCATGTTGTCTATTCTAATTAATCTAATATATTCTTAATTGTTTTCTCATTAAATTCTAAACCCAATTCCTTAGCTCAGTTAAACCAAAAAACCCATACTATTCAAAGCCCATTGGTTATTTATTTTATTTATAGTTGAGCCCAACCCAATTCCACCCTAACAAAGTCCATATTTGGCTCCTCACAATCCCATGACCAGGTAAATCCCCCTAATCCTCCTGTTATATGTTAACTGCCCAGTATCTCCAACCTCCTCCACGTTCATCTCCCCTAATATCTCCATAATTCCCTAATTTACTGCCTAACCACTACCCCATAACCTCCTTAATTAATCCTAATCTTTATTTTAATTAATCCTAATCTTTATTAACTAACTTAATACTAATTACTCTTATTCACCACTCATCTTCTTCCTCCTCCCATCCCCTGTTCACCTTCCCGAAACACAAGCAACTCCACCTCGCGATCCCCCACCTTCCGATCCGTCGCCTTTGCCATCTCCTCTCGTTGCTTCCACCATCGCCACCGCGCGTGTCGCTGCTAGACCTCCTCGTCGCCAGACACCACCCGCCACCTAGACAACCACCGCACGCCTTGGAGCGCTCTCGACCACTGCATCCTGATGCCAGCCTCGCAGCCACCTTCCCTGCCACCTACCGAATGCAGCACCAACAACGCTCTCACCCTCTCTTGCTGCTCTGCCCCTCGTTGCTCCTCCGAGTGCAATTGCTGTGCCCACCTCCTCCCGCTATCTCCCTCGCGCTATCACCGAAGCACCACTATAGCACCGTTACACTCCCTCGCACCGCCATTTCTCGACAACCCCGAGCACCCCTGCCTTCACCACCATCACCTGCATCTCGACCTCCACCATCCCTGTCATTGCTATCGACCTCTGTCAGCCTCCCCCGACTACAACCACTCGAGGCCACCCTTGCTTCTTCCTCCCGCCACAGCCGCAACACAGCATCACTGCTGCCTCCTCGCCTACACGCCAAAGTCACCGCTGTCCCTTACTGTTTGTGATAGGATGCTATTTGTGATGAGAATATCGGATGACGATATGGATATTGATGAAATGAGTGATGGGAGCGAGGATGAAGTGGAGATTGATTCGAGTTTGGTTCTAGGCACTTTTTTTTTGTTTCAATGATATTGGGATGAGGTACATATTAAATTATTAATTAATAAGATTTTTTGGTAAAGATAGTACATCTAAAAGTTTGCAAATAATAATGTTGAATAAATTATCTTGATTGTTTTTAGATTATGATAGATGTCCATTAGAAAGTAATGCATGCGATTGTCATTACTATATAATAAGCTAATGGGCCTACCCCTCTCTCCATCCTCTATTTTGGGTTCGTATCAATTTTGTTGTAAGTTTAGGTTAGGAAAACTTAAACATGGTTGAAGCTCATTGAATAATTAGTATAACTTAAGTTTTTAGCTATTAAGGGAGCTCACCTTTTTGTGGCTGTTGAATAAGGATTAGATGGTAAGCTTATTTTCATATCAGTCTGTTCCTGCTTATAAAAGGTAAAGTTAAAACTCTGTATTCTACTCTCTCCGTTCCACTTTAAGTGATATTTAGGAGTTTTGCACACAAATTAAGGAAGGGTGAGATAAATATTTTTTTCCCTTTATACCCTTATTAATAAGTCTCTATGAGTAATTACTAGGAGTAATTCTGATTTAAAAAAATGTAATTAATGTTTTCAAACCCAGATATCAAAAAATGTAATTAATGTTTTCAAACCCATATTTAGGAGTAGTACTTTTGATTTGGAAAATATATAGAGTTGCAAGTAGTAGGTGAGAGGGAGTTGGCATTAAATTTTTGGAGAAAATAAAATCTAGAAACTTGAAACTACAATTTTCTAAGAATAGTTGATAGGATTAAGATGAGTAATTAAGATAAAACTTCAACATAAATAAGGGTGTTCTTGAAAAAAAAAAGGAAAAAAATGGGATAATATCACTTAAAGTGAAACAAGAAAAAAACCCCTAAATATCACTTAAAGTGAAACGGAGGGAGTATTTAGGAGTAGTACTTTTGATTTGGAAAATATATAGAGTTGCAAGTAGTAGGTGAGAGGGAGTTGGCATTAAATTTTTGGAGAAAATAAAATCTAGAAACTTGAAACTACAATTTTCTAAGGGGGTGTTTGGTACGCGGATTGGATAATTCCCATGAATTAGTGGATTCCCAGGAATATGAGGGTGGGAATGAAGATTCCCGGGAATGTTGCAATACTGTGTTTGGTATATGACATTACATACCTGGGAATACTTTATTACCGTGTTTGGTATAGAACAATTCATTTCCATCAATCCATCTCTATAGTAGACATTACCGAAAATACCCTTTTGACTTTAGTGATTAGCATTTTTCATTTGTCTTGGCTTTAGTGAGTAATGGATCCGATATTCTCTACGCCTCTTCTTCCAACATTGTACTATTCAAACGAGCAACATCCAACTCTTGAAATGCCTTTTGCAGCAACTCCTTCAAATCTTCCAACCGATACTCATCCTTCTCTTCTTCAAATCAATCCTACTACTGTACCTCCTCCCACTATCCTCCTCCCCTTCCCCTTCCCCTTCCCCTTTAATGATCAGCGTATTCTGCTCCGCACTCACCTTCACGTTCTCCTTCCCCAGACCCGGCATGTCGATCCTCAGCCTCAACGCATCCGGATCCTCCCTCGCATCCCACCCCCTCCGAGTTGGCCCCACACCGCGTGCAAACGCAGGCACCTCCGACATCTGGTCCATCAGGTTCAGCACCTGCCTCAGGCTCCAGCTCGTATTAAACGGGTCAAAAACACCTGCAAATTACAATCCATTAAGTATCTATTTATTTTCCAATTAGGTCATGATAAGAAGATTCACGAAATTGATGAATGAGGAGACGACTACCAGACAGGAATGAGGGGAAGTCGCTGTCCAAGCGGCGACGGCGGCGGTTGGAGATGGACTGGTCAGGACGGCGGTTGAGGTCGGCGGAGTCTTCGATGTCGGATTCGCGCATCTGAGCGTTGCTGTTGAAGAAGCGGAAAGCGGATTGAGCCGGGGCGGCGGAGATGCGGGACTGGTTGAGGAGTTTCTCGACGAGTTTTGCCATTGAAGTGGGAGCTCGCCTGCAAATGATCATGGAAGCCATTCATATGATCTGTTTTTGGTTATCTGTTTGTTTGTTTGTTTGTTTGTTGTTTGTTTACCGATGAAGAAGAAGCGATTGATCGATTTGAGAAGCTTCGATGTCGTCGAGATTGTGAGCGGAGAAAACGAAGAAGAAGAAGACTGAGCTTCTTGGGGTTTTCTATTTTTGGTCGGGATTTTTATAGTTGTTGTTTGTTTTGTTGCTCGAGAGTGTAACGAACAAAAAGGGTAAGGAAGGAGACGGCGCCTGCGTCACCTGAGAAGGACAGGTCTCTCGTTGATTCAAGGATTCAGTGACGGAGAGAGAGCGAGGGTATTTTGGGTATGCAATAATCTCATTCATTTTTTATGCGGAGGAATCCACAAATCCCACCATTTTCAAGGGGAATGTTTATCCTTCTGAACTAATTATTTTGATAACCCTGGGAATTTAAGATTATTTACAAAACTATACCCGTGTCTTACCAAACCAGGTAATGAAGAGGGTAATCTTAGATTCCCATGTACATTACTGCGTACCAAACGTCCCCTAAGAATAGTTGATAGGATTAAGATGAGTAATTAAGATAAAACTTCAACATAAATAAGGGTGTTCTTGGAAAAAAAGGAAAAAAATGGGATAATATCACTTAAAGTGAAACAAGAAAAATCCCCCTAAATATCACTTAAAGTGAAACGGAGGGAGTAATACATTAGCTATAATTATCTACTAACTTCATTTCACTCGGTTTAATGTCAATATATTTCATCTTCATAGTTTTTTTGGGTCCAGGCATCAAACTTCATTCCACTTGGAGGGTTGCTAGGTGTTGTAGTTCTATAATGGGGTCGAGTGCGTGAAAATGCTCAAATGTAAGTAAAAAAGCAATCTTTGGGTGAAATAGAATTTTTACAGATGCGATATCGAAGTTGGAGAAGACATTGAGATTAATCCGAGAAAGTACAATGCTTTGTAGTGTTTGAGGATTGTACACACTTTGAATGTGTTGTATATGTCGAATAACGATTAGACAGAATTGCTTTTTGCAAAGGCGGCGCAGGGTTTTGAGCAAGTGATGGCAAAGGTATTGGTTTTTTCCTTGATTGTTATGCATGAAGATGCTTATAGGTGGGTAAAAAAAGCAATCTTTTTAATGGAAATAGAATGATTTTGTGTTAAAAATTTAATTTTTGTGTTAAAAATTGGATTGTTGTGTTAAAAAATAGAATTTAACAGATGCAATATTAAAATTTGATGAGGCATTAGATATTAATCTGAAAAAGCACAACACTTTGTGGTATTTTGATAATGTGCACACTTCGAATGCGTTTTAAATTCCAAATAATGATGAGAGGAAATATGTTTTTTGCGAAGGCGGCGCAATATTTCGAGCTAGCGGTAGTGGTGGTATTGATTTTTTGTTTGATGGTTATTTCATTGTTGGGGAGTTAGGGTGATTGATTGTGTGAAATATGTTTGATTTTGGTTTTGTTTGTTAGGAGCCATATATTGTGTATGTGGAGTCGTTAAATGTCACCAAAGGTATGTTTTTTAGGATTTTTGGAATGAAATATTTTATGGAATTATAATTATATTACATTAACCAAAAATGTCTACTCCCTCTCACATTGAGAGGGTTTTAAAATTTAGCCAAAGGAAATGATCATAGGTAAGTAGCTACATAATTAAAATTATTCGTAATGATTTTTTTTTATTATTCATTTAAAACCGCATAAAAAAAACTCCCATTTTAAGATTATGGTAAATATTTTTATTTTAATGATGACCTTCAAGTATGTATTTTGAGAATAAAGTATGTCAATTGATACATTTCTATTCTGATGCAAGGTTAACTGCTAATCAGACTATGATAATCTTAATAAATGCCCCTAAATGTTTCCTATCCCATATATACATCTTCTCAATCTTCATTGATACGTAACAAATAATTAGAAAATGCATGTTTCAAATACACCCAATTTTAATTACCTCCCTTTTACACAATTAAAAAAAATAATAATTAGGGAGATAAGGTAGAGGACAAACATTATGACAACAAGAAAGGCAAGGAATAAGAGATAGTGCGTTGGTCAATGTATAATTTATATATGTGAGTGTTATGGGATCTAATGCCAAATATTTTTTACACTAATTCAAATGTAAATGCTGCTACTGATTTTGCTGTGGATGCAAACAGATCATTTGTGAATTCTTTGGAATCAATATAATCTAACCTTTTACTACTTGACGATGTTAACTGTTCTCAACACTGATACTGACCTGTAAAAAGTTCGAAACACCGGGATAGATCCCGACGATGAACCATCCGCGCTCAAGTCAGTAATCTGAAAGATTATGAAAGAGATTTTGTGGAGAAAGATACTTATTAATTTTTTTATGGTGGGGTTAGAGGGGAATGTATAGTCACCGTTGGAACCAATTTTGAGATAATCATTTATCTCTACATCCTAGTATTTTTTATAGGAAATAGAGTTTAAATTCCTTCATGATAAGAGAATTGATTTAAACCATCTCAGGATAACCATGAATTTAAATAACTCTTTAAGTTATCTGAGTTTATTTATGATGAGCTGCCATCATGACCCAATAGATCTGTTTTAGAGTTATTAGGCCTCAGAAAAGACCCAATTTTCATTTTGGACCCATTTGTAGGGAAAATTACCGTTTTCCCCCTGAGAGCTTTGAAATTCGTGCCTGATTTGAACGGTATTGATTTGGTTCTATGTCTATCCATATCACAAGCCCTCATTCCCGAAGACTAAGTTTCACAACCTTTGAGGAGTAATTCGTCCGTTTTTAATGACTTATAAAATTTATCGGCATTCTCAGGGATTTATATATCTCGCTCGGGTTGTAACGATATTTTCCTGAGTTTATAAAATACTTAGAATTATTTTTAGAATTTTTAGATTTTTTTGTGATTTTTCCAGAATTTTCTAATTTTTTTTCCAATTTTTAATCATTTTCAAATTTTTGATTCAATTTTCAAAATTCAATAATTAATTTTCAAAAATCTTAATTAATTATTCTAATTTTATAATTATTTTTTCGGAATTAAAAATATTTTTTCGAAATAATGATTATTTTAGGAAATTTTAATTAATTATTCTCGATTTTAATAAATTTTCTGAAAATTATAAATAATTAATTTAATTAATAATTAAATAAGAAAATTAAAAAAGAAATTACCTTGATGACGTGATGAAATCTGGATTGTCCATCTAGATCAAGCGCGGATCGGGAGGAGAGCATTTTCTCTCATTTTTTGATTGGATTTCGATCTGTTTTGCGCGCGCTATCAACGACGTGGCTGCTTCGGCATGCTGACACATGGCGGTCAATGCTGCATGTTGACTTGGTCAGCATTTGACCATTGACTCGTTCAACATTGATCGTTGACGTTTTTGCGAATCTCAGTTGTCGATTAAGATTAAGCGCGGATCAGGAGGAGAGTATTTTGCTCCATTTTTTGATCAGAAACTGATATGCTCGGATTCGTCGCAGAGCTGTCGTGGTGCCTTCAGCGTGCTAACACGTGGCGATAAACGATGACTGTTGACCCGGTCAACATTTTACTTTTTTTTGGATGATCACATCTCAATCGTTTGATCAAGATTGGGCGCGGATCGGAAGGAAAGTATTTTGCTCCATTTTCGCTGGGAAACACATCTGCTCAGCACGCTTCGCCGTTCGATGAAAACATTTGCCATACCGACACGTGGTGTTGACCGTTTTCGCCTCATTTTCGTTCGGTTCTTCGTTTGCTTGGGTCAGGCTTCCAAACGTTGGAGTTGCTTCGGTGATCTACATTGTAACTAGCTTTTCCAATGCTATAGAGGTCCGATTATAGCGTGTGACCCCTCGTTTCGAAGTTGACTCGAAGATCTACAATTTTTCTTTAGAAGTCAGTTGAAGAATCATCCTATTTCAGGGTCAAAACAGACCAGCGATATCTTTACCTCCATAAAGTTGAGAAGAGCTTTGTATGACTCTTGGAAAGATCCATTCTTGGAGGCAAGTTTGGGGAGCGTCTCTAGACGAGTTAGGCTCTGAACTCACTGCTGGTAAAGAAGAGGGTCACTCGGGGAGCGAGCATGATGAAGAGTATCACCGGGCTTTAGGAGATAGCCGTTCGGGAGATGAGCGAGATAATAAGCATCGATGGGATCTAGGAGATAGCCGTTCGGGAGGTGAGCAAGATGAATAGCATCGCCAGGCTCTAGAAGAGAGCTGCTTGGGAGGCGAGTTTAGCTCCGAACTCAATGTGAAAGAAGAAAGCTGCTCGGGAGGCTAGCGAGAAAAAGAGTATCACCGGGCTCTAGGAGAGAGCCGTTCGGGACGCGAGTTTCTGGAGAAAATCTAGGGGTGATTTAAGCTCTGAACTCATTTGGCAGAAGGCCGCTCGGAAGGCGAGTGGGATGAAGAGCATAACCAGGCTTTAGGGAAGAGCCATTAGGGAAGTGATTTCAGAGAGAAACTCTAGGGGTGAGCTGAGCTCCAAACTCGTTTGGAAGCAGACCGCTCCGGAGGCGAGAGGGATGAAGATAAGCCAAGCTCTAGGAGAGAGCCATTCGGGAGGTGAGTTTGAGGAGCAATTCTTGGGCTCAGAACTCATTGTGGAAGAAGGCTACTCTAGAGGCAAGCGGGATGAAGAGCATCGCCGGGCTGTAGTAGATAGCTGTTCGGGAGGCGAGTTTGGGAGCAACTCTAGGGGTGAGTTGTGCTCCGAACTCACTACGAAAGAAGAAAGCCGCTTGAGAGACGAGCAAGATGAAGAGTATCACCGGGCTTTAGGAGAGAGCCGTTCGGGAGGCGATTTCAGGGAGAAACTCTAGGGTGAGTTGAGCTCCAAACTCGTTTGGAAGAAACCTGCTCAGAAAGCAAGCGGGATGAAGAGCATCGTCAGGCTCTCGGAAAGAGCCATTCGAAAGGCGAGTTTGAGTAGCAACTCTAGGGGTGAGTTGAGGTCCGAACTCGTTGTGGAAGAAGGCCACTCAGGAGGCAAGCAGGATGAAGAGCATCGCCGGGCTCTAGGAGAGAGCCGCTCGAGATGTGAGTTTGATGAGAAACTCTAGGGATGAGTTGAGCTTTGAACTCGTTGTGGAAGAAGGCATCTCGGGAGGCGAGCGGGATGAAGAGCATCACCGGGCTTAAGGGAAGAGCCGCTCGGGAGGCGAGTTTGAGGAAAAACTTTAGGGGTGAGTTGAGCTCCGAACTCGTTGTGGAAGAAGGAAGCCGCTCAGGAGACGAGCGAGATGAAGAGTATCACCGGGCTCTAGAAGAGAGCCACTTGGGAGGTGAGTTTGAGGAGCAATTCTACGAGTGAGTTGAGCTCCAACTCATTTGGAAGAAAGTCGCTCGGGAGGCAAATGGAACGAAGAGCATCACCATGCTCTAGGAGAGAGCCATTTGAGAGGCGAGTTTGAGGAGAAACTCTAGGGGTGAGTTGCACGTCGAAATTGTTGTTTGAGCCCGAAAAGTTTGTAGAAGCAACTCGAGGAGGGGATTGGCACCGACCTTTCCGTTTGGACCCGACAAGCTTGTAGAGACGACCCCATGAAGGAGTTGGTGTCGACCTTGCCATTTGGACCCGGTAGGCTTGCAGGCTTGTAAGAGTAACCCGAGGAGGGGTTGATGCCGACCTTGCTATTTGGACCCAGTAGGCTAATAGAGGCAACCCGAAAAGGGAGTTGGACTCCAAACTTGCTGTTTGAACCATGCAAGCATGTTGTTAGAACCCAATCTTGAGGTTGAAATTGGCCTCCAAACATAATTAAATTTGGCCCCATCAAGCTTGTAGAGGCAACTGGAGGAGTGAGTTGGATGTTATATCCGATGCTTGAAGGTGAACTGGTTGCAGGAGAATCTCTTCAGACGAGCTAGGTTCCAGCATCATCGCATAGAGTTAAGGAGTTGCTGGTGTGGCTCGGAAGAGGAGCTGAGAATGGAGCTCACTGATGAGGGTTTTCGAGCCGAGGGATCAGCCCCAGGGGCGAGCAAGACCCTAGATTCAGTATGTTTGTGTCAAATTTTGGAGATAGGCCTAGAAAAGAGCTGGTGTTCGAACTTGCTTGTTGCAAATTTTAACCCGTAGTGAGATTAATCGAGCCCTAAAATTGCATACTTGCAAGTTGTGAGGATAATTTAGAACCATGATTGTGAACTTTAAACCAATTGTTTCGGAGTTATCAACAAGTTGTAGGAGAAATTTCGAATGGTAAGCCACTTGCTTGTTTGCAAGGGATTAAAGCGGCATCAAACCAAGTGTTGAACTCCAAACTTGTTGTTCGAAATTTTCAACGAGTTGTAGGAGAAATTCCGAATGGTGAGCTGCACCACACTTGCTAGTTTGTAAGCGGCTAAAGCGGCGTCGAATCAAGTGTTGGACTCCAAACTTGTCTTTTGAGCCTAGCAAGTTGTATGGGCAGGCCCGGGGGACAAGTTGGACTCTGAACTTACCGTTTAACGAGTCGTAGATGTGACTCAGGGAGATAGACATGTGGCCAATGCAATGATCTTTATAAAAAGAATGCTAAGTTTTATTGAAACAAACTAAGTGGTTGCGTTGAGGGGGATGAACCATTATTAGATGCTTTGGCTGTATCGCAAGCGGCAGCCTTATTGAAAACCGAAAACCTACTTCTACGAGAGAGTGTTAAGCACCCTCATGGTAATTTATTTGATGCTCTGTATTCCAAGTCCGCCTTCCTAGACGAGGGGGATCTCCTTGAGTTCATCAACTAGATCGGGAAGGCCTTGACTGTTCCGTTGGGGGAGCTCTAATGCTTCAAGTGGGGGGACCGAGCCCCCTATTGTAGTTTTGTAGCACCTCCGAGCCGTCTCTTAGTTTCCTTTGACTTCCCCTACTCCTACTGAGGTTGGGAACTTTATTTTTATTTGAAAGGCTGAAGGTAAGGCATGGAGTACTGCTAGGCCTGGTCGGCCCACAATGACATTGTAAGCAGCCTTCACGTCGACAACCATGAAGTCCATTGCCTCTGTGCAGGTTGTCAGGGCTTTCCTGTGGTCAAACAAGAGTGACTATTCCTTCGATTGAGACTGGAACCCCAGAGAACCCGTAGAGCGTGTATCCGACAGACTTGAGACGATTTCAAGAAAGCTTGAGGCTTTGGAAGGTTTCCAGGAAGTGGATATTAACGGAACTGCCATTATCGACCAGGACCCGATGCACTTCATGGTTGACCATGCTGAGACTAATGATGAGGGCATCACAGTGGGTCGTTCGGACACCTTCTAGATCCCTGTTTGAGAACGTCATCAGAATCCCGAGGCTTTTGGGCAGTGGGAGGTTCTGTACTGAATTAACTTTTGGGATGAAGTTCTTTTGAGATGAGTTTGATTCTCCCCCCACAGGCCTCTATGGATCGAATAGAGGACTGATCCTAGCTCCGAATCTTGGGACTCAGAGGGATTCTCGGCCCGCTTGTTAGCTCCCCATGGTGGAGGAGGATCGGCTTTGTCCTTTCTGATGAACTTGGCTAGGAGCCCCCACTGTATGAGCACTTCGATCTCCTCCTTGAGAGCCTGATAGTTATTTGTGCCATGGCCATGATCCCTTTGGAAGCAGCACCACTTGTCTTTGTTTCTCCTCTTCGCTGGGGTATTCATTCTTGGGGAGCGCGGAGTAGCCCTTTCTTGTCCAGCTCCATGGAAACTGCTTATATACTGGGATTGAGGAGGTGAACTTATCAAAATGAGGAGCAGGGTGGTGCTGACCATTGTCGTCGTTCTAGAATTTTTTGGATCCTTCTTCGCTTGCACTCTTCCGTTTGTTCCTAGAAGAAGGCTCTTCTCGACTGGGGGGGTTGAGAGCCTCTTCAGCTCGGATGTATTTCTCACTCCTAAGCAGGAGTTCTGAGAAATCCCGATGAGGCTTCTTGGCAAGGGACGCTATGAGGTCAATATTATTGATGTTGTGTCTGCATGCTGCAGAGACTACTGATTGGTCGAGAGAGGCAATAGACCAAGCTTCGGCAGTAAATCGCCAAACATAATCTCTTAGGCATTCACCTTTCTTTTGACTGAGGGCTAGCAAGGATGCACTTGTTTTTTCGGCTCGGCGGATGCTAACGAAGTGGGAGAGGAAGAGCTCCTCAAACTGGTCAAATGAGAAGATGGAGGCTGGGGATAAACGGGAGTACTATTCTCTCGCTGGTCCCCTCAACATTGCTGGGAAAGGCCTTGTAGAGGAGTGCATCTGAGGCTTGATGGATCATCACGAGGGTTTTAAAACTCTCAATATGATCAGCTGGGTTAGACTCCCCATTGTATGATTCAAAATGAGGTGGCTTGAAGGTCTCACGGACACAGGCTTCCATGAAGGTCCTTGAGAAGGGGGGTCTGCTCAGGCGGATGTTCTTGGTCTGTTTACCTTCTTCGATGTTGATTTTGTTGAGGCCCCCTCTCAATGTCTCGTAGGCGGCGATGAACTGAGGTGTCCCTCTGGTCGGATTTAATCGACCTTCGGGACTCTCCTTCATAAATGATGGCATGGCGAGAGCTATGTGCTTGTTAGTCGTGATTTGGAGCGATGTTAAGGGCTCACAGGATGTCATCTTTGAAAATTTGAAATTCTCCTTGAGGGACTGGTGCTCCTCCATCATGGTGAACCCTTGGCGCTGATTGGCTTATCGCGGAGTGGCTTCTTCAGTGTCGATGGGGAGGAGAACCCCTTCTCCCTTTTGGGGAGGCGGGCCTTCTGGATCTTGGCCTTCAGGGAGAACAACTCCTCTGACTTCTCTGGTGTTCTGGATAAGGGACCTAGTCACGGGCTCGTCTCTCATTCAAGCGAGTTGGAGGTCGATCCCTTGTTGGCGATTGACGATGATTTGAGGGAGGTTTCTTGACCCCTGTGGACCTTGCGAAGCCATCAAGTCGGTGGAAGGATTATAGACCAAGACATGGTCATGGAGAGGATGATGTTCGTGATGGCTTCGACACGAGCCCCCGGGCGCAGCCCCTCTAGATGTGGGGCGAGCCTGTTGGGGAGGCGGCTGTTTAGGTTGGGGCTACTGAACTTGTTGATCTTGTGAGGGGGAACATCCTGAAGTGGAGGAGGTGGAGGAAGATGGGTGGCTCTTCAGCAGTGCCGCCGCCGCCTTCCCTTTTTCCTTTGGAAGAATGGATGGAACTGATTTTACCGGCGAGTATGGTCGGATTGCTTTTTCTGATTCCCACAGACGTCACCATTCAATTGCTGCTGATTTCAGTGTGGGAGCAAAATGATGAGTTGTGAATTATTTTGGAAGCAATAAAAGCTAACATTTTTAAAACTTACCGATGTTGACCATTCTTAACGTTGCTGCTGGCCTGCAAAAAATTTGAAACACCGGGACTGATGACGAATCCTCTGACGCTCAAGTTAGTAATATGAAAGATTATGAAAAAGTTTTAGTGGAGGAAGATATTGATTACCTTTTTTTGGTCGGGTAGAGGGGTGTTTATGGTCGCCTTTGGAACCAGTTTTTAGATAATCATTTATCTCTACTTTCCGGTATTTTTGGATAGAAAATAGAGTTTAAATTCCTTCATGATAAGAGATTTTGTTTAAACCATCTCATAGGGATAACTAGGAATTTAAATAACTCTTTAAATGATATGAGTTTATTTATAATGGGCTGCCATCATAACCCAGTAATACAGATTCGTTTTGGGTTTTGGGCCTTGGAAAAGTCCTAGTTCCCATTTTTTGACCCGTTTGTAGAGAAAATTACCATTTTGCCCCTTAAAGCTTTGAGATTCGTGCCCGATTTGAACAGTCCCGATTTGGTTCTATTTCTAGCCATATCAGTAAATATCATCATTTGCAGTAATTTTTAGTAAAAGGCAAGCTGTCTTTTTGATCCAGTTAATAAATACTGCTGCTGTAATCGATCAACCCCTAACTATGATAAACTGTATCTTCAACCATTTTCCACAAAATTCATTGAATTTCACACATCCCAAAGCACCCATCATCCCGTCCAATGGCTCTTATCCACTCAATCGAGTGCGCATCGCAAAGCATCCCCCAACCGTTGACCCTGAATAAGGCAAGTTCTTCCAGTTTTCAATCAATCAATTAAATCCTTTCCCTAAAATTCCCCCCAACTGTCCAAATAATTACCGACCCCCCCCAATCCTTGTATAAATATCCCCAAACCCCGCTACCAACCTCTCACTCACCCAAAAAAAAACAAAAAAACCCCAAAAAAGTGAGAAGCATCAACGATCGAAAAATGGTCGAAACCGGCCACCTCTGCTGCTGATCAAAGAACAAATCGATGAAACTAACAACACCGACTCCAATCCCGACGTTGTCGTTCCTATCGATCAAAATTTTTTTTGAAGTGAAGCATGTTTCGACATGGAGGGAGCAGATGACATTCCGCACTTTCGTGGTGAGCTTCTTACTATCAATCATGTTTAGCATCATCGTCATGAAGCTCATCCTAATGACGGGGGTGATCTCGTCTCTCAACGCCTCGACAGAGCTTCTCGGCTTCTTCTTCGTCAAGACGTGGACCAAGATGTTGGAAAAAGGAGGGTTCTTGAAGCAGCTATTAGATTATATTAGATTATATTATGAGAGAGATTATTTTAGTCCCTATATCGAATAATGTAGTGGTTTAGTCTTCCCTTCTATCCTATATATAGAAGACATATTGTACTCAGTTTAATCAATCAAGTAAGAATTTATTCCTTCCTACCCCTAATTCTATTATGGTATCAGAGCCTATAGTCCTATAAGGCCTACAGCTAATTTTATCCTCAGTGTCGAGGTAGAGTGGTTCTCGCCTTCATCAAAATAACTCCACCTTCGACATCCCTCTCACAATCAAATCTCAAAACCCTGATCTCCCTTAATAACAAAAATCAGCCGCCATCCCAAATCAGTTCCTAATCTCTAAACCCTAGTCCACAACAACAAGAATGGCTACACCAACAAATTTCGGCCTCCTTCAACAACAGTGGCAACAGCTATGACATCAAACTCCGATACTCTGAAACCCATTCTGGCATCAACTCCTGGCAATCCCTAAATCCTGGCATCATCTCCGGCAACCACATCATCTTCTTCAATCTCCAATTCAACCAAAGCAGCCAATCAACCAATCTAACCCACTGCCTCTCCTCTCAACAGCAAGAGCAAACAACAACCACCTGCGACAACCTGCCGCCGCAACTTCCGATGTCAACATTCTCTCCAACTCCCGATGACTTCTTCAATAACAACAACACCAGTCCTCTTCTCCGACGCGATTAGATCCATCCCCGAAATGAGAATTTGAAGTCCTTCAATCCCACTCCTTCAACATCAGATCATCATATTCATCGCTGCATCCCGATTAGAAAACCCATTAACAGCAAACCTAGCCCCAATCCTGAAGAACCCATCGATCGTCTTCTACCTACTGATCTTGAGTTTATCCTACGTTGCCCTCACTTATATTCCAGGCAACATCGTCCCTATGAGAAAATCCAGGCCAGTACCACAGATCCAGAATGGTCTTGCATGACGTCATCTGGCCGCCACTACCTCATCTTCGCCGTCAATCGCGAGGTGTTGATTTCTTGTGAAACCTACTGGTTACACTGGCGTCGATTCCAACCCCTAACACCTACTTCCCTTCCTAAACCCTAGCCAGCCACCCTCTATTCTCTTCCCTCACACCCAAAACCTGAAATCCTATTCCTCTCTTACCCTATTCCCGAAACCCAACCCACATGACCCAAATCCAAACCCATTTTCTATTTTTCAAAAAAAAAAAAATCTTTCTTGTAGGTTCTTCAGCTTTCGCATCCAGATCCAGATATAACCTCATACTGGTTAATCCATTGTGAGTTTGAGAGGGGGAGATATCAACATCATCACAGTTCTCGTCTCCCTCACCTTCCGTCGACGTCCACCAACGTCCACATCCAGTTCTTAGCCTCAAGTCAAGGGTGAGATCCCATCACAGTTCGGGATATGGAGATCCCGCCACAATTCGGGATATGAAGATCACAACAGTGCGCCACCACTACTTCCTTCCATTACTGCTATTATGTCTTAAGTCAGGGGTAAGATCTTATCATAGTTCTGGATATGGAGATCCAACCACTGTTCGGGATATGGAGATCCCAACAGTGCGCTACCACTACATCCTTCCACTACTACTAAATATTTTAAAGTCCGGGGTGAGATCCTAACACATGCGCCATCGAGCGCCTTCCCTGTGCCATCTACTTGAGCTTCATTCATGCATCACAGTTTGTTTTCCCTTCCATATGAACATCGTCAATATTTCAAATTCATGTTGTTTGATCTAACTTGAGTTTGAGAGGGGGTGTTAGATATTATATAATGAGAGAGATTAATTTAGTCCCATTTCGAATAATGTATTAGTTTAGTCTTCCCTTCTCTCCTAGAGACATTGTACTCAAATTAATCAATCAATAAGAATTTATTCCTTCCTACCCCTAATTTTATCAGCAGCTGTGCACGAGGCAAAAGAACACCTTCATCCAGACCTGCGTCGTGGCGTCTTACGAGATGTCATTCAGCGGTAAGGTTACCGTTGTTTGAATTTCTTTGGTGAACGATTTTTGTGTAGTGTATTTTGGTTTGTTTCGATTTTTGGTTGGTTGGTTGAGTGTGGGGTGTGATGCGAAATTTTGGGGGTTTTTGATCAATTTAAGAGTGAGTGTTCCAAAAATATCTATGTGATGTCTTACAAAATAGAAAAAATATTTTACATTGTAGATTTTTTTAAAGTAAAATTTTATGAAGTCTCTGAGCTGTGACTTTTTTTAAAATAGTTTTCAACATGTATACCCCTAATAGATTACCTGTCAAAACTTGAAAACTCAGAGACTTTATTGAAAATTTACTTTTTAAAAATCTACAGTATAAATATTTTTTCTAATTTTTAAGATAACACAGAGAGATTTTTGGAACACTCACTCTTAAATCGATCAAAACCCTGCAAAAACTTTCGTATCAAACCCCACACTCAACCAGCCATCCAAAAACCGAAATAAACCAAACTACACTACACAAATCGTTCTCCAAAGAAATTCAAACGACGGTAAACGAGATCCCGTAGGACGCCACGACGTAGGACTGGATGACGGTGTTCTCCTACCTCGTGAACGGATGCTTCAAGAACCCTCCTTTTTCAAATATTTTGGTCCACATCTTGTAATACCCTGATTTTCCAAATATATGAAAAATTATTTTATTTTGCAGGTAGTGTGCATGTGCAATATTTTTTTGTTGAATTAAATCTTATAATTATTTTTTTTGATGTGTATAAATATTTAAATATGTGTTCTCAAGTTATTTTTATACAAAAGCCTTTTCTTTAATAAATAGAAAGCATTATTTTAATTGAATGAAAAGCCCTTTTTCTAAAAGCCCAAAAATGTATTTTATTTTATTTATTTTAATAACTATTTTGGCCCATAAAACTAAGCCCATGGATTAATTTATTTAAAAAATCTATTTTGCTTTTGTACAAATTAAAATGTACAATTTTTGGGCCTAGTTGCAAGCACGTGCACTACACGTACACGTGCAATGCACACTTTTTCCATGGCCGGATTGCTTTTTGGAGGGAGATTCAAAAGTCTTAGTGGTGGTCATGATGTGGTAGTTATGTGAATGTGGGTAGTTGTGGTAACTTCTACTCTCATCCTAGCCTTCCATCCTACAACCAACCAACTAATCCTAGCCCTCCATTCTACTTCATTTCTAGTATAAATACCCCCCTCCCATGACTATATTCATATGCAATTATATTTTCCCAAATCTATAGTCTAATTAGTAGTAGTTGTGAGATAAAAGATTGAGAGAATTGTGTGGGTTTGTGCTTGCGTTCTACCAAGGAGGAGAAGGACCGGCTATTCAAGGAGAGAAGCTTTCGGTGGTGTTGTGGAGCTTGTGCGCGCATCGTCTAGGAGGAGGTGCATTCATTCGCAAAGAACTTAGTTGCTATTGTGTTTTCTCTCCATACAAGGTGGGTAAAATTCTCCATATTTCTAAAGTAGAATTGCTGGTTAAAATGAATGAATGATAGTGGATTGATTTTCCTTATTACTGATGCTAGTATCATATTGAGAATGATGCATGAAAAATATTAATAAGAGTACACTCTTAATTGGAGAATTGACCTATGAATTGATTGGAATGTGAATATGCAGTTATATGTGATTTGATTAGTAAGAATCTAAGTTGGTATGGATTAATTATAACCATGAATGTGTAATTGGCTAATAAAGAAATTTGTGGCATTACTTGTTGAGAATTGTCGAGAAGGAATCTTTCGGTTAAGTCGACTTAGGACCTTGTAAGTCGACTTATATGCTCCTTTAAGTCGACTGATACTGTTATAAGTCGATTTCTTGCTTAAATTATTTACTTAAAATCATGGATGTTTTCCCTGGACAGCCGACTTACTATGGTATAAGTCGACTGGTACTGATGCATTTTTATAAACTCGAATGTTCTACTATTTTGGAAATACATGAGACTCTATAAAGATAATTTGGGAATTGTTGCATGAAATAAATGTGATTTGGTAATAAAAGGTGTAATCAGAACTATGATTTTGATATGTGTATTTTTGGGAAATTATACCTTGTAAAAGAACTAGAAGTGAGGAAGATTAATATAGTAAAGTGACATTATAGATGCATGAAAATATGAATTATGAATATTCGTTAGAGAACAATGTGATAACCATGAAATGTGAATTATTCTTGTTGAAGAATAGCGTGACAAAATATGATGTGTGATTCCTTAATTTGAGATGTTAAACTGTTCAGTCGACCGAATGCTTGTAGCAGTGGACTGTACTGAGTAGAAGATGTATAGTTGAAACACTCTGTACAGACGACTGATTTGAATGGCAGTCGACTGTTAAATGAATGACATTTAAATGTGGAAACTGCGGAACAGCCGATTGGTCGTGTGCAGCAGTCGACTCTTCCGAGTGTTATTAATGAACTGTATTTTGACTGGATAAGTCGGCTGGTGGAGTTCCAAGTCGACTGTCCAGAGTGATTTTTGATATATCTGAAATCTTATGGTTTGCTTGTGGTAAAGATTGTGAATCTGGATATTGGTAAACTCTTTTTATTGGTGTATGAATTTACATGAGATGAATCATAGATTTGAATTGAGAATTACATGAATATGAAAGCTAAGATCATGATTATGAAAAATGAACTCATGGGCTGGGAATGCTCAGATTATGTTAGAATTTGTGAATTGGAATTGAAATGAAAGAGTAGCTAAGTCTCCCCCGGCAATTGAAAAAGAAATTGAAATGAATATTGAAAAGAAAGACCAAGGTTGGTCAGGTTGAAATGAATGAATAAGTCCGGTTGAGTGGAGAGGCTAACTCTAGAGCTTTGATTTGGTTCATGATTCTAATTAAAAAATAAGGACTAGTACATAGTGGAGATGTGATGAAAGTAGGAGAAAAACACGGGTGAGAGCCATTGGATTTGCGGCAGAGGGTATTTCACAGGTTCTTCACGATGAGTCGTGACATGACGTGGATACGGCTCCAGGGTACCGTGGCGGCGGAAAGTATTTCACAGGTTCTTCACGATGCGTCGTGACATGACGTGGATACTGTTCCAGGGTACCGTCCCGGTGGTGACACTTGTGGGATGTTTGGTGACTGCATGAGGATCGTGTGCCATGAAGGAGGCTGAATTGTCCATAGGTTCTTCACGATGCGTCGTGACATGACGTGGGATTCCCCTCCAGTTTCTGTACACGTGCTTGCACTCATAGATCATCTAAGACACTACCGTAGTTACAGTAGTAGATTAAGTCATAACGAGGGGTTGAACCCTACAAGATGAAGAACGATTAAGAGGCTTGCCCTCGGACCTATGTAGTATGGGATGCATAGACTCCGAACAAGTGTGCATTAGTGTCATGTAACATAAATAATTTCATTAAGGATTAAGTGCACAATCACAACACGACATCAATAGGGTAGTCCCTTTATTT
Organism: Hemerocallis citrina; assembly: GCA_017893485.1. NCBI lineage: Eukaryota > Viridiplantae > Streptophyta > Magnoliopsida > Asparagales > Asphodelaceae > Hemerocallis > Hemerocallis citrina. Next base: position 154,993,709 of record CM030362.1, read on the forward strand.
GAAATGTGACAAGTTTGTGTTTGCTAAATATGGAAAATTAAGTTATACTATTTCCGGCATAGAGAGGATGGCCGTGTATAATGATCGTCGGTTGAATAAACTGACGTACCCACAGTCTTATATGCAGGTAAATGGCATGTTAAAGGTTAAAGAGGAATGGATGCTTAAAGATTATATCATGCTGTTGTACTTTTATTCAATTGTTGTAAATTTTACTTCCGCTGTGCAAAAGAAAAGTGTAATATTGATGTAAACTCTGATGTAAGATGAAAAGTTTAAATTTCCCTGTAAAATTGTACTCAAAGAAAGTGAAAAGATCCTGTAGAACATCTCGAATTCAGTGATTTGGGATTCGGGGCGTTACAGAGTGGTATCAGAGCCATGCTTTCTACGCTTTCACACTTGTACAAATTTATAGGGAACGACACCCTAGAAGTGGACATTAGAGTGTGTGTTTGAGTCTAGAGATTTAAATGTAAGTGACTTACATTTGTGTTGCTCTATGACTCATGCTTCTTCCTCTCTATTTCTAAGATGGCTGACCACTTCGACCCTGCTGGAGGCGACGATTGGCTTGTAGCATCTCTTCAGAGGCAGGTTGAGATACCGATAGCATTAGGGAAGAAGATAGTTTTCCTGAGTTTTCCCAATCCACTAATCCACAAGCATAATTTGGTGAAATCCTTGTTGAAAATACCGAAACTCAAAACATTGAAACCAACATTCTTTTTTAAAACATAAAGAACCTATTTTTGATGTCCACGGTCATTATATATGAGAAGAAGATTCCCCCAATTCGAAAGAGGAAAAAATGGATGTAAGTATTATGCAACAGTTTATAGATGGGTAAATGGTACCGGGACTGGTACATTTGCACGCCATTTAAACAATAAAACATCCATAACTGAAAAAAGAGTTTACCCCCATAAGACAGGTCGTGTAGATAGTTTTAGTTACGATCATGATTTTGTTTATAGTGAAATGACAAAAATAGTTATTAAGAATGAGTTATCATTCTCTTATTCTGAAAGTAGGATCCTAGAGGCTTTTAATCAAACCACTCTAAACCCCCATTTTAAGCGAATTTCTAGAAACACCATTAAATCCGATTGTTTTAAAGTTTATCAAAATCTTAAGGATTTTTTAATTGCTACATTGATTAGTTTAACTTGTAGGATTTTGTTAACCTCCAACTGTTGGAAATGTATTAACGATATTCCAATGATGTGTGTAACTTGTCATTGGATTGATAATGATTGAATCGTCCAAAAGTGAATCATATATTTTGGATATATTATGTACCCTCATAATGCACAAGATATCACATCACATGTCATACAAGCATGCACAAATTTTTATATTACTGATGAAACATTCGTTGTTAGTTTTGATAATGCTCCGTAATACAAAGGCAATTTCTACATTAAAGAATACATTACATCCTACAGAGCCTTAATTTTTTTATATTAGATATGCATGTCATATTTTAAATTTGTGTGTGCAAGATGCATTGAAGATGACTGAATCATATTTGAGTGCACTAAGAGATTGTGTGTATTTCATAGAGTTCAGTGGTCCTAATCTTCAAGCATTCAAACAATGGTGTAAGCTAAGGGAATGAATTTTAGAAAATTCCCTAAAAATATTAAACACCGTTGGAATTCTACTTTCAGTCTACTTGTTTTCTTTTTAGAATACAAAAATGTTATAAATGAAATTTGTATTTGAAGAAACATGGAAAATTTTCAAATGAGTGGTTACACTTGAGCTTATATCCAATGTTTGTCTACATTTTTAGAATCTTTTAAAATTGCAACTTTTGATCTTTCAAAACCTTACGAGTCCACTTCTAGCGATATTTTAGTTACATTATTTAAGATGATGAAATATTTTGAACGAATGTTGAATGATAATTATGTTTGCCTTACTATTGTTCCTGCTTATGATGAATTTGTTAAATATTTTTGTCCTCTTACTATGTTCTATTATGTTGATAGTGTAATGGATCATTGTATCAAGTTGATGGTAAGAAGAATTTGATTAATATGTTTTATAGTATGGTAGAAGATAATTCTTTTGATCTGATAAATTTGTAACTTTGAGTTAATATTGAATAATTTATATAATAGTTATGATAAAGAATTTGGATTTAGTTCTTACACACAACACACAACTAGTACTACATCTTCTTATCAAGAGGTAAGGGTATTGCAACTAATGATAAAAATATATGGAGTCTTATCCAGACTAAAAAAATCTAGGATTAATAATGCACTTAATGAACTTCACTGGTATAATGCATAACCTTCACTGCCATTTGAACAAGATATTGATGTGGTCATTTGATAAAAAAAAATAACTCGGGATCATATCATATTCTTTCACATATGGCAAAAGATATACTAACCACCCTAACACCCCCCTCCCCCCCCCGCACGCGGGGGTGTCCACCGTCTCATTGGAAGAAAAAAGTTTCTCTTGGTAGCACCTTATCGAAAAAGAAATTGAATGAAACTGAAAACTTTGGAGATGGTAGTGTGTAGCGAAGTTTGGACTCATGGAATAACAAAAGGCTCAAGCGGTAGCAACACTCTAGAAGACGAATCTTAAAAATAAAATTTCGAATATTGAATAAGACTAAAGATAACTTCCGAAGATTGAAGACTAAAGACTAATTATTTGTATTGCAAGAAACTTATTAAGGAATTTAGAGCGATAAGATGCTAGGTTTAGGTTAAGCTGAGGTTCACGACCGTAGTCCTCTACCCTATCTTCAAACTAACTCTAAGCTATCTCAAACTCTTGATCCTACATTATCATGTAATTTTCAAATTATGTAACTTGTACATATTATAACATGTCTTTTTTTTACTGTTTGTAAATTATTCCATAGTTGTAAAATTAAGACAAATAATATATATTTTTTTATATGATGGATGCACTACAAAAGATACTGGTTTTACCGGCGATTATTCCCCGGCGTTTTACTAGTAGCGCCGGGGTAGGGAGCGAGTAGGAATTGGGCGTCAGATGGGATGGTCATACACCGGCGGTCCATTTAAAATGCCGGCGTATGTTAGTATTCACCGGCGTTTTACTTAAAAACGCCGGTGAAGTTTATTATTCACCGGCGTTTTTATTATAAACGCCGGCGAATATATGGACACATTCACCGGCGTGTCTAATTAAAACGCCGGTGAATAACTGCGATAAAACCCGCGAACCCTAATCTTTCGCTTGCCATTTTCCCAAAACCCAAAAAAAAAAAAAAGGAAGGGGCGCTTCGTTTCCCTCCTTCCTCGCTCTACTTCCCGCGCGTTTGCCTCCGCCGCTTCGTCCTCTTCGACGGCCTTCGACCTTTCGAAATCGTCCCTTCTTCCCTTCGTCCTTTTCGATTTCCCTCTTCCCTCTCTCTATTTGGAGGTGAATCGGCGGTCACCCCGCTCTCTCTCTCTCCTACGCCCCCGCCCTCGTCGCCCCGCTCCCTCTCTCTCTCTTCGGTATGATCTCTTGATTTCCCTAATTTTTCAAAAAAAGCAGCTTTTTTTAGTTTATTCATCTTGATTTCCTTAACATGAATGGTTTAGTTGAGATGAAGAATTAATAGAAAAATATATGCTTAGATAATGGAAATTTTCATCTTCTTTTACTGTTAATGAAGCTGATTTCATGCATCTGATTGTCTTCATGGCATGTTTGTTTTTTTACCCAAAATGGGTTCACTGTGAACTGAGGATGCTCTAGGTACGTATGCCAATATCCTCCGGCCGGATATGCACAACAATTGGATTTTAGATTTAGTTGGGCACAGTGAATTAGTAGAGCAACATATAAGCTCACATAATGGGAAATTTTTATTTTCAGATACTGTTAAAGTAACCTGATTGTAATCTTTGGCATGGTTTTTAACACAAAATGGGTTCACTTCCAAACTAAGTATGCTGCTAGCATACCCATTTTCTTTCACTGTTAATGAAGCTGATTTCATGCATCTGATTGTCTTCTTGGCATGCATGTTTTTTGACCCAAAATGGGTTCACTGTGAACTGAGGATGCTATAGGTACGTATGCCAAAATCCTCTGGCCGGATATGCACAACAATTGAAATTTAGATATAGTTGGGCTAAAGAAGTAGTAGAGCAACATATAAGCTCAGATAATGGTAAATTTTTCATTTTCAGATACTGTTAAAGTAACCTGATTGCAATCTTTGGCATGGTTTTTTAACACAAAATGGGTTCACTTCCAAACTAAGTATGCTGCATAGCATCCCCATTTTCTTTCACTGTTAATGAAGCTGATTTCATGCATCTGATTGTCTTCTTGGCATGCATGTTTTTTTACCGAAAATGGGTTCACTGTGAACTGAGTATGCTATAGGTACGTATGCCAAAATCCTCCGGCCGGATATGCACAACAATTGGATTTTAGATTTAGTTGGGCTAAAGAAGTAGTAGAGCAACATATATGCTCAGATAATGGAAATTTTCATTCTCAGAAACTGTTAGAGAAGCTGATTGCCATCTTAGGCATGATTTTTTAACAAAATGGGTTCACTTCCAAACTAAGTATGCTGCTAGCATCCTCATTTTCTTTTACTGTTAGTGAAGCTTATTTTCATGCATCTGATTGTCATCTTGGCATCTTTTTTTTTGACCAAAATGGGTTCGCTGTGAACTGAGGATGCTATAGGTACGTATGCCAAAATCCTCCAGATACGCACAACAATTGGGTTTTAGATTTAGTTGGGCTGAAGAAGTAGTAGAGCAACATATAAGCTCAGATAATGGAAAATTTATCATGTTCAAATACTGTTAAAGTAACCTGATTGTCAATCTTTGGCATGGTTTTTTATACCAAAATGGGTTAACTTCCAATCTAAGTATGCTGCTAGCATCCCCATTTTCTTTTTTTGTTGTTAGTGAAGCTTATTTTCATGCATCTGATTGTCATCTTGGCATGTTTTTTTTACCAAAATGGGTTCACTGTGAACTGAGGATGGTATAGGTACATATGCCAAAATCCTCCGGCCGGATATGCACAACAATTGGGTTTTAGATTTAGTTGGGCTGAAGAAGTAGTAGAGCAACATATAAGCTCAGATAATGGGAAATTTTTCATTTTCAGATACTGTTAAAGTAACCTGATTGCAATCCTTGGCATGGTTTTTTAACAAAATGGGTTCACTTCCAAACTAAGTATGCTGCATAGCATCCCCAGTTTCTTTCACTGTTAATGAATTGAAGCTTATCCCATGCATCTGATTGTCATTTTGGCATGTTTTTTTGACCAAAATGGGTTCACTGTGAACTGAGGATGCTATAGCTCTATGCCAAAATCCTCCTGCTATGTAGAACAATTGGTTCACTCTGAAAAATATATGCTTACATACTGGACATTTTCATTTTTCTTTTCACTGTTTCTTTTGTTTAGTATTATTATTATTATTATTATTATTATTATTATTATTATGAGATAAGTGATTATTAGTAGTCATGAACAGAATAGTTCATGAGTCATCAGATCTTCTTGTTACCGTAGTTACAGCACGACGCACTCATTATTCGGCCGATTCCTCTTCATCAGCAAAATACCCTATACCATCATCATCTCCTTGAACGGAAAGCCAAATACAGGGGAGACTATAGTCGATTTTTTTTTATGCTCGAACACAGGTGTGCGATAAAATACCACTAAGGTGGTTGTGATCATTTCCACAAAAGGTCGTTTAGGGTTTGGTGAATAGAGTAGATTGTGTTAAGATGTAGTTTTTTTTTGTACATTTTTTGGAGCCACAATTTCTTTATTTTACAGTTAAAGATTATATCGTTTATTTATTTGCAGCTAGGGATGGTTTTCAAATAGGTGCATTTTTAATATACAAAATGCCTTTTACTATTATTACTATTTAATATATCAAATTTTAATTTCAGACTGTGTGCTATTGATATAATGGATAGAAGTTGGATTAGTAAACCACGATTATCCAAGGAGTACCGTGACGGTATTAAAGATTTTATTATCTTTGCCAAACGACATTTCCGTGATCCCAACCTAATCCTTTGTCCATGCCTCCGCTGTACAAATTGTATGCTGAGGACATGTGGTGTAGTACATACACACTTGGCTGTCAACGGTTTTCTTCAAGGGTACACAAGGTGGTTTTGTCATGGAGAGGATCATACGGCAGCTCCTGTTCGTCCGGTTGTATTAGAAAATGAAGCTGAGCCCTTAGTGAACGAAGACTTAAGCGTTCCCGATGAGATGCATGCTTTGTTACAAGATGCTATGGGAATTCATAATGTTCCTTTTCACACCAATAACCCAACAACCGAAGTTCACAATGAGTCAACAGAAACAAACCAGATTGGTGGTGGGGTGGACAAGGAAATGTTTGGCCCCACCCCTGAAAATAATAAGCAACAAGAATCCTTCGCTAAGTTACTTGAATATGCTATTACTCCGTTGTACCGCGACTGCACCAAATTTTCTAAGTTCTCATTCATTGTCAGACTATTTCAGATTAAATGTTTAAACGGGTGGTCTGCTAAGTCCTTCACTATGCTACTTGAATTGTTGAATGAAGCATTTCCTGAAATCTGTATTCCAAACTCAGCCTATAAAATCAAAAAATTCTTAAGTTCTCTCGATCTAGGATATGAGAAGATAGCAGCATGTCCAAATGACTGTATGCTTTTCACGAGTGGTAAGGAAAGTCTGGAGAATTGCGAAGTGTGTGGTTCTTCGAAATGGAAAGAAAGACCAAATCAAGACGAGGGAGCCAGTGGATCTACTAAGCGAAGTAGGAAAAAAAGCCTGCCAAAACATTGCGTTACTTTCCTCTGATTCCTAGGTTACAAAGGTTGTTTATGTCTACGAAAACTTCTTCTGATATGAAATGGCATGCTGAAGGTCGCACTAATGATGGGATTCTTAGACATCCTGCTGATTCTCAATCTTGGAAAAAATTTGATGAAAGATATCCTGATTTTGTGGAAGATCCTCGAAATGTGAGACTTGGACTAGCTAGTGATGGTTTCAACCCTTTCAAGCAAATGAGTAGTACATACAGCATATGGCCGGTTGTGTTGATACCATACAATTTGCCGCCTTGGAAATGCATGAAGCAGTCCTCATTTATTTTGTCCATGATAGTTCCTGGACCGAAAGGTCCTGGAAATGATATAGATGTGTACCTACAACCGTTAATAGATGAACTTCAGAAGTTGTGGGTGGGTATTCCAACCTATGATGCTGTGGCTAAAGAAACATTTTCTCTTCGTGCCGTATTGTCTTGGACAATCAATGATTTTCCAACATATGCAAATTTATCTGGATATAGTACTAAAGGACGTTATGCATGTCCATGTTGTGCTGACCAAACTAGTTCAAGGTGGTTGTACAATGGCAGAAAGTTTTGCTATATGGGTCATAGGAGATGGTTGCCTGACACACATATATTTCGGGCAGAGGCAGCGACATTTGATGGCACCGACGAGTGGGAACATGCTCCTGGGTCTTCTTCTGGTTCAGATATTTTGAGGCGGGTAGATGGTCATCAATTCAAATATGGAAAAGAACCAGAAGTCAGGACAAAGGACAAGAAAAGGGCAAGGCCGAGCAAGGTGAGGAGACCGATCTATATGGCGAAGATGAGGATCAAAACTTGACGAGTTTAGGTGCATGGAAGAAGAAGAGTATTTTCTTCCAGTTGCCGTATTGGGAATTCAACTTACTGCGACATAATTTAGATGTGATGCATATCGGAAAAAATATTGGTGAGAATTGTATAGGAACAGTTATAGGAGATGATCGGAAGACAAAGGACAATCTCAAGAGCCGACTTGATTTGAAGTCAATGGGCATCCGACATGAGTTGCACCCAGAAGAATTGCCGAACGGAAAAGTACTCCTACCTCCTGCAATCTATTCAATGTCAAAATCGGAGTTGGAGTTGTTTTGCAAAGTACTACTTGAACTTAAAGTCCCCGATGGCTATTCTTCTAACATGGCAAGATGTGTCAACTTTAAAGAGAAGAGGCTTCAGGGTCTAAAGTCACACGACTACCACATCCTAATGTAGGATCTCCTTCCTGTGGCCCTAAGGTCTTCAATGTGCGAGCAAGTCACTACTGTCCTGAAAGATCTTTGTAGCATATATAAAGGTATTTGCTCAAGAATGCTTCGTGTTGAAGATCTGGACCAATTGGAGCAGCAAGCGGCATTGACACTTAGTAAAATGGAGATGGTATTTCCTCCATCGTTCTTCACTATTATGATTCACTTGATAATCCACCTTGCTGGTGAAGCCAGAATCGGCGGTCCTGTTCACTATCGGTGGATGTACCCCATTGAGAGGTAAAATAATTCATTCATCTTACGAAATTGAATTTTCAAAAGCTCATTTCTTTTAAACGCTCTAGTTTATTAATTGCACATGTTCAGGTACCTATACCGGCTAAAGGGTTATGTGAAAAATAGAGCATATCCTGAAGGGTCAATAGCCCAGGGATATTTATCAGAGGAGTGCTCACATTTTTTTTCCAGGTATTTGCCTGGTGTGGAGACATCTTTCAGTAGACAACGTAGAAATCCAGACATTTCCAACCTTGATGGTGCTCAATATCTTTTTGATACCGCTGACACTACTGTTGGTAAAGTTGATGCATTTGAGCTCGATAGCTTAGCGTGGGAACAGGCACATCGATATGTGCTAGACCATCATGCATCAGTGGAACCATTTCGAAAGTAAGTTGCTTTTGAATTTAAATCGAATACAGTGAAAACCGCGGAGTTCGATATTTTTGATACTTTTGTTATTCCTAATTTCAATTGCTTGTTTTTTAGCGAATTTGTCAGGGACATCAAACGAAGGGCTAGACCAAGAAGACTACCACCACGTGAACAAAACAAGCTGATGAATGAAAAATTTCATAAGTGGTTTGAATCTCATGTAGGTGAATTACAGTTATGCAAGTTAATCTTTATTATATCTACATTTTCTATGGTGCTGATACGATTTGCGCAAAATTAATAGGTACATTCTTTGGGTCCTGAAGGTGCGTCATCTGAAATACAAGTACTTGCCAAAGGTCCCTATCAGATGGTCAAAAGATACGGAGGATACATATTCAATGGTTTTAGATTTCGTACTAAGGATCGTGAATGTAATTTGAAGTCTCAAAATAGTGGAATGGTAGTGACGTCTAAGACTAGAAGTTATGCTTCCAAATCGGACACCAGGCCTGTAGATGGAGATCTCGACTACTATGGAGTGCTCACGGATATCATTGAGTTGAATTATTTTGGCCATTTCCGTGTTGTCTTATTTCGTGGGGATTGGGCTGAGTTTGATAGGAATTTTGCTAACAATAAGGACAAGCTTGGCTTCACAGTTGTAAACTTCTCAAAATTGATTCACATCGGTACACACATTAGCCATGAGCCATTTGTGTTTCCATCCCAAGTGCAACAAGTGTTCTATATTGAAGATCCAACCCTGCCAAAATCGTATGTGGCTATCCCTATGCAACCAAGAGATGTATTCCAACTAGGCGATACTTCAGACGATGAAGACGGTGAAGACATGAACAGTTACATTGCTTCTGAGTTTCCTGTGTTTGATGTAAACACAACCGATGTTGGAATTTGAGGGACTTGGCTCCGCAAGGATGGAGAAGAGGGCGATGTACTGGAAGATGTCGTATTGTAGTTTACATGCTTTTCAATTGGGTTTATTATGTCTGTAATTTTATGTCTTAAATCTTGTTGTAATATTATGTCTGTAATTTCGAATATGTTCATTGTGAATTTAATACACTGGTTTAATTATCTTTCTATTTTCTACTGCTTGGTATTATTTACATTAAACTATGCTTAGTGTCATTTGTACCAAACTATCGTTGTAATTTAATCTGTTACAAATCTCATTTTTTTAATTTTTTTGCAATTATGTTGGTTTGTTAATCCTACTAAAGTATAAATTTTATGATTGTTATTATAAACATGTTATTAATTAAATTTGCATATCTAAGGAAGTTATCGAATCCTTGACAGGTACAACATGCCAAGGCGTGGAAAGAGGGTAAATATAAATGATGGCAACGGGAGCCATGGGGATGAGCAGCCACTAGATAATAGTGGTAGTCAAACATATGAGAGTGAGGGTAGCACGCCGCCCACTGTCAAAAAACATCGGTAAGTCTTAAAATTGGTATTTTTAAAGAGATTATGGTCTTGAATGCATGAAAGACACGTACTAGTGTTTGTGAGTCTGCATTGTGGCTGTCGTCTATAAGCATTTCGTCTATGTTTCTTAAGTGGGCTGTGATTAGAAAGAAAGGGCTGGAGTGGAGATCTGGAAACCCAAATAGAGACATCTCGTTTATTATAATCTACACTTATTGTTGGACCAACCCCCTCTTGCTGTTGTTGCTGATGTCTCTTTGTGTGCGTGTGTTGAAGAGAATGAAGGGATGAGAGAGAGATGAGGAAAATGCCGCTATGTTAGCCTGGTGTATCCTCATTCTCTACCATCCCTCTTTCTGGCTCCATATATGGTTTCTATATTAAATTGGTTTCCTTTCACGATGACAGTCCGTAATACTACACTTGATATGAGCCCATGTTCATAGCTGCACCCTATTGCATACTCATAAACAACTAATACTTGTCGGCCTTGCATCGTATGCCCAACCCCACTTTGGCACATAACATGGTATAGATGACATTGTATGACCTGCAAACAAGGATTGTTCAGCCGTGTTGTTGTACTGATTGGGAGGATTTTGGTATGCTAGCAGCATACGCAGCATAAAATAGCTTAAGAAGACCATCAGGTTTGTGAAATAAGCTTCACTAACAGTGAAAGAAACTGGGGATGCTATGCAGCATACGTAGTTTGGAAGTGAACCCATTTTGGCTAAAAAATCATGCCAAAGATAGCAATCAGATGCATGAAATCAGCTTCTTTAACAGTATCTGAAAATGAAAATTTCCATAATCTGAGCATATATGTTTCTTTAACAGTGACTGTGAACAATTGTTCTTAATTGGGCTGTGATTAGAAAGAGACGAGTTGGAGTGGAGATCTGGAAACCCATATAGAGACATCTTGTTCATAATAATTTATTATTATTGTTGTTCTTGTCGCTCTTGCTGTTGTTGCTGATGTCTCTATGTGTTCGTGTGCTGAAGGGAAAGAAGGGATGATAGAGAGATGAGGAAAATGCCGCTATGTTAGCCTGGTGTATCCTCATTCTCTACCATTCCTCTTTCTGGCTTCTATATTTGGTTTCCTTCCACGATGACAATTCCAGTTAAAACTACACTTGCTATGAGCCCTATTCGTATTTTTCTTCCATGAAGAATTGATCTATGACTACAATCTCCATTCAAAACCCAATTGTTCTATATTTGGTTCCCTCTTGCTGTTGTTGCTGTTGTTGAAGTGAACCCATTTTGTTTTATTGTTAGTGAAGCTTATTTTCATGCATCTGATTATCATCTTGGCATGTTTTTTTGACCAAAAATGGGTTCACTGTGAACTGAGGATGGTATATAGGTACGTATGCCAAAATCCTCCGGCCGGATATGCACAACAATTGGGTTTTGCGATATAGTTGGGCTAAAAAAGTAGTAGACCAACATATAAGCTCAGATAATGGAAAATTTTTTATTTTCAGATACTGTTAATGTAACCTGATTGCAATCTTTGGCATGGTTTTTTTTAACACAAAATGGGTTCACTTCTAAACTAAGTATGCTGCATAGCATCCCCAGTTTCTTTCACTGTTAGTGAAGCTTATTTCACAAACCAGATGGTCTTCTTAAGCTATTGTTTGGTCCCATTTTCACTTAACTGTTAGTGAAGCTGATTTCATGCACCTGATTGTCTTCTTGGCATGTTTGTTTTTATACCAAAAATGGGTTCACTGTGAACTGAGGATGGTATATAGGTACGTATGCCAAAATCCTCCGGCCGGATATGCACAACAATTGGGTTTTGCGATATAGTTGGGCTAAAAAAGTAGTAGACCAACATATATGCTCAGATAATGGAAAATTTTTCATTTTCAGATACTGTTAATGTAACCTGATTGCAATCTTTGGCATGGTTTTTTTAACACAAAATGGGTTCACTTCCAAACTAAGTATGCTGCATAGCATCCCCAGTTTCTTTCACTGTTAGTGAAGCTTATTTCACAAACCAGATGGTCTTCTTAAGCTATTGTTTGGTCCCATTTTCACTTAACGGTTAGTGAAGCTGATTTCATGCACCTGATTGTCTTCTTGGCATGTTTGTTTTTATACCAAAAATGGGTTCACTGTGAACTGAGGATGGTATATAGGTACGTATGCCAAAATCCTCCGGCCGGATATGCACAACAATTGGGTTTTGCGATATAGTTGGGCTAAAAAAGTAGTAGACCAACATATAAGCTCAGATAATGGAAAATTTTTCATTTTCAGATACTGTTAATGTAACCTGATTGCAATCTTTGGCATGGTTTTTTTAACACAAAATGGGTTCACTTCCAAACTAAGTATGCTGCATAGCATCCCCAGTTTCTTTCACTGTTAGTGAAGCTTATTTCACAAACCAGATGGTCTTCTTAAGCTATAGTTTGGTCCCATTTTCACTTAACTGTTAGTGAAGCTGATTTCATGCACCTGATTGTCTTCTTGGCATGTTTGTTTTTATACCAGAAATGGGTTCACTGTGAACTGAGGATGGTATATAGGTATGTATGCCAAAATCCTCCGGCCGGATATGCACAACAATTGGGTTTTGCGATATAGTTGGGCTAAAAAAGTAGTAGACCAACATATAAGCTCAGATAATGGAAAATTTTTCATTTTCAGATACTGTTAATGTAACCTGATTGCAATTTTTGGCATGGTTTTTTTAACACAAAATGGGTTCACTTCCAAACTAAGTATGCTGCATAGCATCCCCGGTTTCTTTCACTGTTAGTGAAGCTTATTTCACAAACCAGATGGTCTTCTTAAGCTATAGTTTGGTCCCATTTTCACTTAACTGTTTGTGAAGCTGATTTCATGCAACTGATTGTCTTCTTGGCATGTTCGTTTTTATACCAGAAATGGGTTCACTGTGAACTGAGGATGGTATATAGGTATGTATGCCAAAATCCTCCGGCCGGATATGCACAACAATTGGGTTTTGCGATATAGTTGGGCTAAAAAAGTAGTAGACCAACATATAAGCTCAGATAATGGAAAATTTTTCATTTTCAGATACTGTTAATGTAACCTGATTGCAATTTTTGGCATGGTTTTTTTAACACAAAATGGGTTCACTTCCAAACTAAGTATGCTGCATAGCATCCCCTGTTTCTTTCACTGTTAGTGAAGCTTATTTCACAAACCAGATGGTCTTCTTAAGCTATAGTTTGGTCCCATTTTCACTTAACTGTTTGTGAAGCTGATTTCATGCAACTGATTGTCTTCTTGGCATGTTCGTTTTTATACCAGAAATGGGTTCACTGTGAACTGAGGATGGTATATAGGTATGTATGCCAAAATCCTCCGGCCGGATATGCACAACAATTGGGTTTTGCGATATAGTTAGGCTAAAAAAGTAGTAGACCAACATATAAGCTCAGATAATGGAAAATTTTTCATTTTCAGATACTGTTAATGTAACCTGATTGCAATCTTTGGCATGGTTTTTTTAACACAAAATGGGTTCACTTCCAAACTAAGTATGCTGCATAGCATCCCCAGTTTCTTTCACTGTTAGTGAAGCTTATTTCACAAACTTGATGGTCTTCTTAAGCTATAGTTTGGTCCCATTTTCACTTAACTGTTAGTGAAGCTGATTTCATGCACCTGATTGTCTTCTTGGCATGTTTGTTTTTATACCAAAAATGGGTTCACTGTGAACTGAGGATGGTATATAGGTACGTATGCCAAAATCCTCCGGCCGGATATGCACAACAATTGGGTTTTGCGATATAGTTGGGCTAAAAAAGTAGTAGACCAACATATAAGCTCAGATAATGGAAAATTTTTCATTTTCAGATACTGTTAATGTAACCTGATTGCAATCTTTGGCATGGTTTTTTTAACACAAAATGGGTTCACTTCCAAACTAAGTATGCTGCATAGCATCCCCAGTTTCTTTCACTGTTAGTGAAGCTTATTTCACAAACCTGATGGTCTTCTTAAGCTATTGTTTGGTCCCATTTTCACTTAACTGTTAGTGAAGCTGATTTCATGCACCTGATTGTCTTATTGGCATGTTTGTTTTTATACCAAAAATGGGTTCACTGTGAACTGAAAATGGTATATAGGTACGTATGCCAAAATCCTCCGGCCGGATATGCACAACAATTGGGTTTTGCGATATAGTTGGGCTAAAAAAGTAGTAGACCAACATATAAGCTCAGATAATGGAAAATTTTTCATTTTCAGATACTGTTAATGTAACCTGATTGCAATCTTTGGCATGGTTTTTTTAACTCAAAATGGGTTCACTTCCAAACTAAGTATGCTGCATAGCATCCCCAGTTTCTTTCACTGTTAGTGAAGCTTATTTCACAAACCTGATTGTCTTCTTAAGCTATTTTTTGGTCCCATTTTCACTTAACTGTTAGTGAAGCTGATTTCATGCACCTGATTGTCTTCTTGGCATGTTTGTGTTTATACCAAAAATGGGTTCACTGTGAACTGAGGATGGTATATAGGTACGTATGCCAAAATCCTCCGGCCGGATATGCACAACAATTGGGTTTTGCGATATAGTTGGGCTAAAAAAGTAGTAGACCAACATATAAGCTCAGATAATGGAAAATTTTTCATTTTCAGATACTGTTAATGTAACCTGATTGCAATCTTTGGCATGGTTTTTTTAACACAAAATGGGTTCACTTCCAAACTAAGTATGCTGCATAGCATCCCCAGTTTCTTCTTTTGTTGTTAGTGAAGCTTATTTTCATGCATCTGATTGTGATCTTGGCATGTTTTTTTACCCAAAATGGGTTCACTGTGAACTGAGGATGCTATAGGTACGTATGCCAAAATCCTCCGGATACGCACAACAATTGGGTTTTAGATTTAGTTGGGCATAGTGAATTAGTAGAGCAACATATAAGCTCAGATAATGGAAATTTTCATTTTCAGATACTGTTAATGAAGCTGATTGCCATCTTTGGCATGATTTTTTAACAAAAGATGGGTTCACTTCCAAATTAAGTATGCTGCTAGCATCCTCATTTTCTTTCACTGTTAATGAAGCTTATTTCATTAAGATCCAGGATGGCAAATTTTGACTGGGCTATGATTGGATTGTTTAGTGGATGTTGTCTATGTTCTTAATTGGGCTGTGATTAGAAAGAGTGGGCTCGAGTGGAGATCTGGAAACCCATATAGAGACATCTTGTTCATAATAATTTATTATTATTGTTGTTCTTGTCGCTCTTGCTGTTGTTGCTGATGTCTCTTTGTGTTTGTGTGCTGAAGGGAAACAAGGGATGAGAGAGAGATGAGGAAAATGCCGCTATGTTAGCCTGGTGTATCCAAAGTCTCTACCTTTCTTCTTTCTGTTTCCATTTCTGGCTTCTATATATATTTGGTTTCCTTCCACGATGACAGTTCCCTAAAAATACACTTGATATGAGCCCTATCTTATTTTTCTTATTTTTCTTATATTTGGTTTCCGTCCACGATGACAGTTTCATGGATTGTCTGTACAATCCATGAAGGACATGCTTAGATACTGAATTTTCATTTGTTTTACTGTTTTAGATAGTGGATATTCCCAATCAGAGGAGAATATAAAGGTTTCAAGTTAGATACTGAATTTTCATTTGTTTTGTTATTTTAGATATATTTAAAAACAAAATTAAGTACTAGATTTTTAGCATTGCAATGTAATTATTTTACCTCTGTATATATCATTAACAATTCCATTTGCAGTTGGCACTTTGATCTTATAATTTAAGATACAGGTAGTTCTTTTTGCAAGTTCAAAAAATATGTATATTCTGTATTGTGGTCTACTGTTCAATTAAACTATTGTTTTTTTTTTCACAGAGCGGTCGTCAAGATGAAGGAAATTCTGATGATCAGAGCTGAAGCTACTCGAGGGGTATGAATCTGCGGTCCTCCTTACTGTTCTTATGTCTTCCTTGCTGTATGGTTGTTGTTCTTATGTCCTCCTTCTTGCTGTTGTTATGTCAGACTGGTTTTTTTTATGCGAGTTATGTCAGACTTTTAATTTGGGATATTTTGGATATTTGTTAGACTGGTTTGTTTGGATATTTGGAATGTTAGTCTCTATATTAATTTGTTAATTATGACACTGTTAATTAATCAATGAATTTGGACGTTGATATGACACGTGTGAAACTTGATTATCTTTAATTATTCTTGTGTTTGGTTGTGGTTTGCGCAGTAATATGCAACGAAATTGATTGAATCAGTTGTGAGAATTAGTTTACAGATTTTGTAAATGAAAGTGTGAATTGAAATCCAACGGAAAAGCGGAGTATCGAATCTAATTGTTGGATTGTGTGATACACCGGCGTTCCAACGCACACCGGTGAATGTTGTCAGCTGAAACGGCACAGACGTACACCGGCGTTTTATAAACGCCGACGTATATAACTACACCGACGTATTTTGGTCGCGCCGGTGTTCGTAAATAGGGAAAACCAGGCACTCATAAACGCACATACACCGGCGCTCCTTGACCGCCGGTATACTTTCGTTCTACACCGGCGTTTTCATACACGCCGGTGAATGAATAAATACCGGCGGTTTAAGACCGCCGGTGAATGTATATAGGTGCACAAGAACGGCACTCAGAGACCGACATACACCGGCGTTTTATGACCGCCGGTGTAGTTCTAATATTTACTGGCGTCCATCAAAACCACCGGCGTAGACTCCTTCGTTTCAGCGACGCCCGCTTCGGCGGCATTTGGACCGGCGCTATTGTAAACGCCGGTGAAAGTTTCACCGGCGTAAAAAAACGCCGGTAAAGACGTCAAAAAGCGCCGGGAAAGCTACTTTCTTTTGTAGTGATGACTCATGTACATCAGAATTTCTAATAGTATTTATATATTTAATATGTTAGAAAATCTAAAAAATTGTGTTAAAATAAAATTAAACAAGATATAAGTATAAAAACAAAAAAAAACAAAAATTAAAAAAATTTGGGTTGGCCCGGCCCCGGACCCTAGTGGTTGGGCTGGGGGCTGGTCGGGGCTGACCTCCCCCCTTTAGTAACCAGCCCGGACCCAGATCTAGACAGCTACACAGTCCCGCCCGGACTGATTGCCACCTCTACTTTTTCATACATCGATAATGGATTTACAATAGAAAAATATTTCGAAAGTATTTTAAAAAGGGTTTTTAACATATATACCCCTAACAAATATGTGAATATCAGGTATGCCCCTCAGAAATATGTATTTTCATATTTTTTCCAACAATATATACCACTTCTATTAATTGCCCCTCTAATTAAAAAAAACTCAAAACGATGGAGAATTTTCAGTTTTTTTAATGGATTTGATGAAATATTACTAAAATATTCTCTTCTCTACCATTCAAACTTTATTTTCTTTATTTTTGTAAATCCGGGTAATTGTTAATCCAACCAAGACTCATTAACTTTTCTCAAAATTTCTTCAATTTTTCAAGAAATGGACAAATAACATTGCATCTTTGAAAACTACATATTCTTCCTCATGTTACTTCTCCAAAATTGCCATCAATTTTGTTTTTTTATGATAGTATAAGCTTCCTTATTTATTTTTCCTTAAAAATTTTAAATCTTTTATCATTTGATTGTCTAATTTGATCTCTTAATTTGATTTCTATTTGTCTCGTAAGGGTAAAATCATGGTTAACTTAGTGATATCTAACATAGGGATAAATATGAAATAAAGTTCAAATTGTTAGAGCATCCACAGTCGTGTTTCTCATATTTGAGAATATGACAAAATAGCATATAGGAAACGACACAATTTGATGCAGTCGTAATTTGCTATAATATGAGAAAGAAATATTAAAAAAAGAGGGCAGACGAAACATATTGTTTCGTCCGTTTTTTTTAACGCTTAATTAACTAATGATTAAGTATTAAAATAGATCAATTAAATAAATTAAATATTAAAATATATACTAACTACCTACTTAATTAACTAACCTAATAATTAACCTAAACCTAATTCCCCAAAATAGTTGGAAGGGACATGTTGTCACGTCCAAGCCTATTTTGGCTTCAAACACGACAACATGTCCCGCTTGATGATTTTCCGATATTTTTTTTTTTTCAGACGGTACATGTTGTAGCGTCTGATCATTTAAAAAAAAGAAAAAAAAGGTGAGACGAAACAACATGTTTCGTCCGACCCCTTTAAAAAAATATAAAAAATAGGGACGGAACAACATGTTCAGTTCCCTATAATATGAGAATCGTCATTTTGTTTCTCATATTTGAGAGCATCCACAGTCATTTGTGGTAAAAAATGGAAAAATGCATATTTTACCTTAGCAATTCGACGAAATGTTGCAGTCTTCAAAAGGAAAAAATTACATATTTTTCGCTCAAAATGAAACAGACGAAACATCATGTTTCGTCTATGATTAAAAAAACAATTTATATCGTCAGAAACTGAGAAAATATTAATAAAATATACGGGACGAAACATGATGTTTCGTCCCAAAAGGGAAAAAAATTTGCAAAATAGCCGGACGATGTCGTCCGGGTTTTAAGGAGGTTTTTTTGCAAAAAGAAATTGCAAAAGAATTTTAAAAATTGCAAAAATAATTTAAAAATTTGTAATTTTTAAAAAATAATTGCACCTAGTAACCAATGATGGTCATTTGCAATTTTTTTTAAAGGAATGGGACTCGAATGGCCTGGACAGCCATTATTTTTCTTTTCTGGGTTTTTTTCTTTGTTTTTTAAAATTTTTTGCTTCGGATTATTTTAAAATATATTTAAACATCATGTTTCTTTGTTTTTTGCCATATTTTTCTTTGTTTAATATTTTTTTTTGCAATTTATTAGATGTTTCGTCACGCATAATATGCATTTTGCTATATCCATTGCTATTTTTACCTGTCTATTGTAGCGAAATGGCAAAAAAAAGGCAAAATAGCTCACGAGTGTGTCGGCTACAGTAGCTAAAAATGCATAAAATGGCATTTTAGCAAACGATTGTGGGTGCTCTGAGAAGCGACTGTAGCGATTTTTTCAAAATATGGCAAAATAGCAAATGACTGCAGGCGCTCAATTCTCAAAATATGAGAAAATGACAAATATAGCAAATGACTGTGGATGCTCTTAGTGGCATATACAAAAATATACATTTGTGAGAGGTGTATATTATATTATCATATTTGTTAGGGGTATAAATGTTGAAAACTCTTTTTTTAAAAAGTCACAGCTACTTCTACGTGAATATAATGATGTCATTTTATTGTGTGAAAAATAAAGAATTGATATTAAATATATATAAGAAATTAACAAGCAAACAATTTTACAACTAATAAATAATAAACAATAAAATTGATATCGTAATTGAATAATTGCAAACGAAAAAAGTTTATATGAAATTAACAAGCAAACAGTTTTACAACTAACAAATATTGAACAATAAAATTGATACTGTAATTGAATAATTGCTAAGAAAATTGAGAAGAAATGTTGCTTGTTGAACGTTTCTTCACTTATTTTCTTAAAAAATTGCAAGAGTAGTTGCTTGAGAGTTGAAAGTAAAGAGAATATTTCTTGTTTAACGTTTCTTTACCTCTTTTCTTCAAAAAATTACAAGAGTTACTTAAGAGTTGAGAGAGTTCAAACTTGCTTTGGAAAATATTGGAAACTTGGGAGAATTGTTTGAAAATGAATTGAGAGGGTTGAGAGAATTGTTTGGAGACTTTTGAGTGAAGAAAATTATATGAAATTGGTAGAAATTTATAAATTTTCATATGGGGATAAAAGGGTAATTTATAAACCTATTAAAAAATCTAGATTCTCAACGGTTGACCCGGGCGACCAATTGTTGAGCTCGCCGGGGCCAACTCGGACCGAACCTTGTCGATCCGGTCCGGTTCGAGGCATGCCGGGCTCGGGCCTCTATACGATCGGGGCCCAACCAAATTTTTTTGGAAAATTTTTTACCCTGACCAACCCGCCAATTTTAGGCAGGCAAGCCCGACCCGGGTCGGTCTAGACGGGCTGTAGGCTGCGGGCCAGACCAGCCCGGTTGTCATCCCTATGACAAACTTCACATTAAATTGCCTTTATGGGAAAAATAGACTTTTTTTTTGGAAATAATAAGTTTGTAGCATAAAATTATTTTTGAGAGATTAAGTGGTTACTCTTTAAGTGTAAGATTGAAATTATATCTCAAACTTAGGTGGGATTGAAATTGACCATTTCAAAAATATAGGAAGATTTGATTATATGTAAAATGGATTATATGCATTTTACATCGAACTTTTAGGAAAAAAAATTACTTTTTGGGTGTGGGTAGAAGGGACATGAATGTTGCATGTGTAATGGACTAATATATATGTCGGTGGGACTAATATATATGTAATGGACTAGATTTGACTGGTGCTCGAAGTTTTTTAGTCAGGGTTATTTCCACATCACTTAATCACAAATTGTTATTTTCGTATCAGTCGCTCACAATATGGGGTACAATCCAAAAATTACTTCTATTAGTTTTAGTTATTTTAATTTGGATTAAGCATTATTTTTTATTTGAAAAAAGACCATTTCCCCCTAGCTATAATTACCCTTGTTTTATGTTAGAGGTAAGAGATGGGTAGATATATCATTTTACCTTAATTACTCTTTTTAGTTTATAATGACAAATAACTAGGGGTAGTTTTTTGTGAATACCTAATCTTGTGAGTGAATTATATGAAAATGGTTATTTGGAAGTGAGTTATATAGAATTAATACATTTGTGAGTGGGTAATATGAAAATAACGCTTAGTAAATAATTAGATGTGTTTATTTTGGTTGTTCTGTGTGGACTGTCTTAGAATACGAGTACAATTTTTCTCAACCCTTAACATAACTACGGAGTCTTGGTTTATCAGTAGGGTCTTTCACATTATATCAGAGTACCCCAAATTTGAATCTTATTGGATGCATTTATTTAGTTCAGAATTTAGAAGAAAAGGAAAGTCGTCGTGCACTTTTTCTCAACTCTTCTATAACTTTGAAGTTTTAGCTTAATTAGAGACTTTGCACAGATTGTAAAATAGGGACGAACCGACAAAGTTTGTACAAGGTTAAACTTTGGGGAAATCGTATTACAAGTAGAGTTTACTTTCTTTACTTTTGTTGAACATTTTTTTAATCGGATCCTGTTTGATAGTTCGCCTCCTGAAAATTGGGTTTCACATAAAAAAAGTCCTCGGTCACATCCAATAATACTGGAATCGCTAGTTACGAATGTTACCTTCTTTTAGGTCTCTAGTATTTTACATGACAAGAGAGCTTTTTTAATGCTTTTAACTATTTCTGACTTCCGAACTCCAGTCTTAACAACATGAACAAAATAATGGTTTCTCTCCTACCTGCTCCCACCCCCACTCCCCTCCCCATCTCCGGTTTCTCTGAACTCCATCCAAGCCATCCCCCAACTCCTCTCTAACTCATATTGCTCCAGTGCTCCGTCACCCTGCTTTTGAGCCACAGTTTCCTCCCCCTACCAGCATCTTCTCCCCCCCTTCCCTACTGCCTTCGGACCCCCCCTGGCTTCTCCCCAATATGCTTTCCGTATTTACCCCTTCTCCTTCTTGAGCTCTCTACAGTCTCCTTTACCCTTCTTCTCCTTGCCTTTGCCCTCTACAAACTTGCACCTCCTCCCTCTGTGCTGCCCTTTTGCTCTGAGTTGTTGGGTGTGCTCACTGCACTTGCTCCTCTCTTTTCCTCTCCTTGTGTGCTTCTTCGGACCTTTTCACTTCATCCCTCATGCTTTCGGAACTTGAACTCCGTGGTTGCGGACCCTACGAGAGGGTCCGTCAACACACGGCTGCCCAAGATCATCCACCTCCTTCTACTGAAATCCCTGCTCCGATTCTCCAGTCTCAGGTTCTTTCCCCAACCCCTATTGCTATCCCTGTCGAAATTCAAAAGGAGGATTCGACACATCGTAGTGTCGAGGGCGCAACCCCGGGGCTCAGAGATGCCGTCCCCCCTAAGCGGGCACATCGTGATGCACTACCTAGGCTTGAGGGGGAAGGCAATGGTCATCATCGCCCATACACTGAGGTGAGGTCGAGAGGACGGGCCCAAGGTGAGGGACCTCCTACTGGCCAAGTATGGCGTAAAAGATCCCCCACAGTGGGACGGCGTCTTGCCCAACCACACCATGTCAACTACGATGGTTCTCATAGGGATGTTCATAGAGGAAGGTATGCCTCAGATAGGTACAGGGACTCCCATCACCCTCATCATAGAGCATTACAACACCCACTGTCCCACGGTGAACTTGGCGACAAGTTCTCCCCTCCTAAGCCTACGGAGCCAGGGCCACGCAATATTACCATCCAACCCCTACAGCCTACTTCACCCTCCAACCCCCCCACCAGCTTGCCCCAAGGAGGCCAACCCCAGATCGCACAGGGTCCACCGTCGATAGGGCCCAAAGAGGGGGACCACACGGTGGACCTGTGGAGACTGAGGGTCTACCGCCGATTGGGGCAGCGGCGGATATGTGGCAGGAAGTAAGTTACAAAAGAAAAAGAAATTCAAAATCCCCACAGACGGCTTCAAAAGATAAAAATAAGCAACACAGAAGGGGCAAACGCAAACCGGCACCGTGCTTCAATTGCGGTGAGTTGGGCCACTATCGTACGGAGTGCACCAAAGAAGTGCGGTGTCTACGGTGCTTGATGTGGGGTCATTTTTCTTACGATTGCACTAACGTCGCTGCTTCTTGTAATGACGATGAAAGAAGTGTGTATAGGGGGCGTTCGCCTGACAACCCGGCATCCATCAAACTTGCTAACAGCCTTGCGGTGATTAAATCGGAGGAAGAGTGGTTGAGAAAATGGTGTGCTGTGGCAAGAGTGAAGGCTGGCAAGCCATTGGAGGCACACATCCTCCAAGCTCTGGATGCAAGGTGGCCGTTGAGAGCGGACAGGGAGTGGGTTGTCAAGAGAATGGGCCCCCTACTGTTTCTCGTCTCCTTTCCATCGCCCCAGAAAATGGTCGAAGTCGCCGGAGGGCCTTCCGTCGACTTTGGGCATTTTAAGTTGGATTTCGAAGCTTGGTCGCCGAACTTCGGTACCGAAAAGCCACAAGGGGATAGCTACTGGGTATGGGTCCACAACGTACCCCTTCATTTTTGGAAGAAAGAGGCACTTCAAGAAATGGTCTCCGACTTCGGCGATGTTGAGGAGATCGATGAGAAGACGGTACGAAGGTCGGAGTTAGTGTCCGCAAGAATTCGGATCAGAAGTAGGGACATCTCTCTCATGCCGAGGTTTGCTAAAGTTTACACCTTCGAGACCTCATACCTCATACGGTTTGTCCTCAACAAACGCGTCGGAGACCTGGTGGGCCCAAAATCCATCACTTGCTCGCTCAGAGATGGGCGGAGCTACAGACAAGTGACCTCATCGACGTGGGAAATCTCTATTGATGGATCCCACGAGGTGGAGAGGGCTCATAGGGAGGTTATCAAGGCAGCGAGAGGGATGGATGCTCGACAGGAGGCCACAGTTGAGGGATCAGGGTTGTCTGGCGCTAGGCGGGACACCGGTGGTCGACAGCTACAGCGGACCAACGGATCCAACGGCCTAGCAGCCAGCAAGCCAGATGTGGTAAACTTTTCGCCAGCTAGGGTTTCTCTGGATAAAGGCCACTTGCAAGCCCCCAATTTAGGTAAGGGTGTGCTGCAAAGCAATGAACTTTGGCAGGAGCCTGGTGTAGGACAGGCTATGGTGGTTGGTAGGGAGGCAGATCCCCAGTTTGGAAAGGAACAGCGTGGTGGCAGCAAGCAGCCTTTGGAGGTAGCTACAGATAAGCCCAACTCCAAAAAAACAACAAAAGGCACCGCTCAGTCTACCAGGGAGTGGGTGGAAGCAGTGTGGAAAGCACCAAAGGGGCATAAAGAGGTCTCTTTGGGACCAGGTGCTCAGATTTCAGAGGCATGTTTGGGGTCAGAGAAGGGGGGTGTTCCGCTCGCTCACAGAGAGGTGAGCTCTGTGAGTACAGATGGGATCTCAAATTTGGGTTTGGCCATTAAAGGGGATACTGCCAAAGTTGAAGAAGAAAGGCAGAGGCTTTTTTGCCTTAAGGAGTTGGTAGAAGATGATTCTGAGTTGGCGCTCAACAAGGAGATGTTGCCGCCCTCAGCTACGGGACAAGAGTTGATAGCTGTCGCCGCGGGGTCTCCAAATAGGCGATTGCCACGTGGAAGGGGGGTTAACTCACCCACAGAGACAGCGGAAAGGACGCCTCGGATAGGGTGTCGAGCGGTGCGTTGCACCGCGGCTTATCCGGGGCCAGCGGTGTGGTGCACTGCGGAGGATTGGATGCTAAAGACTCTTTGATTTCCTATGCGGGGGAAGCATGTACTGGGCCTGCTGTAGGGACCAAGAAGCTTCTTATCTCGCCTATTACTGGGTTCTCTTCTGGCTCTAACGAGCCAACGGTGTGTGGGCCCACTGAGGGGTCCGCTGAAGGTTGCAGCGCAATTGTGGAAGTACGTACGTCGTCTTGTGGACTTATTGAGGAGGCCACAAATGGTGAGGAACCTAGACAGGTTCTTAATCAGTATGAAGACTGCGAAGACGATCTTGAAGGGTGCCTGGACCTGGATGTGGACTTTTCATTCACTGATGAGGAGTCTGACGACTTAGAGTTTGTTGCTGATACTCAAAAGGAGGTGTCACCTGAGATGGTTCTGTCCACGGTGCCAGAATCACTTCCTGGATTCAGCTCTGGATCGTCTCAGAGGACAGCTGGTTTTAGGGTGCAGCGATCGCCTAAGAGGGCTCATGCGGAGTCCCTGGATGACTTTCTGGAGAGAGCTACGGCCGCCAAAGCGGCTAAACACGTCAATGGAGGTACAAAAAATTTTCTTGCTAATATTCTAAAATTCATGTCAGATTCTGATGTTTTTCTATTAGCTGTGACTTGTGGTTTGGAAGTTTGTGATAAAGAACGCAGTGCGTTTCTTCTTAATAAGATGAGGGGTTGGGAATCTGAGAGGGCGAATTCTAAGGACCTCAACGATCTAGGAACTAACTCCGAGGGGATTACAATCTCTGAGGGCGAAACCGGCCCGTATCCCTCACTCTCCGGTACCTTTAACACGGTTACCCAATGAATACGCTTTTCTGGAATGTTCGGGGATTGGGGGAGAGAGGTAAAAGGGACATGGTTAGAGACGTTATCACAAAGTCAAAGGCGGAGGTGGTTGGGCTTCAGGAGACCAAACTGGTACATGGAGCCAAACTCAAGATGGTAGGGGGGAATAAAATTAAGGAATGGGTTTTACGCCTATCTATGGGAGCGTCAGGGGGAATTGCCATTGGCTTCAACTCGGACCTCCTCTCCTGTTCAGAGGTTTATAGTGGTACATTTTCCCTGACGGTGCGCCTGGAACGTCGATCAGATAAGTATATGCAAATGATCACGGTGGTTTATGGGCCGAACGTCGCTTCAGAGCGCGATGCCTTTTGGCAGGAACTGGTCAGTATCCGTCTGCGCTGGCCAGGAGCCTGGATTGTCGGGGGGGACTTCAATATTACCCGATTTGCATTCGAGCACAAGGGTAGAGGTTCCAGCGATAGGCACAGAGCAGAGTTCAATAGAGTAATTACGGATCTCGAGTTGATCGATATCCCTATTAACGACAGACTATTTACGTGGTCTAATATGCAATCTGCTCCGATATTGGCCAAACTGGATAGGATTCTTGTCTCGATGGACTGGGAGTCTAAGTTCCCTCTTGCTTCGGCATGATCGATTCCTAGTCCTACGTCAGATCATACCCCAATTCTTCTTGACATTGGGCTTCAGGGAGCCAATAGACATAGAAAATTCTGATTTGAGAAGGCCTGGCTGGAGATTCAGGGGTTTCATCATCTGGTTATGGAAAACTGGGCGCTCCCGGTGACTGCCTCAGACACATCGGGCCGATGGTGTGAAAAAATTCGCAGACTAAGGAAGCGGCTTCGTAAATGGAACCGATCTAGGTTTGCAACCATCTGGCGCGCTAAAGACTCCTTGCTGGAAGGAATTGATGTACTTGAAAGGATAGAGGAGTTGAGAGACCTATCCCAGGAGGAACGTAATAAACTCCTGGAGCTCCGTGAGAATATTGCCAATCTATATAAGATGGAAGAAATTAAATGGCAACAGAGATCTAGAATTTCGTGGCTCAAAGAGGGAGACGCGAACACAGCCTTCTTCCACCGAATTTCAAGTGCAAGGCGCAGGTCTAATCTAATTCTATCCTTAGAAACTAGCTCAGGAATGGTACAAGATAAGCAAGTTATCTCCACAGCCTTCCAAGGATACTACAAGGACCTCTTGGGGAAGCAGAATGACTTCAGGGTCCCACTTAGGCATGACTTCTGGCAGTCATACCAGAATGAGTCGGCGCCCTCACTAGACTGTCTTGAGGTGCCATTTTCGGAGGAGGAAGTTAAAAATGCTATCTGTCACATGGGAGCAGACAAGTCGCCAGGGCCAGACGGTTTCCCAATGATGTTCTTCCAAATTTTCTGGGAGGAAATTAAAGGGGACTATATGGCATTGATGGATGACTTCTTCCACAACAAGCTCAGATTGGGTATGTTCAATTTTGCGGAGATTGTCCTTATTCCCAAACGGGAAGTGTCGTCCAGAGTGGGTGATTTTAGGCCAATCAGCCTCATAAATTGCTCGGCAAAAATCATCTCTAAAATCCTCGCAATCCGCCTAGGGTGTATTATGGACAGCCTAATCAACAAATCTCAGTCAGGATTCATTAAGGGCAGAAATATTTTAGATTGTGTGGCAACGGCAGAACAAGTTATCCACCGTTGCCATACGACCAACTCTAAGAGCTTTCTTCTTAAGTTGGACTTTGAAAAAGCTTATGATTCGGTCGATTGGGAGAGCTTGTTGGAGGCTCTCAGAGGTAGGGGCTTCGGGAATAAATGGATCTGCTGGATCAGACAGTGCTTGCAGTCGAGCAAAACGGCCATATCTGTGAATGGTAAGTCGGGCCAGCCGTTCCCCTGTAGGAAAGGGCTCAGACAAGGGGATCTGCTTTCACCGCCCTTATTTACTATCGTGGCGGATGTGCTCAGGCTTATGCTGGAGAAATGCCGAGAAAAAGGTTGGGTTACGCCAGTGGCCAGCAACGCGTCTACTCAAGGGTGTTCGATCTTGCAATACGCAGATGATACCCTACTCTTTGGGAACGGGTCTAAACGTGAAACTGCCTGCTTTAAAGGGGCCCTTTATTGCTTTGAGGCCTGGTCAGGCCTGAGGATTAATTTTCATAAGAGTGCGCTGACTCCAATCTCTCTATCCGATGATGAAGCAGGGGAACACGCGAACATTTTGAATTGCACGACGAGTGGCTTCCCTATCAAGTATCTAGGGTTACCACTCAGGCCCGGGAGATTAACTAAAGCTGATTGGTTACCTATCATTGACAGGGTGGAAGACAGACTGTAGGGTTGGAAAGGAAAATCTCTGTCCCTCGGGGGCCGAGTGGTTCTCATCAATTCAGTGCTGTCTAATTTACCTATCTACTACATGTCGTTCTTTGAGCTTCCGATATGGGTAATCAATAGGATTGATAGGATTCGAAAACATTTCCTTTGGAAGGGGGCAGACTCGAATAAAGGAGGCTATCAACTCATCAAGTGGAGTATCGCCTGCATGAAAAAAGGCATGGAGGGCTAGGCATCATAGACCTCAGAGATATGAACCTGGCCCTACTGGGGAAATGGTGGTGGAAGGTCTTCCACAACTGCGGGGAAGGCTGGCAGGACTTCATCCAACCGTATCTTAGGGGGAAAGGTACGAGAGCCCTGGGTTTCCGAGTAGGGGCTAAGGTGTCGCGCCTCTGGAAAGGAATTGCCAAGGCTAGCGGCCCCTTTAACTCGGCAGTCACGTCGAACATTGGCAATGGTCGATCTACCAGATTCTGGTGGAATAGGTGGTGTGGAGACCATGCTCTGAAGGATTTGTTTCCAGAGTTGTATGAGAGGTCATCTCGACCGAATATGTCTGTGGCCGACGGTTGGAAAAGAGGAGGTTGGAGACCGGCGCTACGAGGTACGTTAACTCCAAATCTTCATCAGCAACTTCTAGACATGCAAGCACACATTGCACGGGCAGACGCAAGATGCACTCAAGGCCCAGACCAGAAGCGATGGGGACTCGAGAGTAAAGGAGTTTTCTCGGTGAGATCTCTGTATCACCGGATTCACTTTCGAGGGTGTAGACCCGACTGGGCACAGGTGTTGTGGAAGGTGAAAACACCTCTTAGAGTCAAGGTTTTTTTATGGCTTGTACTCAATAATGCCATCCTCACTAGGCAGAACCTGGCCAAAGGCAACCACAGGTGGCGACCAATTGTGGATTCTGTAACGCACCGGCGGAAGATTTAAATCACCTGTTTATTAACTGCCCCAGAAGTAAGGCAACTATGATGGAGGTACTCCGAGCCCTTGGTTCAGGGGACTACCCAGGTGCATATGAGGACTTGTGGATTGGTCCTAAATTTGCATCGATTCGCCATGAGATGAAGGAGGCGTGGTACATTGCAATAGCAGCGACAACATGGGTGTTATGGCTTAACAGAAATAATTTTTATTTTCGTGCTTCATGTAATAGTATTTCTGGTAATTTGACTCACATAATGCATCTAATCTCCTTTTGGACTATAGCTGCGGCCACCGGGGCAAGAGGGAGGATTGCCAAAGTTTTCCAGGTTGAGGAGTTTGACGATGAGGAGGTAGAGATCGGGCCAACGCTGGATTGAGGGGCTGGCTGCACCAGTCAGGACAGTGCGTTACAGCTGGGGTTTTGTTTCTCTCTATTGTGCTCTCGGGTCGCTGGAGGTTGCGTAGTTAGACCCACCCCCCAGGGTTTGTTAGGGGTGTATGGTTGTTTTCTCGTATATTTTCCTGCACTGTATCTGGTTTTGTATTGTTGTTTTGTACTGTTGTTTTGCTCTGTTGTTTTCTCCCGGTACGCCGGGGTTGTTTTATTAACGTCTTATTAATGAAACAGGGTGGCCTTATTCCACCTTTTCCCTCAAAAAAAAAAAAACTATTTCTGACTTCCAAAATAAAATTCAAAAGAGTAAATTATCTTTGGCTAAAAATGACGGACTAACATAAAATTTAGCCTCCATGCAATTCAAAGTTCTTTCATTTCGTTGTGTATTAGATCCTGTAGATACACTTTAGAACCAGGCCTTCAAAATTGCATGATGGATTAATTTTATGGAAAACCTTGATTTTTAACTTAGAGAATACTCCTTGACTTTGACTTTTTGAGAGGGAAGCAGAGTTATCAGCATTAAAAAATTATTTCTTTATTATGTGCAATGTTAGAGACTGATGTGGGTAAAAATCCAGCTTCATCTGAACCGTCTAATCTCATTAAGATCCTGAAGTCCACCAAAGTAGACATGCATGCTCCGTAGGCCACCAACCAGCACATGACTCTCATCCGGCCCACAAAGATGGGTCAACCCGACCCATTAGGGTTCCATCTCTACCTACAAATAACAGATCCTCTCCACTGTAACAAGGTAATGAACATTAAGCCTCCAGAAACCTAGATCTCATTTTCTTGTCTTCCAGTCCCTGACTTGACCGTCAGAGGGTCCTGCCACCGGGAAAACTCCCGGTGTTTTCTGGGCTGTATGTAAGACTCCGGTGGCCGACCGCAAGGGTGATCACTAGTAGATCCGCTTCTCCTACCTCACACCAGATCCAGACTTACTGCTGAGATCTGTCCATCTCCCTAAAAAATCGAACTCATCATCAGTTGCTCCCGCACCATAAAAACAACAACATCAGATTGGTACCATCTGTGGGAAAGCACAGATCCAGTCTCTTCTCGAAATCCCATTCTCATTAACCACTACTCCGATGCCTCCTAAAGCCAGGATAACCGCCATGACGGGTCGCCACGCCGAATCTCTCCCCCCACCTCATTTGTCGCGCAGTCAAGCTGTCACTCAGAGATCACAACAAGGACTGGTTGAGCACCCACGCACTCCAGACCCGAGTGCTTCCTATTCAGTGGCTCAAAATCCTGAGCCCTCAGAGGTCCCCGACCACTGAAACATCATAAACAACCAATTGCACGAGGACGACCTCCGTAACCGTCTCAGTCGCTCCAGGAACGAGGCACCCTCTGACCACGGTCTGAGCCGTAGCAGACATTCCACCCAACCGAATGACAGGGAACACAAGCCGTTCTCCAATTGGTCACCAACCTCCCAATGGCTGAGCAGAAGGAGGCCACGTTACCAGAGCTGAATTCCAGGAGTTTCGAGACTAGATCCTCCAAGCACTCCGTGGTGGAGCCAGGAGCGAACACATCCAACACCATCACAGTGAAGGCAGTCACCGAACCAGATGGGATGAGAATCAGGAGTCCCACGGGTCAACCCGATTCGAGGGATGGGAGGACGTCGTCCCCAAGCGGCTACAAGAGATGAAAGACCGCCTGGCACAGATCGGTTAAGGTGTAAGGCAGCCAAACCGGGGGTATCGACTTGTTCAGCCCCCCTTCTCCTTTCATATCTTGGAGGCCCAGATCTCGAGGATATTTAAGCAATCCGTCTTCGAGACTTATAACAGGGAGTCAGATCCAGCTGGTCACATGGAGGGCTTCAAAACCCTTATGATGATTCACAGTGCATTGGATACACTCCTCTACCGTGCATTTTTAGCCACACTATGCGGTCCAGCTCAGGGAATGGTTCTCCGGGCTCGCTCCCAACTCCATTTCCTCCTTCCAACAGCTCAAGGAGAATTCGCTCGCACATTTCCTCACCAGCCGTAAGGTCGAGAAGACCAGCACCTCCCTGCTAGATTTGAAGCAGAGGTTCATCGCTGATGCACGGTCAATCTTCTCCCTCGACGATGGAGTCGCAGCAGCGGCTTTTCAGCACAATGTTAGGTATGACTTGTTGAAGGCGTCCCTCGCCTAGAAGCCTCTGGTAGACTTCCCCGACCTCCTTCCCAGGAGCGAGAAGTATATCCGAGCCGAAGAGGCGTGGAATCCAGTGGCGGAGCCAGGATTTTCATCCACCGAGAACAAAATTACAACTAAAAATTTTCATCCATAACTGTTTGAATATTGTTAAAAATTAAATTAGTATTAAACAAACAACATGTCTTTCAATTAAGGTAGTGAGCTTATAGTTGCATCATGCCTTAGGAAGTTAGGGTTCATTCTTATTTCCTAATGACGATCCAAACCAAATTCATAAAAAACAGTCATGCCTAAATGGAAGGATAAGCTACTGGTCAATTAGAGATCAATTATAGTAGAATATCAATTTCCTAGTTATTAAACTGTGTTCTAAGAAATGGCCTAAATGGTCACTCAATTTTCTACTAATATCTCATAAGAAATCATCCGAAACTAATACTTGAAATCTCATGTTTGGTTTTTGATATGGCTAAAAATGGGGTTAAATCAGAACCATTCAAAGTGGGCACGAATCTTAAAGTCACAGGGGGCAAGATGGTAATTTCACGTACAGACGGGTTCGAATTGGGAATCGGGTCTCTCCTCTTGGACCTGCTAACCCATGAATGGATCTGTTCAGTGGAGAACGGGTCTCAACCCGTTAGGGACCAGTTCAACAGGATAGGAGGAAATCCTGGCTCGTCCTTATTTTGAGGAGGTGGTTGTAACCACCCCTATCCAGCCACACCAGGAAGTGGGGATTCACTCTTATCCTGAAAGAGATCCCCACGGCGACTATAAATACCCCCTACCTCCTACTGTCACAGGTGATCACTCTTTGCACACTTGAGCTCTTTCTCTTCACTTTTTCTGTGTATTGACTTGAGCGTCGGAGGGTTCGTCGCTGGGATCCATCTTGGTATTTCAAACGTTTGTGCAAGTCAGCGAGAGCACTGAGGAGTCAACTCATCAACAAGGGGGAAGAAGGGAGATCCAGTCGTTCGAGTTCCTCATGAACCTACAAATCTCATCTATTGTCCCCACACCAGATTCAGTGGCAACAAATTAGCGCTTTCTGTGGGAAACACTCGACAAGCAACTCGTCTTCCTCCTTCAGCCCACGTTACTCCTAGCCATGCCTCCTAAGAAGAGACCCGCAAACTCCAATCGAAGAACAACCTCTTCTCATCTTCTTCCTCCTCCTTCGCAGGGGGATCTCCCTCATCCCAACCAACCAACCCTGCAGCTTGATCCACTGGCTCCACAGTCCATCCAGGAACCTTTGGGATCCCAAGCCACAGTGGGGGAACACTCTCGACGAAGCCACCACAAGCAACCTGTCCATCAGGTTTGAGTCTCCATCCACAATGCCGACACGGACTCAATGGCTTCCTATACTCCTTCCACTCCAAAGGATTTTGCGGAACGTGATCAACAATCAGCAGACCGAGCATGGACCCGATCTTCATACCCATCTGGATAAGAAGCGGGCCCAAGAGGTGAATCCTCACTGTGAGAACTCGAGGGATCGCTCGCCGCACTGATCCAACCAAGGAGGGTCCAACTCTCCAGTAGGCAAAGAGAGTCGCCCCAACGTCACCCAAGATGGAGCCGCTCCCTGGTAGGCCGCCCTGCACCTCGGGCCCATCATGAGCAGGAGGCCCCCATCACAAGGGCAAAATTCTAGCAATTCCAAGAGGCAGTCATCCGGGCGCTCAACGCTATCCCCAACAATGGCTGTCGGGCTCCCAGCCCTCTGCAAGCTCCTCGCCACCCGTATCGTTCCCGCAGTCCACGACCAGATCCTCGCAATCCTCACCGTTCCCGCAGTCCTCGACCGGCTCCGAGACACCCTCGCCGCTCTTGAAGCCCCAGGCTGGCTCTGAGCAATCGCCGCCCTTCTCCCGACCGTCACCATCGCTCCCGGAGCCCACGACCTGCTCCAAGCCACCCCCATCGTTCTATCAGTCCGCCACCCACTCAGAGTCATCGCCGTCGCAACCCCACCCCTCCTCGGCATGGGAAGGAGTCTCGAGGCTCAGCACAACACGACTGAAGGGAGGAATCGGTCTACTGCTGTCTCCACGAGATGGAGAGGCGCCTCAACCAGCTCGACCGAGACGAAGAACGATGAGCCAGGGACCTCTGCCCAAGAAGGCCCCCATTCTCTTGCACCATCGTGGAGGCTCCAGTCCCGGACAACTTCAAGCCTCCGCACTTCGAGACCTACACCGGGGAGTCAAACCCCGCAGATCACATCGAGAGTTTCAAAACTCTCATGATGATCCACCATGCATCCGATGCCCTCCTTTGCAAGACCTTCTTGGCCAGACTTAAGGGGCTGGCCAGTCCTTTGCAAGACCTTGTACTCTCGACTTGTGCCAGCATCTATCTTCTCTTTTGACCAGTTCGAGGGTCTTTTCGTCACGCATTTTGTGAGCAGTCACCACACCGAGAAGACATGCGACTCCCTACTATTCCTTAGTCAAAAGAAGGGCGAACGATTGAGGGACTATGTCAAGCACTTTACTGCTGAGTCTAGGTCCATCGCTTCCTTGGAACCCTCGGTCGCCACTGTCGCCTTTCGGTCCAACGTCCTTAATGCTGACCTCAGAGCGTCCCTCGCTAAGAAGCCCCCTCGGGACTTCTCAGAGCTCCTACTTAGGAGCGAGAAGTACATCCAAGCCGAAGAAGCTCTCCACCTCCCCACTTTTGAGGCCTCATCTCCCGCGAACAAGCAGAAGGGCACAGAAGAAGAAGGAGCTAAGAAGCTCCAGAAGGACAATGGGGGTCAGCGACATCCTCCTTCTCGGTTCGAGAAATTCACTCCGCTTAATGCGAGTGTATCTGCCATCCTGATGGAGATCGGGAATGAAGGCCTCCTACCGCATCCCCCAAAGATGAATACTCCGGGAAAGAAGAGGGACCGGAATAAGTGGTGCCGTTTCCATCGGGACCACAGGCATGACATGGATGAATGTCGGGCCCTCAAAGACGAAATTGAGGCCCTCATTCAGAGAGGGCAGCTCACTCGCTTTGTGAGAAGAGACCGAGCCGATCCGTCTCCACCACCAAGGGGGGCTAACAAGCGAACCGAGCAGCGCACGAAGGCTCCAGAGGCCGAAGTAGAGGGCATCTTGCACCTGATACATGGAGGCCCAATGGGGGGAGATTCCAACTCCTCCTAAAAAGCCTTCGTAAGGGAGGTTAACTCTGTGCAGAGCCATCCTCCCCCAAAAGGCCTCGGAGTCCTGGTGATGCCCCACTACGATGCCCTCATCATCAATCTCCGAACGGAGAACTTCATAGTTCGTCAGGTCTTGGTAGACAACGGCAGCTCCGTCAACATCCTTTTCTTGGAGGCCTTCAAAGGCCTCCCGCTGTCGAGGGGCCGGCTCAAGCCCACAGGATACACTCTCCACGGGTTCACTGGGATCCTGGTTACGGTCGAGGGAGTTATAAACCTCAACGTAATGGAAGGAAAGGCCCCGACAACTCACACGGACCCAATGGACTTCATGGTGGTCGACGTCAAGGCCACCTATAATGTTATTCTGAGTAGACCAGGTTTGGCCGCGCTTCAAGCCATTCCTTCAGCCTACCACATGAAGATGAAGTTCTCCACGCCCTCAGGAGTGGGGGAAATGAGGGGAAGCCAAGAAGTGGCTCAGAAGTGCTATATGACCTCAGTGGGGGGGTCCAGTTCTCATTTTGGAAGGGCTCGAACTTCCTCAGGAAGGCTATCAAACTATCTCCGAGCCCGTGGACGAGTTGGAGGAAGTGGCCTTCTCCGAAGAAGATACCACTAAGAAGTTCCGCGTCAGCAAGGCTCTCTCCCCCTCCATTAAGCAAGACATCTCCCAGTGCATATGGGAGAATCACGACCTCTTCACCTGGACTGCAGCAGACATGGCCGGGATCTAAGAGGAGCTCTCAATGCACCGTCTGAGCGTCACACCTGGGGTCAAGCCTGTCCAACAGAAGATGCGGAAGTTTTCCCCCAAGAGGCAACATGCCATCAAGGAGGAGGTTGAGAAACTCCTCAATACCCGCTTTATCCAGGAGGTGAACTATCCTGAGTGGCTCTTCAATGTGGTGATGGTTAAGAAGGCCAACAGAAGCTGGAGAATATTCATTGACTTCACCGATCTCAATAAGGCATGCCTGAAGGACCCTTTTCCTCTTTCCAGCATCGACGCCTTGATCGATGCGAGCTTCGAGCACGAGCTTCTCAGTTTTATTGATGCCTTCTCAGGGTACAACCAAATCAAGATGTTCCCTCTCGACATCACGAAGACCTCATTCATGACGGACCAAGGCCTCTATTGCTACCGTATTATGCCCTTCGGTTTGAAAAATGTAGGAGCTACCTATCAGCGTCTTGTGAACAGGATCTTCCGAGATAAGATTGGTCGAAACATGGAGGTCTACGTCGACGACATGTTGGTCAAGAGCACCCGAGGGCAGGAGCACACTCTCGACCTTTAAGAAGCCTTCGGGGTGCTCAGGAGGCACAATGTGAGGCTAAACCCGAACAGGTGTGCGTTTGGTGTATCATCGGGTAAATTCCTAGGGTTTATGGTCAGCCAGAGGGGCATAGAGGCCAATCCCGAAAAGATCCAAGCCATTATTAAGATGGCTTCCCCTTCCAACGTCAAAGAAGTACAGAGGCTCACGGGTTGCCTCGCCGCGATTGGGTGATTCCTCTCTAAGTCCGGGGAGAAGTGTCTCCTCTTCTTCAAGGCCCTCAGGGGAGCTAAAGGCTTCGAGTGGGGACATCAGTAACAGGAGTCCTTTGACAAGATCAAGGAATATTTGGCTAACCCCCCGCTCTTGAACAAGCCAGCACCTGGGGAGGTCCTCTACCTCTATTTCGCCGCTTTGGAGCAGATGCTTAGCGCGGTCCTTTTAAGGGAAAAGGAGAAGATGCAGAAGCCCATCTATTACGTAAGCAAGGTGCTCCGCGATGCCGAACTCCATTACCCGAAGCTGGAGAAGCTGGCTCTCACCCTCATCATGGCAACCCGAAAGCTTCGCCCCTACTTCCAATCCCACTCGGTGGTCGTCCTTACCGACCAACTGCTGAAACAGGTTCTCCACAAACCTGAGATTTTCGGGCAACTCATGAAGTGGTCCGTCAAGCTGAGTCAGCATGACATCAGCTACTAACCCAGAATGGCAATAAAGGCCCAAGCTCTGGTCGAATTCATCGTGGAGAACACCATCCCCAACTCATGCGAGTTGTATGCCAACCCCTTCATCTGGACCGTTTATGTGGACGGGTCCTCTTACGCCGATGGGAGCAGGGCTGGCATCATCCTGACTGGCCCTGATGCTTTCGTCCTCTAGTACTCCTTCCGCCTAAACTTCCCGACATCCAACAATGAGGCAGAATATGAGGCCCTCATAGCGGAGCTCTACATGGCTCGCAAGGAAGGCGCCAAGCATATAAGGGTCTTCAGCGACTCCCAGTTAGTAGTCAACCAGGTGTCTGTGGAATACGAGGCGAGGGATGGCCGTATGGCCAGGTACTTGGCAAAGGTGAGGGAGCTTCTAGCTCTATTCGAAGATGTTCAACTCCAGCGGGTTCCCCGAGAGGAAAATTCGCAAGTGGATGCCCTCTCTAAGCTCGCCTCCTCGTCTCTCCAGGGACTAGAACGGACCGTCTTGATAGAGGTCCTTCTCAAACCAAGCATTGATGAAGATGGCTCGGAGCCAATGGAAGTCTACCCCCTAATACTTGGGGAAAACTGGATGAAGCCCCTCTTCGAGTACCTCCGAGATGGAGTCCTTCCCGAAGATCCAAAAGAAGTCAGGAGGATCAAAACACGAGCAGAGCAGTACACACTCCTGGACGGGGTTATGTACAAATATTCCTATACCCAGATTGATGGTCGGTCCTATATGAGGTGCCTCTCCCTGGAGGAAGCACTCTACACGCTAAAGGAGGCCCATCATGGTCTATGTGGCACGCACTTAGGAGCGAGATCCCACGCTCGGAAGCTCTTGAACTACGGATACTTCTGGCCTACACTACTAAGTGACTCCGAGGAGTACGTCCACCAGTGCGACTTCTGCCAGAAGTTTGCCCCAATCCGTCGTCTGCCCCAAGCACAACTTACTTCCTTGGGGAGTCCAATCCCCTTCACAATGTGGGGGATGGATTTGCTCGGACCCTTCCCTCCAGCACCAGACCAGCTGAAGTTCTTAGTGGTAGCAATAGACTACTTCTTGAAATGGATAGAGGCCGAACCTCTTTTAACAATCACCGAGCACAAGGTGCAGAAGTTCTTTTGGAAGAACATCGTCTGTCGGTTCGGGGTACCTCGCATCCGTATAACCGACAATGGAACCCAATTCATGCGAGCGACCTTTTGCGACTTTTGCACCGACCTTGGGATTTAGCAGCGGTTCTCTTCAGTAGCGCACCCCCAGTCCAATGGCCAAGCTGAAAATGCAAATCGACAAATCCTAACTGGCTTGAAGAAGAGGCTTGACAAGTCCACTAAAGGGCTATTGGTCGAATAACTCCCAATGTGCTTTGAAACTATCGCACCACCAAAAGAGCTCCAATGGGAGAGTTCTCTTTCAACCTCACATACGGATCCGAAGCTCTCATCCCTTTGGAGGTGGGCCTGCCTTCACCTCGACTCATAGCCTACAATGAAGCGCAGAGTGCGAACCAGCTTCGCAACTACCTAGACCTCATAGACGAGGTCCATAAGAGAGCCGTAATCTACCAAGAGACCTACCGTCGTAGGATCACTCAAGCTTACAACAAGAGGGTACGACCCACCAACCTAAAGGAGGGGGACTTAGTGCTGAGAAAGTTGTCAATTTTCGATCAAGCAAGAGAGGCAAGCTGGCACCCAATTGGAAAGGACCATATAGGGTCTCTAGAGTTATTCGCCAGTGAGCATATCAACTCGAAGACCTAGGGGGTAGGAAGATACCAAGGATGTGGAATGCGGAGCACTTGATGAAGTACCAAGAGGGTGTTTAGGCACTGCTCCAAGCAACTTCCCCAAGAGCGCTCCAGAAGACGTGCCTAGATTCCTTACTTGTATTTTTCTTTTTATCAAAGTGTAAATGCGGCTCGCAACTTAGAAGCGGCCACCCAGTTGTTCGCAATAATAAGAAATCTTTCCCCACAACTTTCCTATCTTTTGAGTAGTCTAACTCTACTTAGTAAATTCTATATTTTTGGGTAGTCTAACTCTACTTACAAAAAAACTTCATTAAAACGACGTGCTCGGAGTCCAACACTTGGTTCGACTCCGCTTCAACTACTTGCTTCTAAGCGAGTACGAAGCGGATCACCATTCAGAATTGCTCCTACAGCCATTGATACCTTCCAAACGACACGTGCGGAGTCCAACACTTGGTTCGACTATGCTTCAACTACTTGCTTCTAAGCGAGTACGAAGCGGATCACCATTCGGAATTGCTCCTACAACTGTTGATATCTTCAAAATGACACGCTCGGAGTCCAACACTTGGTTCGACTCCGCTTCAACTACTTGCTTCTAAGCGAGTACGAAACGGATCGCCATTCGGAATTGCTCCTACAGCTGTTGATATCTTCAAAATGATGTGCTTGGAGTCCAACACTTGGTTCGGCTCCACTTCAACTACTTGCTTCTAAGTGAGTAAAGAGCGGGTTACCATTCGAAATTGCTCTTACAGCCGTTGGTACCTTCTAAACAACAAGTTCGGAGTCCAACACTTCGTTTGACACAACTTTTTGCCACTCGCAAATGAGTAAGTGCCAAGCGTCCTACCATTCAAGATTGCTCCTACAACTGTTGATGATTACAAATGCTAACAAAACACATAAGTATGAAAAGCAAGTATTATTTCATTGAAGTTTGAGGAACAAGTTTAATTATAAGACCAACTACTCATCTTTACGACGACACACAAAACTTGCGAAACCTAAAGTACAAGACTACAGAGAACTACTTCAATGCCTCTTAGGGGCGGGGATACTTCGGTTTAAAGACACCCGGGGGTGACAAATGCTGTACTGCCGATGTCTCGCCTCGGCACTCATCTCTAGGCCGAAAAGCTGAGACGCATCGTCTGCACTTGTTCTAACGGTGGCCCTAACAGATGCTCCGCTCGACGAAGCAGCCACCCCATTTTGTGCATTGCCCAGGCTTCGATGTGTAAGGGGCGAGCGACGGGAGAGCTCGTGAAAAGTTATCCCCCGACCGCGCTCCTCCTGAGTGCAGGAAGTTGATCTGACGTTACTTCGCTCGGGTTGCGGCCGAAGATGAGTGACCTCTGTCTCTAGTTCGATAATTTGCTCTTTTAGCGAGTGTCCTTCACGGTTATATTGAGGCGAGGCAGCCATGCTGAGCCTGAACCTCAAGAGATGTCGGTGATTGCCCACCGAAGATGATCAACCTCCATGCTCTTGTCAACAGTCACCTTCTTCAGATCATCTTTCTCCACTGTCATCTTAGTCAAAGAATGACGAAGTCGCCTAAGCCTCAAGCCAAGGTTGACGACCGTCGATGAACCATCATCATTGCCTTCGGGGGTCATCTCCCTGAGCCTCTCTTCTAGCCGCCTGATCTGGAGGTCTTGACGGCCTAAGACTAATCGCAGGTGATTCTGCTCGCGTTCCGCTTTGCGAAGCTCCCACTCAACTTCGCGAAGCCGCTCTCGGCTCCTAGCAAGGCATAACTTCATCACCCCTAGACCAACCTCGGGACGAGTCTCCTCGGCCACATAAGGCACTTCGGCGAGTGGCATCACTTCGACAATCTGAAAAGGCCAAGTCAAGTTGTGGTGAACAATTAGCCAAAGTTTCAAAGCAAGCCGTTGTGAACACTTAGCCAAAATTTCAAAGCAAGCTGTTGTGAACACTTAGCCAAAATTTCAAAAGTTTTTCATTTCATTGAAGTTCGGAAGGGTACATGCGGTGGCCAGTCCGCGATTAGGCGATACATCCCTGATATAAAAAAACCTAAAACTAAATTCATGGCTCAACCTCTTTGCCGTGGTGGCTCGCAGCTGCGGGATCAGACTCCTTTGGAGTAGCAAAGATCACAAAGGGCATGACCTCGGATCCAAGCACGTCACCGACAACCTCAACTTCGGCATCCACTTCACCATCCTCTCCTTCATCCTCGTCTGACTCTTCGTCGAAGCCCGGGATGTGGTCGGGGAAGAGGCGCTACACGGAGCAGTCGACTTCGAGGAAGCATTCGGTTACTTGCTCGATGGCGCGAGCATAAGCCTTGGCCATATTAACCGCAAGGAACCCTTGGGCCTTCTCCATAGTTGCGGCTTTAGCCTCCTTCATGGCTGCGACCTTGGCAACTTCGACAGCCTCTTCCTGCTGCTTTGTCACCACCTCCTTCTACCAAAGCAGATCAGCCTCGAGCTTCTTCACAAGGCCGTCGAGGTACTCCAACCTCTTCGTCTTCCTGTTCGCCTCGACCTTCAATTTATCGAGCTCATTCATGATCCGAGCTTTCTCCGCCCGAGCTCTATCAACCTCCTTCTTCAGGTCCTTCTCAAGTTCGGTTATCTTCTCCATAAAATGACCGAAGTGACAGGTTATCTACAGATGGAAGACAAGTTAGCATGAAAACCAAAGACAAATATATACAAGTATATAACCAACAAAAACTGCGCTAGTCACCGATATCGCTGCTCGGGCGATCTCAAGGGCATCATCCCCAACACCACCGGTGTCCATGGCGGCACAATTCTTCGGCATTGCCTGATGCTTGACGGCCTGCATGCACGATGTCGAGTTGCCAAGGAATCTGTCCAACTTTCGGACTGCCAGTCTGGAACAAAAATTTTCTTGTGTTCTTCAGTCAGGAACACTTCGGCCTCGGCCATCAGCGGAGCCGCCTCCATCCCCAAAGCAGCCCCTATTGGGAATTTGCCTGCCTCGGTTGAGGCCGAAGCAACCGCCATTGTCATCACCCTCGGCATCACAGTTGCCAACGCCGATGCTTCTTCGACGACACTGGCTACTGTCTTCAGCTTCAGGGAAGTCACCTTCGTGGCAACCCTCTTGAGCTTCCTTGGAGCCTTGATGCCGAGTACCGCCCTCTGAGCCAATATAGCTTCGTAGTCCATGGTTTCTACGACAGAAGAAAAGGTGGTTAAAAGCAAGTAAAAACAAATATAACGAAAGGGGAAAACCACATACTAGGGTCTATGCGGCTGAGCCCTCCCCCTAAAGAGTGCCTCCTCTGTCAGGTCCCTCCAATCGAACTTCGGTCGGTCGAGGAGAACCTGAACCATTTCTTCTTCGTTGGGGTAGAGCACCGGATGCTCTTTCACCCTCTTCGTCACTTCTTCGACCCAATCCGAGGGGATACACCACGGCTCGGACTCCGGATGATGAAATATTTATCTTGCCAATGTTTTATTGTGTCGGGGCATCTGATGAGCCGAACACCATGCCTCGGAGCTAGGTAG
This sequence comes from Hemerocallis citrina, assembly GCA_017893485.1. Lineage (NCBI taxonomy): Eukaryota > Viridiplantae > Streptophyta > Magnoliopsida > Asparagales > Asphodelaceae > Hemerocallis > Hemerocallis citrina. Next base: position 155,035,332 of record CM030362.1, read on the forward strand.
AACCTGAACTCCAACTTCTGCTGCAGATGAAACCAGTATAGTGTCCGAAGCACCCTTAGATCCGACTCAATCTCGACCGCCTGGCAATGAAGGACAAACCCGTTGATCACCCACCACCCGTTTTGCATGAGCTGAATTGGGCTGATCCCGAACCATCGCAGAACTTGGATGGCGAAGGGGTGGAGTGGCAGACGCGCCCCGGCAATGAATGCATCGACTGGCCAGAAGCACATATTCACCAGCATCAGCGAATTGGCCCTCACTCCGGGACCGGGCAGCATCAGCTCGAACTCCTCAGGGATCTTAAAGCACCCCGGATCGCCACTAAGTCCACCTCGTTGAGGATTAAGATAGTGTCATTGACCTCCGAAGTCTCCTTCGCGGAGTTCTCCTCAAAACTCCGCCCCCTTTTGTATATTATTCGTTTGGTGTGTTCCTCCAGAAGATCCCTAACCTTGTGGAGTCCGGTCAGAACACCCAGCAATCTCCCGAACTCCCCCATTCTGCTCGAGTTCTCCACTATGTTCTCCACCACCACCGAAGTAGGGGCTACGACGCTTTTGCCCCTGTCGACGAGAGGGACCTGGCTCGGAGATGGCTCATCGGCAACAGAAGGGGAGGGCTCTGAACTCGGGGGAAGGATATAAATTTGCTAAAAAATAAACTAAGTATTGAGTTACCTTGAAGTGACAGCTGTGGTTGGAAAGATCACCGGAAAATGGTCAGTTGTCGCCGGAAGCTCTCGTTAGTAAAAAACCTATCGCCTGAGTAAAAGTCTGAGAAATGAACAAGTGAAAGGGGGGGTGAAGTCTTATAGAGGCAGCATGCAAAACGAGAACAATAGGCTCCAAGAACTCAACGGTCAGGCCCATTTACTACAAAACGACAAAGGAATTTGTCCGCCTCTCTAATGGTCAACGGTCAAATGGTCAAAAGTCCACGTGTCATGGACTTGTCACCAACGAACTTTCAACATGTCGGCAAAGAGCTTCGGCGCATGTCGTCGAGCGTTCTTGCCACCGACGCGCAAACGTGAGAAAAAATCTCACTTGGACTTCAGCACGCTTCAATATCAAATTTTCTCATATTCTCAAATATCAAACTTCAAACCTAGATCCGCAGCATCCGCTCACATTCTCAACAATCTGGAATCTTTTTTTAATTTTTTTTTGAACAATCTCAAATCTCAAATAATTACCTCATTTTCTTAAATATGAAGTATACCTGACTTTGACTGAGGGAGGAGGATTTAAGAGAGGGATTGAGGGTTTCAAAGCTAGGTTTTGGAGTAGATTGGGAAAAGAAAAATTAATATGAAGAAGAAGAGGGCAGCAGAAGAAAAGAGAGAGCGGGTCTGGTCGGGTAGTGTGTGAGTGTTGGCATCAGGGGGAGCGGGTTGTATGGGCTTACATTTTAAAAAAATTAAAATAATTTTTTTTTACTAAGGAGCTGCCCAAGCCCAGGGGGAGCGGCCGCTCACCCTGAGCTTGGTGTGGCTCCGCCAGTGGTTGCATCCAGCTGGCCGAAGGGATTCCCCAGCAAGAGGGAAGAGGAAGGCGGATGGTGTTAAGGCACCAAAGAAGATCCAGAAGGATGCCTTGGGACAGAGGCGCCCACCTCCAGTCCCAGGTTTGACAAATTCACTTTGCTCAATGTGAATGTATCAGCCATTTTGATGGAGATAGAAGTCGACCGCATCCTTCGACACCCTCATCGAACCAACAATGGCAATAAGAAAAGGGACCGTAGGATCTACTGCCGCTTCCACAGAGACCACGACCACAAGACCGAAAACTGTCGGGCTTTTAAAGATGAGATGGAGGCCCTCATCCGAAGGGGATACCTGAATAAGTTCAATAGGGATGAGCTGAGAATCTCCCCTCCCCCCCGAGCTACCAACAAGTGATGCAAAGCCAAAGCAGAGCCTCAGGGCTCCGAAGGACTAGCCATACTCCACTGTGTCCAAGGAGGGCCAATGGGCGAGGACTCCAATTCTTCCTGTCGAACCTTTATCCACGAGGTCAAATCCATCCATAACTATCCTCCTTCTCGACGTCCCAGGCTATCGATCTCTTTCTCGGACAAGGACCATGAGGGCGTCAGGGTCCCTCATTGTGATGCCCTAGTCATCAGCCTTAATCTCGCCAATCATGAGGTCCACCAAATCCTCGTTGAAAATATGAGCTCGGTCAATATTATGTTCCGTGCAGCCTTTGAGGCCCTGAAGCTCTCTCGGGATAGGCTGAAGCCGACGGGCTATACCCTTCATAAATTTTCGAATGACCCTGTTCAAATCGAGGGAATCATCACTCTGGACATCACAGCTGGGAAGTTCCCGACCTCCCGAACCAAGGAAATGAACTTCATGGTGGTCAACGTGAAGGCAACATACCACACTATCATATGAAGATGATGTTTCCGACCGAGTCCAGGGTCGGGGTCATGTGGGAAACCAAAAGGCTGCTTGGGCCTGCTACATGGATTTAGTGGGGGGCTTGGTTCTCCCCCCTGATGTTGAATTGCCCTCCGACTGAAGTTTATCAGCTAAGAGCCCATGGACAAGTTGGAGGAAGTCCCCTTTGCTGAGGTAGATACCTCCAAATGGCTCCGAGTTAGCAAGTCACTCAATCCTAGTCTCAGGAACGATCTCATCAATAGCGTCCGGCAGAACCAGAGCTTGTTCGCTTGGACCCCCTTGGAGGACATGCCTAGGATTTCCGAGGATCTTATAATGCATCGATTGAGTGTCCTGCTAAACTCTAATCCAGTACAACAAAAGCGAAGGAAGTTTGCCCCAGAGAGGCAATACACAATGAAGGAAGAGGTGGAGAAGCTTCTATCCACTTTCTTCATCCAGGAGGTCAGCTATCCGGAGTGGCTGGCCAATGTCGTCATGTTCAAGAAGTCCAATGCAAGTGGATAATATGCATTAATTTCACTGATCTCAATAAGGCCTGTTCAAAGGATCCCTTCCCGTTGTCGAACCTCGATGCTCCGATTGATGCTACTTATCATCACGAGCTACTAAGCTTCATGGATGTTTTCTCAAGCTATAACCAGGCCCGAATGCCCCCACCCCCTAATATTCTGAAGACAGCTTTCGTGACAGACCAGGGGCTCTACTGCTATAAAGTCATGCCCTTCGAGCTCAAGAATGCCGGTGCAACATACCAGAGACTCGTCAACCGAGTCTTCAAAGAGCAGACTGGGCACAACATGGAGGTGTATGTCTAGGATATGCTCGTCAAAAGTTTGAAAGAAGTCTTTCGTAGTCCTCAATTGGTATAATATGAGGCTTCGAAATTACCTCTGGGAAATTCCTCGGCTTCATGGTTTGCCGACGCGGGATAGAAGCAAATCCTGAGAAGATCAAGGCTATATTAGACATGGCCCCTCCTAAGAACGTGAAGGAAGTCCAGAGACTCACTGGTCGCCTAGCTTCCATCAGGCATTTCCTCTCCAGATCGGGGGAGAAGTCTTTCCCTTTCTTCAAGGCGCTTAGGGGGGCGAAGAGCTTCGAGTGGGGAGAACCCCAATAGCAGGCCTTCGACCAGCTAAAGCGCTACCTCACCAGCCCTCTGCTCCTCAGCAAGCACGAGATAGGCAAGCTCCTTTGCCTTTATCTGGCCGCATCGCAACAGGCACTCAGTGTTGTTCTAGTCAGGGAGGATGATGGGTTCCAAAGACCCATCAACTATGTTAGCAAAGCCCTGCATGACTCCAAGCTCCGCTACACCAAATGGAGAAGTTTGCGTAAGCCCTAGTCATGGCCGCGCGGAAACTCCGCCTCTATTTTCTGGCCTACTCCATTCAAGTGCTCACCAACCAGCCGCTCAAACAAGTCCTCAATAGACCGAAAATTTCCATTCGGTTGCTTAAGTGGTCGATCGAGCTGAGCCAGCATGATATTATCTACAAGCCAAGGACCACCATTAAGGGGGCAGGTGCTAGATGAATTCATCACAGAATGCACAATCTCGAGACTCTCGAGGAACGGAAAACCGAGCTTATGTGGGAGCTCTACATAGATGGTTCCTCCTGCGAAGAAGGGAGTGGAGCCGGAATTATACTGAGCGGCCCTGATAGCTTTATCCATAAACAATCCCTGCACTTCAGTTTCAGGGCATCGAACATCGAAGCAAAGTACGATGTCGTGATTGCAGGCCTCTAACTGGCCTTGAAGGCAGGGGCCAAACGATTTAGAGTATTCAGTGACCCCAGCTCATCGTCAACCAAGTTTGTGGGGAGTATGAAGCTCGCGATGCTTGAATGGTGCAATACCTGACACATGTCAAACTTCTCTTCACAGATTGTGAGGATGCCTTGTTCACCCAGATCCCTCGTGAACAGAATGTTCAGGTGGACACTCTGTCCAAGTTAGCCTCCTCTTCCTTTGATGGCTTCGATCACACCTTCCTGGTGGAGGTCCACTAGCGACCCAATATAAAGAACACCAACTTCCTCTACCTCGATTCTCTGGTACAGGGGCCAGGGTGGATGGATCCAACATTGGATATCTTGAAGGATGGACTACTGCCATAAGATCTGTCCGAGGCCCAAAAAGTCCGAGTTGGGGCTGAGAGTTTTGTGCATGTGGATGACGTGCTCTACAAGAGCTCGTACACCAAGGTCGATGAGAGGCCCTATCTGCGGTGCATAAGCTCTGAAGAAGCCAAATACGCTCTAAAAGAGATGCATGAAGGGATCGGTAGTTTCCATATGGGTAGCAGGATGCTCACCAGAAAAGTTCTCAACCACGGCTACTATTGGCCGACCCTCCTTCAAGACGCTCAAGACATGGTTAAAGCCCGTGGGCCGTGCCAAAGATTCTCCTCTATCAAACATGCCCCCCAAGCCATGCTCAAATCACTCGCCAGTCCTGTGCCATTCGCCATATGGAGAATGGACCTCGTTGGTCCCTTTCCTAAGGCAACCGGTCAAAGATGATTTCTCATTGTGACCATCGACACTATGTTACAAAGTGGATTGAAGCAGAATTCCTGGCCACCATCACTGAGCATCAAGCTCAACAATTCTTTTGGAAACATATCGTATCCAAGTTCGGGATACCATGGGTCCTTATCATAGATAATGGGACCCAGTTCACCGGGAAAGGCATCCGTAAATTTTGCAAAGACCTCGGGATCCAACAACCGTTCTCTTCAATCTCACACCCCCAATTCAATGGCCAGGATGAGAATGCAAACTGTCAAATCCTCGAAGGCCTCAAAAAGCGGTTGTATGAATCTCCCAAGGGGTTATGGGTCAACGAACTACCTATTGTCCTTTGTTCATACCGAACCACGAAAAGGGTCCCGACCTGCAAGTCACCCTTCAACCTTACCTATGGGACAGAGGCTATCATCCACTTGGAGGTCGGACTACCTTCACCACGGATTATAGGCTTCAATGTGGAGTTGAACTCAAACGATCTCAGGGCTAACTTATGCCTCCTCGATGAAGTCCGCGAGATGTCTGCTCTCAGAAGAAACATTTACCAACATCGCGTTGAGCGGCTCTACAACAAAAGATCTGGCCAACAAACATCAAAGAGGGTGACCTCGTACTTTGAAGGCTTGATATCTCTGAACCACACAAGAGAGGAAAGCTGGCTCCGAACTGGGAGGGCCCATACAAGGTCTCCAAAGTGGTGCGTCTAGGCACTTACCGACTTGAAGACCTGGGGGGCAAGGTAATCAAGAGGACCTGGAATGCGGAACACATGATGAAATTTTATGAGGAAGCATAATGGCTGATAAATGAATCAGCATTTGTAATAAGCGCTAGCCATTGGCAATCAAACAATAAAACTTTGTTTCCGAAGCAACTCTTCTGGTTTCATCCAACACCCAAGTTATTGCGCTACAAGAGAGACTTTTTACAACCTCCCAAGTTCTCACCACTTGGCATGAATTTCAACCCTAACGGGAGATTCCCTACAATCTCCCAAGTGCTCGCCGCTCGACATAGACTTTGACCCTAACAAAAGATTCCTTAAAATCCCCTAAGTTCTTGGTGCTGGGCGTGGACCTCAACCCCCAACTTTCAGTTGGTGGTAGGAAGACCACGTGAACCATGACGCACCCAAAACCTTGAAGCTATGTACGATATGCGGTGTGACCCTAGTAGGATCCGAGCACCGAAATGATCACCCTATCACCCACTGGAAGCTAGGGAGAAAGCGACCATACTCACCGATTTACCCCTAACTGTCAGCGGGTAACAGAAGAACCACTTATCCTTAGGCAGCTGACAAAAGTCTAAGAAACAAAAGGTGCTTATATAGGCTACAGGAGGAAAACGAACTCGAAACCCACGATGATGACATGGACAGATCTGGGTTGCACATTCTCATCCAACACTTTGAAGGAGTCGCCACCAAGAATCCCTAGGCCAACATTTCGAATTCTAACATCGTGCAATTAAACATACGCTATTTCCAAGACTAATATTTTGAATTCCAAGGCAACACATTTACGCAAGGCTAACCGGAGCGAGCTCGATTTATAGACACTTACACAACTAGCGATACCATAAAGATTACAACAAGATACAACAAGAATACAACAAAGCATGAAAATCAACCAAGCAACCTGCTCCTCTTTCTGGGGGGCCTTCGGTCAAGGCCGACTAGATCGATCTCTACCGAGCGGGTCTACTCGTCTGCTAGCCTATCGGCTTCCCGTCTAGGGCTATTAAGGTGGATGCCCCAACCACTGAGCCTTTGAGCATCACCAGGGTTCGGTGGTTCCAGTTTAAGGGTCGCCGCGGACAGAAGGTCAGCCGCTTCCTAGAGAGGCAGTCCGAGATTCCGCTACCCCAAACGCGACTTTTAATCTATGTATCTTCAGCTCCATCTCCACCAACATCTCACGTAGGAATGAGTCAGCCAAACGAAGCACCCCAACCGGGGTTGGCTGTCGAGAGGAATCTTCTGAGGCTGATAGTCAGGTCTCGGTGCTCCCTAAATCTCGATCGACCATTGCCTTCTTCAAGCGAGCGAACTCTAGGCTCAATTGCTATGACCTCTTATGGCAGAAAGAAAATGCTACCTCCCGATCTCTGGCCTCTCTATGGTAGCGTGCCAAGGTAGACTCCAACAACTTCACTTTACCCCTAAGATACTCGAGCTCGGCACCACGGGGGTCGGCCAAAATGGGCTTGGCCATCTGATATAAGAAGAAAGAGTTATGTCAGTCTAAGTCTTGTAGACTTTGCCAAATCACATGAACACAAAATGCCCATATAAAACATCATATAAAGGAAATCAAGTCCAAAAGCTCGACCTAAAAATCGTTTTCATTCATCAATCCTCCTCCATACAAAAGATGTGGCCAGTCCGCATTTGGCAAATACATGAAAAAGAAAGAAGAAAAAATGAAAAAGAAAGCTACTGCTTGGGAGATGATGACACCTCTTTGGTTCCCCTAGTGTTAACCCCAGGAATGTCTGGGTTCGGCTCATCCTCATATTCAAGCGAGCGATCATCCCCTTCGCTGTCACCTCCTCCCGGAGTGGGTGGGAGCTCGAGAAACTTCATGGAGAGGTGGAAACCCTCGAACTCGACATGGGGGTACTTTATCAGTTCGTGTTGAAGGGCCCGTTCGTACCGCTGATCTTGGGCGTAGATGACATTGTCGATAGTGCCCAGATTCACAACTTGCAACTTCTTCTCGTTCTCCTGTAGGAGGGCCTTCTCCTTCTACTGTCAAGTCCGGTCCTCGGCGAGGATGGCCAGCATCGCCTTCAAGGCCCACTCGTGAGCTTCTGAGGCTCGGACCAGCAGCTTCTGCTCCTTCATCTCCCTCTCATACTACTTGGCATTTCTCTCGGACTAAAGGAGCTCGTGGGCGTAACGCCTCCTTAGCTCGGCCCTTTGTAAAGTTGCCTATGAACGAAGAGCAAAGACTTAGAAATTTTCAATGACATGGAAAGACCCAAAAAAGGCTTAGGGAACACTTACCACCATGTCGATCTAAGCCTACTTCATGTAGCACGACTCGAGGTTCTCGGTCGCGAGTTCTCCCTGTCCGGAGGGTTAGCCAGGTTCTCAACCACCTCAATTACCACCAGATCCTCCATTAGAGAGTCCACTGCCTTCACGGACCAGTTGGGGCCCCATGGCGATAACCCTGCCTCCCTTACTATCTCCCTGGCATCGATACGGACGGGCGGGAGACCAGACCTCACCACTTCGGTGACCTTAAGGTTACCAGGGCTCGGCACTGCCTTGAACGAGCCGGAGGCTCCCGAAACTGCCAAGGTTTTTGACCTTTTAGACTTCTTGGCGCAGTGCGGTGGCTGGCCTCTTCTTCTGCTGCTGTGCGGCCACCTTCTTCTTGGCCAAGAAGGTCCTCCTTTGTTCAATCTCAGCAACTTTCATAGCTGCAAAGTAAAACACAAGCTGTGAGAACGAAAGAAAAAAGATAGACGGGAAAAGGAGATAGGAAATACATACAAGGGTTTTTGGGGCTCAGTCCAATCCTCACCAAGTGCCTCTCGGTCATAGTCACCCAGAGAATGCTCCCTTTGGCAACGATCCATTCCACATCCTCCATCTCCTCCTTCGCAAAGTCTTTCTCCTTTGGGGCTTTGTGATTAGGTGTGTAAAAGAACCAGTTCGTCGAGATCTCCCAGGGTACCTAGTTCCAAACGATGAGATACTTCTCTTTCCATTCCTTGATGGAGTCCGGGTGACCATGGGCTACCCGTCTATTAGGGCGAGGGGAGATATAATAGACCTACTCATATGTCCCTGCTGACTGGATCCCTAGGCAGGCTCGGAAATACTTCAACTTCAAGCCCCCCCCACTTCTTGCAAGCAGAATGAAGCACACAATCTGCTTACACGAGCTTGGACCGTACTGCATCGGACTCAGCCCTGCCCAGTTCAACACCTCCTTCACAAACAGGTGCATGGAGACCTCAACCCTGAGATGAAGTCATCGAGCAAAAACATACAGAACCAAGGGGCCACGTTGTCCTTCGGTCGTAGCCCGGGGTTCGACACCATCAATTCATATTCCAAGGGAATGAAATAGCTCGCCCGTATCAAAGGAAGGTCGGTGCTTGCCATCACGCTCTGGATGTCGTCTACCTTGATCCTCATACAGCTCGGCGAGGAAGGTTGCACCTGGAACCGAACAAAATCCTCAAGGCCGTCTGGGTACATTCTGATCGAACTCGGTTGCTGAAGATAAGGGATGTCGAGTCCGTCCTTCAGTTAGAACTCAATAGGAAATCCTAGGATGTTAGGAAGAGTCCACTTCAGCCTTGGTCTCTAATTGTTCCAAACCCATGGTCCCCTCCAGTAAGCCAACCTCCTTGGCTCCGTCCTCATCCTCTTCCCCCATCGCCAAATTTGGCTTCACTACCTCCTTGGCTCCACCCTCGTACTGTCCCACATCTACTGGTTCACCCTTACCACTGCCATCCACTTCCATCGATTCCAACTCTTCATCCGAGTCACTCGATTCCACCACAAAGGGCCTTCGGCTTCGGATAGGCTCGACCTTTGAAGACTTCCTTGATCTCTTTCCTGGATGCAGATTCAGAAGAAGAATCGATATTACCTCGGTTAGATATGGAGGCAGAAGAACTAGATCGAACCTTCGACATAATATAAAATACTAATCTGATTACCGAAAAGGCCATCAGAAAGCTACTCACCGGTGCCTGAATAGAAACCAGAGAGAGAAACTCTGGAATAGGTGAGAGATAATAAATGGGAGAATAAGAGAGAGGAGGGGAGTATATATAAATGACTCAGAGATGCCTTGATTCCCACAACCAATCTTGACAATCAGATTTGATCCAACGGTGGATAATATAAAGACTCCTCGGTTTCCCAAATCCTGACGTCAGCCGAGTCACGTGCAGTAGACATGTCTTTCACGTGACCACTATGAGCACAAACTTGTTCTCAAGAAATCTCCAAGTGTGAGACGCTCGGTGATCGGCAGTGAATTCGAGCAACCTACAAGGTTTCCTATAGCCGTACTATCATTTGGCGCTCGGCAGTAACTTCGAGCCACCGACTAGATTTCCTACAACGTTTCTACGCTTGGTGATCGGCAGTGACTTCGAGCTACCCACCAGGTCTCCTACAACCTGGCTCTTGCTTGGCGCTAGGCGTGTAACGCCCCAAATTTTAAATAAGACCGAATTCGAGATTCCACGGGATCTTTACACTTCACTTCATATAATTTTACAAGAAAATTTAAACTTTTCATCATACATCAGAGTTCTTTACAATTTTGTACACAACGGAAGATAAAATGAATTACAACAACAAAAATAATATACAACTTGCAACATCTTTAACTTGTAACAGCATCATATCAACTTTACTTCTTCATAAGAAATCCAATTCCTGCATAATAAGCTGTGGGCACGTCAGTTACTTACAACTGACGAAAATGTTATACTCGGCCATCCTCTCTATGCCGTACATATAACGATCTCAATACTTTAACAAACCACAATTTGAATGCAAATAAAGTGTTAAATGTGACTACACTAAAGAGGTAAGTGTATGCAATGCCTTAATGCCTAATGCAGATATTTTATACTAAGATGACACTAATGCATACTTGTTCGGATTCTATGCATCCCATTCTAAAGAGGTCCGAGGGCAAGCACCTACGTACTCCACAATAAAGGGTTCAATCCCTCATCATGACAAACTACCCAGTAATAAAACAAAGTTGAGATGTTCCACGAGTATGGATCCCATTCTCAGAGAATCGCCGCAGCCAATCCCCCGCCCGACTGTTATACAGACTCCTTGTTGTGCGAACCTCCGCAAGTGCCCCTCTAGCCTCGGTATACGTATATACTTTGGAGTATGGCAAACTATCCGCCCGACTATGCATAGTTCAGGATTTAAAATAAAAGCTCATCTCCCACGAGACAACCACAGTCCCAGAGTATACTGCCCGACTGGGTCTATAGTCCTGGTGAATCACCGCAGCAAATCCACCGCCCGACTATATAGAGTGCCCCACTTACGTTTGCCTAGGTTTTACTCTATCTTCTCTTAGTGCCTAGTTCTTAAGTTCAAGACATGAATCAATTATCATACCTAGAGTTAGTCTTACCCTCTACCGGACTTAATCACAAATACCGAGATTGCTCCATGGAAAATCTCAAAAATATAATTCAATAGTGCCGATACCTGAGGTCTCACTAACTCTAAATCATAACTTTTCATGTATAAGAATCCATGAGTACTCATACCCTTCATGTATTAAACTCAATATGTTCATATCTCCAAATTATTCATAAATAGATCAATGTTTTATTTTAGCACTTATTCATGATTCACTTATTCATTTACAACTCAAAATAGAACAACAATTCCTTTCATGAGCAAAAGATTCATCACTATAAATTTCATTAGCAATTTAAGCAATTCATATCTCAACTCACATCAAGTATTTCTTACTCAACATAAGTGTATAATCTCTTCAAGAGAACTCAATTCTCATAACAATATTTTACTCTTCTTTTTCAAACAAAAGTCATACTCTTATATAAATTAATTTGAAGTCATCAACTCATTTTTTTAATCACAATTTCTTCTTTTATTTCTCAAAATATACTTGAAAAATTCTACAACTTTTTAAATAAATTCTATTTCATTTTATAAGAATTCTAGAATTTTTTTCCAAATTTTTCATTGCATTAAAAATTCATTTAGATTAAAACAAAACCAAAAAAAATATGAAACCAACAGGTTTCGAACCCAAACCCCCGACATCAGCTACAGTAACCGCCCAAAGGCCCAACCCGCTAGCCAAATAGTCCATATGGACTTGGCGTCAAAAACCTTTACCGAAATGCCCATATATCAAGCCTCATGTTTCGGAAATATTTCAAATGAAAACAAAATAAAATGTGTCTAACGAGTTTTGAACCCGAGAACTCTTACAAGTACAGTAGTGCTCTGTGGTGCTCTGCCTAACCAGTAAGTCCAAGTGTGATTATTGATTAAGAGTCATATTAATATGATTTTGTTCATACTGTTCTGAAATTGATTATTTTTTGCAAACTCGTTTATCCAAATGATCCAATCTTTTAGGATATAAACTATCCTTTGACTAAGTTTAATTTTAAGACAGTAGCCAACAAATTTCAGATTTACTTTAAAATAAATATTTCTATTTTCAAATAGTTTTTCTTTCCATTTTATATATCAATTTGCATTTTTCCTCAAAACTCGAATTTAAGAATTATATTCATTAAAACTAGTTTATGTACTTAATTTTACTAATTAAAATATTGTAATAAAACCCAAACATGTCTCTTAATCATCCATGAGAATCCCAAAGAAAACTCTTTTATGCAAAAATTTATATTTTCAGTCTAACATGGCAACATACATAAGTCGACGCATTTCATGGCAATAACTAAATTTGTTTTTCTTTCTTTCTTCTTTCTAATCATCATGACACTAAGGCATATATTGAATATAACATTCTCCAACCAATTTTCATACAAATCATATATTCGACATATACAAATTTACAAGCATACTAACATGATTCATAGTATTAATTCTTTTGTCAAAATTCTTCTTTTGAATTAACATGGTGGCAATTATTTACTTTAATCACAACAAGGTTATTTTCATTCATGGCATACTACATTAGCATGGATTTTGTCTACATATTTCACATCAAATTCAATTTATACTACTCATTTATAATTTTTAGAATGCATTCTCTACATTAGAAAGTAAGAGATCACCCACCTCTTACGGAGATTTTGTAAACAAAGATGATGAGACACAACTCCTGGAGAAACTCCAATTTGCCTCGAATTTTGTGCACAAGCTCCAATTCCCATTTCGGCAAGAACAGCAAGCATCATCATTTTCGGCAGTAACCAGAAACTCTATCTTCATTTCGGCAGCAAGACCAAAAGCATCTTCTTCACCTTCATGTGCATATACCATATATATATATATATATATATATATATATATATATATATAATGAATGATATATATATAATGAATGATATATATATATAGTTGGATAGGTGGAGTAGGACAGCAAAAGCAACAGAGGGGTGGCTGATTTGATTTCGGAAAGAACAGGGAACACGAAATGAAAGAAAGGAAGTTATATATATATCTACATATATACATATATATATAGGGAAAAAGGGGTATGAGCAACTTGCTTATTTAGTAAATAAGCAATTGATGATGTGGCATGCATGTGATTGGAAAAGCCTTTAAAGAGTTGTCCAATGTATCACATGCATGCCACATAATCAATTGCTCATTTACTAAATGAGCAAGTTGCTCATATCCCTTTTACCCATATATATATTATAGGAGCTATATATGTATATGTACCCATAGGAGTAGGTGGGGAAAAAAAAGGACATGCTGGACTTGCTTGGTTGTGGCTTACGGAATGCAATAGAGAAGGAAAGAAAGAGGGGTGATGGAGAAAGGTGTAGGGGTGGGGTATTAAATAAGGAGATTAGGGGATGGGTATATTAACTATCCATGAAATCAAACCCACTAACTCCACCTCTCCATCTCCTTAACCCCCAATCTGGCCTCTCACCTCCCAAACCGGCCAAAGTGTTTTGGAGTGCACACACGTGCACGTGTAGTGCACAAGTGCAAGCTCCACAAATTAATAATTTTTTAAAACATAAATTATATATATACATAATATGTACGTAAAGATTATTTTAATTAAAAATTATAATGTTTCATGCACAAATAAAATAAATTCAGACGCTCCAAAATTTTATTTGGAAAACGAATATGCTTACATACGCGTACCGAAACACGTGCGTCGCACGTAAAATATCAAAAATGCAAAATCAACTTTATCAATGAAAAATTATTAAAATATAATCTAAAGCAGCATAAAAAAAAATATTTACTAATTTTATATATTTCATGATGTAATCACTACGTACATGGAAAATACGTGCATTACACGTACAAAAATCATTTTAGTCAAAATAGAGAAAAATGAAATTCCGTTTATAAAAATATATTTGAATACCTAAAATAAGTAATTTAAACACATAGAAAATATTGCACGTAGCGGTGGAAACACATAATCGATACGTGCATAAAAAATACATAAAAAGCACGTAAAAATGCAGAGATTGAAATTTAATATTTTAGTTGATTTAAATAGAATAAAATATGTGGAAAAGGCATAAATAGTCAAAAATCACAATACGTAATGAAAACACGTTACAAATATTACCAGTAACGGTACAAAATACACGTGCGTAACACACCAGGGCAAAATTGTCATTTTTAATTTTGCGGGGTGTTACACGGTGCTCGACACTGACTTCAAGCTGCCTACATGGTCTTTTAGGATTGAAGTTAGGCAACGCCCTCGAACTACAACCAGGTCGAGCGACGGGGCATGACGCTCGACGCTCAATGTTTACCTCACCCAGGGTGATCTTTAACATGATGATCGGAGTGATAGTGGCTACTTGGCGGGGTCACCTGGCATCCTCATTTTACCCCCGCTCATACTGTCGTTGATTCTTCCCACGAGATTGAACTACTCCTCGACTGCTGAAACACCCAACCCTCCAGGAGTGGGGGGCCTATAATGTAGGTAAAAATTGAAGCCGTATGATCTCATTAAGATCCTGAAGCCAACCAAAGTAGACCTGCATGCTCCCTGGACCACCAAACAGCCCACTACTCTCATCCGTCCCATAGAGATGGGTCAACCCGGCCCATTAGGGCTCCCTCTCTTTGCCTATAAATAACGGAACCTCTCCACTGTAACAAGGTAATGAACATTCACCACCGGGAAAACTTCCGATGTTTCTGGGCTTTGTGTTGTAGTCCGAAGGCGCATAATAGATCGATATGGCTGAATCAGGAATAGTCGACTCCAGGTAATTTCCCAGCTCAAAGGCAACAAATGATTAGTTCAATTTTTTAGGGGGATGGACAGATCTCAGCTGTATATCTGGATATGGTGTGAGGTAGGAGAAAAGAATCTACTGGTGGTCACCCTAAAAACAGCAGCATCGGAGACCTAAAGGAAAATTAAAATTCATAATTAGCTAAGATCGTAAATGCTCAATCATTGGAGATGACATAGTTCTTTTTTATGTGAACCAATTTTAAGGAGGCGGGAGGTGGGCAATCAAACAAAATCCCCCCCCCCCCCCCCACACATACAAAAAAAAAAAAAACTGCACTTTGATTTCTTTTAATCATTGATAATTTGCTTAATCATTCTAGTAGACAATGCACCTGTCGCAAGATTAGTTTACTTTACAATAATAGCGTGAAAAGTTGATTTAGCGTCTGCTAACTTTCCACTGGGCGATATATATATATATATATATATATATATATATATATATATATATATATATATATATATATATATATATATTCTTTTAAGAAAAAGGTGGAATATGGCTACCCTATTCTATTAATCAGAAATTAGCAAAATATACAAACTACAAATAGAAAATAAAATATTAAGCAATTTGACCCGTACAGACAACAAGAGATCCCTCCAATATTCCTGGAGGGTGGGCCGACAAACCGATAAACCAATAGTCATCACCACTGGGCGATATATATTGATTGACCCTATTGGTGATTATTGAGTTTTCTAATTGATCAAATGGTATGTTCATGGCAAGTGTATTGTATGTATAAATTTAGTTTTTTTATTTTGGTCGATTGATAATCTAACGCATAACAGATGCTTATTGATGCCCCTAAATCTATAATATAACCTCAATCCATGCTTTTGTTCCTTTAAGACAAATGATAAAATAAGTAATTCTTTCGAAATCTATTGACCAGAAGGAGCAGATTGGCTTATAATTATGACAATATCCATTCTCTTCAACAAAAATTTCGCATTTTAAAATAGTACCTTTTATTGAGTAGCACCAAGATCACTCTGCTCCTCATAAAATGCAAAATACATGATTTAGTTTCTCAATTTCTAGTCACTTTTGGGTTTATTTGCAATGTGGATAAACCCATCAGAATCTTTAGTTTAATGGTCCCAACTTTTTGTCTAACGTCTTTATCACATTGTATCCATTCAAAGAGAACTGGATTGGGTTGGAATCTGATAAGGGATGGCAACCAGGCCAGGTTGATTTGCGACCCGCGCACACGAATCTGACCGCTACAATGCGGTTCGGGTTGGATTAGTAATCTTTGGTATTAAGACAAGAAAGGTTTCATTCCACCTTGTAGGTAGTCTATTTGTCCTCCAAAAGTCATTAACTGCATCAAGATGTCCTCCTTTATAGTGCTCCAGAATTTTTTGTAAAAAAGGCCAGCCGTGCGGTCTTGAAGACTTATCGGCTGGCATGACTTTCATTACCACTTCTAATTCCTCCATGGAAAACGCAAACTCATCATATATCAGCATGAACTTCATACGCTCGTCGTGAGCCGTGTCTCCACAGCTGGTCTCAAAATGAGCGATGTACTCGACCGGGTCTCCGGTCATGTTGTAGATCCGTCACCATTCTTCTACCTTTTCCCGGGAGTCGATGACTATTCGTAAAATTTGCAAACCCAACCCACTAGACCTGGCCCGCTCGACCCGTTGACCTAGTCAAACCCACTCACCAACCCGCGGGTTTGGATCCGTTTGACCCGAACAGGTCAAACATTCGACCCGCGCGAGTCAAACGGTCGAGAGCCGTGGGTCGAACGGTCCAGAGCCGTTGGCTGGCAGTGCTGGCTGTTTTTTTTTTTTTTTTGATTTTTTTATTTATTTCCCCCTATAAATATCTCCTTAATTCAATCTAAAAATTTCCACACCTTACTCTTTTACTCTCTCTACTACTACTCAATTCAATCTCAATTCAATCAAATTTTTTCAACAAATTAGCAAGCGACAAAGAAGTAAAAATTTTCGATTGTATCGAATTGTGTTGATTCAGCTCTTAACTACGTCTACTTCAACTCCAACAAAGAGCCCTCTCTCTCTTTTTCAAGTTTCAATGACTACCGGATTACCGACTACTCTCTAATTTTATTTTCTCTCTCATTTGTATATTCAATTATCCGCGAAGTACGGTATCAAAATTTCACAACCTTCCTATTGTCTTGAATTTTGTTGTAGTTCTAATTTTGTGTGTCATACTTGTTTGTTGGTTTTTCGCTTTCTCTCTCTCAACCCTCATATTGTTTTTTAGATTTTATTTTTTAACATATACCTCCTAGATTATTTTCTATTATTTCACATACACTAGTAAAATACTAGAATTTTTTTTACATACACTATTACCATGTCTAAATCACGAGGTAGCGGCCGTAGCCATTGTGGACAAGATTCCACCGGTACTTCACGCCGGCCTCCAATAGTCCCACAAATTGAACCCGGATTTGTACATAATCTTATGGTAGGAATCCACGATATCCCCACACACGAAATAGAAGAAGAAATGTATGATGTTGACACACAAACACAATAAACCGAACCCACTAGCAGTAGAAAAATTAAGGGAAAAACAAGTGATTAGCACAGATTTTATGACTATATCCCCGATGAGAATAATCCGGGTGTAGGACATAAGATTTGTAAACATTGTGATAAGATCTACAAATGGAAGAAGGGTGAGGGAACATGTATAATTAAACGAAATATTTTAAATGTACACAAAGATTTAGTACAAGACCAACAAGGCCAATAAAAATCAACTCTACGTCCGGATAAATAGATAGCCATCCCTAAGATCCCAAACTTATTCGTCGGGACATGGCTTAATTAGTTATTGAGGATGAGCTACCTTTTTCCTATTCCGAGAGTAGGAATGTTTAGTCTTTCAACCAAAATGCACTAAATCTACATTTTAGAAGAATTCCTAAAAACACACTAAAGTCCGATTGTTTTAAACTTTACAATAAAATAAGAGACGCTTTAATTGCAGTCTTGTATTCTTTAATTTGTAGAGTATCGTTAATTTCCAATTTTTGGAAAGGTTGTAACAATATTCTGATGGACTTACCTTGTCATTGAATAGATAGTGATTGGATGATTCAAAAGAGAATCGTCTCACTTGAGGCTTTGCCATATCCCCATAGCGGACTAGTTATTGCAACACGTATTTTAGAAGTTTGTGATTTATATTATATCCGTGATTAAAAAATTACTATTAGTTTTGATAATGCATCTAACAACAATGCTTTCATTAGTACATTAGAAACACAATTAGTTCATCCATGTAAGAAATTTTTTCATGTTATATGTGCGTATCATATTTTAAATTTATGTGTACATGATGCATTGAAGGTAGCCGATTCATATATAATTGCAATTAGAAATTGTGTACATTTTATTGCTTTGAGCGGTCCTATGCTTCACTAATTAAAAGTATGGTGTAAATCTAGGGGAATACATTTTTGAAAATTTCATAAAGATGTTAAACATCGATGGAACTCTACTTTCAATTTACTAAATGTTGTTACTCAATACAAAGATATTATAAACGATTTTTGTCTTGTAAAAAATATGGAAAATTTTCAAATGACTCCCCAATCATGGTATTTTGCCGAATCTTTATTACGATTTTTAGAAACTTTTAAAAACGCAACTTGGATGTTTTCTACATCTTATGACTCTACTTCTAGTAGTATTTTTATTTCAATCATTACAATGATGCAAACTTTTCAAGAAATGATTTCAGATGAATACATTGGTCATATGGTTCTTCCCGTTTATAAATTTTTTTGAAGTATTTTAATTCCCCTCATATGTTGTGTTGTATTGCTACTGTTATGGATCCTCGTATCAAATTAGCGGGTACGAGGAACTTGATTGAAATGTATTTTACTTTACTTGGATATGAATCTGAAATTGATTTCAATATATTTTTAGCTAGCTTTGAATCGACATTGAATAACTTGTATGATTATTATGATAGAACTTTTGCGTCTAGTAGTACAACTAGTATGGTTACTTCTTCTTCTACTACTTCTAGAGGTAAGAGTAAGAGTACATTAGAAGATATCACTTTTAATTTACTTGCTCGTATTCAATCAAAAAAATCTAGGACTAATGCACCTAATGAATTAAATTGGTATAATCAACAAGATAGTGAGAGTTCTAGTACTAAGATTGAAGTACTATAATGGTGGAAAGAACATGAAAATATTTTTCCTACTCTTTCAGATATGGCTAGAGATCCTCTAACTCCTCTTGTCTCCACCGTTGATTCTGAAATTGCTTTTTCTTCAAGTGGCAGAGTTTTGACAGATTACAGGAATCGCTTGAAGTCAGATTCGTTGGAGATTCTTGTTTGCACTGAAAATTGGATGAAGGCTGAAGACATGACTCAAGAAAAAATGACATCTACATCAACAAGTAGAAACAACTCACCTGAAGTCCAACAAAAAGATTAGGGAATTTAGGACGATGAGATCCTAGATTTAGGTTAAGTAGAGGTGCACGACAGTAGTCCAATGCTCTTTCTTCAATCTAACTCTAGGCTATCTCGAATTCTAGATTGTTCTCTCAAACATGTAATTGAAGAGATTTGTATAATTATTTAACAATATTTATATATAATAAAATTGTAAAATTTTCATAAAGTTGAAATGAATAAATATATACAATTTTGTTTTATTCTTAATCACTTATCTTTGTTGTACAATTTTTATTTATTTAATTTTTAAGGTTAAAAGAGGGGGGAAAAACTTGTATTTGCAAATTGTATGTAAAAAACTTGTAAAATATTCATAGTAGTTGAAATGAATAATCAATAATATATGCATTTTTTAAAACTTTTATACAGTTGTACTTGTTTAAAAAAAAATTTAAGTGAAGTTGTTATATATATATATATATATATATATATATATATATATATATATATATATATATATATATATGGGTAAAAGGGATATGAGCAACTTGCTCATTTAGTAAATGAGCAAGTGATGAGGTGGCATGCATGTAATTGGGAAATTCTAAAAGTGGTTAGATACTCAATGTATCACATACATGCCACCTCATCACTTGCTCATTTACTAAATGAGCAAGTTGCTCATATCCCTTTTACTAAATGAGCAAGTTGCTCATATCCCTTTTACCCTATATATATATATATATATATATATATATATATATGGATAGAGTAAGTCTATTAAGAGCTGGGAAGCTGGGCTCCTTATCGAGAGCTGGAGATCTCAGCCATCCGATCGATCTTGATCGCGATTGGACGACTGAGATCTATTGCCGCTTATCTTCAGATAAGGTGAGGGTAAAAGTGGTATAATCGATTATACC
Organism: Hemerocallis citrina; assembly: GCA_017893485.1. Lineage (NCBI taxonomy): Eukaryota > Viridiplantae > Streptophyta > Magnoliopsida > Asparagales > Asphodelaceae > Hemerocallis > Hemerocallis citrina. The sequence goes on from CM030362.1 coordinate 155,055,617, forward strand.
CCTTATCTCTTATCTTCTCACGCTCTCTTCTCTCCCGCTCTCTATCGTTCCAAACCCTAATAGACTGCCTCTTATCTTCTCCCGCTCTCGAAGATCGCCCCGCTCTCTTCACAACCCTAATCCCCATCTGTTCTCTTTTCACGCTCTCAGTCCCGATCTCCATCTTCGAAACCCTAATCGAAGATAGGGAAGTCGAGCTCTTCTCTCCCGCTCTCTTTCTTCGTCACCTGTGTAAACCCAACTCCACGATCGATCGGATCTCCAGTCGCTTATCTTCATATCTGTCGAGGGGTAAAAGGGGTATAATCGATCAGCCCCCATCGGCAATAAGGGTTTCGATTTCTCGGCTCATTGGGTTCTGCCTCTCTCAGATTCCGGAGGGAAGTGTTTGACTCTCATAAATGCTTTTATGATTTCTGTTTAATTTCTTGCATTTTCATTCGGTTTTGTTTGTAGGCAATGATGAGATTGATTTTGATATAAGTTGGTTACAAAATTTTTGGGCATTGAAATTATTGTTTTCAAGGGTATTTGGTTGTGTGCCATGATAATTATTCAAAGTTGAATACACATCTGGGATATGAGCGGGAGAGTAGATGGTGAAGAAATGAAAGTATGGTGTTTGAATGTCTAATGCCCTCAACACTTACCTTACATTTATGAGATTTGAGACTAGCTCAATTCACCAAATTTTTGGGCACCGATGATTCACAATGGTTTAGGCAGTGATGCAAAACACTTTATGATCTGAATAATTATTTCAATCCTGTTTTAAGTATTCTTGATTATATATCTATCATATCCTAGTTGGCACGGCACTCCAATGCAGCCCTACTTATGAATAGTGTTTTCTGAGCCTGCTGGTTTTTTTTAGTCTTTATATATTCATGAGTAAGTCAATAATGTGTGCTTGCTCGATTGAGTGTGAGAAGATAAGAGATAGGGGTTTTTGATTTTACCCCTTTTACCCCCAAACATTCTGAAGATAAGCGGTATCAAATATGAGTCGTTCCATCACGATCAATCGCAAACGAATGGCTAAAAACCCCCGATCTGGATAAGGATTTCAGGTCCCAAGCTCTTAATAGACTTACTATATATATATAACACAGTTGATGATAAGCTCCGAACAACACAAACAGAACATGAAGTATAAAATTTTGTCAGCTCAGAACAAACACAAACAGATCATGACACTATACAAAAAAAACTATATATTAGGCAGTGATGCAAAACACTTTATGATCTGAATAATTATTTCAATTTTTTGTATTTATTCTTGATTATATATCTATCATATCCTAGTTGGCACGACACCCCAATACAGTCCTAGTTATGAATAGTGTGTTCTGAGCCTAATGGTTTAAAACCCCGGCTCATGATAAGGATTTCAGCTCCCAAACTCTTAACAGACTTATTCTATTTATATAAGACAGTTGATAATAAGCTCAAAACAACAGAAACAGAGCATGAAGTATCATATTTTGCAAGCTCCAAACAACAGAAAACTAGATTTTATAGTAATTGACATTGGATGCGTATGTGTTGGGTACTCATCTAAGCCTTTTGGTCTTTGATTCTCCCCAACTGTTTGTTGGTGTAGGTTGTGATGCAAAACACTTTATGATCTGAATAATTATTTCAAGCTTGTTGTATTTATTCTTGATCATATATCTATCATATCCTAGTTGGTGCGACACCCCAATGCAGCCCTAGTTATGAATAGTGTGTTCTGAGCCTACTGGTTTTATTTAAACCACATGTTCAGTGTCTGTTGTTCTGACACTATACCAAATTTCAAGCTTCATGCCAAGCTTCTGTTTGTCTTGAGCATACACAATTTGATACTTCATGTCCAGGTTCAAAGAGTTAATTTTCTGTTTGTTCTGAGTGAACAAAATTTGATACTTCATCAATATGTTTCTGTTTGTTCTCGGTTTACCAAATTTGATACAACATGCTCTGTTTGTGTTTGTTATGAGCTTACCAAATTTGATACTTCAGACTCTGTTTGTGTTATTTATGAGCTTACAAAATTTTCATAGTTCATGCTCTGATTGCGTTGGTTCTGAGCGAGGGCAAAATTTGGCACTTCGTGATCTGTTAGTGTTAGTTCTGAGCTGGCAAAGTTTTCATACTTCATGATCTGTTTGTGTTAGTTCTTAGCTTACAAAATTTTGATACTACATTATCTGTTTGTGTTAGTTCTGAGCGCTTGACAAAATTTAATACTTCATGATCAGTTAGTGTTAGTTCTGAGCTGGCAAAATTTGATACTTCATGCTATTTTTGTGTTGGTTCTGAGCGAGGGCAAAATTTAACACTTCATGATCTGTTTGTGTTAGTTTTGAGCTTACAAACTTTGACAATTCATGCTCTGTCTCTATTTGTTACGAGCTTACAAACATTTGATACTTCACTATCTGTTTCCGTTTGCTCCCAAGCTACTTGTTTCTCAGTTTCTGTTTTTGCTGAGCCAACAAATTTTGAATTGTCATGTTCAGCTGCTGTTTTTCTGAGCCTACCATATTTACTTCATGATTTTTTGTGTTCTGAGCCGACTATATTTTGTAATTATTTTGTATTTTCCAGGTTTAATGAGCAATGTTTAATTTTGATTTTAGGTTGATTTCAGCATGAAGTGCTTCTTGGAGCTATTGAATACTGGACTACGCGAAAAGTTCATACTTGGAGCAAACTTAAATTGTGTTTTTGTTGACACTATACCAAACAAAATATGTATTAGGAGCAACAATAAGTTGTATACTTTCAGTATTTGTAAATTTTTTCATGTACCTGTACGTTATTAAACATTGTACTATGCTGTAAAGTTTTTGTTAAGTTTCAGTTCTTTGTAAAGTGTCAGATGTCAAGTACATTTGTTACGCTGTAAAGTTTTTGTAAAGTATTACCTTGCAATTCTATGAAGATCGAATTTCTTCCACATATTCAGTTCATTATTGTTTTGGTGTCATGATTGAAATTCTGTGATTGTTTTGGTGTATTACGCAGCATGGCGTATCCAATTTATTTCCATGCTCAGAAATAACACAAACCGAGCATGAAGTACCAAAATTTGCCCTTGCTCTGAACTAACACAAACAGAGCATGAAGTAAGTAATTTTGTAAGCTCAGAACTAACACTAACACAGCATGAAGTATGAAAATTTTGTATGCACAGAACCAACACAAACAGGGCATGAAGTATGAAAAATATGTAAGCTCAGAACTAACACAAACAGATCATGAAGTATCAAATTTTGACCGTCCAGAACTAACACAAACAGAGCATGTAGTATACAGACCAAGAAGTATCAAATTTGTAAGCTCAGAACTAACACAAACAGACCAAGAAGTATCAAATTTTGTAAGCACAGAACTAACACAAACAGATCATGAAGTGTTAAATTTTTGTAAGCTCAGAACTAACACAAACAGATCATGAAGTATGAAAATTTTGCCAGCTCAGAACTAACACTAACAGATCACGAAGTGCCAAATTTTGCCCTCGCTCAGAACCAACGCAATCAGAGCATGAACTATGAAAATTTTGTAAGCTCAAAACCAACACAATCAAATTTTGTAAGCTCAGAACTAACACAAACAGAGCATGAAGTATCAAATTTTGCCAGCTAAGAACTAACACTAACTGATCATGAAGTATCAAATTTTGCCCTTGCTAAGAACTAACAAAATTACCATCAAGTCTCAAATTTTGTAAGCTCATAAATAACACAAACTGAGTCTGAAGTATCAAATTTTGTAAGCTGATATCAAACACAAACAGAGAACGTGGTATCAAATTTTGCCAGCTCAGAACTAACACAAACATAGCATGAAGTATACAAATTTTGTAAGCTCAGAACCAACACAAACAGAGCATGAAGTATGAAAAATTTGTAAGCTCAGAAATATCACAAACAGAACATGAAGTATGAAATTTTGCCAGTCCAGAGCTAACACAAACAGAGCATGAAGTATACAAATTTTGCCAGTCCAAAACCAACAGAAACAGAGCATGAAGTATGAAAAATTTGTAAGCTCAGAAATAACACAAACAGAACATGAAGAATCAAATTTTGCCAATCCAGAGCCAACACAAACAGAGCATGAAGTATACAAATTTTGTAAGCTCAGAACCAACACAAACAGAGCATGAAGTATGAAAAATTTGTAAGCTCAGAAATATCACAAACAACTCATGAAGTATCAAATTTTGTAAGCCCAGAATTAACAGAAACAGACCATGAATTATCAAACTTTTGTAAGCTCAGAACTATCACAGACAGATCATGAAGTATCAAATTTTGTAATCTCAGAACAAACAGAAACAGAACTTGAAGTATCCAATTTTGTTACCTCAAAAAAAGCATGATACAAACAGAGACAGCGTATGACACATCAAAATCTATTTCAACTATTTTCATCATTACCTAAGCTACAGTGGTTACACAATAAGCCACTTCCATTTGTTGGAGAGCTACACAGAATGTATCTCCGGTTCTTCGCTAACGACCTTCTTGTTCTTTCTCTTGAATTCCTGCACAAAATGATTCATCAAATAGAAAAAATGCAAGTACGTATGTGACATGTTCCTGGAGAGTGTATGTTGAACATGGTTAAAACTTGTAGGCTCAAAACAAGTGCAACAGAAAACATAAAACTTATGACTCGGATGAAAAAATCATGCCGGCTCAGAAAAACACCACCATCAACCTCAATAATTTGTAAAACCATTGTTACAAATGCATTTTCAAAATGAAATTGGAAATGGGTAAGCTCAGAACAACTTAGTTCGAACAAAAGGATGAAGTGTCAAATAATTTCAGTTTCCCGGCTCAAAACAAACCCAAAATGAACATGAAGTTGAACACCATCCAATAATCATGAAGTATCAAATCATGCATAAACTTTTCATCACTGCCGCATAATAAATCAAGTATAACTGAGTCAAATGTGGAATTTTGAATTTGTCACTAGGGCTGCTTTAATAAGCCACACCGACTAGTGATCAACAACAAAATTCAAGCTACATAAACTTTTCATCATTGCCTACTAACTTGGAATTATAAACTATAAACCCAATTTTTTTTACCAACTTTTCGGGAACTACATTTCTTATCGAGCATCAATTTTTTTTCCATCAATATTTTACCTGCACACAAAGCATGAAGTAAGGGTTAATTTAATAAATGTGCTATAATGTATTAAAGAACAATAACGGCAGATATGGATCAGAAATTATTTTAATTCATGTATGACACGTACCTTGCAAAATCCACAGATATAAACCAACAAAGTTCATGCAATATTCGGAGCCTCCTCTATTATAGGTTCCATTGTTGAAAATGTAGTAGAAGCTTGTGACTCATTTATTAGAGCTACACGATTAATATTCACAAAATGAAAATAAGAATATATTATATATAAAGAAAATAAACTATAAAGTTTGTATTTAATTACTAACCTTTCCTTTAAAGGACAGGTACGACTGTCATGATTAACAAGCTTCTTGCACAAACGACACTTTCTTAATGGTTTCGCAGCCTTCTCCAATGCTTTCTCCTTACCCCCTTTAATGCGCTTCCCACTACCTTTGGTTTTTGCAATATCCGGTACATGAATATGGACTGTTCTAGGTAGTGAAGTAGTTGTTGCTTGTTGTAATTCTTGGGGCATATCTTGTTGCAATTCTGCAACAATACCAACTAGTAATGTTTTAGCCTTCTGGCGCATCTCCTTTGATGAGCGAGCGATCCTCATTACTTTGTTGATTTCATTTGACAATTCCACCACGTCCAAATCTTGTGGACTACCATAGCTACCAATGATTTCTTCACCAGCATCATCATATACAATCTCGGTAGTTACCGAAGCCGTCCACCTCTTTAAAATATAAGATTGAGGCAGGAAATCAACAAACTCATTCCTCAATACCACAAGGATGTGTCTACAAGGAATTCCCTTCACTTCAAATTTACTACAAGTGCAAGACCCAGCATTATCCATCCCCTTATAGAACTCATCTCTTGTTTTATCAGATTGTACCGATTTTTCCATTCTCCTGACAATATAGTGTCGCACACTACCATCGTCAACTTTCATTAAAGAGGCATAATTCAAGCTTTCAACTAGTTCAGCTTGAAATACATGAAATTTCACTCTAGTGTACAGCTTAGACATTTGGGACTCAATTTCAAAATCTGTTTGTAGCTTTGGTTTTGTATGCAGAGTGGTGTCGTCAGCTGCTAAATGATTTTGTCTTTGTTTCCTTATTGCCCTTTCAAATCTCGTCATAAATTCATGTAAAGAATTTTTGCTATTAATTTTTGCTATCAAATTTTGTCAAGCGCTCAGAACTAACACAAACAGATAATGTAGTATCAAAATTTTGTAAGCTCAGAACTAACACAAACATATCATGAAGTATGAAAATTTTGCCAGCTCAGAACTAACACTAACAGATCACGAAGTGCCAAATTTTGCCCTCGCTCAGAACCAACGCAATCAGAGCATGAACTATGAAAATTTTGTAAGCTCATAAATAACACAAACAGAGTCTGAAGTATCAAATTTTGTAAGCTCATAACAAACACAAACAGAGCATGTTGTATCAAATTTGGTAAACCGAGAACAAACAGAAACATATTGATGAAGTATCAAATTTTGTTCACTCAGAACAAACAGAAAATTAACTCTTTGAACCTGGATATGAAGTATCAAATTGTGTATGCTCAAGACAAACAGAAGCTTAGCATGAAGTTTGAAATTTGGTATAGTGTCAGAACAACAGACACTGAACATGTGGTTTAAATAAAACCAGTAGGCTCAGAAAACACTATTCATAACTAGGACTGCATTGGGGTGCCGCGCCAACTAGGATATGACAGATATATAATCAAGAATAAATACAACAAGCTTGAAATAATTATTCAGATCATAAAGTGTTTTGCATCACGGCCTACACCAACAAACAGTTGGAGAGAATCAAAGACCAAAAGGCTTAGATGAGTACCCAACACATACGCATCCAACGTCAGTTACTATAAAATCTAGTTTTCTGTTGTTTGGAGCTTACAAAATTTGATACTTCATGCTCTGTTTCTGTTGTTTTGAGCTTATTATCAACTGTCTTATATAAATAGAGTAAGTCTGTTAAAAGTGTGGGAGCTGAAATCCTTATCATGAGCCTGGGTTTTAAACCATTAGGCTCAGAACACACTATTCATAACTAGGGCTGCATTGGGGTGCCGTGCCAACTAGGATATGATAGATATATAATCAAGAATAAATACAACAAATTGAAATAATTATTCAGATCATAAAGTGTTTTGCATCACTGCCTAATATATAGTTTTTTTGTATAGTGTCATGATCTGTTTGTGTTTGTTCTGAGCTGACAAAATTTGATACTTCATGTTCTGTTTGTCTTGTTCGGAGCTTATCATCAACTGTGTTATATATATAGAGTAAGTCTATTAAGAGCTTGGGACCTGAAATCCTTATCCAGAGCGGGGATTTTTAGCCATTCGTTCGCGATTGATCGTGATGGAACGACTCATATTTGATACTGCTTATCTTCAGAATGTTTGGGGGTAAAAGGGGTAAAATCAAAAACCCCTATCTCTTATCTTCTCACACTCAATCGAGCAAGCACACATAATAGACTTACTCATGAATATATATAGACTAAAAAAAACCAGTAGGCTCATAAAACACTATTCATAAGTAAGGCTGCATTGGAGTGCCGCGCCAACTAGGATATGATAGATACATAATCAAGAATACTTAAAATAGGATTGAAATAATTATTCTGATCATAAAGTGTTTTGCATCACTGCCTAAACCATTGTGAGTCATCGGTGCCCAAAAATTTGGTGAATTGAACTAGTCTCAAATCTCATAAATGTAAGGTAAGTGTTGAGGGCATTGGACATTCAAACACCATACTTTCATTTCTTCACCATCTACTCTCCCGCTCATACCCCAGATGTGTATTCAACTTTGAATAATTATCATGGCACACAACCAAATACCCTTGAAAACAATAATTTCAATGCCCCAAAATTTTGTAACCAACTTATATCAAAATCAATTTCATCATTGCCTACAAACAAAACCGAATGAAAATGCAAGAAATTAAACAGAAATCATAAAAGCATTTATGAGAGTCAAACACTTCCCTCCAGAATCTGAGAGAGGCAGAACCCAATGAGCCGAGAAATCGAAACCCTTATCACCGATGGGGGCTGATCGGTTATACCCCTTTTACCCCTCGACAGATCTGAAGATAAGCGACTGGAGATCCGATCGATCGTGGAGTTAGGTTTACACAGGTGACGAAGAAAGAGAGCGGGAGAGAAGTGCTCAACTTCGCTATCTTCGATTAGGGTTTCGAAGAGAGGTGGATTAGGGTTTCGAAGATGGAGATCGGGACTGAGAGCGTGAGAAGAGAAGAGATAGGGATTAGGGTTGTGAAGAGAGCGGGGCGATCTTCGAGAGCGGGAGAGAGAGCAGGAGAAGATAAGAGGCAGTCTATTAGGGTTTGGAACGATAGAGAGCGGGAGAGAAGAGAGCGTGACAAGATAAGAGATAAGGGGTATAATCAATTATACCACTTTTACCCCTCACCTTATCTGAAGAAAAGCGGCAATAGATCTCAGTCGTTCGGTCGCGATCAAGATCGATCGGATGGCTGAGATCTCCAGCTCCCGATAAGGAGCCCGGCTTCCCATCTCTTAATAGACTACTCTCTCTCTCTCTCTCTCTCTCTCTCTCTCTCTCTCTCTCTCTCTCTGTATATATATATATATATATATATATATATATATATATATATATATATATATATATATATATATATACGGGCCAATCCGCGACCCGACCCGACTCGAAACGGGTTCGAGGGTCGACCGGGTCAACAATTCCAATTTTGAACCCGACCCGACCCGCACCCGTCCAATTTAGGCTTCAACCCGCACGGGTCCAACCCGACCTGGTCTATCGACCGGAATGTCAACCCTAGAATTTGGGAATGGTAATAAGTCCAAAAGTGTCACTCTAAATTTTTGTCAAAATTTTAACAATGACGTGACATTATTGTCATCTATTGATGGTCAAATATTTTGTATGTCTTTTCCAATTCTTCACAATTTATATTTCATCAATTGACCACATATAAATTATTTTTTTAGATATTGATATAATAATATGCCTCATTATTTAACAAATAGATTAAAACTTCTAAACTTTAAAATTGAGCCAAAAAATAAAACTTCTAAATTTTTGGGGAGTTATAAAAAAAAATTAAAAAAAGAAAGTGAAAGTATTCATCCCACTCCATCCACTCAGTTTTGGAGTGAAGAATGCCGCTAGGTTGGAGAAGAACTCCAACTCCAAATCTACTTTCCCACTCAAAAATGGAGTGGGTTGGAGATGGCATAAGGATGCGTTTGGAAACAAAATTAGGCTAAATAAAGTTTCTTTAAGTGGAGTTAGATGTATCATAACTAAGTTTAGCTAATCTCATACTTTAGAGACGAAGATAGCAAATATTAGCAAACTTTTGAAAAATGAGGTTTGAGTGGAGTTGATCTAACTAGAGTTATCCCAACTGTTGGACGTAAAGAAGTTAAGATAACTATAATTATCTCAACTCCAAAAGGGCTCTCAAACAATGTAAAGTTATGATAACTAATTTAAGTCTAAAAAACTCGAGTTATCCTACCTTACCTTCTTCATTTCCAAACACACCCTTAAGTAGATAAAATTGCAAGTTTGAAATGGAAGGAATCAAGTTAAACACAGACTTGATTGTTAAGTTTGTGATCATTTAGACAGACCTATGTAAGATCCATAATACGCAAAGTTTGAAGTCAACTTCCTGGAATCAATTAGCTGCACAAAATCCTCTCAGAAAAATCCTCAAGATTCTTCGCTTTTTATTATTTTCTTGTAAGTGTCTGACTTGTATAGTTTTACTTCCGATCCTTATCTGTCATCTGAGAGACAAGCAATGCTAGCTTTAGAAATATGACTTTAAGGATAGGCTGGCAGTTCTTGTGACAAGTGGAGCAAAAACTTCAAAACTATGGGAAGAGATCAAAAGAGACTTCGACTAAGACAGTTATACATTGAGTAGAAAAAATTAATTATTAATGAAAAATTAACAACGAATTAAATCCCTACTCGAATTTAATAATAATTATACTGTTACGCAAATAGTATAATTCACTATCAACAAAGAACAAAACTAAGATATTGTATCTTCAATTCGAACCTTGATAATCGTGAATTAAAGGGATTATTTCGCAAACAGCATATATCACTGCACACAAAGCCCATAAAGAAGATATGTTATCTTCAATTTCAACCTTGAATATGGTGAAGAAAAAGACAGACTGAGGCTTGTTGAAACAATGTCCTTAAGATGTTTAATTCTGCCACTGCTACGGTGTATACAGGTTATGTAACAGTCGTCTCCCAAGATACAACAGTCAGAACTCCATTAACTTACACTAGAATAATGGAGACTCGGTCGAGAAAGGATATGAAAGCGTTTCGTGATATGTCTATACCGATACAAGGTGGTCGGGAAGATACGAATAGGACTCAGATTTGATTAGAATCCAGTCCTATTTACAGCCCTAAGCCCTTGGCAGTTGTTACAACTGTTCAGACAAAACTGTCATGATAGTCGCAACTGCCCGTATCAAATCAGAACTGAATTTTGCAAAAAATAAGTTTACTGTTTTAAGCCTAAGCCTAAGCTTAAGCCCGAGTCCGGGTCCGATCCTGTCCGGGCAGGCCAGGCCGGGCGCGCATGTGCGTGTGTGTTTCACACCGATGCCCAAGTTGGGTGTGTTCTCCCTCCGGAGAAAATATTCATCCTCCTAAGGGCACAACCCTTTAGCTCAGTTTTTAACTTATAAGTTCATTTACTTTTTGCTCCTTTCCGACATGGGACTAGCTTTCAATGTCACATATCAAGCAAAAGTCCAATTCTCCCTTTTAACAAGCTAACTTCGCCGGCAAATATTTCATTCATTTGAAATCCGTTTTGGACATGTGAGCGCATCATTTTATACGCCTTGATGAGTAGATTACGATGGAACCGATTTCCAACAATCCCCCACATTTTTCGTCTCCCACATTACAACAGGTACATATTACACAGTGCAATTGAAACAATGACGCATCGTGGATAGGTACAATTTCACTTTGAACCTTCCCAGTTAAAGTTTATCGGACATACTTGGCTAATCGGTGAAATATTTCATCTTGAACCGTCAGACGTTAGTGTATACCCAAATAATAAACTCTACACAACATTGTGTTCTTCACATCCAATCTCTCGATTGTGTTCATTTTGGCCCTGAACAAATCTCAGTTATGTAAATATTTTTAGAGAACTCCAGCCTTTCAAAGTTCTCATAGAGCTGACCTAGTTCACACTTACATTGGTGACCGCATCCATAAAGAGTACCCTACAATACTCCACTTGTGATTTTCAAGATATGGACGTAATTAAAAGCATAGCTTAACGTTTTAATACTTCTGTAGGCATGCATTTGTTTTGCACCATAGGAATGAGATGGACCTGAGTCCAAATGCATTACTGTTTGAGTTAATCATAACTGGTTGTCCTATTGAACCTGGTCCGTGGGATCTCCAGTCGCCAGATTAGGTTTCCGTATAAGGTAACTGGTATTGTTTTAGGCTTTTAACCCCATTCCCCTCGTTGAACAGTTAATTTTCTCTCTAGATAATACCTTAGTAAATGGATCCGCTAAGTTATCTTGTGACCTCACAAAGTCAATGGAAATAATTCCATTGGAGAGTAACTGTCGAACAGTATTATGGCGTCTAGAATATGTCGTGATTTGCCATTATATACAGAATTGTGCGCTCTACTTAGCACTGCTTGATTATCGCAATGGATACAAATGGTCATCATTGGTTTAGGTCAAAATGGAATATCTTCTAAAAAGTTGTGAAGCCATTCAGCTTCTTCACCTGCTTTATCTAAAGCAATGAACTCAGATTCCATTGTGATCGGGCAATACACGTTTGTTTAGAAGATTTCCATGATACAACAGGTCCTGGTAGGGTAAAGACATAACCACTTGTGGATTTTGATTCTTCCGAATTCGGTATCCAATTTGCATCACTGTATCCTTCAAGAACGGCAGGATATCTACCATAATGCAGTGAAAAGTTTGTGGTGTTATTTAAATACCCAAGTACTCTTAGTAGTGACATCCAGTGAACTTTTCCTGGGTTACTTGTGTATCTACTTAGTTTGCTCACTGCATAAGAAATGTCTGGTCTCGTACAGTTCATGAGGTATATTAAACTGCCTATCACACGAGAATACTCCAGTTGCATTATACTTTCACCATTATTTTTGTGCAAAACTATAGATGGTGAAAAAGGGTTTGATACTCCTTTAATCTCATGTTCCTTGAATCTGTCAAGCAATTTTTCCACATAATGTGATTGAAATAATTCAATGTCACTAGGTGTTCTTATTATTTTGATACCCAAATAACATCTGACACACCTAAGTATTTCATGTCAAAATGGTTGATTAGCATCTTCTTTACAGTCTTAATGACTTCTAGGTTAGAACCAAAGATTAACATATCATCCACATACAGGCAAACAAACACGCATGACTGACCTATTTGTTTGTAATAAACACATTTATCACATTCATTAATTTGAAAACCATTTTTCATCATGACATTGTCGAATTTTTCATGCCATTGTTTCGGAGCTTTTTTAAGTCCATATAGGGATTTAACAAGTCTGCAAACTTTATTTTCAGCTCCCGTTCAAACAAACCCTTCCGGTTGCTCCATGTAGATCTCTTCTTCGAGATCCCCATTTAAAAAAGCTGTCTTGACATCCATTTGATGAATTTTAAGATTATAGATAGATGTTATTGCTATCAGCATTCATATTGAGGTTATCTGTATAACCGGTGAATATGTATCAAAGAAGTCTAAGCCCTCCATCTGGCGATACCCTTTAGCTACTAATCTAGCTTTGTATTTGTCAATGGAACCATCTGGTTTCATCTTCCATTTGAAGATCCATTTGAAGATCCATCTGTGCTAAATTCGTTTCAAATATTTTATTAAAGTGTTTTCCATCGAAAATTTTATCCATTTCGAACAATGGTGTATTTTGATCTTATTTCCTATATCTTATTGATCGACTATTTATATTTGAGCCTAAAACAAATATATTATTATTATTGGATTATTTTAATAAAATAGTTAAACCTGAATACTATTTTGTGTCACGCCCCGCTTCCCAAAATACGGGAATACGAGCCCGTGACGAAGGCTCAGTGAATGATTTTAACATCATCCATAAGATGTACCGGCCTTAACTCAACAACATGAAGAAAATAATAATCATAACCATGCAAACAAATATAATCACAAAAATAGAATAAAAACCAATAACCAAATATGGGATACAAGAACTTACCAAATAGTTCGAGAATATGCAATGCAGTAACAGTTCGACGAGTTCCTTTCAGTTACCCATCACTGTACCTGTATAACATAACTTAGAAGAAAGAGGAAGAGAACCCGTTAAGCAAGCTTCGGGCGACAAGTAGTAGAAAGCAGTAAAATAGGAAATAAAGGACAATATAACAAGAACATAAATTGGAACGATATCGGAGTCAATAAATGATAACGATAACAAAATCAAAAGTTGATAATCAATAATTCAGATATCAGGAATCAATGTTTAATAACCAGTATTCAGTATTAGTATTAATGTTCAGTGTTCATTTATGTCTATAAGTCTTTTATCAATCCTAACTAATGCACGTACTACTGCGTCCTATACCACAGGTTTGGTGTATACAAAACAGTGTTCGTTTTAGACTTCGTGGTGGGATCTACAGAGCGTGTACTCGATCGATAACAATAATTTACAATCAATAATTGACAATCAATAAATCACAATCGATACTCCTCCTTCCATGACAATATAATATAACGATAAGGCCTTACCGAGTACATTTTCTGAGATTATCCACTACTAAGTCAATCCTTATTACCCCGGCTAGTTATCATTTTATTAACAACCAGTTATGAACTTGCATGTGATCAATGTGGCCAATGATATCAATACTCATGCAACAGGTACAATCGATGAGACCGGTAGCACTAGTACAATTTCAAAATTATATCAAGACTATACAATACATGAAATATACATGGTACAATTCGTTAAATATGGAAAACACGGTTTATATGCACAACATAACAATATATGGAGTAAGTGTACTATGATTTCCATGTGCAAGGTTTTAAGTTTCTGTGTCAGGAACCGGGTCGAAACCTCAGTACAAAGTCAAGCAAATAACAAGGCAGTATATGTGAATGTTCAATAGTACAATAAATTTATGGTTCAAGTTTTATTTCAATAGCAATAGCACGATAAGGCAACTATGAATCAATAGCATTATACAATAAAGAAACAACGGAGTTCAATTAGATGTGATATTCAAATTGCTTACTACTTGCCGGATTTCAAAGAGTGTTTTCTTGAACTAGAAACAATAAAAATGAGTTCAAGAGAGGCTTGCCTGTTAGAAGACAATTCTGAATATTAAAAGAATAACCGGATGAGAATCCCGACGACGGCATGTGCACTCTGCATACACCGTAATACGTGCAACACACATGCAGCAAATCCACAGCAGCAAGAGCGTACAATGAGACAGCAACACAGTACACAAGCACACCACAGTGGATCCCCCTACACCACAACACCAAACAGCAGCCTGATCCCCTATCAACCAAACACCAAACACCGAAATAACCAATCCTTCTTCACACAACAGAAAACACCAGTAGCGGATCGTCTCCAGGCAAAATAGAAAACACACCAATAACGCGTACTATCTTCTTCCCTACTTCGACAAAGAGAGAAGGAGAGAGCGGGGGAGAGGACGGCTATCACGGTGGTGGCTGGCAACGTTGCGGCATGGGTGCCTGGGGCTGACGACGATGGCGCTGCAGTCGGGAAGCGACGGCAGTGGCCAAGAACAACGGCGAGGAGCGACTCTGTTTCGCGGCGAAACAGGGAAGAGCGGGATGACGGCGAGGAGGTGATGGGGGTTCTTCAGTGGTTGCGAGGTTAACGGGGAGAGCGAAGGTGGGGCGACGAGGCGAAACGGGGAGGAGATAGTGTAGGCAAAGTGGGTGATCGAATGGCGAATAATGGGTTGAAGACAAAGGTGACGGGATGGAGAGGTATTGGCGGCATAGGGATGATGATGGGGAGAGAGCGAGAGGTCGGCAATGGAGGGCGTGAGCTCGAGGGTGGCAAGCGGCGGTCCTCTGTTTTGGAAGAAAACAGAGGCGATGGAGAGTGAGACAGGGGGACGAGCTCGAGCGGTGTGGAAATGGCGATGGGCGAGGGTGGGGAGCGACCATGGTGGAGGCTAGTTGTCGACTGGCTGCAGGGTGTAGTCGAGGAGGCGACTGGGGCGTTCAATGGTGTTTAGGAGCAGCCATGGGGGAGGGTGCTTTGGGGATCGAGCGGAGGAGGAAGAAGACGAATGCAATAGGGGAACTCGAGGAGGATGCAGGCGGAGGCTCGAGCTCTGGCAGCGATGGCGGTGTGTGCAGTGGTGTCGCGAGCAGTCGAAGAGCCAAAGGGGGATGAGTGGGATGCTTGAGTGGGAGGTGCTACGAGGAGGTAGCGAGGTCGATGGGTCGATGACGAGGAGGTTGCGGTGCTGATGGTGACGAGGGGACGACTAGGCTCAGGCGAAGTCGAAGAGGGTGGTTAAGGGCGGCAATGGCGTGCAGAGCTGATGGAGCTTTGACCGTGCGGCAATGGTGGACGGGGGAGCAGGGGCTCACAGTGAAGGGTGGTGAGGTCGAGGTCGAGAGGAAGACGAAGAGGGTGTTCATTCTGTTAGGTTTTGGGAAACAGAGGGGGAGAGAGGGAGTAGGGGGGGGGGGGAATTAATAAATAATATAATAAATATAATATAATAGTAGGTAGTTGAGATTGTGGGGGTGTTTGGTTATGGGAACTGTGAAGAGTGAGTGAATGTGGAGAAATTGTATATGGGTGAGTATATAGGATTTATTCAATACAAATACATATGGGTACTGGGTTTAGATTTGAGCTTGCTTTATGGGCTCAAAACATTTTACTAAATTAGTTATAGGATTGGGCTAAACTTTGGGCTCCGGTTAGCTATTAATAAATAATGAAATCAAAATTAAAAATTGGACTTTAGATGATGGGCTTTAATTTAAATAGATAATATAATATAGATCAAAACTGGGTTTTAACAAAAATAATAATAATAACACTAATAATAACACATCTTAATAATAAAAATAATAATAACAATAATAATAAAATAATAGTAACAATAATAATAATAACAGTAATAATAATAATGCCGATAATAATATTAATAGTAATAACAATAATAATAATAGTAACAACAATAATAATGATAATATGTATCAAATTAGGATTTGAGATTAAAAAATTAATTAAAATCCAAACAGTACTAATATAGCATATAAATAGTCAATCAATTATAAATAGAAAATACATCGTTATTCAAAGTAAATATAATTGTCGATTATAAAACACTTGGTAAAAGATCCGAAAGCAATTTAGCACAAAATAAGTTTATAAATAATCAAAATACAGAAAATATTCAGAAAATACGTATTAGCGGGAACGAGGGGTTACAATCCTACCCACCTTACAACAAAATTTCGTCCTCAAAATTTGCGTAGGCGGTACATAGGATATGGCAAAAGCAAACTTATGTGGGTAACAAAATAAGGGATTAAAAGGGGAAGGAACAAAGTGGTGGCAATACTCAAATAAGAAGGTAGTGGACAACATTGATGTCAAATGGAATGCATGAAAGAAAGGAAACAATATCAAAAAGGGACAAACAACACAAGATAACCAAGCAAAAGATGAAGAAGTAGGTAGAGGTAGAATCGAAGAGATAACAGATAGGGTAGAATCAAACCAAATAATAAGTCGATGGATGAGGATGAATACAAGGAATGGAAAGAAGCAAACAATACAAAGGAGGAGAAGCAACAAGTGGATCTTGGGACTTGTGGGTTATGGGCCCACCATGCTTCCGCTGCGCTACTCTGATGGTGATGTTCCACGTCGCAGACATGTTGTAATAGACCACATGGCACCAATCGACGAACCGAGCAAGAAGAAAAAGAATAATACACCGGAATCAAAAGAATATGGGTATAAAAAGAAAGAATTTATGCCCAATAAGGAATCAATGAATGTGAATGAATGGAAGAGACAAAACAACTAAGAAATGAAGAAACTGAACGTGAAGGGATCAAAGAGGAATCAAATAAGAGGGGTATCCAGATATATGTTGGTTATTACATGTTCATGTGATTGACGTGGTGTGCATATTATTGAGCTAAACTGGCTAGAGCCAAACTTGACTAACGAATGAGCCAAACATGACTAACACATTAGCCAAACCGGCTGAAGTCCAACATAGTTAGAGCCTAACCTGGCTTTGATACCACTAAAAACCTGTCATGCCCCGCTTCCCAAAATATGGGAATGCGAGCCCGTGACGAATGCCCGCCGAATGATTTTAACATCATCCATAAGTTGTATCTATCTTAACTCAACAACATGAAAAGAAATAATCATAACCACGCAGAAAAATATAATCACATAAATAGAATAAAATCCAATAACCAAATTTGGGATACAAGAACTTACCAAATAGTTCGAGAATATGCAATGCAGTAACAGTTCGACGAGTTCCCATCACTGTACCTGTATAATATAACTCAAAAGAAAGAGGAAGAGAACCCGTTAGAGCAGGCTTCGGGCGACAAGTAGTAGGAAGCAGTAAAATAGAAAATAAAGGACTATATAACAAGAAGAGAAATTGGAACGATATCGGAGTCAATAAATGATAACGATAACACAATCAAAAGTTGATAATCAATAAACCAGAAATCAGGAATCAATGTTTAATAACCAGTATTCATTATTAGTGACAATGTTCAGTAT
Organism: Hemerocallis citrina; assembly: GCA_017893485.1. Taxonomy (NCBI): domain Eukaryota; kingdom Viridiplantae; phylum Streptophyta; class Magnoliopsida; order Asparagales; family Asphodelaceae; genus Hemerocallis; species Hemerocallis citrina. Next base: position 155,073,701 of record CM030362.1, read on the forward strand.
TCATTTATGTCTATAAGCATTTTATCAATCCTAACTAATGCACGTACTACTGCATCCCATACCACAGGTTCGGGGCATACAAAAAAGTGTTCGTTTTATACTTCGTGGTGGGATCTACAGAGCGTGTACATGGTATCGATAACAATAATTTACAATCAACAATTAATAATCAATAATTCACAGTCGATACTCCTCCTTCCACGACAATACAATATAACGATAAGGCCTTACCGAGTACATTTTCTGAGACTATCCACGACTAATGTCACGCCCCGCTTCCCAAAAGAGAATACAGAATATGGACACGTGACTAAGACCAGCGAATGATTTTCATCATCCATAAGCTGTTCAAGAGTCTTTACAACATTTCACAAGAATAATCAGAGTCGGAAGCAAAAGAATCAACCAAGCATGCACATATGAACCAAAATACCAACAAGATACTTGAAACCAAAATATATTAATCTCAAATAATCTAGATCTGAATAAGTCAATATCCTGGGTCACATTGCCCAAATACAAATAAATCCAAGTATCAAAATACAATTGTTCAAAACAAGCAACAAGAATAATAATAGCAAATTCCAGCACTAATATCTCATATCACCAACAACATCTGGTACCTGTTCTCCAAAATCTGCAATTTAACAATTGCAGGAATAAGAAAAAGAAAATAAAACTCCCATCAAAGCAAGTTACGAGCCGTTTGTAGTGCAGGATACAAGTACATGGGAAAAGATAACTAATACAATGGAGTAGGCATGATAACAAAATATAACAACTAGCACACAAGATGAACAAATGTAAGTGGCATATATCAAGTGTCAAGTAAACAAGTATCATGTAAACAAGCAACAAGTAACAAGTGTCAAGTATAAAGTACAAGTAGCAAGTATCAAGTATCAAGTGAACAAGTATCAGACATCATGTACTAGTAACAAGTATTAATTGTCAAGTGAACAAGTATCAAGTACATGTAACATGTAACAGATGACAAGTACCATGTACCGGTATCATTTAACAGGTATCATGTATGTCAAGTCTTGTATTATGACTATCAAGGTAGCACTTCATGCGCCCCAGCTTTTTATCACATAGTTGCTACATTCAAACAATTTCGTTTTAGATTTCATAGTGGATCATATAGGGCAGTGTACTCAGGGACAAGCCTCAAGAAATCAAGTATCAAGTATCAAGCCTCAAGTATCAAGTAAACACGCCTCAAGAGTAAAGTATCAAACCTCATGTATCAAGTATCAAGCCAAGTGAAATATCAAGCCTTAAGTATCAAGTATCAAGCCAAGTCTCAAGTATCAAGCCAAGTATCAAGTATCAAGTAACAAGCCTCAAGTAACCAAGTATCAAGCCAAGTATCACATAGGATCAATAGATCCTCTTTCGAGCACACATTTCTATATTTTCCACTATTAGATCTATTTCTTTAACCCCGACTTGGTTATTTAATTATTAATGTCAACAAGCATGTATGTGTCACGAAACATGACAAGTATATCATGTTATAAACAAGTAACAAGTTCAGGTTGCAAGATAAATATGTACGGTTGCAAGATAACACATAAAAGGATAAAACAACGAGATTTCTAGTTCAGGACAGCAAGATAGTATTGCACCAAAACAAGGATTTCCATTGCTACAAACATGCAAATCTGGATCTATCAAAGAATATGAAAAATAGACTCCCAGCCGAATCCAGCGAACATATATAATATAGTATTTCACAAAATCAAGTCTCAAAACTGATTTGAATCTAGAAAATATGTTCAGCCAGAAATCAGAAGATTGGATTCAAGAACAGGAAAACAGCATGAAAACTTACAAATTAAATCCATGAAAAATCTGGGGTATTCTCCTATATGTATAGTAACAGAAAATCAAGTTTCATAATTTTTCAATAAAAATAGAGTATTCAAGAAAAATCGGAAAACATCAAGATGCAGTAGTTTTATAAATCTGAAATCACAAACACCGCGATACGAAAACAGCAATATCTCACAAACCATAATCCAAATCCAAATCCTTCAAAAGGTTAAGAAAAGAGATACAGTAAGCTAACTTTCATATTTAGAAATATTTTAGTAACAACAAGTAGAAATATGTCAAAAATCAGGTTCTTTACTGAACAGTAGTAAAAATCTGCTAGAATAGTAGTTGTTTGAAAACATAGAAAGGATTGTAAAACTCATCAAATAAGTTCATAGAAAATCTAGGTTATTCCCAATCAAGTCAAGAAATACTAAGCAAAATTTCACATCAAAATAATAACTTTAACATCAAAATAAAAATAGATTACTCTTCAGAAGTAATAGAAAACACAATCTGAAAATCTTTCTACACCTCAGTAGTAAAATAGACATAACTCACAGCTCGTAAATCGAAACTGAGATCCGTCAAAAAGGTTGGAAAATAGACAGAATTCTCTACAGTTCATGTTCACAAAAATATTCTCAAATACTGACCTTAATAGGGTCTAAAATAATGATTAAAACGAGAAAGCCAGTAAGACTGAAAATATCACATATGCACGAAATCCACTAGTTTGTCCGAAACTCATCCAAAACACAACCAAACACAAAATAGAGTATACTGGATGTCCAAGACACATGTTATAGGGTATTTCACAAGTCCACAATAAGTCTACCACGAATAACACGAACGAGCACAAGATAACAAATGAACAACACGCATATATGCAACAAGATGTGGTCAATCCTAGGTTATATCATGCCATGTATGTCGTGAGGTAACTATGGTCTAATCATCACTATGGAGACAATATCAACATGGGGATTCACGCACGAATTGTCTCTAGATCCCAACTACACTACAGGCGGTATTTAGTACTTGTATTTACAAAGGAATTTAATACAAGTTACTTGCCTGAGAGACGACGATGGGAACGAAGCAAAGCAAGAATAACGGGAACGGATTCCCGGGCACGAACACAACCGAATGAACTCAAAACGAACCACACGAACCAAAAGTGAGCAAAACCCATGAACACGACTACGAACCCAAACACTCCAAGAACGAACGGACGAACCCCACGAGCACATGATCCAATAAACTCAACGAATCACAACTCGATATCACACGATATCAACACCCGCACACCAAGAGAACAGCAGAACTACGAGACGATGGCAACAAAAATGGAGAACGATAGCGAGGGAAGCTCGCTGTGGCTGTTGCCTGCTGTCGGTGTCGGAGGAGAGCACGGCGGCCAGAAGTGGCTTCCGCAGTCACTGCAGTCTGCGGAGGGAAGCCGGGGAGTGGCGCGGTGGTCGATTGAAGCTGGCATTGCGACTGCTGTGGGTGGCTGTCCTGGTGGTCGTTGCAGTAAGGGGATGGGATGAAGACGAGGTGGAGGAGAAGGCGGAGGGGCACAGGGTGCGGCGCTGAAGGTGTAGTCGCCGACAGGGGGTGTTGCTGCCGAGGAGGGCATCGTCTGGGAGAAGCAGCAGAGGGGAGAGGGTGCACAGAGGACGGAGAGGAAGAGGAGCCAGGAGAGAAGGGGTAGGTCGCAGCGGAGTTGCGGTCGTGTGCGGCGCTCGGAAGGGCGACGCAACGCCGGAGGAGAAGTCGGGAGTGAGAGAGAGGGAGAGATTGGAAAGTTGGGAGAGGGCTAGGGTTAGCGGCTGAGGGAGGTCGGGAGAGGTGCATGGGTTAAATTTATATATAGGGGGATTAAGGTTTGTGGCAGGGATAAGGGAGGCGGCACAGTAGCGGGTTCGGGTAGGGGTAAGTGCAAACAGGGTTTGGGTATTAGGAAAGGGTATATAAACAAGATATGAATGGGTTTGGGGTGGGGTATAAACAGTTTATGAGTTTTTTGGGTTTTAAGGAAAATATCCAATAAGAAAAATAGGGTTTTAAATAGGGTTTTAAAAAAAACAATAAGAAATTTAGGAAACATAAAAAAAATAGGATTTTTAGTAACTAGTCAAAATTAATAACGATAATAACAATAATATTAATAATAATAATAATAAGAAGAAGAAGAAGAAGAAAATGATGAAAATAATAATGGTACTAATAATAACAGTAGTAGTTATAATAATAGAGATCAAAGTAAAAATATCAAAAATAAGAATTGTATTACAATTTAAAATTCATAGAAAATAGTTATAATAAAATTATTGATCGAAAATTTAGATTTTAATAGAAGAGTCAAGAATACATCTTGACAAAAGAATTTTGAAAGCGGTAAAAATAATTTACGAAAATTTTAAATAAAGAAAATACACAGAAAATACATTTATATAGGAAACAGGGGTTACAAATCCTACCCACCTTACAACAAAATTTTATCCTCGAAACTTGCTTAGGCGGTACATAGGACAGGGCAAAAAAAAACTTGGGAAAGGGTAACAGAACAAAGAATTAATGGGAAAGAACAAAGCAGTGGCAATACCAGAAAACAAGAAAGAAGTGGGAAGCAACGGTGGCAATTGGAATGCAAGAAAAGAAGCAAATGGTATCAAAAATGAAGAAGAGACAACACTAGACTGGCAACATAACAAGGCAAAGAGATGAAGAAATAGATAGAGTTGGAATCGAAGAAAGGATGGACAAGGAAGAGATGAACCAAGAAATGAGTCAATAGATGGGGATGAATACAAGCAATGAGAGGAAGCAAACAGCGCAGGAAAGCGAAACAACAAAAGAATCCTGGGACCTGTGGGTTATGGGCCCACATGCTTCCTCTGCGCCACTCTGATTGGGAAGACTCTGCCAATAGCATCCAGCGATGCCCATCAACAAACCAAGCAAGAAGAAAAGAATGGATAACACCAAAATTAGAAGGATATGACTACGAGAAGAATGAATTCATACCCAAGAAGAAATCAATCAAAGAGGACGACTGAAAAAGAGACAGAAGAAAATAAGGAATCAAAGGATTGAATAAAAAGGGGTCAAAATGAATGGAACAAGACTAGTATCCGAATCAATGTTGATAATAATTCATTCTTGCATGCATGGTCTGTAAATTGTTGAGCCGATCCCAGATCGAGCCAAGCATGTCAAATATATCAGTCAACTAATACATTAGCCAAACCTAGCTCTGATACCACTAAAAATCTTGTCACGTCCCGCTTTCCAAAAGAGAATATAGAATACAAACACGTGACTAAGCCCAACGAATGATTTTCATCATCCATAAGCTGTTCAAGAATCTTTAAAATATTTCACAAGAATAATTAGAGTCGGAAGCAAAAGAATCAACCATGCATGCACATATGAACCAAAATATCACCAAGAATACTTGAAACCAGAATATACTAATCTCAAATAATCCAGATCTGAATAAGTCAATATCCTGGGTCACATTGTCCAAATACAAATAAATCCCAAGTATCAAAATACAATTGTTCAAAACAAGCAACAAGAATAATAATAACAAATTCCAGCACTAATATCTCATATCACCAACAACTTCTGGTACCTGTTCTCCAAAATCTACAATTTAACAATTGCAGGAATAAGAAAAAGAAAACAAACTCCCATCAATGCAAGTTACGAGCCGCTTGTAGTGCAGGATACAAGTACATTGGAAAAGACAACTAATAACATGAAGTAGGCATGATAACAAAATATAACAACTGGCACGGCAAGATGAAAAAATGTAAGTGGCATATATCAAGTGTCAAGTAAACAAGTATCATGTAAACAAGCAACAAGTAACAAGTGTCAAGTATCAAGTACAAGTAGCAAGTATCAACTATCAAGTGAATAAGTATCAGGCATCATGTACAAGTAACAAGTATTAAATGTCAAGTGAACAAGTATCAAGTACAGGTAACATATAACAGATGTCAAGTATCATGTACAAGTATCATTTAACAGGTATCATGTATGTCAAATCTTGTATTATTACTATCTAGGTAGCACTTCATGCGCCCCAGCTTTTTATCACATGGTTGCTACATTCAAACAGATTCATTTTAGATTTCATAGTGGATCATATAGGGCAGTGTACTCAAGGACAAGCCTCAAGAAATCAAGTATCAAGTATCAAGCCAAGTGAAATATCAAGCCTCAAGTATCAAGTATCAAGTATCAAGTAACAAGCCTCAAGTAACCAAGTATCAAGCCAAGTATCACATAGGATCAATAGATCCTCTTCCGAGTACACGTTTCTGTATTTTCCACTATTAGAATTTTCCCTTTAACCCCGGCTTGGTTATTTTATTATTAATGTCAACAAGCATGTATGTGTCATGAAACAGGACAAGTATACCATGGTACAAACAAGTAACAAGTTCAGGTTGCAAGATAAACATGTACGGGTGCATGATAACACATAAAAGGATAAAACAACGAGATTTCTAGTTCAGGACAGCTAAATAGTACTGTACCAAAACAAGGGTTTCCGTTGCTACAAATATGCAAATCTTGACCCGTCAAAGAATCTGAAAAATAGACTCCTGGCCGAATCCAGCGAACGTATATAAGTCATATAGTATATCTCAAAATCAAGTCTCAAAACTGATTTGAATCCAGAAAACACCTTTAGCCAGAAATCAGAAGATTGGATTCAAGAACAGGAAAACAGCATGAAAACTCACAAAATAAATCCACAAAAAATCTGGGGTATTTCCTTATATGTATAGTAATAGAAAATCAAGTTTCATAATTTTCCAACAAAAATAGAGTAGTCAAGAAAAATCGGAAAATATCAAGATGCAATCGTTTTGTAAATCTGAAATCACAAACACCGCGGTACGAAAACAATAATATATCACAAACCATAAATCTAAATCCAAATCCGTCAAAAGGTTAAGAAAATAGATACAGTAAGCTAACTTTCATATTCAGAAATATTTTAGAAATAGCAAGTAGAAATAGGTAGAAAATCAGGTTCTTTACTGAACAGTAGTAAAAATCTGCTAGAATAGTAGATGTTTGAAAACATAGAACGGACTGTAAAACTCATCAAATAAATTCACAAAAATTCTGGATTAATCCCAATCAAGTCTAAAAATACTGAGCAAAATTTCAAATCAAAATAATAATTTTAACACCAAAATAAAAATAGATTACTCTTCAGAATTAACAGAAAACACAATCTGGAAATCTTTCTACACATCAGTAGTAAAATAGACATAACTCACAACTCGTAAATTGAAACTGAGATCCGTCAAAAGGGTTAGAAAATAGACAGAATTCTCTATATTTTGTGTTCACTAAATATTCTCAAATACTGACCTTAATAGGGTCTAAATTACTGATTAAAACGAGAAAGCCAACAAGACTGAAAATATCGCATATGCATGAAATCCACTAGTTTGTCCGAAACTCATCCAAAACACAACCAAACACGAAATAGAGTATACTAGATGTCCAAGCCACATGTTATATGGTATTTCACATGTCCACAACAAGTCTACCACGAACAACACGAATGAGCACAAGATAACATATGAACAACACACATATATGCAACAAGATGTGGTCAATCCTAGATTATATCATGTCATGTATGTCGTGAGGCAACTATGGTTAAATTATCACTATAGAGACAATATCAACAAGGGGATTCACACACGAATTGTCTCTAGAATCCAACTACACTATAGGCGGTATTTAGTACTTGTATTTAAAAAGGAATTTAATACAAGTTACTTGCTTGAGAGACGACTGTAGTACCCTGTATTTTTAAATATTATTTTAAAAAGTTTATAAATGAATTAAAATAATTTTTGGAGATTTAATAAATATTTTCAGAAAATTTATCTTTTTACACGTGCGAAACACATGCAAATATTTTCTTGAGAAGTTCAAAAGCAAAAATTTCATCATGGAAAATCATCATTTATTATTTGGTAATATTTTTAATTTTTCTAGATTTTTTTGATATTAATTGGATCTATTTGCAAATATTAAGAAAAAGAATGATCTTTTTGCAAATTGTTATTTTGAGGGGGTGAAAGTGCAAAAACTATTTTTTGGACTTTTAAAATAGTGCCGACTGGAAATACGGAGGTTATTTTGCTTTTAAATCTCAATTTAATCGATTTTATCAAGTTTCCAAGTATACGAATCTATTTATGTAAAGTTATATTATAAAGGGGTTATTTTGCAAATGTGTCTAAAACCCTAAATCCTCTATTTCCGGCCTATTTAAAAGAAACACAGCCATCATTCGCTGCTCAACATAAAGTCTTATTATTTTTGAAGGAATTAAGAAGAGGATCTTGGATTTTGCAAAAGAGAAGTTTTCTTAAGGGATTTCTTTATTCGAGATGAGTGACATGTTTGTTTTGCTTTGTGTATTTTGTATGTAATTGTTTTGTTGATTTGTTTATGTATGTGATTTGGTACAATTTGGTTGTTTGATCTATGAATGTTTAATGGATCTTGGATGTTGAATCTTATTGCTAGAAAGCATGTTTAGGGTTTGAATATGAATATGCACGAATTGGATGAAAAATTGGATCTTGTGAAACCCTAGTTGTTTGTAAATGGGATTGTATGTGGGTAGTCGTTCTCTTTTGGGTTAATGTTGGATTGAATGAATATGGTGAATTTATGCATGAATCTAATAAAGGTGAGACCTTTTATGATTTTGAGTATTTGGTTGAATACAAATTGGACATGGTAATGTTATCAATTAATTATGGTTGTGAGTTGTAGTAGTAACTCAGTTTTGAGGAATTTGAATGGAAAGTTATGAATCAAGAGATCATATCTTGAGAATCAAAATTTGAGAATTTAGTTGAGTTGAGGAATATACCCAAATTGGGGATTCTTTTAAGATTTTGATATTTAAATGTTTTGGATCTGTATACGAAGAAATTTCAATGAGTAATTGATTTTTAGAAAAACTCTATTTTGATAATATGCACGATTTCATGTTTGATTGAAGGAAATCAACAAAATATCTATTTTTATAAATTCAAGTAGTTTGATTTAGTTTTGTGGACTATTATATGTCCTACCAGTTATATTTGAACATATAAGAAATATGCTTTTTGAAGAAGTCATTTTCATAAAGTAAAACTACGTATCGGTTGAATTGTGCACAACCAAAAGTATACAGTCTGTAGGTCGACAGTCGACTGGTATGAATTTTCAGTCGACTGATACGACCTGGTTGCTATGTTCTTGAGTTTTCTTGAAATTTCCTTCTGGACAGTCGACCTATACCTTTTACAGTCGACTGGTACACTTAGAATTATTTTTCAAAGTTATTTTAATTTTTCTCTCTGGACAGTCGACCTATGACCCTTTTCAGTCGACTGCTATACTTATAATATTTTCTTAAAGATTATTGAATTTTCTCTCTGGACAGTCGACCTATGACCTTTAAAAGTCGACTTATAAGACTTAGATTATTTTCTTAAAACCATAGAATTCTCTTCTGGACAGTTGACTTACGCTTGTTATTAGTCGACTGATACTGATGTATCTTTATATTTTTGAATGTTCTTTCAAATGATTTATTCTCCAAATGCTTTAATCTATAACTTATTATTTTATACCTTATCTTCTATTGAATATATATTTTTAAGATATTAAGTTGAGCAATTTATGTTGGAAAGTTGGTTTGGACATTTGAGTGTGAGTCTCTAGAGGGTGTGTGTGACCCTAGTATACCGGTAGTTGAGTTATTTATGTTTGGGCCTGTTGAGGCATTTTAGTTGATCAGTTGTCGAGTTAAGTCCGGTAGGATGCAACAACTCTAGGAGATTCGTTAAGTAATTAAATAACCTAAATGATAAGGACAGGCACTAGTGGTGATATGATGAACGGGAACATGAGTTATGGACCTCAGTATGGCTTGCGGTGTAAGATAATTCTCGAAATTATCCAGGTGTGAGTGAAATAGTCTCCGGAATTACCTGTGATGTGGGATTGATCTCCAAAATTATCGGGGTCGAGGTGACGCACATGTGGTATTCGTGTGATGAGGTGTCATTGCTTGCGGTGTGGGGTATTCTCGAAGATTCCCAGGTGTGAGTGAAATAGTCTCCGGAATTATCTGTGGATAGAGATTGACCTCCGGAATTATCGGGGCATGGGCTAATACTCACAGTTTATCTTTATCTCGTAGTAGTCATCGTGATAGGATTAGTCGCATAGCGGGGGATTAAACCCTATAATGTGGAGACGTTAAGGACTTGCACCGGACCTATGTAGAGTGGGATGCATAGACTCCGACAAGTACGCATTAGAGAGTCAGCATATAGACTTGATGTTTTCTTAATTGGTTTCACGCATGTGTTTTCCTGTTTTCTACACTTGACACTTAGTTTAGCTTCACTTGAGGTTTACATGTTTCCTTGCTATGTCATATTTTATGTATCATTATTAGTTCTGTTGTTGATAAATCCATGCTTTACCTATGTTGTTTGTTTTATGTCACTCAGACCTTTATGGCTGACCCCTTTAGTTTTGGGGTTAGGGTTATCTCTAGCCTCATATTTTACAGGTGATTTCTTAAGGCTCGGATTTGGATGCTTGATGTTCAATTGATGTAGTGATTCATGTAATTTGTAAAATAAAGTGCGGTAAAGAAAAGAGAAATTGTGATTTAAGATGTATTGTATTATGCTGTTCTATGTAAATGATTATTGTAATTAAAGTTGAAAATTTTTACTGGTATTTGGTTGTATTTAATATTACATTGAAGTTGATGCTGGGAATTGTGCCACGTATTTTCTAAGATATTGTATTAGAAATTCGGGGCACTACAACGACGACGGGAATGAAGCAAAGCGAGAATAATAGGAATAGATTCCTGGGCACGAACACAACCGAACGAACTCAAAACGAACCACACGAACCAAAAGCGAGCAAAACCCATGAACATGACTATGAACCCAAACACTCCAAGAACGAACAGACGAACCCCACGAGCACACGATCCAATAAACTCAACGAACCACAACTCGATATCACACGATATCAACACCAGCATACCAAGAAAACAGCGGAACGGCGAGACGATGGCAACAGCAATGGAGAACGACAGCGAGGGAAGCTTGTTGCAGCTGTTGCTTACTGTCAGCATCGGAGGAGAGAACGGCCGCCAGAAGTGGCTGCCGCAGTCACTGCAGTCTGCGGAAGGAAGCCGAGGAGTGGCGTGGTGGTCGATTGAAGCTGGCGTCGCGACTGCTGTGGGTGGCTATCCTGGTGGTCATTGTAGTAGGGGGACGGGATGAAGACGAGGTGGAGAAGGCGGAGGAGCACAGGGTGCGGCGCTGAAGGAGTAGTCGCCGACAGGGGGTGTCGCTACCGAGGAGGGCGTCACCTGGGAGAAGCAGCGGAGGGGAGAGGGTGCACAGAGGGTGGAGAGGAAGAGGAGTCGGGAGAGATGGGGGAGGTCACAGCGGAGTTGCAGTTCTGTGCGGTTCTCGGGAGGACGGGGCAACGCCGGAGGAGAAGACGGGAGTGAGAGAGAGGAAGAGATAAGGAAGTCGAGAGAAGGCTAGGGTTAGCGGCTGAGAAGGGAGGTCCGGAGAGGTGCATGGGTTAAATATATATATGGGGATTAGGGTTTGCGGCAGGGATAAGGGAGGCGGCACAGTAGCGGGTTCGGGTAGGGGTAAGTGCAAATAGGGTTTGGGTATTAAGAAAGGGTATGTAAACAGGATATGAATGGGTTTGGGTTGGGATATAAATAGGGAATGAGTTTTTTGGGTTTTAAGGAAAATATCCAATAAGAAAAATAGGGTTTTAAATAGGGTTTAAAAAAAAGAGATTTAGGAAATATAAAAAAAATAGGATTTTTAATATCGAGTCAAAATTAATAACAATAATAACGATAATATTAAGAAGAAAATGACAAATATAATAATGGTACTAATAATAATAGTAGTAGTAATAATAATAGAGATCAAAGTAACAATATCAAAAATATGATTTGCATTAAAATGTAAAATTCATAGAAAATAGTTATAATAAAATTATTGATCGAGTAGATTTTAATAGAAGAGTCAAGAATACATCTTAACAAAAAAAATTTGAAAGCGGTAAAAATAATTTACGAAAATTTTAAATAAAGAAAATACACAAAAAATACATTTATACGGGAAACAGGGGTTACAACTAAGTCAATCTTTAATACGCCGGCTTGTTATCATTTTATTAACAATCAGTTATGAACATGTATGTGATCAATGTGGGCGATGATATCAATACTCATGCAACAGGTATAATCGATGAGACCGGTAGCACTAGTACAATTTCAAGATGATATCAAGATTATACAATATATGAAATATACATGGTACAATTCATTAAATATGGGAAACACGGTTTATATGCAAAACATTACATTATATGGACTAAGTGTACTACAATTTCCAAGTGCAAGGTTTTAAGTTTCTGTGTCAGGAACCGGGTCAAAACCCCAATACAAAGTCAAGCAAATGACAAGGTATATGTGATTGTTCAATAGTATAATAAATTTACGGTTCAAGTTTTATTTCAATAGCAATGGCACGATACGACAACTATGAATCAATAGCATTATACAATAAAGAAACAACGGAGTTCAATTACATGTGATATTCAAATTGATTACTATTTGCCAGATTTCAAAGAGTGTTTTCTTGAACCAGAAACAATAAAAATGAGTTCAAGAAAGGCTTTCCTGTTAGAAGACGATTCTGAATATTAAAAGAATAACGGGATGAGAATCCCGACGACGGCACGTGCACTCCGCATACACCGTAATACGTGCAACACACATGTAGCAAATCCACAGCAACAAGAGAGCACAAAGAGATAGCAACACAGTACACAAGCACACCACAGCGGATCCCCCTACACCACAACACCAAACAGCAACCGGATCCCCTATCAACCAAACACCAAACACCGAAATAACCAATCCCTCTTCACACAACAGCAAACAACAGTAGCAGATCATCTCCAGGCAAAACAACAAGCACACCAATAACGCCCACCGTCTTCTTCCCCACTTCGACAGAGAGAGAAGGAGAGAGCGGGAGAGAGGATGGCGATCACAGCAGTGGATGGCGATGTTGCGCCGAGGGTGCCTAGGGCTGACGACGACACCGCTGCAGTCGGGAAGCAACGGCAGTGGCCAAGAACGACGGCGAGGAGTGACTATGTTTTGCGGTGAAATAGGGAAAAGCGGGACAATGGCGAGGAGGCGATGGGGGGCTCTTCAGTGGTTACGAGGTGAACAGGGAGAGCGAAGGCGGGGCGACGATGCGAATCGGCGAGGAGATGGTGCAGGCAAAGTGGGTGATCGTATGGCAAAGAATGGGTTGAAGACGAAGGTGACGGGATGGAGAGGTAATGGCGGCACGGGGATGATAATGAGGAAAGAGCGAGAGGTCGATGATGGAGGGCACAAGCTCGAGGGTGGTGAGCAGACGTCCTCTGTTTTGGAAGAAAATAGAGGTGATGGGGAGTGAGACAGGGGTACGAGCTTGAGCGGCGCGGCAATGGCAATGTGAGAGGGTGGGGAGCAACCATGGTGGAGGCTGGTTGTCGAATGGCTGCAGGGGGTTGTCGAGGAGGCGACTGGAGCGTTCAGTGGTGTTGAGGAGCAGCCATGGCAGAGGGTGCTTCGGGACTCGAGCGGAGGTGGAAGAAGACGACTGCGATAGGGGAACTCGAGGAGGATGTAGGCGGAGGCTTGAGCTCTGGCAGCGATGGCAGTGTGTGCGGTGGTGTCGCGAGCAATCAAAGAGCCAGAGGGGGATGAGCGGGATGCTCGAACGGGAGGTGTTGCGAGGAGGCAGCGAGGTCGATGGGTCGACGACGAGGAGGTTGCGGTGCTGATGGTGACGAGGGGATGATGAGGCTTAAGCAAAGTCAAAGAGGGTGGTAGAGGGCAACAATGGCGAGCAGAACTGATGTAGCTTCGACTGTGCGGTAGTGGTAGACAGGGGAGCAGGGGCTTCCGGGGCATGGTGGTGAGGTCGAGGTCGAGAGGAAGACGAAGGGGGTGTTCGTTCTATTGGGTTTGGGAAAAAGAGGGGGAGAGAGTACGCGCGGGTGGGGGGGGGGGTGTTTAATAAATAATATAATAAATATAATATAATAGTGGGTAGTTGAGATAGTGGGGGTGTTGGGTTACGGGAACTGTGAAGAGTGGGTGAATTGGAGAAATTGTATACGGGTGAGTATATAGAATTGATTCTGTACAAATACATATGGGTACTGGGTTTAGATTTGGGCTTGGTTTATGGGCTCAAAACATTTATTAAATTAGTTGTAGGATTGGGCTAAACTTTGGGCTCGGGTTAACTATTAATAAATAATGAAATCAAAATTAAAAATTAGGCTTTAGATGATAGGCTTCAATTTAAATAGATAATATAATATAGATCAAAACTGGGCTTTAACAAAAATAATAATAATAACACTAATAATAACACATCCCAATAATATAAATAATAATAACAATAACAATAAAATAATAGTGATACTTTCTTCATTACTGTCTTGAGCTTTACTGTCTATCTAATGCTTCTAATTGGGGTCCTGCCGCGACTATGGTGGGTAGCCACCTAACTCGTCGCGAAATAGAGACTTCTGTCTCAGATGATCCCTATTCCTTCCTTTCTCCCCTATTTTCTCCCTCTTTCTGGTCCCCGATTCAGCCTCTACTGATCGGAAGACTAGATATTCTTACTCTTCTGACCCCTCTTCTGTTTCGTCGACGACTCCTGTGGACATTCATAGCCCTAGAATGCAAGCGTTGGTTAGAGCGCGTGGTAATCCTACCGCTGTCATTCGCTCCAGTGCCCGTATTCGGGCTAAAAATGTCGCGTATCAATTGTCTCACTCTAAGTCTTCCCTTGCAACTAAGATTCGCAAGAGAGACATTGCACCTCCCCCGATGTTTGAGTTTGGCCAAGAACTATTGGGATCCATCTACCAGGTCCATTTTTGACTCACTCTCTAATATTGAAATGCTTAACCTGTTTAAGGAGATGGGTTTTTTGGTTAATTCTGATAACTTTGTCGACTTTGAAATTATCCGTCGACGTGAAATCTCTCGTGTGTGTGAGGACAAGGTTTTTCATGGATAATATCTCTTGGAACATTAGGGGTCTGCGGTGTGCTTCCAAGCAACAAGCTGTTTTTCAACTTATTTCCTCCTCTAACTGTGATCTGATCTCCCTTCAAGAATCGAAACTTGATTCCCCGTCCCCCTCCCTCTTTTGTTCGATCGGTGGATCCCTCATCACCTATTGGATATCCCTTGATGCGGTTGGATCAAGAGGTGGGATCCTCTTTGGTTTTAAAGAGTCCCGGTTCTCCTTTATTTCTTATCGTAGATTAACCTTTTTTCTCATTGTTCAACTTCACTGGGTCGAGTTCAATTGCGGTCTCTCTATGGTGTCGGTTAATGGACCGTCCATAGCTAATCGACGTAATAAGTTTTGGAACAAAATTTAACTCTTTCCAAAACAATATTCACGCTTCTTTTTCTTCTGTGGTGACTTCAATGTCACTAGATTTTCCTATGAAAGATCAGAAGTGGCTCCACACTCTTTAGATTCTTTCTATTTTAATGATTGCATTTGCTCTCTCCATTTGACCAATCTACCTCTCAAGGGCAGATCCTTCACGTGGTGTAGCATGCGTTCTACTCTGTCCCTGTCTAAGCTCGATTGTTTTCTTGTGTCCTAAGACTGGATAAATCACTTCCATAACTCGTTTACCTCGGCCTTGCCAAACCCTTCATCTGACCACGTGCCTATCTCTTTATTCTCCAACTTTAACTTCTCTAGACCTTTCAAATTCCATTTTGAAAAATTCTGGCTTCAAGACGAAATCTTCGTCAATCGTATTTTGGAGTGCCTCGCTTCGATCATTGGATTTTCCGGGCTAGGTTGCAGTCTGATTAAATTGCATGCCATCAAATATGGTTGTAAAATCTGGCGGAGAGAGAGATTTTCTAACGCAAATTTCCTTTAAAATGTCTTCCTCTCTTCTATCGATTCCATTGATAAACTGGAGGAACTGGGTCCTATCTCGGAATCCCTTCATTCTGAACGTGCCTCTTGTAAAAGAGAATGTGTGTCCATTCTTCACAACGATCATATTAAATGGGCCCAGCGGGCGAAGTTTCGTTGGCTGAAGGAGGGGATGGCAACACCTCTTTCTTCCATAATTTTGCCTCCCATCGTCAGCGATGTAATCGTATTTCCTCTATCCTAGACAATGGTGATGATCTCACTACGGATTCTGATATCCATGCTACTTTCCTTAGGTTCTTTAAAGACCTCTTGGGTTCTAAGAAACATCATCCCACCTGGATTGGTCCCAAAATTATGGTCAGCAGTCGCACGACCTTTCTTTTTTGGAAGTACCTTTCTCCTTAGAAGAGATCAAGTCCGCAGTTTTTTCACTTAAAAGTGATGCGGCTCCTAGACCTGATGGCTTTCCAGCCTTTTCTTCTAATATTTTTGGGATTGTCTTAAAAACGACCTGTTCAAGATGTTCTCTGACTTACACCAAGGGAACATTTCCTTTGAAAAGATCAACTATGCGCACATCATTCTTATCCCCAAAATGTTGGGAGCCAACTCTGTCTACAATTTTCGATCGATTAGCTTGCTCAATACTACTTTCAAGATAATTATGAAAGTTCTCTCTACCCGTCTAGGCACTGTCATTTCTCCCTTGATTGATCAGGCCCAATCGGGTTTTATTAAAGATCGTTTCATCCTCGATAGTGTGGCGTCAGCCCAAGAAATTATATCTGAGTGCCACAGATCCAATTCCGAGGGCATCATGCTGAAATTAGATTTTCAAAAAGCTTAAGATAATGTTAGTTTGAATTTCCTTTTCGAGATCCTTTTCCATCGTGGCTTTGGTCCGAAATGGATGGCATGGATTAAATCGAGCCTTTTTGTGGGGACCTCGTCCATTATTATTAACGTGTCTGAAGGTCACATGTTCAAGTGCAAACGTGGTCTCCGCTAGGGGGATCCTATTTCTTCCCTATTATTTTCTCTGGTGGTCGATGTGTTCAGTAAGTTGCTACGCAATGCTTGGGAGGCCAATTTCATCGAAGGTCTTGGAGGTGCTCATAGCTACCGTGGCGTGCTGAACCTCAAATATGCTGACGATACTATCATTTTTGCCAAACCCAATGGGTGTACCCTTCGGAACCTGAAGTTGCTCTTTTATATCTTTGAAAGTGCCTCTGGCTTACCTATTAATTTTCAAAAATCTTCTGTTATTTGGCTTGGTGGCTCTCAGAACCATCAAGTGGAAAATTCCCAGTTCTTTAATTGTGCTTCTGGATCCTTCCCTATCGAATATCTCGGTATCCCTTTGAGATGGGGGAAGCTTCATAGATCGGATTGGATGCCGATGATTGAAAAGGTCGAGTCTAGGCTTAGCTTTTGGTCAGGTAAGCACCTTTCTCGCGGAGGAAGACTCATCCTTGTTAATTCTGTTTTTTCCTCTATTCTTTTATATATGATGTCTTTCTATTATGTCCCAGTTTGGGTTATCAAGAGGATTGACTAGATCAGAAGGAATTTCTTCTGGTCGGGTGCTGATGTTTATAGATTAGGCACTCACCTTTGTAACTGGAAGTTGATTTGCACTTCCAAGGCTGCTGGTGGTCTTAGGGTCCTCAACCTCAGACACCAAAATCTGGTCCTTCTGGGCAAATGGTTATGGAAAATTCTAAAACATAATAGTTTGCTTTGGGCCCGCATTATCTCTCTCAGGTGTTTCTCCCGTCAGCGGATTTGGGATTTCCACCAGTCGCTTTCCTGCAAGGCCTCCCCTTTCTGGAAGGGGGTCTGGAAAGCAGCCAGCCCTTTTTGCTGCAGTATTTCTCACGTCTGCGCTGATGGCGCTAAGACCAAATTTTGGGATGATTTGTGGTTCGGTAATATCAAGCTGGCAGTGGCCTTTCCTGCACTCTACCAATTGGCCTCTAACCCTTCGGCCACTGTAGCGGACTACGTTATTTTCCTCGGTGATCAAAAGTTCTGGTCCATTCCATTCAGTTGCATTCTCCCTTCTCCTCAGGTGGTATTGCTTAACTTTCTTTTTGCCGGTCTAAACCTCTACTCTTGGCATCCCACTAATGATTTCAAATGGCGTCAGAACAGTTCTGGGTCTTTCTCTATTAAATCGTTCTATCAATTCCTTAATTTCGGAGGTACCTTATCTAGGAATGCTAATTTCTTATAGAGTGCTCCTGCTCCCCTCAAAGTTAAAATTCTCACCTGGCTTGCGATTAACAACAAGCTTCTAACGGTCGATGTGCTTAACAAAAGAAATTTGGCTTTAGGGCAATTATGCGTGTTGTGCGATTAGTTCACGAGGACACTGATCACCTTTTCCTTCATTGCAACTTCATTCAGTTGTTTTGGTTTATTACGGTTCGGTCTTGGCAAGTGCCGACTATCCCTATCGATCTTTCGTCCTGCTGGACCCCTCTAGCTCTCATAAAAGAGTATCGTAAATCTTGGGTGCTTTCCATTATGGCCATCATTTTGGTGGTCTAGTCGGAAAGGAATAATCGAATTTTCGCTCTCTCTTCGGCCTCGATTGATAAAATTATCGATGAATTCATTTTCTTCATCAAATTTTGGTCTTCCACATTATCGCATGATAAAGTGGAATCCTTACATTTAAGTCTCCTGGACGAGGCAATTGTTTTTTCCCGTTCTACTTATAGTTTATCTGGTTAGCTTTTTCTCTTCTCTAATTTGTTTTCTTTTCTCTCTTTTTCCCTGCAGCTCTGAGGTGTCACTGGTGTTTTCTTTCCCTATTCTTTGGGAAGGTTTTTGGGAGTGTTTTGGGTTGTCCTCAGTCAGACTCCTCGCTCTGCTACCGTTACTTTTCTGGTCTATTTGGTGCTTACTTTCGTTTGTTATTGCTAGTTGTAATTTAGCTCCATTATGTCTCTATATTTTGTTTGTTCTTACTAGGTAGTTCTGTTGGCTGGTCTATTCCCTTGGGGAGGGCCGGTTTACTCTGATCTTCTGTTAGTTGATCCACTTTTTGTGGATGAGGCTTTGCGACCGGGTTTGGTACTATTCCTGTGCTGCATTGTTCGTTGTTTTGGTTTGTTACGGTTGCTGGGTGTGTTGGTCTGAGGTTGTTCTGCTTTTTGTTTTTACGGTTGGAGTGGTTGTGTTTTGCGGTTGTGTTTTTGTTGGAGTTTTTGTTTGGCTGCCCTTTGCTTGTGGTTCGGTGCTTTTGGTCGATGCTTGTTTTAGCTGTTACCGTTCGGGTTGAGGGGTGTTTTGTGGTTCTGTGGTTTAGCTGGGTTCTATCCCATGATGTGCATTGGTAGGAAGCTGGTTTCCTCGTGTTATTTTTACTGTAGCTTCTAGCTGCTTTATTTTTCTTGCGAATATGGTTTGCTTTCTTCTACTCAAAGTTCTCTAGTGTGTTCACCGTTTGGGCAGCTATCCTTCTTTACGTTCCCTTCCCCCTGGAGGCTCTTATTTCTGGTTTACCCCCGTCTCTCTCCATCCTTTCTCTACGAAGTTGAGCATATTGTTTCTTGTTGACTGGTCGTAGGTTTCATTTTCTTGAGTGCTTAGGGCTAGTTTAGCCCGTTCGATCCCCATCGTTTTCGGGGGTTTTGTCACCGTTAGGTGCTACCACTGAGTTTCTTGTCTGTTTCTTTCCCTCCTCCTTCTAGTATGTGGTTTCTGTCCCTGTGGGCTCGCGTGTGTTGACCCTTGCCTGGCCTTCGTCTGTGGAGGGCCTTCGTTCAGTGGTTTGGTGTGTTGGATCAGTGGTTTTTCCTTTGTTGCTTCTGGGGTTGTTTCGAGGCCTTTATCCCTATCGTCACGGTGGTTTCTCTGCGTGTGTTCTGGCTCTTTCGCTGGTCTTGGCAATGCGCTCGCTTGCGGTTGTTTTAGAGTCTGTACTTTTGTGTGGCTTAGTGCTTTTCTATTCGTGTCTGTCTGTTTTAGCTCTCGTAAAATTGTATTCGTGTATTTATCTCATTTTTATTTATATATATTGGGCTGGAATCTTTTGATTCCATCCGCGTTATCAAAAAAAACAATAATAGTAATAACAGTGATAATAATAATGCCGATAATAATATTAATAGTAATAACAATAATAATAATAGTAACAACAATAATAATGTTAATATGTATCAAAGTAGGATTTGAGATTAACAAACTAATTAAAATCCAAACAGTAATAATATAGCATATAAATAGTCAATCAATTATAAATAGAAAATACATCGTTATTCAAAGTAAATATAATTGTCGATTATAAAACACTTGGTAAGAGATCTGAAACCAATTTAGCACAAAATAAGTTTATAAATAATCAAAATACAGAAAATATTCAGGAAATACGTATTAGCGGGAACGGGGGTTACATTTTGTTATAAGATTCTATAATTATTATTATTATGGTTATTAATTGTTATTTCTTGATTATCTATTTTAAATTCATCTGTTGAATTAATTTATTATTATACTCGATCTGATTTTCTTGGCGAATTCCAAGTTAATTTCAAGCCCAATTAATATTCTTTTCATTTGTATTAATTATTGATCTAATTGGATTTAAATTTTCGTTTATGAACTATTTTCTCTTTTTGTT
This sequence comes from Hemerocallis citrina, assembly GCA_017893485.1. Lineage (NCBI taxonomy): Eukaryota > Viridiplantae > Streptophyta > Magnoliopsida > Asparagales > Asphodelaceae > Hemerocallis > Hemerocallis citrina. Next base: position 155,094,266 of record CM030362.1, read on the forward strand.
AGGCTATCTATCTTGTGGATTTTATTTTATTGGATTGTGAATATTTTATTTGAATCTTATTGTCTTCAAACCCATCTGTTGTTGAACCCAAAGTTCAATTGCAATTTGTTCTCAACCCAAACCCACTATTATTGGATCCTAACCCATTAACCCAACAATCTACTTGTATTCAATAAATACAACCCTAATACAAACCCTAAAAACACAAAATACAATTTTATAGCCGTCGATTTTGTCTCGCCTCTTTCTCTCTCCTGACATATCTCTCTCCCCGCTCAAACCCAATCATGTGCTCCTTCTCTGGCGAACCCCCAGTCGTTGACCTCCCGTTTCCCCCCTCCGGCCTTCTTCTCCGGCGACCCTCCAATTCCAACCGCGACTCCAGCCACCAGCAAACCAACTCTAGCATCGAGACCCAGCTGCTACCCCTTCCCGATCGAGACCCCAATGCCGACCAACTCCAGCATCGTCGACGTCAGCCAGGCCTGCTTGCGATGCCTCGACGCCGTCGCTCCTCGTCGACGGCAAATCCGAGCAGCCCAGCCCCACAAGCCTCCTTTGCTTGCTGACATTGCTGTTGCTATCTCTATTGTTGCTGTTTGTTTTGTGCACGAGATTTGCACGTATTTTTGTGGGTTGGTGTGTTCGTTGCTCCAGGATCCTCATCCCGTTATTCTTGGTATTCAATTTCTTCGTCCATGAGGCAAGTCACTTTCATCTTGAATTGTTATTGAATCAAATTCAAGTTTTTTTTTGAAATTCCGCAAGTAGATCCTAATCGTTTATCGTATCGTTGTATTGACTATCTTTCGTTGGGTCTATTGAGGTTTCACACGAGCTAACCCCAATATTCTTGACTTCGTGCCACTTTTGACTCCAAAGATTGAATCTTTCATCCACTCATATAGTATCGTTAATAGGGTTATGCATATAATCATCGCACAAATAATCTATCATAGTTTTATCGCTAGGTTGTATGTTTGATTGATCGATTGATGTTTAGTTGTTGTTAAAATAGTGTATGTGTGTATTATTAATTTTATTTGTCATGATATTACACCATCATGTTAATCATGAAGTTTATCGACTATTAGAATTGATATCCATCTTGTTTAATCAATTTATTTCAAAAAGATATCAAAAAATTTGTATGTTGCTTGCTGTCTAGAATTTACCTGTCATTCTTGACCCAGTAATTGATCTTAAAATAAATAACTTTCTGAATAAGAGTTGTAGCTCTACGTTTCTAGGTTCCATAATATCTTAATCGCTGAATCCCGAGTTGTGTTGCAAAAGTTATGATCGTTTTACTACTGCTATGTTTTTATTTTCATAATTTCATATTCTTGTATATTTCATGTTTAATTTATTAAAAGGTTGATCGAACAATAAAATTTTGCTCTGAAAATTTCAGAACATTAGTTAACATGCTTAGGAGTCTAATAAATATTTTTAATGAATTTAACATCGAGTTTTTACTGATTCTAAAATTATAATAACTTGATGCCGAAATTCTGTCTGAACATGAAATCTGTAAGAAATGCGGTGTTTGACCTAGCTACTGTTGTCGGAATTTGATATTTAAGTATGCATTGGAACCGTGTGGAAGTCTAGTTTCTAGAAATTCTAACAGATTCAGTTTTCGAGTTCTGAAGCAGAGGGAAATTAAATTCTTGTACAGACTACTCTTGCTATCTAGAAATTTATATTCCAGTTTTTAATAGTTTAATTATCCTATATCATTGTATTGCATGAATTGAAGTGTATATATTGCATTGCATGATCCTAAAGTCTTATTGTCACCATTCTAATTTTCCTATCTAAGTTATCATTCTATTCGTTCCCTTATTGTTACTATCGTTCATCTAATGTCTCTAGACTGCATATTGTATTGTTGGATTAATAAAAATGTTAATCAAGCTGGGGTTGAAGGGTTGAGTTAAGTAGTGGACAATATAGAGACTGTACTCGGAAGGGAGCTCGTGGTTTTTGTAATTCTTGTTTTCCATTTTGTGTATTTTTAGCTGTATTTCTCTTTTTGGCGTATTTCTCTCATTGTATCTCTTCTTGGACCATATATTGGATCTTTATTCTTCAATATATTCATTTTATTGTTTTGTCATCTTTTAATTGAGTTGTTGACTCTATTATCTCTTTTTGTTTCGTCCCTGTCTGATCGAACTATTATTGTATTTATCTTTTTATTCTATTGTTCGTGCCTATTTTATTTGTTCATTTTCGTGCCGTCTTATTTTTGTATCACCCTATTTTCCTTGTGGATTTGTCCTATTTCATAAACCCTATTCTAATTTCTACTTGAACCCATTGTTTAAACCTAATTAAAACCCTAAATACCCATTATTTACACTATAATCCACCTACAAATCCTAATACTAATTCACCTAATACCCAAAATCCCTATCCATCTTTTTCCCAAACCAATCTACATCAATTATACCCTACAACCCGGTTACTAAAGATACCCAAACCCATTTAAACCAACTCCCTACACCCGTTAACCCCTACTTACCCAAACCCATTACCCTTTTTACTCTCAGCCGTCACCACCAACTCTAAACCCTAATATAAATATCCCAACCTTTAAATACCACCATGCACCTGTTCATCCCCTAACTCAGCCGCCCCTATATTTTCCCCTTTGTCTTTCTCTCTCCCTGCCTCCCCCGTCCTTGTGCCGCTCCCGCTCAAAACCCTTTCGACCTTGCCCTGTGCCTCTCTAGCACCATCCAACGACGCTGGCCACCCCTACAGCAGCAGCAGTGATCTACAGCACCCCCATTGTTGTTCTTTCTGACGTCGACAGACAACGAGCAGCAGCACCTTGCTATCCATTGCCATCTCTCGTGCGCAGTCATGTCCCCTTAGGTGTGCGCGTGTTGGTTCGTGATTTTGCTGTCGTGGTTGTGTTCGTTGGGTTTCGTTCGTTCGTGTTCGTGGAGTTCGTGATTCGTTCGCTCGTGTTCGTGTTCCGGGAATCCGTTCCTGTTATTCTTGCTTTTGCTTCGTCAGTTTCGTCGTCCCTAAGGCAAGTGACTTGTATTCTTTTCTTTGTGTAGTACAAGTACTAAATACCGCCTGTAGTGCAGTTGTGTTATAGAGACAATTTTTGTGCGAAACCTTATTGATTTTGTCTATATTGTGTTGACCTTCCTGTAGTTGCCACATGATACTCATTACCGGAAATAACCTAGGGATGACCACTTCTTATTGTATACATGCATGTTGTTCATAACTTGTTGTATGATCTCGTATGCTTGATGTGTTGATTAGTAGTATAACTTGTTGTAGACTTGCTAAATACCTTATAACATGTTGTTTGGACATCTAGTACACCATATTTCATGTTTGGTTATGTTTTGGATGAGTTTCATGTGAACTAGTTGATTTTGTGCCTAAAGGATATTTTCTGTTTTGCCGGTTTTCCGTTTTTATTCAGTAATTTAGACTCTATTAAGGTCAGTATATGAATTTTATTTGTGAATGAGATTTGTAGAGAATTCTATCTATTTTCCAAACCTTCTAACAGATCTCAGTTTTGTTGTACGAGTTGTGAGTTATGTCTATTTTACTACAGAGGTGTAGAGAGATTTCCATATTTTATTTTCTATGAATTCTGAAGTGTAATCTAATTTTATTATGATGTTAAAAGTATTATTTTGATCCAATATTTTTCACAGTACAACTATATTTGATTGGGATTAACCCTAAACTTTTTCGGATTTATTTGATGAGCTTTACAAACGGTTCTATGTTTCCAAACAATTACTATACATGCAGAATTTTCATACTGTTCAGTAAAGAACCTGATTTTCGAGCTAATTTTAATTGCTGTTTGTAAAATATTTGTGAAATGAAAGTTAGCCTACTGTATCTAGTTTATCAAACTTTTGATGGATTTGGATTTCGATTTATGGTTTGTGAGATATTGCTATTTTTGTACTGCAGTGTTTATAATTCTAGATTTACAAAACGACCGCATCTTGATGTTTTCTGATTTTTGTTAACTAAACTATTTATATTGAAAAATTATGAAGCTTTATATTATGATTCTAAACATATAGGGGAATAACCCAGATTTTTTTTGGATTTAATTAATGAGCTTTCATGTTGTTTTCCTGACTTTGAATACAATCTTCAGATTTCTTGCTGAACACGTTTTCTTGTTTCAATTCAGTTTTGCCTCATATTTTTGTAAAATACTATATGACTTATAAATATTTTATGGATTCGGCCAAAGTCTATTTTTCATATTCTTCGACGAATTCAAATTTGCATGTTTGTAGCAATGAGAATTCCAGTTTTAGTACAGTACTGTCTTGTTGTGCTGAACTTGGATTTTCGTTGTTCTATCCTGTTATGAGTTATCTTTCACCTGTACATGTTTGTCTTTCATCATGTACCTATTACCAGTTTATGCCATGAAATTCTTACTCTTTTTGTGACACGTCCATGCATGTTTGATAATAATAACAAAATAACCAAGTCGGGGTTAAGGAAAAGATATAGTAGTGGAAAATATAGAAATGTGTACTGAGAAGAGGACCCGTGTCCTGCCTGTTACGTGTTCATGACTATATGATTCACGATCCTATTACCTGACTGCACGCTTCGCTATAGGAAGGTGTACTCTGAAGGGAACCACTAGGTTCTACCTGTACCTATTTACCTAATTACCTGACTGCATACTTCCCTATAGGAAGGTGTACTCGGAAGAGAACCACTAGGTTCTACCTGTTCCTATTTTTCCTGTTATCCTAATCCCTGAGTACACTGCCCTATGGACTCCACTACGAAATCTAAACAAAACTGTTTGAATGTAGCAACCATGTAGTAAAAACCTGGGATGCATGAAGTGCTACCTAGATAGTAATTATACAAGACTTGACATAACCTGATACCTGTTACATGATTACCTGTACCTGTATACCTGTTTACCTGTACCTAATTACCTGTATACCTGTTATATATTTACCTGTTTACCTGTTCATCTGTATACCTATTTACATGCTTGCTTGACACTTGATACATGCTACCTGTACCTGTTAGTATATCATGTTACTTGATTCTTGTTAGTTATCCTGTTCTGTTGTTATGCTTATACCATGCTGTTTATTCCTGCTGTTATTTTGTATTTGTTAATCTTTTTTCCATGTACTTGTATCCTGCACTATAAGCGGCCCGTAACTTGCATTAACGGGAGTTTTTTTTCCCTCTTTCTGCAATATATTAATTACAGACCAAGGTGACTAGCTGCCAGATGGAGTTGGTGATATGAGGTATTAGTGCTGGAGTTTTGCATTTATTATTTTTATTTTTGTTGCCTAATTTGGAACATTTGTATCTGTACTTGGATTTATTTGTATTTGGGCAATGTGACTCAGGATATTGACTTGTCCAAATTTGATTTATTTGAGATTATAATATTTTGGTTTCAAGTAAATTTCTATTGGTATATTTGATTCGATTATGCATACTTGGTTGATTTCTTTTGCTTCTGACTCTAATTATTCCAGTAAGATGTTGTTATGATTCTGAACAGCTTATGGATGATGAAAATCATTCACTAGGCTTAGTCACGTATCCGTATTCTGTATTCTCTTTTTGGGAAGTGGAGCGTGACAAGGTTTTTAGTGGTATCAGAGTCAGGTTTGGCTAATGTATTAGTTGGCTAATATATTAGACAAGCTTGACTCGAACTGGGATCGGCTCAACATTTCACCAACCATGCATGCATAAATGAATTATTATCAACTTTGATCTGGATGCTAATTGTTTTTCATTTTGTGCAGACTATGGCTCGTAGAGGTTTTACTTCTCGTCCCCAGGAGATCAACCTTGGATTGAGGCCGGTCACCACTGTGCTTGAGCTCTTGATCAATACGCAGTATAACTACAGTGACTTGGTGATAGATACTTTGGAAGCTGCTCGGGTTCTGCTGCCTGCTGTGCCTATGCAAGCAGCTCTTCCTCTCCATCCAGATACAGTCACGGACTTCATGAGGCTAGCATCTCGACAGGTTTTCAGGCACTAAGATGCCTTTGGAGGTTGAACAGTGGTTGATCCGGACCTAGCAACTGTTTTTGGTAGCTAGAGTGGCAGATGCTGATAGAGTGGATCTGGTAGCCATCTAGCTGGTGGATCTAGCTCATATTTGGTGGAGGTCCGAGTCTGAAAGGCTCGAACGACCGATCACTTGGGCCACTTTCACTAAGGACTTTTTCGAGAAGTTCTTCCCTAACATCACTAGAGTTGAGATGGAGCAACAATTCTTGGCCCTAAAACAGGTTGGTCATTGTTCTATTCTTGGAATTTTGTTACATATTTTCCACAAAATGTTGTAACATGAGACTTTCTTAAAACAGGGCTCCAGGTCTGTGGATGAGTATGCAGCTGAATTTACAAGGCCACCGCTTCCAGCTAGGGGTCCCGTTCAGTAGGTTGCCATAGATCATGGTCCAGTTAGGCCACCGCTTCCTCCACAATACCAGATTGTCGGTCAGAGAACCGCCGTTCGAAGGAGAGGTCAGGATTTCAACCTGACTGCTGCAAAGGCTGAGTCAGCTGAGGGTGTTGTTGCAGGTATATTTTGTTTTTATTGTTTTGTTGTTTTATTATACTTCTCTTTTGCTTCTTTCATTCTCTTGCATTTGTTTCTTTCATATTATCTTTCTGCATTTTGTTTTTCCTCACCCTTGTTCACCCATTCTTTTTCTCTATCTCTTTTGATTCTATCTTAGGTATTGTCCTTGTTTGCCTTTTCCCTGCTCATGTTCTTTTTTATTCTGGGGCAACCCATTCTTTTGTCTCCTCTTAATTTGTGGCTCACCATCAGTTGGAGTGTAGCAACATGTCAGAGGCTTGGAACATTGTGACAGGTGGTGGAATTGTCATTTGTTCCCGGGAGTGTAAGCAGTGTCTCGTGATTATTGGTAGCGCAGATTTCAAGGCCAATCTGATTATAATTGGGAATTCAGGATTCGACGTTATTCTCGGTATGGATTGGTTTGGTGAATCCCATGCCATTATTGATTGTCGTATCAAGAAAGTTGTGTTCCGGATCCCAAATCGTACGGATTTTAAGTTCCATGTCGGGGAGATGTTCCTTGGCTGAGCTGCAGTTGATCAAGAGGTTTGTGCGATGGAATTGCATTCAGGCTGTGAGGTTGCGCCTCTAGTAGTTCGGGATTTCCTGGATGTTTTTCCAGAGGAATTGCCTGGCTTATCCCTAATAGGAATGTGGAGTTCGGTATTGAAGTTCAGCTGGGTACTGTGCCTATATCGAAGAGTCCCTATAGGATGGCATCGGTTGAGTTAACAGACCTTAAGGTGCAGATTCAGAAGTTGCTTAATTTGGGATTCATCAGACCCAGTGTTTCGCCTTGGGGTGCTCAGTCCCTTTTGTCAACAAGAAGGATGGTAGTCATCGACTGTGCGTGGATTATTGGGAACTAAACAGTGTTACTGTGAAGAACCGGTATCTGTTGCCCAGGATCGATGATTTATTTGATCAGTTGAGTGGAGCTTCCGTTTTCTCGAAGTTAGATCTTCATTCTGGGTATCGTCAAGTCAAAGTGAAGGCGACTGATGTACAGAAGACTGCATTTAGGACCAGATATGGACACTATGAGTATCTTGTTATGCCGTTCGGGGTCACGAACGCGCCAGCTGTATTCATGAGTATTATGAACCGAGTCTTTTCTCAGTTCTTGGATAGATTTGTGGGGTTCTTCATTGATGACATTTTGGTGTATTCTCAGAATTAGGAAGATCATGCTGAGCATCTTAGAGTGGTTCTGCAGACTTTGAGAGAGAATCAGCTCTATGGAAAATTTCAGCAAGTGCGAGTTTTGGCTCGACAGGGTTTCTTTCTTGGGGCACATCATCTCGGGCGATGGTATTTCTGTGGATCCGGCCAAGGTTGAGGCTGTGAAGGATTGGCCTGTTCCTAAGTCAGTTTCGGAGGTCAGGAGTTTTCTTTTGCTGCGATTCTTCCTGAATAGACTCGATTCTTAGCTGGCTATTATCGGAAATTCGTCAAAGATTTTTTGAAGATAGCAGGGCCATTGACTAAGCAGACTGGGATGGATCAGAAGTTCTGTTGGTCTGAAGCTTGTAGTGAGGCATTCGCTGAGTTGAAGAGCAGTTTGACGTCAGCGCCAGTGTTGACTATTCCATATGGTTCAGGCAGATTTGTAATTCACTGTGATGCTTCTGGTAAGGGTCTTGGGGCAGTTCTGATGCAGAAGGGCCGAGTCGTTGCGTATGCTTCGAGGCAGTTGAGGCCGCATGAGAAGAACTATCCGACTCATGACTTGGAGTTAGCGGTAGTGATCTATGCTTTGAAGCTATAGAGATATTATTTACTTGGGGACCGAGTGGAGATCTTTTCAGACCACAAAAGTTTCAAGTACGTCTTCACCCAGAAGTAGTTAAACATGAGGCAAGGCGTTGGTTAGAACTTATGGCTGATTATGATATCAGTTTGCAATACCATCCTAGTAAAGTAAACTTGGTGCCAGATGCTTTGAGCAGGAGACTGGCATTTATGTTCCTAACTCAGCAGAGGGATCTGATTGAGCAGATGCGAAGGTTGGGGTTGGATGTTTTGTTGCCGAGTTCTGATCAGAGTTGTTTGATGCTCCAGTTTTAGTCGTATCTTGTTGATCAGATCAAAGAGGCGCAGGCTGGTGATGCGCAGTTGCAGGGTTTTCGAGCTAAGGTTGAGTCTGGGTCCAGAATGGATATGGTTATTCACGCTAATGGATCTCTTCATTTTGGGTCCAGGTTATGTGTCCCGAAGGGTGAAGTTTGTTAGAGGTTGCTTGAGGAAGCCCACCAGTCTTCGTATTCTATCCATCCTGGCGGTACTCAGATGTATCGGGATTTGAAGCTTCATTTCTGGTGGCATGGTATGAAGAGGGATGTGGCTCTGTTTGTTTCTCAGTGTTTGATCTGCCAGCAGGTTAAGGCAGCATCAGAGGACCGCCGGACTTCTTCAACCGCTTCCTATTTCAGAGTGGAAGTGGGAACATATCACTATGGATTTTGTGACCGCTTTGCCGAGGAGACCTTAGGGTCATAATGCCATTTGGGTGATTGTCGACCGTTTGACGAAGAGTGCTCACTTCATTCCTTTTCATGTCGGACAGTCTACTGAGAGCCTAGCTGAGAAGTACCTGCAAGAGACTGTCAGACTTCATGGGGTTCCAGTCAGTATTGTATCTGATCGGGATACGAGATTCAGATCTCAGTTTTGGGAGAGTCTTCAAAATAGTTTGGGGAGCAAATTAAAGTTGTAACACCCCGAATTCCAAATAAGACTGAATTCGAAGTTCCACAGGATCTTTACATTTCATTTTGTACAATTTTACAAGGAATTTTAAACTTTTATTTACAACAAAGTCTTTTACATCAACACGCAGCGAAATAAATAAAATAGAACAATGATAAATGTACAACTGTAACAACTGTAGCATTTAAGTAATCATCAGCAACAAATTCATCTTTATATCTTCTTATAAACTCCAAGTTCTGCATATGAAACTATGGGCACGTCAGTTGCTTACAACCGAATCGCTATGCCGAACAAGTATAACAATTCTTAAATACTTTAACAAACACAAACTTGATCACAAACAAAGCTAAAGCGGGACTATCCTATTGATGTCGTGGGTGTTGTGCACTTAATCCTTAATGCAGTTATTTATATTACATGACACTAATGCACACTTGTTCGGATTCTATGCATCCCATACTACATAGGTCCGAGGGCAAGCCCTTAATCATACTTCATCTTGTAGGGTTCGATCCTTCGTCATGAATTAAACTACTACGGTAAGTATCCTAAATGTTCTATGAGTTACGAGCCCATGTCCAGATAGCCTGGAGGGAAATCCCACGTCATGACATGATGCATCGTGCAGAACCTGTGGACAATTCAGCCTCCGTCATGGGACAATGGCACTACCCGTAGTCACCAAACACCCTACAAGCGTCGTTTGTGGTACGAAATACTAGAGATGTATCCACGTCATGACATGACGCATCATGTAGACAGCTTGTGAATACTCTCACATCGTAGCTCCGAGGCCCTCATACTCGTGTTTTTCTCCTACTTTCATCACATCTTCGTTATGGTGTAGTCCTTACAATTTTAGTTTGTTTTAAAAGAAAATCATCACAACCTAGAGCTAGCTTACCCTACCGGACTTAAACCAAAACAAAAGAGACAGTCAGCCTACCTGGCTACTTCTCAAGAGATGCTCAACCCAAGCTGGTTAGCTCTCAAATCATAAATAAAACTACCGGTCACTAGGGTCTCGCCTAGCCTCTAGATTCCAACAACTATCTCTTTTTAGAGATCAACAATAAGTCATTCAATCTCAAATAATATTTCATTTCTTTTATTCATAAACTCTTTCTCAAAGAGAAACATTTTCCTTATAAACTTCTAACATAAAGTATCTCAATCACATGAAATAATTTAATTCAACCTCTTTTAACAATTAATCACATATAACCTTGTATATATTTCGAATAATCTTTAAATCACATGTTAATAGCCATAAAATCTCATTAGGAAGAATCTAAATGCATTCCCAATTTTCATATCTCTGTAATTATACAAGAGTCACATTTTTTAATAAAAATAACTTCTTATTCTTTTAATCGAATAAACTCGAGTTCTTTACAATGAAATCCCCTTTTAATCTCACAAAATATATCCAAATATTGTAGAAATAATTTTCATAAAGTCTAAACAACTTTAGAAAATTATATAGGAATTTTCCCAATTTTATTTTAACTTAAAAACTCAATAAAACACAAAAAAAATAAAAAGAAACAAAGTGGTAAGGTTGGGATTCGAACTCAGGACCTCTGAGCCCAACCCGCCATGAAAGGTAACAGTTTTAAAACACACCCAATGAGCAGAATGGCCACAGTGACTAGTTGTCACGTGAAGGACTTATTTTATACATAAGTTCTGGCTCTCGGTATTTAAGTAAAAATCAGATTTTAGGAAAACAAAGTCTCTGTCGATACTCAAACCCAGGCCCATTGGCTCTGCCGAGCTACAATAATGTTTTTAAAACGCACCCGAAGACCAGTGAAGCCAAGTGACTGACTGTCGCAAAACAAGTTGGGTTCCTTATACTCCAACTCTTTGTTTGTTACTAAAATTTCATAATTTCAAACTCTTAAACTCTTTTTCTCTCTAATTTATTTCATGAACATTTCTAGATTACTGATATTATGAATTAGCAACATAATAGTAAATGAATTAGCAACATAATAGTAATTGAAAATTATTATTTTGACCTAGTTTGTATTCTCTGTCTACAATTTCGATATTTAAAAACAACCATGATTCTTACCACATTTAGCACCAAAATTATCACATGAGTTTGTTTACTTGTTTTCTTTTATTTCTACAACATTTTTAGAACATAATCTCATTTATCATACTAGTGTCACATTAATTAATATAGCATATAACCAATGTTTCAATTAACCAACTAGCCATTTACAAACATACATTCTACATCTAGCATGGTTCAAAATTTACATTTTCATAGCAACATGATAATTCTAATGTAATAATCACATTTCATAGCAACATGAATGATAGTATAAATTTAACAACTCATACTACATCTACTAAAAATTACTTAAGCATCATACTCCTAATTAGAAATGATTTAAGAAACACCCACCCAAAATGTGATGTATCCAAATGAACTCCTAGAATTAGAAGCTCTAGAAACTCTGATTTGCATCCTCAAATTTTGCGAGCAAGAAAAACTCCCCAATACTTCATTTCGGCTACAAGAACAACAAGCACCCAAATCCTTCATTTCGGCCTGGGCAAAATAGTGAAGGCAATCTCACTCATTATATACATATATATATATATATATATATATATATAGTAAGATATGGTATAGATATAGATAGGTGGGTAGGTGGAGAAGGACAAGAGATTATGCTGACCTTCTCAGAAATGCACAGAGAGCAAGAAAGAGGAAAGAAAAGATGGGAGAGAAAGGTATTCATGAATGTGTGTGTGTATATATATATATATATATACACACACCAATGGAGAAAGCAAAAAGGGGGACTTTTGCTGGATGTTATGGCTGATGGGAAATTCGGCAGAGGAAGAAGGAAGGAGATTGAATGAGAGAAGGTGAAGGTATTAGGAGTATTTTATAAAAAGATTTAGGTGATGGTTATAATAACTACTCCCCATGAACACCACCCACTCATCCGCTCACAATTTCAAAATTTGTGTCCCCCCCCCCCTCAAAAAAAAAAGAAAACAGCTGGCCTACTCTTGTGTGTGCACATTGCACGTGTGCACGTGCACGTGCTTTGTGTACACTACAAAATAAATTATTTATTTAATTTAAAACATGTGTTTATATATGTAATATATACATAAAATTAACTTAAAAATTATACTTTTCATACACGAATAAAATATAGAAACATATTTTATGAAATTCATTTCGGAAAAAGATACGCCCAAATACGCGCACCGATACACGTGCGTCGCACGTAAAAATACCGAAATACAAAATCGACCTTATTAACAGAAAATTATTAAGAAAATATATATTTAGTAATTTTAAATATTTATAGCGTAATCGCTACGTATATGGAAAACACATGCATTACACGTATAAAAATATTTTAATCAAATAAGAGAAAACGAATTTCCATTTTATAAAATAGATTTGAATACCGAAAATAAATAATTGAAGCACAGAAATATCACACGTAGCGGTGGAAAAATATATAATCGGTACGTGCACCGATAATACGTAAAAATCACGTAAAAACACAGAGATTGAAATGTTGCATTTGAGTTGACTCAAATAGAATAAAATCAATACAGGAAATGCATAAATATTTGGAATCCAAAATAAATAGTGAAATACGTTATAAATAATACCTGTAACGGTACAAAATACACGTGCGTAACACACGAGGGCAAAATTATCATTTTCAATTTTGCAGGGTGTTACAAAAGTATAGTACAACTTTTCATTCCTAGACTGATGGATAGTCAGAGAAGATCATCCAGATTCTTGAGGACATGTTGAGGTCCTGTATGCTGCAGTACGGTGGATCATGGGAGGACCATTTGCATCTCGTAGAGTTTTCGTACATTAACAACTTCCAGGCCAGTCTTAAAGTTGTATCGTTCGAGGTACTTTATGGGCAAAAGTACAGATCACCAGTGTGATGGGATGACATTGGTGAGAGGAAGTTATTGGGACCAGAGTTGATCACCAGGACAGTTGATGCGGTGGTTCAGATCAGGAAGCACTTGCAGGCAACTCAGGATAGGCAGAGGCGATGGGCTGATGTCCATCGGAGAGCTTTGGAGTTTGGGGTTGGTGAACATGTTTTTCTAAAGGTATCGCCTTGGCGCGGTGTCATTCAGTTTGGTGGTGGGGGCAAGCTTCGCCCTAGGTTTGTTGAATCATTTGATATTGTGGAGCAAGTAGGCAAGGTAGCCTATCGTCTTGCATTGCCGCCAGCTTTATCAGGAGTGTACGATTTTTTCCGTGTCTCACAACTCAAGAGATATATCTGAGATGAGAGCCACGTGATCGACTATTCTGAGTTGACCGTTCGGCCGGATTTGACTTGTGAGATTTTGCCAGTTGCTATTGTGGATCGGCGGGGAAAGTGCTTAAGAACAAGGTCATCAAGCTGGTTCATGTTTCTGGGAATCCTCACTCGCTCGGTGAGTCAACTTGGGAGTTGGAGGAGGAGATTCAGCAGAAGTTTTCTCATTTGTTTGAGTAGTTTTTATTTTGTTCTTTCTTTTCTTTTTGGGGTTACCCTATGTATCTTCTGGTTGAATTTCGAGAACGAAATTCTTCATGTTAGGTGGGTAAGATTTGTAACCCCTATTTTCCATTTTTTTATATTTTTGGTTGTATTTTTCTTTTTGGTGTATCTCTCATTGAATCTCTTCTTGGACCGTATATTGGATATTTATTCTTCAATATATTCATTTTATCATTTTGGCAACTTTTAATTGAGTTCTTGACTCTATTATCTTTTTTTGTTTCGTCCCTGTCTGATCGAACTATTATTGTATTTATCATTTTTATTCTATTGTTCGTGCCTATTTTATTTGTTCATTTTCGTACCTCCTTATTTTTGTATCACCCTATTTTCCTTGTGGATGTGTCCTATTTCTTAAACCCTATTCTAATTTCTACTTGAACCCATTGTGTAAACCTAATTAAAACCAGAATACCCATTATTTACACTATAATCCACCTGCAAATCCTAATACTAATTCACCTAATACCCAAAATCCCTATCCATCTTTTTCCCAAACCAATCTGCATCAATTATACCCTATAACCCGGTTACTAAAGATACCCAAACCCATTTAAACTACTCCCTACACCTGTTAACCCCTACTTACCTAAACTCCTTACCCTTTTTACACTCAGCTGTCACCACCAACTCTAAACCCTAATATATATATATATATATATATATATATATATATATATATATATATATATAATTTTTTCCCAAACCGTTAAATACCCCCATGCACCTGTTCATCCCTTAACTCAGCCGCCTCTATATCTTTCCCTTCGTCTTTCTCTCTCCCTGCCTACCCTGTCCTTGTGCCGCTCTCGCTCAAAACCCTCCCAACCTTGCCTTGTGCCTCTCTGTCGCACCATCCAACGACGCTGGCCACCCCCACAATAGAGCAGCGATCTGCAACACCCCTGTCACTGTTCTCTCCGACACAGACAGACAGTGAGCAGCAGCACCTTGCCATCCATTGCCGTCTCTCTTGCACAGCCGTGTCCCCTTGGGTGTGTGTTTTGGTCCGTGCTTTTTGTGTCGTGGTTGTGTTCGTTGGGTTTCGTTCGTTTGTGTGTTCGTGGAGTACGTGATTCGTTCGCTCGTGTTTGTGTCCCAAGAATCTGTTCTTGTTATTCTTGCTTTTGCTTCGTCGGTTTCGTCATCCCTAAGGCAAGTAACTTGTATTCTTTTCTTTGTGTAAGACAATTACTAAATACCGTCTGTAGGGTAGTTGTGTTCTAGAGACAATTCTTGTGCCAAATCTTTGTTGATCTTGTTTATATTGTGTTGACCCGCCCGTAGTTGCCACATGACACTCATGACATGAAATAACCTAGGGATGACCATTCTTGTTGTATATATGCATGTTGTTCATGACTTATTGCATGATCTCGTATGCTTGATGTGTTGATTAGTAGTATGACTTGTTGTATGATCTCGTATGCTTGATGTGTTGATTAGTAGTATAACTTTGTTGTAGACTTGCTAAATACTCTATACCATGTTTTTTGGACATCTAGTACACCATATTTCATGTTTGTTTATGTTTTGGATGAGCTTCATGTGAACTAGTTGATTTTGTGCATGAAGAATATTTTCTGTTTTGTTGGTTTTCCATTTTTGTTCAGTAATTTAGACCCTATTAAGGTCAGTATATGAATTTTATTTGTGAATGATAGTTGTAGAGAATTCTATCTATTTTCCAACCCTTCTGATAGATCTCAGTTTTGTTTTACGAGTTGTGAGTTATGTCTATTTTACTACAGAGGTATAGAGAGATTTCCAGATTTTGTTTTCTATGAATTCTGAAGAGTAATCTATTTTTATTATGATGTTAAAAATATTATTTTGATCCAAAATTTTGCATAGTACAACTATACTTGATTGGGAATAACCCTGAATTTTTGTGGATTTATTTGATGAATTTTACAAACCATTCTATGTTTCCAAACAATTACTATACATGCAGAATTTTCATACTGTTCAGTAAAGAACCTGATTTTCGACCTAATTCTACTTGTTGTTTGTAAAATATTTGTGAATATGAAAGTTAGCCTACTGTATCTAGTTTCTCAACCTTTTGACGGATTTGGATTTTGATTTATGGTTTGTGAAATATTGCTATTTTCGTACTGCAGTGTTTATAATTCCAGATTTACAAAACTACCGTATCTTGATATTTTCTGATTTTTGTTAACTAAACTCTTTATATTGAAAAATTATGAAACATTATATTATTATGCTAATATAGGGGAATATCCCAGATTTTTTATGGATTTAATTAATGAGTTTTCATGCTGTTTTCCTGACTTTGAATACAATCTTCTGATTTCTGGCTGAACACGTTCTATAGTTTCAATTCAGTTTTGACTCATGTTTTTTTGAAAATACTATATGACTTATATATACTTTCTGGATTCTTCCGGAAGTCTATTTTTCAGGTTCTTCGATGGATTCATATTTGCATGTTTTTAGTAACGGGAATTCCAGTTTTAGTGTAGTACTGTCTTGCTGTCCTAAACTTGGATTTTCGTTGTTCTATCCTATTAGGACTTATCTTTCACTTGTGTATGTTTTTCTTTCATCTTGTACCTGTTACCTGTTTATGCCATGATACTCTTACTCTTTTTTGTGACACATCCATGCTTGTTTGATAATAATAACAAAATAACCAAGCCGGTGTTAGGGGAAAGATATAGTAGTGGAAAATATAGAAATGTGTACTGAGAAGAGGACCCGTGTACTGCATGTTACATGTTCATGACTACATGATTCACGATCTGGTTACCTGACTGCACGCTTTCCTATAGGAAGGTGTACTCGGAAGGGAACCACTAGGTTCTGCCTATACCTGTTTACCTAATTACCTGACTGCATACTTTCCTTTAGGAAGGTGTACTCGGAAGAGAACCACTAGGTTCTACATGTTCCTGTTTTTCCTGTTATCCTGATCCCTGAGTACACTGCCCTATGGAATCCACTGCGAAATCTAAATGAAACTGTTTGAATGTAGAAACCATGTAGTAAAAACCTGGGATGCATGAAGTGCTACCAAGATAGTAATAATACAAGACTTGACATAACCTGATACCTGTTACATGATTACCTATACCTGTATACCTGTACCTGGTTACCTGTATACCCGTTACATGTTTAACTGTTTACCTGTTCATTTGTATACCTGTTTACATGCTTGCTTGACACTTGATACATGCTACTTGTACCTGTTAGTATATCATGTTACATGATTCATGTTAGTTATCTTGTTCTGTTGATATGCTTATACCATGCTATTTATTCCTACTGTTATTTTGTATTTATTATTCTTTTTCCCATGTATGTAT
Source organism: Hemerocallis citrina (assembly GCA_017893485.1). Taxonomy (NCBI): domain Eukaryota; kingdom Viridiplantae; phylum Streptophyta; class Magnoliopsida; order Asparagales; family Asphodelaceae; genus Hemerocallis; species Hemerocallis citrina. Next base: position 155,111,480 of record CM030362.1, read on the forward strand.
CATGCACTACAAGCGGCTCGTAACTTGCATTGACGGGAGTTTGTTTAATTTTTTCCTCTTTCTGCAATTTATTAATTGCAGACCAGGGTGACCAGCTGCCAAATGGAGTTGGTGATATGAGATATTAGTGCTGGAGTTTTGCATTTATTATTATTATTTTTGTTGCATAATTTGGAACAATTGTATCTGTACTTGGATTTATTTGTATTTGGGCAATGTGACCCAGGATATTGACATGTCCAGATTTGATTTATTTGAGATTATAATATTTTGGTTTCAAGTAAATTTCTGTTGGTATATTTGATTCGATTATGCATACTTGGTTGATTTCTTTTGCTTCCGACTCTGATTATTCCTATAAGATGTTGTAAAGATTCTGAACAGCTTATGGATGATGAAAATCATTCGTTGGGCTTAGTCACGTATCCGTATTCTATATTCTCTTTTTGGGAAGCGGGGCATGACAGTTTTTCTACAATCACTGAATGACTGAATGACTGAATAACTGGATAACTGCATTTTGTTCCATGGATATTGATACTGAATAACTGAATACTGAAGAGAATCGTTTATATGGTTTCTTGAATACATGAACTATAAAATCCACCACAAGTCTAAACGTAACTTGTTTGTATGTAGCAACCATGTGGTAAATAAATGTGACACATGAAGTGCTACATTATTAAGAATTAAAATGATTAATAGACTTAAGAATTGACACGGTATTGACACTGCATATTGTACATCATTTTTCCTATTGATATCGAATAGTGTCTAAGCGTTATTGATATTTACCATTGAATATTATTATCGATTGTTGCATCATTGTTTATACCAATTGCATCGATTATCGTGATATTGATTATTGCTATCGTACCCTGTTATTGATTCCTATTGACCCTTTGAATTCATTGTTATATCGTTATTTCATTATTTTTTGCTTTCTCTACTTGCTGTCCATGATTTGCTCTAAGGAAAAAAATTCTCCTTTTTTTAGATGAATTGTTTACATGTATTGATGGAGAATTGCCTAATGGAGTTGGAGAACAACATTGGTGAAGGAATTGATAGCATCGCCGCTTAATAAATTATTGTTTTGTCGTGAAGACTTAATTATTGGACTATTGTTATTTCAATGTATTGTGGGCTCATGACCCAGATTTTATTATTTGGTTCCAGACGTTGGTTTACTGTATTTGGATATTTCATATTGCTTCATTCCAAGTATTATTGTTCATGAGATTATTATTATTACCTGCATAATTGTTCTGTATTGATTATATTGTTGAGTTGATTAGATAAACAGCTTATGGGTGGCGTTAGTCATTCGCTGGGCCAATATTATGTACCCGTTCCGTATTTTTGGGAAGCAAGGCTGACAAGATTTTTAGTGGTATCAGAGCCTGGGTTTGGATAATATATCAGCCAAACGTGACTAACGAAAGGAAGTTTGGCTTTGACTGATATATTAGTCAGATTTGGGTTTTACCGGTTTGACTCAACAGTATGTGCAATACAGAAATCACATAAATAATTGATAACCAACAGTCTGCATATTAGTCTTTCTTTTTTGGGTCCCTTCATATTCAATTCTTTGATTCCTTGTTTCGTTCTGTTTTTACAGTCGTCCTTATTCATTGGTTTCTTATTAGGTATGATTGCATTCTTTTCGTACCCATATTCTTTAGATACCGGTGTCATCCGTTCTTCTTCTTTCTGCTTGATTCGTCGTTCGGCATCGCTTGATCTGGGACGACATGTCAGCGGCTTGGAACATCATCAAGGGAGGAAGTGTCGTCTTTTGCTCCAAGAGGTGCGTGCAGAGTCCCACAATCCCAAGATGTGTTCAGAATCTGAAGTTGCCAGGAGTTCGAACTTCATGCTAGAGATATGCCATTTGGACGTGTCAAGGAAATGGTGAGCCACGAGGCAGATTGCTGGAGTTAATTAAAGCTGGTGATGGATTTCACTATCATAGTGGCGCTGGGGAAGCGTGGTGGTCCATAACCCACATGTCCCAGAATTCTCTTGTTGTTTCTCCTTCTTTGCACTGTTTACTTCCTTGTTCATTCATTTGCATTTGTTATCATTCATTGAATCTCAACATCATTCTAGATCACTCCATTCTTATCCATGTTCTTTCTTATTCTGGTGTTGCCACCATTTTGTCTTTTCCCTTTATTCTTTGTTTTGTTATCCCATCAGTTTGCTTTTGCCTTGTCCTACGTACCGCCTGAGAATATTTCGAGGATGAAATTTAGTTGTAAGGTGGGTATGATTGTAACCCCCATTTCTGGCAGTAAGTATTTTCCGTGTATTTGTCTATAATTTGATTTTTATGAATTTATTTTGTGCTAAATTCGTTTCGAATATTTTATTAAAGTGTTTTTTTATAGAAAATTTTATCCATTTCGAATAATGGTGTATTTTGATCTTATTTCCTATGTCTTATTGATCGACTATTTATATTTGAGCCTAAAACAAATATATTATTATTATTGGATTATTTTAATAAAATTGTTAAACGTACATACTATTTTATTGTTATTGTTATGATTATTAATTGTTATTTCTGATTATCTATTTTTAATTCAACTGTTGAATTATTTAATTATTATACTCGATCTGATTTTCTTGGCGAATTCCAAGTTATTTTCAAGCCCAATTGATATTCTTTTCATTTGTATTATTTATTTATCTAATTGGATTTAAATTTTCGTTCATGAACTATTTTCTCTTTTGTTGAGCTATCTATCTTGTGCATTCTATTTTATTGGATTGTGGATATTTTATTTCAACCCTATTGTCTTCAAACCCATCTCTTGTTGAACCCAAAGCCCAATTGCAATTTGTTTTCAACCCAAACCCACTATTATTGGATCCTAACCCATTAACCCAACAATCTACTTGTATTCTATAAATACAACCCTAATACAAACCCTAAAAACACAAAATACAATTTATAGTTGTCAATTTTCTCTCTCCTCTTTCTCTCTCCTGGCTTTTCTCTCTCCCCGCTCAAACCCAATCCGTGCTCCTTCTCCAGCGAACCCCCAGTCGTCGACCTCCCGTTTTCCCCCTCCGGCCTTCTTCTTCGGTGACCCTCCAATTCCAACCGCGACCCCAGCCACCAGCAAACCCCAACTACCCCGCTGCTTCCCCTTCCCGATCGAGACCCCGATGCCGACCAACTCCAGCCTCGTCGTCGTCAACCAGGCCTCCTGCGATGCCTCCCCCGATGCTGTCGCTCCTCATCGACATCAAATCCGAGCAGCCAGACCCGCAAGCCTCCTTTGCTTGCTAACATTATTGTTGCTGTCTCTATTGTTGCTATTTGTTTTGTGCACGGGATTTGCACGTATTTTTGTGGGTTCGTGTGTTCATTGCTCCGGGATCCTCATCCCGTTATTCTTGGTATTCAATTTCTTCGTCCATAAGGCAAGTCACTTTCATCTTGAATTGTTATTGAATCAAATTGAAGTTTTTTTTTTGAAATCCCGTAATTAGATTATAATCGTTTATCGTATTGTTGTATTGACTATCTTTCGTTGGGCCTATTGAGGATTTATACGAGCTAACCCCAATATTCTTAACTTTGTGTCACGTTTGACTCCAAATATTGAATCTTTCATGCACTCATGTAGTATCGTTAATAGGGTTATGCATATAATCATCGCACAAATATTCTATCGTAGTTTTATTGCTAGGTTGTATGTTTGAATGATCGATTGATGTTTGGTTGCTGTTAAAATAGTATATGTGTGTATTCCTAATTTTATTTATCATGTTATTACACCCATCATGTTGATCATGAAGTTTATCGACTATTAGAATTGATACCCATCATATTTAATAAATTTATTTCAAGAAAATATCGAAAAATCTGTATGTTGCTTGTTGTCTGGAATTAACCTGCCATTTTTGACCCAGTAATTGATATTAAAATAAATAACTTTCTGAATAAGAGTTGTAGCCCTACGTTTCTAGTTTCCAGAATATATTGAATTGCTGAATTCCGAGTTGTGTAGCAAAAGTTATGATCATTTTACTACGGCTATGTTTTTATTTCCAGAATTTCAGATTCTTATAAGTTTTATGTTTAATCTATTAAAAGGTTGATCTAACAATAAAATATTGCTCTGAAAATTTTCAGAACATTAGTTAACATGCTTAGGAGTTTAATAAATATTTTTAATGAATTTGATATCGAGTTCTTATTGATTCTAAAATTGTAATAACTTGATACTAAAATTCTGCCTGAACATAAAATCTATAAGGAACGCTATGTTTGACCTAGGTACTGTTGTCAGATTTTGATCTTTAAATATGCGTTGGAACCGTGTGGAAATCTAGTTTCTAGAAATTCTGACAGATTCAGTTTTTCGAGTTCTGAAGCAACGGTAAATTGTATTTTTCTACAGACAACTCTTGTTGTCCAGAATTTTATATTCCAGTTTTTAATAGTTTAATTATCCTATATCATTGTATTGCATGAATTGAAGTGTATATATTGCATTGCATAATCCTTTGCATGATCCTAAATTCTTATTGTCACCATTCTAATTTTCCTATCTAAGTTATCATCCTATTGTTCCCTTATTGATACTATCGTTCCCTTATTGTTACTATCGTTCATCTAATGTGTCTAGATTGCATATTGTATTGTTGCATTAATAAATTTGTTAATCAAGCTGGGATTTAAGGGTTGACTTAAGTTATGGACAATATAGAGACTGGACTCGGAAGGGAGCTCATGGTTTCCCTCAAATCACTGAATGATTACATGACTGAATGACTGAATAACTGGATAACTGCATATTGTTCCATGGATATTGAACTGAATAACTAAATGACTGAATAACTAAATATTGAAGAGAACGTTTATATGGTTTCTCGAGTACATTAACTATAAAATGTACCACTATGTCTAAATGAAACTTGTTTGTATGTGGCAACCATGTGGTAAATAAATGGGATGCAGGAAATGCTACATTAGTTAGGATTAAAATGATTAATAGACTTAAGAATTGACACGACATTGACACTGCATATTGTACATCATTGTTCCTATTGATATCAAATATTATCTGTGTTATTGATATTGACCATTGAATATTGTCATCGATTATTGCATCATTGTTTATACCAATTACATCGATTATCGTAATATTGATTATTACTATCATCCCATGTTATTGATTTCTATTGACACATTGAATTCATTGTTCTTTGTTTTCTCTACTTGATATTCATGACTTGCTCTAAGGACAATTTTTTCCTCTTTTTAGATGAAGTGTTTACATGTGTTGATGGAGAATTGCCTGATGGATTGGGAGAACAACATTGGTGAAGGAATTGATAGTATCGCCGCTTAATAAACTATTGTTTTGTCATGAAGACTTAATTATTGGACTATTGTTATTTCATTGTATTGTGAGCTCATGACCCGGATTTTATTATTTGGTTCCAGACGTTGGTTTATTGTATTTGAATATTTCAAATTATTTCATTCCAAGTATTATTGTTCATGAGATTATTATTATTGCCTGCGTAATTGTTCTGTATTGATTATATTGTTGAGTTGATCGGATAAACAGCTTATGGATGACGTTAGTCATTTGCTGGGCCAATGTCATGTACTCGTATTTCATATTTTTGGGAAGCGGGGCATGACATTAATCATATCTTTTAACGTTCTGTTCTTTCTTTCTGCAATTCCATTTTGCTGAGGTGATTACGGGGCAGTTGTTTGGTGGATAATTCCATACTCTTCACACAATTGTGCAAATGGAGACTCATATTCTCCACCTCGATCAGACCTCAGTACTTTGATCTTCTTGTTAAGCTGATTTTCTACTTCAGCCTTGTATTTATGAATGCTGCAATTGCTTCGTCTTCACTATTTAGTAAATAGACATAGCAATACCGAGTGCAATCATCGATAAATGTGATAAAATATGTTTTCCCACATCTCTTGGGTAAGGATTTGAAATCACTTAAATTAGTATGACTTAAGCATAACGGCTCAGTACTCTTGTCCACTGTGTTGAATGGTTTCTTGACCATTTTTTAATCTACACAAGTCTCACACTTGTGATTTTTATCAAATTTAAAGTTTGGAATCAAACCTAAATTTGCAAGGTTTTTCATCTTTCGGAAATTTATGTGCCATAATCTATCATGCAATAAAATTGTTTCAGACTAAAGCAAATAAGAAACTGAATTTTTATTAATCATAGAATTAGAGTTCAGTGGGTTTTTTCCGATTACAGCTACATTAGCTTTGAATACTCCATCACATAGATATCCCCTCCCAACATAAACCCCAGCCTTGGTCAGCACCAACTTGCCTGACTTAATCATAATCTGAAATCCTTTCTTGGAGAGCACAGATCCAGAAATAAGGTTCTTGCGGATGTCTGGCACGTAAAGCACATCGTTCAGCGTGACGTTCTTGCCAGATGTGAACTTTAGGATGAATTGTCCACGGCCTTTGACTATCGACACAGCAGAATTGCCCATATAAAGTTTTTCTTCGTGATCCTGCTTCTGATAAGTCGAGAACAGTGACTTATCGAAACATATGTGCCGAGTAGCACCTGTGTCTAACCACCATTGTCCGAGTTGTCGGACTAGGTTACATTCAGAAACAACAACAGACAAGTTTAGGACATCGATGCTTGAAGCGATGTTCTCAGTGACATTTTCTTCTGAAGTCCCGCCAGTTTTCTTAAAACGACAGTCTCTGGCAGAGTGACCAGGCTTCCCACAAATCCAACAAATTGCATTGAACTTCTTGTTGGGCTTCTTGTATCTGGATCCTTGATCTGAAGCATTCCTCTTATTGGAATTCTTCTTATTGTTGTTGGAATTGCCCTTCCGCTTGTTAGAGCTTTCCACAACATGTACTTTAGCCTCCTCGCTTTTGAACTTAATTGTTCCTCAGTTGTCTACTTCAATCTTCAACCTGAAAACAAGATCTTCCAAGGATATTTCCTTCTTTTTGTGCTTGAGGTAATACCTGAAGTCTTTCCAAGATGGTGGCAACTTTTCAATGATTGCTTCCACTAGAAAGGATTCACCAATCTTATGGCCTTCGGCTTTAATCTCATGAATAATGATATGAAGCTCCTGCATCTGGACAGTGACAGACTTAGAGTCCACCATTTTTTAGTCCATAAATTTATCCACGATAAATTTCTTCAAGCTGACATTCTCAGTCTTATATTTGTAAGTCAGAGCGGTTCACAAGGTCTTTGCAGTAGTGAGTGGACTGTATATATTGTACAAAACTTCATCTAAACAGTTAAGGATGTAGTTCCGGCAAAGAAAGTCTAAATGCCTCCACACATTCACTGCTGCAAACGTCTCCTTATGAGTTTTCTAGAGTCTGCCCCTCAGCGAGCTTAGGTTCCTCCTCCTCGAGGAACCTATCCAATCCGAGAGTTGTGAGATAGAAGAGCATTTTGCTCTGCCAAGTCTTGAAGTCAGTCCCTTTGAAATTCTCATGCTTGTTGTGCATACTATTAACCATTTTCGGAATTCTGTTTTGGTAGTCATATTGTTGTCTACAAAAGAAGGGAAAAAAAACTAAACGTCTTAAGTTGTTACACCTTAAGTAGACAAAATTAATTTTTAATGAAAAATTAATAACAACGAATTAAATTCCTACTGGAATTTAATAATAATTATACTGTTACGCAAACAGTATAATTCACTATCAACAAAGAACAAAAGAAGATATTGTATCTTCAATTCGAACCTTGATAATCGTAAATTAAATGGACTGTTTCGCAAACAGCGTATAAGTACACAAAGCACAGAAAGAAGATATGTTATCTTCAATTCCGACCTTGAATATGGTGAAGAAAAAGACAAACTGAGACTTGTTGAAACAATGTCCTTAAGACGTTTAATTCTGCCACTGCTGCAGTGTATACAGGTTATGCGGCAGTCCTCTCCCAAGATACAACAGTCAGAACTCCATTAACTTATACTAGAATAATGGAGACTCGATCGAGAAAGGATATGACAGCATTTTGTGATATGTCTATACTGATACAGGGTGGTAGGGAAGATATGAATGGGGCTCGGATTTGATCAGAATCCAATCCTATTTATAGCCCTAAGCCCTTGGCAGTTGTTGCAATTGTTCAGACAAAACTGTCATGACAGTTGCAATTGCCCGTATCCAGCCCGTATCAAATCAGAACTGAATTTTGCAAAAAATAAGTTTATTGTTTTAAGCCCAAGCCCAACTCCGGATGGGCGCGCACGTGTGTGCCCAAGTTGGGTGTGTTCTTCCTCCGAAGAAGATATTCATACCCCTAAGGGCACAACCCTTTGGCTCAGTTTATAACTTATAATTTATAACTTCATTTGGTTTTTGCTTCTTTCCGATATGGGGCTAACTTCCAATGTCACATATCAAGTAAAAGTTCAATTCTCCATTTTACAAGCTAACTTCGGAGGTGTATATTTCATTCATTTGAAATCCGTTTTGGACTTGTGAGTACATCATTTTATACGTCTTGATGAGTAGAATACGATGGAACCGATTTCCAACAAAGACAACTAACACTATGGGTAGAGATCTATTTCTTCACTGAGGAAACCATCCTGGAAATAGTTAAGTGGATAAATAGAATTACGTGGATAAATAGAATATAAGGTATCCTAAAGTAATCTGCGTTACCCAACATATTAATTGTGAATAAATTATGTTGTGATGATCTGTGTGTTAATAATAAGTTCTGAGTGATATTGTAGAAAATGAAATCACCTATGTATGATTCAATAAATTCATTAATAATCATGCCTTAGCATATTGCAGCATTAGCAAAACTTCCTATCTTAATGATTTTTTGCTGGCTACATGAATCTTGTCTTGTTCCAGCAGGCAGCAGTATCACTTCTTCAACTTATTATAATTTTTTTGTATGTGTTAAGACTATATATCTAGCAGAATCCTCCATCCTTTTACTGGCTTGCTGATCCAAAATCTAGAGAGGCGAATTTCTATAGTCAGATTACGCATTATAAAGGATAAAGTGAATTGTGTTTTAGAACCATTAGGCGGTTCTGGGTACTCATGGAGGTGTATGTCGGCCTAGGCTCATGTAGGCATTGGCCTATGCTGCCTATGTGCGTGCTTGTGCAATTTCCTGGGAATCCCTCTAGGCAAATTTCTTTACAATACTGAAAGGAACGAAAAATAAATGGTAAATTTAACGAGATATCAAATATTACAAGTTGGAGTATTTACTTTTGTCTGTAAATCAAATCCCAGTTTCTCCATTAGAAATCTCCTCTTCTAGAATTTGTGAGGTATCTTCTTCATACTTTCTATTGTTGCTTTGATATTCTCCTCGATCAGCTTGTCAAAGACAACGAGCACCATACTAAGCGTTGAAAATTAGTATTTTTCCAAGGGTTTCCAAGTAAAGTCTAATCTTAATTTGCTTGGTGTGCAAACTTACAAATTTACAGAATTCATTTTGGAATACTATAACTTATCTTTTAGGTGTGCATATATCTGTTATTGGCTTCACTCTATCAGATTTGGCTATTAATGAATACAGCATTTAATTGTCGCCTAATCACTATGGTGATAATGATTGCACAAGATGGCTACTCTCAGGAAGGTAAAGGCGTGCATCTGTTCTTTGTTTCACTTTACCTGATTTTGTCAAACTCAGTAGTCACCCGATCACTATTTTATGGATTTTATGAGATAATGACTGCATAAGATGTCTACTCTATGCCCCACATGGGAAATGTTGGAAACAAATAAAAAATGGTGGAATGGGTCATTAACAATAACAGAATTTCCTACCCTGGCCCCTTCTACCACCCCTTCACTGTCAGGAAATTAGGTAAATGGGAAACTGGGTAAGGAAATTAGGTGCAGGCGGGATCTTAAACAGGGGGACTCACTGTCACCGTTGCTCTTCACCATGGTAACAGATGGGTTACATAAGATGCTTCAGTCGTATAGAGAAAAGGGCCTTATTAATTGGTTGGGCATGAGGAGGGGGTTTCCGTGGTGATGAACATTCAATATGCAGACGACACACTGATTTTCGAAGAATGCGACAGTACTCAAGCTACACTTCTGAAGTGGGGACTATATCTTTTTGAAGATTGATCAGGGTTGAAAGTGAACTTCCATAAAAGCACCATCACTATATTAGGGGAGACGGGGGAGGCGGGGGGTGCAGTTACAACCATTCTAAACTGCATCATTAAAGCATTGCTTATTAAATATCTGGGGCTACCTATTGCGGCTACCAAACCTAGAAGGGTGGATTGGAACGAGCTTATTGAGACAATAGCATTTAGGCTGGAGGGATGGAAGGGTAATATGCTGACATTCGGAGGTAGGCTAGTGCTGCTCAACTCAGTCATTAGCGCCATCCCTTTATGTTTCTTATCATTCTTCGAGATTCCAGTCTGGGTGATCAAAAAAATTGACAGGCTGAGAAGACGCTTTCTTTGGCACGGAACGGGTTCTAATGGGAAAGGGTACTCGTTAGTCAAATGGGGGTGGTCCATGGACAAAAAGAATTCGGTGGGCTGGGGGTTTTAAACCTCCGACAAATGAATCAAGCCCTACTTTGTAAATGGTGGTGGAAGCTCAAAGTTAAGGCAAAGGATAAATGGGCTACTCTGATAGAGAAAGCATACATCAGGAAAGGCTGCACGCATAGGAAACCGAAGAATCTGGCATCTATGTTCGGGTTCTGGCGAGGGGTATTGCGAACCAGGGAAATATTTCTGGTTGGGGCAACATTCACAATTGGAAAGGACAAATCTATCTGTTTTTGGAAAGACAAATGGTGCGGACAAATTACGTTAAAAAGGAGATTTCCAGATATTTATAAAATGACGACGGATAAAAACAATTGGGTAGCTAGAAACTGGAGAAACGAAGAATGGAGGCCAAGAATTACAGGACAACTAAACACTGGAGCTAGAAGGCAAAAGGAGGATCTAATACTTTTTTTACAGGATTGGAAGTGGATGGAAGAGGACATGGAAGACAAGATCTCCGGGGCAGGAGGGCAGGGAGGTCGATACTCAGTCAAAGCCACTTACGAATGGTTAAACATTGGGGGTGTGCGGACGCATGATCCGATCTGGAGGATTAAAGTTTCACTAAAGGTCAAGATTTTCAACCGGCTGGCTACTAGAAAAGTAATCCTTACTCGTGACAACTTGGCCAAGCGAAAGTAGCAGGGGCCAGGAATATGCATTATGTGCCTAATGGATTGCGAGACAGTAGATCACCTACTACTCCAGTGTCAGTACGCTAGGCAAATCGGGGGGGACTTTTTAGTCAGACTACACATTGGGGGGCAGGCTTCGAAGATGATTAACGACGTTTAGGGGGGGGTGGAGGGACATCAATGTACATGAGGACCAAATAGCTATATGGGAAATCAGGGTAGCAGCAATTTATTGGGAGATCTGGTTAGAAAGGAATAATAGAATCTTCAAGCCATTGCACAAACACATCATGCATCAACAACTATTATTCATTATTATTGCTAATATAAAATTTTGGTCCAAAACGGCAGGTGCTGAAGCAACAAAGAAGATTAAAGAGTTGTACACAGATTTCAGTACATCTACCTACGAAGCGGAGTCAGAGGAGGAAGGGGGGACACCAGCTGGGTAGTGATCAACGAACGGAGTGGAGGAGTTTACACTTTTTTGGGATGTTCCGGTGATAGGAACTTTTTGTATCATCTGTAATTATTTCATTTTTTGGGGAGGGGACTTCTATGTATGGGATGGGTGCTCTCCTTTTGATAGAGTATCATGGCCCACTGTTGGGACGCATGAATATCATATATCTTGCTTGGTTGTTTGTTTAATTAAAATCTCTTTAATGAAGCGCGGGGAGATGCAAGAGTCGCTCTTCTCGTAGTAAAACAAAAAATAAGAGAGGAGAGAGGAAGAGGAGAGAGGAGCGTGCATGGCTCCCTTGGAACAAGAGCAAATCTTTTGCTCAGGTTCTAATGGCCCCTCCACCCCATCATTACCCCCCTTCACTTCTACATCGATCTCACCGCCCCGCTCAGTATTTCCCCACGAAACCGTCGTCTCTTCCACTCCCTCATCCTTCTAAAAATCCCTCCCTTCACCTAAAACCCTTCTTCCCCCCAAATCCTTACCCCGGTCACCGTCACTGTAACTCCCGTTTTTCGTTTTTCGTATTTTTGGTGTATTTTTCATTTTCTTGGTATTTATACTCTCTTGTATTTTTTCTTGAACCGTAATTGGAGTTGTTTTCAATATATATTCGTTTATTTCATTTTGAGCTCTTTGTGTTGATTGGTTGTCTTGTTATTTTGTTCTTCATCAAATTTTTGTTCTTTCTTTCATTTGGTTCTTGTCCTCTTTATTTTTGTGCTCGGGTGCTTGTGGTGGTGATTGGTTACTCATCCTATTCTCAATCCTATTGTTTGATCCCTAATAAGATTACCAAAGCCAAATTAAATCCCTAATGCTAATTGATATCCTATACATTGTATCCTAATTAAAGCCCAATTAAACAAATCCTATTACTACTCCTAAACTACCCACAACCCAAATCCTATTTCTAAACCCTAATTCCCCTTATACATATATATCTGTCTCTCCCTCCCTCATCTAAACCCTAACCCCAATTCCATACACACCCCCGGCCTCCCCTCCTTTCCCCTTGGTTGCACCGTACAGCAACCCAATGCCAGCCCCAGGCCGAGCCCCCTCTGGCTGCACCCGACCACCTCTCCCGGCCTGCACCCGCACAACCCCCACACCCGATCCCCCTCTTGGCTACCCGATCACACCACCACCATACTCCCTCGTCTCACCCCCATCTCATCTCTCCCCGTCGCCATCCTCTTGGACGACCACCCCCTTGGCCGCAAGCCCCATTTCTCTTTTGTGGTCTCTCTCTTCTCTTACTTTGAGAAGCGTGCCGTGTGTTCATGAGATTGTTCGTAGGTTCGTTGCTCTTGATTTGTGGATCTCTTGTTCGTGGATTTTCGTTCGTTGCCCGGGAATTCGTTTCCATTATTCTTGGTGTTCATTTCGTCTCGGTTAAGGCAAACAACTTATACTCAAATTCCTTTGTATGATACAAGTCAAAAATACCACTTATAGTGTAGTTGGGTTCTAGAGACAATTGTGTGTGAAACCCCTTGTTGATATTGTTCTATAGTGTTTGGACTATAGTTGACTCACGACACATATGACATGAATTAACTTAGGTTTTGCCGTTCTTGATCATGTATGTGGGATTTTTGTGAGAAATTGAGTATTTGTTGAGATCCATGTAATAGACTTGTTTTAGATGTGTTAATTACCCTATTTCATGATTTTTGGACACTTGGTAGACTCGATTTCATGTTTGGTTGTATTTGGATTAAGTTTCGTTGGATCTATGTTGATTTTGGTTTTTGAGGAAATTCTGTGTTTTGCCGATATTCTGTCTTGATCAGCAATTTAGACCATATTAAGGCCAGAATCTTAATTTCAGTATAAAACATGAATTTTAGAGGAATTCGTCTTCTTTCTAACCCCTATGACCTTGCTTGATTTCGTTTTCGTATGTGTGAGATATGATTGTTTTACTACAGAGGTGTAGATCGTTTCCAGATTTCGTTTCTTGGTGATTTTGATGACTAAATTATTTTGATACTTGTGCTACACATATTATTTTGACCCAAAACTTTGGTCAGTATTTCTTTATCTATTGAGGGATTACCCAGAATTTTGGTAGATTTTATTGACAAGTTTTATACGTCGTTTCATGCTTGTTTATAAAGACTATACTTGCTATATTTTGCTCGCTGTTCTGTAAAGAATCGTATTTTCACTCTATTTCCTTCTACTGTATGGAAAATATTAATGAAATATGAAAGTTAATATATTTTTTCTATTTTCATCTTCCTTTGGCGGAATTGGATTTTGTCTCACGGTTGGCGAGATATCACAGTTTTCGTACAGCAGTGTTGGGAATTCCAGATTTTCCAAACTATCGTTTCCTTATGATTTCTGATTTTACTTGGCTAAACTAATTTTACTGGAAAATTATGAAACTTTATATTATGCTACTAGACATATAGGGGAATACCCCAGAATTTTCCTAGATTTATTTGAGGAGTTTTCATGCTGTTTTCCTGCTCTTAAATTCGATTTCTTGATTTCTGGCTAAACCTATTTTCTGTATTCAAATCAGTTTTGAGCTATATTTTTGTGAATTAATATATGACTTATTTATACTCGCTGGATTCGGTTGGGAGTCTATTTTCTAGAAGTTTCGTCGGATTTAGATTTGCATGTTCGTAGCAACGGGAATCACTGTTTTACTACAGTATGGTCTTGCTGTCCTGAACTTGAGATTTGTTTATTTCTATTCTTTTATGAACTATCTTGCACTCGTACATATTTATCTTGCAAATTGAACTTGCCACATAATCATGTCATGTTATTCTTGATATATTTTGTACATCTACTTGCTCATTTGACATTAATAATAAATAATCAAGCCGGGATTTTAAGGAAAAGATCTAGTAGTGGATAATTCAGAAACGTGTACTCGGAAGGGGATCCACTGATCCTACGTGATGACTTGATACATGATACTTGACACGTGATTACTTGACACTTGCATGCAAGACACGTTACTTGCCACTTGCACAACTTGACACGTTATTATATGAAACATGATACATGATACTTGAAGCTTGGAGCTCGATTACTTGACTTGTCCCTGAGTACACTGCCCTCTATGGTCCACTATGAAATCTAAAACGAAACTGTTTGTTGTAGCAACCATGTAAGGTGGGCTGCATGAAGTGCTACCTAAATAGAAATCACTACAATACTTAAACATGATACTTGAACATGATACATGCTTGCTTGACACTTGACTACATGATATATGAGACTTATTTACATGAGATTTGATACATGATACTTGATACATGATTACATGATACTTGACACTTGATGCATGTTTACATGATACTTGTTTACTTGACACTTAATTCATGTCACTTATACTCGTTCACTTTGCTATGCTAGTTGTTTATTTTGACATCATGCTTATCCCATGCTATTAGTTAGTTTTCCCCATGTACTTGTAACATGCATTACAAGTGGCCCGTAACTTGCAATTGACGGGTACTTATTTTCTCTTTTCCTCTTCCCTGCAATTGTTGAATTGCAGATTTTGGAGAACGGGTTCCTGACAGTATTGGTGACATGAAGTATTAGTGCTAGATTTTATTATTATTATTTCTTGTAGTTGCTTGAACAATATTGTATTTTGATACTTGGTTTTATTCTTGTATTTGGGCAATGTGACCCAGGATTTTGACTTATTCAGATCATGACTATTTGAGATTAATGTATTTGGTTTCAATTATTTTTGTTAGTATTTGGTTCGTATGTGCATGTTGGTTGATACTTTTGCTTCCGACTCTGATGATTCTTGTGAATGTTGTAAAGATTTTTGAATAGCTTGTGGATAATGAAAATCATTCGCTGGCCATATTCCGTATTCTCTTTTGGGAAGCGAGGCGTGATAGTCACAACCAAAATTGCCGAAGAAAAATGGAAACACGCTGCATGCGCTGTGGGGAGACTGACCACATAGCGGCGGATTGCCGCAAGCATGGGATCCACTGCTTCAACTGCCGTAAGTTCGGTCACCGTGTTCATGACAGCCCAATCTTCAATCTTCGTGAATCCATGTCCATTGAGGTAACCCACAACTCCGAAATAGCTACCGCCCTACCAGCGCTGCATGCAAGTGCATTTCTGCACCTGATCAACCCACGCACACGCCCTGATACGGCGACAGTCGAAAGAGCCTTTAACTTTGCGTGGAAGCGCCAAGGAGGGTGGTGGGTGGTCAAGCGAGTCAGCGATGGGGTATTCCATGTTCAATTCCCCTCGGAGGACGAAGCAAAGAAAATGATAGCAGACGGCGTCTTCCACTTCTCTGGATTCAATGCCACTTTCTTACCTTGGTCTATAGAGTACGACGCCAAAATGAAGCCTAAACCCAGCTACATTTGGATTAATGTACCTTCTGCCCTTCCACATGTGGAACCAGAGTTCCATTGAACAGCTGATCCAGCCCTTCGGCAAGTTCATCACTATGAGCTGGGACATGAAGAATGGGGTTTCCCGCGATCAGGCCCTCATCCTCATCGAAGTCGAAGACGTAAGCCATATTCTGAAGAATATGCTAATCCGCTTCAGAGTGCCATGGACCAAGGAGTTACAGATCCACGATGTGCCAGTTCTAATTCTCGGCAACCCTATCCCTACTGACGATGTTGCCAGCAGCAAAGTGCAGCTTTTTACGTCGGGGACTGGCTCCTCCACTAGCTTTTGGCACTGCAGGGAAGCTCTGGCAGAGAAACACAATGAAATCAATCCCACGCATATCCCAGATGTCAACCATCGAATCATCGGAGATCTAAAATGCAAGGCGATAATCCAGGAAGCAGATCAATCAGTTAGGGGATCCGCAACGCATTCCCCACAGCCTCAAAATCTTTCCCTATTTGCGAATCAGTTTCTGAATATCTCAGGTATGGCTGACTCGAGTGCGAAAGATTCAAAAGCGATCCCCCCAACAAATTAAGCGGGTAGCGGATCCGGTTGAAGCTGATCCGGGCGCTAATTTCGTCTTTAACGCACCCCCAATTATCAAGATTCAATCAGATTCCATGAAGGGTAATTTGGGGATTGGCTCTCGTGCATTTCACATCCACCCCAATAGCTCAACAAACTCGCATGAGGTCCCTCCTGAAGAAGAAGTGCGTCAAATGATTTGCAAAGGAAAAATCGTCACCATCCCCCTGTCCCTCTTTAAGAAAATTCAGCCTGCTGTCGAGTCTGCACTTGAGGCATCTGTTGCCAAGTGCGTTGGTAAGCTCGAGGCCCATAGGCCCTTGCATTTCAGTTCAGGTGCCAGGGGAACAGGCACTGCAAGCTTCAAGACTAAGTCTCTCATTCTGAGGAATCGCCAAACTACCTCCTCTTCTTGCTCTGGCTCTGCCCCACCTAGCTTTGATGAAGGAAGCAGCAAAGGCCGCAAACGTTGCATATCTGCTTCCACAATTTCTTCTACCAGACCTTTTATGCAGCATCTTCGATCATCTTTAAAGTCTGCCTCTCTCCGCAAGACCGAAGGTACCTCATCTTCTAGGCTTTCAGTTACCAATGCAAGTCGCAATCCTTTTGCTTTTTAGTCTAATGAGGATCTCATTGAGGTAGCTGAATCTTTAGGAGTGGAGGCTGTTGGGCCACACTCAGTCGATAAACTCAAGCAAGTTGCAGTGGTTGTAGTTGATCCCCCAGATCAACAGCAGCAGCTCAACTAGATGCATGCGCTTATTGGCTCCTTAGCTGTTATTGTTTTTGGTGTATGTTCGTTTGTTTCTATGAAGATTTGCAGTTGGAATGTCTGTGGGTTGGGCAACCCCTCCAAATGTGCCCTGATTAAAGACGGCCTTTGAAATGCACAAATTATTGTGGCTTGTCTGCAAGAATCCAAACTTTTTAAGCCCTCTACATGCAAGCTCTCTTCTATTGGAGGCAATTATATCAATAGTTGGAAGTCTCTCGATGCTATTGATCGTTGCGGCGGTATCCTAGTTGGATGGAATGACAACATCTTAGATTATATCTACTGTGCTATCGACATTTTTTCTGTATCCCTATCTTTCCACAATAGGAATTCTGGTGCTAAATGGTTCCTAACTTCCGTCTACGCCCCCTTCGAATTAGATGACAGAGAACTCTGCTTCCACGAAATCTTACATCGAAGAGGATTACTTTGTAATGCTTGGGTTGTTTGTGGGGATTTTAATGTGACCATATCAAATTCTGAAAGAAATGGAGGCGCTAGCTCTAACAGAGATATGAAGAACTTCAGAAATTAGATGCAGCAGCTTTAGCTCATCTACCTCCCACTCGCAGGACAGAAGTTCACCTGGTCTAATCTCAGAGACAACCCATCGCTCGTTCGACTAGACAGATTCTTGATCTCCAACTAGTTTGATCAATTATACCCTTCATGCATTCAACATTCCCTCCCTCGTATCGCCTCAGATCATTCCCCCTTGATTCTTGACTCTCAAGCAATTCAGAGCAGAGTTCATTATTTCAAATTTGAGAAAGCATGGGCCTCCCACAAAGACTTTAATCATACTATTTTCACTTGGTAGTCGACCTTTACATGCACATGATCCAAGGTGGACGTATTTGCCAAGAAACTAGTTCTTCTGAAGAGAAGGATTAGATGATGGAGAAATGAGGAATTTGGCCACATTCCGCATCGTAAAAATTCACTACTTGAGAAAATCCACAAGCTTGATATCCTGGCATACTCCCAACCCTTGATCCCCTCTCTATCTGCTGAACTTTCAGATGCCCACAGAGAGTATCAACAATTGGTGCAGGCTGAAGTCCCTTACTAGAGACAAAGGTCAAGAATCACCTGGATCCAAGAGGGCGATGCTAACATGAAATTCTTTCACTCTATAGCTAATGGGAGGCGTAGGCATCGCAAGAACTTTATTTACTCCATCCTCAACAATGGAGACCTCATCACTGATCAGCCTGCAATTCGATCAAGTTTTGAACAACATTTTCATGACATTTGTGTCACCAGCTCAAGCTCAGACTTCAGGATAGACTGGGCTTCTCTCTATCCCACCACAGGTACTGATCTATCTGCGCTTAAGGGCCCTTTTAGCAAGGAAGAGATCAAGAATGCAGTCTTTAGCATGAACGGAGACAAGGCATCGGGGCCTGATGCATTTTTACCAACAACAATGGGAGCTTTTGTTTCTATTTCTATAAGTGAATAATTTGAGACAATTCAAGATGACTTGTGCTGCATGCTACTGGCCATCCAGAATGGTGACGCCAACATTAGCAGGCTCAATTACTCTACCATTGTTCTCATTCCCAAATGTGAAGGTGCCAACACGGTATCTGACTACCGCCCCATCAATCTACTTAATTGCTCTATGAAGATCTTCACCAAAATCCTTGTAAACAGGTTAAGCCCTATATTGCATTTCTTAGTGTCCTCTTCACAGAGTGCTTTCCTCAAAGGCAAGTCAATGGTGAATTGCTTCCTTGTGGTTCATGAAGCACTCAACCTGTGTTGCTCAAAGAAATCTGATACTCTAATGCATAAGATAGATTTTCGTAAGGCATTTGATACTCTTAGCTAGGAATTTTTAGAGCAACTGTTAGCTGCCAGAGGATTTGGTCCCCGCTAGTGCTCTTGGATCAAAGCAATTCTTCACTCGACCAAATCCTCTATTTTAATCAACGGCGTCGGAGGTAAGACGATTATTTCTAAAAGGGGGCTCAAGCAAGGTGATCCTCTCTCTCTCCGATGTTATTCATAATTGTTGTTGATGTGCTAGCCCAAATGTTGCGCATTGGTAGAGAGAATGGCACATTCTCTCAACTGCATCTCCGTGGCTCCTTAGCTAATCTCTCCATTCTTCAATTTGCTGATGATACACTCATTTTCTGTAAATTGGTAGAGAGAATGGCACATTCTCTCAACTGCATCTCCGTGGCTCCTTAGCTAACCTCAAAGTGCTCTTATATCTCTTTGCAAATGTCTCAGGCCTACATGTCAACCTCTCCAAGTCAACCATCCTCTACTTCGGGCACTCCCAGGCCAAACTTCATACCTTTGCTCACATCCTAGGTTGTAAACAAGATTTTTTACCCACCAGATATCTGGGTATGCCACTCTCTGAAGAGAAACTCAAAAAGAGGGACTGGCAACCTCTTATTCTTAAAATTGAGAGAAGACTGTCCACTTGGAAAGGACGTCTGTTATCTAGGGGAGGGAGACTTATTCTCATCAATTCTGTTCTTAGCGCCTTGCTAACTTACTTTGCCTCCTTCTTCAAACAGCCTCAGTGGGTTATTGCCAGAATTGATCAGATCAGGAGTAGGTTCTTCTGGATAGGAGGCAATACTAAGGCCACGGGAGTCTCTTGCACAAGCTGGAAGCGCATTTGTCAACCCAAAAAGCAGGGGGGCCTTGGGGTCTTGAACCTCAACCAATTCAACAATGCTCTTCTTATGAAATGGTGGTGGAAGATATTGACTGAAGAGTCTCTTAGCACTCAGACTCTCAAATCCCTTTACTTCAATTGCACGACCAACGCCTTCATCTGCAAAACACAAACCTCTGACTTTTTGAAGAATGTTTTCAAGCTTAAAGAGCAATTTAAACATGGCATCAGTTGGAAACTTGGCGATGGACTCATGCTTAAGTTTTGGACCACCAAATGGATTGGGGGTAACAATATTGCCACTATATTTCCAACCTTATTTGAAGCTGCGCGGAATAAAGAAGCATCATTGCGCTCCCAAGGTATCATGGACCAGGACGTCTGGACATGGAGACCAAGCCTCCGCACATCTTCTTCCACCACCATCCTCCTTGAAAAGAGAAAGCTACTGCAACTGCTCTATAATCTTCAGCCATCCTCTACTACTGACATTGCACGCTGGAACCACACCAGCTCAGGGAACTACACTGTGAAATCTACTTATGAATTCTACAGCATATCTGGCCTCCTCTCCCCCTTCTATCGAGCTTGCTGGCAGAACTTAGCACCCCTGAAATGCAAAATATTCATTTGGATGTTGAGTTGGGATATACTCAACTCCAAGGATAGGTTGCACACCAAAGGTTGGGATGGGGATCTAACATGCACAAAAACCACCTACCATATCTTCTTCCAGTGTTCCATGGCTGTTCAAACTTGGCATCATTTTACACAAAGCTTTCATATCACAAATCTGCCAATATCTATTAGTGAATGCTTCGCTAATTGGTGTTTCGACCACCACAAGCACAAGTTCAGTCACTCTTGACATTTAGTTACATTGGCTGTTTGTTGTATTTGGCATGCTAGGAATGATAGAATTTTTAACAGCAAGGTTACTACTGTGGATAAACTGGTCACCAAGTCAAAATTTTGGTTCACACATTGGCTAGATTCCAGCGGAGAGTCGAAGAAGAAGACCAAGATTCTTGAAGAGCTCAAGGGCACCGGCGATAGCGATCTAATGAAGCCGGGAGGCATCGACGGTACAGGAAACTCTCAAAGCTGACCAAGGGTGTTGCATTTCTGTTTGGCTGTTTATTTTGGCTCTTTATTGGGACAACGTTGGTCCATATTTTGTTAAAGATTTGCTATATTGTCGTTTGAAGGAGGTTTTTGTCTATTTTGTTAATGGGATGTTTTTGGGAGTGCAGAAAGGGGATGAGATCATATCATTGAGGCTAGTTGAGGTGCACGACAATAGTCCAATGCCCTCTCTACGCCTCAAAGGTATGCCATCTCGAACTCTGACACACTCTTAACCCGATAGTCCCTCCTCCTGTGAATTTCTGTATCTGTATCTCAACTTCACTTATCAATATATTTATATTTTCTGTGAGGTAGGATAATCCTACCTTTCCCTAGTCAAAAAAAAAGCACGGGAGACAAGTGCCCACCATTTTCAATCAAGAAAAAAGATGTCTACTCTCAGGAAAGTGATTAGTTGCTACAGTATTGATCGGAATTAGTTAGATATTATTGTTGACAAGTAGTTGTAGTAATGACAACATGTAAGAAAAGATATTTCAATTATAAATCTAATGTTTTGCTGGAGTCGCAGCTAGTCACTAACAGTACTTCACACTGTTTTTTTTTTTAGGGAAAAGGTGGAATAAGGCCACCCTGTTTCATTAATAAGTGCATAACGAAACAAACCCAGAGTACTGGGCCCAAATACAAACTAACAGTACTTCACACTGTTGAGAGTTATAACTGTGCTTCTGTTGCTAAAATCTGCTTAATAATTAGTTAGATTCATTAATAGGTGGCTCGTGTCCTAACTTTGATTATAAAGCTTGGTTAAGATCAAATTGAACTTAATCTCATGAGACTACTTATAGGAAAGTACTAGCTTTTTATTTCATTTCTCATTTGATTGCTTTTCTTCATTTAACAATCAGTAACTCTCATATGTTGCTAATTTCTTAGTGTCTTAACTTCACTTGCTATATTCAATTACATGGGGGCTTCGGTAACTACCTTTTTGTCATGAGTGAAACAATTGCGAAGCAATCAACAGAAGCTAACACTTCACAAGAAATCAAGAACCCACATCTGGGATGGATGATAGCTTTCCTCTTCGTCGTTAGTTTTCTTGGACTCTTCTCCGTTGTGGCCCTCCGAAAGGCACTATTGAGTGAGTTATATGGAATTAAATTTTGGTAACAAAAATGGTTATTTGGGATTGATTTCATATTGTGAGTTATATGGAATTATGTATTTGTGAGTGAGGTATATGGAATTGAAATATTTGTTAGTGACCCATATGAAATTCTCATATGGGTCACTAACAAATATTTCAATTCCATATACCTCACTCACAAATATTTAATTCCATATAAATACTATTGAGTGAGTTATATGAAATTAAATTTTGGTAACAAAAATGGTTATTTGGGATGGATTTCAAATTTTAAGTGAGTTATATGGAATTATGTATTTGTGAGTGAGGTATATTGAATTGAAATATTTATTAGTGACCCATGTGAGAAAAACCCTTAAATTAAATATGCAACTTTTAGGAAGTATTAGCTGGTAGACTTAATTCTAAATAATCACATATTCTAATTCTTGAATCCCAAGATCACCATGTTAAATTATCAAGAATAATTATTGCCAAATCATACCTGAATCCATGTCGAGAGATCGGAGACGGATCGGGTCTTCCACAACCAAATCTCCTTAGGTGTTCATTGAATCTCTTTCTTCAATGGGAAAGAGTAGAAGAGCAATCTTGTGATATTTTGTTCTATGGAAATAACGCATAACCCGTTTGCCTGCTTTCCAAGGATCCATCCCATGATTACTTGAATATCTGCGTTACATTCTATGAACGCAATATCTAGACGCGTTCATACTTGAGCATACATAAGATTCCCTACACCTGACGCATAAGAAATCTTTTGCATTTCTTTTCGTTCCAAATCATTTTTGGGGCACTGATTGAGACTGAACTTGTCTCCCTTAGCCATAGGGGTATCTCCTGGTGCACAACCTTTCATGTCGAATATATCAAGAATTCTTTCGATATAACTCTTTTGTGATAACCCAATGATAATTCGAGTGCGATCTCATAATTCTTGGTCAAAAATCTCTTGGTTTTGTGCAATAAGCTTATATCACTGCTAGCAAGCAACATGTCATCGACATATAATACCATAAATATGTACTTACTCCCACTGAACTTGTGATATACACAATCATCAACCTTATTTACCTCAAATCCATATGAGATAATGACTTGATAAAATTTGTGAGACCATTGACGGGAAACCTGTTTATAGATGAATTTCTTCAGTTTGCAGATCATTTTCTTTGGGTCACCGGATACAAAGTTTTCTGGCAGCATCATATATACCGTTTCGTCAATGTCACCATTGAGAGCGCAATCTTTACATCCATCTTATGTAGTTCTAAATCAAAATGAGCCACAAAGTGCCATTGTGATCCTGAAAGAGTATCATTGAAACCAGAGAGAGTATCTTTGTAATCAATGCCTTCCTTCTGAGTGAAACCCTTGGCAACTAAACGAGCTTTATATCTCTCAACATTGTCTATTGAATCCCTTTTGGTCTTTTGGTCTTTAATAACCATTTTCAACCAATGAGTTTCGCACCTTCAGGCAATTCAATGAGATCCCAAACGTCATTGTCCTTCATGGATTTCATCTCAACATTCATGGCATCAATCCACTATTGAGAATTAGAACTTTGTTTGGCTTGATGAAATTTGATTGGATCATCTTCCACTACTCCTCTGTCAACCTCATGTTCTTGGAGAAAAAAATAGTCATCCGCAATTGTATTTCTCCTTCCTCTAGAGGATCTTCTCAATGACATATCCTGTCAGGTACATTTTTTCATTTGCACAGGGAGTTCTTCTGCAATGTCTTGATTTTTCGAATTTGCATTTTGAACAATGTCAAGAATAGGAGACTAATCATTATCAATAGCTACATTAGGAAGAGAAACAAGATCATCTTCAAAGACGATGTCTCTAACCGTATCTCCCTCCACAAACTCAACTTCCTAAAGAAATCTCGCATTTCCCATCTCGAAAAGAGTTATAGTAGTGGGAACATAAAAATTTGAACCCCTTGACCGATCAGAGTACCCAACAAAGTAGCAACTTATAATTTTTTAGTCTAGTTTCTTTTGATTTGGCCTATAAGGCCTTGCCTCAACTGGAGAACCCTAAATGTGTAGATGCTTAATACTCGGCTTACTGTCTATTCATAGTTAATGAGAGGTTTTGTCTACCGTTGTGCTAGGAACCCTATTGAGGATATATGCTACAGTGTTTAGAGCATTACCCCAGAGGGATTCTAGTTAAGAGTAATAATTAATCATACTTCTTACCATGTCCTTAAGCATTTGTTTAATCTCTCAGCAACACCATTCATGCTAGGTTTTCCTGGCATTGTGTATTGCAGGACGATACACATTCCTCTATGAATTTTGCAAAAGGTCATGGACATTGTTCACCGAATCCATCATATTTGCCACCACAGTCAGATTTGACAGCTTTAATATTCTCGCTAAGTTGGTTCTCAACCTCAGCTTTGAAGGCCTTAAAAACATCAAAAGACAGAGATTTCTTATGAATCAAATATAGGTACTCGTATCTTAAGTAGTCGCATATGAACGTAATAAAATATTATTGACCATTCCATGAAGCTGTAGGGAATGGTCCGCAAATATCAATATGAATTAGTTCTTAGAAGTCAGAACATCCGTTGCCACCTAATTTCCTGATGTTTGTCTATATTCTCTTTATACACTCAATACAGACTTGGAAATCTGTCGAATTAAGGGGATCAATAATTTCGTCAGACACAAGTCTCTGAATTCTCTGTTTAGATATATGACCTAAATGATTGTGGCATAGATTGGAGGAATCCCTGTTAGTTAAATTTTTTCTAAATGATGGTACTACATAAGTCTGTTCCAAATCCAAAAATTGACCAGTCTTTAATAATAACCTAAAGGTTCCTGTAGCCTCAACTGCAACGGATTTGTTGTCACTCAAATAGATGAATCTTTCAGCATCACCTGGCATTCGGTTTCACAGGCAACCCTACATAGATGCACTTATGTGAGTAGTATCACCAGAATCTATCCACCAAGTGTCTTGGGACATCAGCTAAATTAAATTCAGAACAAACCAAAGTGAGAAGCATACATTTCTTAACACACTAAGCGACGTACTTGGGACATTCCTTTTTATGTGTCCACTTTCTTGCAGAAGAAACAAATAAATTTATGATCCTTTTAGAACTTTCTTTCGTGCCCCAACTGCAACTACCATTCCACTTTTTATTTTCTTGTTTTGATGAGTGGTTGCTAAGTGAACACTTTCAGCCATTTCTCACTTATTGTCTCTTCTTCTTGCACACAATAAGATATTATCTCATTAAGAGTCCATTTGTCCTCTTGAGTGTTGTAACTCACCTTTAATTTACTGTATTGTGCAGGAAGTGAGATAAGAACCAAATGCACGAGCAAGTCATCAAACATCTCTAACTTTAGTACATTTAGTTTGGAAACGAGATTAGACATTTTGATGATGTACTCCCTTATGTTCCATTTTTCTTTATACCTCATTTACACAATATTACTCAAAATAGTACTTGTTTCAGCCTTTTCGTTTTGAGCGAAATGCCATTCAATTTCTTCACAGAACTTAGTAGCATTTTTATACTCAGACATAGCGCTCCTGAAGATTTCTAGAATGGAATGCTTAATGATCATTAGACTCATGTGATTATGATGATCCCACTTCTCCATGTTCATTTTATCCTCTAATGAACTATCATTAGTGAGATCAGCGGATCACTCTTTCTGAAATGCAAAGTGTTCTCTTTCCAATTCTTAAAGCTTGTGCCATTAAGCAAAGGAATGGAATCGATATTGCCAGATATTGTAGAAGTAGAAATTGAATAGAGAACAAAATAAAACAATAAGCCCACAAATATTATTCATGTCAAAACACAAGAATATTCTGGAAATAAATTCACACATGACATGATTAAACAATATACATATCACAACTTTGACATTTAGTCTTTGGACAGAAATGTCAGCTGTAAGTGGTACTTTTAGTGCAATAATCAAATATTCATAATTAATTCCGTCAAGCAAGAAGCTATTTTTTAGACCGACTCATTGCTCACATGGAAAACCTGATAATCGTCACATATCTATTACCACACATATGACAATTATTTGGCCAAACAACAACCTTTCTTTGGGCCAGTTATTATTCGCATAAATAACAGACATACACATTTTCATATTCCTAAATAAAGCAATTTTGATATACATGTTACTTTGGCAACATATAATTTCAATCAACTTATTTATAAATTCATTCTTTTACAAAATTTTTATTTATTTATTATCTATTAAAACCGAAACCATTAAAAAATAACAACTTAAAATTGAAATCAGATCGGGTCGGATGTACCCAAAAACCCAAACCTGAAACCCTAAAACCCAAAATCAGCCCCCCTAACCACCCACATGCCTTGAGGTGGATTTGGATTAATTCTGGATCCTATCCCCTCCAAATCTGAAACCCCTTTAACTGATCCGACATGATCTACCTCCTTCCTACCCGATCGCCACCCGAACAGCACCCGAGCCCGGGTTTAATCCCAAGCACGAGCGGCGAGGCTAAGACACAAGGAGGATGGCGGGGTAGCGATTGTCGACAGCGATAACTTCGGCGAGGATCAGCGATGCCTTTCCAAAATTAGGTTTTTTTATTATTAAAATTAAAAACCCCAAATTCTTTACAAAATTCTTTACCAGTATAACAAAATAATCAATATGAAAATACTTGATTTCTTGAACAAAATTATCATCGGAAAATTCAGAAAATTCATTGGAAAGTTACCAAAATTCTCCGACGTTGAAACACAAATAAAAATCTATTATCAACTAAATATTAATCTGATTATTTAGGATAATTAATCCGAAAATTAAACCATATTAATTTAATTAATCTAACACAGATCTGGACAACAAAAGTTAATCAGATTAATATAACATAATGAACAACAAAATTTAATTTGATTAATCTAACACATATCTTATCAACAAAAATAAAGATATGACCTGAATACTATATGGAGGAAATCATACTTTAACAAAATTGGGAAAATATTCTCAATAATTCAATTTGAGTTACTCTAATACCACTTGTTAGACATAATTCTAATTCTTTAATCCCAATATCATCATGTTAAATTATCAAGAATAACTATTTACAAATCATACCTGAATCCATGTCGAGATATCTGAGATGGATCGAGTCTTCCACAACCAAATCTCCTTAGGTGCTCCTTCGATCTCTCTCTTTAATAGGGAAGGAGGAAGAGAGCAATAATGTAGGCTTACATATTAATAATAATTATATTATGAGTCATTTAATGGATGGGGCCATATAAGTGATCTATTTAATTGTGTTCTAGAAATATCTTTTGGGAATGGGTTGTAAGTGTAGAAACCCATTACTAATCTATTACGGTTTATGGAAATCTAGTTGGAATTAGTATATAAAGACCATCATATTAGGGTTGTAGTCCCCCAAACCATAATCACAATATTTCTCCCATCTTCCTTCCCCATTAAAGAGATAGATCCAATGAGCACCTAAGGAGATTTGGCTTCGGAAGACTCGCTCCGTTTACGATCTTTCAACAAGGATTCATATATGATTTGTCAATAGTTGTTCTCGAAAATTTCACATGATCTTGGGATTCAAGAATTAGAATATATGATTATTAAGAATTTAGTCTAACAAGTGGTATCGGAGAAATTCATGTTGGATTATTGAAAATATTTTCCCAAGATTTCCGCCATATAGTCTTTAGGTCATATGTTTATTTTTGTTGATTAGATCTATGTGAAATTAATCAGATTAATTTTTGTTGTTCAGATCTATGTCATATTAATAGAATTGACTTTGTTGTTTAGATCTATGGCAGATTAATCAAATTATCTTCTGTTATTTAGATCTATGTTAGATAATCAGATTAATTTTTGGATTAATTACCCTAATTAATTAGATTAATAGTTTGTTGATTAAGATCTATTTTAATTATTCAGAATTTGGGGTTTTGTTTTTAATTTTTTATTTCGGTTTTATGAACAAAAAATAAATAAATAAACCCATGGGCGCTGCCACCGCCGCGTTAAGGAATAGGTGGGTTGTTGCAGGTTAGGTTTGGATTGGATTTAAAACCTGAAACCCGCACCAACCCACCCTCTGCACGTGCTAGGCGCAAGTAGCACATGTGCAGAGTGCTTAGCGCTTGAGGATCGCTTGTCCTGGAGGGGGTGGGGGCGGTTCTTGTTTCGGGTTTTGGGCACACCCGAAACCCAATCCGGCTACGGTTTTCATATTTTTTTAAAAAAATTTTGATTTTGGCTTGAGATTAATATCCTGATTTTGTATTCTAATGCATATTATGCAATCCAGTCTTGCAGTAACTGATTTTGCAAAAATTTCCATATTATGCACAAGAATCATGTTCAATTATGCTATTAAGTCCATGTTATATATGATTTTGCATAATAATTCTATTAGTCCATGTTATAAGGATTCTATGTAATAAAGTACATGTTTTCACATGGTGGTACCTTTTGCACTAAAGTGAAGAAAATATATATATTGCACGCCATCATGATTATTTTTGGAAACATATTTTAAAGATAATTTTGCACTAAAGTACGCAGAAATTTAGGAAGAAATTTTCCTTCTTTCTAGAAATAAATGTCTTGTATTTCTAAATAAATTAATTAAAATTATATGTTGCCAAAGAACCTTTATAACCAAGATTGTTTTATTTAGGAAGATGAAGATGTGTATGTCTATTATTTATGTGATAATAACCGGCCTAAAGAAAGGTTGTTGTTTAGCCAAGTAATGGGCATACATGTGGTATTAGATATGTGATGATTATCAAGTTTTCCATGTGAACAATGAGTTCACTACAAAAGAAACCGGCTTTACCGGCGAAATTTCCCCTGCGTTTTACTAGTAGCGCCGGGGTAGAGAGCGAATAAGAATTGGGCGCCAGATGGGATGGTTATACACCGGCGGTCGATTTAAAACGCCGGTGTATGTTCGTATTCACCGGCATTGTTAAGTAAAACGCCGGTGAAGTGTATTATTCACCGGCGTTTTTATTATAAACGCCGGCGAATATACGGACACATTCACCGGCGTGTCTAATTGAAATGCCGGTGAATAACTGCGATAAAACCCGCAAACCCTAATCTTTCGTCGCCATTTTCCCAAACCCCCCCCCCCCCCAAAAAAAAGAAAGGGGCGCTTCGTTTCCCACCATCTTCGCTCTACTTCCCACGCGTTTGCCTCCGCCGCTTAATCCTCTTCGACGGCCTTCGACCTTTCAAAATCGTCCCTTCTTCCCTTCGTCATTTTCGATTTCCCTCTTCCCTCTCTCTATTTGGAGGTGAATCGGCGATCGCCCCGCTCTCTCTCTCTCCTACGCCCTCGCCCTCGTCGCCCCGCTCTCTCTCTCTCTCTCTTCGGTATGATCTCTTGATTTCCCTTATTTTTCAAAAAAAGCAGCTTTTTTCAGATTATTCATCTTGATTTCCTTAACATGAATGGTTTAGTTGAGATGAAGAATTAATAGATTAATATATGCTTAGATACTGGAAATTTTCATCTTCTTTTACTGTTATTGAAGCTGATTTCATGCATCTGATTGTCTTCATGGCATGTTTGTTTTTTTACCCAAAATGGGTTCACTGTGAACTGAGGATGCTCTAGGTACGTATGCCCAAAAATCTCCGGCCGGATATGCACAACAATTGGATTTTAGATTTAGTTGGGCACAGTGAATTAGTAGAGCAAGATATAAGCTCAGATAATGGAAATTTTCATTTTCATATACTGTTAAAGTTACCTGTTTGCCCTCGTTGGCATGATTTTTTAACAAAAAATGGGTTCACTTCCAAACTAAGTATGCTGCTAGCTTACCCATTTTCTTTCACTGTTAATGAAGCTAATTTCATGCATCTGATTGTCTTCTTGGCATGTTTGTTTTTTTACCCAAAATGGGTTCACTGTGAACTGAGGATGGTATAGGTACGTATGCCAAAATCCTCCGGCCGGAGATGCACAACAATTGGGTTTTAGATATAGTAGAGAAACATATAAGCTCAGATAATGGAAAATTTTTCATTTTTAGATACTATTAAAGTAACCTGATTGCAATCTTTGGCATGGTTTTTAACACAAAATGGGTTCACTTCCAAACTTAGTATGCTGCTAGCATGTCCATTTTCTTTCACTGTTAATGAAGCTGATTTCATGCATCTGATTGTCTTCTTGGCATGCATGTTTTTTTACCCAAAATGGATTCACTGTGAACTGAGTATGCAATAGGTACGTATGCCAAAATCCTCCGGCCGGATATGCACAACAATTGGATTTTAGATTTAGTTGAAGTAGTAGAGCAACATATAAGCTCAGATAATGGTAATTTTCATTTTCAGATACTGTTAAAGTAACCTAATTGCCATCTTAGGCATGTTTTTTCCCCCAAAAATGGGTACACTTCCAAACTAAGTATGTTGCTAGCATCCCCAGTTTCTTTTCCTGTTAGTGAAGCTTATTTTCATGCAACTGATTGTCATCTTGGCATGTTTTTTTGACCAAAATGGGTTCGCTGTGAACTGAGGATGCTATAGGTACGTATGCCAAAATCCTCCGGGTATGCACAACAATTGGGTTTTAGGTTTAGTTGGGCTAAAGAAGTAGTAGAGCAACATATAAGCTCAGATAATGGAAATTTTCATTTTCAGATACTGTTAAAGTAATCTGATTGCCATCTTAGGCATGTTTTTTCCCCCAAAAATGGGTACACTTCCAAACTAAGTATGCTGCTAGCATCCTAGTTTCTTCTTTTGTTGTTAGTGAAGCTTATTTTCATGCATCTGATTGTGATCTTGGCATGTTTTTTTGACCAAAACGGGTTCACTGTGAACTGAGGATGCTATAGGTACGTATGCCAAAATCCTCCGGATACGCACAACAATTGGGTTTTAGATTTAGTTGGGCACAGTGAATTAGTAGAGCAACATATAAGCTCAGATAATGGAAATTTTCATTTTCAGATACTGTTAATGAAGCTGATTGCCTTCTTTGGCATGATTTTTTAACAAAATGGGTTCACTTCCAAACTAAGTATGCTGCTAGCATCCTCATTTTCTTTTACTGTTAATGAAGCTTATCGCATGCATCTGATTGTCATTTTGGCATGTTTTTTTTACCAAAATGGGTTCACTGTGAACTGAGGATGCTATAGCTATATGCCAAACTCCTCCGGATATGTACAACAATTGGTTCACTCTGAAAAATATATGCTTACATACTGGACATTATCATTTTTCTTTTACTGTTAATGAAGCTGATTTCATGCATCTGTTTGGCATCTTGGCATGTTTTTTACCAAAATCCTCCAAATCTGTACAAGATTTGGGCTGAACAAACCTTGTGCAGGTTTCTTTTGGCGCTACAAGCATCAATGATTTAGTTGGGATGAAGAATTATTTTAGAAAAACTTATTAGTAGCCATATTAGTTTCTATTGTTTATTATTATTATTATTATTATTATTATTATTATTATTATTATTATTATTATTATTATTATTATTATTATTATGAGATAAGTGATTATTAGTAGTCATGAACAGAATAGTTCATGAGTCATCAGATCTTCTTGTTACCGTAGTTACAGCACGACGCGCTCATTATTCGGCCGATTCCTCTTCATCAGCAAAACCCTTTACCATCATCATCTCCTTGAACGGAAAGCCAAATACAGGGGAGACTATAGTCGATTTTTTTTTAAGCTCGAACACAGGGTGTGCGATAAAATACCACTAAGGTGGTTGTGATAATTTCCACAAAATGTAGTTTAGGGTTATGTGAATAGAGTAGATTGTGTTAAGATGTAGTTTTTTTTTGTACATTTTTTGGAACCACAATTTCTTTATTTTACAGTTAAAGATTATATCGTTTATTTATTTGCAGCTAGGGATAGTTTTCAAATAGGTAAAATTTAATATACAAAATGCCTTTTACTGTTATTACTATTTAATATATCAAATTTTAATTTCAGATTGTGTGCTATTGATATAATGGATAGAAGTTGGATTAGTAAACCACGATTATCCAATGAGTATCGTGATGGTATTAAAGATTTTATTATCTTTGCCAAACGACATTCCCGTGATCCCAACCTAATCCTTTGTCCATGCCTTCGGTGTACAAATTGTATGCTGAGGACATGTGATGTAGTACATACACACTTGGCTGTCAACGGTTTCCTTCAAGGGTACGCAAGGTGGTTTTGTCATGGAAAGGATCATACGTCAGCTCCTGTTCGTCCGGTTGTATTAGAAAATGAAGCTGAGCCCCTAGTGAACGAAGACTTAAGCGTTTCCGATGAGATGCATGCTTTGTTACAAGATGCCATGGGGATTCATAATGTTCCTATCCATACCAATAACCCAACAACCGAAGTTCACAATGAGTCAACAGAAACAAACCAGATTGGCGGTAGGGTGGACGAGGAAATGCCTGGCCCCACCCTTGAAAATAATAAGCAGCAAGAATCCTTCGCTAAGTTACTTGAAGATGCTAGTATTCCGTTGTACCGCGATTGCACCAAATTTTCTAAGTTCTCATTCATTGTCAGACTATTTCAGATTAAATGTTTAAACGGATGGTCTGCTAAGTCATTCACTATGCTACTTGAATTGTTGAATGAAGCATTTCCTGAAATCTGTATTCCAAACTCAGCCTATAAAATCAAAAAATTCCTAAGTTCTTTCGATCTAGGATATGAGAAGATAGCAGCATGTCCAAATGACTGTATGCTTTTCACGAGTGGTAAGGAAAGTCTGGAGAATTGCGAAGTGTGTGGTTCTTCAAAATGGAAAGAAAGACCAAACCAAGACGAGGGAGCCAGTGGATCTACTAAGCGAAGTAGGAAAAAGAAGCCTGCCAAAATACTGTGTTACTTTCCTCTGATTCCTAGGCTACAAAGGTTGTTTATGTCTACGAAAATTTCTTCTGATATGAAATGGCATGCTGAAGGTCGCACTAATGATGGGATTCTTAGACATCCTGCTGATTCTCAATCTTGGAAAAAATTTGATGAAAGATATCCTGATTTTGCGGAAGATCCTCAAAATGTGAAACTTGGACTAGCTAGTGATGGTTTCAACCCTTTCAGGCAAATGAGTAGTACATACAGCATATGGCCGGTTGTGTTGATACCATACAATTTGCCGCCTTGGAAATGCATGAAGCAGTCCTCATTTATTTTGTCCATGATAGTTCCTGGACCGAAAGGTCCTGGAAATGATATAGATGTGTACCTACAACCGTTAATAGATGAACTTCAGAAGTTGTGGGTGGGTGTTCCAACCTATGATGCTGTGGCTAAAGAAACATTTTCTCTTCGTGCCGTGTTGTCTTGGACAATCAATGATTTTCCAGCATATGCAAATTTATCTGGATATAGTACTAAAGGACATTATGCATGTCCATGTTGTGCTGACCAAACTAGTTCAAGGTGGTTGTACAATGGCAGAAAGTTTTGCTATATGGGTCATAGGAGATGGTTGCCTGACACACATATATTTCGGGCAGAGGCAGCGACATTTGATGGTACCGATGAGTGGGAACATGCTCCTGGGTCTTCTTCTGGTTCAGATATTTTGAGGCGGGTAGATGGTCATCAATTCAAATATGGAAAAGAACCAGAAGTCAGGACAAAGGGCAAGAAAAGGGCAAGGCCGGAGCAAAGTGAGGAGACCGATCTATATGGCGAAGATGAGGATCAAAACATGACGAGTTTAGGTGCATGGAAGAAGAAGAGTATTTTCTTCAAGTTGCCGTATTGGGAATTCAACTTACTGCGACATAATTTAGATGTGATGCATATCGGAAAAAATATTGGTGAGAATTGTATAGGAACAGTTATGGGAGATGATCGGAAGACAAAGGACAATCTCAAGAGCCGACTTGATTTGAAGTCAATGGGCATCCGACATGAGTTGCACCCAGAAGAATTGCCGAACGGGAAAGTACTCCTACCTCCTGCAATCTATTCAATGTCAAAATCGGAGTTGGAATTGTTTTGCAAAGTACTACTTGAACTTAAAGTCCCTGATGGCTATTCTTCTAACATGGCAAGATGTGTCAACTTTAAAGAGAAGAGGCTTCAGGGTCTAAATTCACACGACTACCACATCCTAATGCAGGATCTCCTTCCTGTGGCCCTAAGGTCTTCAATGTGTGAGCAAGTCACTACTGTCCTGAAAGATCTTTGTAGCATATATAAAGGTATTTGCTCAATAATGCTTCGTGTTGAAGATCTGGACCAATTGGAGCAGCAGGCGGCATTGACACTTAGTAAAATGGAGATGATATTTCCTCCATCGTTCTTCACTATAATGATTCATTTGATAATCCACCTTGCTGGTGAAGCCAGAATCGGCGGTCCTGTTCACTATCGGTGGATGTACCCCATTGAGAGGTAAAATAATTCATTCATCTTACAAAATTGAATTTTCAAAAGCTCATTTCTTTTAATCCCTTAATCCGCTCTAATTTATTAATTGTACATGTTTAGGTACCTATACCGGTTAAAGGGTTATGTGAAAAATAGAGCATATCCTGAAGGGTCAATAGCCCAGGGATATCTATCAGAGGAGTGCTCACATTTTTTTTCCAGGTATTTGCCTGGTGTGGAGACATCTTCCAGTAGACCACGTAGAAATCCAGACATTTCCAACCTTGATGGTGTTCAATATCTTTTTGATACCGCTGGCACTACTTTTGGTAAAGTTGATGCATTTGAGCTCGATAGCTTAGCGTGGGAACAGGCACATCGATATGTGCTAGACCATCATGCATCAGTGGAACCATTTCGAAAGAAAGTTTCTTTTGAATTTAAATCGAATACAGTGAAAACCGCGGAGTTCGATATTATTGATACTTTTGTTATTCCTAATTTCAATTGCTTGTTTTTTAGCGAATTTGTCAGGGACATCAAACGAAAGGCTAGACCAAGAAGACTACCACCACGTGAACAAAACAAGTTGATGAATAAAAAATTTCATAAGTGGTTTGAATCTCATGTAGGTGAATTACAGTTATGCAGGTTAATCTTTATTATATCTACATTTTCTATGGTGCATGATACGATTTGCGCAAAATTAATAGGTACATTCTTTGGGTCCTGAAGGTGCGTCATCTGAAATACAAGTACTTGCCAAAGGTCCCTATCAGATGGTCAAAAGATACGGAGGATATATATTCAATGGTTTTAGATTTCGTACTAAGGATCGTGAATGTAATTTGAAGTCTCAAAATAGTGGAATGGTAGTGACGTCTAAGACTAGAAGTTATGCTTCCAAATCGGACACGAGGCCTGTAGATGGAGATCTCGACTACTATGGAATGCTCACGGATATCATTGAGTTGAATTATTTTGGCCATTTCCGTGTTGTCTTATTTCGTGGGGATTGGGCTGAGTTTGATAGGAATTTTGCTAACAACAAGGACAAGCTTGGCTTCACAGTTGTAAACTTCTCAAAATTAATTCACATCGGTACACACATTAGCCATGAGCCATTTGTGTTTCCATCCCAAGTGCAGCAAGTGTTCTACATTGAAGATCCAACCCTGCCAAAATCGTATGTGGCTCTCCCTATGCAACCAAGAGATGTATTCCAACTGGGCGATACTTCAGACGATGAAGACGGTGAAGACATGAACAGTTACATTGCTTCTGAGTTTCCTGTGTTTGATGTAAACACAACCGATGTTGGAATTTGTGGGACTTGGCTCCGCAAGGATGGAGAAGATGGCGATGTACTGGAAGATGTCGTATTGTAGTTTACATGATTTTCAATTGGGTTTATTATATGTCTGTACTTTTATGTCTTAAATCTTGTTGTAATATTATGTCTGTAATTTCGAATAAGTTCATTGTGAATTTAATACACTGGTTTAATTATCTTTCTATTTTCTACTGCTTGGTATTATTTACATTAAACTATGCTTAGTGTCATTTGAACCAAACTATCGTTGTAATTTAATCTGTTACAAATCTCATTTTTTAAATTTTTTTACAATTATGTTGGTTTGTTAATCTAACTAAAGTACAAATTTTATGATAGTTATTATAAACATGTTATTAATTAAATTTGCATCTCTAATGAAGTTATTGAATCCTTGACAGGTACAACATGCCGAGGCGTGGAAAGAGGGTAAATATAAATGATGGCAACGAGAGCCATGGGGTTGAGCAGCCACTAAATAATAGTGGCAGTCAAACATATGAGAGTGAGGGTAGCAGGCCGTCCACTGTCAAAAAACATCGGTAAGTCTTTAAATTGGTATTTTTAAAGAGATTATGGTCTTGAATGCATGAAAGACACGTACTAGTGTTTGTGAGTCTGCATTGTGGCTGCCGTCTATAAGCATTTCGTCTATGTTTCTTAAGTGGGCTGTGATTAGAAAGAAAGGTCTGGAGTGGAGATCTGGAAACCCAAATAGAGACATCTCGTTTATTATAATCTACACTTATTGTTGGACCAACCCCCCTCTTGCTGTTGTTGCTGATGTCTCTTTGTGTGCGTGTGTTGAAGAGAATGAAGGGATGAGAGAGAGTTGAGGAAAATGCCGCTATGTTAGCCTGGTGTATCCTCATTCTCTACCATCCCTCTTTCTGGCTTTATATATGGCTTCTATATTAAATTGGTTTCCTTCCACGATGACAGTCCGTAATACTACACTTGATATGAGCCCTGTTCATAGCTGCACCCTATTGCATACTCACAAACAACTAATACGTGTCGGCCTTGCATTGTATGACCAACCCCACTATGGCACATAACATGGTATAGATGACATTGTATGACCTGCAAACAAGGTTTGTTCAGCCGTGTTGTACTGATTTGGAGGATATTGGTATGCTAGCAGCATACGTAGTTTGGAAGTGAACCCATTTTGGCTAAAAAATCATGCCAAAGATAGCAATCAGATGCATGAAATCAGCTTCTTTAACAGTATCTGAAAATGAAAATTTCCATAATCTGAGCATATATGTTTCTTTAACAGTGACTGTGAACAATTGTTCTTAATTGGGCTGTGATTAGAAAAAGACGAGTTGGAGTGGAGATCTGGAAA
The DNA here is from genome assembly GCA_017893485.1 of Hemerocallis citrina. NCBI lineage: Eukaryota > Viridiplantae > Streptophyta > Magnoliopsida > Asparagales > Asphodelaceae > Hemerocallis > Hemerocallis citrina. The sequence goes on from CM030362.1 coordinate 155,148,893, forward strand.
CCCATATAGAGACATCTTGTTCATAATAATTTATTATTATTGTTGTTCTTGTCACTCTTGCTGTTGTTGCTGATGTCTCTATGTGTTCGTGTGCTGAAGGGAAAGAAGGGATGAGAGAGAGATGAGGAAAATGCCGCTACGTTAGCCTGGTGTACCCTCATTCTCTACCATTTCTCTTTCTGGCTTCTATATTTGGTTTCCTTCCACGATGACAATTCCTTAAAACTACACTTGCTATGAGCCCTATTCGTATTTTTCTTCAATGAAGAATTGATCTATGACTACAATCTCCATTCAAAACCCAATTGTTCTATATGAGGTTCCCTCTTGCTGTTGTTGCTGTTGTTGCTGATGTCTCATCTTCTTTTATTGTTAGTGAAGCTTATTTTCATGCATATGATTGTCATCTTGGCATGTTTGTTTTTTTGACCAAAATGGGTTCACTGTGAACTGAGGATGGTATAGGTACGTATGCCAAAATCCTCTGGCCGGATACGCACAACAATTGGGTTTTAGATATAGTTGGGCTAAAGAAGTAGTAGAGCAACATATAAGCTCAGATAATGGAAACTTTTTCATTTTCAGATAGTACTGTTAAAGTAACCTGATTGCAATCTTTGGCATGGTTTTTTAACACAAAATGGGTTCACTTCCAAACTAAGTATGCTGCTAGCATCCCCATTTTTCTTTAACTGTTAGTGAAGCTGATTTCATTCACCTGATGGTCTTCTTGGCAAGTTTTTTGGTCCCATTTTCTTTCACTGTTAGTGAAGCTGATTTCATGCACCTGATTGTCTTCTTGGCATGTTTGTTTTTTTACCCAAAATGGGTTCACTGTGAACTGAGGATGGATAGGTACGTATGCCAAAATCCTCCGACCGGATATGCACAACAATTGGGTTTTAGATATAGTTGGGCTAAAGAACTAGTTGAGCAACATATAAGCTCAGATAATGGAAAATTTTTCATTTTCAGATAGTACTGTTAAAGTAACCTGATTGTCATCTTTGGCATGGTTTTTTAACACAAAATGGGTTCACTTCCAAACTAAGTATGCTTCTAGCATCCCCATTTTTCTTTCACTGTTAGTGAAGCTGATTTCATTCACCTGATTGTCTTCTTGGCATGTTTTTTGGGTCCCATTTTCTTTCACTGTTAGTGAAGCTGATTTCATGCACCTGATTGTCTTCTTGGCATGTTTGTATTTTTACCCAAAATGGGTTCACTGTGAACTGAGGATGGTATAGGTACGTATGCCAAAATCCTCTGGCCGGATACGCACAAAAATTGGGTTTTAGATATAGTTGGGCTAAAGAATTAGTAGAGCAACATATAAGCTCAGATAATGGAAAATTTTTCATTTTCAGATAGTACTGTTAAAGTAACCTGATTGCAATCTTTGGCATGGTTTTTTAATACAAAATGGGTTCACTTCCAAACTAAGTATGCTGCTAGCATCCCCATTTTTCTTTAACTGTTAGTGAAGCTGATTCATTCACCTGATGGTCTTCTTGGCATGTTTTTTGGTCCCATTTTCTTTCACTGTTAATGAAGCTGATTTCATGCACCTGATTGTCTTCTTGGCATGTTTGTTTTTTTACCCAAAATGGGTTCACTGTGAACTGAGGATGGTATAGGTACGTATGCCAAAATCCTCCGACCGGATATGCACAACAATTGGGTTTTAGATATAGTTGGGCTAAAGAACTAGTTGAGCAACATATAAGCTCAGATAATGGAAAATTTTTCATTTTCAGATAGTACTGTTAAAGTAACCTGATTGTCATCTTTGGCATGGTTTTTTAACACAAAATGGGTTCACTTCCAAACTAAGTATGCTGCTAGCATCCCCATTTTTCTTTCACTGTTAGTGAAGCTGATTTCATTCACCTGATTGTCTTCTTGGCATGTTTTTTGGGTCCCATTTTCTTTCACTGTTAGTGAAGCTGATTTCATGCACCTGATTGTCTTCTTGGCATGTTTGTATTTTTACCCAAAATGGGTTCACTGTGAACTGAGGATGGTATAGGTACGTATGCCAAAATCCTCCGGCCGGATACGCACAACAATTGGGTTTTAGATATAGTTGGCCTAAAGAACTAGTAGAGCAACATATAAACTCTCAGATAATGGAGAATTTTTCATTTTCAGATAGTACTTTTAAAGTAACCTGATTGCAATCTTTGGCATGGTTTTTAACACAAAATGGGTTCACTTCCAAACTAAGTATGCTGCTAGCATCCCCAGTTTGTTCTTTTGTTGTTAGTGAAGCTTATTTTCATGCATCTGATTGTGATCTTGGCATGTTTTTTTGACCAAAACGGGTTCACTGTGAACTGAGGATGCTATAGGTACGTATGCCAAAATCCTCCGGATACGCACAACAATTGGGTTTTAGATTTAGTTGGGCACAGTTAATTAGTAGAGCAACATATAAGCTCAGATAATGGAAATTTTCATTTTCAGATACTGTTAATGAAGCTGATTGCCATCTTTGGCATGATTTTTTAACAAAAAATGGGTTCACTTGCAAACTAAGTATGCTGCTACCATCCTCATTTTCTTTCACTGTTAATGAAACTTATTTCATTAAGATCCAGGATGGCAGATTTTGATTGGGCTATGATTGGATTGTTTAGTGGATGTTGTCTATGTTCTTAATTGGGCTGTGATTAGAAAGAGTGGGCTCGAGTGGAGATCTGGAAACCCATATAGAGACATCTTGTTCATAATAATTTATTATTATTGTTGTTCTTGTCGCTTTTGCTGTTGTTGCTGATGTCTCTTTGTGTTCGTGTGCTGAAGGGAAACAAGGGATGAGAGAGATGAGGAAAATGCCGCTATGTTAGCCTGGTGTATCCAAAGTCTCGACCTTTCTTCTTTCTATTTTCATTTCTGGCTTCTATATTTGGTTTCCTTCCACGATGACAGTTCCCTAAAAATACACTTGATATGAGCCCTATCTTATTTTTCTTATTTTTCTTATATTTGGTTACCGTCCACGATGACAGTTTCATGGATTGTCTGAACAATCCATGAAGGACATGCTTAGATACTGAATTTTCATTTGTTTTACTGTTTTAGATAGTGAATATTCCCAATCAGAGGAGAATATAAAGGTTTCAAGTTAGATACTGAATTTTCATTTGTTTTGTTATTTTAGATATATTTAAAAACAAAATTAAGTACTAGATTTTTAGCATTGCAATGTAATTATTTTACCTCTGTATATATCATTAACAATTCCATTTGCAGTTGATACTTTGATCTTATAATTTAAGATACAGGTAGTTCTTTTTGCAAGTTCAAAAAATATGTATATTCTGTATTGTGGTCTACTGTTCAATTAAACTATTGTTTTTTTTTCACAGAGCGGTCGTCCAGATGAAGGAAATTCTGATGATCAGAGCTGAAGCTACTCGAAGGGTATGAATCTGCGATCCTCCTTGCTGTTCTTATGTCCTCCTTGCTGTATGATTGTTGTTCTTATGTCCTCCTCCTTGCTGTTGTTATGTCAGACTGATTTTTTTATGAGAGTTATGTCAGACTTTTAATTTGGGATATTTTGGATATTTTTCAGACTGGTTTGTTTGGATATTTGGGATGTTAGTCCCTATATTAATTTGTTAATTATGACACTGTTAATTAATCAATGAATTTGGACGTTGATATGACACGTGTGAAACTTGGTTATCTTTAATTATTCTTGTGTTTGGTTGTGATTTGCGCAGTAATATGCAACGAAATTGATTGAATCAGTTGTGAGAATTAGTTTACAGGTTTTGTAAATGAAACTGTGAATTGAAATCGAACGGAAAAGCGGAGTATCGAAAATAAACGGGCATAGCCAAACTGGCGTTTTAAAAAACGCCGGTCTATCTAATCTAATTGTTGGAGTGTGAGATACACCGGCATTCTCACGAATGCCGGTGAATGTTGTCAGCTGAAACGGCACAGAAGTATACCGGCGTTTTATAAACGCCGACGTATATAACTACACCGGCGTTTTTTGGTCGCGCCGGTGCTTCTAAGTAGGGAAAACCAGGCACTCAGAAACGCACATACACCGGCATTCCGTGACCGCCGGTATACTTTCGTTATACACCGGCGTTTTCATAAATGCCGGTGAATGAATAAATACCGGCGGTTTACGACCGCCGGTGAATGTATATAGGGTGCAAAAGAACGGCACTCGGAGACCGACATACACCGGCGTTTTCTGACTGCCGGTGTAGTTTTCACATTTACCGGCGTCCATCAAAACTGCCGGTGTAGACCCCTTCGTTTTCGCGATGCCCGCTTCGGCGGCATTTGGACCGGCGCTATTAGAAACGCCAGTGAAAGTTTCACCAGCGTAAATAAACGCCGGTAAAGACGTCAAAAAGCGCCGGGAAAGCCAGTTTCTTTTGTAGTGGTTGGTCCAAAGAAAGGCTTGTTGCTTGACGAGATTAATTGCCAATATTTAATTACTGCACGGAGAGTACCACTTATAGTTGATATTTATGTCCAAAGACTAGATGTCAATGTTTTGATAGGTATCTTGTTTAATCTTGCCATGCGTGAATTTATTTCCAGAATATTCTTGCGTTTTGACATGAATAATAATTTTGGGCTTATTGTTTTATTTTTTTCTCTATTTAGTTTCTACTTCTACAATATTTGTGCTTAATGGCACAAACATCAAGAATTGGAAATAGAACTTTGATTGTTCTCGGTTGCATGGATCTTGTTCTTGCGCTTCAGAAAGAACGACCTGCTAATCTCATTAATCCATAGTTCCTCTGAGAATAAAAGGAACATGGAGAAGTGGGGTCGTTCTAATCGCCTGAGTATAGTGAACATTATGCATTTCATTGGAAAAACCTTCAGGGGAGCTATATCTGAGGAGAAAAATGCTACTAAGTTTCTTGAAGAATTTGAAAAGCATTTTGCAAAAAACAAAAAAGGCTGAAACAAGTACTGTTTTGAATAAACATGTTTCCATGAGGTATAAAAGAAAAATGAACATAAAGGAGTACAACATGGAGATGTCAAATCTTTCTTCCAAACTAAAGGCACTAATGTTAGAGTTGTCTAATGACTTGCTCGTGCATTGGGTTCTTATCTCACTTCCTGCGCAATGCAGTAATTCAAGGAGAGTTACAACACTCAGAAGTACAATTGGACTCTTTATAACCTCATATCTCATTGTGTGCAAGAAGAAGAGAGAATTAAGTGAGGAATGGCTGAAAGTGCTCACTTATCAACCATTCCTCAAGACAAGAAAAGAATAGGAAGAAAGGAAGTTGCAATTGGGGCACCACAGAAAGTACAAAAGAAACAGGCTCAGAAATTTACTTGTTTCTTCTGCAAGAAAGGAGTACATCATGGAGATTTCAAATCTCGCTTCTAAACTAAATGCATGTGGCATATTCTCAATAAACTGTCAAGAAAGATTGGATCTGATTTGGCCTATAACAAAAAAATTCATGAAAATTTTAAATCATGTGTTTATCCTTCTGAAACTATTGAGGAGTTTGAAATTCAGTGGAATGAAGTTATATCAACTTATCAGTTACCGAACAATCATTGGCTAAAAATGATGCATGAATTAAGTGAGATGTGGATACTGGCATTTTTCAAGGAAATTTTTTTGGCTGGAATGAGGACAACACAGCGTAGCGAAAGTATGAATTCTTTTTTTAGTCACTTTGTTAGCCAGAGGAATAGTTTGGTGGAATTCCATACCCGATTTGAGAGGGCATTGGAGCACCAAAGACATAATGAATTGAATGTTGATCGTGATACAATTTATACCAGTCCAAAGATGAAATTAAAGAATTCAATGGAGAAACAAATGAGTAAGATCTACACGCACGCTAACTTTTATCTATTTCAAGATGAATTTCTTAAGAGTAGTGTCAATTGTGCTACGAAAAAAAACAATGAGGAAGAAGATCTGTCTTTTTATATTGTTCAAGAAAATGAGGAGAATAAGAAACTCAGAGTAAGAGAAGTAGTTTATGATTCATCAACTGAGGTGGCATATTGTGATTGCAGAATGTTTGAGAGAGAGAGATTTCCTTGTTGGCATGTTCTTGCTGTGTTAAAAAATAAATTTTCGACGAACTTTCTACTCACTATATTATGAGGAGGTGGACTAAACTTGCAACAAGTGCTCAAATATTCGATGCTGAAGGAAAAGAGTTTTGTAACTTCAAGTAACATAACTGGATTTAACATATCACCATTGTGGGAGTTACTTTCAGAGTGCATGCATCTTGCTGGCTATTCAAATGAGACCTTTTTACATGCAATGGAAAAATGTAAGAATCTTAGAGATGAATTACTAAGTATGAAAGAGAACTTGGGTGTTGATTTGAACCAGACGAAAGAGAAACATTCCACGGCAGATGTTCTTCCAACAACTTCAAATAATGACAATGTTTGCATACCGAATATTTCGAAGACAAAGGGAAGCGGGAAAAGATTAAAAGGAGGGAAAGAGAAGGCCATGGAACAACAAGAAAAGAATAAAAGACATTGTAGAACATGCAACAAGTACACATCTCATGCTAGTCGAAATTGTCCAGAAAAGAATGATTCTTAAACTTGAAGTTGTTGGGTAAGATAACTACACGTACTAATTTATTTATCATATATTATTCTTTTATTCTTATCTCATGTTCTGCATGTTTAGATATAACTTTAAACTAATTATACTATTTTGTTTGTTACCAGTTCCATATCACGAAAGAATATGATGTGGGGATGGAGGTTGCCAGGAAAAAACAAAGTTACTAGTACTAATAGTTTGGCAAATGCAAGCATTTGGAGTAACTAAAACTCTTAATAGATTGTTTAGTTCTATTATTTGTACGAGTTTAATTTTTTCACAATAAATTTTTGGATGTGTAGATGTTAATTTCTATGGTGAAGTATGATTGTTTGTCAAATTTTTGAATGTATGGATGTTAATTTCCAATTGTTGGCCTTTTGGTCAAAACCAAGCTCCTCCTTTCCTTGCTTTTAGTCCCACATCGGTTGGGAGATGTGCATTGTGAGTGGGATCAGCCCATATATACTCTAGTCTTCTCTTCCCTTAAGATTACTGAAAAATGTTTTCCCACATAACTCTTCCTCTCCTTCACTTCTTCCCTGCCAAATCCGGTACTTTGCTTTTCTCTTCCGTTCTGGGCAAGGACAAGTTCGGGTCGATCTCTCGACGTTGTGTGCGACAGCGAGACGCCGGTGATACCGGGGGTTTTACCACTAGGAGCATCTGAGAAACGTCTGCACATAAGACCTCGGATCAACTCTTAGGGCAGTGCGTTCCGCGCGACTTCCCCGTAGGCCGGTAACTTTGTTCTTATTTATTTTAATTTGTTATCTTGGGCTGCAGAAAATCAAAGATTCGAGGGTAATTTTTATAACAATCTAAGAGTTGAGAGCGCCTTGTTTGCTTGATGCTTATTAGCTGTAACTAAACGAGTCCAGATTCTATAGCTAGCCAATTCAGATATCTTGTACAAAGTTTAATAACAAGCCTAAACAATCAGCACCCAGTAAACCCACCCGGGGAAAAGTATTCATTCTCTTCTTCTTTAACATTCCGATCTCCTCGATTTTTAATACCTCCCAAAATTCGTGATACCTGTCAATTTTCATTTTATTATTTTATTCAACTAGGTTTGATATTATTCTCCTCCTTCCTCGATCTCTTTTCCTGGAAACCCTAATTCCTTCCTAATCAATCGCGATCTTCTACAATTAGCTCAGTCTGCTCCCCATGCCACGTCGGATCTGAGGCGGTCATGGCGGAATTCAGTCGGTTCCGAGGTAATTCTCCCGTTTCTCCGCTTCTCTCATTTCAAAATATTTGAATTGGTTGAGATTTGGATCAGGATCTTGCGTTGGATCAGTAATTGATTTCTTAATGGTAGATCAGTGTTAAAAGCGATTTATTGATTAGTTACTACTTAGATGAATTTCGAGGTTTGCGATGTAGGGGAGGAGAAAATTCGAGTTAGGAGGTGAGATCGGAGAAGGATTGATGCATTTTAGTCGCTGTTTGGGAATGAGATTAAGCTTAGCTAACTGGAGTTTTGTACATGTAGGAAATAAATGAGCACCGCTACTTGTAATTCTTAATGAACTCAATTTATTTAGTTGATGTGTTTGATTCCTACGTGGAATCCAGCAGGCACAAACTGTTATAGTATATAGTGTTACCTAATCAAATAAAAGTTAAACCATGAGTCAGTAAATATTTTGACAGTTCTATCATCTATGCAAGAGTACACAGATCTGTCAGAGGAGCAGAAGAATTTGCTAGCTATAAACAAATCATTGTTCAATTCATACAGATATAAGAGAATACTGCTTTATAGTATTTAAAACCTTGTATGAAAGAGAAGATGCTCAAGAACATGGAAGTTAAGCTGATATTTAGTAATTTGTCAAGTGCCTCAGTTAATACTTAATACTACACCTCAAATGTGTTACTACCAGTGAAATTTCTTACTACTTTCAAAATAAGGTATTTTAGAATACCTATTACCTTCTTTTTCCTCTTCCTCTTCTACCATAATTTCTTACTGCATTTTATAAAGAGCTTAATTAGTTAACTTGTTTTCCGCAAATTAGTCTTGTAACATTGTATCTGCACTTATTAGAAATGAAATAGTGTCTTTAGCTTAGATGGATTTTTAATGAAATCAAGCCTATGACACAATATAGCTTAGATGGATTTCTAGTGAACACAAAATTGTTGTCGTGCCATAATATGCAAACCCACCTTGATTGTTAACTAGTTTGAGGTGTTATCATTGAGAATTTGTGACGATGGTATGGTGAAGATTTTCTTATGTGTTTTGATTTAGTTTAATTTTGCATAAGAGGTCACATGGTTAGTAGATTATTGTAGTACATACTGATGGTTTGTGGCTTAGTATAGAAATTGCAAGAGAACGTGGATGTGGATGTGCACTGATTATTAAATTTAGGACATGTTTGAGAAGTGTTAGATTCATGTCCAAGGAGTGTCCACGAGTGTCAGTGATTGTTCTGTGCAGGCCTTTTTTGAATGAATTACGTGGAGTAGGTGAGATTCCTTTGATTTATGTTTCCATTGCTTGCTAAATTCACTAGAGATGTGGCTTATGTATCCTTGTATTTTGAGAAATTTATATTTTTCCTTAGCTTCTACTGAAGTTCCCTAGGGTGGGTGAATACTGAATAGGAGCAAAAATCCATCGATGACGAATTTGAACTTTTCTTTGAGAGAAAATGCTGCACACAGGAATATAAGAATTAGAGCCAAAATAAATGCAATGAATGGGTTGAGAAATTTAAAAAATAAATGCTAATTAGAGAGGCACACGATTCTTCTGGTGGTTGGACAACACGCGCCTGCGCCAATCCCCAAGGTCATTCTTACAGTGAGTTCCAAGATTAGCATGAATTTGCAAGTAACAGAGCTCAAATAGTTCTTTTTCTTGGAAATACATGCAAAATTGCAAATATTAGCTCAGAAGTTGTGCCCAAAGATGTAGGCCAAAACCTCTCAAAAGAAACTATTTGTTGGGAGAGTCGGGGCATGTTAAACTGCAAAGGTCGACCCCTAAGTACAATCAGATTGGTCTTTGATGCCTTTTTTTTTTTACCCATACAGTTGAATACTCTCAAGATATTAAACTCTTATTAGAATGTGGATGCCAATCAGATTATTTCATCTCTGTGTGCTACTCATTGAAATTGGTGACGATTTTTATGCATTAAGAGAATAATATGAAACTCTTAATGACTTAGATTATAAGGAAAAATTATGTGCATTACTTTTGCTAATCATCTTTGAATAATGGAAGTGATTAAATTAACTTAATAAGTATATTCTCCAAATCCTTATCAGCAATTATGAGTGTTACTCAGTCTGGGTATATTTCATGGCCTTTTCATTCACAGTTCATGACAAATTTAAGAACTATGTATATTTTGGGTATGTTTTGAAGTTACCTCAAGGAAATTCTGTGATTCCTTCATTTGTTTGATTTTCTAAATTATAATAGACGGTGATACCTGTCATAATGCTTGATTATCAAGCTTCAATCATGATATAAAGTATCCAGATGCTTTTTTTTTCTTGCAAAATGGTTTTCAACTTCTTATAAAAGACATCTTTCCTGCATCTTGTTCAATGTTGATTCTTCTAAAAATGTCATCTTCCCACAGACTAAGATTCCCTGATTTTTTGGTACTTTCTTGATTTGCTTGTGAGAAATCTCTCTGCACTCGGTTGCATAAGGTATTTACTCTTCGTCAAAGATATTGGGTTTTTTTTTTTTTTAATGTTCTATCAGGGGAAGCTAGACTGCCATTTGTTTAATTATTTTCTTTTTCTGTTAAGATGAATCCAAATACAGATTATCACTGTGTGAGAACATCTGCTTCTTATTTCCAGCAAGAAATTCCTATACCTATGGTTAGCTCAGCTGCATCTTTTTAAAATGTTTTATATCACACTTTTTCTGTAAAAAAAATTGAAGATGCTGAGTATAAAGTATAACTTGCAAGGTACGACTATTGATTTTAGACAAACCGCAGAGGGACAGTTTATAACAGAAAGTGAGCAGTCTCAAATGCCCTTTCTTTTCTCTATCTCCCTCGATTTTACTGTCTCTTTGTGTCGGATACTGATAGTATGGTTCATTTTGCAGTTGGAGGCAAACTCTCATTATTGTAGGAAATACATGTTTGTTTGTTTTTTTGGTTCATTTTGCTTGGCTATTGGCTTTATTTGTGCGTTAAGAGTTTAGATTTGAACTAGTGGATATTATTTCACATGCCCAATGTGCGAAGAAAGAAAAAAAATGAATGACATACATTTGTGAACTATTAGATGAGTTTATATTGAGTGATGAAGAAAAAGATTCACTTATGTGAACTTGTTAGGAATGAAGTATTAAGATATCTTAAGGGTACTATAGGTTACAAACTTCATTATTCTAGACACCCTAATATCATAGAAGGTTACTCAGATGCAAACTGGGTAATTGACTCACATGATGTGAAATCCACAACTGGATATGTTTTTACCCTAGGAGGAGCTGCAATCTCCTGGGGTTCATGCAAACATACAATCACAGATAGAAGTACTATGGATTCTGAAATGATAGCTTTGGACACTACTTGTACAGAAGCTGAATGGCTAAGAAATTTGATTATGCATATACCTGTTACTAATATTCATGTTCCTGCTGTTTCCATATATTGTGATAATAAATCTGTTATAGAACTACTAAAGCATGATTCTGTGAATGCTAAGATGAACAGGTACCTGCAGCTGCACTTCAAGTCAATCAAGAGCCGATTAGGCAAATATGTGGTTCTTGACTATATAAAGTCATAAAAGAACCTTGCAGACCACTTGACAAAGGGTTTGTCTAGGATGTTGATCCTAGAATCATCTAAGGGGATGGGGTTAAGCCCATAAGTAAGTCACCAGCAGTGGCAACCCAACCGAGTCTGACTGGAGATCCCAAGAAGCCGGTTCAATGGGTAGAAACAAGCTAGACTTCAGTGACTATTATGGAACACTGACTCAGAGATTAAATTCTCATAAATTAATGCCCAGGTGGCTGTACGAGGTTGTACAATGATATCCCATCCCTATGGTGACAGTGTTCCTGTGTGATCTGGTTAGGATGAGTTCTAAACTCTTAATAGGTCCAAACATTATTATGTAGGGTTGACTCCGATCACCAACCCTTTGAGGACTTACCTATATGAGAGGTCGTGAAGGCCGCGACTATGGGACAGGGCGATCCCAGACAACTCTTATAAATAAGGAAAAAGTGCGCATGGCCATTCAAAAGTGCCACCTGATAGACCCAAGAACCTCTGGCGTACTATGTGTGCTATTTTCTGAATCTGATTCAAGAAGTCTGATTCAAGGCATAGTCCATCAAGCACTTCTTCAGACAAAGACAATAGTCACTACGTGAGATTCAAGGCTGCAGTCCATCTCATTTATGCATAGTATACTCTTGTCCAGAACTTCTCCATCATTATTCTTTTGTTATCTCTGTCTTTGGATCTTGGTTTGGGGGGGGGGGATTGTTGGCCTTTTGGTCAAAACCAAGCTCCTCCTTTCCTTGCTTTTAGTCCCACATCGGTTGGGAGATGTGCATTGTGAGTGGGATCAGCCCATATATACTCTAGTCTTCTCTTCCCTTAAGACTACTGAAAAATGTTTTCCCACATAAATCTTCCTCTCCTTCACTTCTTCCCTGCCAAATCCGGTACTTTGCCTTTCTCTTCCGTTCTGGGCAAGGACAAGTTCGGATCGATCTCTCGACGTTGTGTGCGACAGCGAGACGCCGGTGATACCGGGGGTTTTACCACTAGGAGCATCTGAGAAACGTCTGTACATAAGACCTCGGATCAACTCTTAGGGCAGTGCGTTCCGCGCGACTTCCCCGTAGGCCGGTAACTTTGTTCTTATTTATTTTAATTTGTTATCTTGGGTTGCAGAAAATCAAAGATTCGAGGGTAATTTTTATAACACCAAGAAACTGCCTGCACATATTTTTAAGTGTTTTTAATTTTTTTATGCTCATGCACTATGATACTCATTTGCAGAAGTATATAGTTGGCTTCTTGGATGATTCTGTTGTAGTTAATGCTTTAAGATCATTATGCAAGCTTATGTATGGCAACTTCAGGATCAAGTTTGTATTCTATCAGTTGGTATAGAAATGTATTACTGGTTCTATACTGAGTTCTGTTCTATTGTATATCTGATGCTTACACATATAAAAATGCAATGGATGTTAATATGATCTGGTCTTTTGTACTTGTGAATGAAATTGTGCGAAATGATGAAGATAAAGGTATCACTGTCCAAAACAAGCTTCAATCTGATAGCGCTGAATCTGGATTAGTAACATTTACATAATATAATCCCAGATGTTTATATGATCACAGTGGCAATATATCTTTTTCATGCAAAGAGTTCTCAAAATTGTAAATCTCAATTATCAAATTTCTTGTTAATAAGATGGAATTTGTCATTTCTTCTATTTTTCAAGACAGTCATTCGGTTAATCACAGTAAAGGAAGCAAGTCGAGGGGAGAAATGGAAAGTACCAAATTATGCTGCCTTACCACTTGGCCACGCCCCACATTTAGATTTATACTCGATACTAATAAAGACTAATATTAACAAGTAATGAGGTGAAGAACGATAAAGTTAATTGTTAAGCTTCAACATGATAGCTCTAACAGTTGAGACTACAAACGACTCTAGTTCAAACCAGATCAAATTCTTGTTCTAACTTTCGCTGAGACTTGGATTTAAAATCAGATTATACTGTACAGCCAAATTCGGAGCAGCAGAAGTTTAGCACGATATGCAACAATTGATCACAACGAAGAACCAAGGAAACGTATATCACACCAAACAGAAAAGCACATAATTTGTCCCATTCGGCAAATCTAATATGTGGAAGAAATAATCGAGATAGTATTCAATTAGAGTAATATCTCAGTTATAACAATAACCTAATGAAAATACTCTCACTAAGAAGTTTGTAGCTTTTAGTTGAATATACCCCTTAGGTAGTTTTTTTTCTTCTTTCTAACGGATCTAACTGTGTATTATTAAGTTTCATATACGTATATACTGTCAATGAGCTTTTAGTTTTTAGCATAAGAAACCAAACAGACCCGGAGGTCTCACAGACAACATTTGAATGACACACTTTGTTTATACACTTTGTCATATTAAAATTCATTGATCCCCACAGCATATTAAAAAACAAAGTTACTAGAAAGCATATATATATATATATATATATACACACACACACAAAGTTGTAATCCTCTTCAAGAATCAATAAAGTCTCCTCTCACATTTCCATATATTTCTGTGTGGTATTTGAGTTCTTCGTGTGCCTGAGGATTGGTCTACTATTGGTGTCAAAGAGAATTTGAGATACCATAATTCTCAACAGAATCATCTTTAGATTACAAGTTGAGTTCACAAGGGACTCAAAAGTGGTCCGCATAAACATAAAGAAGAATACACATTTCTTTTCTTTTTCTAGTTTTGCCCCTTTTCCTGCATGGAGCATCAGTAGGATTTCAAATATTGTCCAGTTAGTTAGAATCCTCTTCATAAATACATTTTATTTTGGACAATCAAAAGAACCCTTTAGAGTAAACTTGAGCTCAAAGTAGATACAATAAGAAACTCAAGTTCTACAAAGATACCTCACAATGCGCATATTTAACAGACATATATATCATGACTCATGAGTACTGCTTACCTGAAAGATTTATTTGATATATACAAACAAAGCTAGGCTATATCCCTCACAGAAAACATTTGAATGACACAAGGAAAATATCAAACTATACATAGCAGTAAATATCATAAGGAAGTGTCCTTCAATTTTTGTAAATAACTCAATTCCCACACATTAACAGGTATCAATTAACTTATCATCCATTAACCGGCCGCAAGAAAAAAAAATTTACACATTCCCTGACAAATGTCACCCTGAAGGAAACCTCAGTATCTGTGCAGATCTTTCTATTTCAATGGTATTATCTCATAACTTAACCAGTCATAGAATACAGATGGAAACAAGATGGTACATATGTGCAGCACAAGGATGACAAGAGGTACTGGCATATCATCACCTCCATTAATCGTTCCGCCCCTCAAATTCACAAATCAAATGATTCATCACTGATTCACAATGCAACCAGGTTACAGTTGACTTATGCTAGCTCATTGTTATCATTTTTAATGTTCTTGTTTATTTTGAAACCAACACATACAAGTATAAGGCTTCTGATTGGTCATGAGGTGGATGTATTTGGCTGCTGTTGCGATGTCCTTGTCACCTCATCCACTGAGGTCAAGTACTACCTTAGTACCATTAGAGAGGCTAGGGCAGAGCACTTCTAAATAAGCCAATGCATGACATGTTTCCAATGCCTGGGGTGATTCCCTCCAACTGAGATACCCTCTTGAAGGCTGTTCACAAATAATCAATTCAGTTAATTGTAAAAATTTATGTGATGACAGAGATTATTTGAGATAGCAAGTGGCGAGATAATTTGACAAGTGATTATCTTCTTTTTATTCTTTTTATTCTCGAAAAAAAGACTAGAGATTCACTAGTTCTATCAGTGTCTTTCTAACTCATGCTTCAGAATATATAAAGTGATAATACATAAATTTATGAAAAGAATTAACAGGAAGGAACATATCATTTCATCCAAACTCTTCTAGATGCTAATGAAGAATATAAAAATATAAAATTAAATTATTGAATTTTTAATTAAAAATGCCAAACATAAAAATCACAACTGACCTGCTAAAGCTTCTTGATCGGTTACACTGTAGTATTCTGAACGCCGAGTATACATCAATTTGCTATGTTCTGGTCCTACCCCAGGGTATGCCAAACTAAAACAATTATCAAATTAATTCAGATTAAATGTTACTGCAACAATGAATATAAACAATGTTTAAGAATCAAGTTATAGAAAGCATATTAAATTCATTGATCATTAATTATTACTTTGTTACAGACGTGTGTCCAGATTAGTCTACTGGTTGCCTATGGTGCGTTTATTTCGAAGTAGTAGATTGGAGAAAACTTGAGTCTCAAGTGGTAAATTAGTTTGTATAACTAGACAACTAGTGAGGCCCAGAACGACGACGGACGACGACGGCGGCAGCACAGCAGCGGACGGGCGGCGCGGAAACGCGGCGACGGCAAACGGATGGCCGTCAGGCGGGGGGGGGGGGGGGGGGGGGGGGGGGGGGGGGGGGGGGGTTGAGAAATAACCCGCATTAGGGTTAGGAAACAGAGGGGTTTGTTCTTCATCCATCTAAACCATAACATATTGTTTCTCATTTGGTTTTTTTGGGTTTTTTTTGTTGTTGTTGATAGATTAGTAGAAATAAACCGGTTTTTCAATTAACTAATCCGAATTAATTAGAGTCATTCATCTCAATCTAATCATATCCAATGATCATAATTAATGTTCTCATTTTCTCATTTTAAGATGTTTCTCATTGGATCACTCCTATATATATATATATTGTTGTGGGAGCAAACAGATGAAATTGTATGTTATTTGAGGAAAACAGTAAGGCGAACTTGTTGACCTTCACCAACGTGTTGACTTGTTCCTTGCCGCTGCCGCGAACCTGCACAAAGTCAGTAATCTCCAAGATTAAGAAAGAACTTTAGGTAGGAAAAGATTCATTACCTTGTTACGGTGGGAGGAGAGGGGTATTTATAGTTGCTTTAGGGACCCATTTCGAGATAAGGACAAATCTATACTTCTCGGTGTTGATGGATAAGAAGTTGTTAAAACTGCCTTTTAGGAATAATCACGAATCTGAATTCCTCTTTATCCTTTTGAATTGGTTTGTAACGGGTTGGTAACCGTATCCAATAGGACATACCCGTTTATGGGTTATTGGGCTTTAAAGAAGATACCCAGTTCCCATTTCGGACCCATTTGCAGGTGAAATTACCATTTTACCCCTTAGAGCTTTAAGATTCGTGCCCGATTTGAACGGACCCGATTTAATCCTATTTTTAGCCATATCAAATATATATATGAGTAATGTGAGCCTCATATTTGAGGAAATTTTCCTTATATAAAGTAATTATATTCACTTGGTAGGGCCCTCATGGAAGATCCACTCAGTCCATCATGTTTATCATTCCAATGGATGCATGTATAAAAAAATCAAGTGGTTTGGAGGACATTCACACATGCATCATGTGGGTCTAATTTGTGGTTCGATTTGTATTACTGTTGAAATCTTTCATTTTTCAACCACATGATGCATGAGTGAATGATCTCCAAAACACTTGATTTTTTTTACACATACATTCATTAGAATGATAAACATGATAGACGGAGTAGATCTTCCATAAGGGTCCCACCAAGTGAGTATAATCACTTTGTATGAGGAAATTTTCCTCATACTCTATATAAGGCTCACTTTTCTCTCTCTCTCTCTCTCTCTCTCTCTCTCTCTCTCTCTCTCTCTCTCTATATATATATATATATATATATATATATGGGAAATGCTCCATTGAAAACGCAAATGTTGTGAAAACCCGTGAAAACAACCAAGGTCGTTGTTCCCAATAATGACCTAGGTTTGTTTTCACGTTTTCCACAGTACAGTACGTTTTCAATGGAGCATTTATCTATATCTATATATATATATATATATATATATATATATATATAGAGAGAGAGAGAGAGAGAGAGAGAGAGAGAGAGAGAGAGAAGAGAGAGAGAGAAAGAGGGAAATCTTCGAACGGAATTGGTGCGAACTTGCGTGCGAACCACTATTGATGTTGCTATTAGGAATAGCGGCATCGAATGAACAGTTGCCGCTATTGAGAATATCGGCAACAGTGGTTCGCATGCCAGTTTGCACCCAGAACCATTCACAACTTATATCTAACTCTGCCAAGTCAGTGTACTTAATTATCAAAGCTATGGTACAGTAAAAGATCAGTGAACTGATTTCCTTTCTTCTCGTTTTCCATTGTTTGTTTGAAATGAAAAAAATGATACTTCTATGGTCGAAGAAACCATTTCACCGTGTCTAAGAATAAATTTGTTTAATTTACAAGCTAAATTGCTAAGTTCTAATGATTTTACTAATTCATATCCTTCTAAAAAATAGAGAGGTTTTAAATTCGTGGAAAACTAAAATTTGGAGAATGCTAATGTAGCTAGTGTAGAAAAAGCAGATCCATCGTACTGACAAACTCCTAACCAACATGTCCAATTTTTAGATCTTCGTAGCCATCGCAATGATTCTTGGGGATGGCCTGTACAATTGCATAAAAGTCTTGGGTTGAACCATTCTTCCTATAGCTGCGCAAATTCGGAGCAAAGGCAACGCTACCCTTCCCATCTCAGATGACGGCCAACGTGTGGAGGCCACTTCCACCATTTCCTTTGACGACAAACGTCAAACTGAACTCTTCCTCATAGACCAAATCCCACCCTACAGTTGCATTAGCAGGCTGTGTTATCGTTGCTGCCATCTCCATTGTCACTCTACCCCACATTTTCCATTAGCTGAAATGGTACTATATCTTCGTTGCCTACATCTTTGCTCCAGTCAGGGCCTTCTGCAATGCCTACGGATGTGGACTCACCGTTTGGTCTCTTGCTTTCTACTTATGGAAAACTTGCCATATTCACTATAGGAGCTTGGGTAGGAGCTTCCCATGGTGGATTCTCGCAGGCCTTGCATCTTGTGGTGTCATGATGAGCATTGTGGCTCTTCTGATTTGAAGCAGGATTTCAAGACAGGGTATCTTACCCTCGCCTCTCCTAGATCCATGTTTTGTAGCCAAGGTGAATGGAACAGCGATGGGTGTTGACCTTAACATTGGTGTGCACAAAATGTATCATCTACAACTAATATTTTCAGTTGAGGTTTACAGAATCTACAAAAAAAGGAAAACCAAAAGAAAATATTTAAAGTGATTGGAAATCAAGCAAAAGAGGCATAAACTTAAAAATCAATGAAGATTGCACACAAGAAACAAGTAATCATCAAGAAGTCTGCCAAAATAGATAATTTATTTCTGTTTATGCGAGGAGAATATATGTAAAGTAGTATTGATTGATAAATTAGTTTTGGAAAGAATATAAAGTGAAATCGCCAAATAAAAGTCGAATCTGCAAGAAAACGGTCGACCGCACGAAATGATAGTCGACCGTCACAACAGTTGACCGCTCATCTTTGTGGAAAAGATGAGTCAATCGACCAGTCATCGCTTGACTTATGAGTTAAAAGATGAATGGTCGATGTCCATCATTGCGGTCGACCGTCCTAGCGTAAATCTGACTATTTCGGAAATATCTTTTCATTTTCGGAAGGATGCATTTCACCACTCTATATATTGAGACGAATTCACAGTGTATTCTTCACCCTTGGCTATCATAACTCTTATGAACTAATCATTCAATCAATACTCCCGAGTGTGAGAGATTTTAATTATCTTCTTCAATCAAGGTCTTTTTAGATCGTGAGAGTTTTTCTTTCTTTTCCACTTTGGTAGTTTTGCGGGACTTATTTGTAGAAACCCTGCGGGTGTAATAGGTATCTCAGTCTGAATTCCAAGAATCACTGTACAAGGGTTTAAAGTATAGTGGACAGCTTGTGGCGGAGAATTGCTACAAGTAGGTGGTGTGGACGTAGACCTGGGGGTCGAACCACGTTATATCGCTATGTCTTGCTCGTTGCAGTGTTTGCTTTCTCTTACTTTATCTTTTTACTTTACGCATTTCATTTGAATTTTTAGTTTTCGCACAATAACTCTATTCAGCCCCCTAGGGTGATTAAAAGAGGTATCAAAGCGAGGTTCTCATTAAGAGCTTAAAGCTTGAGCAAAAGGTCCAATGGCCAAAATTCCTCCTTCCGAAAACTTGTACTCATCGGAGCCATTATCTCCAATGGGACAAGTCTAACACGTTCACCTTATTTTGATGGAAAATGCTATAATGTTTGGAAAGTTCGTATGTCTCACTTTTTGCAGATACTTGGAGAAGAAGTATGGAACGTTTGCATAAACAAAACAGATATTCCTATCAGTGATGGAAAGAGGGCTTTCACAGAAGCTGAACTAGCATTAAAAATCGAAAACTCCAATGCTATGACAGCACTCAATGCAGGTCTAAATAATGAAGAGTTGATGCGATGTGGACGAAATTGCAAAACAACCTATAAAATTTGGAACAACATGCTAAAATGGCATGAAGGTACCGCGTCTAAGGTAAAGGAAAAATTAATTTATGCTTTTATAAGTTTAATGTTTTTCGTATGTTGCTAGGAGAGAACGTAGATCAGATGCTTACCCGCTTTGACATTATCGCACATGAGCTTGAGAGCTTAGGTAAGGGGTTGGATGATGACCGAAAGGTCGGAAAACTCATAAGCTGTCGTATGCTTGAATGGGACGTTAAAGCTGCAGTAATGAGGGAGACAATTAAAGAAAAAAGGGTTTGACTACAACACTTTCCAAGAAAAATTGAAGACGTATGAGATGGAGGTGACCGAAATAGAGAGATACTGGCAGAACATTAGGATTGAACCAAAAACTGAAAAGAAGACCATTGCCTTGAATGCCGACACTTCGCGATCATCAAAATCAGAGTCAGATCATGAAGAATCAGATGAAGATATCACGCTATTGACCAAACAATTTTGTAAGTATCTCAAACACAAAAAATATGGCAGGTCTCAAGGAGGAAGAGAAAAGGACAAAGATGACATATGTTACAAATGCTAGAAGCCGAGACATATTCACGCAAACTGTCCTATCTCATAGGATAGAAGCAAGGATCATTATCACTCCAACTCAGGATTTACAAAGAAGGCATTGAAGGCAACATGGCTAGATTCAGATTCCAGCGACGAAGAGTAAGAACACAATGACTTTGGATTCATGGCTCTTGGGAATGGTAAAGTGCAATTACCACTCCAAGAAGAGGTAATCGAAGAACCCACCTATGATGATTAGTTGACATGTGTAATGGTTTAAGAGCTTATGCAAAGAAATTCAGTTGTGAATTGAGACAATATAAACAAATGTCAAAAGAATCACATGACTTTTGCATTGCTAAAAATCAAAAGTTGAAAAATAAAAATTCTTTGATTATTGAAAAATTTGAGTCATTTAGGAAAGATCATGATGTGTTGATAGAGGAAAATGAGTATTTA
The DNA here is from genome assembly GCA_017893485.1 of Hemerocallis citrina. Lineage (NCBI taxonomy): Eukaryota > Viridiplantae > Streptophyta > Magnoliopsida > Asparagales > Asphodelaceae > Hemerocallis > Hemerocallis citrina. The sequence continues at coordinate 155,169,663 of CM030362.1, forward strand.
AAACAACAGATTTAAAAATCCTTAGCAACACATGATGAAAATCTGAAAGAAATTCATGAGATATCTATTTATATTGCTAAACTCAGTGATGATTTAAATGACAACAAAGAAAATTTGATGAGGTAGTGGAAGGTTGTAAAGAAGCACTCGAACAAAATAGAATACTTGATGCTACCCTAGACACTCTTCGTTGGAACACCAAAGACGATGAGAAGACTAGAAAAAGGCTTTGTAATAGAATGATTGAGCTCAAAAAAATTGTTTAAAAATTTGAAGGGCCCAGTTATCTTATTTCAAAGAATTCAAGATCATATCATGATAATCGAGGATTTGGTTACAATGAGCGAATACAACACCAAAATTCTAAGCAACCCTGTCATACACATATGCATAATCACCAAAACAGTTTCAAATCAACTCTAAACTATGCACATATGCATGATCCAATGCATAATCGTATTACAGGTCACTATTGTTGTAAATTAGGGCATATATCATATAACTGTTCATTAAAAAGGACTACTAATAATGTTTGGTTGAGAAAGAATGCAAATGCAAGTTCAATACAAACTTGGACACCCAAAATTACACCTACTAATCTTAATGTATGTACATCAACATATCAAGATTAAAGATCGGTAGTACCTTGATAGTGGATGCTCAAACCATATGACAGGTGACAATAAATACTTTGCATCACTATCAAGGGAAAGAGGGAAGGACATCATCTTTTGGGATAACAACATTGGTCAGACCATCGGTAAAGGTAAAATAAACTTTGGTTCATCATGCTCCATTGTGGATGTACTATTGGTAAGAGGTTTGAAACACAATTTTTACTTAGCTTCAGTCAGTCATGCGATAATGGTTATATAGTTACTTTTCATAAAAATGTATGCACTGTACTAGATAAAAATAAATCATGTTTAGTCCTTTCTAACAGATGCAATAATGTATGTGTTATAAATTCTAATGAATTAGCACAAGAAAATATGAGACAGTTTTTTTCAAAAAACGAAGATGGTTGGTTATGACATCGGCGATTTGGACATACAGCAATGGATAATCTCAACAAACTTGTCAACTAAACTAAAAGTTCTCAAAAGCCTAAGAAAATGGTATCAACTTCTAGACCTCTTGAGCTCTTGCACATGGATCTGTTTGGACCATCACGAACACGTAGCAATGGAGGTGCACGATATGCCTTTGTAATTGTAGATGACTACAGCAAATTCACTTGGGTTGCCTTTTTATCACAAAAGGATGACACATCCCATGTTTTTCAAAAATTTTGTCGTAGAGTAGAAAATGAGAAAAGCCTTACCATCTTTACTATTCGTAGTCATCATGGTTGGTAATTTCAAAATGAACTCTTTACGTCGTTTTGTGACAAAAATGGAATAAAATATGAGTTCTCTTGTCATCGCACTCCCCAGAAAAATGGGGTTGTTGAAAGGAAAAATCGATTTGTTTAAGAAATGGCCCGCACCATGCTTAGTGAGAATGATTTATCAAAGTCTTTTTGGGCCGAAGCTGTCAATACAACATGTTATACCATTAACCAAGTAATCATTAGGAAGTATCTTGAGAAAACGCATTTTGAACTATATTATGGAAAAATTCCAAAATTGAGTTATTTTCGTGTATTTGGATGCAAAGTGTTTATTTTAAATACCCAAGATAACTTGGTAAAATTTGATCGTAAAAGTGACGAAGGCATATTCTTAGGATATTCTCTAAGTAACAAGGCATATCGTGTATTTAATAAAAGAAGGTGCACAATCCAAGAATCTATTGATATTATATTTGATTAAACTAATCCTCTCACAAAAGAGATATTACATGTTCCTGATGATGATGAGATGGGTGTTTGCGTTGAAAAGAAACAGGTACACACTGAAAAAGGACCAAGTATAGATTTTCAAAACAACGTGTCACATCAAGATGGAAACACATCCATAAATCAAAGTAGCAACAGCCTCTTGATAGACGAGATGCATACACATCAAATTGATGCCATGGAAGATGATCACGTTCCGCCACAAGCATAACCTCTACCTTCCAACAATGAAAAGCGCCCTACTTGGAAAATCATGTCTAGCCATCCAGCAAATTTTATCCGAAGCGATATGTCAAAAGGGGTAACTACTCGAACTCAAGCTCAAAATTTTATGTGTTTTTCCGGATTCGTATCCATACTTGAACCCAAAAATATTAAGGAGGCCTTACAAGACAATGACTGGATTATTGCCATGCAGGAAGAACTTAGTCAATTCAAAAAGAATCAAGTATGGAGACTTGTAGATAGACGCCACGTGGTAGAACTGTACATGGAACGAAATGGGTGTTTAGAAACAAGTTGGACGAATCTGGTACTATTATTATAAATAAGGCCAGTCTTGTTGCACAAGGATATAACCAACAAGAAGGAGTTGATTTTGATGAAACTTTTGCACCTGTTGCTCGGCTTGAAGCCATTCGTATTTTACTTGCTTTGGCCTCTTATATGGATTTTATGCTTTTTCAAATGGATGTTAAAAGTGATTTTTTAAATGACTTTATTTCGGAAGAAGTTTATGTCAACCACCTGGGTTCGCTGGCCCCACACACCCAAACCATGTATTCTGTCTTGATAAAGCTTTGTGTGGTTTGAAGCAAGCTCCTCGGGCTTTGTATGAACGACTAAGGTCATTTCTTATTCACATAGGTTTCTTTAAAGGGAAAATAGACATTACACTATTTATCAAACATGTTTCTAAAGACATTTTAATTGTTCAAATTTATGTTGATGATATTATATTTGGATCTACTAATGAAAATCTTTGCAAGGAATTCTATAAGCACATGCAGGATGAATTTGAAATGAGTATGATGGGTGAATTAACCTGCTTTCTTGGGCTCCAAATACAACAACGAAAGGACGACATCTTCATAAACCAATCGAAGTATGCAAAAGAACTCGTCAAAAAGTTCGGTCTTGACAATGCAAACACATACAAAACCCCTATGGCAACTACCACTAAACTGTCCAAAGACGAATCTGGTAAAACTGTTGATATTTCTACTTATCGTGGTATGATTGGTAGCTTGATTTCTATTACTTCTTCTCGTCCTGATATTATGTTTCGTATATGTTTGTGTGCTCGTTTTCAATCGTTTCCCAAAGAATCTCATTTGGTTGCAGTTAGACGTATCATTCGATATCTTAAAAGCACACCAAATACTGATCTTTGTACCCGAAAAATAGGAAACTTTCTCTTGTAGGCTATTCAGATGCCGACTATGCCTGGTGTTTGACTGATAGGAAAAGAACTAGTGGAAAAGATGAGTCAGTCGACAGGTCATCGCTCGGCTAACGAGTTAAAAGATGAACGGTCGACTGTCCATCATTACGGTCGACCGTCCCACTGTAGATCTGACTATTTCGGAAATATCTTTTTATTTTCGGAAAGACACATCCCCACTCTATAAATTAAGGCAAATTCACAGTGTATTCTTCACCCCTTGCTATTATAACTCTTCTGAACTAATCATTCAATCAATACTCCGAGTGTGAGAGGTTTTATTATTTTCTTCAGTTGAGGTCCTTTTAGATCTTGAGAGTTTTTTTTCTTTTCCACTTCGGTGAGTTTTTGTGAAAATTAGTTGAAGAAGCCCTGCAGGTGTAATAGGTCTCTTGGATTCCGAGAATCACTGTAAAAGGGTTTAAAGTATAGTAGAATGCTTGTGGCGGAGAATTGCTATAAGTAAGTGGTGTGGACGTAGATTTGAGGGTCGCACCACGCTATATCGCTGTGTCTTGCTTGTTGCTCTGTTTGCTTTCTCTTACTCTATCTTTTTTACTTTACGCATTTCATTTGAATTTTTAATTTTCGCACAATCACCCTATTCAACCCCCTAGGGAGATTAACATTGGGCTGTGTGATTGTTCCTTGTGTCTTCTGGCTCTTCTAAAAGGCCTTCAGTGACTTAGGTCTTTCTGGTACTGAGTATCCTGCTCCTAACACTCTTATATACACAAACTTGGCAATTCTAGGAGTTGAGGGTTTTAGCTCGCTACCAAAGCACTACCTCACTCTCTGCTATTTATTTTTGGCTCTAGCTTGTGCTGTCAATTTGTTTAGAGATCTGTACCGTAGAAGGTGGGGAGGTTTGTGCCACTACCAATGGCGATGGCGATTCCTTTCTATTTTCGGAACATACTTTGTGATCGATATGTGTGTGTGGGAGATTTGATACTGTTTATATGGCAGTGCAAATGCTTTTGCTCGCTCCAGCAATAGCTTCTGGTTTGATATGTGGGGATGGGATATGGACTTGCCTCAGTTAGATTCGGGTTTTAATAATTTTTCAAAATTTTAAATTAAAATTTTGATTTTTTATAGTTAACTTTTTGAATATTTAATTAATTATTCTAAATTTTTAATTATGTTTTGAAATATTTTCATATTTTTTCGAATTTATATTTTTTTCATATTTTATAAATTAATTCGATTTTTTTAATTTTTTTTAGAGTTTTTAATTAATTATTCTGATTTAAAAATTAATAAAATAAATAAATCATACTTTGAAGATATCTGGACCGTTGATCATAGATGTGCGCTTTTCTGGGAGATCCAGCAATCCTGATAGGTGGGCATGTTTGTCCGAAAATAATTCACGCACAATGCACATGACAAAAAAAGGGAACCTAACTCCGTCGGTATATGTTTTTTGATAACGTAGTTCAGTAAGACTTTTTTTATAGAAAAAATAGTGGGGTTTTTATAAACTGACCAATACTTTAGTGGTTTTTTTTAAAATTTAGACATTCTTCTTTCTACTTATTCTCATTCTCTGTACTGTTCTTACTTTTCCTTATTCTAGGCTTTTGGTGGTTATTCCCCTGATTTCCTTGTCCTCTTTGTGATTGCCACAGTATGGATTTGTTTCTTCTCTTGGTATTTCTTGTGCCCATTTCTTTGTGGGCTTCACTTTGGCCCATCCTATATTTTCCATGGATCCCACATGGGTTCAAGTAGTGAGAATGAAAAAGAATCCCACATTGGGGCTTGTGTCCCAGCTATCTTCTAGCGTCTGAAAGCTGCCAGACTCTTCCGCTATCCCTTCTTCACTTCTTCCCTCTTCATCTTCCTCCTCCGCTCATTCACTTCGCTGCATTAGCTATCTCCAACTGGGGCACCTCATAATTTTTTACCGCAACAAAATGCAGTGTCTATTTTGTGATAAGCTTGGGCATTCCCGTAATTACTGCTTCTCCCTTCAACAATTACTTGGAGAACAATTGGGTATCCCCGTGTCCGATCAAGGCCTTATCGTTCTTGACTTTCCCACTCTTAAATCCAAGCTTTGGGAGTTGCTTGCTAATCGGGCTAAGAGGGACTCGGATGCCTGCACCTGTAACGCCCCGAATTCCAAAATACACTGAATTCGAGAGTCCACAGGATCTTTCCACTTCATTTAGTACAATTTTACATGGAAATTTGAACTTTTCACTTTTTATCAAAGTTACAAGTAAAACATAACACTTTACATTGCACAGCGGAAGTAAAATTACAACATTTAAATAAATGTACAACAACATTGAATAATCTCTAAGCATCTGTTTCTCTTTAACCTTTACCATGTCCTTTACCCTGCATATAAAACTGTGGGTTTATTCAACCGACGAACATTATACACGGCCATCCTCTCTATGCCGGAAATAGTATAACTCATTTTCCATATTTAACAAACACAAACTTGTCACATATCAAACTAAAGGGAATACCCTAATGATGTCGTGTTGTGATTGTGCACCTAGTCCTTAATGCATTTTTTTATATTACATGACACTAATGCACACTTGTTCGGATTCTATGCATCCCATACTACATAGGTCCGAGGACAAGCCTCTTATTCGTTCTTCATCTTTGTAGGGTTCCATCCCTCGTCATGACTTAATCTACTACAGTAACTACGGTGAGTATCTTAGATGATCTATGAGTACAAGCACGTGTACAGGACCCTGGAGGGGAATCCCACGCCATGTCTTGACTCGTCAAGCATGCATTCTGTGGCAAATCAGCCTCCTCCCTGAACACGATCATCTTGCAGTCACCAAATATCCCACAAGCATTGCTAAAGTCCAATCATTACTGAGTTGTGCCCACGCCATGTCTTGACTCATCAAGCATGCATTCTGTGGCTCACACACCCGCACCGTAAACTCTAACTCTCATACTTGTGTTTTTCTCTCACTTTCATCACGTCTTTACTATGCACTATTTTTAATTTAATAGAATCATGAACAAAATCAAAGTTCTAGAGTTAGCCTCTTCACTAAACCGGACTTATTCATTCATTCAAACATGACCAACCTTAGTCTTTCATTTCCAATTTCATTTTATTTCTTTTCAATTGCCGGGGGAGACTTAGCTACTCTTTTGTTTCAATTCTAATTCACAATTTACAAAATTGAGCGTTTCCAGCTCATAAGTTCATTTTCATAATCATAACAGGTTTTCTTTTTCAATAGCATGATCTCTAATTTATTCATAAGTCCATAGCCATACATGGAATTCAATTATTCCCTATGTATTTCATCAATATAATCACAACACTATTGAATATTCACATTTTGTATTTTCACATTATTCTCCAATGAGAATAATTCACATCACATCACATAATATAATTTCTATCTTTATTTCACTTCTTTGCTAACATTTTATTTCAAGTCTTTTTGCAAGGTGCAACTTTCATAACATACAAGTGCATAATCATAGTTCCAAATTATACATATATTTTCAAAACATACTCCATTTAATGCAAATAATCCTCAAATTATTTTTTACAAGTCCCACATAATTTTAGGATAATAACCATATTTTTTTCGTAATTTTTTAATCACTAAAAATCCTCAAAAAAATATTTTTCCCCCAAACTAAATACTGGCCGAACCCAGTATTCGAACCCACGACCACAGGGAAAACCACCGAAGGCACAGACCACTAGGCCGAACGCTATATGCGTTATAAAGAAGGCAGAGAGCATTAAATGCTCTCCGCTGCAGTTCTTTTATTTTTTTAAAAGATGAAACAAAAGTATGGTGACCAGGGGATTCGAACCAGCAACCTGAGACCTGAAATCCACTGTAGCGAATAGGGTCATCCCAACCACTTGAGCTATGCGCTCGGGTTGTCAATAGTGCAACTCGAAGTTTATTTAAAACAATTCTCTCTGTTTATTAAACATTTCGATGTTCAACAAGCTCTCATTTCATTTTGCTTTTATAGAATTTGCTGTAAATTTCCAGATTGACCAATACCATCATAAATTATACTCCAGTATATAGAAAATATTTTTTTCAGTAATTAATACATATTTTTCATACGATTAATTCGAATTATAAACTAATGCTACCACATTTCTTCTTTTTGGACATTTCTTAACAATTAACATCACTAATCTTTTTATTAGCAACTTCTTACTAATTCTCTATTTTTAATCATTTCCCAAACATACAATCTATATTTTAATTCATTCATTTCAACATTAACACAAAGATCCACTAAAACATAAAGTAGCATTGTCAATCTACTAACTTTTGTATATAATGAAATTTTCTTCAAACAACCCATGGCTATAATCAATTCACACAAAATTTAGACTTTACTAATGGAACCACATACAATTGCATATCAACATTTCAACCATTCAATAGGTCATTTTTTTTTCAATTAAATGTGTACTCTTATTAATCTTTTTCATGCATCATTCTTTCCATTCAAATCTAGCATGCATTCCTAATTAGAAACATGGAAAATTTACCCACCTTAATTTGGAGAGAAATACAACTAGCAACACCTCCTAAACGAAAGTCCTTGCAAACGAACGATCCTCCTCCTCGTCGACGCACACACGAGCCTTCCATAAAGCCAAACCGAGCCTCCCTATTGATTGCCGGCCCTCCTCTTGATGCAAGCACCAAAAACTCCACACACAAACTCAATCTTTTACTCACTTAATAAACTACTAGATAATGTATTTTAAACTATAGGCTTGGAGGAAATAATTAGCACAAGAATAACTAGGCTAGGGGGGGGGGGGGGTATTTATACTAAAAATTTAGGAAAATTGATGGCTAGGATTGAAGTAGGAGTTAGGAACAAATGGCTAGGATTTAAGGAGGAGTTACACTAACTACCCATGATCAAGTAACCACTACCACCATGACTCCACTTGAAAAAATTCCTTTCCCTCCAAAAGCTTAAAACCGGCCTACTCCAAAGGTGCAATTTGCACGTGTACGTATAGTGCACGTGCATGCAACTTGGTCTCCATTTAAAATTTGTACATATATAAAAAAAAAATCTTTAAATTGTATTCTACATTACAAGTTGTATTTAAAAATAAAATAGCTCATGGGCTTTAGTTTATGGGCCAAAATACTAGTTATAAAAATAATAAATTGAATTAAATTCGTGCTTTTAAAAAGAAAGGCTACTGTCTATTTGAAAAAAAAGGCTTTATACAAAAAAATTAAAAGCAAGTTTTTAAATATCTATACTCATCATAATGAAAATAATCACCAAAATATTGCACGTGCACACAACGTGCAAAATAAAATAATTTTCATTAAATGAAAATCGGGGCATTACAACACTCCCTCCTTAGAATAGTTCCGTCCCCGGAACTACAGTCAAGAGTGAGAAAACAAACACTTACAACAAGCACAGAAAAAAAATACAAAATACAAATCAAGCAAAAAGCTCAGAATAGTCCTTCAACATCCTCTCCTCAGACTCCCAAGTAGCCTCTTCAACCAAATGGTTTCTCCAGACTACCCTGACCATCAGTATCGTCTTATTCCTCAAGACTTTCTCTCGACGATTAACAATCTCGACAGGAGACTCGATGTAATTCAGATCCAACTGCAAACCTTCCGGTACTTCGGGCAAATGATGACTCGGATCTGGAATATAACCTCTCAGCATAGACACATGAAAGACATTGTGCACTTGAGATAACTCTTCCGGTAATTCAAGTCGGTAAGCAGTTTTCCCGATCCTTTTCAATATCTTGTACAGGCCTATAAACCTCGGGGCTAATTTCCCGCCTTTGCCAAATCGAACCACACCTTTACTGGGCGATACTTTCAGAAAGACGAAGTCACCTTCCTCGAACTTAAGGTCCCTTCTCCGGTTGTCTGCATAGCTTATCTGCCTGCTCTGAGCTTCTACCAACCTTTTCCTGATCAGATCAATATTTTCAGAAGTTTGCTGCACAAGCTCAGGCCCAAACAATTGACGCTCTCCAACTTCAAACCAACAAACAGGTGTCCTGCACTTCCTGCCATACTAAGCTTCGTACGGCGCCATCCCAATACTGGTCTGAAAACTGTTGTTGTAAACAAACTCTACCAAAGGTAAATGCCTTTCCCAACTGCCTCCAAAGTCTAGTACACAACACCGGAGCATATCCTCAAGAATACGGTTGACTCTCTCGGTCTGCCCATCGGTTTGCGGATGAAAAGCAGTGCTGAAATCTGTCTTGGTACCCAAAGCTGTCTGAAGGCTCCTCCAGAAATGCGAAGTAAACCGCGCATCTCGATCAGACACAATAGTTGACGGAACACCATGAAGCCTGACGATCTCGCCAACATACAACTCAGCTAACTTGTCCATCGAAGCAGTGAGTTTCATCGCCAAAAAGTAAGCGGACTTGGTTAGTCGATCGACTATAACCCAAATCGCATCATTGCCTTTAGGACTCTTAGGCAATCCCGTAATGAAATCCATACTGATGTTATCCCACTTCTATTCCGGAATAGGTAACGGCTGTAATAGACATCTGGGTCTCTGATTCTCGGCTTTGACTTGTTGACAAACCTCACACTTCGCTATAAATTCAGCCACATCCCGCTTTAAACCTGACCACCAGAAATGCTGTTTGATGTCTTTGTACATCTTAGTACTCCCAGGATGCACCGACAAAAGAGTAGCATGTGCCTCCTGAAGAATACTCTCTTTCAGGTCCGCCTGATTTGGAACACATAGTCTATTTCCGAACCACAGCACTCCATCTCTGATTTGAAATCCGGGCAACCTGCTAGCACCAACCTGCTCCTTCATCTCCAAGATATCAGCATCAACCTCCTGATTTGCATTGATCCTTCCATTCAGTGTAGGCTGAAGCCTCAACTGAGCTAAAGATGCTCCCAATCCTTGCAAGACAACTTCAATACCGGCTCGATCAAATTCCTCAATCAGATGCTTCTGAGTTGTAATCAAACTGGATAAACTGCTCTTGCGACTATGTGCATCAGCAACAACATTAGCTTTCCCAGGATGATACTTAATCTCAGGTCGCATGTCCTCGAGCACTTCCAACCATCTCCGCTGCCTCAAATTCAGATCCCTCTGCTGATATATGTTCTTCAAACTCTTGTGGTCCGTGTACATGTTCAACTTCTCACCGTACACGTAGTGCATCCATTGCTTCAGAGCAAAGATAATTGCAGCCAACTCCAGATCATGAGTCAGGTAATTCTTCTCATGCGGTCGTAGTTGCCAAGACCCATAAGCAATTACTCTTCCCTCTTGCATTAAGACACAACCAAGCCTCCGATGTGAAGCATCGCTGTAAACATCATACTCAACACCTGCTCTAGGCAAAGCCAAAATAGGTGCAGTAGTCAACTTCTCTTTCAACTCCTGAAAGCTCGCCTCACATTGCTCAGTCCACTTGAAGTTCACATTCTTCTTGGTCAGACCAGTAAGCGGCACGGCTATCTGAGCATAACCTTGAATGAATCTCCTGTAGTATCCAGTCATTCCAAGAAAACTTCTGACTTCCTTCACTGTAGTAGGCCTAGCCCAATCTCTCACAGCCTCTATCTTCTAAGGGTCAGTTGTCACTCCCTCCTTAGAAAGAATGTGACCTAGGAATGCCACTTCAGATTTTCAGAAATCACACTTGGATAGCTTGGCATACAACTCCTGCTCATCCAGCTTCTTCAAAATTACTGCCAGATGCTCGGTGTGCTCCTCTTCTGACTTGGAGTACACGAGAATATCGTCGATAAACACCATGACGAAAGAATCAATGAACGGCCTCAGAACTCTGTTCATTAAATCCATGAAGATTGTGGGTGAATTCGTCACTCCGAATGGCATAACTAAGAATTTGGAATGCCCATGTCGAGTTCTAAATGCAGTTTTGTGCACATCTTCAGCTTTTACTCGAACTTGGTGATATCCTGATCGAAGATCTATTTTGGAGAAAACAGCCGCTCCGTGTAGACAATTGAACAAGTCATCAATTCGAAGAATAGGATACTTATTCTGAACAGCGACTTTATTTAGCTCTCGGTAATCGATGCACATTCTCATCGATCCATCCTTCTTCTTTACCAAAAGCACTGGTGCTCCCCAAGGTGACGCACTAGGTTGAATAAAGCCTTTCTCCAACAGTTCCTCAATCTGCCGTTTCACCTCATCCTATTCCACTGGAGCCATCCTATACGGTGCCTTAGAAATGGGTGCACTCCCTGGTGGAAAAGTGATGCTGAACTCCACATCACGATGTGGGGGTAACCCAGAAAATCATCCAAGAACACAGTCGGATAGTCCCAAACCACAGGAATTCCTTGCACTTCCACAGGAATCTCTTCCTTGCGAATAACTGCCACCAGCCTAGAACACTTCTTCTTCCCTTGGAAAGTGACTTCTAGTCCTCCTGGAGCCTTCACTATTACCGTCTTGGTCTTACACTCGATGCTTGCACTGTACACCAACATCCAATCAATGCCACTGATAATATCGACTCCCAAGATAGTCAGCTCGATCAGATCAATTCCAAAGATTCTGTCCCCAATCACAATCTCGCAATCTGCATAATACCGATCAGTGGTTAGAGTTTCCCCTGATGGAGTAGCTACTGCTAAGATCTTGCCTGGAAAAATCTTCGATTCAACTCCCAACACTTTAGCAAATTTAGAAGACACAAAAGTATGACAGGATCCAGTATCGAACAACACAACAGCTTTCATTCCATTAAGATAAAGTTCTCCTGTTACATAATACACACTCATTAAATAGCGGGAAAAAGAAATGACATAAACCTCTAAACATCTGCCTTCGTACCAGTGATGATATGATCAACCTCATCGGCATCAGCTTCCGTCATGGCAAATACTCGCCCTGATTGGTACGATCTCTTCCTAGTCTGCTGCGTTGGTACATTGCGATTTTCCCTCCGTGGTTTGAGACATTGAGATTGATAATGTCCCGTTTCACCACAGTTGAAGCAAGTTACCGCAGAAGGTCTCACCACATTGTTCCCAGGTCCTCCAGCCACACTGATAGCGTTCGCCCCTGTCGGTTTGAACCTTTGTGCAGATGGTTGTCACTTGAAACTCCCAGAATGTGCAGATCTCTTTCCAGACTGCCAGTTGTTCCTCCGATTTTGAACAACATGAAACTGCTCCATGTCTGCTTCCGTGGCTGCTGCTCGCTTGACCAACTTGTCAAATCTCCTGATACCAAGAGGTATCATTCGGGACCTCAAGCTCGGCCTCAATCCATGCTCGAACTTACAAGCTTTCTTCGCCTCATCCATCACTAGTTCAGGCGCATATCTAGAAAGTTGAGTAAATTTGGTCTCGTACTCTCTAACTGACATGCCACCGTACTGTAGTGACAGAAACTCCATAGCCTTCTTCTCTTGGACGTCGAAGGGGAAATAGTGACTGCGGAATTCTTCCAAAAATTCCTCCTAGCCAAGAACTATACCTCCCATGGTCCTCTTCATGAACTGCCACCAAACTGCCGCATCCTTCTCAAGTTGCAGAGTCGCCAACTTGACCTTGCTGCCTTCAGCGGTCTCCAGCACTTCGAAGATCGTCTCTACCTGACGAATCCAGTTGTCAGCCACATCAGGGTCTGACTTCCCTTCGAATACAGGTGGTTTCATTCGTTTGAACGATTCCACTAGTTTAATCGCTTCGGGCACTGGATTCACAGGCCCCCTTCCTTGGTTTTGGTTCATGGCCACGGCGTTGAGCGTCTGATAGACCCTCGCAAGTTTCGTTTCTAGATCCAGACCTTCCCCGTTTCTAGCTCCTCTTCTAGACATATTCTGATGCAAAAGATCCATTAAATTCGAAGTATAAGACATGAATTTTAAATCAACTTGCATTTCATTGAATTCCAAATTTTATACATTCGAATTGAAAAATATTTCTTGACATCAGAATGAAAATAGTAGAAACTACAACAGTCTAACTCCTACGGTTCCTCTTTGCTTCTCGAAGTTCTCCCCGTAGTTCATCAACTTCTTCCTTCAGTACATCTGTCATATTCTTCCTCTTCTCGAGTTCCCATACACGATGACTGAGAACAGAAAAGTCATCCTTATGCTTTGCCAATTGAGCCTCCAATAATCCGACTCTCTCTCGCAGTATTTCTACCTGCCTCTGAAGAGATATCACAAGACCATTTGGAACTGGTTCTTCTTCTTCGTCAGAAGAGTCATCAGATGAATCCAGAGGTGGGGTGATCCCTCGGGATTCAGGCCATTCTTCTCCATCAGAATCTGCTTGCCCTGGGTAGTACTCTTCCTCGAAATCTGCATGTCCAGGATGGTGCTCTTCCTCGATGATATGCCAGTCATCGTCTCCAGCAGGGTCGAAGTAATCAGCCATCTTAGAAATAGAGAGGAAGAAGCATAAGTCATAGAGCAACACAAATGAAAGTCACTTACATTTAAATCTCTAGACTCAAACACACACTCTAATATCCACTTCTAGGGTGTCGTTCCTTATAAATTTGTACAAGTGTGAAGCGTGGCTCTGATACCACTCTGTAACGCCCCGAATTCCAAAATACACTGAATTCGAGATTCCACAGGATCTTTCCACTTCATTTAGTACAATTTTACAAGGAAATTTGAACTTTTCACTTTTTATCAGAGTTACAAGTAAAACATTACACTTTACATTGCACAGCGGAAGTAAAATTACAACATTTAAATAAATGTACAACAACATTGAATAATCTCTAAGCATCTATTTCTTTTTAACCTTTACCATGTCCTTTACCCTGCATATAAAACTGTGGGTACGTCAGTTTATTCAACCGACGAACATTATACATGGCCATCCTCTCTATGTCGGAAATAGTATAACTCATTTTCCATATTTAACAAACACAAACTTGTCACATATCAAACTAAAGGGAATACCCTAATGATGTCGTGTTGTGATTGTGCACCTAGTCCTTAATGCATTTGTTTATATTACATGACACTAATGCACACTTGTTTGGATTCTATGCATCCCATACTACATAGGTCCGAGGGCAAGCCTCTTATTCGTTCTTCATCTTTGTAGGGTTCCATCCCTCGTCATGACTTAATCTACTACTGTAACTATAGTGAGTATCTTAGATGATCTATGAGTACAAGCATGTGTACAGGACCCTGGAGGGGAATCCCACGCTATGTCATGACTCGTCAAGCATGCATTCTGTGGCAATTCAGCCTTCTCCCTGAACACGATCCTCTTGCAGTCACCAAACATCCCACAAGCGTTACTAAAGTCCGATCATTACTGAGTTGTGCCCATGCCATGTCTTGACTCATCAAGCATACATTCTGTGGCTCACACACCCGCACCGTAAACTCTAACTCTCATACTTGTGTTTTTCTCTCACTTTCATCACGTCTTCACTATGCACTATTTTTAATTTAATAAAATCATGAACAAAATCAAAGCTCTAGAGTTAGCCTCTCCACTAAACCGGACTTATTCATTCATTCAAACATGACCAACCTTGGTCTTTCATTTCCAATTTTATTTCATTTCTTTCCAATTGCCGGGGGAGACTTAGCTACTCTTTTGTTTCAATTCTAATTCACAATTTTCAAAATTGTGCGTTTCCAACTCATAAGTTCATTTTCATAATCATAACAGGTTTTCTTTTTCAATAGCATGATCTCTAATTTATTCATAAGTCTATAGCCATACATGGAATTCAATTATTCCCTATGTAATTCATCAATATAATCACAACACTATTGAATATTCACATTTCGTATTTTCACATTATTCTCCAATGAGAATAATTCACATCACATCACATAATATAATTTCTATCTTTATTTCACTTCTTTGCTAACATTTTATTTCAAGTATTTTTGCAAGGTGCAACTTTCATAACATACAAGTGTATAATCATAGTTCTAAATTATACATTTATTTTCAAAACATACTCCATTTAATACAAATAATTCTCAAATTATTTTTCACAAGTCCCACATAATTTTAGGATAATAACCATATTTTTTCGTAATTTTTTAATCATTAAAAATCCTCAAAAAAATATTTTTCCCCCAAACTAAATACTGGCCGAACCCAGTATTCGAAACCACGACCACAGGGAAAACCACCGAAAGCACAGACCACTAGGCCGAACGCTATATGCGTTATAAAGAAGGCGGAGAGCATTAAATGCTCTCGGCTGCAGTTCTTTTATTTTTTTAAAAAGATGAAACAAAAGTATGGTGAACAGGGGATTTGAACCAGCAACCTGAGACCCGAAACCCACTGTAGCGAATAGGGTCATCCCAACCACTTGACCTATGCGCTCAGGTTGTCAATAGTGCAACTCGAAGTTTATTTAAAACAATTAATTCTCTCTGTTTATTAAACATTTCGATGTTCAAGAAGCTCTCATTTCATTTTGCTTTTATAGAATTTGCTGTAAATTTCCAGATTGACCAATACCATCATAAATTATACTCCAGTATATAGAAAATATTTTTTTCAGTAATTAATACATATTTTTCATACGATTAATTCGAATTATAAACTAATGCTACCACATTTCTTCTTTTTCGACATTTCTTAACAATTAACATCACTAATCTTTTTATTAGCAACTTCTTACTAATTCTCTATTTATAATCATTTCCCAAACATACAATCTATATTTTAATTCATTCATTTCAACATTAACACAAAGATCCACTAAAACATAAAGTAGCATTGTCAATCTACTAACTTTTGTATATAATGAAATTTTCTTCAAACAATCCATGGCTATAATCAATTCACACAAAATTTAGACTTTACTAATGGAACCACATACAATTGCATATCAACATTTCAACCATTCAATAGGTCATTTTTTTTTCAATTAAATGTGTACTCTTATTAATCTTTTTCATGCATCATTCTTTTCATTCAAATCTAGCATGCATTCCTAATTAGAAACATGGAAAATTTACCCACCTTAATTTGGAGAGAAATACAACTAGCAACACCTCCTAAACGAAAGTCCTTGCAAACGAACGATCCTCCTCCTCGTCGACGCACACACGAGCCTTCCATAAAGCCAAACCGAGCCTCCCTATTGATTGCCGGCCCTCCTCTTGATGCAAGCACCAAAAACTCCACACACAAACTCAATCTTTTACTCACTTAATAAACTAATAGATAATGTATTTTAAACTATAGGCTTGGAGAAAATAATTAACACAAGAATAACTAGGCTGGGGGGGGGGGGGGGGTATTTATACTAAAAATTTAGGAAAATGGATGGCTAGGATTGCAGTAGGAGTTAGGAACAAATGGCTAGGATTTAAGGAGGAGTTACACTAACTACCCATGATCAAGTAACCACCACCACCATGACTCCAGTTGAAAAAATTCCTTTCCCTCCAAAAGCTTAAAACCGGCCTACTCCAAAGGTGCAATTTGCACGTGTACGTATAGTGCACGTGCATGCAACTTGGTCTCCATTTAAAATTTGTACATATATAAAAAAAAAATCTTTAAATTGTATTCTACATTACAAGTTGTATTTAAAAATAAAATAGCTCATGGGCTTTAGTTTATGGGCCAAAATACTAGTTATAAAAATAATAAATTGAATTAAATTCGTGCTTTTAAAAAGAAAGGCTACTGTCTATTTGAAAAAAAAGGCTTTATACAAAAAAATTAAAAGCAAGTTTTTAAATATCTATACTCATCATAATGAAAATAATCACCAAAATATTGCACGTGCACACAACATGCAAAATAAAATAATTTTCATTAAATGAAAATCGGGGCATTACATCTACAGCTAATCTCACTCCTATCTCGCCTCTCCCAAGTGGGGCCACTTCTCAGTCCCCCCCCCCCCCCCCCCCCCCCCCGCCCCTCGCTCCTTTACCTCCGCCCTCCTCCCCACTCCGCCTCCATCTTCGGCGATCCCTCGCCATGCCTCCCTAACACCTGCTCATCAACCTCCTCTCCTTCCTTCCCGCAGCTACCTCTAGTGGCTCCGGAACCCCTGCTATGAGCCATTTGCCTCCTCGGCTCATTTTGTTCAGTGATCGCTAGCCCGAAATTGAGCAAAAGATTGCTAATCTTTCTTAGGTACTGATATGGCTAAAATTGGGGTTAAATCGAGACCGTCCAGATCGATCACGAATCCTGAAGCACGGGGGTAAAAAGATAATTTCACATACAGATGGATCCAAAACGGGTATTGGGCCTCCTTCTCACAGAACCAACCACCCGCGAATAGATCAACTTCAATTGGGTACGGGTCCCGACCCGATACAAGCCCAATCCACCAAGAAGAGAATCAGGCCACTGATTTGGTCAAATCAATAAACCTGATTAGCTCTCACCAGGGAATCAAGGCCTAACTTCCCAAAACAGAATAGGAGGATTTTTCTCCTATTTGTTAGGCAGGAAATTAGGCCCCAAATCGTTCCAAAGGCGACTATAAATACAACCCCTCTACCACCGAGACCAGGTTAATCACTCTTTCACCACTTAAGCTCTTTCTTGATCTTTTCCTGATTACTGACAAGAGCGTCGGAGGGTGCATCGCCGGAATCAACCCCGGTGTTTCGCACTTCCTTGCAGGTTGTGCCAGGAGCAAGGAGATCGAGTCAATCGTTCAGGTGTTTCCCGGACTCACAAATTCTATCTGTTTACCCCCACACCGAAATCAGCGGTAACAGATTGGCACCGTCTGTGGGAAACCACCACACGAACGACCTCAGCTTCTCCTTCATCGCCTCCCATCGCCATGCCTCCGAAGAAGAACAGATCCAAAGGATCCAACCGGGTGGCCAACCCCGCCGACCCTACGGAGGATACCCCCGTCAACCAAATTCCCCAATCTGGGCTTCCTCCGCCGACCCAGCCGGTCCAGCCTCCTCATCCTCAGCAGCAACCCAACAATGGCCCCGCCGGTCTCAATGGCCAGAAGCTGAAGCAACCTATCCAGGACCATGTCTCGGTCCATAACGGGTCCTCGGACTCGATGGCCTCCCATAACCCCGACCGGAACCGCCAGAAGGAGAATGACCTCCGCACGCACCTTGACGAGAGGCGGGCCCGAGCGGAGGCCTCCCGACAGCGTCAGGGCGAGCGGTCACCTCGTCGCCGAGACAGACAGAGATCTCCGTACCGGAGAGGCCGAGCGGCATCTCCCGAACACCGAAGGAGGAGGCCGCGTTCCCCCGAGGATCGGCATCGTACGAGGGACCGTGAGGTACCTATCAGCCGTGCCGAGTTCCTCCAGTTTCAGGAGACTGTACTGCAGGCCCTGAACGCCCGTGCCAACAACCAAAACCCCCCGAGGGTCCCAACACCCCCTCGGATTCCCAGTCCTCACCGCCGGTCACGAAGTCCTCTCCAGGCTCCCAGTCGTCAGCAACATTACAGTCCCCGCCGATCCGAGGGATACCGGCGCCGAAGTCCACGCTCTCCCTCTTATGATGAAGAGTCCGAAGGGTCATACGGTTACCGGCGAGGGGACGATGCCTTTGACCGCCGCCTCCATGAGGTGGAGAGGCGCATTGTCCGTATGGACCGAGAAGGGGAGTCCAGAGCAGGGACTGTTCGCCCAAACCGACCGCCCTTCTCTCGGACAATCATGGAAGCTCGCATACCGAGGGGTTTCAAACCTCCACAGTTTGAAACGTACTCAGGCGAGTCCGACCCGGTAGATCACGTCGAGAGTTTTAAGACTCTGATGCTGATCCACCAAGTCTCCGATGCCATACTCTGCAGGACCTTCCCGGCCACCCTTCGGGGTTCGGCTCGGGAATGGTATTCCAGGCTTGCCCCCGCCTCCATCTTTTCATTTGAGCAGTTTGAGACGCTGTTCATAACTCACTTTGTGAGCAGCCGACGGGCCGAGAAGACGAGTCTCTCCCTTCTGAACCTCCGACAGGAAAGGGGAGAGAAGCTGCGTGACTATGTGAAGAGGTTCACTGCAGAAGTCAGGTCGATCGCCTCCTTAGACCAATCCGTGGCAACAGTGGCGTTCCAGTCGAACGTCCTCAACTCCAACCTCCGCTCGTCCCTAGCAAAGAAGCCGCCTACCAACTTCGCCGACCTCCTACTGAGGTGCGAGAAATACATCCGAGCCGAGGAGGCCGAGTCCCTCCCGAACTTCGGAGGACCCTCCTCCGGCTCGAAGAGGAAGGCAACGGAGGAAGAGGGGGCCAAGAAGACTATGAAGGACGGAGGCGGCCAGCATCGTCCTCCCCCCAG
This sequence comes from Hemerocallis citrina, assembly GCA_017893485.1. Taxonomy (NCBI): domain Eukaryota; kingdom Viridiplantae; phylum Streptophyta; class Magnoliopsida; order Asparagales; family Asphodelaceae; genus Hemerocallis; species Hemerocallis citrina. The sequence goes on from CM030362.1 coordinate 155,189,209, forward strand.
GTTCGAGAAATTCACGCCCCTCACAACTAATGTCTCCACTATCCTCATGGAGGTAGAGAAGGAGGGGGTCCTCCCTCCAGCCCCGAGGATGCACAAACCGGCGAAGAGGAGGGACAAAGACAAGTGGTGTCGGTATCACCGGGACCACGGGCACGAGACGAATGACTGTCGGGCTTTGAGAGATGAGATCGAAGCCCTCATCCGAAGGGGGCAGTTGGCGAAGTTCGTGAAGGCTAACGATCGGACAGATCGGAACTCTCCTCCCCCTCGGGGGGCTAACAAGCGGCGCGAAGTAACGCCTGAGTTCGAAGAAGAAAGGGTTCTGCACATGATCCACGGGGGTCCCATGGGCGGCAACTCTAATACGTCCCGGAAAGCCTTCGTCCGAGAGGTGAACTCGGTCCACAGTGCTCCTCCTCCCAAGGGCTTCGGTGTGCCCGTGTCCTTCTCCGACGCTGATCTCGAAGGAGTCCGAACCCCTCACTGTGATGCCCTCGTCATCGACCTCCGCATGGCCAACTTCAAGGTGCAGAGGATTTTGGTTGACAACGGGAGTTCGGTCAACATTCTATTCCTCTCGACCTTCCAGGGCCTCCAGCTGTCCCGAGACCGTCTTAAACCGGCCGGATACACTCTACACGGGTTCACGGGGGTCCCGGTAACCATCGAAGGGGTAATAACCCTCGACGTTACTGCGGGGAGCACCCCTACTACCCGGACCGAGCCCATGGACTTCATGGTCGTTGACGTCCCGGCAGCATACAATGTCATCCTCGGTCGCCCCGGCCTGGCCGCCCTTGAGGCCGTCCCATCAGCATACCATTTGAAGATGAAGTTCCCCACTCGGTCGGGAGTAGGGGAAGTCAGGGGGAGCCAGGAAACAGCTCGGAAGTGCTACATGACTTCTACCGGGGGACCAGTGCTTTCGCTCGAGACCCTCGAGATCCCCGAGCCGAAGGCTCGCCCAACGTCCGAACCAGCGGACGAGTTGGAAGAAGTACTCTTCTCCGACGAGGATCCGAGCCGGAAATTCCTCGTCAGCAAGTCCTTACCGACCGTGCTATTCTCCGACCTTGTGAGATGCATCCGGGGTAACCGCGACCTATTTGCTTGGTCGGCCGCGGATATGCCCGGCATCTCCGAAGACTTGCTCGTCCACCGCCTAAGTGTCGAGCCGGGGTGCAAACCGGTTCAGCAGAAGAGGCGAAAGTTCGCTCCCGAGCGACAGCAGGCAATCAAGGAGGAAGTGAATAAGCTGTTGAAGGCCAAGTTCATCCAGGAGGTGAATTATCCCGAGTGGTTGTCGAATGTTGTGATGGTCAAGAAGTCCAACGGCTCGTGGAGGATATGCATCGACTTCACCGACCTCAACAAAGCGTGTCCGAAGGATCCCTTCCCTCTCCCGAACATCGACACCCTAATCGACGCCACCTCGGGCCATGAGCTCCTCAGCTTCATGGATGCCTTCTCGGGTTACAACCAAATCCGGATGTTCCCTCCGGACATCCCGAAGACCTCCTTCGTCACCGACCAAGGCCTCTACTGCTACCGAGTAATGCCGTTCGGTTTGAAGAACGCGGGAGCCACCTACCAGCGCCTCGTTAACAAGGTCTTTCAGCATCAGATCGGCCGAAATATGGAGGTGTACGTCGATGACATGCTCGTCAAGAGCATCCACGGTACCGACCATGTAGCCGACCTCCAAGAGGCGTTCGGCGTGTTGAGGAAGTACAACATGCGGCTGAACCCGAACAAGTGTGCGTTCGGAGTCTCCTCTGGCAAGTTCCTCGGTTTCATGGTGAGCCAGCGGGGGATTGAAGCTAACCCCGAAAAGATCAAAGCCATATTAGACATGGCCCCGCCTCGGAACGTCAGAGAAGTGCAGAAGCTCACCGGTCGGCTCGCAGCCATCGGTCGGTTCCTCTCCAAGTCAGGGGAAAAGTGCCTTCCCTTCTTCAAGGCACTCCGAGGCGCTAAGGGATTTGAATGGGGCGAGGCACAGCAAGCGTCGTTCGACCAGCTGAAAGCCTATTTGGTGAACCCCCCTCTGCTCAGTAAGCCGGTCCCAGGCGAGCCTCTCTTTCTCTACTTGGCAGCCTCCGAGCAGTCCCTGAGCGCTGTCCTGGTCAGAGAAGAGGACCGGACCCAGAGGCCTATTTACTACGTGAGCAAGGTACTTCGGGATGCCGAGCTCCGTTATCCGGGGATAGAAAAGATAGCCTATGCCCTCGTCATGGCAGCAAGAAAGCTTCGGCCCTACTTCCAATCTCATTCAGTCATCGTCCTCACCGATCAACCGCTCAAACAAGTCCTCCATAAACCCGAAACCTCGGGCCGGCTGATGAAGTGGTCGATAGAGCTGAGTCAGCACGACATCTCCTATCAACCTCGGACGGCAATTAAGGCGCAGGCCCTCGCCGACTTCATTGTAGAATCCACCATCCCCGAGGTCGGCCACGTCCCGAGCGGACCCCCCATTTGGACAGTCTTTGTGGACGGATCCTCTTGCAGTGAGGGAAGCGGCGCCGGCATCATCCTGAACGGCCCTGATGGCTTCGTCCTACAGTACGCGATCCGCATGAGCTTCAAGGCCTCGAACAACGAGGCGGAGTACGAGGCACTCATAGCCGGCCTCGGACTCGCGCGAAGCGCTGGGGCGCATCGTCTCCGGATTCACAGTGATTCCCAGCTGGTCGTGAACCAGGTCTTGGGCGAATATGAAGCTCGGGACGAGCGGATGGCGAAGTACCTCGCCAAGGTCCGGGATCTCATGGGTCGGTTCGAAGAAGCCATCATCCAGCGGGTCCCTCGGGAAGAAAACGCACAGGCCGATGCACTTTCCAAGTTGGCCTCGTCCTCTTTACAAGGACTCGAGCAGACCGTACTAATTGAAGTCCTCACTAAGCCGAGCATCGAAGACGAGGCACTAGGCTCGGCGGAGTCATTGCCAGTCATGCTGCAAGACAACTGGATGAAGCCACTGGTAGAATTTCTAAGGGATGGAGTTCTGCCCTCAGACCCCAAAGAAGCTCGCCGAGTTAGAATCCGAGCCGAGCGCTATGTCTTAATCGAGGGCATCCTATACAAGCGCTCTTTCTCCCAAATGGACGGCCGACCATATCTACGATGCCTCTCTCCGGAACAGGCCGAATATGCCCTACAGGAGCTTCATGAAGGGATCGGCGGGGCACACTCGGGATTTAGGTCCCTGGCCCGAAAAGCTCTGAATTATGGGTACTTCTGGCCGACACTTCTCCAAGACGCCGAGCGACACGTTCGGCAGTGCGGCTCCTGCCAGAGACACTCCAGCATCCGACGCCTCCCTCAAGCCAACCTCGCCTCCCTATCGAGCCCTATCCCCTTCGCGATGTGGGGAATGGACTTAGTAGGGCCTTTCCCTCCAGCTCCGGGTCAGCTCAAGTTTTTAGTCGTAGCTATCGACTACTTCTCGAAGTGGGTCGAGGCCGAGCCCCTTGCCACGATAACCGAGAACAAAGTGGTGCAGTTCTTCTGGAGGAACATTATATGCAGATTCGGCGTCCCGCGCATCCTCGTGACAGATAATGGGACCCAGTTCACTGGCTCAGCATTCCGAACCCTGTGCGACGACCTCGTCATCCAGCAGCGTTTCTCGTCCGTCTCGCACCCCCAGTCGAACGGACAAGCCGAGAACGCTAATAAGCAGATCCTTGCGGGGATCAAGAAGAGGTTGGACAAGTGCTCCAAAGGACAGTGGGTCGATCAACTCCCTAATGTGTTGTGGAACTACCGCACAAGCAAGCGGACGCCCACTGGAGAGTCCCCTTTCAGCCTTACTTATGGGGCCGAAGCCGTAATACCCCTCGAGGTCGGAATTCCTTCCCCTCGGCTCATCGCCTATGACGAAGCACAGAATGCCAGGGAACTCAGAGGAAACTTGGACCTGGTAGATGAACTGAGGGAAAGGGCATCGATTCGGCAGCAGAATTACAGAAGGAGAGTCGAGCTAGCCTACAACAAGAAAGTCCGACCCGCCAACCTTGAACAAGGAGACCTGGTGTTGAGAAAGCTAGCCATATCCCTCCCCAGTCAGAAGGGCAAGCTAGCTCCGAATTGGGAAGGGCCGTACCGGGTCGCAAAAGTTGTTCGGCCTGGAGCATATCGACTCGAGGACATGGATGGTAGAGAGCTCCCGAGGACCTGGAATGCCGATCACCTCCTGAAATACCAAGAGAGCGCCCCGGCGCCTCTCTAAGTAATCCGAGGTGTCGCGCCATTCCTCTCCTTTAACTTGTAACCTGTTCTATGAATCCCACTATGTAAAACGGTTCGCCATCAAATATCAAATAAAGAAAGTTCCATTTTGTTTTTGAATTTGCCTGTTTTTCCTCCCCTCTTTACTATACCGATGGTTCGGAGTCCAACACTCGGCTCGACTTTACCTCCTCGGTTCGTCTCCGGACGAACCAGGGGTAGATCGCCGTTCGGAATTGCTCCCACAGCCGTTGAACTATACCGATGGTTCGGAGTCCAACACTCGGCTCGACTTTACCTCCTCGGTTCGTCTCCGGACGAACCAGGGGTAGATCGCCGTTCGGAATTGCTCCCACAGCCGTTGAACTACACCGATGGTTCGGAGTCTAACACTCGGCTCGACTTTACCTCCTCGGTTCGTCTCCGGACGAACCAGGGGTAGATCGCCGTTCGGAATTGCTCCCACAGCCGTTGAACTACACCGATGGTTCGGAGTCCAACACTCGGCTCGACTTTACCTCCTCGGTTCGTCTCCGGACGAACCAGGGGTAGATCGCCGTTCGGAATTGCTCCCACAGCCGTTGAACTACACCGATGGTTCGGAGTCCAACACTCGGTTCGACTTTACCTCCTCGGTTCGTCTCCGGACGAACCAGGGGTAGATCGCCGTTCGGAATTGCTCCCACAGCCGTTGAACTACACCGATGGTTCGGAGTCCAACACTCGGCTCAACTTTACCTCCTCGGTTCGTCTCCGGACGAACCAGGGGTAGATCGCCGTTCGGAATTGCTCCCACAGCCATTGAACTACACCGATGGTTCGGAGTCCAACACTCGGTTCGACTTTACCTCCTCGGTTCGTCTCCGGACGAACCAGGGGTAGATCGCCGTTCGGAATTGCTCCCACAGCCGTTGGACTACACCGATGGTTCGGAGTCCAACACTCGGCTCGACTTTACCTCCTCGGTTCGTCTCCGGACGAACCAGGGGTAGATCGCCGTTCGGAATTGCTCCCACAGCCGTTGGACTATGCCTAAGGTCCGGAACACGCATCCAGACCACTCCTGACTGGCAGCCAAAGGTCGAAGGCGGACATATCCGGTCGGCATCCGAGCAAGTGCCTTCCCGAGCTGGTAAACGGGGAAAACACACTTCCTCCTCAACTTTCGTGCCTGATCTTCATCAGACGGCTCAGATCGTGCCACTCGCGCAAAACGACAAGATAACGTTTTCTTGGAAAACGAGCCACCTCGAGATCCGTGCCTACATTCAACGGCTCAGATCTCGCCACGGCGAAATAGCACTCTCGAGAACATCGCCGTGTCAGACCCACTAAGCGACAAATCGCCGTACCCCTGGGGATCCATTCGACTGAATAGACACACTCAGTTCAGATAGTTCGGCACGGCCAACACAGTTATAAACAAAGACAGACGTACAAAAGAACACCGAAAGGAGATTTTATTAAATGTCGGCGTACAGTACAAAATAGACCATTACAAAAGTGTCGGCAAACAAAACATACACCCCCCGACCCACTACACTTGTCTTTCATAAAAATGCATCCTCTCCATCTTGTTCGCCCTCCTCGGCAGACGGTTCCTCCGCCTCACCTCGAAGCTTCGCCATTTCCGCCCGCAGCTGTCCCATCTCCGAGAGCAAGTCGTCCCGTTCGGCGATGAGTTTCGACTGAATGTGCCGAATACTTTTGACCCGAAGAGCATTGCTGAATGCGGTCTGCGAGTCCTCGTCCTCCCCTACGGGGCTCAGCTCGACGATCTTGCTCTCCAAGCGTTGTGTTTCGGCCTCCCGGAGACTGAGAACCAACGAAAGATGATTCCACTCGCCCTCGGATCGGCGTAGCTTCAGATCGACACTCCTGGGGCTCAGAACCACCGTCCCAGAAGTCGCCTCGGATGCGGAGTCATCATTCGGACGCCCGGAGTCCGATCCATGGATCGCCGCGACAAGCTGAAAAATAGAAAAAACGAACAAAGCGGTTTCAATACAGTGTCGAAGACAAACACTTAAAAAGTTTTCCAGAATTTTTGCATTCAGACATAATAGTGTTACAGACGGTCGACCGACCCTACAACTAAGTTATTACAACGGCCAACAGAAAGGAAAAGTGACGTAATCAAGTCCTCTTCGGAAGGGGAATGCTTCGGTTTAGGGAAATGCGAGGACGACGAAGCCGACCCTCTGAGCTCGACCCTAAACCAACGAAGCGCGACCCCCCTTCACTGCTAGTCCTAACAGCCGCGCCGACCGATGCCCCGCTTGACGAGACAGCCGCGCTGCTCTGAGCGTCAGTCGGACTCCGCCTGGTCGTCAGCGGGCGCGTCGCGAGTTCATAAAACGTGATCCCCCTCTCATTTTCCTCGCGAGTGCACAACGTGCTACGAACATTAGCCCTCTCCGGCGCAGGTTTAAGCGACGCGATCTCCTCCTCCAGTTCGATAATCCGATCCCTCAGGACGACGTCCTTCGCCAATTTCTTTGATCGAGGGGCCTTCAACGACCCGGAGGCATTGGGACTATCAGTTGCAAGCCGCCGATAGTGGGTGACCTCGATCCCCCTATCTACTGTGATCCTCCTGAGCATGTCGACTTCGGCCAATAGTCTCTTACGCTCAGCCAAAGCCCCCTCCAGCTCGGAGGCCATCTTCTCCCTTTCCGCAGAGCGCTCTCTCTCCGATAGCTCCAAGTGTTGTACCTCGTCCAAAAGGTCGTCGTTCTTCTGCTCGGCGGCTTTAAGCTCCCCGCGAAGCCGCTCAACTTCCCCTTCGGAACCAGGACCCAGGGAGCGCTTCCGGAGTTGATGCAGCTCGCGACAGTTCCTCCTCAGGACTGCCCTGACCTCCTCCGCCTGGCCGAGCAGGAGAAACCGCCTCTGCCGGCTGTCCGAGAGTTCACGCTTCAAGTTGGCCAATTCCTTCCGAAGGAAGACCAGCTCCGTGACCGGACCAAACACCACCTGAAAAGCGGAAATAAATCCGAGGCCCAACAGTTGGAGAAATTTACGCCCAAAACGCCCAAAACGCACACTAAGTCCGAGGCTCAACACTTGGACAAATTTTTGGCCAAACAAAATACTTTTTCATTCAAAACAAGGGCGGTGGCCAGTCCGCGATAAGGCTTACAAAAAGAAAACAAAACCAAAAAGACTGAAAGTAGGAAGACAACCGAGTCAGGGGTCGACCTTTTTGCCGCTCGGATTCGTCGACCCCTCGGCCTTGCCGTCGCCGTCACCCTCGTCCCCGCCTTCGCTCCAGCTCTCCTTCTCGGAGAGTTCCTCCTCCTCGCCCTCGGCTTCGGTCTCACCATCGCCTTCGGCGGGTTCTGTCTCACCATCGGGTCCGAGTAAACCCTCGGTGATCCCTTCTTCCCCCTCCACGGGCTCGTAAAAGTCATAGGAGGACGAGTCGAAGCCGGGGTTCTTCGCGGCTACATGGGTCAGGGCACGGCCGTAGGCATCCAGCATATTCTGGATCATGTGCTGCGCGGCCTCCTCTTGCACGGCCTTCTTCACCTCCTTCACCTTCCTCAGGTGGTTGGCCTTGATCCTCTCGGCTCTCTTCCGAGCAGCCTCCCCTTCCGACCGAGCCTTGGCCAGCTCATCCTTCAGCCCGGTGACCTCCTTCTCGGCTTCCGACCGAGCGCTGGCCAGCTCCTCCTTCAGCTCGGCCACCTCCTTCTCAAACTTGGCCGCCGTATCCTTCGACGATTGGATGGCGTCGGCCAGCTTCTTCTCCAGGTCCTCCGCTTCGGCGACTCTTTTCGTCGAAAGAAGCAGCTCGGACTCAAGCTGCTTCGCCACCCGAACGTGCTCCGTCCTCTCCTTCTCCTTCTCCTGATCCTTCCTCGCCATCTCCTCGACCAGCCAACTGAAGTGGCAGAGGGTCTGGAAGAGAACAACGCGTTAAAATCCGAGCCCAAGAACTTAGAAAAAAGATCTCCATGAAAAATATGAATGAAGAAGGGTTCGACACACTCACCGACATAGTGCTCCGGGCCATCTGCATCACGTTGTCCCCTGCCATCCCGGCCTTCAGGGTCGCTCGGTCCTTCGGGGTCGGCAGGTGCCTCACTGCCTCCATGCAGATGTTCCCGTCGCCCAAAAAGCCGTCGACGTTCATCACCTGCCAATCAGGGACGAAGATCTGTTTATGACGCTCGGTCAAGATCTTCTCCGCGCCGGGGGTGAGTGGCGGAACCTGGAGGGACAGCGCATCGGCCACTCCGAACTCATTGCTCGACGGGCCAGGAGCGTCCGCCTCCGGGGTAGGAGCAGTAGCACCCGGGGCCGAAGGATCGAGGTCCACGACCCCACCCTGCTCGGGGACCGCGCCCTTTGCCAAAGGGACAAGAACCTCAACCTCTCCCTCCTTCAGGACCGCAACCTTCGGTTGATCGGCTGCCTTCACTACCGAGGCCTTCTTCGAAGCTCGGCTGTCCTGAGGCGCTGCCGACGGCCTCTTCTTCTTCTCCTGCTCGGACCTGCCCTTCGCCACCAGGGCCTTGTAATCGAGCTTCATGGTCTCTGCAAGAGTCGAACGAAAAAACTTAGAAAAATTGAATGCAAACTTTACGGAGAGAAGTATAAATACCAGAAGCGTACGAGGGTCGATCGGACTGAGACCCCCACGGAACAGATGCTCTTCGGTGATATCCTTCCAGCTAAGCGTCGGCAGAGCAAGGATCTTCTTCTGGACCTCGGCCTCTGCAGCGTTCAGCGGAACGTCCTTCTTTGTACGCTTGGGTAGTCCGTCCGCCCAAACTGTCGGTATCACCCATGGCGTCAGATTCCGAACGAGGAAGTATTTGTCCTTCCAGTGTTTGATCGAGTCTGGATTCTCGATCAGTTTCACGCCCGGCCGGGGCGAAAGATAAAACCTCTTCTCGTCTTTCCTCGGCTGGACGGGTCGGAAGAGACTCCGAAAGAGGTACATGGTCGGCTTGGCGCCGATCTCTTGGCATCGGAGGAGGAACGCCACAACTTGCCTCCAGGTGTTCGGCATCAGTTGAGCGGGACTCAGACCATACCAAACCAGGACCTCAACCACGAACGGGTGGAGGGGAAAGCGAAGACCGGCAATGAGGGAGTCGACCGGAAAGACGCACATGTCCGGAGAGGACCCAGTGTTGGCTCGGAACCCCGGCCCAGGGAGGAGCAACGTGTACTCGAGAGGGATCCGGAAGCCCTCTCGGACCAGACGAAGGTCCCCTTCGGTAAGAGTCGAGATCTTGCGATCGACCTCGGATAGCTCCTTAGGCTCGTTCTCCTCCACCAGTTTAGCCGTACCTTGGGTGACCTTCTCCAAGATATCCTCAGTATAATCCCGGACTCCTCCCACGCTCGACACGGCGATGGGCTGCCGACCGAACTCCCCCGCTCTCTTCGGCGTCTCCACTATAGTAATTACGGCTTTGCCCTTTCGGGACTCCGCCGTGACTTCCTGGGGCACCTCGGCCACTCCGCCCTCCGCGTCCGGACGAACAACGTCCTGCTTGCTCGGCTCCACTACTCCTTTCTCTTTCTCCCCTCGGCCAACGGCTTGCTCCGAGGCGGGGGTCTCAACCGAAATCTTAACCATATTTTCCTAAAGAGAGAAGGGAAAGAGACTGACCTTGAATTGACAGCTACGGTCGGCTGCCGAGCAGAGGCCTTCCCGAACTGGTAAACGGAGAAAAACGCTACCGAGCAGTAGCAACCGTCAGATCTTTCCGAAATTCGCGCCCTTCCGCGATCAGCGGCCCAGATCGAGCCACGTCATAAATCGGTATTTAAATCATTTTTTATCTATTTAATTTGTTTTATTTGTTTAAAAATTGCGAGAAAATTGTTAAAAATTCGGGAAAATTAGCCAAAAATTCTGGAGAGTAATTGAGATTTAGGGGGCACATTTTCGAACCCTTGAACGAACAATTATCGCCCAGAATGTACGGCTAGGGCCCCCGAATGATTAGCAAACGCGTCGCAAAGTTAAACAAATAGTCCGAAAAAAATAGATAAAAACTCTTGAATACCCGATGTCACCAGAGAACCGCCAGCGGCGTCAAAAGTCGCCTCACTACCCCCTTTCCAGATTCAAAATCCCACGTCTGGACTCCGATACAACTCCATCAGCCACTAAAACAGCTAAACTACTCCTCAAAGTCTGATCACACTCAGTCTTTAGGAGTGGGGGGCTCGTGATATGGCTAAAATTGGGGTTAAATCGAGACCGTCCAGATCGATCACGAATCCTGAAGCACGGGGGTAAAAAGATAATTTCACATACAGATGGATCCAAAACGGGTATTGGGCCTCCTTCTCACAGAACCAACCACCCGCGAATAGATCCACTTCAATTGGGTACGGGTCCCGACCCGATACAAGCCCAATCCACCAAGAAGAGAATCAGGCCACTGATTTGGTCAAATCAATAAACCTGATTAGCTCTCACCAGGGAATCAAGGCCTAACTTCCCAAAACAGAATAGGAGGATTTTTCTCCTATTTGTTAGGCAGGAAATTAGGCCCCAAATCGTTCCAAAGGCGACTATAAATACAACCCCTCTACCACCGAGACCAGGTTAATCACTCTTTCACCACTTAAGCTCTTTCTTGATCTTTTCCTGATTACTGACAAGAGCGTCGGAGGGTGCGTCGCCGGAATCAACCCCGGTGTTTCGCACTTCCTTGCAGGTTGTGCCAGGAGCAAGGAGATCGAGTCAATCGTTCAGGTGTTTCCCGGACTCACAAATTCTATCTGTTTACCCCCACACCGAAATCAGCGGTAACAGGTACAATCTCGGTGTCAGGCGATTTACTAGTAATACGGCTTTAGAATCGTTCTTGAACTCTACCTCTGGAGTGATTAACCAGACTTGGTGTAACCCCTGTATCCGACTTTATGGATTTCTATTTGTAATTCTTTCTTTTTCTTAAATTCTTGTATTCCGATTTATTTAATAATAAATATTGCTATTTTTTGAACTCATTTGTTCTCATTTGATCATCCGAATTATTTTGGCTTGAACCCTGGAATTCTAGTACACCCAGTTTTATTTTATTGTGTATTGTGTATTTAATTAATCTATTATATTCTTAGTTGATTTTCTTATCAAAATCTAAACCCAAAACCTGTTAACCCTATTCCAAAACCTATTAACCTTAATCCCTTATATATAGTAATTAATATCCCTAATCCAAATCTATTCCATCTACAGACCCCCTCATCTCCGACTTCTCCTACTTCCTCCATCATTGCCACAGCCCCCGCTCATCCCCAGCCTCGTTACCCCCCTCACCGCCGCTCGCTTCCAAAACCTCACCACTGCAGGCTTGACATGCAGCACCTCGCGCACCACCGCCGAACTCCAAGACCACCTCGACTGCAACCTTAACCCATCTCCGACCCCTCTCCATTGCTGCCAAACCACCACCGAACGACACCCTAACACTGTCTCCCACCTCCGCTACTCTAACATCCACCGCGACCTGGTTTCCGCCTCGTCATCATCTCTAACATCCCGATCACCACTGTAGTCTTTACAACCATCCTTGCCACCGAGTCAAAGCCCGAAATCCACTCTCTTACTGACGTACATTATTACTACTGCCGTCCGTGTTGCTTTGTTGCTGTAATTGTTCGTTATCACTGCTCTCTTGCTGCGTTGTTGCCATTCACGGTCGTAGGTTTTAATCGTTGCACTTGCTCGCTATTACTAGTGCTCGCTCGCTCGGACTTAGCGAATAAAGGCGAGCATCTTTTGTACATCTTTCTTATTCTTGTGCAAGCATTTTATTTGACCTCCCTCAAGTAGTTTTCCTATTTGATTATCGTGTCTTGAAACCATTATATTTCATGTTCATAAAAACTATTCTTTATAAATTTCAATTGATGAACCATTGTATTTGTTACACGCCTTGTTATTTTTTCATGTTTAAATCAATCGTTATATCCTTTGAATCATTCCATTGCCTCCGTTGATTTAATATCCACCGAAAAATCATAAATTTCATTGTCACCATATACATTGCTTGAACACGAATTAGAGTCATTTATGAATATGTGCATATAGAGTGATTTGAATGGATGTCGGTTGTATGTAACATTATGGCTATATCTCTACATTAATATCGTAGAAATAATGATTTCCATCATGTCACCAATAAGAATTCATTTTGATTACTATATATGAACGTATGTTCAATTCTAGTTATTAAACTATATGTTTGTAAACCAAAATAGTTGCAATTACAAATGTTGTACTCCAAATTGTAGTGAGATTATGCCCTAGTTTTTGATAATATCAATTAGAACTTGATGAATAAAAGTTGTAGTCCTCTGTGTCTGGATTCCAGAACATCTGACAGTTTTGCAATCCGACTTATGGATTGCAAGATATTCAAATTCTCATGGTGTAACGTCTGAATTCCAGTACAGTCTAAAAATACATTAGCATGTTTAATTAATTGAAATAGTAGATTAAATTAAGAATTAAGACCTGAGCTTAATCATGTTGTTACTTAACAATGTTAAGAACTAAATTATGGTTTTCCTAAGATTTTTAAATAAATTTGCAGTCAACTTTTATATATAAGAATTTGACCCTGGCATGTTGCCTGAACACGAAACCAGTAAAGAATGAAATTATACTCATAGCTACTGTGATTATAATATTTCGTGTGAATATGCGTTGGAACTGGTAGGGATTCTAGTTTCTGGAACTCTTGATGGAACTGGAATTTTTTTCCGGTAGCAGCAAAAAAGTGGATTTTAGTACAGTAGTGTACTACTGTCCAGAATTTGTATATTCATGTATTAAATTTGTCTATTTCTCGCATTTAACAATTGAGCATTGTATCATGCATTGCATATCCCTTGATTGCTTCTTGATCCTGTTCTTGAAACCCATTTTTATCGATTGCATGTTCATGTATGATTGTTGTAAAAATAGTAACAAGCCAGGGTAATAAGGGAAAGACCTAGTAATGGACAATATAAGAGAGTGAACTCGGAAGGAGGCTCGTGTTTCTCGTAATAGTGACTCCTGATTACATGATTACATGATTACACGTTTCCGGTTACATGATATGATTCATGTTATTGTCATTAGAAGACCCGAGTACATCATCCTATAGAATTTACCATTAGAGTCAAACGTTAACTTGATTGTATGCACCCAAACTTTTGGTATGGAATACAGGATTGCGTGCATTAGATAGGATTCATAAAATATTGATAGACTTAAGATTAACACTGAGCACGTGCATGATTCATGTTTACAAGTTACATGATTCCTGTCCACAAGTTACATGATCCCTGTTTACAAGTTTACATGATTCCTGTTTACAAGTCTACATGAATCCTGTTTACACGTTCACATGTTTTCTATTTACATTACATGTTTCCTGCATTCTGGATTCCTTGTTTCCCATTTGGTTATATTTTGAGACTTGTTCCAGTTGTCACTTGCATTACACTTGATCATGTTGTATTACAATTACATCGTTAGTTCTTGTTTCCCTTCTTGTTCAATACTTATTTCTTTCTTGTTACATACGTTGTTTCTCGCTATCATGTTTGTTCCATAATTGAATTGCTAGTTCTTATTGCTTTCCCTGTTATGCCTACTACTTGTTCCTATTTTGCTTGTTACTACTTGCAGTCCGTGGCTTGCTTTGACGGATCTATTTTTCCCCAACTCTAGATGTGGAGATTACAGATCATAAAGAGGGAATGGCCGAAGAACTTGGTGAACAACTCTTCTAGAGAATGAAGTCAAATCTTTGCATGTATTAATAATCTTATTTCATGCTTCTCCTAGTTACTATTGTTGCCAGTTTTTTTTATATACATTGTATTCCGAGGATTTTTAACCCGAAGTTCATTTCTTTCCAGATGTTGGTTAGTTTGAGAGAAACATTTCTTGAATTATTCATGTTTATGTGGTTATTCTTTCATATGTGGGATGATATGAGTTGGCATACTTGTATCATTCGCTGGACCTCAGTTACGTTCCCGTGGAACGGGAAGCGGGGCATGACACTTGGGGTATCAGTTGCTGTTCTAATGGTGACTTTGTAGTTAAATGCCCCTCGTCTAAAGTTCTGGAAGAGCTTGTTGCTAAAGCATCCCTAACCATTGGCTGGGTCCAGCTTTCTGTTAGGCACTGGACATCTCTCGGTTTGCTCACCCTTGTCTCTAACTATCCCTACTTCAACCACGGTCTCGGGATTACCTCCTTACTGTGATTCCCCATCTTTGGTTGCATCTATGACTCCACCGTGTTGCTGTGCCATGGTTGTCTTCGGGTCTGCGCTGAATTTCTTTGTGGGAACATTCAAGATGGGGTCTCTGAGTTTGATTTGTGGGTGGGTGAGTCCACCTTCCCCATCTTTGTGGTTTATGTTGATGATCCCAGACCTGCTCTCCCTATGGGTTCCTCTGCGTTATCTGTGCCTGTTTCTACGGACCCTTCTCATGATGTTCTTAAATTCACTGAAGGTAGTGCTAAGGCGCCCCCCTCTGCCAACGACACTAAACAACGTCGAGGAGGTTTTTCGCTATGAGGAGGGATCAGGGGTGGTTTTGGCAGGAAACGTTCTTTGGCTTATATAAGAGGGGGATCTGATCATGTGAACTCTCATCCCACTCCTCCGCCAAGATCCACTAACCTGGTGTGGAGAATTCCGGAGACCGATGCTTCAAGTTTGAATCCCCCACCCCCTCCAGAGTCCTCCTCTATGCTCCCTTCTCAAGAAAGGGCCATCGTTCTGGTGCAAGAACATAAGAACCTTTCTTTTCAGCCACTCCCCCCCTCCTCTAATGCTCTGCTATCCTTTGGCTGGGAATGTTTCATTCCCCTCCTCTTACTTACCGTCCGATATGAAGGATTGGAATGTTTGGTGTCGTAATCCTCACTTTTCGGTTGGTTGGGATCAATACCGAAAGAACTGTCCCTCTCTCAATTCTCCTCCTCCAAAGGCTAATGGCAAAGGGAAAACCTCCTCTTCCCATACTGTAAATCTTGTTTATTGGGAGTTGGATGATCTTCAGCTTGAAGAGGCTGAGGCCCTTGTCTCCATTCTGCCGAGCAAGGTATTTTCCTTTCACTGGAAACTTCCTTCATCTATTATCGTCTCTACCAATAATTACGTAGGTCTTTCGTTGCATCTCTATGTTTGCTTATTTTCATTTAGTCTTAGTTGTGTGAATTCTAGTATTATGGTCCGCTCTCTTAGGAATTGTTTGACTATGATTCAATTTTCCTCTTCTCCTTTCTATCTTGATAATGTTCTTCCCTCCAGTGTGTGGCCTGACTGTTCTAATTTCAGTGTATCATCTTCTCCCCCTTTACCCACTCTGGGACTCGTTCAAGGTTCAACGGATTTTAACTTTTCTCATGAGGCTCAGTCTGCTCTGCCTGTTCCTTTGTTGCCTTAGGTCTCTCTTTCTCCGCCCTGCTCCGAAAGAAGATCTGTCAACAAGTCTAAATGCATGCCGTTCATTCGGTCCTGTGCGTGTTTTAAGGCTAAGCGGTCCTCATCCCTTTTTATTAGCTCTAAGGCTGCATTAGTTGCTCAGATTGAAGATTTGGAAGTATTGCCGGTATCAGATGATCTTCCTTTAGATTCACCCCTGGGTTATGTCTATCAAGTGAATTTCTTTGAGCTATCGAATGAGGATATGAGTAATCTTGCTGCTGACATGGGCATTTTACTTGAATCTTCTCCTTCTCCTTTCGACATGATTCACTCTCTTGAATCTTCCCGAGCTCTCGAGTTTAATAGTTGTAATGATTAGTTGCTTTTGGAATATTAGAAGTTTGGGTAGTGCACCCAAAAGAGAAGTTATCTTAGGCTTGAATCGTTCTTCTAATTGAGATATTCTCTTTATTCAAGAGTCTAAACTTGACCATCTTCTTGAATCGGTTAAGAGGGCTATTGGTGGTTGATGCGGTTTATTTCTGGGAGACGTGTGGATGCACCAGGTGTGAGTTCGGACTCAATTTGTATTGAAGGAGAAAGCTGCTTGTCAGACGACCCTTGGAGCGACCTGGCGGCTCCTGCGGCAGGCTCGGAGCGCAGTGGATGCCTCGGCTCGGATCAGAGGATTTGGATCCGAGGGCTTGTGTACCTGCAGACGGTCCTGAAACACCGGGGTTTATCCCGGCGGCGGACCCTCCGACGATCTAGTCAGTCTCTGTGAGAGAGTAGCAACAACTAGGTGAATTTAAGTGGCAAAAGATTGGTTACCTGAAAAGGTGGGTGAGGGTCTAGTATTTATAGAGAATTCCAACCGGGTTTGGATCCGCTTGGGGGCCGGGTCTGAACCCGAAAGCCCATGGGCCTGTCGTGGCAGAAGGCCCAGGGGGTTTAGGGCTGACGTGGCGGTACCAGGAGTGGTATAGGGCTGACGTGGTAAAGCCCTTGGTGGTATTTGGAGCTGACATGGCAGATCATGGGGCCTCTGTGCTTCTGGGAGAATCTGGCGGCGTAGGGTGTGCTAAGTCATCTTCCTTCTGCCCCAGGATGGTAGGACGGCCGGGAGGGCTGTCGTGGATCGGAGGCCGAGGGCCAAAGCCGCCCCTCGGATACGAGGAGTCCGTATCTGTGGGGGTGAACTGGAGGTTCGGTGCCGACCCTGCAGAGGCTCGAAGCCGACCTAGACAGCCGCTTTCATCATTTCTGAGTGAGAGTTGTATTGGGCCCTGGTTGGGCCCTAAGCCATTTTTACCCCACCACACAAGCCCCCCACTCCTGCGGGGGTGCGGGAGCTAGCCGTGGAGGAGTGTTTACGGATGTGAAAATGGGAGGGCGAACCCCTGGGACTTCCTGAGGGGGGCGTCCTGATTGTCTAGAGCGATCATCGAGCCGGCAAGAGTCTGTCAGGCAGTAAGGTTGATGGCGAGCCTTTGCTTTCTCCTGAGAAGAGTGCCCTGGCGTTCGACCGAACCTCGAGAAGACGAGGGATTATGTGTCGGCAAGGGTGATGGCGAACCGTTGAGCCTTCCGAAGAAGACTACCCTGGTGTTAGACTTGACCTCGACCCGTCGAGGGATTACGAGTTAACAAGGGCGATGGCGAGTCGTGGAGCCTTCCTGAGAAGACTTACCCTGGTGTTAGACCCGACCTCGAGCTGGCAAGGGTTTTACGGGCTAACAAGGGTGATGGCAAGCCGTTGAGCCTTCCTGAGAAGACTACCCTGGTACCAGAACTGACCTCGAGCTTGGCGAGGGATTACGAGTTGGCAAGGGCGATGGCGAGCCGTGGAACCTTCCTGAGAAGGCTACCCTGGTGCTGGACCCGACCTCGAGCTGGCGAGGGAATTATGGGCCAACAAGGGGGATGGCGAGCCGTTGAGCCTTCCTGAGAAGACTACCCTGGTGCCAGACCTGATCTCGAGCTTGGCGAGGGATTACGAGTTGGCAAGGGCGATGGCGAGCCGTGGAGCCTTCCTGAGAAGACTACCCTGGTGCTGGACCCGACCTCGAGCTGGCGAGGGACTTATGGGTCAGCAAGGGGGGTGGCGAGCCGTTGAGCCTTCCTGAGAAGACTACCCTGGTGCCGGACCTGACCTCGAGCGTGGCGAGGGATTACGAGTCGGCAAGGGCGATGGCGAGCCGTGGAGCCTTCCTGAGAAGACTACCCTGGTGCTGGACCCGACCTCGAGCTGGCGAGGGACTTATGGGCCAACAAGGGGGGTGGAGAGCCGTTGAGTCTTCCTGAGAAGACTATCCTGGTGCTAGACTTGGCCTCGAGCTGGCGAGGGGTTACTGGTCGGCAAGGTTGTGGGCGAACCGTTGTGCCTCGGGGATGTTGAGCAGGGTAGCCTGCTGTCTTCGCGGAGCATGGGAGGCGTCCCGGGATCTGTGTGACGTCCCAGTTTCCCAGGGGCCTTAATGGCGCCGCCTAATAAATGCATGGCGCATGGT
This sequence comes from Hemerocallis citrina, assembly GCA_017893485.1. Taxonomy (NCBI): domain Eukaryota; kingdom Viridiplantae; phylum Streptophyta; class Magnoliopsida; order Asparagales; family Asphodelaceae; genus Hemerocallis; species Hemerocallis citrina. Next base: position 155,207,369 of record CM030362.1, read on the forward strand.
CTTCCGTTGTTTGGTTTTCCCCACGTCATAAAGGCCGGCCTATGGGGGGGGCTATAAGTACTCCTCCCTCCGCAGTTGGTTAGATCACGGCACGGGTGGTCTATTGGCCCCCAAAGATGTCTGCTCCGGCGGACGCCTGTCTCTTGCCAATTTTAACCCTGGTTGTGTCGGAGAGGTGGTTTCTCTGCCGCCCGGATCTTCTCTTGGATCTGATGGCCCTGATACGGCAGCCAGATCCAGGGGGGATCAGGGCGAGAGGGGTAACGACCGGACTTCGAGGGGTGAGCTGTTCGCAACTGTGAAGGTTCTGTTCTTTCGGAAGAGATGAAGGGCGTTCCGGGCCGGTTGTTTGCAACTGTGAAGGTTCTGCTGCCGGGGCAGGCCGAACCTTTGCAGTTGCATCAACTGGCTCGGAATGGTGCACTTCTCCCGATCTCCGAGTGTTGATCTGCTTTCGACTGGGGTGCTCGCCGAGGGCGGCGTCTTAAAGCTTTGAGCCTCGGATAGATGGGTCGTTCTCCGATTGGAGCTTGACCACTCTGCATTTCAATAGGGCTCCAGGTGATGGCGGTTTCTGTCTCACCCTTGAACAGTTCGGGTTTTCGGCCGTCGAGGCTGTAAGTCCCGAGCTGCTCACGGGTGAAAGGGGAACCGGCCGAGCCTCGGAGCCCGGGGCGTCTGTCTAAGGACGGCGCCTTAAATCTTAAGTAAAATGTTCCCTCCACCGAATACTCCCTCCGAACTGACCCCCCCTCTCGTCTGGCTGCCAGCCTGGCATTGGGTGACGTCAGCAGCGCACGATTTGAGGACGTGGCGCGAATTCCCAGGCGGCAGTTGCATGTCAAATAGGTGAACAGTACTCGTGGAAATCGAGGAGTCGCTTTTATCTCCTATAAATACTCCCCCCTTTCCCCCATCAGTCCACTTCTTTCTTGCCGCTTTCTTTTTCAAAAATTTCCCAACACTTCCGCGCTCGTCCTTGCTGTTTGCTACACTAGGCTCGCCCTTCCAAAGTAACCCCAGGTGAGCTGGTAAGTTTGTTTAGTTTAGGCATAGATGGATAGGGTTCAGTCTAGCTCGTCAGCGTCGACGTCTAGGGGGGAAGTGAAGCCTATCTCCGAATCGACGTCATGGGAGGAGCCCGTGCTCGGGGAGGAGCCAGTGCATGTTGATGAGTCTTCTGATACGGTTTCGTGGGAGGAACCAGTAGGCGAGGAGGAGGTATATGGTGCGAGGTTGTTGCGCTCCCGACGTCCCTTCGTGGTGGAGAGCAGCGAGTCGGAGGAAGCGAACGATGGTTCGGACGGCGTCTGTGTTTTGGAGCTGACTTCCGAGGAAGAGGGAGGCGAGGGGGGCACCGTACGGAGATCCACAGTTCAGGGTGTAGGTCCGAGTTCCGTGCCGACTGGTCGGGGGCCCTTGTTCACTCCCTCGCCGGAGCGAACCAAGAAGAGGAAGAAGGCTCCGAGGAAGGCAGGATCGAGGACTGGTGGTTCGAGCCAGGGGTCTGTCTATCGCAACTTGTGGACAGGTTCGCCCGTGCAGCCGAAGCCTTTCCGTCGATATCCTGACGACCTATCCGACAAGGAGCTCTTTGGTGTGCAGGACTTTTCGCCGAGTCGGAGGAGGGTGTTGATGGACGCGATTCTGACCGTCTTAGATGGCGGGGACTTTGAGGTTTTGCAGCTGGCGTACCACATAGGTCCTGGCTATGATTTGATGCTGCCGAGCACTACTCTGCACCCAACCGATCCCCTATCTGCTTGGTATTGTGTCTTCCCAGTGGACGCGTTCATTTCTGGACTGAGGCTGTCAGTCCACCCGTTTGTTCGGGAAGTGCTGAACTGGGCCTCCTTGGCACCGATGCAGTATGGGCCGAACTCTTGGAAGCAGATAATCTGTTTTGTACTGATGTGCGAGGAACAAAAGGTACCCCTGCGGTTGAACGTGTTCCGAGCGACGCTGATGATTAGTTCGGCGGCTGAGGGTGTTTACTATATCTCCCCTAGGGGTAAGAGGAAGGTTGTTCACAGCCACCCGGACTCCATCAAAGATTGGAAGAAAAAATATTTGGTGATCCGGAATGAAGAGCCCTGGGATATTCCGACTCGATGGAACTATTCCAAGCCGAGCTATCCTGCGCCGGGGCCGGGGGATCTGACGGCCGAGGAGTGGGGGTTTGTCGAGCGCCTCCGCTTGTCCCCTAGTATTGATTGGACGAAGGTGACGGAGGTCCACCTGGCGAGCGTTGGACTGAGCCCAGCCGTTCCGCGTATGTAGTTGTTTCTTTTCTCTCGATCTTTTCGTACTTTCTTGCTCATTGCTCTTAATGGTTTTTTCTGTAGATATGGATGAGGCGTCGATCAAAGCAAGGAGGCTTGCCATGAAGAAGGAGAACGCCGAGAAGAAGAAGGGGGAGGCAGCAAAGAGGCCGAGGGAGCCGTCCCTTGTTATTTCGGAGGTACCGCTCGAGCCGAGGGTTAAGAGGACTCGCTCGGAGACGAGCAAGGGGGCTGCCCCTTCGAGGGGTAAGGGCCCAGCGAGGGCATCCGATCTTGACAAGGGGAAAGGTCCCTTGGTGGAGGCTGAGGAGGAGGATCCGGTGGCGGAGATGTTGCGTCAACGGTGGGCGCCGGACTGGTCGGTTCGGATGGGCGACTGTCTGATCGAAGAAGCCCAGGCCGTCGAGGTGGTGGAGAAGTTGGCGACGCCTCGCGATCGCCAAGTGATGGAGAGCGAGCCTGTGGAGGTGGCATTCACGCGCCTGGCACAGGCCACCGTGCTGGTAAGCTTGCCGACCTCGTCCTTCTCGTTACTCTTGCTCCAGGGGTTTTCTTCTTATCTGTGCTTGTTGGTCGCAGGCTTGTATGCAGGGAGCTAACGTAAAGAACCTGTACGAAGCGTCCCTGTCACAAGAGCGGGCTCGGGCGGACAAGAGCGAGCGGGAGATGAAGGAGATGCGGATCGAGCTCGAGGGTTCGCATAAGAGGGAGCAGCAGATGAAGCTGGAGCTTGAGGCCAAGGACGCCGAGTGGGGGAAGAGGGTGGACTCCTTGAAGAAGAAGTTCGCCAAGGAAAAGAAGGAGCTGACCGCTGCGTTTGCCAAGGAGAGGGACGAGCTGACGGACGCGGGTCAGCGGATGGTGATCAAGGCCCAGGATGAGTGCTACGCGAGGGCCCTCAGTCACGTGAGGCACTTCTACCCGACCGTCGACCTGTCCAACTTTGAGTATGAAATGGAGATCGAGGGGACGCCGAAGACTCTTGGCGAAGAAGGTCCTGCTGGCAACCCGGCCGTCGACCCTCCTGTGAACCCGATCGATGCCGAGGTGGGAAATTAAGTTGTATAGTTCTATCTTTCCTTTCTCCCCCCTTCGATTGTATTTGCCTTCCGCGGACTGGCCACCGCCTTTTTGTAAGAAGCAGCATAATTTATAAAAAGTATTTTTGACTGGCCAAGTGTTTTGACCTCGGATACTTCCGAACCTCCTTGCTTATGTGCGTTGAGTTGGTTCTCCTTGTAGGTTGTGGCTTCCCTTCCCGCTTCCCTTCCCGAGGTGTACCCCCGTCGTTCCGACGTGGCGTGGCTCCGGAGCAGGGTGGAGGCATTGGAGGCCACTTTGGCTCGGTACCGCGAGATGGCCCGTACCGCCGATGCGGCCTTCAGGTACTACAGGAACATGTCTGAAGCCCTAGGTGAGGAGGTGAGCCGCCTGAGGAGGGTAATGGTGGATCGGGAACTCGTGGGTGTCGGACTTGGATATTCTATGTCGAGTTCCTCGGCGCAGAGGCCCTCCTCTGAGGGGCTCCTTCGCGATGTGTTAGTGGGGAAGGAGGTGGAGATACACCGCTACCGGTCGATGCTGGGCGTCTCGAGACCTTCCTCGGGTGGTCAGCGAGCGGGGGGGGGGGGGGGGGGGGTTACCCTCTGTGGTGTTGCTCACGGAACGTATGCGGCCCACCGATGCCCTGAGTTCCGTGGTCGGTGCGTCGACCGTGGCTGAATCGAAGGACCACTATGACAGGGAGAGGGTTCCCAGTTGTTCGACCGGAGTGATCCCGCCGTTCGTCGGATCAGAGGGGTCTTGAGAGGGCGGCCTCCCGTTGTTTGAGATGAGGGGAGTATTTCTGTAACGGTCTTTGTTTGTTTCCTCGTGACCCAATAAAGGAACATGAATAAGGAACTCATTTCCCTTTTTGCTCTGGTTGATAGTATACGAAATGATAAAGGGGATGTGGTGAAGTCATGGGTGTCGATCCCCTAGTTTGGCATTAGGTCGGATCTGCCGAGGCGTCTGGAGTATGATACAAAGGGATTTCCTTAGTATAAGATAGGGGGGCCGCTAAAAACGGCCCTTTACAAACGAAAGCTTTACAAAAGGTTCACTTATAGCTAAGTTAGAACTTATGCTCGTCCCTCGCGAGAATTTGCTAGGTGCTCGGTGTCGAAGGGGAATCCCTCCGGCTCGACGGCAAGTCCGGGGGTAGGGCTGTCCTTCTCTGGCTTGAATTCGACGGCGTCGAGGGGGAACACTCCTCCCCCGACGGTGGTCATGTAGCATGATCGCGCTGCTTCTTGGCTGCCTCGGACGACGACGACCCCTTGTGGGGTGGGAAATTTGAGCTTCAGATGGTAGGTCGAAGGCACTGCTTGGAGGGAGCATAACCCGGGTCGGCCGAGTATGGCGTTGTAAGCTGCCTTGACGTTGACCACCATGAAGTCCATAGACTCGGTCCTCTTGAGGGGAGCCGATCCTGCGGTAACATCGAGGGTGACAATCCCTTCTATCACGACAGGGACGCCGGAGAACCCGTGCAAGGTGTATCCGGCCGGCTTGAGCTTGCCTCTAGGTAGCTTCAGATTCTCGAAGGCTTCGAGGAAAAGAATGTTCACCGAGCTGCCGTTGTCGATGAGGATCCGGCGAACTTCACAATTAGCCATGTGGAGGCTAATGACGAGGGCATCGCAGTGGGGCAGGCGAACGCCTTCGAGGTCCTCTCCTGAGAATGAGACTGGCATTGGTTATAGCTTGGGAGAGGGGTTGCCTTGGACAGCATTCACCTCTCGGATGAAGGCTTTTCGGGAAGTATTCGATTCCCCTCCCATTGGCCCTCCGTGGACATAGTGTAAGATAAATGGCGCATCCGTGGCTCCCTCGGACTCGGGATCCCGACCCTGGATGCGGTTCGGAGTAGGGTTCGGGGGCGAGTTCCTCCGGTTCCTAGTATCTCGTCGATCCCGTGGGACTTCTCGGGTGTATTCTCGGAGGTACCCCCTGGAGATGAGTTCCTCAATCTCGTCTTTCAGGGCCCGGCATTGATCGGTGTCGTGCCCATGGTCTCTGTGAAAGCCGCAGTAGAAGCGCTGATCTCGGTTCTTGCCGTTGTTAGGTCGGGGAGGTAGTCGAACAATGCCTTTGTCTTCGATTTCTAAGAGGATGGCGGATACGTTATGCGTCAGGGGAGTGTACCTCTCGAAGCGGGGGATCAGCGAGATCTTTTTTACGGCCCCCGCGTCCCTCGGAGCTTTCTTTGATGGCTCGGCTTCTTCGGCCTTCCGTTTTCCCTTCGAGTGGGCCTCCCTGGTATCTTCGGGGCTAAGGGCCTCTTCTGCCCTAATGTATTTCTCGACCCTGTTGAGGAGGTCAGGAAAGTCGATGGGGGGTCTCTTCGCCAGTGAGGCTTTCAGCTGTCCATGACGGACGTTGTGCTGAAAGGCCGCAGAGGCGACGCCTGGATCAAGGGAGGAGACCGCCCTTGCTTCCGTGGTAAACCTCCGGACGAACACTCTGAGGGACTCTCCCTCTATCTGTCTGAGCCCCAGTAAGGAGGCGCTGGTCCTTTCCGCCTTCCGACTGGTGACGAAGCGAGCGAGAAAATTGCCTTCTAGTTGGTCGAAGGAGTAAATGGAGCCGGGGGTGAGTTTCGAGTACCATTCACGAGCCGGGCCTCGGAGTGTGGCGGGAAAGGCTCGGCATAGCAGGGGATCCGAGGTGCTGTGAATCATCATGAGGGTCTTGAAACCCTCCATGTGATCAGCGGGATCTCCCTCGCCGTCGTAGGTCTCGAATTGAGGTGGTCGGAAATTCCTGGGTATTTCCGCTTGAACGATGGGGGCGGAGAAGGGGGGACGGATGGGTCTGTACCCCTGAGCCATTCGTCGGTCGCCGTCTCCTATGTGATCGAGGCGGTCCTCCATTTCTTGGAGGCGCCTTAGGAGCGCGCCGTCGTCTTTTGGCTGGATAGTTGACGTGCGTGACACGCTGGCCTCGGCATCCGACCCAGTTTGGGAGTGGAAGGTTTCCTCCCTGGGGGCCTGTCGGAGGGCCCCGAGAATTTCTCTCCGGAAGTCTTGTAACTCCTTGTGAGTGACGGGGGCTCCCTCGACCCTGTTGGGTCGGTCTGAGGGCTGTCTTCCGATGCGGCTGAGTGCTGACCTCCGCCCCTCGGGCGGCTGTCCCGGATGGTTCGGGGCCGGGTTGGAAGCGGCCCTTCCCCTGCTGCGGCTAACCTGTCGGTTGACGATGACTCCCCGGAGGTCGGGCTGGACTTGGCGGGCGACGCTCCTTTGGGATCCCTGATGGGGAGCCCTGTGTTTTGAAGTATGTGGACCGGCGTTAGCAATTGGTGGGGGCGAGTCCCGTCGGTTGACGGAGGAAGCAGCCCCCTTGCCCTTCGAGGCCATGAGAGTTCGGCTGTCGAGGTGCCTTGATGGTCGTGCTAGGGTCGGCCTCTGAAGCAAATTTCCCACAGACGGCGCCAACCTGATGCGGTTTATTTCTGGGAGATGTGTGGATGCACCAGGTGTGAGTTCGGACACAATTTGTATTGAAGGAGAAAGCTATTTGTCAGACGACCCTTGGAGCGACCTGGCGGCTCCTGCGGCAGGCTCGGAGCGCAGTGGATGCCTCGGCTCGGATCAGAGGATTCGGATCCGAGGGCTTGTGTACCTGCAGACGGTCCTGAAACACCGGGGTTTATCCCGGCGGCGGACCCTCCGACGATCTAGTCAGTCTCTGTGAGAGAGTAGCAACAACTAGGTGAATTTAAGTAGCAAAAGATTGGTTACCTGAAAAGGTGGGTGAGGGTCTAGTATTTATAGAGAATTCCAACCGGGTTTGGATCCGCTTGGGGGCCGGGTCTGAACCCGAAAGCCCATGGGCCTATCGTGGCAGAAGGCCCAGGGGGTTTAGGGCTGACGTGGCGGTACCAGGAGTGGTATAGGGCTGACGTGGTAAAGCCCTTGGTGGTATTTGGAGCTGACATGGCAGATCATGGGGCCTCTGTGCTTCTGGGAGAATCTGGCGGCGTAGGGTGTGCCAAGTCATCTTCCTTCTGCCCCAGGATGGTAGGACGGCCGGGAGGGCTGTCGTGGATCGGAGGCCGAGGGCCAAAGCCGCCCCTCGGATACGAGGAGTCCGTATCTGTGGGGGTGAACTGGAGGTTCGGTGCCGACCCTGCAGAGGCTCGAAGCCGACCTAGACAGCCGCTTTCATCATTTCTGAGTGAGAGTTGTATTGGGCCCTGGTTGGGCCCTAAGCCATTTTTACCCCACCACAGTGGTAAACTTCTTTCTCAGTGGATTAGTTTAGAAGCGGTTAACTCATGTGGTGGTATTCCACTCGGATTCAAATCCACTTCTTTCAATCTAGTTTCATTGCTTAGGTTTAAATTCCTTTTAGTGGTCCTTCTCAATTGGTTTGAATTTAATAAGGTTATTACGGTGGTCTCTGTTTATGGTCTTTTTACTGCTGATCTCAGGAATGTCTTCTGGGACGAATTTAAGTCTTTCAGTGGCCAGATTAATGGTTTTTGGATCTTTTGTGCCGACTTTAATATCACCAGATTTGTTCATGAGTGTTTGGGAAATTCTGCTAGAGCTCATGACTCTTTTGTGTTTAACGACTGTATCTAGTTCCTTAACCTTAGGTGTTTCACTTGGCATAATCATTGTTTGAATCCTTCTATGTCAAAATTTGATCGCGTTCTTGTTTCTAATGATTGGATATCCACTTTTCACAATTCCTATAATCATGCTCTCCCGAACCCCACCTTTGATCATGTCCTCTTTTCCCTACATTCTCAATTTAATTTCTCCAAACTGTTCAGATTCTGTTTCGAAAAATTCTGGCTAGACGACCAAATTTTTGTTAATATGATTACCCAATGTCTTTCCGTTGTGGTGGGTTCAATTGGTTTAGCCCATCTACTGCTTAAGCTTCACTCCGTTAAACATGGCTGTAAGTTTTGGAGTAAATCTAATCAAATGTTCTTTTCTTAATTCCATCCATCTGATTGATCAGAAGTACGACTTGACCTCAATCTCTTTGGCTGATAGGAATACTTGAACCAAGTGCTGGTCTGAGTATGCCTCTTTACTATACCAAGATCATATCAAATGGGCGCAAAAGGGCCAAGATCAAGTGGCTTAAGGATGGTGGTTGTAATACTTCCTTTTTTCATCAATTTTCCTCCCAAAGGCAAAGAATTAATCGCATCACCTTCATCAGTGAACGAGGTCGAACTTCGTTCCATTGATCAATTCAACTCCACCTGTCTAAATTTTTATAAGAATCTTATTGGGTTCGTTCGTTCCGTCCAAATTGGGAGTCAATCTATGGTTCCAAGGATTCTGATCTCTCCGTGTTAGAGAATCCTTTCTCACTCTAGGAAATTAAAAAGGACTGTAACACCTCGGATTTTAAAATACCGGAAATTTGTTGTTTTTATATTTTGTAGGGGTGAGAATTATTTTTAAGCTATATTTTATTATTATTATTATTATATTGATATTAGTGTGGATATTTGTGGTTGATTGGTGTTGTTGATATATTGGGGGCTATGGGTTGAGATTTTGTGTGAATAATTATTTTTCATTTATTTTATTATTTTGAAGGATTATTATGAAGTGGTTTTAATATATTTTGTTGGATTGGTATATGTGATATATTGAAGTTATGAGTCGGGTTTTGTGTAAAGAAATATTGTTTACCTTATTTCATAATTTTAGAGAATTGTTATGTGATATTTAATGTATTTTGCATTATTAGTGTTATTAAAAGTATAAAGTTGGGGCTTATTTGAAATGTTTAGAGATCTGGGGGCCTATATGCAGATATCCCTTTTATAAAAAAATATATTTTTATTATAAAATTTTTACAAAATCCCCCCTCTTCTCTCTTTCTTCCTTCTCCCTTCTTTTTCTTTCCCATTCCCGAACGAAACCTGGGAGGCCGAAACCCAAAACTTCGGCCCTCTCTCTCTCTCCTCAAATCCACTTGGATCCTCTGTCAAATCCTAATTAAATTGGGGGATAGACTAATTGGAGGGTTCTCTACATCGTGGAAGTGTCAGATTTTCGAAAGGATTTCGAAAAGGTATACCCTATTTTATTTATTTGTATAAAATTAAGTGTGGTTAGTTTTATTGAGTAGGATTATAATGGTAGAGAGATTTAGAGGTGTTGGAAGTGGAAGATTTGAGGAATTAGTGGATTGTTAGAGAAATTACAAGTTGTTAGTAATTTAGGGTTTTGGGTTTGTAAAATATATATATATTAGAATTATCTCTTATATGGTGGTAAAAAGTGTAGTGAACCATTAGAATAAAACGGGGAGTGACGATTTTAGTATAAACTCGGATTATAGGATTTATGAAATCGGGTAGAAAACTCGATCCAAATAATTGTAGAAAATGCATATGAGGGTGTAGAGTATTATGAAAGGATTAATATAAATTTAGGATGATTATTATAGGCTTCCAGCTCAATTGAATTGAGTAAAATAGACTATAGGTGAAAAGTGCACGCCGGGTGTTCAGTGAAATGCCCGCGCGATATAGAGGTGAGAATTTGATGAATTCGGAGGCGTAGATGAGTCTTATTATTATTGTTAACCCCAATTTGAGATATTAGGACAAAGGGATTGAAGAAATTAGGAAGTAGGAAATTTTCCTATTAGAAAGCCTCCGATCAATATGTGAGTTCTTGCATCGGGGTTCGAATTTGAAATCCGTCGATGTAGCTCGCCTACAAATGTCATTTGTGACGCGTGGGTGAAGACGGATTCAAATTTGGAGGTCCGTAGGTCGAGTTTTGAGCTTTAAACTAATCGGTTCTATAATTTTTCAATTAGGTGGAAAAAGTCGAACTTCGATCCGTCAGGTGAGTATGTTGTAATTATAAATATTTTATATTGTGGCCAAATTTTGTGGCCTTTTGTTATGTTTTGTGGGAATTATGCCAAAAGTGGATTTTTATTGAAAATAGGGATTTTTAAGGATCCAAAATGGGTTTTTGAGATATGTGGTGAAAGTGACTATTTTAAGTATATAAAATCTATAGTATGGGTTATTGTGATGCGTTGAAGTATAAAAACTAATTATGTTAGATTGTTTATGCATACTTTTATCCAGTGCATGTTTTGTGCATGTTTTGGGGCATATAGGCCCTTATAGGTAATTATAATTACATGGAGCATGGTGTATAAGCTAGTATGCTATAATTAGATATTATAAGATTTAATTAGAGGAAATAAGTGGTTTTGGCCCATTTTCTTGGAAATCCGCATGTGTGGTGTATGTTGTGATATATATATATCATGATATTGACTTGTGATGTGATAAGTGATGAAATTAGTAAGTGGGTATATGTTTACAGTCTAATTATGTCCGACATGAATTAATGGGCAATAGTATGATATTACAATGCGATGAATTATCTATTTTGATACTCTTATGATATGGAATAACCTAATAGGGTTCTTTTATTAATGTTATAACTTGGTGTGTGTTTATATGTGATTTAATGAAGTAGCAAACAGCATGGTATTCTTAATGGGCGATGTTATGGCAAATTAGATAATATGGAGCATTTATGATGTGTAATACTACGACATGATGGTTTCTATGCTAAATGACATGGTGTATGTATATATGTGATACAATGGGATGATAATTAATATCGTGGACGCCGGATATGTATCAAATGGTATGATAAAAGATAAGATGGTAAGTGTTAATAAAATGTGTTTTTATTCACATGATTAAAGTCAAGGATGTGACAATTGTTCAGTAAAAGTTGTGATGCTTTATGTTGATTTAGTAAGATGAAAAGATGAAATGAATAATGCTAATAACAGATGGTTTTGTTGACCAGTACCTATAGCAATCCTGGGAGTTTGGGCTAGACCTCCTAACGCCCAAGGACCGACTTGGGAATAGTGGACCCAAACTATGTTTGGGGTAAGTGGATTTTATCGCCCAAGCTATCGGCTTGAGGCCCGGTTTTCCTCGATGACAGCTGTCGCGAGGAAGTACCCAGTTTACCTGGGGTGTGGTTTTTCCCTCCTGGCTATCGGCTGGGAGGAAGTACCCAGTTTACCTGGGGCGTGGTGTTTTTCCCTCGATGACAGCAGTCGCGAGGAAGTACCCAGTTTACCTGGGGCGTGGTTTTTCCCTCCTGGCTATCGGCTGGGAGGAAGTACCCAGTTTACCTGGGGCGTGGTGTTTTTCCCTCGATGACAGCAGTCGCGAGGAAGTACCCAGTTTACCTGGGGTGTGGCTTTTTCCCTCGCTAGTTCGGCTAGGAGGAAGACGTAGCCTCGGACGAGTAAGACTCTGTGTGAGCATCGGGCCGCGTGTGTACTGGGCTGTCGGCTTTCAGTATGTTGGGATACTGTGGCTCACTGGTCGACAAACTAATAAAATAAATAAGTGTTAATAATAAATGTGGTAGTAAAGAAAGTGGTTAATGAAATGTGAATTGTGGATGAGAAAGAAAGTAGTTGTGAATGGAGTAAATGTGAAGGAGAACGAGTTATGAGTTAGTGTAAGAAAAGAAGTGATAAATGTAGTACATGGGTAATTTAAATGAAAATAATAAAAGAGACATGTGTTCTTATGAATAGTACGAAGTAATTGTATTATGTATGTGATCATTAAAGTAAAATACAGATTGATATGAGTTGTACCTTGGAATTGTGTCAAGGAACTACCTGCCCGCTATTTCTGTGGAAATGGTGGGAACTACCTGCCTTGGCATAATTCGCAGGGTGAGTTGGTATACTAGTGGTAATGATTAATGGAAATGAGAAATTAAATAAAGTGAAGATGATAAGTGATTGAAGTGAATTAATAACCAAGCTATCGGCTTGAGATGTGATGTGATATTACCCAAACTGTGTATTTGGGGTGCGGTGATTATTACCCAAGCTATCGGCTATGGGGTGTGATATGTTGTGGCCCCAAATTGTGTTTGGGGATTAAGTGAAAATGATAATAATAAGACATATTGTGTATAAGAAGGAGAATTACTAAAGTGGTATAATGAGATGGGGATGAGCTATAAAACATGTTCTCGATGTAATGAGTATAAGCATTATATTAATGATGTGTTAATGATGTGATGATATGTGAGAGCATTGCAATAAGCGATGAGATGTTATATTTGCGTCATAAGACATGAATTGAATGTGGCAGTATGAGAATATAAGTATATATGTAAGAAGCGATACTTGTTATATTTCAATAAAATAAATACTTGTGCTATGAAAGTGGTTATGAAAATGGTTAATGCAGAAAGTATGTTGTGTTATGAGTTTATATCCATATAAATGGTTATTAAAGAAAGATGTAATAACATCATGTAGTTATATTCATATAATGCTATTATGACAATACTTGTGGAAGAATGAATATTTGGGTTAGAGAATTTAAATTGAAAAGTAATGGATTGTATGTGTATTCGTACTATGCGGATGTAAAATAAGAATATATATATACGAGGTTGATGTGAAGTATATTATGAAATGTGGGAAGTTATGGATAATTAAACAGTTGAACGCAGGATTAGCAAAGTATTTGATATATCGTCGTATTGATGATGTTGTGTTCAGGATTCAGGTTGCATTATCTTAACTTGGTATTTGTAAGTTTAAATTATTTTCTTTATACTATTTTAATGTGTTATTAGATTAATAACTATACTCACACCAGAATGGCTGACCCCTTAGTGTTTGGGGGGTTAGGGAAGTCTGAGGACTACCCTAGATCCCTTACTGTTACAGGTTCTCATCAGTCCAGAGGTGAGGCGTGGATTGGTAGGATGAAGTTTTATTTTAAAAATTTGTACTAATTAGTTATGTGAATAGTAAAATTTATGATCTAAATTGTATTATGGATGTATAAGCATGTATATGATGATGATGAGTATAGTATGGGGTGGTGTGGTATGTTTGTGACCCGTACCCATCTCGTTGTGGAGTACCGGGCTCTGTGGTAGGTTTTATAAGGATTTTTCTAAATTTTCACCTCGTTTTTCAAAGAAATTTATAGTTTTTATTTGATATTTGATAATCCGTTATGAGTTTGGCCCCCAGAGCATTACATTATATTGCCTGTGTGTTTCTGCTCATTTTGGCCTGGGGAGCCCGTGAAATTATTGCGTGTATTGTGAGCTACGGAATTTTGAGCAAAATTCCGTAAGCTATTTGTGTTTCAGGGTAAAATTTACAGGGAAAATCCTGCCAAAATTTTCCTTGAAATATAACTTTCTTAGTTTATGTTTAAAGTGATATAGAAATTGATAGAATTGAATTTGGAGGTTTGGTTTTCAAAAAAAAAAAAAAAAAATTGGGGTGTTACAAGGACGTCTTTTCTTTGAGTAGCGATTCTGCTCCTAGGCCCGATGGCTTCCCATCTTTCTTTTTTCAAAAGTTTTGGGACATCTTGAAGGTGATTTACTTCAGATGTCTCAGATTTAGTTAATGGTACATTTTCTTTTGACCTGTGTTAACTATGTCCATATCGTTCTCATACCTAAGGTCATTGGCAATACGGTTTCGGCGTTCAGGACCGATCATATTACTAATCTATTACGGTTTATGGAAACCTAGTTGGAATTAGTATATAAGGACCATCATAGTAGGGTTGTAGTTCTCAAACCATAATCACAATATTTCTCCCATCTTCCTTCCCCATTAAAGAGAGAGATCCAACGAGCACTTAAGGAGATTCGGCATCGGAAGACTCGATCCGTCTCCGAACTTTCGACATGGATTCATATATGGTTTGTCAATAGTTGTTCTCGAGAAATCCACATGATCTTGGGATTCAAGAATTAAGATATATGATTATTTAGAATTATCTCTAACAAGTGGTATTAGAGAAATTCATGTTGAATTATTGAAAATATTTTCCCAAGATTTCCACCATACAGTCTTTAGGTCATACCTTTATTTATGTTGATTAGATCTGTGTTAAATTAATCAGATTAATTTTTGTTGTTCAGATCTATGTCATATTAATCAAATTAATTTTGTTGTTCAGATCTATGGTAGATTAATCAAATTATTTTTTGTTATGCAGATATATGTTAGATAATCAGATTAATTTTTGGATTAATTCCTTAATTAATCAGATTAATAGTTTGTTGATTACGATCAATTTTAATTATTTAGAATTTGGGGTTTTGTTTATCATTTTTGTTTTCGGTTGTATGAACAAAAAATAAATAAATAAACCCATATGCGCTGCCACCGCAGCGTTAAGGAATAGGTGGGTTGTTGCAGGTCGGGTTTGGATTGGATTTAAAATCTGAAACCCGCACCAACCCTGCCCTCTGCACGTGCTAGCACATGTGCAGAGTGTGTAGCGCTTGAGGAGCACTTGTCCTGGAGGGGGTAGGGGCGGTTCTTGTTTCGGGTTTCGGGTGTGCCCGAAACCCGCCGAAACCCGCCGAAACCCGATCCGGCTACGGTTTTCGGATTTTTTTTGAAAAATTTTGAATTTGACTTGATATTAATATCCATATTTTGTATTCTAATACATATTATGCAATTCAGTCCTTGCAGTAACTGATTCTGCAAAAATTTCCATATAAGTCCATGTTATATACGATTTTGCATAATAATTCATTAGTCCATGTTATAAGGATTCAATGTAATAAAGTACATGTTTTCACATGGTGGTACCTTTTGCACTAAAGTCCAGAAAATGTATATATTGCACGCCATCATTATTATTTTTTGAAACATGTTTTAAAGAAAATTTAGCACTAAAGTACGCGAAAATTTAGGAAGAAATTTTCCTTCTTTCTGGAAATAAATGTCTTGTATTTCAAAATAAATTTATTAAAATTATATGTTGCTAAAGTAACCTTTATAACCAAAATTGTTTTATTTAGGAAGATGAAGATGTGTATGTCTATTATTTATGTGAATAATAACCGGCCTAAAGAAAGGTTGTTGTTTAGCCCAGTAATGGGCATACATGTGGTATTAGATATGTGATGATTATCAGGTTTTCCATGTGAGCAATGAGTTGGTCCAAAGAAAGGCTTGTTGCTTGACGGGATTAATTGCCAATATTTAATTACTGCACGGAGAGTACCACTTATAGTTGATATTTATGTCCAAAGACTAAATGTCAATGTTTTGATAGGTATCTTGTTTAATCTTGCCATGCGTGAATTTATTGCCAGAATATTCTTGCATTTTGACATGAATAATAATTTTGGGGCTTCTTGTTTTACTTTTTTTCTCTATTTAGTTTTTGCTTCTGCAATATCTGTGCTTAATGGCACTAACATCAAGAATTGGAAATAGAACTTTGATTGTTCTAGGTTGCATGGATCTTGTTCTTACGCTTCAGAAAGAACAACCCGCTGATCTCACTAATCATAGTTCCTCTGATCATAAAAGGAACATGGAGAAGTGTGATCGTTCTAACCGCATGAGTATAGTGAACATTAAGCATTTCATTGGAAAACCTTCAGGGGAGCTACATCTGAGGAGAAAATTGCTACTAAGTTTCTTGAAGAAATTGAAAAGCATTTTGCAAAAAACAAAAAAGGCTAAAACAAGTACTGTTTTGAGTAATCATGTTTCAATGAGGTATAAAAGAAAAACAAACATAAAGGAGTACAACATGTAGATGTCAAATCTCGCTTCCAAACTAAAGGCAATAATGTTAGAGTTGTCGAATGACTTGCTCGTGCATCGGGTTCTTATCTTACTTCCTGCACAATGCAGTAATTCAAGGAGAGTTACAACACTCAGAACTACAAATGGACTCTTAATAAGCTCATATCTCATTGTGTGCAAGAAGAAGAGAGAATTAAGTGAGGAATGGCTGAAAGTGCTCACTTATCAATCATTCCTCAAGACAAGAAAAGGAAAAGGAGGAAAGGAAATTGCAATTGGGGCACCACAGAAAGTACAAAAAAAAACAGGCTCAGAAATTTACTTGTTTCTTCTGCAAGAAAGGAGTATATCATGGAGATTTCAAATCTCGCTTCCAAACTAAATGCACTATATTAGATTTTTCTAATGACTTACTCATGCATCTGGTTCTTATCTCACTTCCTGCACGGTGCAGTAATTCAAGGTGACTTACAACACTCAGTAGTACAATCGACTCTTAATAAGATCATATCTCATTGTGTGCAAGAAGTGAGAGAATTAAGTGAGGAATGGCTGAAAGTTCTCACTTATCAACCATTCCTCAGAACAAGAAAAGAAAAGGACGAAAGGAAGTTGCAATTGGGGCACCACAGAAAGTACAAAAGAAATAGGCTCACAAATCTACTTGTTTCTTCTGCAAGAAAGGTGGACACATGAAAAGGAATGTCCCAAGTACGCCACTTCGTGTGTTAAGAAATATATGTTTCTCACTTTGGTTTGTTCTAAAGTTAATTTAGCTTACATTAGACACACTTGGTGGATAGATTATAGTGCGGGTAAAATGCGAAAAGCACTCCTCATCTATGAGGTAAAAAGCTAAACACCCTAAACATTCCGTCAACGCGATAAACCCCCCAACTAAAAAACACAATTGAACCCTGTACGGAAACCTAAAAATATAGGTGAAATGTCCAAATTACCCCTTATATTAATATACAATTTTTTTTATAAAAAAACTAAAAAAATATTCTCTCTCTCTCTCTCTCTCTCTCTCCACCGTTAACCACCTCCACCACCATCAACCACCTCAACCTCGACCTCCCCTGACCTCTACCAACATCAGCACACCAACCCCGACCTTCCCGGTCCTCCACCGACATCATCACACCACCCCCCGACCTTCCCCGACCTCCACCGACATCGGCCACACCTCAAAATCAAATCCAAATCCAAATCCAAATTAAATCTCCCCCTCTCTCCCTCCTAAATCCAAATCAAAATAAAAATCTAATCCAAAATCAAAATCCAAAATCCAAAAACCATCATCATCATCATCATCATCATCATCATCATTCAACGCTGACGGTGGTGGAGTCAGGGAGCGATGATGGTGGTGGATTCGGGGCGCGCTGACGGTGGTGGAGTGGTGTGGCTGATGGTGGTGGAGGTGGGAGGAGGTTGGGGGGCGCTGACGGTGTTGGTGGTGGTGATGGTGGAGAGAGAGAGAGGAGAGAGACAGAGAGAGGGAGAGAGAGAGAGAGAGAGAGATTTCTGTTGTTGTTTTTTTGGGTATATTAATATAAGGGGTAACTTGGACATTTCATATTGGTTTTTAGGGTTTCCGCACTGGGTTTGACCGCATTTTGTAGTTGGAGGAGTTTATCGCAGTGGACAAAAAAGTTAGGGGGTATAGCGCTTTGACCTCAAAGATGAGGGGTGTTTTCGCATTTTACCCTTATAGTGCTACTACTCACATAAGTGTGTCTATGCAGGGTTGCCTGTGGAGCCGAAAGCTAGGTGATCCTGAAAGATTCATCTATGTGGGCAATGAAAAATCAGTTGCGGTTGAGGCTATAGGAACCTTTAGGTTATTATTAAAGACTGGTTAATTTTTGGATTTGGAAGAGACTTATGTATTTCCTTCATTTAGACGGAATTTGGTTTTAGTTTCTATATTGGACAAATTTCTATATTCTTGTTCTTTTAAAAATAAAAAATTTAGTCTTTTTCAAGACTTGAATGTTATTGGTACTAGTTCTTTGTCTTTGCATGATAACCTATATTTGTTTAATACAATTGCCTCATTTAATGAAACCTTGCATAAAACCTCACGTGGTATAAAACAAAAATTAACTGATAGGCATTCTGCCAATCTATGGAACAAGTATTTAGACGATATCTTTAAATAGAGAATTTAGATACTTGTGTCTGACGGGATTCTTGATCCCCTTGATTTGACAGATTTCTGAGTCTGTATAAACTGTATAATGGAAAAACAGACAAACATCGGGAAATTAGGTGCCAACAAATGTTCTAACATCTTAGAACTATTTCATACTGATATTTGTGAACCATTCTATATAGCTTCATGGAATGGTCAACAGTTTTTTATTATGTTCATAGACGACTACTCAGGATACGAGTACCTATATTTGATTCATGAGAAGTCTCAGTCTCTGGATGTTTTTAAGGCCTACAAAGTTGAGATTGAAAACCAACTTGGTAAGAAGATTAAAGTTGTCAAATCTGACCGTGGTGGTGAATACTATGACAGATATGACGGATCCGATGAACAACGTTCATGACCTTTTACAAAATTCCTAGAAGAATATGGTATCATCCCGCAATAAACAATGCCAGGCAAAGCACCTAGCATGAATGGTGTTGCTGAGAGATGAAACTGAACGCTTAAGGACATGGTAAGAAGTATGATTAATCATTCTTCTTAACCAGAATCCCTCTAGGGAGAAACTCTAAAGACTGCAACATATATCCTCAACCAGGTCCCAAGCACAACAATAGCCCACACCCCTCATGAACTATGGATAGGTAGTAAGCCTAGTATTAAGCATCTACACAATTAGGGCTGTTCAGCTGAGGCAAGGCCTTATCGGCCAAATGAAAAGAAACTAGACTCAAGAGCTGTAAGCTGCTAATTTGAATAGTCAAGGAGTTTCAAGTATTATGATCCCACTACTATTACCTTTTTCGAAGGCGCGATTTCTTGAAGAAGTTGAGTTTGTGGAAGCAGATAAGCTAAGTTAGAGACATTGTCTTTGAAGATGAACTCTTTTTTCTTCCTAATGATGCTATTGATAATGATCATGCTCCTATTCCTGACATTGTTCAAAATACAAATCCGGAAAATTAAGATATGCAGAAGAACTCCTTGTGCAAAAAGAAATTCTACCTGAAGTGCAAACTCAATAACCTCAAAAGGATATGCCATTGAGAAGATCCACTAGAGAAAGAAGAAGTGCGATCTCGGATGAATTATATTGTTTTTCTCGAAGAACATGAGGTTGATATAGGAGTGGGGGAAGATGATCCAATCAACTTCCATCAAGCCAAATAAAGTTCTAATTCTCGAAGGTGGATTGTTACCATGAATGAAGAGATGAAATCAATGAAGGACAAGGATGTTGGGGATCTCATCGAATTGCCTGAAGGCACAAAACCCATTGGTTTCAAATCGATATTTAAGACCAAAATGGATTCAATAGGCAATGTTGAAAGATATAGGGCTCGTATATAAAGACTATGTTTCTCAATGGTGACATTGATGAAACGATATATATGATGCAGCCATAAAACTTTATATTCGGTAGGTCAAAAGGAAAATGGCCTGCAAACTGAAGAAATCCTTCTTTGGTCTCAAACAGGCTTCCCGTCAATGGTTTCACAAATTTCATCAAGTCATTATCTCATACGGATTTGAGGTAAATAAGGTTGATGATTGTGTATATCACAAGTTCATTGGAAGTAAGTACATAATTCTGGTGTTATATGTCGATGACATACTGCTTGCTTGCAGTGATATAGGCTTATTACACGAAATCATGAGATTTATGACCAAGAATTTTGAGATGAAAGATCTTAGGGATGCCACTTTTGTATTAGGCATACAGATACATTGAGATCGCACTCGATTCTTAGGTTGTCACAAAAGGGTATATCGAAAGAATTCTTGATAGATTCGACATGAAAGGTTATGAACTAGAAGATAAGGGAAGAGAAGTTCAGTCTTAATCAGTGCCCAAGAATGAGTTGGAACGAAACCAAATACAAAAGATTTCTTCTGCATCAGCTATAGGAAGTCTTATGTATGCTCAAGTATGCATGCATCTGAATATTGCGTTCATTGTAGGACTATTAGGCAGATATTTAAGTAACTTTGGCATGGATAATTGGAAAGCAGCCATACAGGTTATGCGTTATTTGCATAGAACAAAAGATCACATGCTCACTTATCTGAAATCTGATCTTTTGGAGATTGTTGGATATTCGTATTCTGATTTTGCTGGATGCCAAGACAATAAAAGATCCATGTCGGGCTATATTTACCAGTTAGCTGAAGGTGCTAATTCCCTTGGAAGAGTGCAAAGCAGACGCTCATAGCTTCTTCCACTATTATAGCTGAATATATAGCTTGATATGATGCATCCAATTATGAGATATGGCTTCAAAATTTTGTCATTGGGCTGAATTGTGGATGGTATTGAACGACCGTTAAAGATATATTATGACAATAACTCATATGTGCTTTATTCCAGTAACAACAGAAGCTCTAGAAAGTCAAAGCACATAGAAATCAAGTTTCTAGTTGTTAAAGAAAGAGTTTAGAGTTATCAGGTGTCCATAGAACATATCAGGGACAAACTCCATGATTGCGGATCCACTTACTAAATGTTTACCATTCAAGGTCTTTCATGAGCACACTGCTTATATGGGTGTTGTATTCAATGCTGTGGACGTTTAGTGTGAGTTTGTACTTTTATGTTATTAACTACAAACACGTTTTATAATTATTTTTGTAGAATAAAGTATATGTTTCATTTATAAACGCTGAATATTATTTGTGTTTGATCTCACTAAAGAATAAAGCTGGACTAGTAGGAAATAGACATGTTTAAGATCACATTGCATGTAATTTCCATGCTACGCATCCACACTCGATCTATCTCATTGAATATATTAGTATGTTGACCATTGATGTGATTAGTTACGAATATATGTAAGGTCGCTTTGATTCCATGCTGATATAGTTGATGATATTTCAGAATAAACAAATTTCAGTGAACACTTAAAATTGTATAATTGTTTCACGAAACATATGTAGCACAAGTGGGAGATTATTTGGATTTTGACTTACATATTAATAACAATGTTACTATGGGCTATCTAATTCGATAGGGCCATATAAGTGATTTATTTAATTGGTCTCTAGAAATATATATTGGGTATGGGCTGAAATGTGAAGGAACTCATTACTAATCGGTTAGGGTTTATGGAAACCTAGTTGGAATTAGTATTCCCTAGTTGGAATTTGTATATAAGGACCATCATATTAGGGTTGTAGTCCTCATGCCATAATCACAATATTGTTCTCCTTTTCCTTTCTCATTAAACAAAGATCCAAGGAGCACCTAAGAAGATTTGGCTGTGGAAAACTCGACCCGTCTACACTGTCTCGACATGGATTCAGGTATGATTTGTCATTAGTTGTGTAACACTCCGCAAAATAGAGTTATGAGAATTTTGTCCCACGAGTGTTAAGCACACGTATTTTGTACTGTTACGAATAATATTCATAACGTATTTTATATTCTGACTATTTACATATTTTCTATTTTCTCAAAACTCATTTCAATCCTATTTTTAGCCAACTCAAAAATTTATTTTAATCTTTGTATTTTACGTACATTGCACGTGCTTTCAATACACGTGCTGATTACATATATTTTCCGTTACGTGAAATATCCGTAACATTATACGTATTTTGTATTTTGACTATTTTCTCTCAAATTAATTTTTAATATTTTTCATGTGCATTTCACATGCAAATTAAGAAATTTAATGCATAAAGAATTTCCTATGAATTATGCCCAAAAGAAACTAATTTCTCATTTTATGTAAATTATTTATTTTGATCCATAGACCCTAACCTATTTTAAAGGCCCAAAATAAAATTTTCTATTAAATACACTTTTAAATGTGTCAACACACTTGTCATGTAACAAATATATACATTTAAGCTATAAACAAATATTTAAATGAATGAGGGGGGTGTGCACGTAGAGTGCACGTGCACAAAAGTGCACATGGGGGAAAGCCATAGGTTGGCCGGCCAATTCAATGGAGAAGTAGAAGAGTTGGGAGTTTTTGGTAGTAATGGTGAGTGGGCAATTAAGTTGTGAGTGGGTGATAAATTTTGTTAATGGGTATTTAATTTTGGGTAATGGATGTCTCTTCATTCACCCATTTGACCCTATAAATATCACCCCTTACTTCATGAACATTGCACACAAAAAATCAAAAGAAACAAAAGAAATAAAAGAAAGAGAGAAAATAGAGAAGGAGCTTTGGTGTTGGCAAATTGCTAGGAGGAGAAGGCTTGCTTTGGTTGGAGCTTGGAGCAGCTTCCTAATAATTTCAATTTTAATTTTTGCATCATAAGGTAGGTGATTTCTTGAACTTTCTAAAGTATTGTAGTATGCATGTGTAGGAAAAATAGATGTCTAAAATTGATATTTTGTATAAGTTTTTAATTGACTGATTGTGATGCATATGGTGTTGAAACATGAAAAATTGTTGTATGCTAAATGAGAACTTCGGCATGTCAAAATTCTATTTCAATAGTATGTTGAAGTGGTTAGGTACTAACAACATGCCATGTTTGGGTTATAGGAATTGTGCATTCATATGTGTATAAAAATTGTTAGAATTGGCACAAGAAAATGTGTAAGAATATGATATGGGCATTTCTAAATTGTTGTTTTATGTTTTAGTTGTACTTCAGAAAATCATATCTATTAAACTAAATGGAATATAGAGCTAGCATTTTTATAGGAATATCTCGGATATGTCAGGAACATCTATTTAAATTTTCAAAATTTTTGGATGTTGTTTACTATTTTATTAAAATTTAAACTTATGACTGGTTGGCAGTTGACTAGTTGCTGGAAATCTGTAGACATTTTGGATTTTGACCATTTCAACATCTTAGATGAAGTAATTTGAGAAATGTCAAAACTAAGAACTTGACGTAGACTCGTTAACCTTTCTGTAAAGTCTAATAAATCAATTTTTCATAAAGAATTGAATTTATAATGAATTTTACAAGACTGTACAAGTGGCAGTATTTCAATAATTCGACCCTATTATAGATTTCGAAGAATTCAGGATTGAAGATACAATATTTTGGAGAAACTCATAACTAAGAAATTTTAGCAGACTTGTATTATGGTGATCTAAAGAACACAAAGTTTCGTGAAGTATATGATTTTTTATGATTTTTATAAGAAGCATGAACTGCAGTTTTCTGGTTTTGAACTAACTGTTTTGCAAATGAATTTAGACGGAGTAATTGAGAATGATTCTAAGTGAATTTTTACCACAATGATATACTAGACTCTGTTATGAAATTAATAAATCTATTTTTTGAATAGAATTGAGAATTATAATTGAAATAATGATGAATATGAAAATGGTTAAAATGGTTTATTTATTTGAAGAAACTTTGTAACTTATTAAAGTAAATTGTTGGTTGTGTGATCAACCAAGAAGTGTTTACTTCATAGTTGGAAAATAAGAATGAATGAAAGAATTTGATTGAAATATGAATAAATGAAATTGAGAACATGAGTTATAAGGGTATGCGTACCCCAGTTGTTGAACATGAAAGATATTAGTCAAGAGGCCAGACGAGACCCTAGTAACCGGCATCATAAATAAAGGAAATTGAGAACTAACCAGCGTTGGTTAAGTATCTCTTGAGAAGTAGCCAGTTTGGACTAACTTTTTCTTGTGTTGATTTAAGTCCGGTAGGGTAAGCTAGCTCTAGGTTATGATGACTTAAAACTAAAACTTAAGGACATGCACTAAGGGGAGATGTGATGAAGTGTGGGAAAATATGAGTATGAGGGCCTAGATAGCGTGGTGGGAGGTATCTCCAGAATTAGCGGGGTTGAGGCTCGCAGTGGGGGATATTACTTCAGAATTACTAGGATTAAGGCGACGCTCGTGGGGTATTTGTGTGATGAGGTACCATTGACAGCGCGGTGTGCGTTTCGTCTCCAGAATATGAGGGTGTTAGGCGTGATGGCCGAAAAATCACTCTCAATGGGAGAACAACTGTAACACCTCGAATTTTTAAAATATCGAAAATGTCTATTTTATATATTTTGAGTGGTGAAAACTATTTTTGGTATATTTTATTTAGATATTGATATCGGTATGGATATTTGTGGTAGATGGGTATTATTGATATATTAGGAGTCATGAGTGGAGATTTTATGTGAATAAATATTGTTTATTTTATTTTATAATTTTGGAGGACTATTATGAGATAATTTTTATG
This sequence comes from Hemerocallis citrina, assembly GCA_017893485.1. Taxonomy (NCBI): domain Eukaryota; kingdom Viridiplantae; phylum Streptophyta; class Magnoliopsida; order Asparagales; family Asphodelaceae; genus Hemerocallis; species Hemerocallis citrina. Next base: position 155,231,627 of record CM030362.1, read on the forward strand.
TGTCCTTTTTGTATTGTTAGTATTATTAAAGAGTGGAGTGGGGTTTATTTGAAATATATTGGAGATTGGGGGTATATGGGTAAATATACCTTATTAATTATTATAATTATTATTATTAATTATTTTCTAAAACACCCCCCCCCCCTTCTCTCCTTCTCCCTTCTTTTTTCTTTTCCATTCCGATCGAAACCAGAAGCAGCCGAACCCATCTCGGCCGATGGTTCCCCCGGCCAAATCTTCCCCTTTCCTTCGTCATCTTCAAATTAATTCGGAGGGTATGCTAATTGAAGGGTCCTCTACAACGTGGTAGCATCGGATTTTCGAAAGGATTTCGAAAAGGTAAACCCTAGATTTTATTTTTGTATAAAATTTTGTGTGGTTAATTTATTTTGAGTAGAATGGTTATGGTAGGGAGATTTGGAGGTATTGGGCAGGGTAGAGGTAAGAGATTAGCAAATTATTGGAGGTTTTGCAAGTTGCTAAAAATTAGGGTTTTGGGTTTGTAAAAAAGAGTTATATATGTATGAATTATTTCTTGTATAGTAATGAAAAAAATAGTTGAGTTATTAAGATATTTTGGGGGTGAGTCTAGTAATTGTTTAGAGGATAAAAACCCCTGTAGAAATTTGTCTATTACGTGCATAGCACGTGTGTATCCCAGACGTTCAATAAAACGCCTGAGTGATATTAGAAGTAGTGTTATTATTTTCTGTGATTGATTTGGATAATTTGAGCCTTAATTGTGTTGAAATTTGATAATAGGATATGTTAGCAGATTTGGATGTGGAACGATGTGCTGGCGCTTCGAGTCTTCACAGGATGCTATGTGAGTATGAATGTGTTTATGTATTTATTATTTTAAGAAAATTTTAGTATAATTTAAATGATGGATATGAATCCCAGAATAAGGTGTATGTGTAAAGGGAAATTAGTGTTCGGTGTTGGTATGCGATATGACGATGAAATATTCGTCTCGTGTATTGATATAAATTTACAGACAACAAATTAGTTATATATATGGGGGTGAGTTATATGTATATAAGGATGTCGGTATATAGTGGATTGATGTGGTTTTAAATATTAAGGGTGATGCTAATGTATTGTGTATATATATCTATGTGTATATGGTGTTGTGATGTGTTAACCTACTGGGCTTATGCAAACGTGTGGGAATGAGATAATAAATAGTATGATATATTCATGATGTGTGAGGTAACGATCAAATAAATAATACAGTACAGATGTGATGTGTAATATTATGATGTGATGATTTTATATATTAATTACAGTGATATTTTCTTTTGTGTGATGCATTGAAAGGGTGGTGATAATATGAAAAGAAAATGTTAATGGCAATAAGTTGGTTGACTTGAGTTGATACCCCAGGATGGACCTGGGAGTGTGGATACCTCCGGATAGACCGGAGAGAGATATGATACCCCAGGATAGACCTGGGAGTGCAGATACCTCCGGATAGACCGGAGAGAGTAAATACCTCCGGTGGGAACGGAGAGAGATATGATACCCCAGGATAGACCTGGGAGTGCAGATACCTCCGGATAGACCGGAGAGAATAGATACCTCCGGTGGGACCGGAGAGAGATGATACCCCAGGGTAGACCTGGGAGAGTAGATACCTCCGGTGGGACCGGAGAGAGATATGATACCCCAGGGTAAACCTGGGAGAGTAGATACCTCCGGTGGGACCGGAGAGAGATATGATACCTCAGGGTAGACCTGCGAGAGAATTGAAACTCTAGAATAGACCTAGGGTAAAATGAATATGATATGAAATGTGAATGAGAAAGAGAAGTGTTTGGTATAAGCTAAAATGAAATAGTGAAGTAAGTATATTATGAGTTGAGAATAAAGAATAATTAAGTGTTAATAATAAATGGGATAGTAAAGAAAGTAGATAGTGAAACGTGAATTGTGGATGAGAAAGAAAGTAGTTGTGAATGAAGTAAATGTGAAAGAAAATGAGTTATGAGTTAGTGTATGAAAAGAAGTGATAAACGCAGTGCGTGGTTAATTTAAGATGAAAATAATAATAATAATAAAAGAGATGTGTTATCATGAATAATACGAAGTAATTGTATTATGTGTGTGATCATTAAAGTAAAATACAGTTGATGTGAGTTGTACCTTGGAATTGTGTCAAGGAACTACCTGCCTGCTATTTCTGTGGAAATGGTGGGAACTACCTGCCTTGGCATAATTCGCAGGGTGAGTTGGTATGATAGTGGTAATGATTAGTGGAAATGAAGAGTTAAATAAAGTGAAGATGATAAGTGATTGAAGTGATTAATAACCAAGCTATCGGCTTGAGATGTGATGTGATGTTACACAAACTGTGTGTTTGGGGTGCGGTGATTATTATCCAAGCTATCGGCTATGGGGTGTGATATGTTGTGACCCCAGATTGTGTTTGGGGATTAAGTGAAAATGATAATAAGATTTATTGTTTATAAGAATGAGAAATTACTAGAGTGATATAATAAGATGGGAATGAGCTATAAAACATGGTTTGATGCAATAAGTATAAGTATTCTAATTAATGAGGTGTTAATGATGTGATGAAATGTGAGTAAATCGCATGGGCAATGAGATGTGGTAATTATGTCATAAGACATGAAGGAAGGTGATATTATGAGAATAGATGCATATGTTTATGATGTGATACTTTTTATAACACAATAAAATAAATACCTGTATTATGAGATTGGGTATGAAAATGGTAATTAAAGAAAGTATGTTGTGATATGATTTTGTGTACCTTGGAAGTGTGTCGGGAAACTACTCACCTGCTACTTCCGTGGAAGTGGTGGGAACTACCTGCCTCGGCACAACTTCCAGGATGAATGTGTGTGTTGATGACATAACATAAGTAAACGAAACGCATGGCTAAATAGAGTTGGAGAAATGATGTAATAACATCATGTAGATATATTAATATAAATAGTGAAATGCTGATATGACGATAAGTGTGGAAAGATGATTATTCGTATTATGCGAATGTAAGATAAGTATATATATATACGAGGTTGATGTGAAGTGTATTATGAAATGTGGGAAGTTATGGATAATTAAATAATTGAATGCAGGATTGGCAAAGTAATTGATATATCATTGTATTGACGATGTTGTTGTGTTCAGGATTCAGGTTGCATTATCTTAATTTGGTATTCGTAAGTTTAAATTATTTTCCTTATACTATTTTAATTTGTCATTAGATTAATAACTATACTCACACCAGAAATGGCTAACCCCTTAGTATTTGGGGGGTTAGGGAGTCCCTAGACTACCCTAGATCCCCTACTGTTTCAGGTCCTCAGCAGTGCAGAGGTGAGGCGTAGTTGTGTAAGGTGGAGTTTTATTTTAAAATTTTTGTATAAACTAGTGAGGTAAATAGTAAAATTTGTGGTTTAAATTGTATTTTTGATGTATAAGCATGTAAAAGATGACGATGAGTATAGTGCTGGGTGACGTGGTATGTTTGTGACCCGTACCCACCTCGTTGTGGAGTACTGGGCTTTGTGGTAGGTTTTACAAAGGTTTTTCTAAAAATTTTACCTCGCTTTCAAAGAAATTTATGGTTTTTATTTGATATTTGAAATTCTATTATGAGTTTGGCCCCCAGAGCATTATATTATATTGCCTGCATGTTTCTGCTCATTTTGGTCTGGGGAGCCCGTAAAATTATTGCCTGTATTGTGAGCTACGGAATTTTGAGCAGAATTCCGTAAGCTATTTGTGTTTCGGGGCAAAATTTACAGGGGAGACTCTGCCGATTTTTTTTTCCGAAATATAACTTTCTGAGTTTATGTTTAAAGTGATATAGAAATTGAAAGATTTGAGTTTGGAGTCAAAAAAAAAATTTGGGGCGTTACAGTTTGGTATCAGAGCTTAGGTTAACTAGGATAGAGTTTGTGATGATTTGTATCCTAGTGATCCTGTCATGTGAGTATGGGTTCATTATTGCTAAGTCGTGGAGATGAAGTGTTTTATGTTTTGTGGGTGTTTTATTAAGTAACAGTTCTTTTGTTGAATGGGGTGTGACCCTTCAGACTTTTGTTTGACTTTGAGTCTATATTATCTTTTTAGCCCATGCTTATGTTTTATCCATTTTAGAATCCCCTGTAAGAATTTGTGTGCTATCGGAGTGTTCTATTATATTGATTGCTGTATGCCGTGAGTGGTTATTCCTTGGGGATCCTGTATATGTTCTATAGATCGGAGGGTGATGCATGGTGAGTGATGTCATTGGAAATCGGGGATATGGTTTTGTTGGGAAGGTTTCATGCATAGTTAAGGTGGTGCAGGAATGATTCGGGTGAGAACGCCCGACAAAACTTAGTTTTCAATTGTATGAAATGCCTTGAATGATGTAAGTATGTCCGTTGGGCTCGGAGGTGATACCCAAGATGTGGATTGGAGGTGTGGTTTGTAAATTTCCTGATATATATATCAGAGAACAGTTTTAGCCTTTCTATGATCGTTAGAGTTTGAACCACTTGTTTTCGCAAAATATTTAGCCGGGGCACTAATGTTGATGTGGATATGAAATATCACCCGGAAACCACTAAGGTGACTGATGTCTTGAGTAGAAGTAGAATGTTGGCTTTTATTATGTCCCAAGAGTGGACGGTACTAGAATTATCTGGTCAATTTGATTTTTCCTTAGTAGCAGAGGGCGACATGGCCACGCATGTGGGCAGTTTATTAGTATGGTTGTTTATTCTACAGTTGATCCGTCGAATTAGGATTCGAAAATTTTGCTAGTTGTAGAAGGTGAATGACCTCATTCTGGATGAGATTAATGGATAAGCCTCTTTTGAGGTGTGTAGTCGACAAGGGAGTTATGCAGATTAGCGGCGATCAAGACTTTGAGTTGCTCAGTTGCTGAAGGTTCAATGCTATGTTATTTGATGACTATATTTGGAAATCTGAGAAGTTAGTGAGGAGAACGTCTTCGGAATTGTTTGAACGGTGTTCTTAACCATCGTAGCTCGAGGACGAGCTTCTTTTGAGGTGTGTAGAATGTAACACCTCGAATTTTTAAAATATCGAAAATGTCTATTTTATATATTTTGAGTGGTGAAAACTATTTTTGGTATATTTTATTTAGATATTGATATCGGTATGGATATTTGTGGTAGATGGGTATTATTGATATATTAGGAGTCATGAGTGGAGATTTTATGTGAATAAATATTGTTTATTTTATTTTATAATTTTGGAGGACTATTATGAGATAATTTTTATGTGTCCTTTTTGTATTGTTAGTATTATTAAAGAGTGGAGTGGGGTTTATTTGAAATATATTGGAGATTGGGGGTATATGTGTAAATATACCTTATTAATTATTATAATTATTATTATTAATTATTTTCTAAAACACCCCCCCCCCCCCCCTTTTTCTCTCCTTCTCCCTTCTTTTTTCTTTTCCATTCCGATCGAAACCAGAAGCAGCCGAACCCATCTCGGCCGATGGTTCCCCTGGCCAAATCTTCCCCTTTCCTTCGTCATCTTCAAATTAATTCGGAGGGTATGCTAATTGAAGGGTCCTCTACAACGTGGTAGCATCGGATTTTCGAAAGGATTTCGAAAAGGTAAAGCCTAGATTTTATTTTTGTATAAAATTTTGTGTGGTTAATTTATTTTGAGTAGAATGGTTATGGTAGGGAGATTTGGAGGTGTTGGGCATGGTAGAGGTAAGAGATTAGCAAATTATTGGAGGTTTTGCAAGTTGCTAAAAATTAGGGTTTTGGGTTTGTAAAAAAGAGTTATATAGGTATGAATTATTTCTTGTATAGTAATGGAAAATATAGTTGAGTTATTAAGATATTTTGGGGGTGAGTCTAGTAATTGTTTAGAGGATAAAAACCCCTGTAGAAATTTGTCTATTACGTGCATAGCACGTGTGTATCCCAGACGTTCAATAAAACGCCTGAGTGCTATTAGAAGTAGTGTTATTATTTTCTGTGATTGATTTGGATAATTTGAGCCTTAATTGTGTTGAAATTTGATAATAGGATATGTTAGCAGATTTGGATGTGGAACGATGTGCTGGCGCTTCGAGTCTTCACGGGATGCTATGTGAGTATGAATGTGTTTATGTATTTATTATTTTAAGAAAATTTTAGTATAATTTAAATGATGGATATGAATCCCAGAATAAGGTGTATGTGTAAAGGGAAATTAGTGTTCGGTGTTGGTATGCGATATGACGATGAAATATTCGTCTCGTGTATTGATATAAATTTACAGACAACAAATTAGTTATATATATGGGGGTGAGTTATATGTATATAAGGATGTCGGTATATGGTAGATTGATGTGTTTTTAAATATTAAGGGTGATGCTAATGTATTGTGTATATATATCTATGTGTATATGGTGTTGTGATGTGTTAACCTACTGGGCTTATGCAAACGTGTGGGAATGAGATAATAAATCGTATGATATATTCATGATGTGTGAGGTAATGATCAAATAAATAATACAGTACAGATGTGATGTGTAATATTATGATGTGATGATTTTATATATTAATTACAGTGATATTTTCTTTTGTGTGATGCATTGAAAGGGTGGTGATAATATGAAAAGAAAATGTTAATGGCAATAAGTTCGGTTGACTTGAGTTGATACCCCAGGATGGACCTGGGAGTGTGGATACCTCCGGATAGACCGGAGAGAGATATGATACCCCAGGATAGACCTGGGAGTGCAGATACCTCCGGATAGACCAGAGAGAGTAGATACCTCCGGTGGGACCGGAGAGAGATATGATACCCCAGGATAGACCTGGGAGTGCAGATACCTCCGGATAGACCGGAGAGAGTAGATACCTCCGGTGGGACCGGAGAGATATGATACCCCAGGATAGACCTGGGAGTGCAGATACCTCCGGATAGACCAGAGAGAGTAGATACCTCCGGTGGGACTGGAGAGAGAGATGATACCCCAGGGTAGACCTGGGAGAGTAGATACCTCCGGTGGGACCGGAGAGAGATATGATACCCCAGGGTAGACCTGGGAGAGTAGATACCTCCGGTGGGACCGGAGAGAGAGATGATATCCCAGGGTAGACCTGGGAGAGTAGATACCTCCGGTGGGACCGGAGAGAGATATGATACCTCAGGGTAGACCTGAGAGAGAATTGAAACTCTAGAATAGACCTAGGGTAAAATGAATATGATATGAAATGTGAATGAGAAAGAGAAGTATTTGGTATAAGCTAAAATGAAATAGTGAAGTAAGTATATTATGAGTTGAGAATAAAGAATAATTAAGTGTTAATAATAAATGGGATAGTAAAGAAAGTAGATAGTGAAACGTGAATTGTGGATGAGAAAGAAAGTAGTTGTGAATGAAGTAAATGTGAAAGAAAATGAGTTATGAGTTAGTGTATGAAAAGAAGTGATAAATGCAGTGCATGGTTAATTTAAGATGAAAATAATAATAATAATAAAAGAGATGTGTTATCATGAATAATACGAAGTAATTGTATTATGTGTGTGATCATTAAAGTAAAATACAGTTGATGTGAGTTGTACCTTGGAATTGTGTCAAGGAACTACCTGCCTGCTATTTCTGTGGAAATGGTGGGAACTACCTGCCTTGGCATAATTTGCAGGGTGAGTTGGTATGATAGTGGTAATGATTAGTGTAAATGAAGAGTTAAATAAAGTGAAGATGATAAGTGATTGAAGTGATTAATAACCAAGCTATCGGCTTGAGATGTGATGTGATGTTACACAAACTGTGTGTTTGAGGTGCGGTGATTATTATTCAAGCTATCGGCTATGGGGTGTGATATGTTGTGACCCCAGATTGTGTTTGGGGATTAAGTGAAAATGATAATAAGATTTATTGTTTATAAGAATGAGAAATTACTAGAGTGATATAATAAGATGGGAATGAGCTATAAAACATGGTTTGATGCAATAAGTATAAGTATTCTAATTAATGAGGTGTTAATGATGTGATGAAATGTGAGTAAATCGCATGGGCAATGAGATGTGGTAATTATGTCATAAGACATGAAGGAAGGTGATATTATGAGAATAGATGCATATGTTTATGATGTGATACTTTTTATAACACAATAAAATAAATACCTGTATTATGAGATTGGGTATGAAAATGGTTATTAAAGAAAGTATGTTGTGATATGATTTTGTGTACCTTGGAAGTGTGTCGGGGAACTACTCGCCTGCTACTTCCGTGGAAGTGGTGGGAACTACCTGCCTCGGCACAACTTCCAGGATGAATGTGTGTGTTGATGACATAACATAAGTAAACGAAACGCATGGCTAAATAGAGTTGGAGAAATGATGTAATAACATCATGTAGATATATTAATATAAATAGTGAAATGCTGATATGACGATAAGTGTGGAAAGATGATTATTCGTATTATGCGAATGTAAGATAAGTATATATATATACGAGGTTGATGTGAAGTGTATTATGAAATGTGGGAAGTTATGGATAATTAAATAATTGAATGCAGGATTGGCAAAGTAATTGATATATCATTGTATTGACGATGTTGTTGTGTTCAGGATTCAGGTTGCATTATCTTAATTTGGTATTTGTAAGTTTAAATTATTTTCCTTATACTATTTTAATTTGTCATTAGATTAATAACTATACTCACACCAGAAATGGCTAACCCCTTAGTGTTTGGGGGGTTAGGGAGTCCCTAGACTACCCTAGATCCCCTACTGTTTCAGGTCCTCAGCAGTGCAGAGGTGAGGCGTAGTTGTGTAAGGTGGAGTTTTATTTTAAAATTTTTGTATAAACTAGTGAGGTAAATAGTAAAATTTGTGGTTTAAATTGTATTTTTGATGTATAAGCATGTAAAAGATGACGATGAGTATAGTGCTGGGTGACGTGGTATGTTTGTGACCCGTACCCACCTCGTTGTGGAGTACTGGGCTTTGTGGTAGGTTTTACAAAGGTTTTTCTAAAAATTTTACCTCGTTTTCAAAGAAATTTATGGTTTTTATTTGATATTTGAAATTCTATAATGAGTTTGGCCCCCAGAGCATTATATTATATTGCCTGCATGTTTCTGCTCATTTTGGTCTGGGGAGCCCGTAAAATTATTGCCTGTATTGTGAGCTACGGAATTTTGAGCAGAATTCCGTAAGCTATTTGTGTTTCGGGGCAAAATTTACAGGGGAGACTTTGCCGAATTTTTTTCCGAAATATAACTTTCTGAGTTTATGTTTAAAGTGATATAGAAATTGAAAGATTTGAGTTTGGAGTCAAAAAAAATTTGGGGCGTTACAACAACTCAAGAATTATCGGGGTCATAACTCTCGGTGTGGGTATTCGCTTCCAGAATTGCTGGGTGTGAGGCAGTGTGTCCAAAATTACTTGAAGTGGGAGTGCGATACTTAAGAATTATTAGGGTGGTACTAGATACTCACAGAATATCTAAAACATACATTAGTCACCGTAGTAGTAATTCATAGCGAGGAATTAAACCCTACATTGAGGAGTACGATAAGAGCTTGCCCTCGGACCTATGTAGAATGGGATGCATAGAACTTGAACAAGTATGCAATAGTGTCATTATAGTATAACATCTGCATTAGGCATTAAGTCATATCATACACTGACATGTTTAGGATAGTCACTCTTTTACACTTTAATATGCATTCAAGTTTGTGGTTGTTAAAGTAAGAGAATCGTTATATTACAGCATAGTGAGAATCGCTGTTTATAACATTGCGTCGGTTGTAAGTAACTGACGTGTCCACAGTTTTATCAGTGTAGGACTTGGATTGGCAAGGACTTAAAGGCGATTGATGATAAAGATTATACTCATGATTAAAGCTGCTAATGTTAGAGTTGTGTTTCATATTGTATTTTATTTTAACTTCCGTTGTGTAATTCTGAAACAAACAATGTGTATAATGAAAAGTTTTAATTTTGTTGTAAAATTGTACAAATTTGAAGTAAAAGATCCTGTTGTGCTACGAATTACATGAAAATGGAATTCGGGGTGTTACAAGTTGTTCTTGATAATCTAGTACGATGATCTTGGGATTCAAGAATTAGGATCTATGATTATTTAGAATTAAGTGTAACAAGATTAAAAGATGATTATAGTAATCCTATTCTTTAGATTATACAAACTCTCATAACCTTTCTAATCTTCTCTTGCGACAGACCATCTGCATTTTTAATTGCAGATGGTTTGCTCATTAATATTATCCCGTGCACCTTGATTTCAGATTATGATCATATTGACTACAAACTGATCTATCCTAGTGGCACTGCAACCGCTCACCTTATCAATGGCTTTCACACACCTCAGGTGTCAAGCTTGCAAAGTATACAACTCAAAAGTCTTTTGTGAATTTTATGTGAATGTTCTGTCATCATTATAATTGCAAAATGCTCACTTTTGGAAGAAAAAAAAATCCAGGAAACAAGTGAAAGCACTGGGCAAGTTCTTGGTTATGAGCCTCTTCTGGGGATTCTTCCAGCGGTTCTACACCGGTGGTGATAACTGTGGGTTTTTGAGCTTCCCTACATTAGGTCTTCAAGCTTTTGAAAAAAAGTTATATTTATGAACTCGACATTACTCTCTTTCTGCAATGTGAAAACAATAAGTCATGGTCGAAAACCATTTTGCCAACTTGTTCTTTCTTAGATTCTTCTTCGACCTTTCTACTACTTATGTCAGAGTTGGAATGATTTTCCCATACCTTGTAAACATATCTCTCCACATAGGTGGCATTCTTTCATTGGGAGTCATGTGGCCTCCTCTCATAGGCAATCAAAAGGGCAATTAAATGGTACCCAGCAACTCTTCCAGAATCCAGCCTTCATGGCTTGCAGGGTTACAGGGTAAACTTCAAAACTCCTTCCATCTTTCTGTAATCCTTATATATATATATATATATATAGAGAGAGAGAGAGAGAGAGGGAGCCGTTCGGTTGAGAACTAATTTTGGTGAGAACTCCCTGAGAACTGAAGGAGTAGACCCCCCATGAAAAATCTGAACCGACCATCTCGTTCTACACGCCTTAGATAGCATAAGATAAAGAATTCAAATAATTTGAAGTTCATTTTCCCATCCATCAAATGGAGTAGAATTTTCAGCCATACAATTTTGCGATGATGTAAATCATGGGAAAACAAACATCAAATTACGTGATTTCTTTATGTTATGCTATCTAAGGCGTGTAGAACGAGATAGCCGGTTCGAATTTTTCATGGGGGGTCTATTACTTGAGTTCTCACCAAATTAGTTCTCAACCGAAGGGCTCTCTCTCTCTCTCTCTCTCTCTCTCTCTCTCTCTCTCTCTCTCTCTATATATATATATATATATATATATATATAGGGAAATCTTCGAACGGATTGGGTGCGAACTGGCGTGCAAAACACTGTTGATGTCGCTATTAGGAATAGCGACATCGAATGAAAAGTTGCCGCTATTGAGAATATCGGCAATAGTAGTTCGCATGCCAGTTTGCACCCAGAACCATTCGCAACCTATATATTGTTACAAAATATATTTAGAGCAAAACCAACTTCGAGAAATTTATTCTCTTTGTTACAACTTTGGTTACAAAAAGTTTGGCATAAATCCAGCTGATTGAGAGGCACAAAAAACCAGAGAAGGAGGAGAGTAATAAAACCAATAAAATGAAATGAAAATGAAAATAATTGTCACGCCCCGCTTCCCAAAAATACGGAATACGAGTACGTAACAAAAGCCCAGCGAATGATTTTCATCATCCTTAAGCGGTTTCAAGAATCTTTACAACAAATCATAGGAATAATTAGAGTTGGAAGCAAAAGACACAACCATTCATGAATACTTGAAACAATTACCAACAGAAATTTACTTGAAACCAATTACAGTATCCTCAAATAAATTAGAGTCTGGAGAAAACAAATATCTTGGGTCACATTGCCCAAATACAAATAATATCCAAATAACCAAATACACTTTATTCAAGTTCAAGTAACAACTAATAATAATCATAAAGCAGAAATTCCCAACTTAATACATCCTCTCGCGATTACCATCTGGCAGTCGTCAATCCTGATCTGCAATTAGTAAATTTGCAGGAGAAGGAGAAAAGAAGAAAACAAGTACCCGTCAATTGCAAGTTGCGGGTCACAAATAATGTAGGATACAAGCACATAGAATGGGGTGAATCTAATTAACAAACCTAGCATGGTATAATCATGATGTCCAACATAAACAACTTAGCATGGCAAAAGTGGACAAGTGTAAATGGCATAAACCAAGTGTCAAGTAAGCAAGTATCTTATAAACATGCATCAAGTGTCAAGTATCGTATAATCATGTATCATGTATCATGTCTCAAGTCTCATGTATCAAGTCTCATGTATCGTGTAGTCAAGTATCAAGCAAGCATGTATCATGTTCAAGTATCATGTTCAAGTATTATGTATCAAGTCTTGTAGTGATTTACTATCTAGGTAGCACTTCATGCATCCTGATTTTTACTACATGGTTGCTACAACACAATAGTTTCGCTTTAGATTTTGTAGGAGACCGTACAGGGCAGTGTACTCAGGGACAAGCTCCAAGTATCATGTAATCATGTATCATGTAAACAAGCTCCAAAACCCAAACAAGCTCCAGTACCATGTGTGTACGTGTCATGTAAATCGTGTCAAGTTCCACATGTAAACAAGCTCCAATAACCACTAGGTTCTTCCGAGTACACATTTCTGTACTATCCACTACAAGATATTACCCATAAACCCCGGCTTGGTTACTTTTGTTATTGTAATCCAACGGACATGAATGTGTGCGAAATAGTGTCAAATAAACATGATATAATCAGGTTTAGGTTCAGGGAAACAAATCAGCATGCATGGATGATATACATTCACATATACGAGCAAAATAGTCTATGTTCATAATCAGGATAGCAAGACCAATCAGTACTAAAACAGAGATTCTGAACTCTACAGAAATGCAAATCTAGATCTATCGAAGGATCTGGAAACTAGATATCCACACAAATCCAACGAGTATAATAAAGGTGCATACAAGTTCACAACATCTCAGCTCAAAACTGATTTGAATACAAAATTTAGGTTCAGCCAGAAAACAGGAAAACAACTTCAAAAGCATGAAAATAGCATGAAAACACATCAAATAATTCCACGAAAAATCTGGGGTAATCCCCTATATGTCTAGAATCAAAATAACAAGTTTCATAATATTCCAGTAAGAGATCAGCCATCAAAATACCAAAGCATCAAGAAAATATAGTTTAACGAATCTGAAAATCTCAACACTGCTGTACGAAAACTAAGATATCTCGCAACCAGTGAATCGAAATTCAATTCCGCCAAAGGAACATGAAAATAGATAAATTTTACTAACTTTCAAATTTCACAAAGAATTTTCATACAGTATAAGGAATTATAGTGAAAACAGGATTCATTACTGAACAACGCGCAAATTACAGCATGAGAAGATTTTAGAAAAGAGTATGAAACACCACATAAAACTTATCTTTAAAATTCATCAAAAATCCGGGTAGTCCCTAATATCATAAGGGAACACTGAGCAAAATATTAGATCAAGATATTATGTATAAAATAGTTCTTGAAAATATTTTGTTAACAAAATCCACCAAAAACTGAATCTGGAATTGATCGACACCTCTGTACTAAAACATTCATAACTCAGTCATACGAAATCCAAATCATATGGAAAATAAACAAAATTATTTAAAATTCATCTTTTATTTTGGAATCAAGATTCGGACTGTAGCATGGACGAAAACAGCAGTCAAAACAGAACATCCAGTAAATACAGATTTCACACTTCAAATCTAGAACATCATAACTTCAAGAATATTGACTCAAACACATCCAAACTTGAAATACAACCTACCAAACATCTAAACACTATGATTTAGGGTTACTAACATGTAGTACCCCGTATTTTTAAATACTATTTTTGAGATTAGAAAATGAATACAAATGATTTTCTGGAGATTTAATAAATATTTTCTGAAGGTTTATCTTTTTACACGTGCGAAACACGTGCAAATATTTTTGGTGTAAATATCAAATTTTATATTTTTAGTAAATTCTCCTACTTATAATGGAGTATATTCTAAAATTTGGGATTTTTCTGAGTAGATAAACTATTTTTATAAATATCTCGAAAGAGAGGGGCTTTTATGTAAAAAAGCTGTTTGGATTTGAAATAAATAATGAAAATTCATTTTTACTAATTTTTGGGCTTTCCATGATCATCATTTAAATTAAAGCATATTTAAATTTTATTTGGAGTTGATTTGGTAAAGATTTATACAAATATGGTGTTTTTGCAAATATGGAATTTATGTAGAATCTTGTGCAAATATTTTTTTGGAAAGTAAAAGTAAAATATTTTTGATTAGAAAATATAATATGTATTATTAGATATTATTTCTGGTTTTTCTGGATTTTTATGAATATTTTATGATGTAATTGCAAATATTACAAAAAGGGAGGGCTTTTGTGCAAAATCGCCACCCTAAGTTGTAAATCCGAATTTTTCTTATTGACTGGACTGTACTGGATTGCTGGTCAACTCAGTGATAAAAGGATTCGATTTAGTTTTGATTTATTAAACTTATTTTAACTAAGAGAGGGTTATATATGTAAAGTTATATTTTGGAAGGATTCTTTTGCAAATATGTTTCTAAAACCCTAATCTTTCAATCCTGGCCTGTATAAAAGAGGGTGGAGTGCAGCCATCATTTGCTGCACAACACAAGTTTTATTATATTTCTATTTTCTTGGTGATTGAAGAGGAGATCTTGGAATCTTTACAAAGAGGGGATTCTTTATTTTGCTTCGTGATATTCGCTTGATCTCTCCAACTATGTGAGTGACATTGTTTTGTTTTATTTTGTTTTGTGTATGTTGTAGGTGGGTGATATAACTGTTTAGTTGTTTTGTTTGTTTCTCTTTGATTTGTGTATATCATATGAGAATGATATGAATGTTTAGATTGATTTGGATGTTGAATATGTTGGATGGATGAAAAATTGGATCTTTGAGAAGAACCCTAGATATTTGTATGTGAATGATTTTAGATTGTTGGAAACCTAATATAAATTGTGAGTAGACTTTTCTTTTGGATTATTGATTTGATTAAGTTTGACAGATGTTATGCATTAATTAAATTAAAGATGAGATTTTTGGACTATTGGTGAGTTGGATAAAAACAACTTGGCCATGTTGATGATGCATTTAGTTTGTTTATGAATCAACGATAGAGAATAGTTGAGATTTAGTTGAGAAATTTTGTGAATGATTAATGGTTTAGAGGACCATGTTTTGAGGATTTGAGTTATGAGGATTTAAATTGGGGATTTGTGATTTTTGTGAAAGATGTTGTTTGAATTTGGATTTCTCAAATGCTAAGTTTAAATCTAATTATTTTGGTATTAATAAGATTTGGAAAATAAAACAAAGTTATTTGATATATGACTGATTCTTAAAAATCCTAGTTTTAATATATGCACAATTTATATTTTATTTTGAAGAAGTTCATCAAAAAGTTATTTTTATCAATTCAAGTGGTTTTTGATTAGTTTATATGGATCTTTGTATATCCTATAAGTTGTATTTGATCATATCAAAAATATACTTTTTATAGACTTCGTTTTTGTAAAGTAAATCTTCGTGATGGTTGAAATGTGCACAATCAAAGTATGCAGTCTGTAGGTCAACAGTCGACTGGTATGACCGTTCAGTCGACTGATACGAATCGGCTGCTATGTTCTTTAGTTGTATTGAAATTTCTCTCTAGTAAGTCGACCTATGACTTTTATAAGTCGACTTATAACACTTAGAATATTTTCTTAAAGATTTCTGGAATTTCTCTCTGGTAAGTCGACTTAGGACTTTTATAAGTCAACTTATAACACTTTGGTAAGTCGACTTATGACTTTTATAAGTCAACTTATAACACCTTGGTAAGTCGACTTATGACTTTTATAAGTCAACTTATAACGCTTAGCATATTTTCTTAAAGAATTATTGGAATTTTCTTTCTAGACAGTCGACTTATGCTTTCTATAGTCGACTGATACTGATGTATCCTTATATCTATGAATGTTCTTTCGAATGATTTATACACTAAATGCTTTAATCTATAACTTATTATTCTAAAGGTCACTGTTTCTACGAAACATATATTTTCAAGATATTTTATAGTTGTATTTGGATTCTGGAATTATATAAAGATTTAGGTTTTTGTTGGAGAGGTTTTTCCTTATGATCGTTTTAACGATGGATTTGTGGATTGTGGTTTTGTTGAGATCTCTAGGAGTTGAGTGGGAGTCCTGTAAATCGGCAGTTGAGATTTGTTGAGTTAGACCTGAGGGGTCTTGGTTTAGTTGTTGTTGAGTATTTAAGTCCGGTAGGATACACTAGCTCTAGAGATGAGGATTTTGGTGGTTTAATAATAATCAACTTAAGGACAGGCACTAGTGGAGTTGTGATGGAACTTGAGAAACGTAAGTATAGGCTCATGGTTTTGTTAGTCCAACTAGAGGATATTTATATGTTCGCGTGTCGAGGGTCTACGGGCCTATTCACGGAGCATACATGGTGCATTCGCGTGTCGAGGGTCGGCAGGCCTATTCACGGAATGTACCGGGTGTATCTGCACGTTGAGGGTCTTGCAAGCCTATTCGTGGGGTACACGGCAGGGAGATGATTCTCCGATTTTTGAGCTATCTTACATGATGCTTGCACGTCGAGGACTGTGGTGCCTATTCGCGGAGTATTCTGAATCTTGTTTTCCATCACCGTAGTAGGATTAGTTGCATAGCGGGAGATTGAGCCCTATAATGTGGAGACGTTAAGGGCTTGCACCGGACCTATGTAGAATGGGATGCATAGAATCCGACAAGTACGCATTAGAGAGTTAGCATATAGATTTGTGTTTTCTTGACTTGGTTTTACGCATGTGTTTTACTGTTTTATACACTTGACACTTAGTCTAGTTTCACTTGTTGTTTTCATTCCATGATGTTTTCATGCTTTACTTCCTTGTTACTTCTCATTCATTTATTCTTGTTGTTAATACATGCTGTTGATGATTTTATGTTTTACGATTTAATTATGTTATTTTGTTTTTATGTCACTCACACCATTTATGGCTGACCCCTTTAGTTTTGGGGGTTAGGGATCATCTCTAGCCTCATGTGTTACAGGGTGATGCTTAGAGTTTGGAGGTTTGGATGCTTGAGATAGTTTTGGAGATAAACTGATGTAATATAGCTTTGTTTAAATTTTGTAAAAAGAAGCATTGTAAAAAGAATGTTATAATTCAAGGTGTTTTGTATTCCGCTGTGTTTGAAAAAGATTGTTGTAACAAAAGTTTGGAATAAAATTATTTGTGTTTTTGGGCTATGTGTAATATTACATTGAAGTTGATGCTGGGAATTGTGCCACGTATTTTCTAAGATATTATATTAGAAATTCGGGACGCTACATAACATGTCCACACCTATTATTTCACATGGGTATTCATCCAAACACAAATTCACAAATATTCACATACATGCCTAAAAGTCAAGACTTGGGCAAAACCTAGGTTATCTCCTATCAAGATTGGTGTCATGAGTCATCTATGGCAAAATTATCACAATAGAGACAAAACCCATCAAGGAAAATACAATCTTTGGTTGTCTCTAGACCCAACTACACTATAGGTGAACTTTTTGACTTGTATCAAGCCAAATAAATTGTAGTACAAGTTACTTGACTTGGTTAGGGGATGAAAAACGATCCTAATGCGAAGAGAAGCAAAACCACGAACGCAATCCGCTCCAAGCGCGAATCCAAGCAATTAACGAACAAAAACTCCCACGAACAAAATCCTTGATGCAACGAACGAAGTGGAAAATACCCACTTCAAGAAATCACAAGGAGAAGAGGTTGATGATGATGTTGATGTTGATGGTGGTGCTGGATGGTGTCGGCAATCCAAAGATGAGGTGTAGGGGTTGTGTGGTGGCCGGATGGGGGTTGATGTGTAGGCCGGTAATGGATGGATGGTGGCCGGAGGTATGATGGAGGGCTGTCGGTTTGGGGGAGAGGTGCGGGCCGGGAGCAACAATAGGGGAGGCCGGGATTGTTGGAGGGGAGGGAGAGAGATAATTAGGGTTAGGGTTAGGGTTTTAGGAATTAGGGGTTTCTATATAGGAGTTAATGTGGGCTAATGGGTTGTGGGTATTAGTATGTAGCAATAGGTATACAAATGGGTAATGGGTATTGGGTCAATTTCAAATAGGAATACAGTTTAGAGTGAAATCTATGGCTCTTGAAAAATCAAATTAGGAGTCAAAAATCATAGGTTTGGAAAATTACCACCAAAAATTCCCTCACAACACCAAAAATATAAAATAAAGTGAACGAGGCCAAGAAAATGAGAAAAAGATTCAAAATGATGAAACCGAACAAAAACGATGGTCACACAACACAAGGAGCTCAAAATAAAATAAAATGAATATATATTGAAACAAATCCAATATACGGTTCCGAAAAATACAAGAGGAATAAAAATACACAAAAATGAAAAATACACTCCAAAATACATAAAATGGAAAAACAGGGGTTACAATAATGAAATCAAACTGATTTGATGTCGAGGCTTGTGTAGCACATAATCTCCTTAAAAACAGATTCACTTCGTCTGGGTGCTGGAGTTAGCTGAGGTTTCTGTCTGCCAGGATACAACGACTGCAGAGTGTCGACGCAGGCACCACGCCACGCTCTGGAACTGAACAACGTCTGACTTCTATCAACACACAGGACCGAAGAATGGAGCAAGCACAGAATAGAGAGGATGGGAAGAGAAGATTTTCGGGGTGTTCAATTTAGGGGAGAGGGGCCTCTATTTATAGGGCCAAAGGTAAAAATCGTAACGGCAGACAACTCGTTGACTGCACCACTTGTAACGGCAAACATGTAGTTAAATGCACCATTGTAATGGCGGGCAAAACCGTTACTGCAGCTTAAAGCTTGAATAAATGGCAGACATCACCGTTTCTGCATTTATTTCAGCCTTTACAGATTGGGAAAAAAACTCTAGCAAAACGTGGCTCTGCACGAGGTAGGTTCAAGTGGTCCAGCATTCATTTCCGCAGGACGTGCAGGCGCACACAAGTCGCATGCAAACTAGTCCGAGATTTGCACCCCCCCCGTGCGGGTGCGAGAGAGAGCCTCTTGTCTAGCTATCTTACAATGCTTAGAAAGAGATTATTATATATCCTCCTTTAATTCCTTTGATTTTTCTGATGTGGGACTATGTTCCCTCAACCCATTTTTAGAAATAAAAACTCCTCACTTTGAGAAACAATTTCTCATTCACCCCTTAATCGTTTTTAGTAAATAAATATATGATTTTAATATACTCACGAAGGAGAACACAAATCAATGAAGATCTCTCGATAATTCATTGAGGATCTTACTCAAAAAATTGCTCAAAAACTGGTTCGTAAATGGTGTATAAAATATCAATTTTCAAACATTCCCCACATGAATGAAATTGACGACCACAGATACGACAGACAGACACGACAGACTTGGTGATAGAATTTAGCGGTCGAGACCTGCATAGGATAGGTAGGTGTTACCATTGAACCTTCCCTTATGAAAATACGTTTACTTTACTAACTAAACTGTAGACGTGATTTCCTTGAACTATTCTGTCATTTATGTAAACGATGACATATCACACACAGGAATCTTCTTAACGCATTTCAGTTCTCACTGTTATGTTCGTTTTGGCCATGAACATATGCCTGGTTCTGCAAGAGTTTAATAGGAATATTGCCCTACATTATTCCCTTGGAAGCGGCCCTTCTTCCTTCTCACACAAGTGATATCTTAGTTAAGAGTGACCTGCATTACCCTGCACGGATTTCCGTCGCATAAGAATCATTAAAAGCCTATCTTAGCCTCTAGCCTTACGGGTATCACTATTTCCTCATAGGAATGGACATGGGGAAATCCCCACAGTAATCAACATGGTTTTTACAATTTGGTTGTCCCTTTGAACCTAGATCTTGGGATCTCCAGTCAACTAGGTTGGGTGTCCATTGTATCGACTTATTCTTTCATGGGCTTTAGTCTCATTCCCCTCGATGATTTATCAACTAACTCCCTGTTTAACCCTTTGGTTAGCGGATCTGTAATGTTATCCTTTAACTTTACATAGTCTACAGAGTTAACCCTAGTAGAGAGTAGTTGTCTAATAGTATTATGTCTTCAACGAATATATCTAGATTTACCATTATACATATTGTTTTGTGCTCTACAAATTGCAGATTGACTATCTGAATGTATGCAGATTGGAGGCACAGGCTTTTTCCACCTTGGAATATCCTCAAGGAAGTGGCGTAACCATTCAGCCTCTTCTCCACATTTGTCCACTGCGATAAATTCAGATTCCATTGTGGATTTAACGATCACTCTTTGTTTTGAGGATTTCCAAGAAACTACTGCACCACCTAGTGTAAACATATAGCCACTAGTAGATTTTGAATTATCACTAGATATTCAGTTCACATCACTGTATCCTTCAAGTACAGCCGGATATCTTGTATAATGCAGCCCATAATTACGAGTGAAACGCAAGTACTTCAGTTCTCTTGTAATTGCTTGCCAATGCTCACTTCCAGGATTACTCGTATATCTACTTAGTTTACTCACTGCATAGGCTATGTCTGGTCTTGTACAACTCATTAAATACATTAGACTACCTATGATTTTAGAGTATTCTACTTGAGAAATACTCTCACCTTTATTCTTGGATAAATGTAGAGTTAAGTCTATTGGAGTTCTGGTAATTCCAAAATTATCTTTATCAAATTTTTTAAGAATATTTTCAATATAATTTGACTGGCTTAAAATAAGCCCATCTGATGTTCTTGTAATTTTAATTCCCAATAAAACATCAACTAGTCTCATGTCTTCCATGTCAAACCTCGAGTTCATCATGTTTTTAACAGATTTAGTCATCTTATCATTGCTTCCAATAATAAGCATGTCATTTACATACAAACATATAATAACATATCCATTTTCTGTGTTTTTGACATATACATATTTATCACATTCATTGACCTTGAAGCCATTTGTCATCATGACATTGTCAAATTTCTCATGCCACTACATTGGAGCTTGTTTCAAGCCATATAATGACTTCACCAATTTACTCACTTTCTTTTCATGTCCTGGAGTTGAAAAGCCCTCAGTTTGTTCCATGTAGATTTCTTCATCTAAATCTCCATTAAGAAAATTTATTTTCACATCCATTTGATGTACTTCAAGATTGCGCAGAGCTGCTATTGCAAGTACCATCCTAATGGAATTTATTCTCGTCACAGGAGAATATTTATCAAAGTAATCAAGACTTTCCTTTTGTTTATAACCTTTGATTACAAGTCTTGCCTTGTATTTATTAATTGATTCATCAGGTTTCATTTTTCTCTTGAAGATCTACTTGGAACCTAAAGGTTTACTACCTGGTGGAAGATCCACTAGTTCCCAAGTATGATTTTGCAAGATAGAATCAATTTCGCTCTTAATAGCTTCTTTCTATAGAGGACCATCACTAGAGTTCACCGCTTCCTTGAAAGTTTGTGGTTCACCTTCAAGCATAAAAGTCAAGAAATCCGGACCAAAAGATTTTTTCGTCCTTATTCTTTTACTGCGTCGAGGTTCCTCCTCAACTTCTTCATCTTGGTCTTCACTATCTTCACTAATAGTCTCATGTGTTCATTTGGAGAAACTTGGTTCCTCCTTTGACTTATATGGAAATACATCTTTAAAGAACGATGCATTTTTAGACTTCATTATCGTGTTCTTTGGTATATCAATGATATTGAATTTGTACACCAAGAACCGATAAGCACTACTGTTAAGTGCATAGCCAACGAAAATGCAATCAACCATTTTTTGTCCTATTTTTACTTTCTTAGGTGGAGGTACTGCCACCTTAGCAAGACATCCCCACATTTGTAAGTAATTGTAGGATGGCTTTCTTCCTTTCCATAATTCATATAGAGTTTTCTCTTCTTTCCTTTTGGGTACCTTATTTAAAAGGTAGTTAGCCAAAAGTATAGCTTCTCCCCACAAGTTTGGTGCCAAACCAAAACTTATTAACATTGCATTGATCATGTCTTTCAATGTACTATTCTTCCTCTCAGCAACACCGTTGGACTGAGGAGAATAAGGCGGTTTAGTTTCATGTATAATCCCATTCTTAGCACAAGTGTCAGCAAATGGGGATTCATACTCTCTACCTAGGTCTCTTCTTAGCGCCTTAATTTTCTTGTTGAGTTGGTTCTCAACTTCATTTTTATAGAGAACAAATTTCTTTATAGCTTCATCCTTACTTTTAAGCAAATATACATAACAGTATTTTTTGCTATCATTAATGAAGGTAATAAAATATTTATTACAACCTCTTATTTGTATCATTTTCAAATCACATATATCAGTGTGAATTAGATCAAGAGGTTCAGTATTTCTTTCAATACTTTTAAAAGATGATCTCGTCAGTTTTGCCTCAACACAAGTTTCACACTTGTGTTTGGAATAAATTTGGAATGTTAGTATATGATTCAAGTTAATTAATCTGCGCAAAGTATCATAATTAACATGTCCTAGTCTACCATGCCATAAATTGGAAGACTCAAGCATATAAGTAGAAGAGCTAGCTTTATTGATATTCTTGACCATGGTCATTACATTGAGTTTAAACATTCCACCACTCTTGTATCCTCTACCAACATACATTCCAATTTTCGACAAAACAAATTTGTTTGACTCAAACACTCACCGAAATCCGTGATTATTAAGCAACGAACCAGATATCAGGTTCTTACAAATTTCAGAAACATATGCAACATTATTCAAAATCAGTTCCTTCCCAGAAGTCATCTTCAAGATCACCTTGCCTTGACCCTTGATTTCTGAAGTGTCCGAGTTCCCCATAAACATCTTCTCCTCATTCTTCAATGGTTCAAAAGTGTAGAACATACTTCTGTTGGAGCACACATGTCGAGTAGCTCCAGTATCAATCCACCAGTCCTCGGGATTTGAACCCATCATGTTCACCTCCGAGACCACAGCTGAGAGGTTGATATCATAAACATCTTGAAAAATTCCTCGAACAATGTTTGTTTTTCTGTTCCTGTTCTTCTTGGGTAGCCTGTATTCAGTAGACTTGGGACCCATCTTGTCACAATTGAAGCACTTGCCTTGAAACTTCGGCTTCTTGGAGACTCCTCCCTTAGGCCCCAACTTGGGACCCTTGTTGTTGTGCTTGTTGGAACTTTGTTTATATTCCACTAAATTTACCTTGGTCGCATGACTGATGACTCCGACCTTTTCAGATCCTATATTTTCTTCTTCAATACGAATTCTGACAATGAGATCTTCAATGCACATTTCTTTTTGCTTATGCTTTAGGTAATTCTTAAATTCTTTCCAACCTGGTCGAAAATTTTCAATTATACATGCAACTTGGAAACTTTCACTTAAGTTCATACCTTCAACATGAATCTCATGCAAGATCAGTTGTATTTCTTGAACTTGACTGATCACTGTTTTAGAATCCACCATTTTATTGTCTAGGAAGCGGCCCACAATGAATTTATTGGCGTCGACATCCTCTATTTTATACTTATGGTCTAGTGATTCCCAAAGTTCTTTAGCAGTTCTTTTGTTAATGTATACATTATACTAAGAATCGACTAATCCGTTCATTATGTAATTCCTACATAAGTAATCAGCATTTTTTCAAGCATCCACAGCGGTGATGACTTTGTTATCTTATTCATCCTTTTTAAGATTTGGAGCTTTTTCGTTCAAGAATCTTGCAAGATTCAAGGTGATCAAATAGAACATCATCTTCTGTAGCCACCTTTTGAAATTATTCCCATGGAACTTCTCAGGTTTCTCCCCATGGGAGACTGAGATAAGTACAACGGTTGGCATTGGAACTCGTGCCACAGTAGCAGTCGGTACTTGTGTCGTATCAGTAACCGGCACTTGGACCATTTTAGACACAGCAGCATTCTCCGATGCATTAGTCATTTCGATTCTGAAAATTACACAACATGGGTGTAAGTTTTTCCAGATTAAAGAAAAAAAAAATTCTTGAAAATCAGAAATCAAGAAAATCGAAATTTGTTTTAAGTTTGTTACAAAATTTGTTTACAATAAAACCAACTTTGAGAAATTTATTCTCTTTGTTACAACTTTGGTTACAAAAAGTTTGGCATAAATCCAAATGATTGAGAGGCACAAAAAACCAGAGAAGGAGGAGAGTAATAAAACCAATAAAAAGAAATGAAAATGAAAAAACTGAAATCAAACCGATTTGATGCCGAGCCTTGTGAAGCACACAATCTCCTTAAAACAGATTCGCGTCCTCTGGGTGCTGGAGTTTGATAAGGTGTTTGTCTCCCAGGATGCAACGACTGCAGAGTGTCGACGCAGGCATCACGCCACGCTCTGGAACTGAACAACGTCTGACTTCTATCACCACACAAGACCGAAGAATGGAACATATATAACTCTGCCAAGTCACTGTGCTTAATTATCAAAGCTATGGTACAGTAAAAGACCAGATGAACTGATTTCCTTTCTTCCAGTTTTCCATTGTTTGTTTGAAATGAAAAACTTGATACTTCTATGGTCGAGGAAACCATTTCACCGTGTCTAAGAATAAATTTGTTTAATTTACAAGCTAAATTTCTGAGTTCTAATGATTTTACTAATTCATATCCTTCTAGAAAATAGAGAGGTTTTAAATTTGTGGAAAACTAAAATTTGGAGAATGCTAATGTAGCTAGTGTAGAAAAAGCAGATCCATCGTACTGACAAACTCCTAACCAACATGTCCAATTTTTAGATCTTCATAGCAATCACATTGATTCTTGGGGATGGCCTATACAATTGCATGAAAGTCTTGGGTCGAACCATTCTTCCTATACCTGCGCAAATTCGGAGCAAAGGCAACGCTACCCTTCCCATCTCAGATGGCGGCCAACGTGTGGTGGCCACTTCCACCATTTCCATTGACAAAAAACGCCGAACCGAACTCTTTCTCATAGACTAGATCCCACCCGCAGTGGCATTAGTAGGCTATGTCATCGTTGCTTCCATCTCCATTGTCACTTTACCCCACATTTTCCATCAGCTGAAATGGTACTATATCTTCATTGCCTACATCTTTGCTCCAGTCATGGCCTTCTGCAATGCCTACGGATGTGGACTCACTGATTGTTCTCTTGCTTTCTACTTATGGAAATCTTACCATATTCACCATAAGAGCTTGGGCAGGAGCTTCCCATGGTGGATTCTCACAGGCCTTGCAGCTTGTGGTGTCATGATGAGCATTATGGCTGTTCTGATTTGAAGCAGGATTTCAAGACAGGGTATCTTACCCTCACCTCTCCTAGATCCATGTTTTTTAGCCAAGTGATTGGAACGACGATGGGTGTTGACCATAAGTTTGGTGTGCACAAAATGTATCATCTACAACTAATATTTTCAATTAAGATTTACAAGATCTACAGAATAAGGAAAATCAAAAGAAAAGATTCAAAGTGATTGGAAATCAAGCAAAAGAGCCATAAAGCCAAAAATCAATGAAGAATGCACACAAGAAACATGTGTTTCAAATCATCAAGAAAGCCAGCCAAAATAGATAATTTATTTATGTTTATGTGAGGAGAATATATGTAAAGTAGTATTGATTGATAAATTAGTTTTGGAAAGAATATAAAGTGAAATCACCAAATAAAAGTCGAATCTATACGACAACGGTCGACCGCACGAAATGACAGTCGACCGTCACAACAGTCGACCGCTCATCTCTGTAGAAAAGAAGAGTCAGTAAACCAGTCATCGCTCAACTTAAGAGTTAAAAGATGAGCGGTCAACTGTCCATCATTGCGGTCGACCGTCCTAGTGCAGATCTGACTATTTCGGAAATAACTTTTCATTTTCATAAGGATACATTTCCCCACTCTATATATTGAGGCGAATTCACAGTGTATTCTTCACCCTTGGCCATCATAACTCTTCTGAACTATTCATTCAATCAATACTCTGAGTGTGAGAGATTTTAATTATCTTCTTCAGTCAAGGTCTTTTTAGATCTTGAGAGTTTTTCTTTATTTTTCACTTCGGTGAGTTTTGCAGGACTTATTTGTAGAAACCCTATGGGTGTAGTAGGTCTCTCGGCCTGAATTCTGAGAATCACTGTATAAGGGTTTGAAGTATAGTGGAATGCTTGTGGGGGAGAATTGCTACAAGTAGGTGGTGTGGACGTAGACCTGGGGGTCGAACCACATTATATCGCTGTGTCTTGTTCATTGCTCTGTTTGCTTTCTCTTACGCTATCTTTTTACTTTACACATTACATTTGAATTTTTACTTTCCGCACAATCACCCTATTCACCCCACCCTAGGGTGATTAACAATGGGCCGTGTGATTGTTCCTTGTGTCTTCTGGCTCTTCTACAAGGCTTTCAGTGACTTAGGTCTTCCTGGTACTGAGTATCCTGCTCCCAACGCTCTTATATACAGAAACATGGCATTTCTAGGAGTTTAGGGTTTCAGCTCGCTACCAAAGCACTGCCTCACTCTCTGCTATATATTTTTTTGTCTAGCTTGTGCTGTCAATTTGTTTAGAGATCTTGCAACGTAGAAGGTGGGGAGGTTTGTGCCACTACCAATGGCGATGGCGATTCCTTTCTATTTAGGATCATACTTTGTGATCGATATGTGTGTGGGGGAGCTTTGATACTATTTATATGGCAGGGCAAAAGCAGATGCTTTTGCTCCAGCA